>OX592711.1:7518792-8805667 GCA_951361185.1 Ochropacha duplaris | reverse complement strand
TCGCAATTTGTATAACGCCATCTATGTACTGCTTTGAGTAGTTATTGAACATTGTTGTAAATAAATTTGACTAGATGGTAGCACTAGTTACTATTTTAAACTTTTTTGAAGCGTTTAGATTTTTCGTTGAATTAAAACTATCAAACATCTAATATTCTATGGCACAATTCTAGTACTGCTTAATTGACTAAAATTACCTTTAAATCATAGATTAAGTATGGGTCCTCGCGAGCGGCGGGACGTTTTATTAATCTATACTTTAAATATTACATTTCACTGGCTCACTGAAAATAAAAACAAAAACATATCAATATATTTCATCTATACTTAATATTATAAAAATGATAGATTTTATTGTTTGTTTGTTTGCATTGAATAGGCTCTGAAACTACTGGACCGATTTGAAATAATCATTCACCATTAGAAAGCTACATTATCCCTGATGAACATAGGCTATATTCTCTCCCGGGAAAAGATAAGATCCCTCGGGAACGCGGGTGAAACCGCGGAGAAAAAATATATTAGCACATACCTGCACCCACTTCCTGTAGGTAGAGTCCATGAGCACCGTGGTCCCATGGTCTATGGGGTGTACTATAATAGGGATCGACGCGAGCCCTACACCCACAGTAATCCAGCTGCGCGCCCTACAGGGCAACTTTGGCACTTTCTTCGCTAGAGTGCACTGAGTGAACGCGCATAGTCTGAAATTAATGTACATATTTTTTTACTTAACACTTTTTTTTTATTGTTTATTCATCCAAATAGGCCTTCACAGGCACTTATGAATAGTCAGACTAATGCTCGGTTCAGAAGGTTGCTTTTGCTGAGAAGAGCCGGCAATAAACTCAGTAATTACTCTTTTTAGGGTTCCGTACCCAAAGGGTAAAAACGGGATCCTATTACTAAGACTTTGCTGTCCGTCCGTCTGTCACCAGGCTGTGTCTCAAGAACCGCGATAGCTAGACAGTTGAATTTTCACAAACTATGTATTTCTGTTGCCGCTATAACAACGAATACTAAAAACAAAATAAAATAAATATTTAAGGGGGGCTCCCATACAACAAACGTGTTTTTTTTGCCTTTTTTACGGAACCCTTCGTGCGCGAGTCCGACTCGCAATTGCCCGGTTTTTTCTTAACAACTTACCTATAACATTCAATAATTATTTATCTAGTCTCACTGATAATATTTACGTGGTAAGGCGACAAAAAAATAATAAATAGAATTTAGTTATGACTGACTAATGTAAGTAAGTTTCAAACTCGCACAGACCAGCCCCCACAAGCAGCACCCGTTCACAAGTATGACGCGTGTGGAATTATAATAGTATATTGTTTACTTTTCTATTGTTTTTTTTATTATTGTGTGTCCAATAAATACTTTTTAATCTTTATCTTTATATAGGCGGTTACCTAGACTAGGTTAGACCTATTCCATCCTTACCTATTTATAGCGTAACCAGGAATGACAACAGAAGCGAGGGTCTGCCAGATCAGAGCATCACCAGTCTCTATAAGAACCTGGCGTGGTCGTCCGTCTTTCTGAAAAAAATAATAAAGAAACTTAGAAGTATTACATAACATCTGTGTGAATAGCTTCTATCCTCAATGGAAATAAGTCGCCAAGAATGTAATAATAATACATAATAATAATAATGCCCTTGCCCTTAAGGCATTGTAATATGGTGTACAACACGTTGGCAGTCCACCTGGTATTACTAATGTCTATAGGCGACGGTAGTCACTTACCATCAGGTGACCCGCCTTCCTCTTGTCACTAGTGACATAAAAAAAAATGCAACTCAATATATTTAAGGCGATCTGGGTTTGAATCCTACAATGAGCTTGGGCTTTCGGTGAAGGAAAACATCATGAGGAAACCACAGCAGGGTGTTAGGGTACTTTGTAGTACTCAACTGGCTACCACCCTCAAGTTGAAAATCTGTCACCAAGCACCTGTTGGTCCGACAACTGCACTTGAGAGCCAGTTTCCATCTAGGCTGTGTTAACAACCTTCTCCAGAATAAAAAAAAATGCTACATTAAACCTATACTATAACCTAGACACTTTCCATGTCATAATTTACAGCTCATGTCGAAGAATGGAGCCTCCACTAATAGTAGATTAAGGTGCTAGTCCACTACACATGTTAATACTACCTTGTACATCTTCCAGCTCTTATCGGCGGTGTCAGCCAGCACATATCCAAAGGCGAGGGCGTAGCTAGCCCGCACCACTCCCGAGGGGACCAGCGCTCGGAACGATTCCCCCACTTCGTTGGCATAACCTGGTGACATGGACTTGTTCAGTGACCGATACATCACAAGCGATGAGGGGTGAGTTTTATACATAAAGCCTTTTTATTTCCAAAAGCAAGTACAATAATTCAATTTTGTCATTAATACATATTACAAAAATGTTTAGTTATTCAAACTCAAACTAGTCAAACTCAAATCTCATTTATTCAGTTTAGGGCCTGGTAAGGCACTTATGAACGTTACAATTGACTCTACCATCGGTTCGGAATACACTTAAACTGAGAAGACTCCGGCAAGAAACTCAGCAGTATTAGTATTGTTCCATTGATTTGGGCTCCTCTCTGGGTGTAGGCCTCCTGCAGTCATATAATCAGTTATTAAAAAAACCTAACCCTGACTAGTGTAAAAAACATCTAAAAATACTTTTCTGTGTTTGACTACAATCTCACCATGGTAAGTGATGATGTGGCCGAAGGTGGTAAGCACACAAAGCCTAGATGGGAACTACTCTGAAATATTAGGTAAAAACTAAAAAGAAAGTTAATAGTAGGTATTTCTTTCTAGATTTACTTAATCTGTCGCGAGATTAATCTGTCAAACAACTCGTCAACTCGCGCACAGTTTTAAAAATCAAAATTCGCGCCCAATTTTCAAGTAAATGTCATCGTCCCGATTGTCCCATTTGAGAACCAAGTGGTGCGGACTCTGAAACCCTGATTGACCCAAGAAAGAACTGACAGGTTAATACTTAAATAACAAGAAGCAGAGATACAAATTCAGTTCACTGCCAGCCCAAGGTACACTGATGGCTTTTGCGCTATGCTTTTGTGGATATATTGTAAACCTATTATATAAAATAAAATACTCTCTATCTCACATACTTATCAATTAGATTTTCACCTCTGCTGTATTAATAACTTACCAAGGTAACGAATCCATGTGTCCCGGTACAAGTCCTTGTCGCTATCCATCTGCAGGTTTTAATTATAAACTTTTCTACTCAATAAAAATGTACTTATTACTCAGGTTATTTATTACCCAATGAAAACAAATATTACACACTCATTTATCCATTTTAAAGATCTATAAAGAGATTCTGTCTGTGCTCAATTTATGTAAAATTCTTGTTTTTTTATGTTTTGAAATAACAATTTTAGGTCAGTGTTCTGTCTCTGAATATTTACCTGTGTTATTGTTTTAGCAGGAGTTGATGCTGAATATTTACGAAAATTACTGAATTGATTTATTAGTACATAATTTCTCTATTTTCGCATCAATTTATCCAGTATTGACCACCGAGGAGACTCTCTTTCTCAAAGAGGATAAAATCACTACGCTCTTTCTTTTCTCTATCACTCTATCTTGATATGTCTTTGACCTTGACCCAAAGACAACTCAAAGATTTATACTTGACAGTTGACAGTTGATTGTATGACACACAATGCTGGGGCTGAGATCTAAGATTACAAATCGATTTATTTATCGATCTTAAGTGAATACCTATTCAATTCAAGTCATAGTCCCAAAAGTCAAATGAATTGTATAGTTTCAGGATAAATTAAGTGAGGTACGATTTATTACAATTTAAAAGAAATATGCCATCAGAAAACGTTGCTCTGCTAAAATACAAGATATGATTTAAAAGTAACAAATAGATAATAAATATCACAAGTATTGGCGGAAGGAAACTATAGGCAATGTCATGAACCCTCCACACAGTTCTTAATTTAAATACTAATGCCTTAAACATACGAGATAAGCTTGGTTTTCGCCACAATCTCAAATGTTAACTGATGGTTATGCACAAAGCATAATTAGCTTTCAATTCAAATAACTGTTGGAACTCAACGGCACGCACCTATATTGCACGGTGACAGATTTTATCAAGCTGAACTTATTATATTCTGAAATCACAAAAAACATTTTGTTGAATAATTAAACCATGCTCGATAAATATTTAAATAAGCAAAAAACTAGTAATTTTAAATAAATTTGGCAACAAACGTATTTTAAACCCTTGATGCCCATGATACCCATGCAAGAAAGAAAACCAAACAGTTTATCAACCAACAATAAACTCTCACTTTGCATTTAATTTAACCTGACCTACATTTAACATTTCATTATCATAATGTTAGTCAGAAGACGTCCACTGCTAGACAAAGGCCTCTCCCAATATTTACAACCTGTATTTTGTCAGTATTTTCTTTTAGTAAGAAGCGAGTAGTTATTGTGTTCATGAATCGATTCATATATTAATCGATAAAGCGCAACATCTCTACTTGACGTTTGTTTGACAATTGATTTCAGAATTTGACACACAATGGTCGATGGAACAATTAAAAAATTACCACTCCATTTCACTCTACATAATGTATTTTATAAACTTAAAAAACACGCTCAACGCGATATTTTATTGATAACTATAGATTTTTAATTGGATAAGTAATTTTTTAATGAAAATATAATTTAGTTTAGTATGCCAATTTGGAAAGTTGAGTTACTTGACAATCTTGACAGCTTCGGTTGGTACTTATTGAGCGATCAGCTGTTAGTTTACCCTTCAAAACGGTAGACGTGTGTTAGGTTATGTGTCTATCTATATACTACCTACTACATACTGCGTGTGATTATTTTATTTCGCAATTGTAGTTTTCAATGTTGAGGCCTTAACACGTGTTTAGATGTTGTGATAGACATTTATATTCAAGTGAAAGTGGAAATACATTGAAGTGTGCGTATTTTATTTAAGACAATATTCTCAAATAACATTGTTTATGTCATTTTTTACGTCAAATGTTTTTTTTTTCCCGGTCATTGTCTATTTGTCAGTCACGTACCTACGTAAAAATAATATAGAATTATTTATGACCTCGAAGTGATGTGCAGATTGATATCTCATGATATCGATATTAATTTATTGATGTTCTTAGGCCTATCGTATTCGTATGAATGGTATTATGATTGATAGCATATTATGTAGGTACAAAAACGGTGAAACAATTTATGTTGAATTTAAATTGAATTGTTTTTATGAAACCCCATAAATATTGCACCCATTCCGTGCATTAAATGCATTTCAGTTGTTTGCCCTTTCTTTTCAGGACAAGTGGAATTATGCTTAACCATATCGATAACATAATTAAAATTAATTGTTGTGCAATATTTATAAAGTACCTATTATTATAATACCCCATATTTTATACATTAAATACAAACTCGATCCAGATTAGGCCCTGATAAGGGACTGTAGAACATGGCAAATTCACTTTGCCGCTAATTGGTAGCTTTTTAATATTATTTCTTATTGCGTTCACTTACGATGCAAAACGTGGATAGTAGGCAAAATATATTCCAAGATATAAATTACAAATATTGACCATAGAGAAAAACCCAGTCATTCAGTTTAGGCCTTATGAAACTGGCTGAAACTAAAGTTACTACCGCTTCGAAATTCAGTTTTCGACTGAGACGAACCGGCAAGGATATTTTGGTTATCACTAATATTTCGTAAATACGTAGCTAAAAAAGCTGATGACAGCATTTTGCTTGTTTTACATAAACCTGCATATAATTGTAGTAGTAGTACCTACATATCTTCATAATTTCCTTGTTCTTAAAAGTAAGAGTCAGGTCCCCATTGATTATATTCGCCTATCAAATCTCTACACGCCACACTCTCTCATCCTATTACAATACATGAAACCTTTCATTACCGCACAGTTAATATGGATCAATATGGATCCCCAAGAAAAGAACCACGTAAATTAAATGATAATAAGTCCTATCGTTTTGTTACTCGTCAGAGCACTCATTGTTTTAACAATCTTGTTTTAGCTATATAAACCATTCCACAAATCTAATATCAATTTACAACAACAATGAGTTCGGTGAATTGTCTTCTTTCTAGTCATTTTAAATACAATAGGCGTTAAATTCTATCACAATATTTAGTCTGCAAAAGAACAATGCAAAGATAAAACATTTCCAAGACAAACCAAAATGACTAATGCAAGACGTAAACGAGTTGATTAACGTGGTTCTTGTATCTACAGTTTCTTACTACATACGAAAATCCAGCTCCATAAACATTTTAAAAATCACAAAGAGTTATATGACTATAATACAATATATTAAAATTTATAACATTTAAATATTGAAACTGTTATTCCAAATTGTAGACAAAAGGCTTTCGAAATAACTGTGCCCGAGTCGGGCTATAGTAGGTAATGCTAATTAGCATTGTGTCTATCTACCTGTGATTATAATGTCGTACTTACACGTGGAATTAAGAAAATAAATTTAGTGTAGTGTGAGCAAACACTGATATAAAAAGTTGAATTTCAGGCATGAAGTGACAAGACGTCAGCTAATGTGGACAAAGACTATTTAGCACTTGTCATATGTGTTATTGCGGAACCGTGCTATGTTGTATTAGGCTTCTTTTATGATGAACGGTTTGCAGAACAAATAAACGTATAATTTTGTTATATTAGAGTTTAAACTTGAATGATAATTGTAAAGATTATCGGCCTTGGTGAAATAGCTGGAAATACTTCAAATCTCCGGAGATTTAAGGTTACAGGATCATTCAAACTTATTACCTTTCCATTTGAAGATAATTATGTTTTTGTTGCTTAAGTGTTTTTGCCATCATTGAATTTCAATAGATGACTATGGAAATCGTTAAATTGGCTAACTAACTTCATGGTAGACGCTTAGTTACTTACTAATTAACGTGACACACGTGGTTTTAATTAATGAAATCATTTTATGCTTTTTTTAACTGTTTAACTACATAAGTAGTGAAAATATAAGGATGTTATCTAATCTATTATATCTAGCTTAAAATATATATAAGCGAAATACCGCTCGCTGATTAATCACGAAGGATTTATGAAAATTTCCCTTCGGAAACTGCGGGTGAAACCGCGGGAACAACTATTAGTATTCAACTATCATAACGTTCCGTAAAAATCCAGAATAAAATTAGAATTAGCGCAAGTAGGAACAAACAACGAACCTCATTTTAACCTACCAACTAGCTAGGATAGACAAAACAGTTTCCTGATGGAGTGTAAAATAATACCTAACAAAGGCATCATATTTTTATCAGGTCAAACTAGTTTTTGCTTATTATAATTTTCCTGTTGCCGACTCAGGCCTCAAACAAACAAGATTTTTTATTACGATTCATGCTTTAGTCACATATTCCTTAGTCCTTACATTTAAATGTATACTTCGTATCTTTTTTTTTTTTTTATGTCACAAGTGACAACGAGGCAGGCGGGTCACCTGATGGTAAGTGACAACCGTCGCCTATTAACATTGGCAATACCAGGGTATTGCTAATGTGTTGTACACCTATTCAATGCCTTAAAGGCGAACTGGCTCTCAAGTGCAAATGCCGGAACACACCAACAGGTGCTTGGCGACAGATTTTCAACTTGAGGGTGGTAGCCAGCCAGTCGAGTACTACAAAGTACCCTACCACCGTGCAAATGTATCTGTCATTCCTACCTCATATTGTTTATGAAAAATGTCCATTTACTTAAGAAGACTTCACATAGAGTTTCTTCTGACTCCCCAAATAATATGATAGATCTCTCACCTTGTTATGTATACTTTTGATCTTTGAACGATCAATAGAAATTCACTATAACCAAATAAATTGCTATGCTAAGTTTCTTTCCGGTTAAGTGCCGTATCAAGGCCTTATCTCAATAAATGAGTTTTGAATTTGATCAACACCCAAATTTACATAGACTTCGATCTGGCGCCTAACAGTTCTTGTAAATAAATGCTAAATTCACCATTCAAAAATCGACTTTATGTCCTAAATGGTAAGAAATATGAAGTGCTTGCGTAATTAGGATATACATAAGTGTCACTTGTTTCTAAGACAGTCGACGTACTCAAATATTTGCATCATATGTTAGATAAATATTTGATTTGTCCCCAGTGGGAATTTATTTAGCCACATTCTCATTTCAGTAACACTCAAGCACTTGAGTTCAATAATATATTACCTGCGTACAATTAAATCAGTTAATTGTTCTACAACTTTGAATACAGCACGAAAAGCTGTACAAACTTTGCTGTAAATTATTTAACTGGAATATTTCCAAGTGGACTAAAATATTATATCCTCAATTATAATGTGGTGAGAGTTAAATTTAATTTATGAAATTATCACAATAACTTATTATTTACGACTGTTATTTCATTTTGCTGCAGTGATATCAATAAATAAAATATTTTAAAAACTATATTTAAGCAAGCGATGTAGTCACGTGCCACCTTTGAAGATGTATTAAAGTCGAGAGATAGATATCGATAAACAATCACGTTTCATTTGCGCATGCTGATATATTGTGTTGACCTTTTTAATACATGCTCTTCATATAATGTATTGATGATTGATTAATCACTCATGTATAGTGGTTAACATACTATTTATTTAATTGCATGACAATTATGTCCCCTATTACGTATATTTTATTTAATAACAATATAAAAGCTTGAGTAGTAAATTATATTTTTATAAAGTACTTTTATTTGATGATATCAGCCAATCCAACTTTGCTGTCATGCTTTATAAATATTAAGATCATGACACATAAAAAAGGGTTACGTTTCAGTGCGGTTTTCAAGTATAATTAAAATATATATATATGTAGTTTAGCGCTTTTTTATTAAATTAGCAGTTGTAACAGAAATCGTGGCATGACGTTATATTCATGTGATTCGTTTACAAACAACGCACCATTATCGTTTTTTGAGCTCCAATTCTGTAACACGGCCAAAATCCTATGGAATTCCAACGGCGTCAGATACTGATTCTCCGCCAAAAAAATTTTTGGTTATTTAATAACTTCATTAAATTATTAAATAATTCTTCAAAAAATGTATTATTAAATTTAAATCGTGTTCATGAATTCTGAGTCTCACAGAAAGGCATTTTTACAAATAAAGGCAAATCTCATATCCATGTATTCCGGGATTAGTAGGTATCTATAGAGGTAATTTTTAATACATTTTACACGTAATCAATGTAAAATTATGAGACATGTTGTTATCTATTCACGACTCGTATAATTTTTGATGAAATTACACTACAATATCTAAAAACCTTCAAATCGCTACCACATCAAACAGTTGTCGATAGGCAGTCGATAAAGATCGACGCAGGACAACACTACGTACGTTCTTGCGCCGACTCGTTTCGCGCGGAAAAAATAAACAACTAGTGAATATTAAAAAAGTTGTAGGTACAGTAACCGAGAAGTGAATTAAAATAAGTGTAAAATTCTACAATATATAAACAATCTACTTATGAACAAGGTAATACCTCGTCGTGAAATCCCACCGTTTTGACACTCCCTCGCGTTCCTCGTTACCTAAGCCACAATTTCATATCGTATAAAAAAAATCAAGTCATTATCCATGACCTAATTTCATACAAAAAATTAAATTAAACGTATGATAGGTAGGTAGGTACCTAATAAAACTGTGGCACAAAAGTCCAAGGACTTTATAAATAAATAAATAACTTATACATGTAAAACATGAAGTCATTGTGGTAGGTACTAAATATTTTCGAATTCGTATTTGGAACATTCCGATATGAATGAGTTTTGTATTCTAAAGTTCCATTCGAAATATGAAATTAGTAGGTTGAGATAAAGGAGTTTTATAAAATACCTACTAGCCGTTCCCCCGCCCGCTTCGCTGAACGACATCACATTACAAATCATTTAAATTCTCGGATTTTCTGTACTATAATATGTATGTATTATACATATAAACCTTCCTCTTGAATCGCTCTATCTATTGCTGAAAACTGCATTAAAATCCGTTGAATAGTTTAAAAGATCTAAGCGAACAGACAGCGGAAGCGACTTCATTTTATACTATGTTAAGATTTGATATAAAAAAATTGTAATCTAGATGTGCAATATTACAGAACTTACGAACAACGATACATTGTGTGCAATATGATTTATTTGAGTGCAACGACCTTCATTTCATTATGCATTCAGATACAGAAACCTTATTATAATATTATTGCTTGCATTTGCTGCAAACGCGGTTCATACAATATAATACAATAATAAGTAAAGTTATAATTTGAAAACAATAGTCGAGTATTCGATAAAACTTCAATATTGTTTGTTATTGGAAAATACCTTGCTTATACATTATCCTCATTTTTAATAGGTTAGTACCTCCCAAGAACTCTAAATACCTATTTGAAGCAAATACCTATCAATTGCGAAAAAGAGAAAGATAACAACTACGTTGGGACAATCTCTCTTTCTTTCATTAAGGGTAAGTAGGGTTAGACCTATCCATTTAGAATTTGGTACCTCCTTGCTATAGTGTCTATGGCACATAATAATGTCGCTTCCTGTTTGTGAAAGTATATTCTAAATCGGATCAGTACCTAGTTTCGGAGATGACTTCCTACATGCAAACTTACAAATACCTTTTTTTAATTTTAATGTGGTAAGTAACCACCATCAACCATGGTCAAAAAAAGGTCAGCCAATTTAAAAAAACGTAGGTATGGTCTGTCAACATTCAAAAACAAATATGGAGTCTACCAAACGTACGGCGAACATCTGACAGTCATTACTTTTTAAACTACAACAGTTAAAAACCCATAATGACCGCGCAAACACTTCAATCATGTACTTAAGAATGATTTTATCTTTACAAAACCTTTTATTGTATTTCTTGTATTGTAAAGTGGAGATCATGAGGAAAATAAAAAATAAACTCTTAAAGGTTACTGGCAGACTGCAATGCTATGCTGCAGATATAAAGTAACATTGACCCATTTATTACCGACGTATAAAAAGTAATAAAATCGATATATGTATAGCATTGATTTGGTACGTATTATGGAAAGAGAATTACAACTGAAAGAATTAATCGAAAATAAACTCTAGATACATCAATGTCCAGAATTTAAATTAAAATGTAGCAATGTCGTCTTGAAGAATTTGTTTCACTGTAATGTAAAAGATTATTTGTTTTACAAATAGCGTTTCTCGATAAATGGGGTTCCAATTTAACTACAGATCCCTAAAAAATTGAGTTAGAAAACTCCTTGTTCGCTCAGAATCCAGTTTTATCAACATTGTTATCTGTGACATGTGTCCTTCTTATTACAAACAAAGATTTCGGCTTGCAAGATAACTGAAATCGCTCAAATAAGTAATCACACGTAGTTTGATAAGAAATGGTCTGTCTGTAGGTAGAGCCGGATTTAGAGGTGTGGAGGCCCTGGGGCAATTAAAGAATGGAGGCCCCAAATTATTTTGCGAATAGGATAAATATTACATATTATTCTTGCAAGTGTTTCACCTTATAAATAGCGGAAGGAACGTACACAACACTTCTAGAACTTTATGAATATATGTAAAGACTGATGTGGGGGGCCCTCTCTTGTGGAGGCCCCGGGTAGATGCACCGGTTGCCCGCCCTTAAATCCGGCCCTGTCAGTAGGTAGGTACTAGCTGTTGCTGTGGCTCCACTCGATTTCTTAGTGTTTCCACATATATAAATCGTTCACTTTGTGATTATTCTTTTTACATGGTCACCCTACATTGTGGAATAAGTACATGAGCCGCCATATTGTAGAACGTCTCGTAATGACGATCCGGCTAATCGTTGACCCGCCTCAATACAAAACGGCCCTTTTTTTGGAAACGGCTAGCCGTAATATTACGGCGATATATACAATCCGACTGCGACAGTTATATCATTAGACATTATGACTTAGGTAGGTATAGGTACGTTTAAAATTTCCTTGTAAAATGAGCGTCCGTGAAACCATGAACAGTGGGACCCAGGTTAGATTATCCTCTAATAGAGGATAACGCGGCAGACACGGCATGGAGAGCGGAGCCATAGATACATAATAGTCCTTTGTTTTCTTTGTTACCACAATCATCATGATTGTGACAATCTCGAGTTAGCTCTGCTTAATTTGGGATCAGATAGCCGTGTGTGAAAAATGTCCGAGGATATATATTTATTTATTAATCTGGCATTGCGATTTCAAATTATCCACACATAGATATTTTTCCTCGTATTAAATGATTCGTCTTCTATTTATAATATTCATTAGGAGTATAGTTTTCCAGTTGTGATATTCCCAGAATGTACTGTTCAAACATATTTAAAGTGACTCATAATTCTGAGTAGATTCTTTTGTGCTATCAACTGTGAAAATCCATTGAGATAACCGTTCTTAAACGTAGCACGCGTGGTAGAAACTGCAGTGTTTCTCCAAGTAGTTGTAGTTTAGGAAGTGTTATGTCAAAAATAATTCAAATAATCGGTGTTCTATAATTAAAATCCGCCATCTTATACTTACATATAGCACACATAGAAACATTTAATATAGTTGTAGGTAGGTGTACCAACATCCTAATCTCAACGTGAGTTAGATTTAAACATAGACAATTTTATCTACAGTTTATTTTAAAAAAGCAATTAATGAAATTAAATACCGTGATAGTGTGATAATGTAGTAAAAACTGAATTGTGAACAATAATTTCAATTAAAAGACTGATTAAAAAGTGATAAAATGAAAAAGAACAGCAGTGAGAAGTCTATGGATTGGGAGAAGGAGAAATTGAACCCTAACGGCTGGTAAGTTGATGGACTTTTCATAATTTTAGGGTCTAATACGTAATTTTGTTGATCTAAAATTGTGGTGTAAATGGATATATGATAAAATTGGACTCACTTAAGAATATTCTTCTTTGTAATAATTATTTTTGGAGGATTAAAAAATATCTTTACTTATTTATAATTGTAAAATTGTGTAACTATTAGATTGTTTTACTACAAAGCCTATCAACAATAAATATACATAGTAGGTATACTTATGTATTATATTTATTTATTTATTTAAATTATGGAAAAATAACAGGAATAGACTACAAATAGAACTACGAAACTAATAACAATAACAGATATTTTAACCTGTCAGTTCTTTCTTGGGACAATCGGGGTTTCAGAGTCCGCACCACTTGGTTCTCAAATGGGACAATCGGGACGATGACATTTACTTGAAAATTGGGCGCGAATTTTGATTTTTTTAAAACTGTGCGCGAGTTGACGAGTTGTCGAGTTGTTTGACAGGTTAATGTCGCGAGTCAACAGATTAAACATTTTTCACTAAGTACTATAATTATAAAAATATTACGTTGGCAAAAATTTATAAGCTTAGGTAGTAGTATTATATACTATAAATATAGTATGGAATATAGTATGGAATATAGCATGTAGATAAACCGATTATCTAGCATAAAATTTAGTTATAGACAAAATATCATCATCATCATATCAACCGTCGT
Organism: Ochropacha duplaris; assembly: GCA_951361185.1. NCBI lineage: Eukaryota > Metazoa > Arthropoda > Insecta > Lepidoptera > Drepanidae > Ochropacha > Ochropacha duplaris. The sequence continues at coordinate 8,792,031 of OX592711.1, read as the reverse complement.
CGTCGTATAAGACGTCCACTGATGGACAAAGGCCTCCCCCCAAGGATCTCCATGATAGTCGGACTTGCGCTACTCGCATCCAGTGGCTTCCCTAAACAAAATATACCCTACTTACTTACCTAATAATCAATTAAAAATAGTACCTATGTCATTAATCTGTTGACTCGCGACATTAACCTGTCAAACAACTCGCGCACAGTTTTCAAAATTTCAAAATTCGCGCCCAATTTTCATCGTCCCGATTGTCCCATTTGAGAACCAAGTGGTGCGGACTCTGAAAGCCCGATTGTCCCAAGAAAGAACTGACAGGTTAAAGTTGTCAAAAAATAAAAGGCCCGTTTTGACAGCACATAAACAACAATGTGCCAAAAAGAGACGAACATAGTGCGACAAAAAGAGACGCCCTCTTGTCAAAACGGGCTTATTAAATTATGACGACTACAAATTTTTGCTATTGTACCTACCCAACGAAAAATGCTGATTGTGTGAATTTGTGTGGTTAGTGTAAGTAGAACTTAGATGGAAATAAATTTAAATTTTAGTGCAAGTCATGCATATCTTGCATGCATATACTTATGAATATGCGTACTCTCTTACTCTCTACAAATAAAACTGTAAAACCTACTTTTATACTTACCTAACGAACGATAGGTTGAGGTAGGACCTACTGTCCAGACTGACTGTCCTGTTTGTTACCGTATGACATTTCTTTATAGGAATAGGTAGGTCAAAGGTGACTTATCAAATCAGCTTCTTTTTATTAAATGCAAAACCAAAGTTTATATGGAGTTTTGTATCAAATACTGGCTTGTGACGTCATAAATAAGAATAAGAAATAATTTATTGGACAACACATTGGCATCAGATAACAACAAAAAATATATAATAAAATAATAATAATTCTAACAACCTTAATAATTATCATGGTAGACACCAAAGTGAAGCCGGCAGGGCAGCCACTCAGCATTATGTTGCGTCGGTCAATGACAACTGACGCAACGCTGATATTCTGTGGGACCCTCTATCGGTTTATGGGTGATGCAACGGCCATATCACAAGATCTACTCTAAACAACTTCCTCTAAATTCTACAGTTCGATGGTGTGGTAAAAAAAAGAAGGTAACTGGAGTCTCTCGCTTTATTTAAAGGGTGTGTTCAGAAGCCCTAAATAAATAAATAAATAAAATATAAATAAAAATATATATTATTATTATAAGAAACGAAAAGAAATGAATAATAATAAAAGTATCATACATATTACACTAGATACGCTTGATCCATTAAATAATAGTGAATAATTTGGGATACAAATAAATAAACCAGAACGAGCGATTTACATAGGAACAAATTTGATACGCTGCCGCTGTAGCGTTAACAATGCAATCGATTAAGAAAATGTCTTTTGTAACTAGACTTAAAGCTGCCAAATACACACTATGGAATGATATAAAAACGAAATTAAACCGGCCAAGTGCGTTTTGGCCTTTCGGGCCACACGCGGTGTAGGCGCAGTTGCGTAATATATCGTTAACTGGTCCCGGAATCCAAAAATGTGCAATATTTAAACGGCCTATCCGACGACACAGAATAGTTGAAAAAAAAGTGTAGGTACATTAAAATTATAATTTTAAGATTTTTTGCCAGCGTGATAAAATAGGGTAGGGTACGATAAATAGTTAAAAAAAACGGTGACACTTTTACTCAGGTCATTTTTAGGGTTCCGTACCCAAAGGGTAAAAACGGGACCCTATTATTACTAAGACTTCGCTGTCTGTCCGCCCGTATGTCTGTCACCAGGCTGTATCTCAAGAACCGCGATAGCTAGACAGTTGACATTTTCACAGATGATGTATTTCTGTTGCCGCTATAACAACACATACTAAAAACAGAATAAAATAAATAATTAAGGGGGGCTCCCATACAACAAACGTGAATTTTTTGCTATTTTTACGGAACCCTATGTGCGCGTGTCCGACTCGCACTTGGCCGGTTTTTATATATTTGGTAGGTGACCCGCCCACCTATATCCCCCTCAAGTTTGTAGTACTACTTACCGGACACCCTGTATATAGAAAACTAGCGACCCGCCCGCGGCTTCGCCCGCGTGGACTACACGTTATATCGCGCAAGTGGGGGTGGTGGAGGGGGGATAAAAGATAGCCTATGTTCTCTCCCAAGGTCTACTCTATATCTGTGCCAAATTTAATCTAAATCGGTTGAGAGGTTTAAGCGGGAAAGCGTAACAGACAGACAGACAGACAACTTTTTAAGGTGGACAATACTGTAGTACATTATTTTGGTCTATCTCGTAGGGTTCAGCCAGCGTTTGCAATATAAGCGCAAAAAAATGCTTAATTACGACATCACATTAGAAACCTCTAAATTTATCAGTGTTTCGCTACTATATTATGCAAGTTTTATACATATAAACCTTCCTTAAGAATCACTCTATCTATTAAAAAAAACCGCATCAAAATCCGTTGCGTAGTTTTTTAAGATTTAGGCATACATAGGGACAGACAGCGCAAGCGACTTTGTTTTATACTATGTAGTGATAAAACATATCCAGCCCGATGGCTTAAAGGTCTAGATACCAATCCAAAAATCTTTAAAAAAAAACAAAATATCCAGCCCGATTTGCCATTGAAAGGTATTATTGCTTGAACAATACACACATTTGTTTATATGACATTAGCGAATCGTGACTTCATCAATCAACATGTTTTGTAGTCCTTATTTCTCAAATATGGAGGTCGAATTATTGTAATAGGTATTCTTTCTTGCTATTCACATAAAGAAATACGTTACATATTTAACATTACATTGTTTTGATGTTACTTATACGCAAAAAGTCGCTAAAGAATAACAGAACGCTTGTACATACTTAACTATAAGCAATGAAAACGAAAATATTTTTACTCAAAAAGGCCTCTCAAAATACTTATTAATAGTCTAGATTCTAATGCACGGTTCGGCAGGCTTGATATGCCTTTGCTGAGAAGAAGAGGCAATAAACTCAGCAATTACTCTTTTCAACTTAGACCTGAGATTACATTCAATGTCTGACAACATTAGCGTGTTTCGGCGGCAAAAAACGAATAAATAATTAGAATTTAGCTGCAAAAGACTTAGTAAACAACAAACTCGCACAGACCAGCCCCCACAAGCAGCACCTGTTCACAAGTATGACGCGTCTATCTTTGACTATCTATTCCCCCGCGGCTTTACCTGCGTGAGGTTCCAGTATAAAAAGTAGCTTCTGATGGAAGAATCCAGTCCCGCAGCCTCTCGGCGAGAGGTGGAACACCCCAGGTTTTAAGGTTTGAGTAAGAATTTGATCTCATGGTGAGGTACCCTGAAGTGCTTAAGTATTCATGAGATTTCCTGGCTCAAAAAAAGTAGTTCAAAGAGCAACTATCTGTCTGTCATTACATTAATTTATGACAGAAAAAAGCAATTCATTAACGACTAGCTGTCCCCCGCAGTTTCACCCGCGTTCCCGTGGGATCTTACCTTTTCCCGGGATAAAAATATAGCCTATGAGAGGACAGACACTCACAAATAACGTGGCTTTCTATTAATAAAATAATTTTCTAAATCGGTTCAGTCAAAGACTTTAAACTTATATTTAAATTTCTTTGGGTTCAGTAGATCCAGAGATCACCCCTTACAACCTCACAAACTTTACCTCTTTACTAGAATATAAGTCCATGCCTCTTTATAATATTAGTATAGATAAGCAAAATGAAATCAAAATCTATTTATTAAAGTTTGCGAATAAATAAGTAACTGAAGTATGTAATAATTGAAGGCAATTAATTATATGATTATACAATGTAATTGAAGCAGGCAGACATAACAGCACACACACAAAATACATTATATCCATTACGTGAAATCAACAATAAAGTTTACATCAAGGCGTTGATAGCTCAGTGGTAGTGACGTCGGAATACCGTGGCGAAGATCGTGGGTTCAAATCCTACAATGAGCTTGAGCTTTCGGTGAAGGAAAACATCGTGAGGAGACCATAGCACGGTGGTAGGGTACTTTGTAGTACCCGACTGGCTGGCTACCACCCTCAAGTTGAAAATCTGTCGCCAAGCACCTGTCGGTGTGTTCCGACAACTGCACTTGAGAGCCAGTTCCCTTCTAGGCTTTGTGTGCTTACCACCTTCGGCCACATCGTCACATACCATGGTGAGATTGTGGTCAAACATAAGTTTATCCAGAATAATAAAAAAAAAAGTACCAGATATCAAAAAAAAATGGAAGCATGTCACACGACGATACAATGTCGTAAATCGTGATCAATATGGCGTAAAGATCTATAGATCTTCCTCGTTCATATAATATGACGTCATTTTGTAATGCCCGTCATTATTACCTAGCAATACCTCCCTTAAATTCTACATTTGGTACGGAACCCTAAATGTGCGAAGTCCGACACACACTTGGTCGGTTTTTAATAACAGCTTTTAAAGTATCAGGTTCGCAGGCAATATTGTTTTATTTACTTTAGTGTATATATAAAAAAATATAAATAACATCCATAAACGCTCGATATCTACTATATTTTTGATGGACTTTTTGGCGGGAAATTGTGAAGTGACGTTGTGTTTTCGTTTTATTTTCATTAAATTCGTGTATTTTGAGTTTTATTGAGTAATTTCGATGGTGTTTTGTCCAATAAAGATAAATCTAAGTGCACAAGTGAAGTGAAATGAAATGAAAGCGTGTATCGTGACTTTCCAGGTTGTCCCAAAAAGTCCATGAAATGTTTAAGTGGAATAGCCGCCAATTTCACTAAAATTAGACCGGACTTGTATGGACGAGGACCAGACTTTACAGTGAAAGTGACAATAAAACGTGACTTAACATAAAATATGAATATTTAAAATAAAGAAATGGCTTAAAGTTCTTGATACCAAGCCAAAAATCTTCTTAAAAAAATATATTATTGATAAATAGAGTAAGCGCCTACCTTGATTGAATAGTAATATATCGATCGATACATTGTTGTTATTTTTCTATCAGGCGTATTGCGTCGTCGATTTATCTAGTTCACCAAAGCATCATCAGTTCTGCGCTGTAAATATACATAAAAATAATATAAACGACTAGCTGTCCCCTGCGGATTCACCCGCGTTCCCGTGGGATCTTATCTTTTCCCGGGATAAAAATATAGCCTATGACACTCACAAATAACGTGGCTTTCTATTGGTAAAATAATTTTCAAAATCGGTTCAGTAGATCCAGAGATTACTCCCTACAACCTCACAAACTTTGCCTCTTTAAAATATTAGTACCTATAGATAGATCAGTCAGTAGAGGGAGCTATTAATAATTTCCCACGAAAAGATGAGGTCTCTCTGGAACGCGGATGAAACCGTGGGGCTAGCTAGTTATAAATAAATGAAGGAAATAAAAGAAAGCCAAGGTTATTTCGGCTGTAAAATGATATGTTAGTACAATTAAAGTGTGATATTGATTGTCAACATCGCACGACTGCGTATATTGTGATAACTGCCCAGAGGTGGTGCACCTTTAGGCTGTTATCCAGAAATTCATTTTGCTCAATCATGAAAAAACAGCTGAACGGATTTTGATGAATCTTAGCCACAAGTAGATCATGAAATGCGGGTGAAACTGCAGGTGCCACAGCGTTGTTGTTCTGCTGAAATTAATGAAATTAAATTTTTATTCATCCAAATAGGCCTTCACAGGATGACTAATGCACGGTTCGGATGGTTGCTTTTTTCTGAGAAGAGCCGGCAATAAACTCAGGAATTACTCTTTTCAAAACAAACTTAGAATTATTACATAAGATTATGTCCTTCAAGAGCGAGCGCTACACCCAAGCATTGTCGTCATTTAAATATTCGTTAATATGGTAGAACGCCTTTTCTACTAAAACATTCTTTACAAAATAATGTCGCTAATTTCACTGCCGCTTATAATAATTACATTTTAGATACCAATAAACAGAAACGGTCACGTCACGTATTTGATACTATTAAATATTTATCAACTGATTTACGATGTCAATGCACTGTAATATCGGTCATTGAACTTATAATTTAAATGTGATAAGTTACTGTACAGTATCACAGAATAAAAAAAACTTGAGAGGTGTCAAGGGACACCCGGATGGAACGAAGTTATATAAGTTATATAAGTCGAGAGTATATATATATATATATTATATATAGTATATATAAATAGAAATGAAAATATCTGGCTTGCTTTCTATAAGAGATAGAGAGAGAGAGAGACAGACAGACAGACAGAGAAACATGCGCACGCCGCACAGCTTACAATAGCTTACTATAGCAAAAAGTGTCGGTGACAATTTTTCGTAAGATTTTTTTCCGTCTAGCCCCCTTTCACAATGCCCATACAGTCTAGCTAGACGTTGCCCCCACGCTTCGAACTTACCTCTGTTGAGACGGCTTCTTCTTCTTAGTCTGTGACATAGGTCCAACTTCCAATTAGATAAAATTGTTACCTACCACTTCTGCCGGCTCTTCTCGGGCAAAAGCAATCTTTCGAACCGTGCGTTATAGTCTAGCTAATTAGTGCTTGCAAAGGCCTATTTGAATATAAACATTAATATATCTATTAGACTTATTAAAACTCTTTACATTCGTTGACTAATTTTATCTGAACTCTATGGATGGTCTGTATTTTTATTTTGTTTTAAAGACAATGCTTGGGTGTAGTCGCTCGCTCTTGCAGGCAATCCTACTTCCTACTATCCTACTAATATTATAAATGTGAAAGTTTGGATGTTTGTTACTCATTTACGCCAGAACGGCTGAATGGATCTGGATGAAATTCGGCATGGAGATAGATTATAGTCTGGAATAGCACATAAGATACTTTTTTATCACGGGAAAAGATAAGATCCGTCGGGAACGCGGGTGAAACCGCGGGGCGGAAAACTAGTAATATTATAAATGTGAAAGCTTGTATGTTTGTTGCTCAATCACGCAAAAACGGCTGAATGTTTTTGGATGAAACTTGGCACACTGGTAGATCATATCCAGGAATAAGACATAGGATACTTTTTATCCCGGGAAAAGATAAGATCACTCGAGAACGCGGGTGAAACCGCGGGGCGGAAAACTAATGATAAAAGGTGTTAAAAAATCGCCCAAAAAAACCACAGTAACGCAGACAGAAATAACTTTATATTGTTTATTCAATTATGACATCTACATATGTTTTTGTAATATCTTCATAGGACTTCAATGTATTAGTTTAAGAATAAAATTGTTAAACATTTGAAAAAAAAAGTCATTAAAAATGTAACGTTGCTGAGTTTCTTGCCGGTTCTTCTCAGTTGTTTGACCTCCGAACCGGTGGTAACTTCTGTAATTCGACCTTCATAAGTGCCCTTCTAGGGCCTAAACTGAATAAATGGTTTTGACTTTGATTTCAGGAAACTTTCAAACAGTTCTGTTTTCTGTCTCCATTAATTTCGTGGCACTGCGGCTAACATTTCTTGCAACTCGAGGTCACCTGCAATCTGTACACAACTTTTGTTAATTAGGGTTCCGCGATAGAAATTCTGAAACAATAATTGAAATAAATTCACGCTTAAGGACACCTGTACTTAATAATAGTGTTGTTAATATCTAATACACTTAAGGAGTCTATACTTGTCTATAGTAATATTATAAAGAGGTAAAGTGTTGTGAGGTTGTAAGGGTAATCTCTGGATCTACTGAACCGATTTAGAAAGTTATTTTACTAATAGAAAGCCACGTTATTTGTGAGTGTCATAGGCTATAATTGTATCTCGGGAAAAGATAAGATCCCACGGGAACGCGGGTGAAACCGCGGGGGACAGCTAGTGTATTATTATGTTCGTGGAGTCATGTTATAGGAACATTTTTATGTAAACACTTATACATGCTTGAGTTTGTTGTTTATTAAGTCAGTCATAATTAAATTCTATAGATTACTATTTTTGCCGCCATAACACGCAAATATTGTCAGTGAGACTAGATAAATAATAATTATTGAATGTAATAGGTGTAAGTTGTTTTTGAAAAGAGTAATTGCTGAGTTTATTGCCGGCTCTTCTCAGCAAAAACAACCTTCCGAACCGAGCATTTAGAGTCTGACTATTCATAAGTGCCTGTGAAGGCCTATTTGGATGAATAAACAATTTCATTTCATTTCATTACATTTTTGAATGTGTATCAATTTCTAGGGCACTATATTAATCATACTGTTCCACGCGGTTTCACCCGCGTTCCCGTAAGATCTTATCTTATCCCGGGATAAAATATAACCTATGTTAATCTGGAATAATGTAGCATTCAAATGGTGAAAGAATTTTTAAAATCGGTCCAGTACTTTTTGAGCCAATTCGTTACAAACATACTTAAATACAAATCTTTCCTCTTTATAATATTAGTATAGATAATTTTTCCACTAAAGAATAATGGCTTTATTCATAAAAACCTCGAAGGTTTAGTAACTGCTTAGCAGATTCTAAATTCTGTATAGAAAACTTGAATTGACACCTTCGAGATTTTTGTGAATAAGGACAAAATTTTCATGATTACTACTAAATAGTTTCTACTGCTTATAATTTTAAGTAGGTATAAATGCGATATTCTATGTTGGTTTGTCTTAAAAAATCACGTAGTTTACTTTGAATCAACATACCCCTTAGCTCGTGGATGGGACGGTCGTCGCAAAACCTAAAAACAGAATAGTAATAGCGATTCAAGTAATTTTAGATGGAAATAGCAGGATTAGTGAAATATATTTTTTAGCACGGAACCATCAAGTTCCTCACCATTTCGCGCTTGCTATTTATTTAAGATTTAATAAATAAAGTATTCCAACAGTTGACTATCCATCCGTTGCGGGTTGCGTTATCGGTAACCGACAGTTAACCAGATTCAGTTGAAAACTAACCGATAATTTAATTGGACGTCGTATTAATATATTAATAATGAAAATTGTAATTTACTACCGGTTTAACTGTGTCAATTAGTTATTTCTTTCCTTAACACTATTGTCGATATAATTTGATTTAGTTCTAATGTAATATTATGACAATATGATTGTGCGGATTAAAAAATAATAGTAGAAGTGAAGTGAAAATACTAATATCAAACCTTCAATTACGTAAAAATACTGGCCATCAAAAAAAAATATTTTTATAAAAAGATTATGGTGTCATTAGGTTCTTGTCAAAATATTCACGTTTTGAAAGTGAATAAAAATATTAATTTAGTATTATTGTGTCATTTATTTTATTTTTCTTATTAAAATGAATATTAAAAAGACGTTTCTGATATACGACTCGGATTTCCGGGATAATAGGAGTGAAAACGAACCTCTTTTGCGTGACAATAGCGACGGAAGTGACGACGATTGGCAAGTGTACTGACCATTTTATAATTTTGAATAACGAACTAGGTACTCTCGGATTATCTTCGTCAGATTCATTGTACTGAAAAAATATGTTCCTAATTTAAGCCATGTATTCACTGAAAAACAAAGTTTCTGGAACAAAACGTAGATGTTTACAGAAACAATGTTTCGGGGTCTTGGCCGTCCACATCTCAGTTGTTTTAAACATGTCTTCCATAATATAGGCTTCGTTTGAAATAATTCTATTAATTTAATAATGCTATTGTCGTCCCACACTACCGCCATGTTTATAAACAACTGAAACACCCATCCACGCTTGTATACAGCTCTTGCGAAACTGATTTGTTTCTATGCTCTCCAATTCCATCGGGGAGCACAGAAACATGCTAGAAACACGTAGTGTTTACCGCAACAGTTTCAAATGTAAGTTCAAACGTACCTTGTAGTATCGGACTGGCTTTCTAGTTGGCTACCACCCTCAAGTTGAAAATTATCGCCAAGCACCTATTGGTGTGTTCCGACAGCTGCACTTGGGAGCCAGTTCCCATCTAGGCTTTGTGTGCTTACCACCTTCGGTCACATCACTTACCATGGTGAGATTGCAGTCAAACAGAAGCTTACCCAGGATAAATAAAATAATGTATATTTACCCTATTTTAATAGAAAAATAATCGGTCGGTCAGTCATGGATGCGCGGGGCCCTTAGCATTTGCTACTTTTGCTACGTGGCTAATCCGGCACTGATTAAATATGTTTCATACACAGCAATTGTGAAACATCTGTCATACCAACTCATCCCAGAGCAGTCCTGAATAATAGTGACGACGTGGAAGATCTAACAAACAAATTCCCTCCATAACCATGCTTCTTTCTTCTTTCTAATATTATAAAGAGTAAAGATTTGTATATTTGTGTGTATGTAAGGAATAAACTCGAAAACTACTGGGCCGATTTCAAAAATTCTTTCACCATTTGAATGCTACATTATTCCAGATTAACATAGGCTATATTTTTATCCCGGGATAAGATAAGATCCCACGGGAACGTGGGTGAAACTGCGGAGGACTGCTAGTGATATTATAAAATGCGAATGATCGTTACAAATTAGTTTACGACTTTTTCATCCCGGGACGAACATGGAACCGCGGGTCGGGCGCTAGTTCAAATAATACAATAACCAAACGTAGGTATTGCAATATGTATCGATGAATGAATAGTTACAAATCCGAGAGTTGATAGATATCGTGGCTGAGGCCTTGGGTTCTGTACGGAGAGTAACTGGTGTTCTGGAACCTTTTTTTTTTTTTTTTTTTTTATTTTTTTTTTTTACGTGGGCAGCAGTCGGGTTATGTCAGATTTTTACTGACTAAAACCTAACCTAACCTAACCTTACCTGATAAGACACGTCGGAAGTAAAGTAAATAAAGTATTAAATTAGCTACTTACTTAGTGGTGGATATTCCATCTTTACGCAATAAGGCGATGATAGCTCAGTGGTAGTGACGTCGGATACCGCTGCGAAGGTCGTAGGTTCGAGCCCTATAATGAGTTTGAGAAGAAGGATATCATCGTGAGGAAACCATAGCACTTTGTAGTAATCGACTGGCTGGATACCACCCTCAAGTTGAAATTCTCTCGCCAAGCACCTATCGGTGTGCTCTGACAGCTGCACTTGAGTTTCCTTCTAGGCTTTGTGTTTAACATATTCGGCCACATCATCAATTACCATGCTGAGATTGCGGTCATCAAAAGTAAAATAAAATTGCTCATGTTATGGTAAAACAACTTGATACCTGTGACAGTAGTCAGAGTTATATGACAATCAAACTTATTGCCATACTATAAGGTTGGTTATCCTAAATCTACTTTATTAGATATTTCCTAACTCTCTCTTATAAACTTTAAAATATCTTTATTCCTAAACTTTATACCTAATAAGGAGAATGAAAATAAAGTATTTAATTACCTAAATATATTTATTTATTTTCGTGTTTTTTTTTTGTTTAATTTTAAAAGCAAAATGGCCAATGTGGTAAGATTCAGATTGTCCAAAAAAATATTTTTTTATGTAATCTTACTGAGTTTCTTGCCGGTTCTTCTCAGTTGCTTCCAAGCCGGTGGTAACTGTAGCTCGACATTCACAAGCGCCCTAGAGCCTAATCTGAATAAAAATTTCACTTTAAGTTTGATTACTAAAAACGAGCAATTTAAAAAAAAAGGGTTAGAAGTCAGCCTGAGGGACCACGACACTCTTACGCGGGGAAACCAGCATATTCCCTTTTAAAAGGCCAGCAACATACATTTGATCCATTTGGTGTTGCGGGAACGCATGGATAGTGAAGATCACTTACCAAGTAGCACGCATGCTCTTTTGTCCCTTATGAAATAATTAAAAATATGTTGTGTTTTATTTCCAGGGCTCAGGCGCGTCCGAGCCAGCAGTTCAACGTCATCAGACGGGTTTACCAACAAGATGCTCTCAACAAAGATGCTGATTACCAAATGCCTGATAAACCATGTAAGTGTTCATTAAGTTTATTGCCGGCTCTTCTCAGCAGATGCAACCATTGAACCGTGCTACCTATTTAGTTGAATATTTTTCACACACATGGATGGATCTGTCGGATGGGAATAGAAAACAGGCCGGTTACGGTGGTTGGTTAAACACCCCAACTGACTTGTGTGCCTGTCGTAAAATATAGTATTTCTTATTTTTTTACTGTACACTAATTTTAAAGGAGGATGGGCGGTCATGTGTTAGTCATGTGCCCTCTCTAAAATGAGTCGTACACAAATCAAAAGATCTGAATATACGTAGGTATATTTATTTGCTAAGATGTGATACTTACTTAGACTTTATGTGCATACCACCAATAGCCACATAATCACTTACCAAGATGAGATTTCGGTCAAAACACAAGCTTATTTTGAATACTGAAGATTACCTAATTTACGTCACCAGCCCTATTCCCAATTATTTGGAGACAGATTTTATTAAAATAATATACTAGTTTTCGCCCACTGGTCGACTATTGACAGTATTTTTTAGGAAAAAATACTGCTTCCAATTTTTTTATTTATAACACCAAAGTTCATTCAGGTCGAAAAAGGTGTACAAAGTTTTTTCTTCATCACGCATCAATATAATGTTAATAAGATGTGTTAATAAAAATAATATAATTTATGACAATTCCAGTGGCCTATAGATGCAAGAAAGTTGTCAAGAGCTGCGGTATTGGCGACTGCTTGCTCAACTCCGTGCCAGTGGTTAAGTGGCTGCCGAAGTACTGCTTCAAACGGGACTTCGTCGGTGACCTGGTCGCTGGAGCTACCACCGCCGTCATGCATATACCCCAGGGTGAGCTTTTAGACTTCATCTCAATCGTAGATACATCAAGAGCCGTGTTGAAGTACCAGGCCTCAAATCTAGCTGTCCCGCGGATTCGACCCCGTTCCCGAGGGTTCTTATCTTTTCCTGGGTTAGAAGTATCCTGTTTTTATTTCAGGATATGATCTACTTGTGAGCTAAGTTTAATTAAAATCTGTTGAGTACCTATCTGGGAACCTCGTGTGTTCCGGGAGCTAAACTTGAGACTCAACAGTTTTCGGCTTTGGGTGCATACCCTTTTTTTAACCACAACATTACCATGATTAGAATAGTCATATAGCCAATCATAATAAGTATGTACTAGATGCCCCGTGCTAGTATTTCGCGCAGTATCGTTATAAACACCGTATTTAATCAAATGTCATGTAGCTTAAACCGAGCTGTGTTTTTAATTAAACAAGCCGATAAAAGATGGCTCTTGAAAGAAAATTAAGTTATACATTTTTCCTCAATAAAGAACATAAAGCTTTAAATGGTGTTTAAATCATTCATTTTCATCAACAGTTTAAGGAGATATAACAGTGTCACAAAAAACACCTTTGAGAAATAAGATTGTTAGAACAACGAAGGTGTCTTGACTGATATTTCTTCCCTTTCAGGTATGGCATACGCCCTTTTAGCGGAAGTACCGCCCATAGTTGGCCTTTACATGGCCTTCTTCCCTGTCCTCATCTATGTGATATTCGGAACTTCACCACACGTATCCATGGGCACTTTTGCTGTCGCATGTCTTATGGCTGGAAAGGTGTGTATGACTATAAAAAATAATTGGATTTCCTTTCGATTTCCATGGGATTTCATCAGATTCTGACTTGGCGACAGTGGGACCACCTCAATAGTACCTATACCTAAACAAAAAAACAAACTTGATGACGAAATCCGCGAGCACTTAAAAAGAAAAACAGAACCTCCTCCTTTTTCTAAGTCTGTTAAAAAGCAATATTATAAGATTTTGATTTGATTCTGTGTTATAATAGATTTATTTATGACTCGTTATTACTTTCAGGTAGTAACACAACACGCGACTCCCATAGAAGCTCTAAATGGGACAATTAATGGAACTTTACGTATGTATTCAAAGTTTTTCTTTATACAATTAAACCTTGTCGAACATTGTCTGAACTAATCATTGTCAATATTTACTTTTCAGCATCTAATGTGGTTCACTCAGGATATACACCGATACAAGTGCTCAGCGTAGTATGCCTTACTGTGGGGATATTTCAGGTGAGCAATCTTTAAAATATATAACTACATGAGTTAGGCGATAGTCATAGGGTTATAGGTGTTAGTTTTGCATAAAAAAAATCTTGCCATGGATTATATGCATTGACACCTTAGTAAAGAATATCCCACCAATAACATTAATATGAGAGATAGCCAAGTTTGTAACAAACAAAAACTTGCAAGATAAGTACTTGGATGTCACATAACAGATACAAGTAATTGTTTTTGTTTTAATGTGTATACTGTTGGGGTGTCCAATCCATACATATACTACTACATACACAAAAAAGAAATTATATATATATTTTTTTGTCTATCTGCCTGTCTGTTTATTCCGCCTAATCTTGGAAACGGCAGATAGTTGATGTTACAAAGAGTAACATAGCCTTTTATTTTAGTAAAAAGCCTTTCCGCGCAAATAAAGATTGTGAACAAGTAAGCTGGACAGCTATTAAATAAATTAGACATAAATGCCCTGAATGGTGTGCAGGTAGTGATGTGGATGCTGCGTCTGGGCGCGGTATCGACGCTGTTGTCTGAACCGCTGGTATCAGGGTTCACGACAGCGGCCTCCTTCCACGTGCTCGCCTCGCAACTCAAGGATCTGTTCGGAGTGAAGATCGCCAAGACCTCGGGGAACTATAAAGTCATATTTGTAAGTATAACATGTTATTTGTATTTTGATTTCTGGCGCAGTCAAATGTAAAGTTATAAATGCCATTTGTCAGAAATGTCGGTTCAGTTTCGTTTTGTTTTTTCTAGGCTTATGTCTATATGTCACTGTGTTATTGTAAAATTTTTTATTTTGCTGTGTATTTATATTTAATCTACGTCGTAGTTTTGAAATATCTTACTTTTCCTTAAAATATACTCACACATAATAAGTAACTACAGAAGTTACAAGAATATAAGTAAAATAATATTACGTCCTATACGCGATATTTTTTCTAAATCGTTATATGTAAGTACTTGTACCAATCAACAAATCTTTGCTATTATAAATCTGTAAGTTTGTTTAGCATGTGAAGATATCTTTATTCTTTCTCGCAAAAACAACTAATTGAATAAACTTTTTTATCCCGGGAAAAGTTATGATCCGTCGGGAGAGCCGGTGAAATGTTATATACCTACTACATATTTGCCCATTCACCTTTTTAAACTGACCATGACAAAAAAAACTCCTTTATCTATTCTAATAATAATAATATTATGCTATAGAGCAAAGATTTGATTGTTTGTTTGCATTGAATAGGCTCTGAAACTACTGGACCGATTTGAAAAATTCATTCATCATTAGAAAAAAAAGCAACATTATCCCTGATGAATATAGGCTATATTTTGTCCCGGTAAAAGATCCCACGGGAACGCGGGTGAAACCGCGGGGGACAGCTAGTAATTTAATAAATAAGTTCCATAGTTCCTAAACGAGTTGTAATGTTTTTTCAGACAGTGATAGACGTTAGCCGAAGTTTGCCGAACTTGAATTGGGCCGCGTTCGTGATATCAATCATCACTTGCGTCGTCATTTCATTCAACAATGAAATTATGAAGGTGAGCTTGTCAAAAGTCAAAGTTAAAACCATTTATTCAGTTTAGGCCCTAGAAGGGCACTTATAAAGGTCTTCAACTGAGAAGAACCGGCAAGAAACTCAGCGAGGTTACATTTTTTAAATATTTTTGGACCATCTGACTGTATTGGCTTTTTTTTCAAATGTTTAACAATTTTATTCATAAACTTATACAAAAATACATAAAAAATTATAACCCGCACTAGTTACCTAACTTGTATGGCCCAATCTGTAACTAAAATGAGAGAATGAAAACTTAACCTGAACCCATAGATTAATATAATGGGTCCTCGCGCGCTGCTCGGACTAAATGCCGCCGTCATACTTGAAACATGCGATTTTTTTTTATTCTCGATAGGCTTGTGTTTGACCACAATCTCACCATGGTAAGTGATGATGTGGCCGAAGATGGTAAGCACACAAAGCCTAGATGGGAACTGGCTCTCAAGTGCAGACTTTCAACTTGAGGGTGGTAGCCAGCCAGTCGGGTACTACAAAGTACCCTACCACCGTGCTATGGTTTCCTCACGATGTTTTCCTTCACCGAAAGCTCAAGCTCATTGTAGGATTCGAACCCACGACCTTCGCCGCGGTATCCGACGTCACTTACCACTGAGCTATCATCGCCTGAGTACTACGTTTAAATCGAACCCGAAGCGTACCCGAGCCGAACCGAACCCAGTCTCGTTGCAAGAAATTACACCCTTCAGCTACTATACAGAATTTGGAATTCTCGCCATACCTGTCTGTTTGCGGAAGTTTTAATATTACTTGTACTCGTATAAAACCCAAATTAATTATTAAAATAAAAACTTTTTGCTGTTATTTTTATTGATTTATGTTTTATAAAAAAAATACAGCCGTTTACAAATAACCCGAAATTGAACTGTATCCCAATGTTATTGTATTTAAGCCGTGGGTGAGCAAGCGGAGCCGGGTGCCGGTGCCTATAGAGCTGCTAGCGATAGTGGTGGGGACTCTCGTCTCCAAGTTTTGGGGACTGAAAGAGGTATACGGCATTGGACTCGTTGGAAATATACCTACCGGGTAAGTTTTGTCTTTAAAAACCTTATTTGAACAGTAAAGGTCATAGCCCATTTAAACGACTCTGCTCCAACCTATACTAAAAGTCAACTACCGAGCAGTCTGATGGCGGTAAGATCGCTGACAGCGAGCTGTCGGCTAATTTATGTTGCCAATATAAACTATATCTAAAGAGCACGACCTGAAGCCCATGTTTGAATAATATTTTATTTGTCGGGTGGGAGCGGAGTCGTGTAAGTGAGCTACGACCTTTAATGTGAAAGTTTGTGAGGATGTGTGTTACTCTGTCATTTCTTGCTCTTGAAACTTGCTCGGTCACGTGATATCGTGACGTCACCTGCTTGTAAATAAACATTTAGTTGTCAAAATATCGTTTCGTTCCGTATCGTAACATTTTGCTGTTTACAAGCTGGTGACGTCACACTCAGAATCGGCCAGTACCGAGCGTTTTCAATCACGTGGTCAAACATGAAAATTTAATAATGTTTTTTTATGATTTCTTATAAACTTTATAGATATTTTCAAATATTACGATGGCTAAATTGGTTTAGAAAAATGTTTACTGTTAATTATAATTTTATTTATAGGTATACATATATTTTCATTGTAGTTATTCTTATACAGGGTGTCTTTAAGTAGTAAGACAAACTTAAGGGGGAGATAGGTCACCTACCAAATATACAGCAAAATATAAGCTTAGGAACGCGGGTGAAACCGCGGGACGAAAAACTAGTTATTAATAACTTTCAATTAATTACATTTACCGTAATATAACATTTAACAATACTTGTCCTTAGTCTACCGATACCGGAAGTACCCCCACTAGAGTTGATCCCCGAGGTGTGTTTGGACGCGTTCACCATCACTATGGTCACATACACCATCTCCATGTCTATGGCTCTCATCTTCGCCGCCAAAGACAAGTATGAAATTGACGCCAACCAGGAGTTGTTGGCTCTTGTAAGTATCATAGTGCAACCAAAAACACATTTTAAATACTCTTGAATAGAATTTCATTTTATTTTATGCTTTTGGCGGCTTTAAGGCGATGATAGGTGGTACCGCGGAGAAGGTCGTGGGTTCGACTCCTACGATGAGCTTGAGCTTTCGTCGAAGGAAAACATACCATAGCTCGGTGGTAAGGTACTTTGTAGTACTCGACTGGCTGGCTACCACCCTCAAATTGACAATCTGTCGTCAAGCACCTGTTGGTGTGTTCTGACGGCTGCACTTGAGAGCCAGTTCCCATTTAGGCTTTGTGTGCTTACCACCTTCGGCCACATCATCACTTACCATGGTGAGATTGTGATCAAACAAGCTTATCGAGAATGAAAAAAATAAAAAGAAAAATCATTTTTTACTGAATCTTTATCGTCCTGACATTTTATCTAAAACATAATTTTATTGTTTAATTCCTTTTTAATTACATAAATTATTAAATAAAAAGTTTAAAATAAGCGTGAAATTCAAAGCGAAACGCATCACCATTGATCAAAACTAAATGTGACGTTTGAGTCTGACTAGGGTAATACAAAGTACCCTACCACCGTGCTATGGTTTCCTCACGACGTTTTCCTCTTCCAACCTCAACCAAATTTAAACCACATGCACATTCCCTATTCCCCTGGAATTTCCAACATCTATACGCGACCGTACTCACTTACCATCAGGTGATCCGCCAGCCTAGTTGTCAATTATGGTATAAAATGCTAACTAAAACAGTATTGTTATGTAATAGGGTGCAAGTAACGTGTTTGGTGCATTCTTTGGCTGCGCTCCCTTCTGTGCCAGTTTGTCAAGATCTTTCATACAGTATCAGGTGAGACACTTGCTTATTTATACTTAGGTCGATTTCAAGGCGATGATAGCTCAGTGGTCGGAGGTCAAGTGACGTCGGATACCGCGGGGAAAGTCGTGGGTTCGAATCCTTACAATGAGCTTGAGCTTTCGGTGAAGGAAAACATCGTGAGGAAACCACAGCACGATGGTAGGGTACTATGTGGTACTCGACTGGCTGGCTACCACCCTCAAGTTGAAAATCTGTCGCCAAGCACCTGTTGGTGTGTTCCGGGAATTGCACTTGAGAGCCAGTTCGCCTTAATAAGGTGTACAACACATTAGCAATCCCCTGGTATTGCCAATGTCTATAGGCGACGGTTGTCACTTACCATCAGGTGACCCGCCTGCCTAGTTGTCACTTGTGACATATAAAAAAAAAAAAAAAGGTCGTGGGTTCGATTCCCATCCAGGGCAGACATTTGTCTGCATGAGCATGTCTGTTTGTCCTGAGTCTGGGTGTAATTATCTATTTAAGTATGTATTTACAACAAAAAAAGTATATGTAGTATATTAGTCATCTGGTTTCCATATTACAAGCTCTGCTTAGTTTGGGATCAGATAGCCGTGTGTGAACCAATGTCCCAGGATATTTATTATTACGTAGGTGATGATTTCCCCGAAGGTGAACACAGTCTAAAAGGATTTGCATCTCAATGGTGGGAATTTAAGAATGTTTATGTTACGTTAAAAGTTATGAATGAGGTAAATATTAATAATAACTGGTCCTTATTCATAGTTGCCTCATGATTCGGTAAATGTGATAAAAAATCTGTAAAATCATCACTTTTACCGGTTATTAATGATTCACTACTATCTTTGTTAATAGTAATGAATAAAACAAACAAGAAATTATCATTTTTAACTGTATTTATTGCTAAGTAGCTGCCCGGACAGACTTCATTCTGTCAAAAGTTAATAGTAAAAATTAAATAAATGTATATTTACTATTGTCCACGCAATTTTTTTTTAATACTATAAACATACGAAAAAAATTGCCGAATTGGTCTACCATTCTTGAGTTATGCGCTTTCCAACATTCATTTTTATTTATATAGATTATCTTACTAATATTATAAATGTAAAAGTTTGGATGGATGTATGTTTGTTACTCATTTACGCCAGAACGGCTGAATGGATCTGGATGAAATTTGGCATGGAGATAGATTATGGTCTGGAATAGCACATAGGCTACTTTTTATCCCGGGAAAAGATAAGATCCCTCGGGAACGCGAGTGAAACCGCGCGGAACAGCTAGTATAGATATAAACTGAAAATTATCATATCATTTTTTAACATAAATAATTTTATTTACCATGATTTTTGTATAAGATCTTTTTTGTCCTCAGGCAGGCAGCAAAACAGGTTTGACTTCAGTGATCAGCGCTGTTCTGATCCTCTGCGTGTTGTTATGGATCGGACCGTTCTTCGAGGAGTTGCCGCGCTGTGTGCTCGCCTCCATCATCTTCATCTCGCTCAAGGGCATGTTCATGCAAGTCAAGGAGCTCGGCAAGTTAGTAACACTCCTTATACAGAGTGGAACAACATTTTGGGGGGGATAAAAGGGATAAGAATAAAAAAAACGATTTTATGTAGTATGAATAAATTGATTGAAGCCTTATTCTATTTTTACCTGGTGTTTAATCCTATGAGCTTTCGGTGAAGGATAACATCGTGAAGAAACTAATTCGAAATTTGTAGCACCTGTTGGTGTGTTCCGGTTGTTGCTCGTAAGAACCAGTTGTCTTTAAGGCATTGTAAAAAGATGTACAACACAGTGATATTCCAACTGATATTATTAATGTCTATAGGCGACGGTAGTCACTTACCATCAGGTGACTCACTAACTCGTCCAAAAACTAGCAAAATTTGAATAGCGATTCAAATTATTTAAATTTTTGATTCAGGTTCTGGAAGCTGAGCAAGTTGGATGCCATGGTGTGGCTGGTCACGTTCCTGATTACCTTGTTGATAAACATTGATATTGGGTATGTTTGTTTAATTATATTAAGTACTTTATAATATCATTTGTTTTTTGTGAAACAGTTTATCGAACTGTATGAAACGATTAATAATTTAGCGTGGTTGTTGGTCTCCTGCTATACAAGCTTAGCTTAGTGCAGGGACCGCTGTAATCTTTGCTTGTTATTTTTTGTTTACTGAAAATACATGATTTATTATTTTATCTTTTTTTATTTACCTGTGTGCCAAGTATCATCAAAATCCGTTAAGTGGTTGTTGCGTGATTGAGTTGTTATATTATGTTTAGTAGGATACAATACATTTTCAAATCGTTTTTATATTTTTTCCAGCTTCCACCCCGCGATTTTACTCGCGTTCCCAAGGGTTTTTATTTGTTCCCAAACAAGTAGTTCATACTAAGTACGTTATTCCAGGATAAGATCTATCTCTGTGCCAAAATTCATCCAAATTCCTTCAGCAGTTACAAAGCTTAGTTTATAATCTTAATACGACCGGCCAGTTTGCGTGGTTGGTTAAACACTACTTATTACGCCACAGGTTTGTACTATGTCTTTACAAAAAAAGAGTAGTATATTTAGTTTCCACAGCACAAGCTCTACTTAGATTGGGATCAGATGGCCATACGTGAAGAATGTGCCAAGATATTTATTATAATATAGTAGGATATTTGATAGGATAATGAGATTGTGATTGAGATATTAGTATAGTAATATAACACCCTGTATATATCAATTTTAATCAATTTCCAGTTTAGGTGCCGGTCTATTGGCGAGTGTGGGCGCATTGTTCTGTCGCTCACAGAAGCCCTACACGTGTCTACTGGGACGAGTGCTGGAAACAGATCTGTATTTGGACACCAAGAGATATAGAGCTGTAAGTTTGTTTCGTTTTTTGTTATTTCCAAATCTCGGATATGTCAATAATCTGTTCGATAGTAAAGAACGGCTGGAGCGAGTTGGCTATTTTTTTTTGTTTTAAAATATTCGTTATAGTCCGAATTAGATTTTTATGGAAAAAATACTTTGAATGGGGAAATAATACTTTTTAGATTATTTATGATCACAGAAAAGTTATCAGGGAAACAAATCGGGAGAATAGGGGGAATATAATGCTTGGACAGGACAACGTCTCTGAGACGTAAACACCAAAGGGGGGGTCTGCTTTTACTTATTTTTCATGACATGGGGTACGGGGGGAGCAATATTTATTCGTAAAATTTACCAATACTTACGTAAGCATATAGGAAGAGTAGGCTTTGCTTACTTTCGAGGACAAGGGGAAGGAGGGATGAAAAATTACTACTGCTTAGGTACGTAATAATAGAACGGTCCTTCTTATTAATCTATGTTTCCAGCCTTTTATACTTTTATCAGTTAGTAATAAATAAAATTGCCACAAATGTGCGTATTATTTTATTGAGATCAATAACTTATTCCGAAATCAGTACACCACGGCTAGCCATGTCCATTTCAGCATCGTGACGAATTGTTAAAATTATAAATTGTACAGAATACATGAGGATAATATTAAATATAGTGAATGCGAGCCACACTATCAGATCTAGAACGCTTACATTGTAGTCGATGGCGTATGGATACCTTTTGTTCGGTAGCAGTCGCATTTTGGAGCTGTTCTATTAAAATTTACGGGTATTTTACATGTTTTTATAGTGTTTTTTGCATTTTTGGTGATGATGTTGCGTTTGTTTTGACTGTTATAGATTTTAATTGACAATTGACATATGTCAATCAAATCTGCTTCTTTTTTATTAAATGTCTGGTTTTAAATAGATTTGTATTGTACTGACTTCTTTGTTAAATGGGTAATTAAAAAAAATAGAACGTTTGAATTTTATAACGCATTCGCTAATTTGGTTCGCTATTATTTTGTTTATACTATTTCGCGCTTTCAACATAGCCCTCAGACAGAGCTTAAAGTGACAGTGATCCTTTGAATTTTTTACTTTAGATGTTACTCTGGTTAATCTTCGATATTTTTTTTAGAATATCCGCATTTCTTTAAAACAGATAGATATAAATAAAATTACGAGGCAAGAAGTAGGTACAATATATTAATTTTAGATTATCTAAAGACAGACTATTGATTTTATAAGCTTTTATAAATTACATCCTATTCTATTGCATAGGGAGGATACTGTAACACTATCTCAGAAGCCAGGGTCTAAATATTGTAGTTTTCTGACGTTTTCTAGTATTTATTATGATAGTTACAGTAGTGGATCTAGGGTGAACTTTTTATCAAATATTACAACACTACCTAAAATGCTTATTTTTTTATTCGGGCTAAGCTTGTGTTTGACCACAATCTCACCATGGTAAGTGATGATGTGGCCGAAGGTGGCAAGCACACAAAGCCTAGATGGGAAAAGGCTCTCATGTGCAGTTGTCGGAACACCTATAGGTTCTTGGCGACAGATTTTCAACTTGAGGGTGGTAGCCAGCCAGTCGGGTACTACAAAATACCCTACCACCGTCCTTACCCTGAATCAGCCACTGATAGTTATTTATTTGATGACCAGGCGGAAGAACTTCCCGGCATAAAGATCTTCCACTACTGCGGCGGACTGAACTTCGCCAGTAAGAACCTCTTCCGTGAGACTCTCTTCAGGAAGATAGGGTACTTGAAGCCAGCTGACGAAACTCATGATGAGGACAACAATCTCACCAAGAGCGATTCGTATGAGTGGGATCCTACTATTAGTCATAGGGTAAGGGTTTTGAATATCTGTCCCCGGCTGTTTCATCAGCGTTTCCGAGGCATCTTATCTTTTCCAATTTTAATAGTATCCTATGTTTTATTCCGGGATGTGATCTACTTGTGTGCCAAGTTTCATCAAAGCTGTTTTTATGTGATTGATTGGACATCTAAACTAACAAACATACAAACTTTCACATTTATAATATTAGTATGCAGTTTCTAGTGACCCCTTAAATATTATATTTTGCTTTTTTTTATATTATAAGTTTTATATAGGATTTAATTAGAATTTTTATTTTTGCATGATTTTATTATACAGGCTGATATTTTTTTGTTGACGACTCAAAAAAAAACTTGGGTCGTAGTGAATTTAATCATATTCGCAGGTGTTGAAATTAAAAATACGGAATTATTTACTATAATGAGACCTACCTACTTACGTGTGTGGAGATATAATATCATTTATTTGTTCACCAGGTACAATGTGTGATAATCGACGCAACAGCGTTATCGTATGTGGACGCGCCCGGCATCAAGAGCTTAGTGGCGGTGCAGCGGGAACTGGTGTCCAGCAATATTACTGTACTACTTTCGGGGGCTAATGGTAACTATTACTGACTAGCTGTCCCACCCCCCTGATTTCACCCGCGTTCCCTAGAGATCTTAAGTTTGAATCCAAGATTGAGGGCGATGATAGCTCAGTGGTAGTGACGTCGGATACCGCGGCAATGGTCTTGGGCTCGAACCCTACTATGAGCTTGAGCTTTTGGTGAAAGAAAACATCGTGAGGTAACCACAGTACGGTGGTAGGGTACATAGTACTCGACTGGCTAATGTCTAGGCGACGGTAGTCACTCACCATCCGGTGAACCGCCTGTCTGGTATTAAAAAAAAAAGTACCTGTGTGGAAAGTTTCAACAAAATCCTTTCAGTAGTTTATGCGTGAAAGAATAACAAACATCTTCAAATCCCAACGATCTTCACTGAACAAGATAAGATCATTGGGAAAGCGGGGACCTAGTATCCCTGCAGTGCACATTAATGTAACTAACATATCTAAGTAAATAAGCTATCTTAATGTTCCCCAGGACCAGTCCTCGAGATGATAGAGAGGTACAACTCGCTGGAAGCAGACCAGCTTCAGCTCGACACGTTCCCGACGGTCCACGACGCCGTCGTATACTACAACGTGTCGCAAGCTAAGAAACACCAAATACCCATCACAGTTACATCGTGAGGAAACATTTAACTAGGTAGAAATAATTATTGTAGATTAACTGACCTGACAGACGTTGTCCTGTCCTGAAAAAACTTAAAACGCGTTTGCAGTGCCACCTACCGGGTCCAATTGTGACTATCAAAGGACCCACTCAAACACTCCTAAAAGGTTTTATCAATATTGGTATCAATTATATAAATGATTATATACATAACTATTAACTATGTTAATGTATGTACGTAAAAATAAACTCTTCAGATTAGCTAAGGTTTTTTAAAGCGGATAACAAATAGTGCGCTCTCGTCCCTCGATCGGTTTACTTTATCTAGATTTTTTTTTTAAAATACCTTAGCTAATGTTATATAATTTGTACAAAAAAATAAGACAATAGTCTCCGTTGTTGTGTGATATCGAAATGAAACTAAAACATATTTTTAAAACAAAAAAAGAGTCATGAGAGGATTTGTACAAAAACATTTGTAGTAAAAACGACGGCACGTAATACGATAGATATTGTTTGACAATGATAGGAAAGTGGTAGACAAATGTTTGACCATTTAGGAAAAATAGCTATTATGAATTAAGATTTTAGTCAATTGAAATGGGGCCTTAATGTAAGTGTATTAAGTTATGTTGTGCATACGCAAACTACCCAACTACCTACATAATGTAGAACAAATTAGCATACTGAATAGAGAGATAAACTATATATTCTATACATCTTGAATAGGATTTTCTATCGTGGTTTGGATAATATAAATACTTTATACAATATTGTTATGTAATAATATTCGAACAGTATCGAATTTTATAGTTTTTAAACTATGTTATTTTGCCCCAAAATTAGTAAAATTAAAAGAAAAATATGGTGAAATGGATGTATAGAATTAGCGTAATAAAACTTGAGTTTTCTTCGTTTTTTTTTGTTTTCACAATTTTAATCTGAATGAAACATGTACTTAAATCAGACATTGTATTTTATTCAAATATTAACGCTTTTGCGAAGATTAAATAATGTTTTTCTTTTTACTTAATACAAAACACTATATTTTTTCTACATGTATTATTGTAAATTAACCTCTCAAAATGTGATTAAATATTTGCAAGTACTTATTTGTGCTTAAAAATAATTATTTATTTACCTAAATGGGCATCTAGAAATAATTTATTTTGTTACTGTATAAATGTACAATTCGTAGTGTCATAATTTATAAGTGAAATAGATATTCTGAAATTGCTTTTACTTGAAAAAATGTATCAAGATTATTGTTAGCCGAGTGAAACCGCGGGAGACAGCTAGTAAAGTAATTTTATTGCACCATAATACTTGTATATTTTAAATTAATCTTGGGGTACTTACATAGTTCCCGATAAAGGGTACTAAGCTACTTTTGTCATCAACCTGTATAATAAATCATGATGCATTTTGACCAGTACATTATAGTAATAAAACTTCTACGTATTAAGACAGTTGTGATATTTAGTACTAGTTGTATAAAATACAATAAAACTGTTGATTATATTTTGTATTGTATTTATTTAAACCCCCTAAATTATGATTTTCATGAACTTCCATTATGAGTTATTTTATTTTCAGATATTGCTAAAAGAGCATTCAAGACTCACTTATAAAATAAATACAATCGAAAATTATGATTAAAGAAATTGCAGTCAACTTAAAAAATATATCACTTATTTTATTTTATTTTTTTATTTTTATTTTTGCTTACTTTAAATATTTATTTACATTTGATTTTTATGAAAAATTTTCAGCTTTGTATTTCAAAAGTATGATTTTATTCTACTAATATTATACATGCGAAAGTATGTTTGGATGTGTGTGAAGATGTGTAGATGTTTCTTACTCTATCACGCAAAAACTACTGTATGGATTTTAATTAAACTTGGCACACAGGTAGATCATATACTGGAATAACATATAGGATACTTTTTATCCCGGGAAAATATAAGATCCTTCGGGAACGTGGGTAAAACCGCGGGGCGAAAAACTAGTATTATAAATGTGAACCTTTGGATGGATGGATATATGGATGTTTGTTACTCTTTCACGCAAAAACGGCTGAACGGATTTTGATGAAACTTGGCACACAGGTAGATCGTAACCTGGAATAAAACATACGACTTTTTATCCAGGGAAAGGATAAGATCCCTAGGGAACGCGGGTGAAACCGCGGGGGACAGCTAGTACTTTCTAATGCGTTTCTGGCTTTATGAGAGCGGCGGTAGATAAAGAGAAAATAGCCATGATCGATCGCTAACCTTTTTTTTGTAGGTAATTTTGGAGATTACGGAGCCATCCGAGTGTAAAAAAAATTGCTTAATACAATTTCATTTCCAATCAATCGGTCTAAAAAAAACGAATGAAATGATAAGTACGTAGGTAGGTATTTATATGTGAAGCCGTCATGGTAGGTTGATATTGATAAACTGATAGCTAATTGAGTGTAAAATCTGAAAATGTTATCATTTTAATCTTTACGGTTTAGGGAGCGTTCAAGTATTACGTAACGCAATTTTTTGAGATATTTGACCCCCACTCCCCCCAAGTAACGTGCCGTCACGTTTTTCTGTACCCCCCCGCCCTCTAGTAAAACGTTACGCAACCAAGTGAGCATCTATATCATCTAAAAGTCACAATTATGTGGTGTAAAGTACTGAAAATGTAAAAAAAACATGTTACATAACGCGTAGTTCAAAACCCCCCTCCCGCCCCTGTAACGCATCGTAACGTTTTACAAAACCCCCCCTCCCCCCCAAATTCGTTACGTAATACTTGAACGCTCCCTTATCTGTTTATTTATTACAGAGGTACATAACTTATTTTATAAAACTAAATAAGTAAAAGAAGGTACTTATTTGATTAGGTTGCAACACCACAAGCATTCATATCTTCAATTCATATCCATACTAATATTATTATATTATATAATATAATTATCAAATATTATAAATGCGAAAGTGTGTCTGTCTGTCTGTTACCTCTTCACGCTTAAACCGCCGAACCGATTTAGATGAAATTTGGTATAGGGATAGTTTAAGTCCCGGGAAAAAACATAGGATAGTTTTTATCCCAGAAATCACCCTTTAAGGGGGTGAAAAGGGGGGTGGAAGTTTGTATGGGGAATAAATAACCGCTGAACTGACTGTCTGTCTGGAGATTTATGAAAAAACCGGCCATGTGCGAGCTGAACTCGCGTGGATTGGGTTCCGTACAATGCCAAAGTCAGTGAACGTATTATATTGAGTTTACCACTTTATTTTCAATTGATAGAAATTTCACCTGATTTGGTCGAGTAGATTCGGAGCAAATGTCTGTGACTTGTTCGGACAGACAGACGCACGAGTGATCCTATAATGGTCCGTTTTTTGTACGGAACCCTAAAAAGCAGATTGGATAAAAAATAAGCTACGCAAATTACTAATTACACGCGGACGGAGTCGCGGGCAAATGCTAGTAAATAATAATTGTATTATTTATTCTAGTTTTGATGTGATCTTAGATCTTGGCAGAAAAAAAACAATAATTGAGAGGCAGTACAAAATGCCTTTGAAGAGTTTGTTGCCTCCCGTACAGAGGGCATCGATATATTGCCACAGTGCTGGCAGATGATTTGCTAGCATGTAGTGTTGCCAGACCTCCCGACTTGCGCGGGACGTCCCAATTTACAGGGGTCTGGGGACGCGTCCCGAATTGCACCTGATCGGGACGCTAAATGTCCCGATAAATTTATTAATAACCACCATCTTTACCAAAAAATTATATGTATGTCTGTGGCATCGTAGCTACCGATGAACCGATATCATTTTATTTTTATTTGAAAGGTGAATGATGTTTGTTGTATTCTTGCGGGACCCTAGAAGAGTGAATTCCACTCTCACTTCGCTTTTCAATTAGGTTTTAGAAAAATATATTTAAAGATGTATTACCTATGCCGACCTATTCATTTTAACCTTTCAAAAATCATTGCTACGAGTATCACGGGTAATCTACAAATTGATGTTTAAAACAACATATTTTCCACGCCTAGATATCTAAAACAACATGTTTAATTGGGCGTTAAAGCTTAGATAAAGATTTATTTATATATCGGTTGCGACAAGGATATTCAGTCACTGCCTTCTCAAAGATGGGGTTGCAAGAACTGGGTGTGTTGCTTCTCTTAGCATTTGTGCAGGTATGTGGACCTAGTCTTCATTATTTCTAGTGTGACAGCCAAATTATTTTTATTAACGTATTTTAACCATTTTTAAGTTCTCATTCACAAGTCGGGTTTTATATTGTTTTCATTGGCTTTCCGCGGGGTTTCGCAATTTGCTTTTTATTTTTTTAATTTATGTATCATAACTTTTTAATTTTCAGGGTAGGCTTGATGTCATTCCTTCCGAAGCCATCAATATTGAAAATATTCGTAATGGTATGTGTTTCTCAAAAAACTTTAGCTGGTACCCACTTATCTTTTTTTCTTTAGGTACAGTTCTACTAATAAAGTTATGTAGGTACATAATTAGAATTAAAAACATTGGATCGTAGAAGACGTTACGCTTATTAATAGGGTCCCGTTGGTATCCTTTGCCTACGGAACCCTAATCACTCGATTAGTCAGAGATAACTTCAATAGTAGGTACAATCTTGAGTGACAAAATACATGTACCTATCAACTTTCGACCCCTTTCCAGTGGATTCAAGGATAGTAAGCGGATGGGTGGCGCAGGACGGTCAGTTCCCGTACCAGGCGAGCCTACGTATGGTGAGCGAGGCTGGAGGAGTGGGTGCCTGTGGAGGCTCCGTTATTCATAACAAGTGGATACTTACTGCTGCTCACTGCTTGGCTAGGTTTGTCCTCACCTATCTTAATATATATAAATCTCGTGTCACAAAGTTTGTCCGGGCTAATTTCCGAAACTACTACTCCGATCTTGATAAAACTTGGCACACCATGTGCAGTTCGATCCAACTTGAGAGATAGGATAGTTTAAATCTCAAATTATAGTCGCAATTTTAATTTATTGCTAATTATTTGTCTGTTATTATTTGACAGTCACAATTATCTGTTAACTCCAAATGATTCTAACAGATGTCGATACCTTTCGACTGGGTTGAGTAAGTAATCAATAGATGGCGCTGCTATGGTAAATCTACGAACGTGTCATATAAGCTACATTTTAACAGCATAATTACCAAGTGTTGTTGACGCTATAAAATTAATTAAATTTATTTTGTAGTGAACGAAATACCGTATAATTCAGCTAATTATTTGTCTGTTATTATTTGACAGTCGCAATTATCTGTTAACTCCAAATGATTCTAACAGATGTCGATACCTTTCGACTGGGTTGAGTAAGTAATCAATAGATGGCGCTGCTATGGTAAATCTACGAACGTGTCATATTTTTTTGGTCGCTCAGGTTAGTTTAAATGAAAAAAAAATAGGGAAAACCCATAAAAAATGTTGTTTTTTTTAATAATTCTAAATTGGTAATTTTCTACGGAAATCGTCGGACTGTCATTATTTTCGTGATGGTTTAGATTCACAATTGCACCCGGTAGGTAGCGCTGGAATTGGGTTCTAAGTTTTGTTTAAATTTCAGAGCAGGACAACATCTGCCCGGGCCACTAGTACATATTATAAAAGTCTCCCATCGCGTCTGTCTGCTGAACTAAAAAATATTCTGTTTTTAGTTTTTTTTTTTTTTTTATGTCACTAGTGACAACGAGGCAGGCGGGTCACCTGATGGTAAGTGACTACCGTCGCCTATAGACATTAGCAATACCAGGGGGACTGCCAACGTGTTGTACACCTTATTACAATGCCTTAAGGGCAAGGGCAACTGGCTCTCAAGTGCAACTGCCGGAACACACCAACAGGTGCTTGGCGACAGATTTTCAACTTGAGGGTGGTAGCCAGCCAGTCGAGTACCACATAGTACCCTACCACCGTGCTGTGGGTTCGAATCCTACAACCTAGTATTTGTTATTATAGTGGCAACAGAAATACATCATCTGTGATCAATTGATTAGTTATCACGGTTCATGAGATACAGCCTGGTGACAGACAGACAGACAGACTAAAAACTACTAAACTGATTAGATAGATGTAGTGATTTACGATGAAGGTTTTCATGTATAATTCATTAAGATTTTGTGTAAATTGGTTGAAATATGACAATAATTTGTTGGAGGTGTCGGAATATTCATGCCGACTGGGAGCTTAACTGGCGTGCGCCGCGGTTATATTATACTAGCTGTCCCGCGCGGTTTTACCCGCGTTCCCATGGCTTCTTTTCGTTTGCTTATGACACTCGCAAATAACGTGGCTTTCTATTGGTAAAAGAATTTTCAAAATCGGTTCAGTAGATCCAGAGATTACAAAGCACACAAAGCCTAGATGGGAACTGGCTCTCAAGTGCAGCTGTCGGAACACACCGATAGGTGCTTGGCGACAGATTTTCAACTTGAAGGTGGTAGCCAGCCAGTCGGGTACTACAAAGTACCCTACCACTACATGGTTTCCTCACGATGTTTTCCTTCACCGAAAGTTCAAGCTCATTGTAGGATTCGAACCCACGACCTTCGCCGCGGTATCCGACGTCACTACCACTGAGCTATCATCGCCTTATAATAATATTAATATAGATAGGCGTAGGTATATCCGTGCTTTTGCTGTTTACTAAGTCACTGTTAACTAGGTTCTAATGATTGAAGATCTCAATTGTTTTTGTAATAAAGTTATTGCTGAGTTTATTGTCGAATCTTAGCAAATGCAACACAACATTTCAAACCTTGCCTTAGAGTCTAGAGCTAGACTAATCATAGATAGATAGATAATACTTTATTGTACACCAAAAACATTTAACAGAAATAACAAAGCATACACATTAATATGAGTTGTACAATAGGCGGTCTTATCGCTAAGAAGCGATTTCTTCCAGACAACCTTAGGATGGAAAGAAATTCAGATACAATACAGGACGGTGGTAGGGTCTCATTGAATAAAAATATTTTATTATCATTGGCGAGGGAAAATAATCTTTCTTAACATAGTAATAGGTACTATTTTCGTTTAAAGACGAGTAACATTCGTGGTCCGCCTGGGTGTGACAAACCTGACACGCACCGACTACATCTTGGAGTCAACTCTCTCCCACATCCACGAGGGCTACAACCAGGCGTCCACAGCCGTGCAGACTGATGACATCGGCCTCTTGGAACTGGACAGGGAAATAGCTTATGGACGTGAGTAGGAAATATTCCACCACATACATTAATGTCCTGATAGCAAGCCAAGTTTGTAACAAAAATCTTGCAAGATTACTTCGTTTATACCTAAATAACAAACATAAAAAAATGCAGTCGAATTGAGAACCTGCTTTTTTTGAATTCGGTTAAAAAGTGAATTCTAAATTGATATCTACCAAGTTCTTTAGCTACTCAATAGAGCCAGCCTGGTAGTAGCGCCAGATAGATAGCTACGCTTTGAGCGAGGTAGCAAAATGCCAAAATGCCAAATGCGAAAAAAAAACATTTAAAAACTGTTATGGAAATCAAAATCAATAAGTGTCGATTTTTGAAATAAAAGTAGTAGGTATTTTTATTATTATTGTTTACTAGCTGTCCCCTGCGGTTTCACCCGCGTTCCCGTGGATTTTTTTATTTTATACAAACCTTGTCCAAACAATAACGAACACATAAAACAAAGAATCATCCAATTTGGTGCAGTCATTCGAAAGTTACGAGCGTACATACATATCGAAGATCCATTTTTATTTATACATCATCAGCATGATGTCAGCCAGAAGACGTCCTCTACTGGACAAAGGCCTCCCCCAAGAATCTCCACGATGGCCGGTATAGCATACCTAAACTTATGGTGTGAACGCATCGACCAATGGGCGCCGAAACAATTTTCTCTATCGTGATGAAGGGCCAGCGCTGCTTATTTCCATTTAGCCACAAGTGCCTTCATAATATTATGTACCTTATTCAGGTCACATTCAACCGATTCGTCTGCAGAGCAGCCAAAAGAAGTCGATCGAATACGGCGGAGAGATCCTCACTCTAAGCGGTCACGGACGCGTCAACGACTTGTGGCTCGGTAAGTGGACCAATTCATTAGCACCAAAGGCTGGGCCAACTAGGAAAAGGGGAGGTCTTCATTCAAAAGGGAAGGTCTTCCGCCAGGCTAGGTCATCGTGCCTGGGGACCGCGGTCCTGTAGATGTTGGAGGCGTGTATACAGAATGTCCGGTATAAGTAGTTAAGGGGTAGAAAGGTGGGCGGGTAAAACCTTGATAAAAGTGTCACCATTTTCGAGAAATTTAATCTAAAATTCACTGAAGTTAGCTACGCATATTTGGTAGGTGACCCGTCTACTTTTTTCCCCCTTGAGTTTGTCTAACTACTTACCGAACACCCTGTATATGCAGATCGCTTGGAGAACTTTAGAATTGTATGGGATATTGGATCTTGCAACTGTCTTCCATTGTAGCACCATCTATATAGAGTAGTGCTATATCTCGTGATGTAATAGATGCATCGTCATAACAATGAGGGCATCATTCAATAGAGTTCGAGAACTTACTCAATTCAACCGTAAGACTGTAGATGCTTGGCGTTTTTTCATTTTTAGGATGGTAGCGAACCAGATAGGTAACTACGGTAACACCGAAAGCTCAAGCTCATTGTAAGGTTAGAACTCACGACCTGTCACTAACACAGAAAACATAACAAACAAATTAGACAACAACAGTACCAGGGTTATTGTAGACTAGCTGTCCCCCGCGTTTTATATTTTATGGGGATAAAAAGTATCAGATGTTTTATTCCAGGATATGATCACCTTGTGTGCCAAGTTTCATCAAAATTCGTACAGTAGTTTTTGCGTGAAAGAGTTAGAAACATCGTCACATCCAAAATACTTTAGAAGGTCGACAAGACCTTTAAAATGCCTTGTAAGCAAAAGCAAGTAGCTCCCGAATGCAATTGTCGGATTACCGATAGATGCTTGACGACCGATTTTCAACTTAAGGATCCAGTCAATAGAGTACAAAGTACCGTACACCATCCTATGGTTTCCTCACAATGTTTTCCATCACCGATAGCTCATGTTTCGCCACGGCATCCGACGTCACTACTAGTCCTCTTTTAGGTGGGTACGTCCCCGAGATCCTGTACTGGGTTTACCAGCGGGGCATCACCCTGGACGAGTGCTGGGGCTGGTACACGAACAGCCAGGTCCTCGATGCGCACCACATGTGCGTCCAGTACTACAACCATACCTCGCAGAGTGGATGCACGGTTAGTTGGACTTGCTCGGTACATGTCTGACCTCAGACTTACTATGTATAATTGAAAGGATTATGATTAACACGGTCGTTTGATCTCAAACTAAGCATTGCATTGCTTAAGACCAGTTAATTGATACTCTACACATAGTTACTACTTTTTAAATACATAGGTAGCTATACCTACATAAACACAGGGTGTTAGGAAGAACGTATGCCAAACTGTAAGGGTAAGTAGCTAGGGGCATTGGCTATGTATCCTGGGCC
Organism: Ochropacha duplaris; assembly: GCA_951361185.1. Taxonomy (NCBI): domain Eukaryota; kingdom Metazoa; phylum Arthropoda; class Insecta; order Lepidoptera; family Drepanidae; genus Ochropacha; species Ochropacha duplaris. Next base: position 8,758,080 of record OX592711.1, on the reverse strand, counting down.
AATTAAGCCTTTCTCGTCTTATTTCTTTCGAGACATTTTTAATTATTATTATTCTTTACCGAAAGATAAACTTTTAGTTAACTACCCTAACTTTTTTTTATGGGTGTCTTGGTCTAATAAAGCAAGAAAGGGTTAGTTGGGCTGGTCCCTCTCTTGGGCCGGCTCTGCCTGTAGAGGAGCTAGACAGCTCAACGACGCTTCGCTCGCTCGCTCAAAAACTAAGTAGAACTAAACCGAAATGAATGATTTATTCCCAGGGTGACAGTGGTAGCCCGTTGACCCTCGCGGACTGGGACGGCCAGATCACCCAGGTTGGACTCATGAGCTTTGGAGCGGCAATTGGATGCAACTCACCTAATCCTTCTGGTAAGGAAATATGCACATTAATTACAGTAAAATATACTTTTGTTAATCTGTTTATTAATGCTGTTGGTTTTCTGAATAAAATAAAATAATTATGATTTTGTAGAAATGAGGGCATTAAACTTGATTGAAACGTTCTAAAACCAACGTACGCTTGCTAAGTAAAACTGCCTTTTCGTCTTTTAGGGATTTATCTTTCACAGATGCTGAAAAATAAAAATAAAATATAGGTATTTAAAAAAACGCGATTTTAGGTGCAGATGTGAAATTCTCCTTAAATTTATTAAATTGGTGTTTTTTTTTAATTCTCAATATTTTAGGATTCATCCGCCCTGAATACTACCATGACTGGATTGAAGACGTGACCGGCATCAGCTTTGATTGGAATATTCCTGGAGCAGCTGACAATCTTGAAGTAGCTGACAACCTCGCGACTGATGCTATTGAAGCTGTTATTGTTGTAGACAATTAAATAATTAATTCATATTGTCATGTGATGTTTTTAATAAAATCATAATAACTTATGTTTTTTCTTTTATTATTTCAATTATTTGATTATGGGTAACTCAATAGGGAATATGCACGTGACTTCAAAATGGTCGTTTTTTTTAATGTAATTCTTATGGTTACAAAAACATACCTAGCTCTACATAATTATTTTCAAAAAAATTCATAATTTAATAGCTAAATTTAATCATCAAAAAGTGTCTGTTTTTAAATTCCCTCGCAAATTTCCAAAATGCCCCGTGAACAAATCGTGACGTCAATTTACACTCGACCACAGAGTATGTAACCGCTACGCTTAAATTTAATATAATTTATAAGTTTTCTGTGCTTTTCCATGGAATAAACTGATTTTAGTAACTTTCTGAACCAAACACTTCATTTTTGACATCGAATTCGTCTAATCTCACATCACAAAATTAGCGCGCCAAAATGGCCGCGTTTGAATCACGCGGAAATGATAGTGATTTTAATAAATAAAAATATATTTTAGCTTAATGGCTAAGATTTTGGATGTGTTATATATATTTTTTTGGTAATGTAATAACCCGTAGAAACGTTTAAAACAATAAAAAAATACGTGCATATTCCCTATTGTCATCACATCTATACACGTAGGCATCTATAGATGCCTTATGATGATACGTTTTCACTTGAAGGTGGTGTAGCGACATCTATCTACACATAGATATAGTTCGCACGACTCCTAGATAGATGGCGCTTCAATAACCTACATCGCGCTTACGAAGTTTCCTATGCGATCTGCATATATACAAGATTCCAACATCAACAGTTGGACCGCGGTCCCCAGGCACGATGACCTAGCCTGGCGGAAAATCTTCCCTTTTCAATGGAGGAGTCTAACACCTCGCTCCTCCATAGTGGTGTGGTATCTAGTTAGAAAACCACAGCGCTATTCTGAAGATGATTTCCATCACCGAAATTTCAATCTCATTGTAAGATTCGGATCCTCAAACTTCGATGTAGCATAATCTAGTAGCCCCTTCAATTTATTGATATTGCAACTAAGTTTTTAAGGGATTACCCCGCCTGAAATGAATTAAATGGAGCCATATATTATTTGTTATTTCTTTATTTATATAACTATCAGTTTACGGAAAGCTGATTAATATCACAATAATAAAAAAGACATAAAAAATAATATTAACGTTAACATGAATAATAATAGAAAGAGAAAATACTTCATCATAATATAATAGTAGTTTATGAATGGCTGGCTACTATATTCAATTTGAAGCTGTCGCCAAGCACCAGTGTTCTCAGAAATACACTTGAGAGCCGACTTCCCGCCAAGTATAGCATACCACGGCAAATTATAAAAATAATTGACAGGCCGGTTGGCGTGGTTGGTTAAGACACTACCTATCACGCCGCAGGTCGTGGGTTCGATTCCCATCCAGGACACTCATTTGTGTGCATGAACATGTCTGTTTGTCCTGAGTCTGGGTGTAATTATCTATTTAAGTATGTATTTACAAAAAAAAAAGTAAGTAGTCTATGTATTATATCAGTCATCTGGTTTCCATAGTACAAGCTCTGCTTAGTTTGGGATCAGATAGCCGTGTGTGAAAAATGTCCGAGAAAAAAAATAATAATAATAATTAACTCGGAACAAGCTGATATTGTCGTCATAAGTACACCAAACATTCTGATAACCTACTAAACTAGACGTGCAATATTAGCTGGGTATTTTTTGTTTTAGTTTACTATGTAGGTAACTAATGCTGGTTATAATTTTTTATGTAATAAGTACTTTTAAGAATAAAATTGTTAAACATTTGAAAAAAAAAGCCAATATAGTCAGATGGTCCAAAAATATTTAAAAAATGTAACCTTGCTGAGTTTCTTGCCGGTTCTTCTCAGTTGAAGGCTGACTTCCGAACTGATGGTAACTTCTGTAATTCGACCTTCATAAGTGCCCTTCTAGGGCCTAAACTGAATAAATGGTTTTGACTTTGACTTTGACTTTGCAATGCACTCATGCAGGATTATGTGAGTGAAATCATTTATGTGGCAATCACAATAAACCTACAGACCGTTTACAGTAATTTCAGCTTATTCTGTTATCATTATTGACTGCAGTCAAGGAATTTGGTTGAGTGTTGAAGTTTATTGAATGTTTTGCATTGATTTGGTAATCTTAATTTCTTATAATGAATGAAATGAAATGTTTATTCATCCAAATAGGCCTTCACAGGCACTTATGAATAGTCAGACTCTAAATGCTCGGTTCGGAAGGTTGCTTTTGCTGAGAAGAGCCGGCAATAAACTCAGCAATTACTCTTTTCAAAAACAACTACACATATTACATTCATAAACTATTTATCTAGTATCAGTGGCAATATTTGCGTGTTATGGCGGCAAAAATAATGCTTTAAGAATACCTACAAAGTGAGCAAGAAAATTGTTCGGGTCACCTGATGGTAAGTGACTACCGTCGCCTATAGACATAAGCAATACCCGGGGGACTGCCAACGTGTTGTACACCTTATTACCATGCCTTAAGGGTAAGGGCAACTGGCTCTCAAGTGCAACTGCTGGAACACACCGACAGGTGCTTGGCGACAGATTTTCAACTTTAGGGTGGAAGCTCTGAAAAGACTTGAAACATTCACCTATCCTAAATAATAACCTACTTTACCTAAAAACGCTTTCTTTATCGCTATTTCAGACAGACGTAATAATCTTAAGAATTACTTACAAAAAACCCAAAATGCAATACCTTGGGCCTTAAAAACATTAATTAATAAAAGTAATCTAATTAATCCGAGATAATTACACGGTTATCTATTAAAACCATTGATATAATATGAGGTATTAACAACCAAATGTACGTTATTAGATCACATCGCATTGTCGAGTCCAAAATGGCGGTCGTGTACTTCTTAACGCTGGCATTAGCCTTGGGACTTGTCCAGGTAATTATTAACTATAATATAATAATATTATTATGTGGCAGAGATGCAAATGCTGAGGTGGATGTGTGGTATTACGAGAATGGATAGGATAAGGAATGAATATATCAGAGGAAGTTTGAAAGTAGCACCAGTGACTGAGAAGTTGAAATGCAATAGACTGGCTTGGTATGTAATGAGGAGGGATGAAAAACATTTAACGAAAAGAGTACTGAGTATCAGGGTGGATGGATAGAGGTAGAGGAAGGCCGAAGAAGGTATGGATGAACTGTGTGAAAAATGACATGTTTATGAAAGGTGTGAGTATTGAGACGACTAGTGATAGAGCGGAGTGGAAGAACAACATGTTGTGCCGACCACACCTAGCGTGGGATAAGGACAAGAGAAAGAAGTCAACAATATGACTTTGAAGGGGGGGGGGCGATCTCAGGAATGGATGAGATTAATGATCTCACTAAAAAATCACTCCGATGATTTCATCCACATTCTGTAAACCCAGGGGACGAAATTACTGCCTGAATATCTGTACATGACACAAGTCGTTTGCTGTGATCAACAGCTCAGTCCTTACAGGTGCACGACCTTCAATGATTTAACAGCAAAAATCTCAATGTTCCTATAAAATACATATGTTTGCAGAGTGGACCAGTCACCAATAATGCACCTGAAGCCATCATTGAAGACCTCAGGAGTGGTAAGTCAATTTAGCTAACAACAACGTAATAATTAATGTCTGGTCGCTCCATTATACTCAGCTATCATCTAGCGAAGAGGATACACAAAATTTGGGTACCTTTTTTTCACTGAATGTACTTGATTCCTGGTTATTCCAACCTTCTCCTAAGAGGACTTATAAATAAAGGTCACATTTAGTGAAGATACCACAGGTTAGGAAGTGAGCCTGTGAGAAGAACCGGCAAAAAAATCTGCATGGTCTTCATGGCCCGTCTGGTGGTAAGCGGTCACTATAACCTATAGACGCTTGGAACACCAGCTACAATATGCCTTCACATCCTTCTTAAAGTATACTGCGGGGAGCTCGTTCCACCACCTGAGCGTCCACGATAAGAAACTCCTTTCAAATCGCACAGTGCGAGACCAATTTAGTTACAATTTGTGAGAATGAATTCCCTTGACGCAGCCGACAACTCGAGGGTGGTGGCCGGCTGGCCGGCTGTGGACGGTCAGATCCCGTACCAGATCAGCTTGAGGATGGTTGGTGCTAACGGTGGTGTCTCCTCTTGCGGTGGTTCCATCATCCACCACCAGTGGGTGCTGTCTGCGGCTCATTGTTTGGCTAAGTATGTATACTCTTTGCAGCACTATGTTTATCTCTTTAACTCGTAGATTGAATGGTCTGTCAGAAGTATTCTAATAGATACAGTGGCGTAGCTACCGTAGGGCTAGGCGTAGTAGTCTACCGGGGCCCCCAAGCTTATGGGGCTCCTCAACCTTCATGAAAAAACGCCTGTTGTCAGCTGTGTTTAAAGCTTAGCTGAAGTTACTCCTTATGACATCACCTACTTGCCGTTAAAATCTGTGCAGCCGTTACGAAGATTAATCAGAACACAGACAGACAATTAATTTTTGTTATAATTACAGAATATATAGGGCCCCAATTTCATTTTTGCCCCGAGGCCCTTTTTTTTAGCTACGCCACTGAATAGATAGATAGATTTTTAGCATCTATTTCACTTTTCCAGAAGAATACTAATAAAATATCTCTCTCACACAGCCGCATCACGTTCGTGGTCCGCTTCGGCCTGACCAACCTCACCCGGCCTGACTTTATTGTGGAGAGTGCTCACAAGTACATCCACCCTCTGTACGACGAGATCCGAGCTGGTGTACAGACCGATGACATCGCTCTCCTCGGCCTCGACCATGCTATTCCTTATGGACGTGAGTATACAACGTTTATATCTGGAGGAGAGAACAACACACAGTTGCACGGTGGTAGGGTACTTTGTAGTACCCGACTGGCTGGCCACTACCCTCAAGTTGAAAATCTGTCGCCAAGCACAGACCTATCGGTGTGTTCCGACAGCTGCACTTGAAAGCCAGTTCCCATCTAGGCTTTGTGTGCTTACCACCTTCGGCCACATCATCACTTACCATTGTGAGATTGTGGTCAAACATAAGCTTATCCAGAATTTAAAAAACAATAGAATCCAGAATAGAATGCATACTGTAATGCAAAAGCTCCGCCACTGGATGCGAGTAGCGCAAGACCGGCCATCGTGGAGATCTTTGGGGCCTTTATCCAGCAGTGGACGTCTTCCCGCTGACATGATGATGCTAAAGCACCATCTTCAATGTCAAGGCCCTAGGGAGGCACCCTAGTTATAAGTTGATTCCTTTTCGAGCGGGAAATTATATAAATTTTTCAGTGCTTCAGCTAAATTTAATCAGCTCAGCAATTCTGCGTCACATACGTTAAATAGATAATTACACTCCGACACAAAAAGACTTGTTTAGTAAAACTACAATAGTTCTATGTTCAAATTGTCACTAACAAATATGGATCTTATAATATCTGAAATAAATGAATTATTATTATATAATTATTATTAGTATTATTTACATCATGTATATCGAGGTGATGATTTCAGCATACATCCAGCCTGCTCGTCTGCAGAACAGCGAACAGAAGAACTGGGAGTACGCCGGCAAGCAGATGATCGTCAGCGGATATGGACGCACAGATGACACGTGGAATGGTTGGTAATATAATTTACTGACGGTGGATTACTCGATTGAGTAATCTGAGATTGTCCTGCAGATTAGGGCTTATTAGCATTTAAAGGCGATGATAGCTCAGTGGTAAGTGACGTCGGATACCGCTACGAAGGTCGTAGGTTCGAATCCTACAATGAGCTTGAGCTTTCGGTGAAGGAAAACATCGTGAGGAAACTACAGCACGGTGGTAGGGTACTTTGTAGTACCCGACTGGCTGGCTACCACCCTCAAGTTGAAAATCTGTCGCCAAGCACTATCGGTGTGTTCCGACAGCTGCACTTGAGAGCCAGTTCCCATTTAGGCTTTGTGTGCTTACCACCTTCGGCCACATCATCACTAACCATGGTGAGATAGTGGTCAAACACAAGCTTATCCAGAATTTAAAAAAAAATGCCTCACTGAGAAATGGGTACCAAGGTTTGCTGGTTTGAAAAGGGCAGAGGGAACGTGTCGCGGAGTCCTTTAATAAAATATTTGTAAGGAAGAAGTCCTAGGGCCGGATTTAGAGGACCCCTGACGCAACAAAGGAGTGGACCCCAATTATTTTACCTGAACCTCATTACACTTTTTTCTAATAAACCTCTCTTGTCCCTCGGGCTTTTGCCACGTTTGCCCTCCCCGAAATCCGGCCCTGCCTCAACCATATACAAGTAGTACAGCAAAGAGAAACGAAGATGAAAATAATTCTGTGAAATAAACAAGCATCCACTAAAAAACTCTAATCGTTTTTGTAATTACGCAATGGTATTTCCAAATTAATGAACGTAGGTATGTAATTAATAATTGATGAACTCTATCAAATCTAAATCAAGATTACTACTGGCGAGTATTAATCTATCCTGTACCTACATTAAACTAATGAAACGCTTCTGAATAAGTAAGAATTTCCGATAGCAAGGAGCCCAATGGAGTTGAAATGATGCTAGCCTGTGACCGTCTTTTAGGTAGCCGCCCTGAGGAAGGCGCCTGAAGGCGGCTACTTTATTTTATTTATATGTTTTAGGGTTCCGTACCCAAAGGGTAAAAAGATAGCTAGACAGTTGAAATTTGCAGATGATGTATTTTCGATGCCGCTACAACAATCATTACTAAAAACAGAATAAAATAATAAAAAAGAAACTACAAAATTTGTACGGAACCCTCGGTGCGTGAGTCCGATGTCATGGCAATGTGTTTGTTAACAATAAGCCACTTATTTTCACAAATAAAAATAAATGACGATTTCAATTATTTGGAAATAGTCTGGGTTCAAAGAGAGATTATGTCCAGTGACTAAACTTGGTTGAATCTAGAAGATCAGATTCGGCACGTCATGTTTCTTTAGCCTAGCTTATTAACATGTGCAGAGAATCGCTTCTGTTAAGTCTTGCTGAATTCTGCTATTTCCTGTTCGGCGGAATTCACCCAGTCTTTAAATAGGTGAAAAAGAGTTGGGAAGTAGGCGATGATAGCTCAGTGTCAGTGACGTTGGAAACTGCGGCGAAGGTCGTGAGTTCTAATCCTACAATGCTCTTGAGCTGCAGTGAAGGAAATCATCGTGAGGGAACCACAGCACGGTGGTAGGGTACCTACTATATAGTACCCAACTGGCTCAACTTGAAAATCTGTCGCCAAGAACCCATCGGTGTGTTCCGACAGCTGCACTTGAGAGACAGTTCCCATCTAGGCTTTTTGTGCCCACTTTAGGTCACATCATAACTTACCATGGTAAGATTGCGGTCAAACACAAGCTTATCCAAAAGTAACAAAAAAAGACAAGATGGCGCGTGGAAGGAGTTCAAAAGCTAGCTATTACTAGCTTTTGAAGGATAGGTACCTAAAATAAGTACCGATATTCCAGGTGGAACCACCTCTGAGATTCTCCTGTGGACCCTGCAGCGCGGAGTCAGCAATGCGGAGTGCCTCGAGTGGTACACGAACAGCCAGGTCATCCAGGATAAGACCATCTGCGCAGGCTCGTATGACCATCCCTCGCAGTCCTCTTGCCAGGTATGTGAATCAGCTATACGGATATTGTCTATATTCAATAAAAATTATCTAACACTAACCAGTGTATAAAACATCTAAACAAAACTCGTAAATAGCGAACACTTTTTAAAATTCAACCATTTTATGATTTTTAATTACCAATTTAATAACAAAGAGTAGATCTTTTGATGGCGTATATTTATGACGTCGCAAGTAAGTATTTCATACAAATCGTTTTGATATTTAATAAAAAGCTCAGTCAACATTCCTATCTGCGGCCTACCCTCGCTCGGATGCATGCAAGAATTATATATTCTAAAGATGCATGCACTCTATGAACTGGGAATATAAACTATAGGTACCTATTATTAAAAATTGACGTCTATCCGTGTCTTTTTGTTTGTTCCGCCTAATCTCAGACACGGTTGGACCGATTTTGACAGGTTTTTCACTTGCAGATAGCTGATTTTGTAAGAGGTAACTACTGTTATATTAGAAAAAACCTATTAAATTGTGAAACTGCAGGGAACATTTAATAAGACATCAGAACAGGTGATAGTCAGCATCCTGAAAATATAGAATGTCATAATATTTTTTCCAGGGCGACAGTGGTGGTCCACTGACCATCGTGGACGCTGACGGAAAAACTACCCTGGTTGGTGTGGTCAGCTTTGGATCCACCGCTGGATGCAACACCCCCTTCCCATCAGGTAAGCAAAAACAAAAACTACTTATTTTTAATAACGTTTATTCATGACCATAGATACACAGTCTTTCAGTCGCATACATTTTCAGTTTTAATTTAATTATTCCGAGGTTAAAACCAAATTTTCCTGGACTATTATTTTAAGTTACAGTCACGTTATTTCACATTCACTGTAAAGTATAGCTAGCCCTCGTCCATACAAGTCCGGTCAGGTTTTAGTGAAATTGGCGGCTGTTCCACTAAAACTTGTTCTAAATATGAATAAAATATTTATTTTTAAAAAGTAGTCCATGGATTTCGTTGTCATGATTTCATTTTTTTTTTCAGGTTTCGTTCGGCCCGGCCACTACCACGACTGGTACCTAGAGGTGACTGGCATCAATTTCGACTGGAAAGTAGAGGATATAACTCCCGAAGTCGACCAAGTTAGAGTTGTCAACTAATTACACAGTTAAATTGTAGGGTTATAAATAAAAGCTGTTTTAAATTTACGGTTTTATTTAATATTAATTTTAACACGTTCAGTGCTAAAAACGCGTATAAGCGTCAAGCCATATAATCCTAAGTGCTACTCGACGCGTAGGTGAGTGTACGCAATAAAATCTATAATGCACGCACTCACATACAAGTCGAGTTATATGATAAGTTTTACAAAATATTTACATCATTAAATGTTCCTGTATAATCTATAATACATCGATACGACAAATAAGTCCTCGGACATTTGTTCACACACGGCTATCTGATCCCAAACTAAGCAGAGCTTGTAATATGGAAACCAGATGACTGATATACTACATATACTACTTTTTTTTTGTAAATACATACTTAAATAGATAATTACACCCAGACTCAGGACAAACAGACATGTTCATGCACACAAATGTGTGTCCTGGATGGGAATCGAACCCACGACCTGCGGAGATAGGCAGTGTATTAACCAACCACGCCAACCGGCCCGTCAAAAAAATACACGGCAATGAAATTTTTACTTAAAATACTTAGTCAGAGTTACAATTTCATGTCATGCGTAGAATCAAGCCTTTAGTTTAACACATCATCAAGGTAAAAGGCAACCCAATGTACAAACAAATAAAGCCTAAATTAACATAACTTTACTTTCATAATACATACGAAATAAGCATATTTTTATTTATTTATCCATTTTTTTTTAATTCTGGATAGGCTTGTGTTTGACTACAATCTCACTGTGGTATGAGATGATGTGGCCGAAGGTGGTTCAATAAGTTAAGTTCAATTTTTAGTTATCTTTTCGCACCGCGGTTTCACCCGCGATCCTCAGGGATCCTTAAGGAGTGAATTTTGGAAAATCCTATCTTAGCGGATACCTCCATAATAACTATCTGCGTGCCGAATTTCAGCGCAATACGCCAGTGGTTTGAGCTGTGTGTTGATAGATCAGTCAGTCATTAACAATTGCTTTATATATATACAGATAGAAAGATATGTGTTATTTAAGTTATTTATCACGTTGATAAATTTAATATAGACTACGAAACATGAAAATAACGCGCTACTAACCTAAACTACATATCTCATATAAACACTTGAGTTTATTATAAATGAGGCCAGATTTTTTTTTTAAGGTTTTTGGCTTGGTATCTATCTACCTTTAAGCCATTTCTTCAGTTTTAATATTCTTCTTTTTATGTTATCGTCACGTTATACAATCCTAGTAATTTAATTTCTCGTCTGTAAAAATCAGGTAAGGATTTAGTGAAATTGGTGGCCGTTCCACTAAAACTTTTCTGTGACTTGAAAGGTCTTCTGTAGGTGTTTGTCACCTAACTCCTACTAAACGGCTGGACCGATTTAGATGAAATTTTGTGTATATTTAAATGTTTTCCTCTTTGGTTTCAAAACAGAATTGGACCTAGTAGGTGGCACTAGAATCGAGTTCTAAGATTTGTTTTAATATCAGAGCAGGAAATCTGCTGGGCCCGCTAGGTTCTATTAAAGATTAACCGCACAGCATTACGTTCTATTGCTTTAGGACCACCAAAATCTCCAAAATCTACCTATCAGCCATCTCCTCATTGGAAACATTAACACAACCAGAACAATTATCAAACACTTTGTTCAAAACTGCTTGACAATACTCTTTCTCTTCTAAAAACCTGTCGGTAACTAAGTCCGGGTGTTTCAAGTGTTCTTCTAGAACGTTCTTCAGGTCTGCGGAAGGCTCTCTGCACTGTGCTAGGACTGTAGGGTTCCGGTCCTCGACTAGAGTAGCTAGGATGCTGAGCAAGTGCTCCGTGGTATCATCCCGACCTGCTCTAATTTGATCCACTATGATTTCGATCAGATTCTGTTGGATGAATTGTTCTGGAAATGATAATTTTATATTAGTTATGGTTTAAGTTCTTTTTTTTTTTACACACGGCTACCTGATCCCAAACTAAGCAGAGCTTGTACTATGGAAACCAGATAACTGATATACTACATTAAATATATACTTTTATAGATATTTTACACCCGACACAGAACAAACAGACAAATGTTTGTCTTGGGTGGGAATCGATCGAACCCACGACCAGCGACGTAGTAGGAAGGGTCTCTAACCCCTACACCAACCTGATTTTATACACAAATCTAAAGCGTATTTCGATTGACATTTCATAAAGAAACTGATATAGATAATAACATTCAATAAGACGCACTCTCTTTTTCCTAATCCCTTTCATTGTAAGTGTGCATCATTCCGCTAGTGTTGTAGTGTTGCATATCGACATATTTCTCAGTGGCTCGCCTTAGGAGAGGCCTATGTCCAGCAGTAGATTAATACGGGCTGATGATGACGGGCGGCGGGTCTATTACGTGAAAGTTAGCAGTAGCGACAGCTATCGCACGCCTATCGCTGAATGATATTACCCATGGACACTAGCGCCACTAGCAATAGGGTAGCAATAAATTGAAACAAATAATTTCTCAAGCTCATACAAAAGTGACGTTGGACAACAGCGAAACCCTTCGCGAGATACATAATTCCGCCGCCGGTTGGCGTGGTTGGTTAACACACTGCCTATCACGCCGCAAGTCGTGGGTTCGATTCCCATCCAGGACACACATTTGTGTGCATGAACATGTCTGTTTGTCTTGAGTCTGGGTGTAATTATCTATTTAACCTGTCAGTTCTTTCTTGGGACAATCGGGGTTTCAGAGTCCGCACCACTTGGTTCTCAAATGGGACAATCGGGACGATGACATATACTTGAAAATTGGGCGCGAATTTTGTTTTTTTTTTAAAACTGTGCGCGAGTTGACGACATCAGATAGCCGTGTGTGATATAAGATCCGTCGGAAACCGCGGAGGTCAAAGTCAAAACCATTTATTCAGTTTAGGCCCTAGAAGGGCACTTATGAAGGTCGAATTACAGAAGTTACCACCGGTCACCATCTGACTATATTGGCGTTTTTTTTTTTCAAATGTTTAACAATTTAATTTTTCAACTAATACAAAAACACATATTTATTTATTTAATAGGGGTTAATGATTATGATATCAACACATATCAACGAGGAGTCAAAGGATACACTTGCTCTGTAAGGGATTAGGAAAAAGAGTGGGGCGAGTCTACTTAGATGACACTATGTATACCAGGAAAAGATAAGATCCCTCCGTAATACGGCTGGACGGATTTTGATGAAATTTTGTGCGTGTTTAAGCGGATTCGAAAAGGTTAAAATTCACAATTGGACCCGTCAGGTGGCGCTGCAATCGAGTTACAGGTTTTTTTGTTTTATTTTCAGTGCAGGACAATATATGTTAGTCACAACATATACCAAAGTAAAAAGGTCACCATTTTACAATCGGTTTTCAATTGTAACACGATTGAAGAGCAGACTAGCAAATATTCCGATGGCAGTCCAATGGAATGTCACTGGAAAACCATTGGTCTTAAATTAGTAGCAGAATACCAAATGTGGTTAAAACTGCTACTGAGATCCAATTGATATTCAATTGAGCCATTCTTAAATTAGCAGACTTGGGGCCCAGTATAAGTTCAATGACCAAAATTATGATTAAATTACCTTTAGCTTCATTGCAGTTATGGCACAGATATGTGACTAGGAAGGCGGCTTTAGTCCGTGCGTTTGTCTCCGGCGCGCGCAACAGTTGCGCGAGAGTTGCGCAACCGCCCTGCACCACCAACTCTCTGTAGGCCGGCTCATACTCACGAGTACAACCTGTCGAATTAATCCATACTTAATATTATAAATGCGAAAGTGTGTCTGTCTATCTGACTGTCTGTTACCTCTTAACTCTTAAACCGTAACTAGTATAATATATTTCTTCCGTCACCTATTAGCAATACCAGAGGATAGCAATGTGTTGTACACCTTTTTTACAAAACCTTAATGGCAACTGGCTCTCAATTGCAACTGTCGGACGGAACACCAACAGGTGCTTGGCTACTTCCTTCATAGTAAAATTCGAGCCAAACCCAAGACCGTCACCACGGTTTCTGTACTGTGCAACCGCACATCCTTTCCGCCAAATCACCACTTTTACGCGCAATGTCGCTTTTCATTTATTTTACACGACCCGCCCGCGGCTTCGCCCGCGTGGACTACACGTTATATCGCGCAAGTGGGGGTGGTGGAGGGGGGATAAAAGATAGCCGGCCGGCCGCCGCGGGTCGGTACCGCCGCGGCGCCGCAACAACTACGTCCCTGCATTTTAAATTTGTAATATCTTCGGAAATATTCACTTAAATAACATGCTGTAAAAAGCATATTGATCTATAATAAATGTACAATTTATTAGAGGTACTTAATTGGATAAGGATTAATATTGTATTGTTTAAAATCACTTCGTAAATAATCACTTTTTAGTAAAGGATAAAAAATGGTTATGGTGGGTTATCCCTAAGAGATAGACATATACCATCGCGGACTTTTTTGTTGAACTTTTTAAGGTGGACAATACTGTAGTACATTATTTTGGTCTATCTCGTAGGGTTCAGCCAGCGTTTGCAATATAAGCGCAAAAAAATGCTTAACCCGGCGTCATGGGGGTTGGGTCTGTGCGACCCGTCACATTTTATTTTCCTTCTAGTTCTGTTACTGTGCGTGCGACGTTGCCGCTCTTCTTAATAGCTGGAGCTGTTGAGTTGTTCTATGCATCGCTACCAACACGTTAGTTGTGTGACAGCCGCAGTAGGAGTTACACGTGCATAACATTGAATAAGGTATGTGAGACCCAACCCCGCAGTCAGTGTAACAATTTCGCACCATTATGTATAGATATTGTTTTCATTATTATCTGCCTTTTTATCCTTTAATATTTGTTTTTTTGGTATGGGTTTTGATTGTAATTGTTAATATACAGTTTAATGTATTTTATTTGTATTTTTGCATGTATTTAGTATATAATGGATCGAGAAGAGGTACTACGACGTCATGTTCTTGAAATTTTAATTAATTTATTTATATATTTTAAAGTTAATTTAGTTTCCTATTAAAAAGTTTAATTAAAACATGAAGACTGATTGTTAATTGTTAATATAATTGCATTTAAGTCGAAGAGAAATTGTTTGTTACCATTTTTCGTTCTTTTTTTAAATTTCTATTAAATATAATAAAAACATAATATAATATGATATTTGTGTTTCATTTTTTTACATAAATACCTAAAAAACTGAAATCGAAAAAAAAAAATTATTTATAAACTATTGGAATAAATGTGACATTAATGAGCGGGTCGGTGAGACCCACCCCAACGTCCGTGTAACACTTTTCCACCCCCATGACGCCGGGTTAATTACGACATCACATTAGAAACCTCTAAATTTATCAGTGTTTCGCTACTATATTATGCATGTATTATACATATAAACCTTCCTTAAGAATCACTCTATCTATTAAAAACTCTACTCTACTCTACTCTATCAATTAACATAAAGTTGTACAGACTGAAATGAAAAGTTTCGTTAAGTGTATATTGAACTGGTGGTAGAGTCAATTGTAACGTTCATAAGTGCCTTACCAGGGCCTAACCTTGATAAATGAGTTTTGAGTTGAGTTTGAAAAGATGTACGCTTTTCATTTTCCGACATCACTACCACAGCTATCAATATTTTATACTCACATGAGACAGCATATAGGCATTTGACAAGGACCTGCCCACGCTCTGATTGCAGCAAGTTCAGCAATACATTGAGTAAACCACACTCCAGCGCCTTCGCCTGGCAGTAGGGGTTGTTCTGACACAGCTCCACTAGTACTGAGCTTGCATTGGCACGGACTTCATCGTTCTCGCTGCCGTAGCATACTGGGAAGATTGAGAATCCTCCCATTTTATAGAAATCTGGAATGTTAATGCTATCATTTAGTTTTATGTCAACAAGCAGGCAGATGGTCCACCTGATGGTAAGTGTTCACCGCCGCCTATGAACATTTGCAATACCAAGGTAATTGCCAGGGTAATTATATGATATAGGTAATTAAATTAAATTACATGATTGAATTATATTTATTATTTTTTTGCCACCATAACACAAATATTATCAGTCAGACTATATAGATAATTACAGGTGTACTTGTTTTTGAAAAGAGTAATTGCTGAGTTTATTGCCGGCTCTTCTCAGCAAAAGCATATCAAGCCTTCCGAACCGTGCATTAGAGTCTAGCTAAACTATTCTTAAGTGCTTGGAAAGGCCTATTTGAATAAAAAATATTTACATTTTCAATGCTTGACATCCCAGTTGATGTGTATTTGTTTAAAAGATGATAAACAGGGTAAGCAATTAAATAAATTATGACAAGCAGGCAGGTGGATCCCCTGATGGTAAGTAACAACCATCACCAATAGAGATTTGATGTGTTGACAACCTTCTGTAAAGAGCAAGAATATGTGGACAAGCAACTTCCAAGTTTCTTCAAGAAATCTGCCTTTGGAATGAGACGAAGTAAACGAAACATGTGACATATTTCAAGTATAATGAAATAAAATTATTTTGATTGAATTAGATTTGAGGTGATAAAATATATACAATGTGCTGTAGACAGAGGCATGGTGAAATCTACAATATTATTAAAGCCTTACAGAAATTACATCACTCACCATTAGCCACATCCATATCATCAATATAATCCAACAGATTATTGAATGCTGTCTTCACATCATCAGGTAATGTATCACCAAGCTGTATGCTGTTCATCTTGTCACTATCCGCAAGGATATCGATGGCATCCTTCATCAATTGCACCATGTCCAGTGTGAGACTTTTCAGAGCTTCTTCAAGGAATTTTCGACGCTGGAATATTTAAGTTAAAAGGTAAAGCAGGGCATGTAACAATATACCAATGGTAGTATGCTTGTTGTACATTAATCCTGATGGGGCGGGCATAATCACCTAGGGTACTGAGGCATCATAAAATTAGAAAAAAGAAAGTTAGCAAATCTACAAACAGTTCTAATTTCAAATAGCCACAAAAACTGCAAAGTTGTCATACCTGTTCATCCATGGGTCCAAAATCTGAATTACCAGGAGCATCTTCAGCTTTTGTTGCTTCCATTGCAAACCGTAACAAACCCTGTGAATAAAAAAAATATTCCAGATAGTGAAGCTTCATTACTACATAATAGTCTAAGGACTCTTAAGATAATTATAGATTAACTTACTCATAATTTTGAAATAAACTACATATTAGCCACCTTTAAATATTTTTTCATAGCCAAAAACAATTCAAAGCCTTTTAAATTTTATTTTTGACAAGAATGACAAATACTTCTTTTTTAATATTTGACAAAGGTAAATTAAAAATAAATTAAACACTATGGCTACCTGCAAATTCCTCGGTTGCCTCGGCTGTACCGGGACTGGGTGAGCATTCTCCCCATCCCTGCTCGGGTATGTGAGCGCTCCAGCTATAGCGTTACTATTTCCAGGATTATTTGAAGCCATATTTTAGGTTATCACAACACCAAAATTGTATCAACGTTCACCACACGTTTAACAACTAATCACAGTGAAATATAACCACAGGTTACACTTATATTTAAGTTGATGATTCAGTGACGAAATATCACTTAGTAATTTCTAGAAATGTAAAGACAAATCCAGAAGTAAACGACAATGAAATGAGTTCTATCGATCGATCGACCCACACACAGATGTCTGTTAGACAGCTGTCAAATGTCAAAACCATGAAATTAGGCAAAGTTATTAAAGTATACCACTACCAATAAAATAATCTCCCAATCTCATTATCTATCATAAGTGGTTTTTAGAACTTTTATAAAATCGGCGGGAACTGGAATAACATCGGCGGGAACTTGAACAACATCGGCGAATAAGTCGTAACAGTGTATACAACACTACTACGACTATAACATAAAAGAAGAATATTAATAACTTGACATTGGCAGAAGTATCCTAAAGGAAAATTGCTAGAAATAAAGAGAAACTTATTTAATATTTACAACAAATGTACAAAATATACATGCAAATGTACAATTACAATACATAAAAAACATCTTCGAGGCTGCCGCTGCTGCCGATCGGCAAGGTTCCCAGAAGGCTGGCAGCGTTTCCTCTTTGGATGGCCAAGCTGATGCGTTGGCGAAAAAAGCTCCCCGCCCGCCGGTCACCCGAGGCCTCGATTAATTTTTTACATAAAATATTTGCGAAACGACGAGCTTCAGACCCCCACGGACCCATGGTCTCAACCGCAAAAGGCATAAATTGATAATTTGGACCAATACAGGCGTACTTTTTGAATTTTGAATTTTCCGCACCTTTCGCAGCCGCTCCCGCGGCTTTACAAGTCACCGGTAAGTGAGATGGCGCAAGTGTATCGACACAAGTGGCATCCCACACCAACGGCTTGCCGACACTCCACGGGATCAAAGTCATACCATCCGGCCTCTTGCCGTAGCCACGCGAAATACCGACTGGTTCGAGTACAGAAGGCACGCCGGCGACAACAAGAGCCCTACGGATAATATCATTAAGAGCCACGTGGCGTGAAATACGACCGGCGCTTTGAGAACACGAAAGCCCATGATGGCCGAGCTCATTGACAAGATCCCCACAGCGGCAGCGATGAGGATGATTGGACCTGGAACCAAGACGAAGACAAATGCACAAGCTTAATGTTATGCGGTCTAACAACTAATTTTTATTTTCTTTAAATACACAAAGTAATATCATATCACCAAGGTTTCCTCACGTGCTTTTATTTTACCGAAAGCTTAAGCTCATAAGTTTTTAACCCAAAATCTTAAAGATAAATTAAATATATATAATTTTTGAAAAATATTTCGGAATTGTATTTTTTTTCCCAAAACACAGATAAGGCTTGATTAAATTGAATGCCTATTTATATTACAATGGTATCAACTACCGAATATGCCGATATATTATTTCCCGTTATTAGAGGAATTCTTCGTCGATTGGTCATACACATAGATTTCTGAGAAGTTCTTGCCATATTTATGTTCTCTTTGGTTTTTGCGGTACAGTCATGCACAGTAGCATTTTTGGCATCAAATGACAGCTGTTATTAATTAGATACAACGGAACTAAAAAAAAACACTTAAACACAAACTATAATAATTCTTCTTTCTTATAGTAAATTACAAACAATATTTTTTCTTCAAATACTACTAGATGGCGCTGTTGTTAGCATCAACTTTACGGTAGCGTTGTAAGAGAAACATAAATTCTATTTAATCAATTAGCAATATTAGCACAAGCAATATATCTCTTTTGTAGTAGGACAGGATGAATATTAAAGGTGAGCACTGAACACTGTCTGTAATAAGCAGGTAAAAATCACGGTCGTCCCCTACTGTAGAATAGGTAGCATACTTTTTTGCAACATCAGAGCATGAATATCTTACAGGTTGATAAGAAGAAAAGCATGTCAAACGAAGGATTACACACAAGTAACAATTCACTTGTTTGATAAGTCTCTTTAGATATCTTATCATTCCGAGATAAACCTGTGGCTTCAGCGAAAAAACATGTTTTCATAATAACACCCCACATAGCAGGAGACCAATCGTATTTATTATGTGATTTTATTATTAATTTAACTATGTTTAATTTCTTTTTAAAGTCAAAAGTTTTTGCCTCCTCGACGAGACTATTGTAATAGTGTTGTAACAATCTGTAGGTATTTTAGTGTTGTGACAGATAACAATAAATCTGCATTGAAAATCATTAAACAGGTAAGCTGATATTCGATAACCTACTACAGCAGTTTTTAAAATTACTAGGAGCCGTATATTTTCGTTCAGTAGCTCGCAGAAGGAACGTGCGTTTCCAAACTATATAAAATAATATAAGTGGAATTCGAAGAATCGCCATTTAACCTATCAAATACTGGGTGCTCTGTAGATAAAAGAGCATTACGACAAAAAAAGAGAACGATATAGATCTCATATTTAAAAAAAACTGCGTCTAAATAAACCTTCATAAATAATGAACCGCGTAACGAAAGCTAGAAGGTGGACCTCGGAACAATAAATAGCAAGGTGGACATAATTTAAAAAAAAATAGCATAGTGACCGATTCATTTATTATAATCCAAGGAAAAACGTGTACAAATGGGAAATTTACTGCATTATTTTCTGCCCTTGAATAACTTCTTATTCTACTTAAGTTACAACATAAAAAGGTGTAAAATCTGACTATTTTTCTCTACTCAAATGTCATGCGAAGGTCAAGGGTTTAAATACTACTATGACCATTAACATAGCATTCGCTGAAAGAAAACTTTATTGTTATGAAACCAGAGTTATGGTGGTTCTTGTAATACCCATCTGGTGGGCCACTATCCTCAATATCCCCGTCACCAGGCACCTACCGGAGTTCCTTCAAATCATTGCTATCATATTGCTTTCGTCAATCATCACTTATCATGGTGAGATTGTGGTCTACAAGGTCAGGGACGAATCTGTCATGAATATTTTTCAACACTTGTATAAACAGCGACAAAACTGACGAAATATCACGAAATATGACTTTTCAAAATGCTTGTCAATCAGCTGTTTTTACAATTAGTAGTGTCGTGATTCTTCTGATTAGCCACATTTTCATAAGTTGTTGAAGGACTTTTAGTAGGATACCTAAGTGATATACTCTCGCAAAAAAATGAGACGTTATTTCTGCTCTAATGGTACCTGTACCTACCATAGATTAATAATAGGTCCTCGCGCGCCGCTCGGACTAGATGCCGCCGTCATACTTAAAAAATGCGGGCAACAAATACTACGCCTAAATCGAACCGAAGCGTACCCGAGCCGAACCGAGCTCATTCTCGTTGCAAGAAATGACACCATTCAGTTGTCGCGACACAATTTTTCACGCACTCTAGCATCCTTGCAAATACACACTCAAATATTGAGTTGCCGCCTTTTCGGAGATGACACGGAAAGGGAGCGCTCCATCTACGAAGGAGCGGCGGGACGTTTTATTAATCTATGGGTACCTACGTTTATTCAGCGTCAGTGATAAACAATAAAAAACCTATGTTGCCAGCCAATGTCAACATTTAGTTTCAATTTTTGTAGATTTACATGAATTAAAATAAGTACCTAGGTATCTTATCATGAAATAATAAACGCGTATTTTGAACAGCTTAAAATACATATCACGAGTATTTTTACCTTCAAATCTTTCTTATCGGAGTTTTCATTTATCTTTTCATATCTATGAATTGGTAGATCGATAATACAAAACACGATTTGTTGATGTTTTTGTAATAAAAAAGTTATATCTGTCATTCATTTTTATTAAAGTAGAAACCAGAAGCCAAATTTTAAAATGAGTACTTATTAGAAAAAAAAATACGAAGCAATAACTTGGAAATAAGTTATATTCCGATTGAAATTCTTTATTTGTCAGTCATATAGTTTATCATGATGCAGTTGAAAGATTTAAAGTGACCGTTTTGTTCCTTTTACTCTTAAATGATTTACTGTTGGGAAAATAACATAAATTTCAACATTCATAAAAAGTTCTGCTTTGACATTGCCGTATCCACGTTGTTGTTTTTGAAAAGAGTAATTGCTGAGTTTATTGCCGGCTCTTCTCAGCAAAAGCAACATTCCGAACCGAGCCTTAGAGTCTAGACTAGACTATTCATTAGTGCATGTAAAGGCCTTTTTGAATAAAAAACATTTTCATTTTCATTTCACGCAGAATTTTTAATAAATAAATAATAACTAGGGTCATTTTTCACACACGGCTATCAGATCCCGAAGTACAAGCGACTAATACTAGGTTTTTTAAAATACATACCTAAATAGATAATTACACCCAGACTCGAAACAAACAAGACATATTCATCCCCAACCGACCAGAAATAAATAAGAAATAAAATCAAGGTTTTAATGAATTCCAGAAATGCCGCCTCGTCAAGACTTCGTGGTCCAGCCGCAGCGCATCACTATCGAACCAGTCACACACAGACCTCCCCCTCCACCCGCCCCAGGTCGTCTCCAGAGACCCCCGCATGATAACCCCACAGTATACATTGAAAGACCCAGGAATATACCAAGAAGTAACGTCACCAGACGTTAATCTGTTTTTATTTTGCGTGAGGCTGAATGACTCATTTTTTAACAGAAATAAAATAAAAAAAAATGGCATTGAGGACATTTGTTTTAAAAGCCGCTTGAATTGTTGTGTAAATAATGTGGTAAAAAATTACTTGAGACAAAATTTTATTTAATAAGGGTAAGATTTTTTTAAAAATAAAATGATGATTGAAAATTCTTCATGGCATCGCGACATAAGCCATTATAATGTATTATTATAGGTAGATAGAATGTTAGCTTAGCTATTTGAATGCGCGTCTGTTTTTCCATAATAATCGTGAATGCGACAAAAATTCCATTTAGCAGCCCTAAGCAGACCAACGTAATTTTTTTTTGTATAAGTTAGAAAAAGTTTAAAACACTTTTGTACGTGATTTCACTACGTTATGATGATTTTCGTGTATTAATATGCAAAAAAATACTTTCTTAATAAATGTATGTTGTATAATGTTAATTAACTGCATAAAATTAATATTTTCGGCTAGATAATGTAGATAGTAATTTAAATTTAAACAAAGAATATATTAGGATTTAAAGAGGAAGATGTTCTACCACTATTCGCTATTTAATTTATAATACTTAGATAATTAAGAGATAATTATATTAATGTTATGGAAATTTGAGTTGTTTTTATTTTGATTTGGATTATTTTTATAATATCGGAATTCTGAACACGCCAGTGTCAGTAGATATATGTATAAACAAACAATATAGTTAAGTAAGTACAAATCAGAGTCTTGAGAGGCCTCCACACCTCTAAATCTGGCCCTGAACACAAGCCTGGAAGGAACTAAGTTAAACTCAAATTAAAGTCGTGTAGTCTAGGCTGGGCTGTTGTAGTACCAGTTAGTCTTAATACCAACGGAAACACCTGGTAACACACACATTCTGAACTAGCTGTCCCCCACGGTTTCACCCGTGTTCCCGAGGGATCATAACTTTTCCCGGGACAAAAAGTATTATATATGTTTTATTCCAGGATATGATCTACCTGTGTTCCTACCCGTTCGAGTGATCGAGCAACAAACTTTCACATGTATAATATTAGTAGGATAAACGCTATGATTATACACCTACCTGACAAGTACCTATATAATCAAAGGATAATCGTAAGCCTACCTTAGAATAAAGAACACCGTATGGGATTGATAGAGAATCTCTACTCTAGCTACCAACTTGTGTACATACACACACACACAAACAAACAAAAGTAGTCCACCCACGACAGGTGTCATTATTCCCTCATTATACATAATTGATTGGTAACAAACAATAAAAATAAACACTTTGTCTGTGGTAGTGCGGATGACATTCTTTTGCACACATCGACGACGCGGTCCGCCGTCCGAGTAGCCGGAGTGTCCGTCCGCCCGTACCGTGCCTTGCGGTGCGCATGAAGCGGCAACGTCGCACGATCGATCCGCGCGCCTCGTTTACTATCGGGCTGTGTGAAATGAAAGGCAGGTTTCAAAAAGTTTCCATTTTGCGCTATTGGACTTGGAACTAATAATAATCAGATTAATTTTTTACCTAAATGGAATAGATAAGTTCCTGTTCTTTTTTTAAGGATATACCTACCTCCTAGGTTTTTTTTAATAATAAATTTTGGGAATACCAAATTAAATACCACACGCTATAATAATGTTCCTAAAATTGGGCACCATAGGATCTAAGAACCTAATTATTAAAATATAGGATGTAGCCTATACTATATCTGTACAATAAAATATATTGCGTATATGGAAGAAAAATTATCAAAAACTAACCAGTGTATAAAACTCATCGTCTATGTTGATTCAAACTCAAACTCAAAATGTTTTATTCAATTTTGGGAAACTTAAGGAACACTTATTGAACGTCTTATTGCAATTTTTAATGCTATTGTTACTGTTACCACCATTTCCAAATAAAGACCTGTCAGAAGAAGAAACGGCGAAACAAACTCCCCGGTTTTTTTTTTACAATAGATAGATGATTTTTATTTCCAATTAAACCACAAAAAATTATTATGACGTCACAAGCTGTTCCTTCAAAACTCAAAAATTAAATATACTAAGTAGTTTTGACGTTCAATTTTAATTTAAAAATGTAGGTGATTTGTGTTTTAGTAACCAAAACATTCCTTATCAGGGATATTTTGGTTACTAATTGAGCTAGCTTAGCTAACTATCTAGCATAGATTTCTATATTTAGTACTAGTTTCCACCCTGGTTCCACCCTACTGTTTCAAAATGAAAATCTATAGCACTCAGGAACAATGTAAGCCACAATACTTACCTATTAAGAATGAATTATAATAACCTATTAGTGTAGATAATTACAAAGTAATTTATTAATCTATGGGCTTGTTATAAAACAATAACTATCCTATTGCGTTTTTATCAAATATCCACTTTGAGGAATGTCACAACAATATTATTCTCACTAGGAATATTTAGTAGTTAGATTTTCATTATTATAAAGGTACAGAGATCGGTTTTAACGTCAACAAATAAAATTATGTTATATAGTGTGAAATGCTGAACACTATATAAATAACACAAGCCATACTTTATTTTTTGTCTAATAAAAAACATAATTAAAGAAAGCTTTTCAAATATTTACTCTTTTATGGACATGCTAATTCACTCACCCTTAGCTTAATATCTGGGTGGGAGAAAGCACGACTTTATTACCGTAATATCGATATCGCGAAAGAAATCGATGATTCATTACCTGCCGAGAAACAAACCCGCATTCAAGGGCGTAGTAGGTAGACAGCTCAATTCAATTAGGTCTACCCTACCACCTACCTGGAAAATATAAATTTTAGCATACAACAAGTTTCGTGTCGGTTTCATAACCCCAGGCATACCTAGAATACCTACTGCTCTACAGTTTTAGTTGTGAATTAATTAAAATTACGATTCCCCTACCCCCCCGGAGAGCCGGATTTAAAGCTTTGTAAAATGGTCGACAACACATTGGCAATCCCCCTGGTATTGCTTATGTCTATAGGCAACAGTAGTCACTTACCATCAGGTGACCAGTATTCTTGTGCATCAGACTTGGGGTACCTATGTACAAAAATAATTGGTACTACACTTAAATGTGAACAAGGCAATAGTTCCTTCTAAGGTTTTATTCTTACTACTTTCGCTTACAATGTCACATAAAATAACCCAGTAGTATCTATCTATCCAGTATGCCAACATTGCCTGTCCTATAATGTTTCTGTCTCATCTCAACCCGCATCGTTGTGTGAAATAACTAGAAGTAACTTTCACCTAATAGAATACGTAGTATGCATCGAATCGACCCCAAAAATCCTGATCGTATGTTTAATAACCTTAAAACCTAGAAAAATAAAATAGAAATCACGTCTTGAAATCATTTCAAATATTATTATGTTGGCAGTAATTATACACCCAACCACCCGCAGCACCCACTTATTTATAAAATATTATTGTGTATCTGTATCTGATCCACACCGAGGAACAGTCGGCGATGCGGGCGCGACGTTGCCAGCTTGCGTTAGCGATGTTGCCGCTCGTACTCGTCGTGTCGTGCCGCGTGCGTGAGTTTCATTCCATTCTATTCTACCAACGAACGACGGAGCGACGGCAAGGGCCTGGCATGGCAGCCGCCCGTGCTCCCGTGTGGCGAGTGCATATATGCAAGGAGTTTGGTTACGAAGAAGATCATACATACAAAAGCTTGCAGATATTTTCGTTTTCGGTAATACGATGCTCTTTATGGCTATAGCATGATAAATATACGCAACTGTGTTTATTTACCTAGCTTATTTCAAGTTCAATACCTAATAACCTATAGTAGGTACCTACCATTCACGTCACGGTAATAATATTCTGGTTGGACGATTCATTTGAATTAAATTTCTGTGGAAGGAGTTTGTTTCTTCTAAATGAATAAATAAAAAATAGATACCTATCGTCTTACCGACTTCTACTCTTCATCTGCTCTTAGTATTAATTACAATGGTACAAATGTAGTTTTTTTAGTATTTGTTGTTTCAGCGGCAACAGAAATACAACTGTCTAGCTATCACGGTTCATGAGATACAACCTACGGTGACAGACAGACGGACAGCAGAGTCTTAATAATAAAAATAAGAACATATTTATTACTAAAAATATAGACGAGACAGTAATGTATTTTAGACATTCAATTTTAAATTAAAAAATCGATTCTAATATAAAGTTTTATCCTGATGTTTATGCTATGTATTTAACTTCGGGATGCCTCTCTAATACCTACTCTAACCACCAAACGGACTAAAAGTGTTTTTTTTTAAATGATAAATATGACAACGACAATAAACAAAAAGGAAGTTCTAACACGTAGGGCTTCAGGGACCTTAGAACTAAGAACAAATAGTATTGAATCGTACTAAAAGCTTATCAATACTTTAGAATTTACCATTTTTGTAAATATTTATAAAAAACATAGTCTATTTAGGACCTACCTATCTATATAGTATTGAGGAACCTCTATGCAGACGTGAACCGCGCTTTATGCCTCAGCTCATTGTGTCCAGTGTTGGATTTTGTACTATAATTATAGTATTTATACTATAATTTCACCCTTTGTACTATATACTATCCAAATCTAAGTATAGTACGCTAAAATACTATACTTTAAAGTTTGCTCCCGAATGGTTAGTTTTACGTCATATTCAATCAAAGTTATAACAATCGCTTGTGAATTTTAGTGTAAAATAATACGTTTATTCCGACTGCGAACGAATATTCAGTAAAATGAACCTTACCAAGACTAAGATAAGAAACAAACTGGCAACACAATCCATTGATGCCATTTTATTTTATTGTCTTGTGACGCTTTCAACAAAAGCGGTAGCAAAAGTGAGAATTGTACTGTTTTTTTTCCTACTGAGGATATGGTGATGAGATCAAATGCCAAGGATGAAGATAGATTC
The DNA here is from genome assembly GCA_951361185.1 of Ochropacha duplaris. NCBI lineage: Eukaryota > Metazoa > Arthropoda > Insecta > Lepidoptera > Drepanidae > Ochropacha > Ochropacha duplaris. Next base: position 8,731,354 of record OX592711.1, on the reverse strand, counting down.
AAGAACTGATAAACTTTGAAGAGGAGTAAATTTTTCCTCAACTGGTGTTGATTTTAATGACTATTATGCTAAATTAAAAAAAAATAAAGAGTACTATATGTACTATAATTTTTTTACAAATACTACCCTTTCATATTTTTGTGCTATCTCTTTCAACGTACCTAAATCCAACCCTGGTTGTGTCGGCTGGGCCGACAGTGCGAGCTGGCAACGCAGCGAGAACAGTTGTGTGTGTGTGGATTGTTCAGTTCTGTGAATGGGCAAATAAAATGGGAGGAGAATATTGTTCTGTTTACGGATGTAATAATAACTCCAAGACTCGCAAAAAAATTAGCTTTTTTAGACTTCCAAAGAATAGGCCAATGTAAGAAGTACTTACTTCGATTTTTATAATCCTTTCTCAATTACGTTTTTCCGTCATGTACTAAGGGCTCGTTTCTGAAAGCTCAGTTGTATAGTGTATTATCTATGGCTCAGTTACAGGGTGATCAGGGTGATCTATAAATCTATTGCCGGTTTTTTTTTGTTTAGACTTCCTATTACGGATGATAGAATTTTCAAAACAGGTTTTTTGGATAGGTATTATGTATGTATGTTTGTTACTCATTTACGCCAGAACGGCTGAACGGATCTGGATGAAATTCGGCATGGAGATAGATTATAGTCTGGAATAGCACATAGGCTACTTTTTATCCCGGAAAAAGATAAGATCCCTCGGGAACGCGGGTGACAGCTAGTTATGAATAAATTAGTATAAGTGTGGTATTAGTAGATTATTCGCATACTTACGGATACGGACCGGTTGGCGTGATAACAACACTACCTGTCACGCACGTCACAACTCGTGGGTTCGATTCCCACCCAAGGCAGACTTTTGTGTGCATGAACGTGTCTGTTTTTCTGAGTCTAGATGTAATCATCTGTTAATTATTATTTTTATTCTTTATTATTTTTATTTAGGTACGTACAGGTATAATTAATAAAACATTAAAATTTAATAAATGTAGAAATAAGAAACTATTTAAACGACAAAGGACTGTGACAATATTGTCTCCCCCACAGGCTGATAAAATGGCTGCAGCTCATCGGACGCAAGGACATCCTAGAATCTGTAAGGGCTCATGATCGGGTGTGTTCCGTTCATTTTCCACCAACAATGTTCGTCAACAAACGGCTAACTAAAGGGGCATTCCCTCAACTTTACCTCCCAGGACACAACGACGATCCCCTGGCCACAAATCATGAAGGAAATAATTCAAAAGCCGAAGATGGAGACGCTGAAGATGTAGCAACTCAAACAGAAAATGATACAGCTGATCTAGACAAGCTTCTTATGAATGAAGCGAACAGAAAGGTGAGGCAATTAAAAGCAGCTCTCAATGTAAGTGAGCTGAAGAGAAGGAAGTTAGAAAGAGACATCGAGATGTTACTGAAACAATCAGCTAACAAAACAACAGCCAACGTCAGTTGGAATAGAAAAAGAACTGTAAATTTGAATGATTCGAATAACGAATCGGAAGCCAATATCAGTGAGGATAGAAAAAAAAGAAGACATTCGAGTAACTCAGACACAGAAGTCATAGACGAACCCACGGAACAATTTGTAAAATGGCAACATGAATTGAAATTAAAACTCTGAGGTAACATTGACGATACGAAGTTAAACTATTTCGCCTTTAATATGTACATGACGAGCCCTTCTACTTATAAGTTTTTAGAAAAGACATTCAAATTGCCAACTTTGAAAACGTTACAGAATATGAAGGTGAACATGCGACCCGGAGTGAATGAAGACATTATTGAAATATTATCGAAGAGGTTGAAAAAGTTGTCGCACAATCATAAATATTGCATGCTTTGTTTAGATGAAGCAGAACTTAATCGACAGTTGTATTATGATATAACAAATGACGGAATAGAAGGTTTGCAAGAAATCGATGGAAAAACTAATTACATTGCTGATAAATTAATTGTTGGTGTGCTCAAAGGGTGTATAGAGAACTTTAGACAACCTTTAGGATATGTTTTTACTTCAGCAATCGATAACTATTTTGACTAGACGAAACCATAAAGTTACTTAACGACGCTGGGTTTGATGTGCGCGCCGTTGTATCAAAACCAAGTCCCTTATTTACACGTTTAGCTGAATTTAAAGGTGTCACCATCAATAATCCTTTATTCACCGTAGATCGTAATAAAGTTTACTATATATTTGAAGCTGCTGATGTTATTAAGCGGACTCGTGATGACTTACTTACGTTTGACTTATTGTATAACGATAAACTAATATCGTGGGATTATGTAGAAGCTTTCTATAACAACGATAAGGAGAGGGAGATCAAGATAGCTCCACAGCTAACCGATAAACATGTCAATCCAAATACTGCTGAGCGTAACATAACTAAATATGCGACTGAAATTTTCCAACGCACCGTCGCCGCTGGAATAGCAACAGACATAGAATTGGGTAAATTACCACCAAAAGCACAAGATACTGCTGATTTTATAACAACAATCAACAAAATCTATGCTATCTTAAACTCAAGCAACCGTTCAGATAATAATGAACTCACTTCATCGGATACGAATGATCATTTAAAATATTTAAAGAGTGCATTAGATAAGTTGGAAAACATAAAAGTCTTTAACCCTTCGGACGAAAAGACAAAAACGACGTCATTTGCTAGTTTACGCGTGACAATCAATGCCGTGCTTCTATTATTCGACAATTTCGTTGCTAATAATTTTAAGCAGATGTACACCGGGCGGTTCAATAACAATGCAGCGGAGTCGTTCCTTCTATCAATACGTAAAACTGGAAGATTAGCCCAAAAACCATCTGCGGTACTATTCAAAAGTAATTTCTCAAAGCTTACATTACATTCGTTATTGAAATGTTTGAATAATTTCGAGGATGACCTAGTCTCTTTCCTTGAATGTAAAGACACGCATGGATTGTTTGCGAAGGAATTAATGCAAGAGGAGACTCCTCTTTTGGTTCAGACGACCGATTACAGATTTGATCTGCCAATCCATAAATACTCTTTCCGTTACGCGTGTGGCTACCTTTTCAAGAAATGCACCCTCAAACACGTATGTCCGGATTTGCAGCGATACCTAAGGAAAAATAAGGGTAAGAAACTCAGCGCGCCGACAGGATTTAACTGCAAAGTAAAATTATTCAGCGAGTTAACCGCTCCCTCGGATGAGTTCGTTAAATATGTTGAAAAGTTCGAAAACATATTTCTGGACACATTCGAAGAAGTCGTACTGGACGTTGAACCAGGAAAAAACATGTTAAATAAACTTCAAAACATAGAACACTACAAGCCGTGTACGTGTTTTCCTGTTAATTATCTAATAAAATTATTTATTAGAATGAGAATTCATTTTGCTGTAAAATTTTATAACAGGAAACTGAAAACGGAAAATGTCAATAGTTTTAGTATCGAGCATTTGTAATGTTCATAGTTATAAAAACAGAATGATATTTGTTATTAGTATAGTGCCAAAACGAGTGATTTAATAATAAAACATCATTTTAAGAGCATAAAATACATTGTTTGTTTTGAGTTGTTTTAACTATTCTGTTTTAGCGACAGCACTAAACTTTAAGGCACCAAAGTCTGGAATACTTGCCAAGAAAAGTTGCCGGTTGAAGGCAGACGTAACAAAAAGTTCTTGATAAAGTTTGAGCAGTAGATCGTAACACAGCGGCGACTATTTAAATAATTTTGTATTGATCTGTCTGTGCTTTTAGAAATTATTAATAACTTATATTGCATACATGTAAATAGCAATGTTTTGGATTTACGTTATTATTTTTCCTTTTAAAAGGAACCAGTTAGATTTATGGTAAGTACCATAGATGAATAAATCGTCACGCCCGCTCGCCCTCAGAGCGAGGACCAATTCTTAATCTATGGGTAAGTACATAAAACAACTACAACTTTCAGAAACACAATAGGTAATAATCGAATCATGAATTTTGCGCGTTGACTAGCTGCTCATCATCCATAGCAATTCATCTAGAAACCTGTCACGTCTAATTGGAGCAATATTCTGTATTGCTAAATGAAGCTGATATGAATTGCCGAATATATATTCAAATCAGTTTTACCCTTTGCCGTTGGTTTGTATGGGGTGTAAATACTCCTTTTATTGCACAGAATTGAGCATTACAATTGCCCTTGACCGATTCACAATCGGATATTTTGTGTAAATTTTTCACGTAATAGTGAAATATAGACTACTATTCAAGGACGGTCGAAAGAGTACAAACTTCTTGCCCTATAGACTCCTTGTCTCTCTTAGACCTCATCGTCATTTCACATTCTTGACTCAGATCTTCAGCCAGACTAGGATGGCTACAATTTACAAACGCTATATCAAATGCCTTCGAATAATGACGTCATATCTACTCTGGCCACCATTAAAATCCAACTATCACATTGCTGATCTATAAATGTACTGTACATTAACTGTGGTATAACCAGCGAAGCGTGAAGATACGATAAGGGTGTAATTGTTTTTAATTGCAATTGCAGGCATGTTAAATATAGGTACATCAATGTTATTAAGTATGGTCGAAAACCTTGGAATAACACAAAATAATATATTTATCCCGGAAAACAATATCAGTCGGGAACGCGTTCCGCGATGCGGAAACTAGTACGAAATAGATTTTATCAAACCAATATTAATTTATCTTGTTGTCTCTACTTTTTGGTCGTGCAAATTTTATGTTGGTTGTGGCTTGTGTTACTGAGCGAAAAAGTACAAAACGTATCCCTGTTGTTTTTTTTAACATAGAATTAAGTTGACTAAAATAGGTCATGGACAACTTTTTTTCAGTATTTCAAAGCAGAGAAAAAGCAAGAAGTGAGAAGTCGACGTCAAATCGGAATCGGGTGATAATGAAAGACCTGGGTAAGTAATAGTCATCAGAAAAATCTAATGTTTAAAATTTAAAGCTAAATGGATGATAATTCTGATGTCTGGCCGTAGGTATGTAATAGTCGGTGACACACTATCTGCCAAGATGATATTTTTACACGAAAGGTACCTACATAAAATTTGCGCTTAATAATTTTTGGCCTAATCATATTTTTTGCAGGATTATTCGGCATGTCTAGTTTATAAATAAAACATTAACAACATACCTACGGTTGGTACTGTAGGTATGTTGATATAAGACAAACACTGAACTCTCAAGCATACCGTCAAACAAGCCAACTTTGCCCGTTTTTTTAAGAAAATCGAATATATTACAAGTTTTTTCTATAGGACTTAAGTATATTTTTTCATTTACTACAACTATATGACCATATGCACGCATTTGCTATGTAAAATATTAAAAAAATTAAAATTTAAACCAAGATTTGTTCGATTTTGATGGTGGGCAAAATAATCCGGACTTTTAGCCAACATTGCCCACTTCGATTTTCGACGCAAATCAAGCTCTATAAATACGTAGAAAGCACCACGACTACAATTTAAGGCAATCTTAACCTTAGTTTTAAAATACTGTTTGTAGTTTAAATATTTTCGTGATAAAAACAGTGGGCAATGTTACCTAGCGGTTAATGCCCTTTTCCATACAAGGCTCAACAAACGGCTTAAGATTTTAAGGGTTGTCACATTCCAGTAAAATGATTAAATAAATGTTATTTTCATTTTTCTTTTGTGGGTATTGGGTGCATATGAATAGACGTTAAAATGGTAATTAAATGAAATATTGTGTTCAAAATTAAATGTTTATTCCAATTTCGTTGACAATTCGACATAATACCGTTGTTCTATTTTGAAATGTTATTGAAATGTAAATGCTATATCAAAAAATGAGATCAATATATGTCCAAACTTTAACCAGCTTTAACATCACGTTGGAGTAATTTTTATATGCTCGGGACCCAATTTCAAGTCTTGGCTTTCTTGGTCTGATTCTAGACTTGAATTTGTTTTTCTGAAATTAAAAATAACAATAAAATTTAAGCTAAGTGGATCTGCAGATGTATAATAAAAGCTGCCATCTACTCTAATGAAATATACCCTATCCCTATACACAAACAAACATACAGTCCCAAACTTCACCTCTATACATATACTTCACAATATACTGGGTGAAATTTTAATCAGTTTTCCTCTTACGGGGTCATTATATTCATCATTATGAACATCTTTTACTATGTAGCCAAACCTGAATACATGAAAAATAAATCAGCTGTTCCCTACATTTATGTTCGCATAACTCGTCAAAATTTAGGGAACAGCTGATTTTTTTATGAGTACAATGACCCCTTAAGAGGAAAACGGTGATTAAAATTTCAGCCTGTATAAATATACATCAACTGCACCAGGTACTAATACATTTTATAACATAAGAAATTAAGTACTTTATTTTAAAGTCGTTACTTAAGAAATATGTAATTGAGGTGTTTGATGTTTTGTTTCTGTGGTTTTGCGTTAATTCAACCTGTTACAAAATAACTAAAAGTGACAACCCTGAGTGCTTTTTGATAACGGGCAATGTTGGCATGGATGGGTCTGAATAGTTTAGGGTAACTTTGCCCATCATTAGAAGTTTTGAGATATAAAGTCCTGAATAATGAAACTATATTTAAAATACTCAACAACTGATATTCTATAACATACAGTAAAATACACTTACCTGTGTTTTCGCCATGAGGTAAAATCCACAAACGCTTTCCTTAGGAAATTTGCCCGCAAAAACATACACCGCACTCGACAAGCTCTGACAAGTTACTAAATGAACTTTGGAACGAATGCGTTAGATAGTGTTGCCACAAATATAATCAACTTTCCACCCTAATAATAAATGTTGCCATAAAACGAAAATTGTTTCTTATGTTAGCGGTTTTGCTTATAAATTGCTTTTAGGGCAAAGATACCTTGATTGGCAAAGTTGGCTTGTTTGACGGTATGTAAACAAAAGGCCATGTAATTATACCAAGTTACCAACACACAAATATGAGATTTGGCTTCTAGCCAAGCCATTACAAATTGTATATGATATAGCTTAATAGACGCCATATTTACTACGCCGTGTCATGGCATAGACAAAACGTCATTATTTGAGTAATTGACGTTTTACCTTTTTTTTCTTACTTTTGGTGCCAAGTGAAAAAGGATTTCGACTTGGCTGAGCCACTCACTGCCGTCTTCGGCAATCCCTCTGGTATTGCTAATGTCTATAGGCGAGCGACAGTAATCATTACCATTGTGTGACTCGTCTGTCTGCTTGTCAGAGTCAGATTAATAATAAAAAAAATAGGTAGTAGGTACACTGCATCACACAGGTTAATCAATAACGTTTTTTTATTTTTTATTTATTTATTCTGGATAGGCATGTGTTTGACCACAATCTCACCATGGTAAGTGATGATGTGGCCGAAGGCATGAGGCAATCAATCTCTATTGTTAACCTAATATGCTGGCCCCAGCTGAAAATCAGCGCTATGACCTTGATGGTCATAGAATCATGCTGAGCTGACGGCCAATTTATCAACGCGCAATTTTAACTAAATATACTCAAAACATTATAGTTTTGATAAATAAATCTATTTGTTTCTTTCTATTATATAACACAGATGACTAGATAAGAATTCTAATACGATATAAAAAAAATATGAATGACCCTAAATTGCAACGACGACATATCTATTACCTACCTATCTACCAGCTTACCAATGTGAAATTTAAGTATTTAGTCGTGCATAGGGAATGCAATCTCGAGAGATCTCGCGAGATCTCGCCTCATTTTTCGAGATCAATCTCGAAGCATAAAATTACGAGATCTCGGCCGAGATTGACGAGATCGAGCGCCAGTAGAGAAGAGACTTTGAAAGCATGTAAAAGTCCATTCACGAGGGTTACTACGACTACAGACAGGCTCTAGCCTGGTCTAGCCCATAGAGATCCATCTCTTTTTTAATCACGGACTTGAGTGTGGAGGATCGAGGGGTGTTTTTTTGTAATTTGCTTACAACAGCTTGCTCACGCTGGTACCAACTAGTGTTGAAGCTGAGAGGGCGTCTTCAGCCGTTGGCTACATAGCGACTGACATAAGATGCCGTTCATCCGACAGCACTTTAAGCACTATTTGTTTTTTAAGGAGCTATTTCCAAAATCACTCCTAAAACCATTTGTTTCTTGTTTGTTTCACTTTCATTATTTTTACGGGTATGAATTGTGATTTGTCTGTTCATTATAAATAATTATAAAAATAAAGACTATTTTCAATAATTTAATGTTGTATCTTACTCGCATCATAATCACATCTAAGCAGTTTCAATCATGTTTCACTTATCTAAGTAAAACTTTGAAAACCATTCGAGATCTCGAAAATGCCGAGATCTCGCCGAGATCGAATTTCTAATACCTCGAGATCTCGACTTGGCGATGTCGTCTCGAGATTGCATTCCCTAGTCGTGCGTAGGCTGGTTGTTACGACAGCGCTTTCCTCCAGCCCTAATTCCTCCCCGGAGCGTCCTATCTCGCAAAAATTGTAACCTGGAACGGCGCCATTGGGAACGAACCGTCGTCGACATAACTCCCATTTTGTACTATTACCTACGAAAGTTACAATGTCTAGAGCTATACAAAATAATATTATACTATTATAGGTATTGTGTGTAACGCAGAATAAAATCCAGTACGCTCTAGTAATAGGGACTTATGTCGGTAAGCACATGGCACACTGTGTCTAGGGCTAGGTTCGTTAAGCAGGTACCTACTACCTACTTATCAAAGGGCCACGGGATTTCGCCGACTTTCGTAATCTGTGGAAACGTGGGCACGAATGCCGGAGCGGGCTGGCAACGTCGCACTCTCGACCGACGACCTCGCGTTATCGCCACCCGCGGTGACGCGATACGCTGAAAAGGTCACCAGTCGCCTCACAGCTCGCCACCATCCGCTAATGTCTTCGCCATCTAAACAATCGCAGTTTCGACATAGAATCCCATAAGCAAACCGTGAAAAAGAAATATATTCTTGCGACGTGGCGTCGACGGCGCTATCTGTGTCCCTCTCGCACGTGGCCACCGCGTCCCTCGCGGCTCCGCCCCCCTCCGGCAGACCACAGCGCCGCGTAGCGGCAGCGCCGCGAAATGAACACGTCGTCTATACAGCGTTGCCATTCCGTACCTATAATTTCGCTGGACGTAAATTTCAACCGAAACAGTTCAATGGACTTTTCGAAAACTCTAAACTAAAAATATTTATCGTAAAAAGTCTTGTGTTACCTAGGATATTGCAGGAGGTGTTGTAAACCAATTTGTTTAGTTGAATTTTGTGTTAAAACAAGTGCGAGTTGCGTGTCCGTGCGTGTAATCCGTGAACAAAGTCCCGTTGGGAGCTGCTTCGTCTGTTTTCTACTAAAAGGTTAGTATTCAAAGTGTATTTCCACGTTGAATAAGTTAGATTGTGTTCAGGCCCACTCGTGAAGTTATATTTTTGAGTGAAAACTATCTTTAGAAGTTCCCCTACTTGTCCAGTTCAGTCAGCAAATACTCGTTTCTAGTAACTGCGCAAAATGGACTGCGGCGTGCGTACTGTAGAAATTGTCTTGAACTGATACTCGTGGTAGCCTGAGTGGTGGTGCCATGGTGATGCACGTGCTGAGACCAGCTTATGTAAGGTACGATAAGTTAAGCTTATCATATTATAGCGTTGAGACGCCAGTGGCATGTCGTTATTTTCGTCGTGGTGCCCTTTGGCCAGACATTTAAATAGCTCTGCATGCGACTGGGATCTGGCCACGATTCTAAGGATGTCATGTGAATGACTAGTTATATGTTCCTATTAAGCTAAGTGCCAAAACGGTAGCAGAATAAAAGAAGTTCCGACCTGACCAGGTTCTGGAATTATTCTTGATTCTGAAATCGCCTGGATTTGATTTGAAATTATTAACTAAATACCTACATTCTCATAGCATTGTGACTAGCTTTCGAACGCATTCTATCTGCGTGGAATTCGTTTATCCAGATCCAGCCTTTTCACTCCTTTTCTTCCCCGGAGATGAATTTAAAAGATTCGTAGGTACGTAGCCTATCCACTGCTCAAGGTATCACTTACCTAATTTTATCAAGATCTCTTCAGCTGAAGTAGAAATATGTAGTTAGGTATAGGTATAAGATACTTTCATATAATAACAAAGACTGTGTACCTAGTAGGTATGGATTTGTTAATTTCCATGACTTTGACATATAATATTTTACTTCCTAAGTACGTGACTAAAAAAAAGGTTTGAAATAATATCAGCCACATGAAGAAATAAACTCTGCATTTTGAGATGAACAAATAATTCATCGTGCAGATTACATAAGGGTTAGGCCTAAGTTCCTACCTATTTTGAGTAGGTGTTGAGAATCAATTTCTCCATAACTCGTAGCATATTTATTTAATTAACTGTCACTTGTTATTTTATGTAAAAGTTTAATGAATATTATCAAAAACAAGAGATGACTATTGTTAATGTGTAAATAAATAGATAAGGAAGAGGTTAGTTACCTATTTAAAAAAGTAAAAACTCGAAGTTAAAAACATCCATGGATCAACCATAACCTCCAAAAAATCTACTAGTCAATATCTGTCAAAAACTGCATGCCAGTATTATCCCTCGTAAGCCTGAATCCCGCCATAACCCCGTTTATGGTCATAGACAACTAGAGTTTTGGTACCTAGCTGCAGACCATCTCTGGTATTAATTATCCTCCAGTGTGTGAGACCTGGTCTTGATACTTGCAGTCCTGTCCACCTTCAACAGGAGTTTTGAAGATAATTGTCTCGAATCCTGCAATGAGCTTGAGTTTTCAGTGAGGAAACCATGATGATAGGGCACTGTGTGGTACCCACTACCCACCTGGCTGGCTACCACCCTCATGCGAATACGACAAGCACCTAAACTTTAAAGCTTTGTATGCTTGCGTCATCACATCACTTACCATGGTGAGATTGTGGTCAAAGTCAAACACAAGCTTATTCAGAATTTAAAAAAATGGGGATGATGCCAAGACATAAAAAAAAAAAATCTCTAAAAAAAATACCTACACTAACTAGTGTATAAAACACCTAAAAATACTCGAAAATGATGAAGTGACCGAAGGTGGTAAGCACACAGGCTAGATGGGAACTGAATCTCAAGTGCAATCGCCGGAACACACCATCAGGTGCTTGGCGACAGATTTTCAACTTGAGGGTGGTAGCCAGCTTGTCGAGGACTACAAAGTATCCTACCACCTTGATGTGGTTTCCTCACGATGTTTTCCTTCACCGAAAGCTCAAGCTCATCGTAGGATTCGAACCCACAACCTTCGCCGCGGTATCCGACGTCACTACCACTGAGCTATCATCGCCCTTCATAATTCCTCGTGTGGTTGAAAGTAGACGAGTTTTATTTTTATTACTTTCTCTACTCGGCATCCAGTGGTATTCAATCTTTTCCCGTAATAAAACATATCCTCCGAAGTTAAAGTATTTTGTAGTTTTTTATTAATAAAAATAAAAGGCCGAGGTCCTAATGGTGCTTCCACACACTTATAAAGTTATAATAACACATAGTTACATAACAGAGAATGGTGGCGGATAAATTGAATTTCTATGTAAAAAAAGAGGTTTATAAGTATCTTCGAAACTGAAGCTTACACTAATCCCGAATAATTAAAATATTTTATGGTCGTCATTTAGTCGCCGTATAAAATTTACATTAAATTACATCTTCTATTCCTGAGTATAAATTTTGTTACATCTCATTTAAATGGCTGTAAAAATACTATTATAATACGTATTGTAATCCCCTTTATTTAACTAGCTATTTCACCCGCGTTCCCAAGGGATCTTATCTTTTCCTGGAATAAAAAGTATCCTATGTCGTTCTTCAAGGTCCTATCAATCACTGTATCAGAATTCATAAAAAATGGTTCTGCGGCTTAGGCGTGAAGAGGTAACAGACAGACGGACAGACACACTTTCGTATTTATATATATATTTATTTATATATAGGCCCATATCGGGGCCTCGAACGATACAATAGTTGGCCCAACTAAGTCATTTCACAATCGAAAGTCCCATAAGTATTAATATAATTATTTTATTTACAACAAATGTACAAAATATACAAGCAAATGTACAACTATAATATATAAAAAACTTCTTCGAGGCTGCCGCTGCTACCGATCGGCAAGTTTCCCAGAAGGCTGGCAGCGTTTCCTCTTTGGATGGCCAAGTTGAGGCGTTGGCGGAAAAAGTTATAAGTTATAACAGAATTCGTGAAATAGGATGCAATATGTTGGCCCAACTAAGTCATTTCACAATCGAAAGTCCCATAAGTTATAACAGAATTCGTGAAATAGGATGCAATACCTATATAGGCCCATATCGGGGCCTCGAACGAGACAATAGTTGGCCCAACTAAGTAATTTCACAATCGAAAGTCCCATAAGTTATAACAGAATTCGTGAAATAGGATGCAATACCTATATAGGCCCATATCGGGGCCTCGAACGAGACAATAGTTGGCCCAACTAAGTCATTTCACAATCGAAAGTCCCATAAGTATAACAGAATTCCTGAAATGGGATGTCAAATTCAATTAAATTCATTTATTTGCTTACGGTAAGCCCTGCTAGATGCGATACTATTCTGGGTGTTGAAAGGCGAGCTCGTTATCTACCTTGAAGAGTGGTCCTTAAAGGTAAAACAGTGAGATGTGGAGAGAGTGATGGAAGAGTTTTGGGCCTACAGTGGAACCACTTGGAATAATGAGTCTAGCTAGAGAATACTTAGTTTTATTTACAACAAATGTACAAAATATACAAGCTAATGTACAATTATACAATTAGCTAGAGAATATTATCTATAGATACTCATCTTGATAAAACACACCTTCCATTTAACAGATAATGCCAGAAGGCATAAAGGCATAGGGGGATTTCAGAACTAAAATCTTGCTTGATGCTGAATATCTCTATGGGTTCTCTTTAAAGTCTGGATCCTCATTGTCATTATGGGGTATTTTAAAAGAGTGTGTGTACACAGATGGGAAACCCTATCGACTGTATTGTTTGATTGTCTTTTAGTAGTAAATCCACCAGACCAGAGGAAGATTTAACGTACCTACGTAATTTCGTAGCGTTATCTCTTTTCTCTTTCTAGTTTATTTTACGTAGTAAAGGAGCGTTCATATTCTTATTTTTCGTGTGAATATGTATCCCTCGCTAAGTGGGGTCTCCACTCCGCAGTCCGCTCTATCACTAGTCGTCTCAGTACTCATTCATTTCATAAACATATTAATTTTCACGCAGTTCATCCATTCCTTCATATCCTACTTCAATCACGCAAAAACGGCTGAACAGATTTTGATGAAACTTGGCCCACAGGTAGAATATACTCTGGATATTTTTATCCCGGAGGGTGGAAATTTATTTACATAGGATATTTTTATCCCGGAGGGTGGAAAACTAGTATCTTAGGGAAGTATCGTCCAGTTACCCTCACGACCATTTTGAAGGAGGAGGTATCGTAAACTCTAAAATAATCACAGAAAATTTGGCTCCTATTTCAATCGGATTTAACCAGCCAGTGTTGCATAGTGTTTGTTCACTTTATTTATTTCGGGTAGCGGATGTTGTTCATTCACCACTGTGCGAAATTGGCAGTTTTTTTGTAGGATGTCACAAATGCAACGCTTGTGCGTTCTGACAAACATAAATTAACTGACATATTTAAAATTGGAGCATCAATTATTTCCGTGTCATGTAGTTTATTTACGACTGATTTATTTCATCGAAACAGTCCAGTAAAGCCGGATAAATTTAATGGACGCCATACCATCACTCCACTTACCAATCATCTAGCATTAGATACATTGATGACGTCCTTATTGCCTAAGCGAATTGTTTTTTTTTTTAACAAGTGTCATTGTCCGCAGGTTGTCGGTGCAGTGTTTGTATGTGTGTGTGTGGTGTAAGGTGCTCAGTGTAGTGGTGTGCGCACGGTCTTGGTCGGCCATGGCGCGCAGCAGCTAGCTAAGCGCGCTCGCCGCGGCATGCGCGCCGCCTAGCCATGCCAGCTGCGCAACAAAACACATGGCGCAATACACACAACGGACTCAGCCAATGCACAGGTTAGTCACCGTTTTCGCACATGTTCTGTTCTCTGTGACGTCATACACATATTTTAATTGGGTTAGGTATGTGTGTAGTGTGAATTTTTTCCTCATTTAGGTGAATGTGTATTGATTGGTAGGGCTCGTACAGATCAGTTTTATAATTTTATTCGCGACATTACATCACATATCACTACTATTAACTAACTCATAGTGGTATTTTGTGTTACGCACACAAAACTATTTGAGCGTATTGAATGAAAAAATGTGTTTAATAAAAGCATCGATGTTTCGAACTAGAATAGGTATATATTTTAATCCTAGAATGATTATGAAAGATTGCTAAGTTACAAATACTACTTCTAGAATCTTGTATAAATAAAGTTCTCTGTTGCGACCTCGATTCTCGAAACCAATCTCACAGATTGTGCTAGTTGAATCAAGGCCTTAAGATAGCTTAAGTTAGCGCTTCTAGCAGACCTAAGCTTACAGATTAGTTACACTGAGACAGTGGATTATTCTGTCGCCTTCTAAATAGATTTATGTAAAATGCCAAATGGCTTTAAGATTAAAAATAGAAACGAATAATTGCTGGTACCAAAGTAAAGGATTCCAGTTGCGACTTTGATATCTGATTGCGTGCCATCATTCTAGCTAGAGGGACAGTCTTTAAGCGTAGGTAGATATATAATTCTTTATTATATACGCTAAAAAGCAATTAATAAAATAAGTTATTATCCTACATTCTCCTCATTTTTGTCGTGAAATTCTTCACACGGCCATCCGATCTGAAACTAAACAGAGCTACATATTTTTATATACCAGACAAATAGACATGTTCATGCACTCAAAAATTACAATATATAGGCCCATAATGGGGCCTCGAACGAGACAATAGTTGGCCCAACTAAGTCATTTCACAATCGAAAGTCTCATAAGTATAACAGAATTCCTGAAATAGGATGTCAAATTCAATTAAACTATTACCATGTGCTTAAGCGACCTCCTGCTAGACGCGATACTTCGATAATCTTGAGGCCCTGGATGGGAATCGAACCGGCCTTTGACGCGATAATTAACGAACGCCAGTCGCCAACTGACCCGTCAAAAGCATCTGCCATTGCAAAAACGTGTTCCCACCCATGTAATGCTATAATCAGCATTACCCATGTTTTGCGGACATACGGCATTCCAATTTTCTCCACTTATACTGCGCAGTTGTATGTAAGAATACTCAATAGTCAACTGATGCTCTGTAACTCAAATATCGTCTGCGGTGGGTGCAGTGTCGCAACAATGCGCACTTGGTGTCAGTTTACCGGTTTTACCGTTTGTAACTGACTAGTGGTAGTCAGACTAATGACCAGTCGACACTAGCATGTCGATGATGTATTTAAATACGCCTCTCTTCGCGCTTCAGTCCAGTGTGTTAAAATGGTCGCTAGATTTAAAAGCCTAAGCTATATTTACCCTAAACCTATTCATACTAATTTTATCCTTTCCTTTCCAGTTTACCCCATAAAATGAAGAATCATCCAAACCTTAATCCTCTTCTTGTTCTTGTCCTGGTTCCAATAACTCCTTGCGAAGAAACTGTGGCTTGAAATTCGCTTTATGGCTATAACTCATGTACGGTAATAGATAGCGGAGTTACTGCGTAAGGAATAACATCTGGAATTAGACGTCCAGGGTGGTCCAGGTGATGAGATGATAGCTTAATTGACTATCTTCATATTTACGTGTCCCATAAATATTTACAGTATAATCCAGAAGAATCCCCTTAGCTGGTGGATGGGACGTCCTCCCAAAACATATGATTACAGGATGATGTAGCATAGTAATATAAATAATATAGCTTAAATGGTGGTGGGTAGGTTACATGAAAATATTTAAGCGTGTCTCGCCAATAAACGCTTTAGTTTGGCGAGGAGTTTGTACTTAGTATAAGAACTTACCTTTTCGTAAAAATTTAATAAAAAAAAAAGGAGTCTCAAATCATGCTACTAAAATTGTTGCAAATCCAAATAAGCTCATTACCATTTTCTAACATGATAATTTTAGAGACGTACAGTAGTGCAAGGGCTTAGTACGCGTTCACCTATTAAAGGAATTTCGCATCGTCGCTGAATATGCCATTTCATCATATTCTGTCTACGTATTTACTTTCGTAATAAGTGTTAGTAATTCTAATAAATATTATGTACGTTTTGAAGTGTATTATTATTTCTTATGTGTTGCCTGATAATTTTGTAATGATTTCTAATTACGTTGTCTTCTAATCTGTTCTAGAGTCAATGGGAAAAAACATTTTGGTTTGAATCGCTCCCTCGGTATTTTTTTATATATCTTCCTGATTTTGTAGACTTACTAGTGATTCCACATTTTACAATTTCATGATTGTGACGTATCGGAAACTGAGGCTCGTGAAATTGCGATCAAAATGAATTTATTCGCATTTTTACGACAGACAACACGCCAATAAAGATTAGTGTGCGTTCGTCTAATTACTAGTAACGTTTCTATACTTACGTTAGACAGTAACGGTAAAAAATATAACAGTTTTTGGATAAGTATTCGCATGGTGTTTATTATTGTGTTAGAATTTATTGCATGCTAAAAATAACATAATAATATAATATTCTGGGAACCTTGCCGATCGGCGGCAGCGGCAGCCTCGAAGAAGTTTTTTTATATATTATAATTGTACATTTGCTTGTATATTTTGTACATTTGTTGTAAATAAAATGTTTTTGATCCTACTAATATTATAAAAAAATATTCCTGGAAAAATATTCAAAAACTAACCTGGGTCAGCATGCTACTTTAAATAACCATGACATTGACATCTTCTCAAACAAACGATATAAATTGAAACATGCAGTTTTAGCCTCTTTTGGGCCTTCTCCTCAAACCAAACCTTAGCCGGATGATCATGTCTGTACATGGTAGTACCTACTAAATCTTCTTTAATTTTCTTTTTTAATTTTTCTTATTAATTTCAAAATTGACATGTTCTTTTTTTAGTCTTTAGCTTTAAGTACTATTTGTGATTAATTGTATTATTTCTTGTGTAAGTGTGTTTTGTTGGCTGTCCTTAAATAAATAAATGTGATGTAAATATACTGCTAGTGGTAGGGGAGGCGAATAGGGGATTTCGGGATTTACTCGAGCGCGTCAGATTAACATAAGGGAGCAACCTTGCACCTTGTGAAGTACTCTCACCAAATCTGAGCCTTCTATGTAGTGTCGAACGCCTAGGGTAGCCCGTCAGATTAGTAAAAAAAAATCGATGGTTTGAAATACTCGAGCGCGTCAGATTAAGGTAAGGTAAGTTAGTTACATGCAAAATAGTGTACATTTCAATAATCTGACAAATTGGGCGTGACGAAAGAAAATTGGAGACTCGCAAAGTTGCAAAAAAAAAACGTCACCTGGATTTTCTCGAGCGCGATTGGTTTTTTTTTTATTTTGAAGGAAATTAGTCACGAATCACGGAAATATCTTAATCTGCCGATTTGCACAAGCCGAAGTGGCTAAAATCATTATTAAGTGTATAGTCCAGGAATATTATGAGTTTCACCTCAGAATGAGAAATAGTCAGCTATTAACTTGTATAAACCTTTATTTTGACACCCTAAAACTTGTCTCAAAAGCTACTTATCTTAGGGTGCCCGCGACTACTGATTTTTCAAGGTCAAAGGTCTAAAAATCATTTATTGCAAATATCTCGTTTCCTATGGGTTTTTTGGTATATGTATTTGTAATAAATATTGTAGAAGGTTAAATTCTCTACAACTTTTGTACAAACATTTTTTCGATATCTTGAACCATTTTCGAGATTTCGATATTTTTTACATATTTTTTTTTTCAAACCGTCAGATTAAGGAAATCCCTCAACATAATTGTCAGATTATGGGTCAGTACAACAAGGCCATCAAGAAGAACCGCCTGTATAAAAATCTGACGCGCTCGAGTAAATCAAGGTCACGATTTTTTTTTGCATTTTCAAAAATCGGCCCTGACTGATGGTCGCGTCCAAATCGTCAGTCTTTAAAATAGGAGTTACTGGAGGGTTCACTTAACATCCCTTATCAATGTCTGACGCGCTCGAGTAAATTTTTTTTTTTAATATTTTCGACCCCTTCGTACGGCCACCCCCACCCACCACGCAAAACGGCAGATTATTATTTTTCCGTTATCAGACAGACGTGGCGCGACTACCCTATTAATATCTGACGCGCTCGAGTATTTCTTGGTGACTGTTTTTTTTTACATTTTTGAAACCCTGTAGACGCTCCCCCCACCGCTGAAGGGGAAAATATCACATAACCTTTTTTTCTTTATTCCACCTAATCTTCAAATTCCAGTAGGTCCCAAAGACGCTCGAGTAACTACAAATTTAGCATCAATGCCTCCCCTACCATAGGAACATTCCTTATTTATCTAATCATGTGATGAATCAGAATTAACTATTACGGAAATATCTTCGCTGGCAACACTAAAGTTGTATAAATTGATAAAAACAAAAAGAGATGAGAATTTTTTGGCACAACTGTATTTTTGGATGGATTGCAAAGTTAAGAGCATGCATGCGTTATACAATAAAATACGAACACACCTGGTGAGATGACGTAAGCAGATAATATATCTTGCTTGAACCTATAAATATTATCTGATAAATTATATCTAATAAGTATTTATTACGTGTATGTTACTATACCTATTATTTTTGTTATATTCCTGTTTTATAACAAACTAGTTATCCCCCGCAGTTTCACCCGCGTTCCCGAGGGATCTTATCTTATCCCGGGACAAAATATAGCCTATATTCATCAGGGTTAATGTAGCTTTCTAATGGTGAAAGAATTTTTCTAATCGGTTCAGTAGTTTTCAGAGTCTATTCAATGCAAACAAACAATCAAATCTTTCCTCTTTATAATATTAGTATACATTAAGAATAAATAAAACTGAAGTTTGAATCGTTTAATGTAACTGTTCCCTTTATTTTATTGAAATGTCAAAGTCTGTAGTGTCCTTTATATCCAACCAAATCTGGATTATTATTAGACCTGGCCACACAAATAGTGACGCACAAGTTTGGGTAACTCTGGAATATTTTAACCGTAACGGGTCGAAAACCGTTTGACAACGGTTCCGATTTATTGTAATGCTCCCGATGAATTATTAATTAGCATTCATGTATTCGTTTCACGATTAAAATGGGCCGTTTTAGTAGTCATCATCATACATAGCGCTGGTAGTTAATTCCACGCGTCATCGTAAAATGGATAATAAATTTATCAGTAATATTTGGTCGAGGTGATGCAATTGTTAGTTTTTGCTGTTGTCAGATTGTAAGCTGATGAACTAAGCTTTAAATACCTATTGTGCAGCAAGCTTAGGCCACACAGCGAAATAAAAAGGAACTGTTCGTGAGTATTAACATTAGCTTCATATGCGATGCGAGGCGAAGCGGCTGAGCCAGTACAAAATACCTATGTTCAATACATACAGCCCACACACATAACACATACACAAAAACAACATAAATATACCTACCAGACAGTTAACAGCTAACCTTAAAAGCATTCACGTGCCGATCCGGTTCGCACTGGTACCAACCAGTGCTCATTTCACGAATGAAATGTAAAGAAATATGTATTATTAGTTACACAACGATTCTAGATTTCTATAAGGCACCAGCGGCCGTGACTCTGCCCGACGACTGTCAAGGTCCTGCTACTCTCATAACTTTTGCCGCCTTTATTGACGTAATTTGTTTTAATAAAGTTTGTTTTAGACTTTTTATTGTTCTGCCATGAATGCAAAGATTTATGTCTGAAAACTGCGCCGTGTATGTAAGTTAGCTTTCGTTTTCTACTTTTACAATACCGTAAGTAGCTACAGAAATTGTGTTTATTTTTGACGTATTTTTAGGGTTCCGTACCCAAAGGGTGAATACGACCCTATTACTAAGACTTCGCTGTCTGTCCGTCCGTCTGTCTGTGACCAGGCTGTATCTCAAGAACCGCGATAGCTAGACAGTTGAAATTTTCAAAAATTATGTTTTTCTGGTGCTTCTATAACAACAAATACTAAAAACAAAATTAAATAAATATTTAAGGGGGGCTCCTATACAACAAACGCGATTTTTATTCCCGTTTTTACGGAACCCTTCGTGCGCGAGTCCGACTCGCACTTGGCCGGTTTTTTTTTATTTTTGGCAGCTTTTCATTTGAGAACGAAGAAGCCTAGCACATAAAAAGATTATAGTGGTACGGCCACCAATTTCACAAAACACTGACCTGACCTGTACGGACGATGACTAACTTTACTGTGAATGTGATATACTTAATATAACATAATCCTCCTTCTGGCTCAGTGGGGTAATTTAATGAAAAATAATTATTATAACTTGACATTGGCAGAAATGTCCTAAAGGACGATTTTCATCATAGATAACAAAAAAAGAAATGGACTAGGCAGACCCGCTAAAAATAAAGTTGTATAGAAACCATACTAAAATAAACGCTCCAGATAAGCCTAGCTAGACTAGGTATCTACCAGGTCACAAGTATTTATGGCGAATGACCTGGAAACATAAAATAGCAATCGATCGTCCATTAAAATAAGCTATAGAAGTTTGACCGCCTCGTATAGAGATGTAAAAATTCTGTAACTGTAATTTATTATGTTTTAAATATTATTATGTAATCTAATCCAATATAACTTCTATCTAGCTGAGAAGTAATACCAATTTCCAGATACTACACGAGTACCTAGATAAGTTTCATATAATGGTACTTAGTCCTTTTCTCACATAGCTTTGTACCTATATTTAAAGTCCACAGGTGTTACATATAATATTATTATATATTATAGCACATTTATGTACCTAAGTAAATGTATCGAACAATACAAGCGCGCCCGTCCAGCTGATCTCTCGATCACAAATTTCGTTCGAGACGAGGCGAGCGAGCCAGGCGAAATGGCGCGGCGACGTTGCCGTTCCGAACGAGAACGTGAAACTCGGCGCGTTGCCGCTCCGTGCACTCATCCACGAGTAAATATTCGAATTTCCAATTTGTTTGGCATTGCGAATTGGTAAAGTTGGCGCAAACGTTGGTGGCGTGCATGCATCACACAAATGAACTAGTTTCTGATTGTGACTTCACTCACCCTGTTTGAAGATTCTAGAATAAATGTAACTTCTGGTTATTGATACTTTTATATTTACGTACCTGCCTGACTTAACATTGTATTATTTTCTGCTCCCTGTTCAGTCGTTACTAAATATCTGTAGTAGGTAGCCATATATAAGATACTTTAAATGTATCCGACACTGGCCAAACCACATTTCAATACTCGTATTCGTTAACATAAGTAGGTAGGTATTTTATAACGGTTTCGTCCAATTAAATAAGGCAGCAAACAGGTTTTACTTAATTTTGGTATTGCAGTTAATTGGCCATGAAGGTTCGCAAAAAGAAAACCATTTTGTATACGTACCATGGCCATTATTGGCCATAGTGAGGTGAGTGCCTTTTTATACCGTGCTTTTTTCGTAAAGATTGGTCGTTTGCGTTATCTGTTCTTCTAAAGTAACGTGCATACATAGTTACCTTTTTTTTATTCTGGATAAGCTTGTGTTTGACCACAATCTCACCATGGTAAGTGATGATGTGGCCGAAGGTGGTAAGCACACAAAGCCTAGATGGGAACTGGCTCCCAAGTGCAGCTGTCGGAACACACCGATAGGTGCTTGGCGACAGATTTTCAACTTGAGGGTGGTAGCCAGCCAGTCGGGTACTACAAAGTACCCTACCACCGTGCATCCTACTGTTGTTTTAGTACTTTCTGCAAATGTTCGGTTATAACAATTAATTATGTACATGCATTTAGTAACTATTGTAGGTATATACAGTTATTTACCTATTATATTATATTTTGGAAAATGAAATGAAAATGAAAATGAAAAAAATATTTATTGCCTTATTAGATAAAACTTAAAAAAGAAAACACACAGTACATTTAACGCGCAGGGCAAAAGGGGTAAGTTCAGCTTGCGCTGGTTTTCAACTTACCCCAGTTCCCGGAGATGTTAAGGATGTTTTAGGTAGGTAGGTAATTCGAATGGAAATATTGTTTCGGTCTTACCCACGTATTCTACTATAGGTTATTATTATATAGTGCTTGAGGTTTGCGCTATGTATGTGGTCTTGTATGTATGTTGAGTGTTTCTTTGAATGTAAGCTGAATAAATGAGTTTAAAAAAACCTGTCTACCTGTTGTAGTACCTTTATAATTTTTGGTCTGTGAGGAAACTATAAATGATTCGTTGATTTGTATTCTATTCTAAATAGTACTGTGGCATATCTATTAGATATTTCTATTTTATTATGTTTTATATACCTAAGTACCTACTTTTACATTATAAGTCAAAGTCAAAACCATTTATTCAGTTTAGGCCCTAGAAGGGCACTTATGAAGGTCGAATTACAGAATTACCACCGGTTCGGAAGTCAGACAAGAACTGAGAAGAACCGGCAAGAAACTCAGCAAGGTTACATTTTTAAAATATTTTTGGACCATCTGACTATATTGGCTTTTTTTTTTCAAATGTTTAACAATTTTATTCTTAAACTAATACAAAAATTCAAAAAAAATTATAACCCGCATTAGTTACGTACATAGTAAACTAAAACAAAAAATACCAATAATGATAATAATATATGTATGTACGTACATACAATACGTCATCCAACAAAGTTCAGAAACTCCCCTATAAACCTGCCGCGCGCGGCATCGATCGTGAGTCGCGGCGCGTTGCCGCTCCGCTCGCTGTTCTCTGGGCGGACGTTGCCGTACCGCGCGAACCTATTATTATTTATTATGTTACACTTATGGCCGGCCAGGCGCTGCATGTTGCTTGCGTCAGCCGTGCATTGGCCCAACTATTGTTTCTTGAAGGACTCAGCTAAATAAAATTTTATTCTCTCAAGTTGGCATCTTCAATGACACGTCTGTTCTTTATTTACCGTTGTAACTTTATTGGCTTTGGTTATCTTAGCTCCGCTTTCCAATAGTGCATGATAGTGAAGCGTGTAAAATAACCGTTACTTTTAACTGTTCTTGTTTCGTTACTGACATGCATCATGAAAATATCAGCTACTGTTAATTATAGATTATCGACGTTTCCTATTTAATTCAACGTTGGCTCTAAATCACTCAGCTGTTTAATCATCTCGTAAATATGACAAAATAACATAAACACCTGCTGTTTTTTTGTTAATAGGATAAGGTAGGTATGTGTGTACCTAATATCATTACCAGTCACTGGCATTGTAGGCTCGTGTCAAATAACACTGACTAAAATACTAGGTGACATTAAGATTTTATTAAAATTGCAACTGTTGCTAATTAAATAAGAAATTGCACTGTCCATTATGGTTCGTATTATTATAGTTATACAGTTCATTATTGTGTTGTACATAACAGTAGGTACCTTTGGTTAGCCGGCTCTGTAATCAATCAGTCTGCAGCATCCGATGATGGATGTACGGAGTTGTAAGATGAATTACTTTTAATTTTGTTTATTTTTCTTACAACAATGTTTTTTGTTTTGTTCATGATTAACTGCAATACTGTTGCATGCGTCTATTTTAAACATCTCTGCTAAATATCTTTAAATCTTAGTTATGGATGTTAGCTTATTAATGCTGATAGATAAAAGTGATAATTCTTCGATTTTTTGTGACGGTTGATAGAATTCTTTGCTCCTAGAACTTCTTTTAAAAATAAACTTAGATAATACGTAAGATGTGTCCACAGGAATATATAGTCTGCTAAACCCAAGCACTATCATCAAGTAATTATAAAAATACACAAAGCTCTTTCCAAATTTTGCCCTGCTTACAGAGGCTAACGTTTATTTCAAGTTGACTTTTATGTGCCAAATTTTCTTTACTAAAATATTTTGTACTGTCACATCTCGTCCACAAGGTCATCTTCACCACCATAAAACCTACCAATCAGCAGCATTTCTCTGCAAATGAATCATGCATGATACACGAACCTTAAACAACAGCAAGACCATTCCTCACAGCAACTTTATGGATGGCTCTAACTCACGCAAGCTTATCAGATATTTGAGATATTGAGTTTTTTCGGTTTTTGACCGTATTAAACTAGCAAATCCCCCCCTCAAAATTTTTCGCTTCTCTTATTTAGCTCTAAAGTGGGTCGAATTTCAGAAAAATATTAGTACACCCCTACGGCATAAGACGAAGCCACTCTCCTACTTTCATGATTCTACGCCCAGTTTATCGGCATTGATCTTTCTGACCTTGTTCTTTCACGGAACAAGTATTTTTAGGTGTACATATTCTTCCGTAGGTTCCTATAATAAATAAAACCCCAATAAATACAGTTAGTTCTCTGTAAGTCTGATTTAATTTGACTTCATTTTCTACAATTACTTTATCTGCCGCTTAATATAGCTAACTACGTTATTAATACGTAAGTCCGATAACGGAGTAATTGGAGATTCGTAAAAACAGAGCAATCTTCGATATTCTCCTAAAATACAAATTGTCTATCTATATCTGCCAAGACGAAGTGGGGCAAGGCTTCACAGCCTCTCACATCGATTAAATCTTTGCCATATAAATAGATTATTATACTTACCTCATAAAATGTTTGACTGCGATACCTTTATCGGAAAATTGGGTAATCCTTGAGGTCTAAATATTAAACATAAAATGTATGGTGGACTCAAAAAATTGGAGCAACGTTTTCGTGTCATAAAAATCTTATTCCGAATATTACGACGTGATTATAAATAAAGAACTAAAATACTTCTAGACCACCAAGTTCCCAACCTAGACGTACGAAGGACTTAGTAAAGTATCTCCAGCCAGACGCTTCTGCGCACTCAAGCTGAAAATTACATATTTATAATGGCGGACAGTTTTACTAAAAGCTTCTAGACTAGCCATGCAGGGCCTGTAATAATACTGAGTGCTCGGTAACTTTTGTCTTCAACCGACATTGGCAGAGATCAATTATTTATGTAGTTCATAGTGTTTAGGCATTCTGAGATCTGTTGTAGTCATTTACCAAATATCAGTACAGTATGTAACCCTCAAGTTACGAGTCCACTCGTCTACAATATTGCAGAGCTTTACGACTGGTTGGACCATTATATGTATTTGGATTGTGATTTTACTCCCATACAAAAAACGCTATTTTTTGCCCTTTTCTCAAGAACCGCAGTCTACCGAATGCTAGACAGTTGAAATTTTCACAAACTATGTATTTCTGTTGCCGCTATAACAACAAATACTAAAAACAAAATAAAATAAATATTTAAGGGGGGCTCCCATACAACAAACGTGATTTTTTTGCCTTTTTTACGGAACCCTTCGTGCGCGAGTCCGACTCGCACTTGGCCGGTTTTTTTGTTTTTGTTTATGATATCTCAGTTATAGATATAATTTTTACCTCGGAGCCCGCGACATATTCTATATATCCGTGCTCCTCTATTTACTCTTCTGAAGCACAATTTTGACAAAGAATAGTATATTTGGTTGGACGCAGTGATTGTCCATCTATCATTAACATAATAACATCGTCGGCTATGTGGTTATGTCAGTTAGGATATGATGTGCAATTTGCCAGTTGGATTTTTGACCACAGAACCGAATAATGATGATTACCTTTCCGGACACCAGTAAGTACCTCCACAAAGACAATGAGTTGTTATTATAAGTAGGTACCTATACAGGTAAATGTAATTCCGGATTCACCAGAGAACGTAACAGCTTTTAATATTAGATTAGATAAACTAATCGGAACTGTTATCAGCCAAGTCGTATTGCATTCAGATTATAATCACTATAGAACGTTACGTACGATTATGGAGGCATTTTAATTTTTTCTATAACATTATTATAATAATGTTGTAAATTGCTTTTTAGGACTTACTTGCGATGATAGCTCAGTGGTAAGTGACGTCGGATACCGCGGCGAAGGTCGTGGGTTCGAATCCTACAATGAGCTTGAGCTTTCGGTGAAGGAAAACATCGTGAGGAAACCACAGCACGGTGGTAGGGTACTTTGTAGTACCCGACTGGTTGGCTGCCCTCAAGTTGAAATCTGTCGCCAAGCACCTATTGGTGTGTTCCGACAGCTGCACTTGGGAGCCAGTTCCCATCTAGACTCTGTGTGCTTACCATCTTCGGCCACATCATCACTTACCATGGTCCCCTTAGAGATTTTTTTAAGGATACAGGTATACTTACTCTGCCGTCGCTTTACATCTTGGAGAATATAATGCACGTTCGCAAAAATATTAAGAAACTAGACTTGAGGAGCGATAATCACGACATAAATACTAGAAATAAGCATAAAATAACAGTACCGCCATTTAGATTAAGTAAAACGAATAAGTCCTTCATGGCAAATGGAGTTAGATTTTATAATAAAATTCCTAAGATTGTAACTGATTTACCAACGCGAAGGTTTAAATCAGCTGTAAAAAGTGCATTAATTAAGAAAGCTTACTATAAGGTTAGTGATTATATAAATGACAGGGAGGCATGGAGGCAAACTGCACAGTAACTTCCTGGCGACTGCATTACTAAACATTATATAGCTATAATTTATTATTGTATTAGTTTAATTTAATTTATTATGTATTTTTTTGAGTAATTAACTTTCATGAGTGCCTTCATGAGGCCCATGTGAATAAACGATTTTTGAATTTGAATTTGAGATTGTGGTCAAACACAAGCTTATCCAGAATAAAAAAAAACTCACTGGAAAAGGACTTTTAATTAATTTTTTTTTTAATTTAGAGACCTTATATTACATAATTGTTGTTCAATGAATTAGATAAAGTATTGAATATATGTGTGTTGGTTGTGTGCTTGCACCATATAATATATAAAACATTTTACACAACGAAGCTCTAATTTATAAGTGAATAAAATGAATGTTTCGCCAGTGCTACAGCCACAGCATAGTTACCACTCGTGACGAAAAGAAATGAACAAAAAGCAAAAACTTCTGTAGTTTCATACCCAGGTAATTATGCGAAAATATAAATTTCAGAAAACCGGCTGCAAGAAAAATGTAAATACCTATACCAAATTGAAATTAAACTGGTAGTATCTGATTATTTTCAAGTATGACGTAAGAATGGTAACCTATTTATTTTTTCTCGACAATAGTATGTCAACCAACACACGTGCTTGAATTTATGTTTGTAAAAACATTCTGCGATACAGTAGATATTTATTGTAAACTGTACTATTATATGAGGTTATACATGAAGTTGTAATCGGAAGGGTCAACCCTGCCCCGCGCAAACCGCTGCTCGTTGCCTCCCCCGCAGTCTATCGATCGCACACGTTGCCGACCCGCTGTTACTTTCCTCGCGACGTTGCCAGCCCGCATGTTATTTGGACGTATATAATTTTGTAACAGTCACTAGTACATACCTACTTTGACGTTTTTTATACCTATTATTACTTGTTGCGAAATCTATGCCTGTTATTTTTTGGAACGTCACTATTGAATTTATTTTGGTTTCGTCGGGAAAGTTTAATTTTTCTTTCTGTTTAAATGCTAATTAGATCTAGGATAGAATCAAATATAAAAATATTTTAGGTTAATAGAACCCATGGTTATCTCTTCTTCTTGTCAACGATAAAAATATTTGATATGTTGTGTGATATTTATCTATGGTTTTTTACTTTAATATACCTACTTATAGCTGTTTTTTTTGTTGCCAATATTTGAAAATGTAACCTCGTAAGTTGTAATGTAAGGTGGCATGTTTTGTAGCTTCATATCATAAGCACCAGACCCGCCTAGGGCTTTGATTTGACTTTCCAATGTTAACCCACCAACTGGTTTAAATAAAAATGTATTTTCTTTTTGTGGCCCCGGTTATTAAGCCTAAAAGTTGTATACTATTATGTGGGATCAGATGGAAAATTGTATTGCGATTATTTGGGATCTATCCTTGGGATCAGATAAAAATCACTTTAATTTTCATAAAAATAATGGAATGACGTAGTACTACAGTAATAAGATACAGTAACAGGTAATATAAAAACTCTAGATAACAAAAACTAAGTTTAGTATTCGTCGAAATCCCCAGTAGCGGGGTCTACCTTAATCTTTCGATCATTCGACGTCATACATCTTATATTTTTAATTAACGCTATCACATCACTGCGGAACTCAAGTTTTTGGTCTAAATTAAATTCTCTCACGGCAGGCAGGAGGGATTCGAAAAACGATCTATCTTCATCTTCTGCGTTGAAGCTACAATTCGCATCGCTAAAATGCGTGTCGACGTATTCAATATCAGTATTCTCTTTATTTCTTTTTAAATTCTCTATGGTTGATGTTGTGTCTTCTGCTTCACTCGCCCAAATGTCGGTTTCGTTTAAAATATCGAATCGTGTTCGCTTGTAGGTTAACTTTTTTAGTCTCTGGTCCACGGAGTCGCTCTGCCATGATTCTTCATTTTGATCGTCTCCGTCGCTGCCTGACTGACTTCGCTGCTTGTATAATTCGTTCAGGAATGATAGGTTTTTGGCATACTTGTACTCTCTGTTTCTGTCATTTCTCTTGGCGTGTCTCGCATAAGAGTCTCGAATGTTCCGCCATTTGCTGTGAAGCTTCCTGTCTGGAAATAGGGAAGTTTTATTTCGTTGTGGTGCTAAGCCATAACCTCCTTAATAAAAACTGTAACGTAAAATTCAAGAACGGGCGATTTTTTTTAATTTGTTAGATTCCTGCTTTTTTTTACCCTAGAACGTAAATGTATAACTTTTAATTCTAAACTGCCCAGAACTACATTATGATGTTAATAAGCTGTTGTAAGTTCTATTAACCTCGATTACCTAATGCTGATTGATGAATCATATTGCTGCGTCAACAAAGTGTGATAATTTTATTATTATTCAAGGAAAACTAATATAAATCAAACGCTTATTTATTTAACAAGGTTAGTTTAATGCAACATTAAATTATGTATAATGTAAACACATTTAACGCTCTTTGTGACAAGAAATATTAATCAAAAATATTTTTCTAATTTAAATATAAGTACATATTTGATGTATTTGTCACCAATTTTTTTTTTTTATTCTGGATGGTAAGTGATGATGTGGCCGAAGATGGTAAGCACACAAGGCCTAGATGGGAACTGGCTCTCAAGTGCAGCTGTCGGAACACACCGATAGGTGTTTTGGCGACAGTTTTTCAACTTGAGGGTGGTAGCCAGCCAGTCGGGTACTACAAAGTACCCTACCACCGTGCTATGGTTTCCTCACGATGTTTTCCTTCACCGAAAGCTCAAGCTCATTGTAGGATTCGAACCCACGACCTTCGCCGCGGTATTCGACGTCACTTAATAATATAGATAGTACATTCGTTTTGTTATGTCTAAATATCAACCGCCTAAATTTCGACTCGCGCCTGGCCCTTTTATTATATACCTACACAAAATATGTCTACTTTCACGACTTTCACTATCCTCCCGAACGGCCAGATATTTTTTATTCAGGTTTTTGGCTTGGTATCTAGACCTTTAAGCCATAAAAGGCCAGTTATATGTACTTGTCCAATGATGTCTAGCTAGATAGACACTGCTTCCTTAGTATGTAAAATGTATGGATTGTTTCTCTTGCCCTCCTCCTGGTATTGTGTAATCAAAGTATTTGATTTAAAAAAAACTTTCTATTGACGATTGACCGCTTATCATTCTGACATTCTTAAAGTCCTAGATTTTTTTTATCAGCTCGTCGTATGCTTTTATCTGACGAAAACAATCTTTTTATAGAGCAATCGTGAGTCGTGACTAATTTCTATTCTAAATTAATTTAAAGACCTTATAAGTAAGTGTTTTCTTTCCTAATAACTATAACCTTGTGTTTTTCTCCATAACATATACTTACAAACTTCCTTTTTATCTACATCGGGTATATCGTCGAAGTCTGTAATAAAAACCTTTGCAACTTCAGACCATGCGCGTTGTTTTCGAGTTTTATATCTATGATCCTCACTGTTCAGATCCCATATCTCTGGGTATTTCTTCACTTCACTGATGAACATTTCAACGTCGAGACTGTAGGAGGTCATTTTATAAGCGCGTGAGTTGTCGTTGCGTTTTCCGTGCGAGTTATACACGGCTGTACAGACTGACGGTCTTCGCGAAGTGACGCACGCAGCTGCGTTGAGGTTGAGGCGCGGGGACGCAGCGGCTCGCCCGCGCGCCGCAACTGCGATTTTGACATCGCACGGTCTGGCAACGTCGCACTCGTGTTCAATGTTTTCTTGATTACCTATCTTATTTACTTATTGTGATAAATTTCTGTTTCGTACGTCATACGATACATTAATTTCTATGTTTATACCTTATTTACTATTGAAATGTTCACAAAAAATCATTGGCTATATTTTTTTAGTCATTTACTAGATAATTTATTGTTTTTACCTGCGATTTCTGTCCCAACAATCCTTGAGTCATAAAGTAATAGAAAATAGTATTTTATTTACGTCAGCCAGCGCCAGCACTAAAGCCAACGCCCAGCGTTTTCACGAACCCGCACGGAGCCGATCTAACGGCATTCCAGTTTCTCAGACTTTCCACCGTTTATTTGCGCTTCTGAAAATACTATTGGTAAGCAACTACTGAATTTAAAAACACATTACTATCCCCAAAAGGTTTGTAGAAACCAAAACCTGCGTGGGTATTTTTGCAAACTTTTTCAATCTGGCAATATCGATATTTTTTTAAATTGAATCTAATTTCGACAATGTTACGTAATCCATGTACCAATGATGCGAGATTGTTAACAATTTAATATTGTTAAGTATATGAACTAGCGTTTGCCCGCGACTATGTCGGCGTGGAATATTTTTTTTAATCTGGTAACTTCTCTGACTACAGAATAGAATAGAATTTTATTTGTGATCACAATCAATTAGGATTAAGATTACAATCTCCAAGGTAAGTGGAGAAGCCTACAGGGAAACTGGCTCTCAAGTGCAGCTGTCGGAACTCACAGTAGTACGTTCTTGACAACAGATTACTTGAGTAGGTACATACATACAGTACCGACCGTGCTATGGTGGTTTCCTTACGATGTTTTCCTTTACCGAAAGCTCAAGCTCATTGCAGGATTCCCTACATACATTTTCAATACCAGGGGAATTGATGTGTTGCTGACCTTGAAGAGCATTTTGACGCCTCTTTTGTAGAGCCCTGATATCGCAGCAAAAAAGAAAAAACTATAAATAACATCCGGCTGAATTGCTATGATACTGAAACATAGTTTGAAAAAAAAAAAAAACATTTAGCGGTGAAAACCAGATAGACAGTAAAGTTATTTTCGTATTTATAATATTAGTTAGTATGGAATGGATTGATGACGAAACGCTTTATAATCGATCAAATCTAATTAATTTCACATCCAATTAGTGAATCAATATCGGCTAAATTGCCCATATTGCGTTTGTATAAAACTAAATGACAGGCGTAATGCTAATTAATTTTCTTGTTTTTATCCTCATATAAATATAACTAAGCTTTGTATTATTTATGAACGGAATAAATCTCTTTTATGGTGTTTTTGCTCTGTAACATTCTTATTCATGTTTAAATTACTGGTTTACTGCCTGACGTTTTATTGGACCGATCTCTATTTACCATATTATTATATGTGGAAGGGGTTTGGCGCCAAAAGATTTACTTTTTCAGAGAGAGGATATCTAATACGACTTATTTACGAATCTACTGCTCCTGACATAGATACCTGTCTGTCACGCACGTAAAGCGACGAATTCTAATTTTTTGGTTATTTTTTTTTTAAATATTTAAGTCGGATTCTTCATAAGCCGGCAGCTACCGTTACCTTAAACAGTGTTTAGAAGGAAACTGGCTCTCAAATGCTACTGCCTCTTCGCAAATACTATCAACCTTAAGAAATGACACCTTTAAACTTCTAACACCCTGGTACATGGCATAACGCTGTTTTCTTACGTGACGATTTCCGCCAGTTCACTCTACTGTTAGCCGCGTAAAACAACTTCGTTCCAAAAAATATTATCTATAATAAATAATATTGGTACCTACAGTGGTTATTGTAATTATCAAATCATACGTAAGGAGGAAAAAATCCATGAATGGAAAATTGATTTTTTTAACGTTTTCTTTAGACGAGCAGGTAGTGTGCGGAACACCAACAACAGCCTTTATAATAATGGCTTTCGTTGTCAGATCGAATGCGTCATTCCTAAGGCACTGGCGGGCACCTCCCTACATGCACCTGTTTATAATGCAGATGCATGGGGTAGATGATATCCATTTTTATTATATTCTACATAATTATAGTACAATTAGAATATATGTATCTAGACACGCGGTTGCGTGTCAAGCCAAGTTCAAGCTAACAGAACTGGCGAGCAGCACCGTGTCGTGTGTAATATTACACGAAGACGTATATATATGAGGACTAGCCAAGTCAGGCCATAGGCTTCAATATATTATCCTAAGTTATAAGAAGAACTGATATTTTAAGTAAAATATTTTATGTTGTTATACCTTCAGGACTGACCATTGAAATTGGCGCCCATTTAGATCTCACTTCTTTTGTCTTTGAAGTCAACAACCAAGGCATGTATCATAATATTGAACTTGGCTGTCATTTCACATTTATGTATTTGATGGGATATAATTCTTTATAATAAGAATGCGACCACCTTTAGCTGTCCAATTTTACGTAAATTCCTTTTGAAGTGTTGTGAAAAACTTTGTTCAATGGCTGAAATAAAGTGCATTATTATATTAATTATAACGTTCCGGCAGTTGCATGTGTGAGCCAGTTGCCATCAAATTATTTTAAAAGATCGATAACTCATTGGCTATCCTCTGATAATTTGCAAAATCTTCCACTTAATCCCACTAATATTATAAATGTGAAAGTTTGGATGGATGGGTGTTTGTTACTAAATCACGCCAGAACTGCTGAACGGATCTGGATGAAATTTAGCATGGAGATAGATTATAGGCTACTTTTTATCCCGGGAAAAGATAAGATCCTCGGGAACGCGGGTGAAACCGCGGGGCGGAAAGCTAGTTGCATAATATTGTTTTATATTACTTTAAAAAAATATCCCTAGGCTAGGGCATTCCTTTGTATACTATACATCCTTTGGTAAAATTACGTTCATCTTTGGAATGGAATGGAACTCTCTCGCCGCGCGAAATAGCTGCATTTTTATTGCGCAAAACTTAGGTTGGTTTTGAAATGGAGAAATTATTACTAAAGTTGAGAATAATCTCACAATTTTCACATTTTGAGATGCGAAGTTTTCTTCTATAATGGTTGTTTCTCCCAGTCTGCTCTGAACTGAAAAATATTTTAGTCGGTCTGCCAGATAAGTTTTCTTTTGACCTATTTATTCCTAGTTGTTTTTTATATCAGGAAGTTAACAAAAAAATTGAAAAATAAGCCCAAATTGTTTGGGTCTTTATTTGTATTTATAATTTTGAGAATTGTTTTTAATCCCAAATAAAAATATACATATACATATAGTCAACGGATCAAAAAGGGTAAATAAAACAGTGATAATTTTTAATCTATCTATATTAAAAATATCTATATTTACTAGGGAACAATAAATCACAATTGAGTTTCAACTTATTCACTAACTTAAAATTATTATTATATATTACTATGCCATAAAGTAATAACTTAAAATTATCCCTTACTATGACCATCAAGTAACCAAAAATATTTCTCTAATACACAACATAGATTTTTAGAACACTAGGCTAGGGAAAGCTGGCTACATCGCGAATATTTTCGCATACCAACGATAGAGCAAGCAAGCTTTTTACGAACGCGTATTTTAACATCCAGAAAATATTACATTTAATTCTTATGAAAATTCAAGTCCAAAAAATTACTTGTTGAAATAAAATATAAGGTACCAATGAACCTTCTATATTTTTTGTCATGTATTTTATAAATTAGTTACACGTTATATAAAAATAACACAGAAACATTAAAAACTATATTTCCGGGTAAAATTCCCAAACAACATTTGCGATTTGGTATAATGAATAAGGTTAGCCTTAGCAGAGATCAAATTAAAGTTGGAAAAACTGAAAATTTTTCTTTCGATACAAGCACGCGAGACATTACTAACGCAGTTTGACACCTAACCTAGACGCATCACGATCTTTAAACAATATAATCAATATCTATTTTCCGTCGACGCTTTAGGGCACCATGGCCTCTCATGTCAGAGAAGCGCAGGCAGAATTTCTAGGCACGCCAACCTTAATGATATCATTCGTCGGTCGCTTGCAAGCGCTAACTTATCGGCCATTCTCGAACCGAATGGGCTGGTGCGTGATGACGGCAAGCGACCCGACGGTATGACTTTGATTCCTTGGAAGATGGGTCGGCCTTGAGTGTGGGACGCTACCTGTGTCGACACTTTGACACCGTCTCATCTTCCAGAGACCGCAGTTAAGGCAGGCGGCGCCGCTGCTTGCGCTGAGAATCTCAAACGGCGCAAATATAGCAATCTTGATAGTTGCTACATATTTGAGCCGTTTGGGGTTGAGACAATGGGGCCGTGGGGACCAGCTGCTCACCGCGTTTACCGTCTCATCGCGAAACGCCTCATCGAAGCGTCACGTGACCCGAGGGCTGACGAATACTTTGCCCAACGTATTAGCATTGCCATCCAAAGAGGCAATGCTGCCAGTGTTCTGGGCACGCTACCACCTGACAGCGATCTGGACCAGTTGGCCTATTTAGTGTAGTCAAATTTTTTGTTTTTTATTTTTATTTGTGTAATTAGATTATCTGTAATATATTAGTTAGTCTAAGTTTATTTACCCATCAAATAATGTAATATTTCTAATGAATAGTAATTAAAAATATTTCTAATAGCGGCTAGGAATTTTTAAAAAGACAATCGAATAATATCTATAATAATTGTAACAGTCGTTTGTTTTGTCTAGTAATTTTTTTCCAATAAAAAACTAATTGAAACTATTCTAAATTCAAATATTGTTGATTTTTTTTATCAACATTAAGGACTTGACACTTGGTCTAGGAACTTGGTTAGTCTGAACTGTCGTGTCTATGCCGTATGTCCTCATGTCCTGAAGTACCCGGCTTCGTGTTCCTGTAAGGGCTCGTCACAGCCTCCTGCATTATTTTGGCTATTTTAGACCTCACCCACATTTTGGTATGAACAGGCAACTGCCTCATCTCAGGAAGGAAAGAGAGGAGGAATAATTTATCGCTGTCTACCTCGTTCTCAACCATCTCGAGGGGGAACGACATTTCCACCTCTTCTGGAGGAGGAATGCTTTCGTTGCTGGATGCGCGCTTCCTCTTCTTTTTCTGTTGTTTCCCATGATATGAAATCATTATGGAGTCGTCTTCCAGGAGATTTGTACCGTCTACAAATTTTTCGTTGGTATCCACCTCCCCGTTTCTGCAAATTAAAAAGAGAGGCCGTAGAAACATAAACTACGTGATTATCATTTAAATTAAAATGGAAAACCAGGCTTGTTTTTAATAATTGGTATGACCTCTAAGTATGTTGTCTTAACATTTATTACTTTTTACATCCAACCAATGTCAAATTTCAAATTGATTTCTCTATGAGAACAAACTGTTATAAACAGAACTGACTCATCATCATCACTAATGGTGCCGTCGAAGCCTCCAAGGAAAGTCATCTGCTTGAAGTACCGGTACACCTTTCTGTTCACCCTCGTCCCTGACTTGCGGGCCCGAAGCTCTCTATTGTATCCGTCGCGGAGCGATCGCCATTTTCGTTGCAGTTTTAATACTGGCAAATTTAATAAGATAGTTAATAGATAGGTAGTTTGTGCAGCCAGGTCCATACTACGTTTTTCTAAAATTGAATCAGATAGATGCTCTTCAAAAACCACTAGTAATATTTCGTAGCTCGAATTTACTGCAGATAATTAACAATTTATGAAATTAAATTGAATAAACTGAGTTACTTTGTCACAAAAATGTTATTTTGTGTGAATAAATTGACTAGAGTAGAATAATCGAGAAATAAATTGTATTCAGCTAAATGCTCGAGTGGCCATGTTCAATTCGCTGTGCTCTTCTGTCGCCAATGTATGCTGCAAATTACTCAATCGATGATGGTTGTCCATGGAGCAGAACCTTAATTCAGCTAAATACAGCTCCAAGAAATAAGGCCCAGTAAACGAAATTCAACCAAAGAAAAACAAACGTATATCTATTTTACAATGAACTTGGCCCCTCTTTCACATTGAAGTTTTGGTGGTATTTTAATAGCGCTTAATGTTTTGAAACAACTATTTGAAGGTCATACATACCTACACAACCGATTACATAATCCAAGTTAACTTTATGGAGGAAAATCCATGCTTTTAATACGTATTATGAGATCATTGCTATTATGGCTAATACTGCTTATTTAAATCAGGAAACCGTATGTTTATAATGGTTACCTATTTAGTGAGGCGAGTTTTATATTATTTACGCCGTATTAGGCGATGGTAGCTCAGTGGTAGTGACATCGGATACCGCGGCGAAGGTCATGGGTTTGAATCCTACAAGGAGCCTGAGCTTTCGGTGAAGAAAAACATCGTGAGGAAACCATAGCACGGTGGTAGGGTACTTTGTAGTGTGTTTGACTGGCTGGCTACCACCCTCAAGTTGAAAATCTGTCGCCAAGCACCTATCGGTGTGTTCCGGCAGTTGCACTTGAGAGTCAGTTGCCTTTAAGGTATTAATAAATAAGGTATACAACACATTGGCAATCCCCCTGGTATTCCTCATGTCTAGAGGCGGTAGTCACTTACCAGTAGTTGACTAAAAAAAAGTTAAAATACCTACCTATATATTTACCTATTTATATGGAACCTAAGGAAATGATACCCTAAAGTAAATTGAGTACAAATGCTAGGATCAAGCTAGGATGTCAAAAGTATACCGCGAGTCCGACATGCTTTTTTTAAAGTTCATTTTTTTTTCGTAGAAATTACGTTCCATATCATAAAAATACAGGTTTGAACAGACTATAAAGTAAAGTAACTCGTGCGCGCCCTACTCTGTGGCTTAGCCGACTCACCTCTATCATAAGCCGTGGCCTTATTAACGTCTTCCCAGTTATGATAAATAGCTGCACCTATTTCTTTCCATAGCGATAATTTCTCCACTCTATCCGTTGGCTGCTCCGTGCTGTATATTCCAGGTCTTTTCTTCACTTCTTGAATTAGTAGAACTGGATTAAACATTGACATTGTCAAAGTTTTTTTTTATCGAGTTTTACACGGCTAAAGGTTGTACAGACTCGACGCAGTACACTTTTTTAAAACGACAAAAACGCGCCGCTTCCTTATCGCGGCGACTGTGCGACTGACGCAATATCGCGCGTCTAGGCGCACGCTAGCGCCCTGTGATTGGATTGCGACTTGCGACTGAGCGCCCGCCCACTGCGTGCGTTGCGTGCGACTGACGCTGACTGTCGCGTCGTTCTGTCGTCAAATTGTCATGCGGCCTATCCACCATTTCTAATCGGGTTATCTCTGTATATGTAAATATAAAAGGCAATACTGAATTTGAGGAGCCTAAGCGCTCGCCGAACAGTGCGCGTAATGGGAGTCTATGGGAGTCTTTAAAAATATTTAAAAAATGTAACCGTGCTGAGTTTCTTGCCGGTTCTTCTCAGTTGAAGGCTGACTTCCGAACCGGTGGTAACTTCTGTAATTCGACCTTCATAAGTGCCCTTCTAGGGCCTAAACTGAATAAATGGTTTTGACTTTGACTTTATGGCCCCTCAGGCCTCCATCTTTTTGTCCTCCCGAAAAAAGAAACTTACTGACTGACTGATCTATCAATACAAAGCTCAAACCACTGAACGGGTTGCGCTGATTTTGGCACACAGAATGTTATTATGAAGTAGGTATCCGCTAAGAAAGGATTTTCCAAAATTCACCCCCTAAGGGGATGAAACGGGGGTCCAATAATTGTATGGAGAAACACGATCGCGGGTGAAACTGTGGGCGGAAAGCTAGTATCTACTATTCCACGTGAATGCATTGTTTACGATTACGTTGGTTGCTTATCGGTGAATATTATTCAATAATGTACCTACCCAGTTATTGTGGTCAAGTACCTATACATACGTTTGTAGGTAGATTTATTATCATCAATATTTAAGGCGATGATAGCTCAGTGGTAAGTGAAGTCGGATACCGCGGCGAAGGTCGTGGGTTCGAATCCTACAATGAGCTTGAGCTTTCGGTGAAGTAAAACATCGTGATGAAACCATAGCGCGGTGGTAGGGTACTTTGTAGTACCCGACTGGCTGGATACCCTCAAGTTGAAAATCTGTCGCCAAGCACCTATCGGTGTGTTCCGACATTTGCACTAGTTCCTATCTAGGCTTTGTGTGCTGACCACCTTCGGCCACATCATCACTTACCATGGTGAGATTGTAGTCAAACACAAGCCTATCCAGAACCTATTTTTAATATACCTACGTACACTTAACAGTGGCTTTTGTTTTATATACCTATTTAATAACTAAACTCGCGAGGAATTTCTAGTCAGTTGTTATGCTATTGTTTGATTGGTACGGCCGTCCCACTTAGGAACCAACCGAAACATACTACCTACTTAAATTAACTACTATTAACAGTGAAGTACAACTTTAATGGCGATTCCTGGAATTCTTTATTTTTAGTAGATAGTTTTGGGACGTCCGTCCCACCCGGACGCGGTCGAAGTAGCGGGCTAAAACTAATATTTTAAAA
This sequence comes from Ochropacha duplaris, assembly GCA_951361185.1. Taxonomy (NCBI): domain Eukaryota; kingdom Metazoa; phylum Arthropoda; class Insecta; order Lepidoptera; family Drepanidae; genus Ochropacha; species Ochropacha duplaris. The sequence goes on along the minus strand of OX592711.1, from coordinate 8,692,355 downwards.
ATAAAAGCCTTTTCCTAATTCACACAGTCATATAGTTAATTTGTGTCGCTTCATCAAGTACAGACATAATTTGTATTTTAGTTGCAATCTTCTTATGCTCGGCCACCATTTTAAATGTACCTAATAACGACTTTAGAAATAGTTTGTCATCGTCCTCTTCAAACTGTATCGGTGTATAATCTGCATTTGTATCGTCGTTTGTCATTACTTCATCTTCAGTAACACTAGCATACTTCTTTTTTTTTCTCCTTTTCGTCGTACGTACTTCGTTGTAATGCAGTTTTTGTTTGCAGTTTTTTTTTTCATTGTAGATCTTTAAAATATTTTTTTTTTGTTGCTGGCAATCATCCTTTTAGGATATTTCTGCCAATGTCAAAGTATTTGAAATGGTCTTGGTTTATTTGTCACATTTTTTTTTTTACATAAGTTTTAGTATTTAGTCAATACAAAGTCTTTCAATCGCATACATTTTCTTCAGATTTAATTTCTTCTTTTATGTTATAGTCACATTCTCAAACTCACTGTAATTTCCAGTCCTCGTCCATACATGTCCAGTCAAGCTTTAGTGAAATTGGCGGTTGTTCCACTAAAACATTCACGGACTTTTTGGGACAACCTGAAAGTCACGATACACGCTTTCATTTAATTTCACTTGTGCACTTAGATTGATCATTATTGGATAAAACACCACCGAAATTATTCAATAAAACTCAAAATACACGAATTTAATGAAAATAAAACGAAAACGCAACGTCACTCTGCAAGTTTCCGCCAAAAAGTCCGATTAAAATATATGTATTCACTTTTACGCGATGAAATACTACCGGACTCCAGTACAAGTTGTCTATTCTCTTCCCTCGTAAAAGAGGCGCGTATGCTTTTCCATTTCGCTTGTAGTGAACTTACTGAAAGTAAATGAGATTATATTATATTTATGGAAATAACTTATTTAAAAAAAAACTAGTTCTAGAATCTATACTTCCCAGTCCCACGAGAGCGGACAAAGGATTCAGTCGTGATTCAGTCGCACTCTTCACAGTCAATGACAAACTTATTCGATCTCTTTTGTAACCCATAAATTAATTTGTACGTGTAATTACCATGTAATGTAATTAATTTTACGAATTTTATCCTAATTCAATATTTTCTAAACGAAAGAAATTAATACTTATCATAATATTTCAGACTAGGCAGTATGGTCAATAGACTATAGCCTGCTCTGAACGATCAAAAATAAAAAAAATCTAGCTACATTACATAGGTACATACTCAACAACGATAACAATAACTAAAAATAATACATTGCAAAAATTACCTAATTTCTGCATTTTTTCTGCATTACTAACTTCTTCTTCCTGTGTAAAAATATCCACGAGTTCCTTCCAACATTTATTCCTCACATGGCGGTCATCGTATTGGCTACATGAAATATCCCAAAGCGCCGGCCTTTTTTCAACTTCTATAATCAATATTTCGGGATCGAAAGCTATAACCTTCATTTTAAAATCTTTAGAATAACGAACGTCCGATTGGTGACCCAGCTGGTTGCTGATTATAGAGGGGCGCCCCGCTCGCCGCACCGTCGCGTAAGAATCGCGCGCTTCGTGCTCGGAACAATAACTAACATGGAAGCCGGGCTAAAATAAAAACTGAGTACTATACAGTTTATTCATTTATGTCAATTAGCATATCGTAATGTGGGAATGAAACAAAACATGGCTGTTTGTTTTTATTATTTTTGAACGTGTCACAAGCAAAATGTCAAATGGTCCTCTTTGGCCCTCTTTTAATGCTAACAAATACAAAAGTTCTATCCAAGACGTCAAAATACTTACGTTGGCTATCAACTTAATTTTGTAGTGATATGTTTTGTTGATACGAGTCGGGAGTTTGACGAATTTACTAAGTGAAAAAAGTGAGTTAATTATTAATTTCTGTCTGAGAAAGTGGCCAGAAAGTACATACGAGAGGTGTACAGTGCCCTGGACAAGATGTCTTGTATTATTGAAGGGTGTAAAGCCCATAGTTCGAGAAAAGAAAATGAGAACGAAACGTTAACATTTCATCGGTGAGTTTAGAGATATATTTTTCAATATTGGAAATAAAAAAAGTGATAGACGATAAATAAAAATAGTACTTTATGCCTATCTACTCAAAAGAATTCACGTATTTGCTTTATTTTATGATTTTTCTGAAAAATAAAATTGTCGCAAGTATAGGTTACTAGTGATGTAAAAATGGTTATCGATATGAAATGAATCGATGGTGAAATGAAAATGAAATGGAGTCAGTGCATCAATAGGTTTTTCTCATACAAACTTCCACCCCCTTTTCACCCCCTTAAAGGGTGATTTCTAGGATAAAAACTATCCTATGTTTTTTCCCGGGACTCCAACAATCCCTATCCGAATTTCATCTAAATCGGTTCGGCGATTTAAGCGTGAAGAGGCGACAGACAGACGGACAGACAGACAGACACACTTTCGCATTTATAATATTTTATCATTATAATATTAATTAGTAAATTAGTATTAGTATGGATTTTAATGATTAATAAAGACATTAAATTAATAATTGTAGTTTCATTTATATTTGTGTCAAATTCTTATCGTCTCTTTCCTACCACACTCGACAGATATTCCGACGCCGAAGTTCCGTCGTGGTAAATCCGTTAGTAAACCACAGCCACACTTGGCAGATTATCCGTCGACAGCCAGCGCCTATACTGATTATAAATTATAATAACATGGGAATGTTAAGAAAAGGATAAACTATATTAATTAAAAAATATATAATAGAAAACTATTCTATCTATAGGTACACATAATAAAAATGGAACGGATCGCTATCTGTACATGGAAGATATATGAGAAAACATATTATTGGGTCCTTTATCAACCAATGATTGTTAGAACCCAAAACAATGATTGTTAGAATTTTGTCTGTTTGTGCAAGCTAATCTCAGAAACGGCATATTCGGATGTGGTTTTCACTAATATATTGTGGTAAGCTTCACTTAACATTTAGTGTTTGTTTCATGTCAATCGGTTCTTAAATAAAAAAGTTATGTCAATTTAAAGAATCACGTCGAACATTTGTTAATCCAAAATAAACCAAAAGATATGCCCAAAGTCACTATTCCACGCGGACGAAGTCGCGGGCACAGCTAGTACTAACTATATTTACTTGTTTGCTTTGATGACTTATATCGACACGACAATGTCGATGATAAGCCCATCACTAGCCAAAAAATAGCTTGTGACAACCTGCATAATAACGAAACAGAACGGTATTATATGTCTCTTTCCCACGCATTATTAACGTCGAAAGTAAAAAAAGGTAAAGTATATGCATTTCATTTCTTATTTTAGCCCGGCTTCCATGTTAGTTATTGTTCCGAGGCTTCGTGTCTGTCGTTGGTTGCCACTGCCTGGATGCCATGCCAGTCGCGTCACCGGCTGGGTTGCCATCTTGTTATGTTGGCTACTTTTAGTTAGAGTAAATGGTTTGTTATCACGGAATATAAAATTAAATAATAGGTATAAAACAATGAATAAAGTAAATAAATTTAATATAAAAATTTAAAGCTGCGGTAGATAAAAACTTTTTTTTTAAATAGAAGTAGGTAGGTGATTTTATATTTTTTGGATTACTAAAAATTAAACAAACAAAACTTATTTTAAGTAATTTTAATCGAGTGAAGTGTAGTTGATCTGCACAGCTTCATCAAGTATCGTCATAATTTTAATTTTAGTCGCCATTTTTTGATCCTCCGGCACTTTTTTCAACGTAGATAACAAAGACATTAGAAACAGATTGTCTTCGTCATGTTCAGAAATTTCTAGTGTATCTGATGTTGTATTAATTGTTGACACATTTGAATCTTCTTCGTACTCCGAATCTGTCTTCATTCTTTTCAGTGCACTTCTATAACCGGAATACTCAGGCTCGAGTGGGTCTCCCGTGTCCTTTCTAATATTAACGACGTTTCTCAGGAACTGTAGTTGCTTAAAATACATGTATTCACTTTTTCGGAATCCAATATTACCTCCATTCTTCAATGACTTTTGTCTATTAAGTTCTCTTGTATAGGAAGCACTAATATTATCCCATTTCTTTCTTAAAGCAAGCCCTGTAAAATAGTGAACTATAATACACTATACGGCGTTAAAACAACACAAAATTAATAGAAAGAGTTATTCATAACAAAGAATATTCGTTGGCACTTGGCAGGTAACATCATCTTTCCAGATGCACGTTAAAATGTTCGTTTTATTTATTATATCATAATAACACTATATAATAACAAATAATAAACAGTTGAAAGTACGTAAATACTTGCTTAAATTAGCAGTAAAGTAAGTAATAAAGCAAATAAAAAAGTACCTACCTAATTCCTCCTTTTCTGCAAGGTTAACTTCTTCTTCCCCTATAAAAATATCGTCAATTTCATCCCAATATATTTTTCTTAAATTACGGTCCCTATATTCACTGCAAGAAGTATCCCAAAGGCGCGGTCTACTTTCAATTTCTTCAATTAGTCTTTCTGGATTCAATGAATCTATTGCCATTTCAAAAAATAAACAACACTAATGACTGAATTGCAACTGAACTGTTAGTTATTGTTCCGAGGAACTGACGTCCGTTTGGTGACGAAGTTGGCAGCCGAGTGAGCGAGGGAGGGTGGGGAGGGAGGTAGCGAGCGAGAGATAGAAAAGCATGGCGTGGCGTGTCACAGTAGCGCAGCCAGTAGCGTCACCAAATGGCCTTCCTAATGCGATAACAAGACAATAATGTCATTGATTAGTTCATCTCAGAGAAAACAAAACTAAAATTTACTAGAAACATACATTATATCCTAGAGAAACATAGCCTAAGAATGAATATTCTACTCGATTAACTGCATACCCATAGACAATTTTGTCTGTCTAATGTATATATGTACTCTATTTTAAAAAGTAATTTGATGATTACAGATTAGCTGTGCACTGTACAGATTAAAGACTAATTATGTTGTTACACAAAGGTCTGTGCAAGTATTAATTATAATATTATATGATGTAGTTTTATGTAATGTTCATGGTTAGGCTGATAGTCTTTGTAACTAAAGCCCTGTATATATTTAAAAAAATTGTCATGCCCCTAGACTGCAAGAAAAATATTTTTTACAAGTGTTGCCAAATCGCAGCGCGGCGCAAAAAATAAAGGTACCTAACCTACCCACTAATACTCGTAGGTAGATAATTTTTCTTTCATGCACGTTTCGTATATAAGAAGGTACCTACCTAGATAATAAAAAAATGGATAAGGGCAAAACAAGGGTTTTATTTTATTACTGTCACGGGTAGATAAGGTTTCGTTATCGATATATAATATACCTATATTACGTCGTATGTGTTGGTCGTTTTAGTGCATTGTTTCTTGACCTTTGGCTTTTTGATAAACAATTTAACCTGTCAGTTCTTTCTTGCGACAATCGGGGATTCAGAGTCCGCACCACTTGGTTCTCAAATGGGACAATCGGGACGATGACATTTACTTGAAAATTGGGCGCGAATTTCGAAATTTTGAAAACTGTGCGCGAGTTGACGAGTTGTTTGACAGGTTAATGTCGCGAGCCAACAGATTTTGTTCGGCCGAATATTAATTTAAGCAGAGGAGGTGATCAATACAAAACATAACAGGCATAGACAAAATGTCTATCTACCTTCAAACTTACGTATCAAGATAGGTAGTTGTTGTAAGCAAAGCTAGCACAGGTCATAGCTACATAAGCTAGGCTGCTAGCTTTACTATACTTAAATATATATATACATTTATGAACGTGGCGGTTGCACTGCACTCGTCGGACGCGCTGTTGCCGCTCCGCACCGGTACCGCTATGCGACGTTGCCGCCTCGACCCACTTCCAAGCAGGGCGGCGCAGGCAACAGGCTCGCCTTTTTTCACTTTGCTAAATTGTCCGCGTTTGTTTTATAGCTTAATTGCGTACGATTTTTAGATACCAACATCATAGGATACCATCGAGCCACCGACCTTCCTGTACTGTAACACAATCGACGTTATCTCATACGGCATGCAATGAAAACGTAACATAATGGAACGAATTGCTATTTTTATGAGCTCAAACCGGGACAAGCAGCTAATGGCCTTATCTTCTATAATATAAAAATGAATCGCAAAATGTGTTGGTAAGCGCATAACTCAACTACGCCTGGACCAATTTGGCCAATTCTTTTTTTAAAATGTTCGTTGAAGTCCAAGGATGGTTTTTACGGCGAGAAAAAATCGAATAATTGCCGGGAAAACCCTAAAAACAGCCCTTTTCTTTTTCCCATACAAACTCCCAGCTGTCAAACATTTGACGTCAAAACTAAACAAAGACGCGTTTTAGAGAAATAGGGCAGAACAAGGTCTGCCGGGACAGCTAGTTCATAATAAAATCGACGGTATTTAGTAAGTGCTTAGCAGATTCTAAATTCAAATTCTGTATAGAAAATTTGAATTAAGATTCTACCGTCGATTTTATTATGAATAAGGCCATAAATCTTAAATATTTATTTTTCAGATTTAATCAGGAGTAGGTTTTTATATTATTTATATGAGCAGTTCTTTCATCGTCTTGTGAGTTATGTATGGCTGTTCATGTTATTTCGGTAAATGGGTTGCAGACCTTAAGAATGCTTATTTATTTGTTTATGTCAATAGGTTGACAAACAGGCAGACGATCCACATGATGGTAAGTGGTCACCGCCGCCTAAGGTCATTTGAAGCTTAGAAGGCAACTCTGAAGTGCAACTGTCGGAACACAGCTGTAGGTTTCATGTTCATTCATGATCCAGTGTATTAAAAACTAATAAATAACGTGAGTATCTTAGGTATAACTCTAGGTTTTTTATTTTTTGGCCCACCTGATGGTAAGCGGTTACGCATATGGATGCTTGCAACACCAGAGGCGTCACGAGCGCGTTGCCGACCTTGCATAAACCTTTTTGCTCCTCTTTTGAAGAACCCCATGCTGTAGTCTCTTGGGAAAACCTCTACAGGGAGGTATGGTTTTGTTTTCTTTCTATCTTGTCCTGTATTCCTAGTTGTCTTGTCATGAATAAATTAAACTGTGCGTGTTATTTATTACCTATGTACCACTGTTTCGATTCTTTACACATTCTGATTTTGCACAGTTATGTGATATTTTATCACTATGATTGGTTTGCGCGCATCAATAAATGATTGAAAATAGAAAGAATCTAAATTTTAGTTGGGTCCGTTTCTACCTGGCTTCATGAGATTATCGAAATACGATTATGATAATCTTGGTACCTATTGTTATTATTATTTTGCGAAAGGATTTCATCGAATTCGTCGTTTTAAGAAAGAGAGAAAATTGTGAATGATACCTAGCTAACATTTTGAGAAACGAACCTTTTTGTTTCCCGTACACACGCTTAAAAATGTATGAAAGTATTTAGTGAGAAGCACTCGTAATCATAATATACTTAGGTAGGTACCTATTTTATTTTTCCACGAGTATGACATAGTGTAAAACCGAAAGAAACACCTTATAATTGTACACTATTTGCTTTATTATAATCGACTCTTCGATTAACACTCAGAATATGTTCCACCTTTAAAATCTTAACAAGACTGGCTCAATGAATAATTGTAGTTAAAAATGAGAACTCAATATGGCGCTAAAAAGAAAGTTATAGTTACAGTATGGTGCCTCGTTTAGGGGCACCAGCTTACCAACATAATAATACTAATATTTCCGGTATTGTTTTAAATGTTCAATTTAGATTGTTTCTGAATGACAAATAGTATCATAATTATTAACAATTAAATAATATAATACAATAATTATTCACATTTAAATCAACAATATTATTATTATAACACAGATTATAAAGAAAGCTAACAATAGGTATCCCTCATCAGATGATCCCTCATCAGATGCGCCAATAGGTTATTTTTATATATTCGTTCAGCTTTTATTGTGGTAGGTAGGTAAATGATGTGTGTTATTACTTATTATCTTTCTAATATTATAAAGAGGAAAGATTTATATGTTGTATTGTAACGAATAAACTCATAAACTACTAGGCTGATTTCAAAAATTCTCTCGCCATTTGAAAGCTACATTATTCCAGATTAACATAAGCTACCTATATTTATATCCTGGGATAAGATAAGATCCCAGGGAACGCGGGTGTAACTGCGGAGGACAGTTTTATATAAATCCATCCAAGACGCAGCATATTTTTGGATAAATGTAGGTATATGAACAAACTAATATCGGAAGTAATTACTTACATTGGCCAAAAACCAATGATTCGTACTGCTTACTAGGTACCTAACAATTGCTGAAATGTCAGTTCTTACTTTGTAAAAATAGTCCACAAGAAGTCTTCTTTCTTTACTCCTCGCTGATAGAGCGGTCGTCGATGAGAAACATCTAGGTACCTATAAGATATAATTCGTAGCGCTATTGAATTGGTGCGTTGTGGAGTGGCAACACTCCGTGGTAATATCAGCATAGAGCTGTGGGCTTCCGCACCTAACGAATTATGGAGTAAAATAAAGAAAAATAAAATTGAGTTTCGTTTTTGGTAATTTCGTCAAAAACTTCGTTCGTTTTTCGCAGTTTTTTTCGAGATGAGCGCGGATGCGTAAAGGGGGCATAAGAGTCGGTTTTACTGTCAAGACGCGCCAAATGTTACACAAATCAAAATAATAGAATTCTAGGCGACACGATTCAACTAGCAAAACTGTTGTCAATCTAACGACTAAGTCACCTTTTCAATCCAATATAGTCCAAAAATAGTTTTAAAAAATGTAACCTTGCTGAGTTTCTTGCCGGTTCTTCTCAGTTGAAGGCTGACTTCCGAACCGGTGGTAACTTCTGTAATTCGACCTTCATAAGTGCCCTTCTAGGGCCTAAACTGAATAAATGGTTTTGACTTTGAATCAATGCTTATTTAAAAATATATATCTTCCTGTACCTGTACGGTGTACCTGTAATAAGAAACATCGATTGAATTATGGTTGGGGGGCTTGGTTGACAGCTGTCTGGTGGTCCCATAATAATGACTTGCTTGTCGTGGATGGGCAGGTCATGCATTCTTATCTGTGTGTGTGTGTGTGTGTGTTTGTGCAGTTTTTGTGTTAGCACCAGTTGCAGCGAGCACAATGCACATCCGGTGCATTGTCGGCCCGTCAGATCTGCATCTTCATGCTCCCTCGCATATGCATGCGAACATTGTTACCAAGTTTTTAATACTTATAGTAGGTACTCACATGTAAGTATGTAGGTGTTTTTTGTATAGTTACATACATACTTTTTACATGTTTATTGTGTTGTACAGTTGGTGACCTTGAAAGTAAGAATCGCAACTGCGTAAATATATTGCCTACTTTTTTGTTTTAGTCGTTCATGCAAAAAATCGAAACTATGTAGGTGGTGATTCCACGGGTAATTAAGCTATGAGATAGGTTGTATGTAAGCATATACCTAGGTACCTACAATTGTTGCGACCAAAGCGAAACAATAAAAATCAACTAGGTACCTACAACTTTATTAGTGATTCAAAATTCAATGGATCCTCATTTATAAATCGCTGTTTAACTAAAATAATGTTTTTCCTAATTTGACAATGACTCAAACACGATCGATAAATACGTGGCAAGTTGGCAACACATAAATTGTGTTCGTATAATGTAAGAGGATGGCAACATTTTGACAGTTCCCCTAGGATTGCTAACGTCCATTGGCGACGGTGGTCATGAAATGCCGGCTTGTCAAGAATTCTGACATAGATAAATAACAAAAAACTGCTAGGTACCAAAATGGCAAAATATCACTATCAAAATATAGATATCTTATGGTCACCTATGCATGTGATATCTCCTATCAACCTAATAGTTCCTATAATTGCAATATCAATAAATGCGAAAACGTAAGAAAAAAATCGATCGATAACATCTATATGTTATTATTTGAGCTTCGAGAAAAACAATGAACGATAGATACTCAGTTTATTTTTTGTTTTTAATTGCCGATTTCAACAATGGAGTGCCACTTCATTTACATATACACTTAAACGATTTTGTTTATAGTATCCGCGCATTCATGTAGCTAAACTGAGTCCGAGTTGCTACAAATACACGTAGGAATACGAAGAATTAATTAAAAAAAACTGTCAGTCATGGCCGGTCACCGGCGTCAGTCAGTACTCCTGATGCGACTCATGCCATGCATGCTTCAATATTAAAGTTAAAAGTACAAGTTGGTTCTATAAATCCGATATAAATCTCGAAACTTGAATCCACAATGTGAAGTGCTGAATCAGAGCGCGACGTTGCCGCTCCTCGCATTCGAGGCGTTGCCGCATCGACGGATACGATGGCGCCGCGCGTTGCCAGCTCGTGCGGTTCGAGCGGGCGCCACGCGGCGTTGCCGTTCGTCCGCGTCTAACCCGTAAATACCATTCATTCAATTAGTGTGTAACAACATCTAACTTTTAATGAAATCAAAACAATCATTATTAAGTATACGAATTATACGTGGAACGGAAGGATCACGAGTTTCTCCGATTTTTGGTTAAGTTACAAACCCCATCGTACTTGTGTACCTACCTACGCTTCGAAGTCGCGCGAACTAAGAACCAAGCACGATCAATAGTAGGTATAATTTCCTACCGAATTTTTCCACGGATGATATTTTTACGTCTCGCGCAGTCGGCTTTTGCATCGTGACCCTGCGATTTGGCCCAATGGCTGCGCTAATGGTCTGGAATCTCTTTGATTGCACGCTTTTCGTACCCTCTTTTCAATCTATATAATATCTCATATCCCAGTCCGAGGCCTTTATGATCCAAAAATCATATCGAGCGACCGAACGGGGTTTATGACTAGAATTCATGTCTCCGTTTGAATGGAGTTTTGTTTTTGTTCAAATGTTTATTCGTTGTACAAAGTGCTATTTTTTTTGCATAATCCTCATAGTTTGAACAGAAAGCAAAACATTTTTTTAGATGAATAATTTACTCGGTATCTTGTAATGGCTGTGCGAGTTCTAAGAAAAACGTTACGGTTTTTTACGACATTACGGCATACATATTTCATTAAATTCGCTGATACACGATACAACTATGCGAGAAGGAGCATAAAATTTTATTCAAGTACCGCAGTCGGTGGCAATTTATGACACAATCTAAATAAGCATCCCTTGTACTCGTACGGCGTCGGTACCCGTAAATTTTACAAACATAGTCAATTTGTTTTATTTCTAAAAAAACTGAATCCTGTGAGATGAAAAAACAATCTTCATCTTTTTAATTTCAAAAACACTATGACATCGACAAATATGTCGTAAAATATATCGGGGTCTATTCGCGCACAGGATATATTTAAAAATATAATTTTGACTAACGTGGACGTTTTGATCAATTTGCATTGATCGTGGTCACGAGTGGACTCATCTTTCTTTCAACTCCTGCCTGCCGTACAAGAACCGCTTGTTATTTCTGAGCGAAGCTTCAGTTTGAATAAGATATCATGTTATTTCAAGTATTTGTATCATATACCTAACGGTATAAGGCGATGATAGCTCAGTGGTAAGTGACGTCGAATACCGCGACGAAGGTCGTGGGTTCGAATCCTACAATGAGCTTGAGCTTTAGGTGAAGGAAAACATCGTGAGGAAACCATAGCACGGTGGTAGGGTACTTTGTATTAACCGACTGGCTGGCTACCACCCTCAAGTTGAAAATCTGTCGCCAAGCACCTATCGGTGTGTTCCGACAGCTGCACTTGAGAGCCAGTTCCCATCTAGGCTTTGTGTGCTTACCACCTTCGGCCACATCATCTTACCATGGTGAGATTGTGGTTCAACACAAGCTTATCTAGAATAAAAAAAAAAAACAATAATCATTTCTTAAAATAATCAATAGGATCTTAAAATAATAAACAAAAAGATCGTCTTCGACCAAATTCTACCTAATTTCGTAGTTACGGTTATTTCAGTATTATTATAATTATAATTTTATAAGCATCCTGTCCTATATAAGTTTTGGCATGGGTATACATGTTTACGCTTTACTTAGATACTGTTTGGCATGAATCCACATTTTAGTTTACTATTCTATCGAAATTTAGCGTTTCATTCAGCTGTTCTGTTTGAAGCTGTTCCTTTGAAATTAACGGTTTAACTTCAAATTCCCTTTTTATGTTAATTATCGCCTGGGCTTCGGGGTTCTTAGTTTCATTTGACTTTTGTTTGATTTAATTTTAATGCCGCGATTTTTATTTTCAGTTTTATTTCTTTGAATTCCAGTTTGTCAAAAGAAAAATATGTTTTTTTATTCTATTTTAAATAAGCACATTGAAATAAAATGAAGATAGAACAGTAAACAACAATTGTGCTCAAAATAAGTATCTATCTATATAATTTTAAGTCTTAGTACTTTGCTAACTTAGTGGCCATCTATTGAAACGTTTTATAATGCTTACCTTTTACATATTTGCTACATACCTACAGCACGCAGGTATGTATAAATTCGCACGGCTTCGTGAAAGTCTATCCGCCCATCCGCTTAGTGGCTGGAAACCTGATCTGGCCACCACGACTAGCATGACTTACCTCCATCGAACAACGAACTATACTTACCTACCTATGTAACATGTTCTCTAATTATGCTTGTGTGCTTAATGAAAATCTCTTTGTTCACGAAAAAGTTGTCCATACTGTAAAAGGCAGTCGATAATTGAGGTGCACGAAATATTTCAAGTCATAATTACAATGTGTGAACACAATCAGGGTTCTTTGTTATTTGCTGCTACAAAGGAAGGTTGTCTCTCGATCCAATGTAGCCTTGCATTTAATGATAAAGTCTGTAGGTAAAAAAAATACAAGGATAATCTCGGATTGTAAATTAAGTTCCAAACCTTAGTCCTAAGTCTATATTGCCCCGGGTTATTGAATGCACATGCAATCTGCGAATTATTTGATTGATATCAATAGTTACAATAGATCTACACGTTACGATCGATGTAAAAACGTCTGTAAGTTACAATCCGATCACGTTATTCATTCCATTACTTAAATGAAGAGCTGTATCCATCCATCGCTTCAGTTGAGTCGGTAGAAAGTTGTGAAAAAAAAACACGTTGTTTGTGCGTACGTCCGCCATCTTGGTCAAGCTTGACGGACTATGAACACGGCCTTGGAGTTTTCCTGCGCGCCCAACTATTTATTTTACCATTACTGTGTCTCGTTGATAGAACATCTATGTTTAATATATCAACATAAACACAAAATAAATGTAAAACAGATGAAAAAACGAGTCTTGTTTCTGGATCGGTTTAAATCAAGTTTGCGGTTTTGTTGCTTATTATTTCTACCCGGATCTATGAAAGAGGTGGTTGGTCCTATAATTCTAGACTAAACCAGTCTTTATCAAACTTCGACCCCTTCGTACGGCCACCCCCACCACGCAAAACGGCAGATTATTATTTTTCCGTTATCAGAGAGACGTGGCGCGACTACCCTATTAATATCTGACGCGCTCGAGTATTTCTTGGTGACTGTTTTTTTTTTACATTTTTGAAACCCTGTAGACGCTCCCCCCACCGCTGAAGGGGAAAATATCACATAACCTTTTTTTCTTTATTCCACCTAATCTTCAAATTCCAGTAGGTCCCAAAGACGCTCGAGTAACTACAAATTTAGCATCATTGCCTCCCCTACTATTGGCAGCTATTGGTTTGCAGCAGTTACATCCGCGTTTTCGGGATGAAAATTGCCAATTTTAGTCAGGGATAGTGTAGATTTAATATAAATACAATAATTTTATTATCCTGGGACATTTACAAATTAAAGATATTTTTAATTATAGCTACGCAGTAAGAAACGGGACAGATGCACACATATTTCTGCATTAGTAGAAGGTACTTAGTATGTTTTAATAATGCACAACCGTTCTGATGAAAAATCTAAAATCCATCCATAAAATCTAAATTATCTCCATAGAAAAACTTCGAGCTTGTTATGAAAACTTTATTTTAAAAGGTCCCTGTCATCGGCTAACGGGTTAATTCCGACAAGGGGCTATTCATTCACATTGTTTTTTCAATCAGCTGTTATTTGGATTACCTACTTAGGTATTAGGTACCGATTTCTATAGGGACAACATAATACCTAATAATACTAAAATCAATAGTTTAACCACAGCACGGCATACTATTATCAGTCGATTACACGATGCATTGACGTGAGACTGATTATATTATTAATAACACTTATCCGCGCCATAAATTTATAAACTGAAACATTGTTTTTATTTTGAGAGTGTGTGGCGTAACAACTGCTCTCATCTGAATTGCAAATGGCGGCGGAGATGCGGCAACGTCGCACCGCGAGCGGTTGGTGCGGAACGGCAACGTCGCGTCGTGCGTATTTTTATCAAAGTAAAGCAACAATCGACGAGTTATCTGTTATCAAGAGATGTTTATATTGTACTCGACTCGATCTCTGCGTATAAAATGAGAATTTTATACAATGCTATGTTTCCCTATTACTCTTGGCACAGTTAAAGATAATTTTTCGTAGAGAATTACAGCGCAAAGGCGGGGTTTGGCTTCAAATCGACTCGTTCTAGTTTCAGACCGTGCTGGCTATAATAAAACGAAATTATTAAGATTTGTATCTATTTTGTCCTTCCATGCGCAGGAAACACTAGAACGTTTTCGTACTGTGGTTGTAGTATCTAGAGATGCAAGTAATACCGCAGCATTCCATAGACATACATGTAAGGCTGATGTTCCATCCACGGTAAACATTTAAATACAAAAAAAAATCCTCGTCGAGTGTGCGTGGGTGAGTCGACCTTATGGCTATTCTGAACTATGAGAGAGATATAATCTACCTGTGTGCCTAATTTCATCAAAATCCATTCATATAAATACATAATTATGTATTCGATTTATACATATACATGTATTCGAAACGGAAAATAAATAGACCATTTTTGAGAAAAATAAAAAGTTCCATTTTTGAAAGTGTTTTCATCTGAACTCGGTGTCTAGTTATAAAATACATCGGCCACTTTCGTAACTTTTACTTGTGAAAAGTAACAAGTTCGCCGAGAGCTACGGCGACGCCTACTAAGGGATGGGCAAATTACATCCCCCTCCGCTGCCCCCCTGTAGGGTGACTTCCCCCGGACCTTGAAGGATCTCTATGGACGGCCGGATCAGCTGTTTTTATAGTCATAATTTTGTTTATCGTTGTGTTTATTTATGACCAGTATTCGCTTGATAACGTGGCAGAATTTTGGGTAAATCGCAGATAACCGCACAGAATCTTTTATGAATTTTCTGTACTTGACCAAAATCTCCTACTTTCTTAAAACCATAATGTACTTTAATATACAATCAAAACATAGGCAACAGACTTTTCAAGACATTTTTTCTGTTCCTAAATTTGATCCAACATAATGGCCAGTCGTACGTAGTGACGTCATCAACTAAGTGTTACCATGACACAATATCTGGTTGCTTAGAAACACACGACCTCTGGAGGACCCACTCTACCCAAAAGGTAATTAATTAAAAGTCCCAGCAGAAATATGAGGGCCGTCCTCGCTCGCTCTGCTTGCTGTTCTTATTTCAGGACTTATTAATAGTGTTCTTATTGTAGATACTTTACCTGGTACTGGTGAAACTCGTGATAAAATTATAGAAAATCCATATTGCCTCTTCTCGAAGTTACGAAGAATAATATTAGTATAGATATGTATACCAAGCATGCGAACAATTAATTGCAATGCGTTCTTGTTATCTGTATACAATCAGAAACTATAGTAGGTAGGTCTCATTCTTACATGAATATATTTTTGAATCTATATTCAGACATTTTTTTATATCTATGGATACTTAATAGAAACGTATCATTGATGGCTTAAAGGTCTAGATACCAAGCCAAAAATCTTAAAAAAAAACGTATCATAGCATTGCCCATAACTTTACTGAGCCAGGTGCTAAAATCTGGTGTTGACTTTTTGGCGGGAACTTGCAGAGTGACGTTGCGTTTTCGTTTTATTTTCATTAAATTCGTGTATTTTGAGTTTTATTGAATAATTTCGGTGGTGTTTTATCCAATAATGATCAATCTAAGTGCACAAGTGAAGTGAAATGAAATCGTGTATCGTGACTTTCCAGGTAGTCCCAAAAAGTCCGTGAATGTTTTAGTGGAACAACCGCCAATTTCACTAAAGCTTGACTGGACATGTATGGACGTGGACTGGACATTACAGTGAGTTTGAGAATGTGACTATAACATAAAAGAAGAAATTAAAACTGAAGAAAATGTATGCGATTGAAAGACTTTGTATTGACTAAAAGTACATTTGCTTGTATATTTTGTACATTTGTTGTAAATAAAATAATTATATATTTAAAAACTGAAGAAAATGTATGCGATTGAAAGACTTTGTATTGACTAAAAGTACTACAACTTATGTAAAAAAAAATTGTGACCAAATAGACCAAGACCATTTCAAATACTTTGACATTGGCAGAAATATCCTAAAAGGATGATTGCCAGCAACAAAAAAAAAACTGGTGTTCTATAGATGTTATTATAATAATAGCAATATGTAATAAGTTTCAGAAACCACGAAACTTTATAGCTACAATCCTTTGCTAAGCGAGCAATTTATAAATGTAATTTTGAAAAATATGTTACTATCCGTAACTTACAGTTGATTAATGAATCGACTAGCGTTCCCAAGTTGCCCTCTAGCCTATAGGAACGGATTATCTTATCGACTAAGCTCCAAGAATTACAGTAGTCGATGTTTAATCCGTTTTTGATATTTAATCATGGTGATGTAGCGTTGGATTGGAATAGCTTTCATTATCTACTCTAATGTATGCAGTTGAATATTTATAATGCACAATCTTAAATCTAGTTTGGTAAGGTGTGGAGTGGAAGCCACGTAGTGAATATTCGTGTGGAGATTCTGTTTTCTTTAACATTCCATGGGAGGTTAGGTACTCGTAGGAATCGTACTCAATGCAACTTTAGCAATTCTTTGTTGTTTATGTATGACCAACGACCACACAGTTCACTTAAGTCCACACATAAACTCAGACATCTATATGAAATCCTACTAATATTATAAATTTGAATCTTTGTATGTTTATTCCTCAATCACGAAAACTGCTGAACGGATTTTGATGAAACCTTGGCACGCAGGTAGATCATGTCCTGGAATAAAACATAAGATACTTTTTATCGCGGGAAAAGATAAGATACCTTGGGAACTCCATTATAACCGACACCAAGCATGTATCTCTTTGTGTTGGTAATAAGTAATGTATTTTGTGTATCATCTGTTGGTAATCCTATTATAAATAAATAAAAATAAATAAAATAAAAAAAAAGGAGGAGTACCTGGTTCCCAATTCAGTGGTATTGATTTTTCACTCAAACTTATAAAGATATTACTCTCAGGACAGACAGACATATGCATGCACACAAATATCTGCCCTGTATGGGATTCGAACCCACGACCAGTGTCATGAAAGGCAGTGCAGACTACGTAAACCTGCCCTCGGATTACGTAGCTTGCAGTCGTTTCAACTAAAACAACATTTAAATCAATAGAAATATTACAATGGCAATAATGGTCCATTCTCAAATAATTACTGTTTTGTATATGCTGTTACTAGAACGTAAAGAATAACCAAAAAATGGTTAAATAAACCGTTTTCAGTGTAACTGAACGCATATCGTCTAGCTAGAGGTACTAGAAGGCATGTTGGCGCAAGTCTTGGCATGGACCATCTTGAGTCAAACGAGTATAATTATTTTAGCTATAGGGAAATGAAATCGTGCGTTTACTATCGTGTTGGCAGGTTAAATTGCTAAATAGACCATCGCTTGCCGTTCGACCTGCGTTACCTAATAAGGCCCACTGTGATTCAAGATAAATCTAACCTAACGCAGGTTTGAAAGTGAGATCTTGAAGTGTCATTGTTGTAAGCGCCGATCTAGGTATACCAGCGAACGAACATTTTTCTTATCAACTAAATATCCATGAGTTTCTGACGTAACATATTATTTTAATCTGCCTCACGTTAAAGCTCAAGCCACCTGTAGGTATTCATCGACCAGTCATTCAGTACGTACCTATTACAAATTAGAAACGACGAGATAGGAGACGTTTTTGCGTCGTAATTAAAAACATGTCGAAGAACTGTGTCTTTAACAGGAAAAGTAAGTATTGCAGTAAACACTGTCGCCTACGCATGTATTTGTGAACGCTTTCAATGTGTGCGTGAACGGTCGGTTGAATGTTGAATGCCGCGATCGTGCGCCTGCCTGCGCCGCGCGCCGCGCCGTGCCAGACGTTCACGACATTATCTCGCATTCCTCAGATACTATACATACACCTACATACAACATTGTAATAATGTACTGCCACCAACACACTGTTGCACATATTAAATGTAACCCAAATAGATATAATGAACTATTTTAAATGTCTGCCTTCGAGCTCTGGCACGTGGGATCATGAAGGCAGATGAAGACAGAAAGTGCATGACTGACTGCAAATTGCAACAAACATTTATGAAAAACCATGATAATATATGTCATTTTTGTGACCTTATTTGTTTCTTATCTCTTGAAGATACTTCTATCTTTTGATAACGGATGTGTTTATCTGTTAAGTAAATTTTTATCGTTCTCACTTCGCATAACGTGATTTATGTAGCCCTTATTGTATGTGCATAATTATGTTTCTTCTTTGTACATATAAATAAAACTCCATTAGAATATTGTTTATTATAAATTGTATAGAAGCGTATTGAACTTTGATCCTTGAGTGTTGTTAATAAGGCCTAGCAAAACAGCTAATGAATAACCAAGTTATTATTTATGATGTCACTGTCAGAAAATGCGAGTCGTCTAACAATAATTCTATATTGACTTTTCAGTTTATTCACGTCTGATAAATTTATAATAGCTAAAGAGATTTAATTAACAGGAAAATAAATAACTAGAAACACTAACATTGATATATTAAAATAAATACTAGCATTTATTTATATTAAGAGAATCACCATAAACCGCCAGTTATTGCTGGAATATTTCGAAACTTAAATAAAGGAAAGTTGTCTATGATTTTAAAACGAGTTCCCTTTGATTATACTACCTACATACCTACTAAAACCAAGTAAAATCTACTAGTACTTACTACACATTTATTTTTAAATATTCGACAATCGTGTTTTTTTTGTTTTCTGGTATTAATATATTATTTATGCTTACAACTTTTTTTTTGTTGTTTCAGGTGACAAAAACAACTGGTAATTAAGAGATAAAACAAAATTATTGTGGTAAGAAAACTTAGTCGCACTGAATCGAAGCCTTAGAATGTAGAAGTTGGTCACAAATTTTGAACACATGGATTCACTTTTTTTTATCGCAATTACGAATGCTTTTAAAAAAAGTTGGTTTATCTTTTCAGATATTTGTGACACTTCTATTTTCATTGTAACCTAACTGAGTTATTTGTTTTAACCTAATTTAGTAAATACAGCACATTATTAACAATTTAGCATTATACGTTTCGAGAGGTCACTCGACAGTCGACACTCCGTTCACATTCTCGTCGAGTCTTAAAGTTAAACAATCATCTATGTTGTTTGGTGTACGTGCATCGCGTACGACGTCCCAAGCGCGACTGCCGTGAAATTCATTCAACAGGCTGAGAGGATGTGGGCGGGGCGTGCGGGACGCGGTGTCATTGGGCGACCGGCGGCCGCACAGTGATGGCCGCCGTCGCATACGGCCAATGAGCGGCGCGCGGGCCGAACGCGCGTCCGTCCAGCTACTAACTAAAGCGACGTTGCCAGCTTTTCAGAAAAAAATACCAGATTCGACCTTCTTAGGACCCCCGGTTTTTTTTGTTTGGCCGCGTTATCATTCGGGAACGTATATTGAGGTCCTTATCCGTTCGTGAGATGGTGCTCTCGGTTCGCAGGTGGACTCACAGTGTAGTGTTTTAGTGTATTATGGTGTGGTCTACGCCATCGGGGGTGTTGATAGACATCGTAACAAGGTACACGAGTTCTATAGTACGTTCATTTTGTGACAATAGTTAATGGTATCCACTATCGAGTCATGTGACAGCGTGACCCAGCGGTGGCCGCTGCGGCTTCATAATGAGGTGTACGATATCTGCACTGACAATCTGTCATTTGCGTTGTTGACTGTAAATCATGTTATGAGTACCTATGTATTAGATATACTTTCTTACCTACACTACATGTATCCTAGCTGTGACGAGGTTACACCATCACTTCTATAGATACTCTTTCATACCTGCCGGTTTATAATTTGACCTACCTACCATGTGACCATTATTCCCATAGGCTACAAAACGAAGATTGCTTACAACATACAATATCGATACTCAACATTCTCATTATACTACAGATAAGAAAGACTGGCAATAAATAAATACTTCATTGTGTAAAATAAACAAATATTTTCAGAAATACCCATTTACTGATTTCGAAATTCGAAGAATTCGGTGGTTATGTCTCGCTTCCGGAATGGTCCATAGACACTTAGAAAGTAAACTAAGTTTTTTTTTTCATTAGTTATCCTATGAAACAAGATGGATAGGTACAAAATTCTTAGCTTAGAAATTAACAAACACAAAGTGGGAAGAACCCTACGTAACTATGTAACTCATCGCGTAGCTACAGTAGGTAACCAGCTAAATATGGACAACCCTTTTTATACTTTTTTATATTCTGGATAAGCTTGTGTTTGACCACAATCTCACCATGGTAAGTGATGATGTGGCCGAAGGTGGCAAGCACACAAAGCCTAGATGGGAACTGGCTCTCAAGTGCAGCTGTTGGAACACTCCGATAGGTGCTTGGCGACAGATTT
Source organism: Ochropacha duplaris (assembly GCA_951361185.1). Taxonomy (NCBI): domain Eukaryota; kingdom Metazoa; phylum Arthropoda; class Insecta; order Lepidoptera; family Drepanidae; genus Ochropacha; species Ochropacha duplaris. The sequence continues at coordinate 8,671,387 of OX592711.1, read as the reverse complement.
TCAACTTGAGGGTGGTAGCCAGCCAGTCGGGTACTACAAAGTACCCTACCACCGTGCTATGGTTTCCTCACGATGTTTTCCTTCACCGAAAGCTCAAGCTCAATGTAGGATTCGAACCCACGACCTTCGTCGCGTTATCCGACGTCACTTACCACTGAGCTATCATCGCCTTACTTAGGTACCTACCTACCTACTCAAAACTGCGTTTTGTAGTATTGGCTATAGAGACAGATACATTCCAGCTAGACATTGTGCACTTATCACCAGAGATCGCATAATCGGGCGCATATACCTAAACTTCACTTATTCCCACGAAAGGACATGCCTTTCAGAATCCCGGATCCCGGAATCGTTTGAAATTCCTGAGATTGCTAAAATGTTACCTGCATACTAAATATAGTTAGAACTCGTTGTGAAAATGATACATTTTCTCACTTATTTTTTTTTGATATTCCATTTATTTTGAATAAAATAAAGACACTAAATCAAAACAACCACTGCTATAAATTATTTAAGTTTCTTATTAGTTGTTTTTATAAAATTGTTCAATACTAAGAAATTGGGATTACTTATTAATTCAGAAAGGAATATCCATACTATTCTTTCGTGGGAATAAGTGAAGTATAGGTATAAAAAAGTTTAAGTGTAAAATAAAAGTAAATAATTGGTAAATTATTTATTGACTGCCTTCTACGAGTAGCCACTGACCAACAGTGTAACGTTTTGACATGAATATCGTCTCTCGTCCTTAAGATCCTTAATAAACACGAAACAAGCAATAAATCAGCTTCTTTACAATTTGTTACCAACAAGGCGATGATAGCTCAGTGGTAGTGACGTCGGATACCGCGGCGAAGGTCGTGGGTTCGAATCCTACAATGAGCTTGAGCTTTCGGTGAAGGAAAACATCGTGAGGAAACCACAGCACGGTGGTAGGGTACTATGTGGTACTCGACTGGCTGGCACCTGCTGGTGTGTTCCGGCAGTTGCACTTGAGAGCCAGTTGCCCTAACCCTTAAGGCATTGTCATAAGGTGTACAACACGTTGGCAGTCCCCCTGGTATTGCTAATGTCTGTAGGCGACAGTAGTCACTTACCATCAGGTGACCCGCCAGCCCCGTTGTCACTAGTGACATAAAAAAAAATGTTTTGTACTGTATGTAAGGTACTTAAGATAACAAAATGTTTTATAGTTTTATTGCTACGCGCTGATAAAATTCGCCACTTATCACGACAAAGGTGAGTGCACTACGTCTCTACCTTCAAACATCTGTTTTTTTACGAAGGTCACTGCGGACTATTCCGGACACAAGATATAACTAAATCATGTCTGTATTACCCTTGACCGATTCCAATGTCAAAATGTCTAGATACATAACAAAAAAACTTTAGAAGAACTAATATTCATTACTTAAAGCCAAAAAATATGGAAATTTTATGAAGTAAACTATTATCTATAATATAAAAATGAATCGCAAAATGTGTTGGTAAGCGCATAACTCAACAACGCCTGGACCAATTTGGCCAATTCTTTTTTTTAAATGTTCGTTGAAGTCCAAGGATGGTTTTTACGGCGAGAAAAATTCGTATAATTGCCGGGAAAACCCTAAAAACAGCCCTTTTCTTTTTCCCATACAAACCCCCAGCTGTCAAACATTTGACGTCAATCGAAACAAAACAAAGACGCGTTTTAGAGAAATAGGGCAGAACAAGGTCTGCCGGGACACCTAGTATAAAATAAGTTCGTGAATATGGCAACATGGTTCAAACTGCGTAGGTACATAGCTTGCTTTATGGGTAACGGGTAAGGAGCATGTAAATTACTGTTGGATAGGAGAGGATAGTTAGTCAATTAGTTTTTTATGTACAAACATAATACATGAAACAAAGAAAGAAAGATAAAGGTATGTACTATTAAAGGACTGACTGACTGACTTCGTGTTACTTCGCATTCCTTCGTGTAACCGAGTAAAAACGAAGTGATTTTGTTTGTATGAAAAACGAATTCTGACAATAAGTATTTTTTGGACAAAACTATGTATATATTATAAACGCCTATAGATAATATAAAATGGCAGATAGAAATATTTGTAGCGCTGGTACGCGTCTAGTGACAAAAATAATAATCAGAAGGTAATAATATAGAATGATAAAAAAAACCGGCCAAGTGCGAGTCGGACTCGCGCACCAAGGGTTCCGTATAAATTTTGTTCGTTGAAACATTGTGTATTTTAATTAATTTATTCTAAATAAAAATCAAGTTATTTTTATGTATTATTTAGTCTTATGTAGAAATATTTGAAAGGACGTATTAAAAAAAACTACTTACTAGATTTCGTTCAAACCAATTTTCGGTGGAAGTTTGCATAGTAATGTATATCATATATTTTTTTAGTTTCATCATTCTCTTATTTTAAATTTTACCACCTTGGAAGTGTCTTTCGCGCAAACTATTCAGTTTAGAAAAAAAATGATATTAGAAGCGTCAATATCATTTTTGAAGACCATACCCCACACGTGTGGGTTTGATGAAAAAAAAAAATGAGTTTCAGTTCTAAGTATGGGGAACACCCAAAATTTATTGTTTTTATTTTTCTATTTTTGTGTCAAAATCTTAAAGCGGTTCACAGAATACGTCTACTAACCAAGTTTCAATAGTATAGTTAGACAGACAGACAGAAATGACGAATCCATAAGGTTCCGTTTTTTGCTATTTGGCTACGGAACCCTAAAAGGTGTACGGAACACAATAACTTGGTAGGTTTAGTAAGTAAGGTACGGGCGGAGTCCAAATAAAGTTCAATGACAGTAGGTATTAAATTATTGATTACACTCTGACTGAGCGGATGCGTACAATAGTCTTATATATAATTTACTTACTTTATTGACCTATTTACAATATCTGCTGTAAGTAGCCTAAGTAGGCGACTTCTTATACTATACAGGGTGGGGTGGTTAGTGGTACGGTAGGTCAATAAAAAGGTCATCATTTTCGAGATATTTCGATGTTTCTGATTTTTATGTTTTTTTATGTCACAAGTGACAACGAGGCAGGCGGGTCACCTGATGGTAAGTGACAACCGTTGCCTATAGACATTGGCAATACCAGGGGATTGCCAATGTGTTGTACACTTTATTACAATGCCTTAAAGGCGAACTGGCTCTCAAGTGCAATTGCCGGAACACACCAACAGGTGCTTGGCGACAGATTTTCAACTTGAGGGTGGTAGCCAGCCAGTCGAGTACTACAAAGTACCCTACCACCGTGCTGTGGTTTCCTCACGATGTTTTCCTTCACCGAAAGCTCAAGCTCATTGTAAGGATTCGAACCCACGACCTTCGCCGCGGTATCCGACGTCACTTACCACTGAGCTATCATCGCCTTAAATATCTCGAAAATGGTGACACTTTTACAACGTACTATTTACCGTACATCCTGTATATATTTGAATAACTTCCGAGTAGTGTCAGTACCTAAAATAACTACATACCAAATTTTATGAAAATATGTTTACGTTTCTCAGATAAGCTCGGATAAACAAACAGAAAAAGGCATGTAAAACTTTTTGTAACGAAAATAGCTTTATTCAAAATCACAGACAAAGACTTATATATTTTATTTATGCGCTATATATATACATTTAAACTAATTTCCTAAGGTTCCTATCTGAAAATATACCCGTCCGTAGGTACTTTCTATTTTAGTCGATTTCTCGATTCGACTTTTCGATTCCTTCTCAGCCCCTTATTTGAACAGAATAAACGAATACAGCTCTTTCAAATATGTAGAAGCTTCAAGCATACATAACATCTCAAACTGTATGTAATAATAATGTTGTACTTAATATAAAAAATCGTTCTACATGCATGTATGTTCTTTCTGGAATTTGAATCGCAGATTTTTTTTTTTAAACTCACATAGAATTTTTGTACCGGGGTTTTGCCCATTCATGTGTCAAAATGCGACCTTTCGCAACTTAAAATTCGTATGCTGGCTATTCGTCAGCAGCATTGTAACTCACTTTTTACAAAATTTCATGGTATTTTATTTTAATCATATTGTTGATTATTTTCGCGAACTAAATTCATATAGTAGTAAAATACATATAACGGGTCTTTATTTACAGTTTCAATTATTTTTTTGATTTGGTATATCTAAATTGTTATTAAGGCTTATTTAACTCTCATTCCAATAACATAGTCCTACGTAGGATCCACATTCCACATAATCCAATGTCTGCCACGTGAAAGTAAAAGTAATATAAGAGGGAATGAACTATCGAATGAAGCGAGCAGCCATCGGCGAGCGTTTCTCAGAACGACTCGGTCGGTTAATGCCTGCCGATTTCCTGTGCACACAGCACACTGGGCACGCAATGCCATCATCACTACTCGCTTCCATAGACAAATAAACTATAGTTTTAAAAATATTTATTTAATCGTCACGTGTCAATTAATATTATGAAAAAAGCGTTCTAGGAACTCGACAGTTCTGTTTCCTTCACGTACAATACCGGGAGGTAGTTATATTAATTAAAACAAACGAAACATTGACATGTAAGTGTTCACCAAATGTCAAAGTTCTCAAATTCTCGACTGACAGTGACAACCCTATTGACGAATGAATCGAGTTGTCGAATGCATTTGCATGATACCGTTAACGACCTGAAAGCAGCACAAAACACCGAATTGAAATTTAAATCGCTCAGTTCCTGAATTATAGGAAGTAAACAAATAAAAACATGTATTCTGATGTTAACTGTTTGTGCGGAACTGTAAGAGATTGAATCTAGATTATGAACGTGATTCACTTGTAGTTGTCTTTCTTATAGACTAATGGCCTTATTCATAAAGATTTCGTCGATTTTTAGCAACTGTTTAGCAGATTCTTAAATCGAATTTTCTATAGAGAATTTGAATTTAGAGTCTTCTAAGCACATACTAAACACCGTTGAGTTTGTTATGAATAAGGCCATAAATATCTAGCTATCAGGAGATTTACTTACTAAAATACTGTTTAAAATTTAAATGGTCACGTAGATAACGTCACATTGTTTGACAATGGCTGGAAGATAATCGATAAATGTGACAACTCAAACAGTGGTTCAGGTGCAGATGTTTTGTAATATTTTTAAGGAAATTATAAAGTAACCGTCCTACGCTTGTTGTACACCTAAAGCAAGCTACATAGTAAAATGTGCTTAGTTGAAACAAGAATTTGGTTCTCAAATTAAACAAGAAACCATTATTTGTAAATTCGCACCAAATCTCATGAGAGTAGACTAAGGTTTATTTGCATCTTAATTCTCAATATGTGGCATGTTAAAGTACCACAATGTGTCAGTTCAGTACGGCACACATCCATTCTATTCAATGTTAATTTACATTGCGTAATGTTGTTTTAATACATTCATAATTTATATTTAAGTTGAACGCAGACCATTCGTTCTAAATTACGTCGCAATTTGTCATTGCCGTCTGGGACCATAACTTAATGACCGAGACTTTCTTTTTTATCATATTCGATAAAAGTGCATGTCCATAAATCATTGTATGTTGGTGAAATTCGCAAACTGCATTTTGTATTTAGCATGGTTATAAAAACAAATGCTGTCAATTTTTAATGCTAATCGAGTTGTCATATTAATTGAAACGATTGTGACAGCACTCAAGTATGAGTCAGTGCTCGCAATTTTATTATCGAGCATGATATCGATATTGTCTGTGTCATTTAATATAGAACGTGTTCCCGATAAAATATGCACTGCTTTATAATGCTTCTCAAATTATATTGCTTTTATTCAAATGACATTTTAATCAATAGACTCATGAAAGGAATAGAGCGTTAATACGATTTTAATATTTTTATTTTCCGATTATTGTTGATTTGGGATATTTTTAATCGATACATGGACGTATTGTAACGTCTTCTAGGTTTAATATGCATTATAATCATGCTTAGAACGTGAAACGAGACCCCGACAGCTGCATTTCGCATCTGAACGTAACGTTCTCTCCCAACCAACAACATATCTGTTTTTGAACGTTTCTCGGAACAGTGCACTTGTGTCCGATTGCGCCGCGCCTGGTGTGTACAGAAATAAAAATACAATGAACGCTTTCCCGCGGTTTCCTCGCACGTAGTTTAGCTATCTAACAATGACGTGCATCGAAAGATAGACTCTACTGTTCGGAGTTAACATTGAATTTAGAATGTTAGTGTTGTGTGATAGGTCGTTCTGTGTCGGTGCTGTCGATGCGTCATGGAATGGCGGCCGATGAGCGAGCGGGTGGCGTGCGGGTCATCGTGCTAAGCAACGTCTACATATAGAATGTATAGCGCAGTTGTTTGATCCAATCTGTGTATAGTTATGGGTATATGTATGTAGGTTTTACGTTACGCTGTTGCCAGCCGGCTGTTTGCTAGCGAACGAAGGTCACTCGACTCGGCTCGAGTGTGGGTGAATTTGCTGTCTTGAGTAGGTGCGCTGTACGCTTACGAACGGAATGGCTTTTTGTTGTTTGACTTTATACTTTTTAAGTGAACAGATGTATAAATTTGTGTTTATGGGCCACACTTTATTTTATACATACTTTTATTACATTGATTGATTGAGTAATCAATTTGTTTGAATTTGTTGACCTATACTGTTTTAGTTCCTATATTGTTAATGCTGTTACACATATTCTATTACACAATTGTAATGCAATTTATAGGGTGTTAATCTAAACGAACTAATTTAAAAAAAATACTATTTTCTCTCTTGGCTATCGTAAAAAAACGAAATAAAATAAATGTATGTTTCCCAAACACTTATCCTCTTTTTTGAACTTCGATTCTTTTCTCACGTGACCAATGGTAGGGGAGGCAATGATGCTAAATTTGTAGTTACTCGAGCGTCTTTGGGACCTACTGGAATTTGAAGATTAGGTGGAATAAAGAAAAAAAGTTTATGTGATATTTTCCCCTTCAGCGGTGGGGGGAGCGTCTACAGGGTTTCAAAAATGTAAAAAAAAACAGTCACCAAGAAATACTCGAGCGCGTCAGATATTAATAGGGTAGTCGCGCCACGTCTGTCTGATAACGGAAAAATAATAATCGGCCGTACGAAGGGGTCGAAAATATTTAAAAAAAAAATTTACTCGAGCGCGTCAGACATTGATAAGGGATGTTAAGTGAACCCTCCAGTAGCTCCTATTTTAAAGACGAAAAAACGATTTGGGCGCGACCATCAGTCAGGGCCGATTTTTGAAAATGCAAAAAAAAATCGTGACCTTGATTTACTCGAGCGCGTCAGATTTTTATACAGGAGGTTCTTCTTGATGGCTTTGTTGTACTGACCCATAATCTGACAATTATGTTGAGGAATTTCCTTAATCTGACGGTTTGAAAAAAAAAATATATAAAAAATATCGAAATCTCCAAAATGGTTCAAGATATCGAAAAAATATTTGTACAAAAGTTGTAGAAAATTTAATCTTCTACAATATTTATTCTGTATACATATACCAAAAAACCCATAGGAAACGAGATATTTGCAATAAATGATTTTTTGACCTTTGACCTTGAAGAATCAGTAGTCGCGGGCACCCTAAGATAAGTAGCTTTTGAGACAAGTTTTAGGGTGTCAAAATAAAGGTTTATACAAGTTAATAGCTGACTATCTCTCATTCTGAGGTGAAACTCATAATATTCCTGGACTATACACTTAATAATGATTTTAGCTACTTCGGCTTGTGCAAATCGGCAGATTAAGATATTTCCGTAATTCATGACTAATTTCCTTCAAAATAAAAAAAAAACTAATCGCGCTCGAGAAAATCCAGGTGACGTTTTTTTTTTGCAACTTTGCGAGTCTCCAATTTTCTTTCGTCACGCCCAAATTGTCAGATTATTGAAATGTACACTATTTTGCATGTAACTAACTTACCTTACCTTAACCTGACGCGCTCGAGTATTTCAAACCATCGATTTTTTTTTACTAATCTGACGGGCTACCCTAGACGTTCGACACTATATAGAGGGCTCAGATTTGGTGAGAGTACTTCACAAGGTGCAAGGTTGCCCCCCTTATGTTAATCTGCCGCGCTCGAGTAAATCCCGAAATCCCCTATTCGCCTCCCCTACCACAAGGGCTTGGGAACTAAATTATTTGGCTGTTGGTGCTATTGTTTATGCTATCCCGGCACCGGTTTTACAAAATATTTTCCTTATTATTTTTAACCTGATTGCATCATAAAAAACATATCATGAAATCTCATTTCAATGGGTTGGGACCAAATCATCGAACTCATATCTGACGTTGACTACCGGTTCGTACACCCGCCTTAGATGAGATGTATAATCAATTGAAATTGTACTTGCACACCAAATTAACTGTACCAGAACATTATCACGTAGATTTAAATAAGAAACATGTCGATACCTCATACATAACAGAGAACTTCATCTCATGATAATCGCTTAATTTTTATTGCTGTCAATTTTATTTAGTGTTGCCAGATTCCTGCTTGACTCAAGGAGTAAATAAATAAAAATAAAATTCGTCAACTGATAAAGTATCGTTACATTATTGTTTAAAAATACCCGGTTGTTTGTCCATTAGCAGTTGCATCATATAAACGTTAAGACGATGATTATGCAATGGCTCACTATAGCTATTTATTTGTCTCTGACTAATTTGCCTAGATAGTGCCATCCACGAAGGCACGCCCCACTCTTTTTCCTTATTCCTTACAGTGCAAGTGTATCCTTTCGCTAGTGTTGTAGTCCTGTATATCGTCATATCGATATATACTTATCGACATATCGACAGCACTACAACACAGGTGAAAGGATGCGCACATGCAAAAGATTAGGAAAAGGATGGCACTATCTATAAACACCTCTATTTATTCCAGGTGATAGGCTATGGTAACCACTTACCATCAGGTAGGCTGTAAGCTTGTTTGCCACCTAGTGGTATAAGAAAGAAAATTTGTTGTGACACCTGATGTAACTAGGACCCATAATTTTATAATAATCTAAGTAGCTAAAATAAATTGTCATTTTAAAAAATTGATGTGACTCAAATTTCATAATTTTGGAGTTATACTCGTTTGACATTTGCGCTAAAATAGATTTCGTAACTGCTTAGCACTATTATTTTATTAAATCTAATTATAAATTAATCCTTTACGAAATTTTTATATTGAAGACTTGAGACAAAATAGTTTTAGTATCCTTTCGTAAAGGTAAAGTCAAAGTCAAAACCATTTATTCAGTTTAGGCCCTAGAAGGGCACTTATGAAGGTCGAATTACAGAAGTTACCACCGGTTCGGAAGTCAGCCTTCAACTGAGAAGAACCGGCAAGAAACTCAGCAAGGTTACATTTTTTAAATATTTTTGGACCATCTGACTATATTGGCTTTTTTTTTTAAATGTTTAACAATTTTATTCTTAAAGTAATACATAAAAAATTATAACCCGCATTAGTTACCTACATAAGAAGGTAAGAACTACATGTATAAGAATAGGCCGAGTTTGTTAGGATCATTTGTATTATACTTTTGTATTGTAAGTAGGCGTTTAAATATATTACAAGCTGACAAATGACACTTGGCATGGGGTCAAGGACAACACATGTGGGCAGAGACGCATGCGCTGTATGTAACGGCCGGTGTTGCCAGAACACCTGTTTTTTTTGTTGTAAATAATCATGAAATTTTTATTTGTCACTTGAAATTAAAATTGAGCTAAAAATTAAGAGTAGTCAAATTGGTTTTGAAAAGGGACAAGCTGTTGCTATTGTTCTGATGGATGGTTCGTATTGAGCTTTTCTTTTTTTTCTTGTCCTTATCCCACGCTGGGTGTGGTCGGCACAACATGTTTTCCTCTTCCACTCCGCTCTATCACTAGTCGTCTTATTACTTTGAGCATCGACTCATAAAAGCATGGAAATGTCTAGTCACAACAACCAATGTACTTATAATCTGTTGACTCGCGACATTAACCTGTCAAACAACTCGTCAACTCGCGCACAGTTCTAAAAAAAACAAAATTCGCGCCCAATTTTCAAGTAAATGTCATCGTCCCGATTGTCCCATTTGAGAACCAAGTGGTGCGGACTCTGAAACCCCGATTGTCCCAAGAAAGAACTGACAGGTTAAATCATAAGATAAGCTAACGAAATAAATTCCATTACACGGAAATACAAGAAACTCGAACTAAAAAAAACAATATTTAAATATTCGTATTTCAAAGAAAATTTACTACTTAATATTTTCAAAGAAATTTTCTTTCAGCAGCGAAATAGCTATTCAGAAACATTACCTAATTTGATATAAAAAAAGATGATCCTTTTTTAATTCTATGTAAGTACAGGATAAATTCCGTCGGCTACATAGCGTAAGTACCCGAAACAAATAACAAGCCCCTGAGGGAGGTAAACTTTGTTTTTTTTCCTACTACCTGAGCCTGTAACGAGGTACATGTATAAATTTATCTCGAAAAGGGTAAAATATGAAATGGAAAAATGTGACAGGTAGTTTTTTTTAAGGAATAAAATGCCTACAGCTAAAATATCTGATAGAAATGAAAAAGAAAAATATGAACCTGTTGATCTATTTGCGTTTTCAATTTCCATTCCGCTTCGATATTCTTCGTACAATTTTACTAATCAGTAAACTAAAATAAATCTTAAAAATCCTACTTACTTAGGTAGTTCATTCTATACCTTAATCATAACTTTATCTCGGAAAACTCAGGTTAGACAAGGCTGAAACCGTAGCAAATAATAATCCGTGATAAGGTGAAAATAATTAATGTCTTATATCTCCAACAAGTCTAGAATACCGGCATTATAGTAGAAAGTAGCTAGCCAAGATTGCCAAACGTGTTCCCAGGTACTGCTTAACTAACCTACCCAGGCTGTTTACATGGGAAATTCGTAGCAAGTTTGAATAAAAAAAAAACGTAATTCTCTGGCTCTAACTCCCGCGGAGCATTTTTCGAATTTCGATGCCTGACGAATATGGCGCCGCAGGGTGTCCACGGACCTATTCTTAGTAGGTACGAAGGTGTGCAGTCCATGTAGCCATTATGAAGTCACGAATGTGCGTCACGGAAAGTAAACATTGCAAGGAAAACGTTCGGAATGCTCTTTCACAACACCTATTGATAACGCATACCGCGTACCTACGTGTTTAATATTATGAATTAATTCCTCGTGGCTATCGATTTATTTATCTAGCTTCGGGGGTGATGACCGAGATGGGAGTGAAAGTCCGATCATAGTTATATTAACTGGCAATACTGGCGGGGCGTGTCGAGTATAAGGTCTCTTACAAAATTGTTTTTGGTTATCTTCTATTTTTAAATGGTCCGTTTTATAAATGCTTTGAATATTGAAGAAATGACTAATAGCTTCGAACTAAGGAATCAACAGAGATTACAATAAAAGTGGGAATCTTTTTATCTATAGGAAAGGTCTAATTTAGTTTTTTTTTATATCTATGAAGTAATGTGTCTTTGCTTACTACTGCGTTATGTACAAAATTATGCACTATAATTCTTCTGAACGAATGCTACTGACCTCTTTAATAGGAACTCCGTGACATCGTATAAGGATAGTTCTAATAGTTTTCCAAATATAAAATATATTTGGAAATCAAAATGAATGTCAAAAAGTTTGGTTGTGAATGTTAATTAAGCGATTTGTTGGATTCGTGTCGAGAAAGGCAAACGTGAGGTGAGTCAAACTCACCTTTCCGGATTAGTCATCGTTTCGAAGCCAGTCAGACTCAACTCACAATACAGGCTACGTGAATCATGACATGTATTCTTATTGTCCATCTCCTAGGACGAGACAACAATTAAAAAAATCAGCAAACAACACAAAATATGAAATTGTTAGAGAAGAAAAAGAAATTCAATTTGAAAAGTTTCTTGCCAGTCCAAAAGTATTATATTTTAATATGGTACTATAATTAATAAATTAAAGTTTCAACCCCAGTTAATTGAAATAGAGTTGCAAGGTTAAATAATGTAGCTCTATGGTTTCTAGCGGAGTAAACACCAATAAAACAAAGTTTAGTTCGTGTTTTAGCACGTGACCACACAAAACAATAAACTTATGGAAAGTTTTAAGTTATTTATCGTGAAACGTGAATATCAAGTCGGAAGTCCTTGGGGAACAGTCTCAAAGTTTCCAATAAGCCGTCGAGAGTTTAGGAATTTCTTGATACTTGGATTTGAGGTTTTCATCTGTTTTGCTGATATACCTATTATGTTTTAATTTAAACACTCAGCATTTGTTACTTATTTGGATGATTAAACGTGGAAACCAGATTTGATACGACCTTCTCCTTTTGAAGGTCTTTGTTTTTCTTTTCCTTTTTGATTGCATTCAGCGCTCGGTTTTTAACTGTTAACACTATTATTGCTTCGTATTTAGAAGTCTGGGGTTCCGTTGGACCCTCGTACGGAACCCAATAAAGTGGTACCTTATGAAAACGCGTGGAATCATCATCTTTTGTTGTTCCATAGTCACGATAACCAATGTCGAGAATTTACCAAGTCTAGTGGGTTTGAGCCGAGGTCGATCTACTCACGCAATTTTATCATTATATCGAAAGGCGAATGACAACCTACAAACTTTTAATAAAAAAATCTTTGTGTCGGCATAAATTGCTCATACTAACTCACGCTACTTGTTTTGTTGAGTTTTGTAAAAAGCAGGGCCGTCCTCAGTACCTCTACCATGAGTTTGCTCTATTAACGTAATCGATACTCGCTAGCGACTACGGTAAACATTTATACAGTCTTATTCATAATGAGTTATCGGAGGTTTAAAAGCTCGCTAAAAATAGATTGTCAAAAAGTGTTATTCATAATCGTTCAATAACGCTAAAAAGTTCTTTAACTCTCCGATGTAGTATGAAGATTTTTGCAGTGCCTCTAACGGACAGTTATGGCAATACAGTTTTACATACAAAGTTTGTTACCATATTCATTAGAATCGATTACGATACCAGAGTAAACCCATGGTAGAGGTACAGGTGGGCCATAATAAATAACCATAACACTAAATAAATCCTTTATTGTTACGATGTTAAATATATTCGGATTAACATGAGATTTTGTGAAATCGTATTATTACGATGGATATATGAAAACAAGTTTATAACGCCATTCAAATCGAGTTTTCTCGGTATTCGACGTGGGCGGAATTTATACGTCGGACGAATAACTTGTAACAAAATATGGCTATTTGTTATTCGTGAAAAGGCATAGACAGTAGACTGCCACTGGTTTTTGGTTCGCTAGAAATCCTTGAGTCGAAATCAGCGAACAATACGTTTATAAATTCCGTCAATGGGTTAGAATTTTAATATTCGGTACATGTTTCTTAGATACTTTACAAAACAACCGTTAATTCTATGGTTTTATTGACTGGGTATGCTTCGTTATTGGCAATAGTCATAATTATAAGTACTTACAAGTTCAGAGTGGTGCAATTTCCGTTCCACCAACACATTATTGAGATCATTTTATTCGTCAGATTTCCTCTTGTGTTACCGACCAGGATTGCATTCGAACAAAGTTATATAATTTAGTGTTTTTGGAACAGATTAAACTGCATTGTGGTTAGTTGTAATAAATATTATAAATCGTAAATTTTTATAGAGAGCTTAAGCATCATCATCCCTTAGGAGTTGGTTGCCTGGCATATTTTAAACACCTTTGTACAACTATAGAAAAATAATTCAAGGCAAACATATTTCGACTATGCTCTTTCTCCGTCTGAAGCCGGCCTTTGACGAAAAGCTTTAATTAACCGATTTTTTACCAAATGATCACCTTTCCCTTTGTAAGATGTCGGTTCTCTCGTTACCAACACGTATTTTTAGAACTACACCGCTGTTTCATGCGAATTAAATTGTGAAGGAATATAATAAATGACCTACGAAGGCTGAAACTTTTAAATTCAGTGCCTAACATATCTAGACATCGTAAAGTCATAACACAAAACCTAAACTTTGTTTTATTTTTAATTTAAAAAGAGAACGCTTTTAAATTTCATTTACGCTTTAGTTGAGTGCTTACTGCTGTTACTGCTTCATGTTATTATGAAGACGGTCCTTTCAGCACTTTCACTTTTTCAAAAGTGGAACATGGCAACACATCTTCAACAACGCTTCTCATACGCCTATTACCGGGAAAGATTGAAAACGGATATCAATAAAAATGTTTATTTAATAATAGAACTTTTATTCCCGTTGGGAAAGATGAATAATTTTAAAATGAGAACGACATCCGTTTAAGAATATCCATGATGACGCATGGCCTGTTATTCACCATTCCATATGTTATACTACGATTAAATTCTCGCCAAATATACCGATATGGATCTCATTCGATTAAGATTTAAAGTGGCGTGCGCTCGAGAATTTGTTTCGGCAATCCATCAAATGTACGTTTGTTTTTCTAACTATAATAGTATTTAATAGTTACCTGTTTCTCAAAAACCATTTAGCTATTTCTGACATAAATGAAACACTAAAATATGCAAGATTTTTTTTATCACGTTCCGCCATTATTATAATCAGGGCGTGGTAAAATCAGTAGCTTTGAATTTTCGCAATATTTATCATATGGGCTCTTAGGGTATTTTTTGAATAAACGAAATAACTTTGACGACTTTAAATTTGATACTGTTGAATCTCCTCCGTTTATAGCAACCGGACGATCTCCAATCCCAAGATTTCGGTATCTAGAGGGAGAATATCGGCAATCAGTTGCATGCCAGTGCCCAGTAAGCTCCAGTACTTAGTACGTTTCATACGCTATTCGTAAGTTGTAGGGATCCACATAGAACAGCAAGTGGAGTTATCAATGGTCTAATAGGTTATTTTTGTTCCAGGCCCGGGCAAACGGATCACGGGCACGGCGGCGGCGGCGCGCTGGCGTACGGTGGCAAGCCGGCGGCGGGGGCCGTGGTGGCGCCGCCGCAGCCCCGTCCGCCAGCGGCGCCCTACGCCCCTCAACCTTACGCACCCGCCCAGCTGCGCCTGCACCAACCTGGATATGGGTCCGCTGCGTTGTCATACAGGTACTGCACTGACTCCAAAATCTCCTAAAACCCGATTCACAGCTTTTCCATGTTTATTAAAAACAAACTGCCAACATCATACCTTTCCGCCGTGATTTTAAGAAAGCACTTAACATGAAAAGTCGAAAATTTAACTCCTGTTCCTTCATCTACGTGAGAACCTATTATTATAAGTCATCGATCGATCAAACATCGATTTCTTCGCCAAAGTAGATACTTTGGGATAGTAACGACTACTATTAATCCATCTAACATAACTCTTGAAACTATGAATATCCGACATGATTCTAAATTGGAAAGTGATTTAATGCGGTCATAACTCCGTTATAAACTCGTGAAATATTGATTTATCACGTCTTTGATCATCTTGAGTGTCATATATCTTAGCTGTACAATAATCTTCATTCGAAGATGACACATATTCCAATTTATTTACCAACCCTATCACCAACTATTAATCTGGTTCAACTTTACTAAACTTGATTGTTTTTCTGTCAATTGTCACTTTTGTCCATACTTTCTGACGTCCTTTGACACAAAGACGACCGAATCGAATCGCAATAAAAGTTGATGGTAGGTAACCTACAGGCTATTAGTTCGACCTTTCGTCACTTTGCCCTTATTAACTTTTCTCTATGTTTAGTAATGAATCCCTAAGGTGTCATGAAGTGAAAGTCCCTATTATTTAAATAGCTGCCCGATTTCATCACTTTTGATTCACCAAAGTGTGACTCCATTTAAAGAAACCCAGCAAGCTGCGGGTGGTCACGCAACACGTAAATATAAAACGTGTTGACAGATGTACTCGTATTGAACAGCCTCAACATGACTCACGGTAGTAAAACTATTTGCGTACCATGCGCATGAGTTGAAATATGATTTCCATGGCTTGTTTGTTTTGAATGTTCAATTTTTATCGATTTACAATTCAAATTGTGATCTTGACTCTATTTGAGGTCAACATAACTAATTATTCGTTGATAGTATAATCGATTTAAAGGTAATTAGTTTGGTTAGTATAGAATAGTTTGGTTAGTATAGAAGCCGCTAAAGCATTCAATTGTTTTATTGAGATATCATCAGGAGTTAATTTCTTGGTGTATTTATTAACATAATCAGCCCTAAATTGATGCTTTAGACCTGCGGAATGACCTATATAAAGGTACATACAAAAAAAGAGATCGTTTAATTGCTATAGTGTGTGGATTTCACCAAATATTTTGAACTTTACATGAACATACATACAGTTCAGAATATATCCTTGTCAATCATCCTTTTGATCAACAATACATATCGGTGGGGACTACCTTTTTATCAATTTGTATCGAGCATTGATACCCATTGACAGCCGAACAAGTTATTAGCATTAATTTGCATACTTTGATGATTTAATTGTTTGTTTAAAGGACACGTAACACCGCCTCAGAACTGCCAAAGATTTTTGGCTAAACGAGATTAAACCTGCTAGGCTAAGTATTTGTTATCCTGATTCCTCGTAGAAGCTAAAGAGACACAATATGAACGGTTTACCCGGTATACCCTTCAAATCAACCATCATTTCCCATCTAATGAATCCATCCCTGTAAACGTCTGAAACTAAACGTCAAAGTTGCCCTTAATAGTTACTTTGTAACAGTTTAATGAGAGAACTCTTTGTATCCAGCCAGAGTCGGTCTTAAGAGCGGGTATAAACTCAAATTGAACCCTCTAACCCCAGTAATTAAAGCGCTTTATTTAACTTCGGAACTATATCCACGTTAAAATTGCACTAGAGTTTAGGATCGTAAATTCATTTAGGAGTAGGTAACGTGTACTGCCATTTAACTTTACCACCTGTACTAAATTGTAAGGTTGGAGCTATTTTGCAGTTTTCCAACATTCGATCATAAAGAGCATAATAATTGTGAACTATTGCTGGGTCATGATAAGTAGTTTTTGACTAAAATATTCTTCAAAAAGCAGGCATTGATGCTGATCTGTTGTTTACAAGCTAAGCTATTTTAATCTCACTATACTAAAGACTAAATCTTTCTAACAAAAAACCTTAAAGAATATGTCTTTTGTCCTGGCAACTTCGTCCAATTCCTTGTTTTCAATAATTGCCTGACATGGCATAGACTAATTTTTAGTTTTAACTATTTTCTATTCTTTTTCAATATCTACTGTTTGTGAGAGAAAAACATGTAGTGAGATTAAAATTGTTTTAGATTGCGATCAATAGAATCAGCAACATTGTCTGCTTTTATAAGAAAATTTTACTTCTTAAGTCGATGTTAACTACATATCGGACATTTCCAATATTAACTTCCCGTTACCTGTCTCAGTTTGGCCCGGGGCCCGGATGCGTCATTTCGCCTCCTAAAACGACTCTGCCAAACAAAGAAATTCACAAGTAAAACTTTAGCCTTTCTGAAGGTCCGGAACATTCTTGAATTTGTGTAATTTGAAGAATCTATTGATCTGTTTCTCTGAAGTTATTTTGCTAACTAGTATATTGAACTTTTTACTAATAGATTAACAACAAATGTACAAAATATACAAGCAAATGTACAATTATAATACATAAAAAACTTCTTCGAGGCTGCCGCTGCTGCCGATCGGCAAGGTTCCCAGAAGGCTGGCAGCGTTTCCTCTTTTGCTAACTTAATTTTATCTAATCACTATTCTCTGTATTCCCTTCTTCAAGTATAGAAACAATAATCATCGATCTCTCCTCGCCTCATTGCTTATTAAACGACTTCAAAAAGGAGTTCTGTTTTTTTTTATTTAAAATTCATAGACTAAAAAGAGTTTTAAGTAAAACAATTGATTTGAAGTGACGTGCGTGTCAAATCATAGTTGAGCAGCGGATATCGTACCGTACTCAACATTGCAGGTGAATGTATCTAGTCAGTCATGCAACTACATATTTGTACTCGTAAAACAACGCAATATCTTATTTAAATAGTGATAGAGACAATTGAACTTCAAACACTTGGCTTCATACAATATGTTGCCGCAAACAAAACAATGAGAATGTACTCCGCAATGCGTTGAGATAAGGAAACAGCCATTGTTTGTATCGTAGGGTTGTCAGCTTTGCCAGATTGTTTCATATAATGTGCCTGAATGGCGTGGAACCACCATGATATGGAACAATGGATTATGAAAATAAGAAAATCTCTTTGGCGCCTAATTTATTCGTTGTCGTCAGTTAAAACAAAAAATATTTTTGGCGCCAGTCTAGTGACATGTTTTATTTTTAAACAAGTCGCTTTCGCTCATTCAGTCTTGGCAGATGGCACCGTTGTATGTTTCAATCGAGTAAAATACTCATTTTTTTATCATCATTTCTTAGTTGTCTATGTTGATTCGTCCAGGCGTCTATGGTATATTTTGAATTTCGTGGTATATATGGACGAAAGTAATGTGTAAACATAGCGAAAATGATAAATCGACAACCCTATTTATTGTCTGTCTGTCTATCCGTGCCACGGGAGATATAATACAGAAATGACAATACCCACCATGGGAAACATTTATTACGTTTTTGCAAAACATAATTCTAAGATTTCATTGTGTCGTGTGACACGACAATGAGCTATATCACCTGAATATTATGATTCTTTTCCTTTTATCTTGGTGTAGACAAGATTTCACCGTGTGAACTTAAATAATCACTGGGTTCATAATTTTGTAATAAAACCGTTTTCTACTATACGGTAATCATTAGCATCCTCTATATTATAAATTAATTAGAGAATGTTAATTAAAATTTATAACTTGTTTGTGATTTCACTTGATACGCTTAAAAAATATAACGTCTATTTGATTCATAAACCTCTTTCGATTGAACTCGATAAACATGTTTTTGATGTGTAACATTTTTCCTCTCGCTTTCCTGCAATCTGTGGGAGTGATTCCGTGGAATGGGACGTAAGTGTGTAACAGGAAGCTGGTAAAGAAGTCTAGTATATTATTTCCTCTATTGCAGGCAAAGGGTTCTAGCCCATACAGCCTCAAATTCAAAACTCATTTATTGACCAATGAGTGCGCGCGGTTGGTAGAGTTGGCTATCTGATTGTACCAAACCATTTTCCGAGAGGTTGGTCAATGTATGATAATTACCATGGTGAGATGTCAGATGTTACACATCTTGTGCGACTACTGTACTCGTTTTTCTTTTACGTTTTTTTAACAGTAGTTTTTAACAGTAGTGGTTAGGACCGACGAATTACCGAAGAGACCGTTTTATCCAATTAGTTTCGTTGTTCCATTTTCACTTTTAATTATTGTTATGTAAAACTCAAAAAGAAGGTACCATTAGGAATCGAAATGGATCGTGATGCTGACAAAGAAAGAATTGAATGACAATTTCGCGCTAAAATTACAGGACATGTCATGAACAGAAGTGTCATTTGGTGACATTGTTAGTCGGGTAACAATAAAAAACTATTGTAGCCGACGCAGATACACGACACCCGAAGACTTTGAATGACTTCATTTAAATAAATGCCGATTCTTTGTTTTTTTTTCCTACATCTGTGACTCTGTGTGCCAAAGTCGATGCTATCAGGATTCGTAAGTTGGTTGATTCGTTAGTTAATATTATGTATGGCGCGGTGTATTTTACGATTCCTTGCCTTTTTCCACGATTTGTTTTGAGTTCGATGTCGACAAAGGGGCAATGAACTACCTGAGAGGTTTTGCTTTATTTCGTCCCAATCCTACTAATATAGTAGATTTTTTTATGTTTGTTACTCGATCACGCAAAAACGTCTGAACGGATTTGTATGAAGCTTGGATCACAGGAAGACCACATCCTGGAATAAATAATAGGATACTTTTTATCCCGGGATAACATAAGATGGCTCGGGAACACACCGCGGGGACAGCTAGTAAGAACTAAAATTCATTGCCCGTAAATTAGATTAAACTAAAATAGAGACAATTCGATTTTAAAATTGTGTGTGCTACTGTCTTGCTATCTGTGAATTATCAAGTATACCCCAAAAATCGTAAGGTATCTTATTCATTATTTATCTGAGTGAAAAAGCGTACTTACTCTATATTTTAGTAACACCAATGATATATTAAAGATTATATGAAATGATTTTCAACTTAATGTATCAGCTAATTTTTTTCTTTAAATTACTATTTACGCATCTCGTGCTATTCATTATCATCTAAGTATTGTCGTCGCATGTCAGATCTCAATCAGTAGCAATTTTAATTGATAACTGTTCAATCACGATAGTTCTACAAACAGATAAAACTATTCTTAATTGTCGCGACTGACTAGACACTTCAGAATTGTAAGAAGTTAAAAAGAAGAACGCTTTATTATGATTGTAACTAGACTTGTGTTTGACCGTTACCTCTCGAAGGTCTCACACCGTTAGTTGATGGTGGTAAGCTAGGCGATGTTTCATTTCACCGAAAGCTCAAATTCCTTGTAGGTTTCGAAGCTACGACGCCTCAGGATTAGAAGTAATTGCTGCCGAACTTATTTAGTCTCAGTAATCTATGTTTTTCTAACAAAGAGCATAAGCAATGGACAGAAGAAAAGTTCTGTCAAACGAATCCAATTGTTTGTTTAAAATGTTAGCATTTTCTATTAGGTTTGAGGCTGAATGGAGAGTTACTTTAGCCTGGTCACAGAGATATCGTCGGTAGATGCAAGTTTACTGCAATTTACGACAGAATCATCGCCACAATCACTAAGTTATCATCGTCTATGAATGAGATCAATTTTGCGATTTTCTTTGTACCAGATAAAAATAATTTTGGTAATAAAATATGTAATGGAATAGACCTTGTTGACAGAACAATTTCTGAGCCATTTAAACAATCGGAACGAAAATATGTAGGCGTAAATGTCCACAAAACTCTAAATGCTTACAAAAAAAAAAGAATGTTATATTTCTGGGCAAAACAAACATTTGACAAGTGTGTGCGTCATTCGAGGACGCCCACGGACTGTCATGACGACGACTTGGCGTGAAATTCGCGCAATGCCGCTGTCATATTGAAGTGAAAGTCTGTATTATTACCATAATCCTATTTTCTGTAACGATTAACATTGATAAGTCTCTACGTGAGTTGTTCTGGATTTTGGATGTCTCACGGCTGCACTCAGAGACGTCAATTAAGACTGATTATTATCTTTAGGTCTGTCCCTTTCTATAGCTAGTCAATAAACAAAGATGGATACACTTTTAATAGTCATTAAATCCTAATTGTCGTTTCTGAGTACGGCAGTTAGTGACCAAAAATAATCATTTGTTATAGCTTGTGGCTCCGACTTAACATTTCGTACAAGTCCTCTCGATCCAAAACCTTGCTTATAGAGAATAGATGTTCTTTCCATCAAATCTTCAGAATTTGTCCGTGTTATAGGCGTCCATTTATTTAAAAGAAGTTGGTTCTAAAACCAAGTATTTGTGCCACCAAGGATATTCGATTTACATTCTTCAAGTTTACTTTGGTTTCACCTTTAGGCATTGCTGTTTCTTTAGTGAAGCCATTTGTATTGACCTGTTCTCGACCCCGTGGTTTATGTAAAGCGTCCTACCTATTGAGATTTACATAAACATTTTGGATAACATCCAACCAGACCAGTTATGAAAGGATCGGCAGAAATAGCGCACTGTACTCGAGAAGTATTATCTGCATTCAGTTGCCGCTGCAAACGTTTTTAACTAGTTTATTTTTGGCACTGAGGTCTTTTGTAATTCCGTGACATAAATATATGAACGGAATCTCTTTGGCAGCCACCATTATCGTAAATCAACGCTCCGTAGGTTTACCCGCTTTGTTTCTTATATAAACACTTACGTAAGTTTGGTACAATGAGTTTATATTCGTGATAACCTAGACACAGAGAACTGAGAATAATGTGTTGCAGACCGTGTCAAGAAAAACGTGAGAAAAAGCTTTTACCAAGGTACCTACCTACCTCCTGTAGATTTGTTTTTTTATAACTATATAAATAACATCACGCGATGCGGACTTGGCTCGAGCTCAATCACCTCGAGTTATATAGAGTCATGCATCGCAACTGCACGTGCTGTAATATACGACTAAACAACCAATAAATGTAAAATAACGCTATCAACTACAAATGTAAATATTGCAGAAAATTCAATTAGGTTTACTACACGGAGTGACGTGTAGCGTTGTGCGATAAAGTGAACGCGTCTGGATTTAGTCCGCCACGTTGGCAGCACTGCCACGTGGTGTGACAGCGCGGTGCGAGGACGCGCGCGGAATAATAATAAAAAAATAAACATTGTGGATTGTGGAGCGGCGCGGTCTTGCCGCTACAGTCAGACGCCCCCGCCTCCCGCGCGCAACCTTGGCCTTTCCCCCCGCACATGTCGGCATGTGACCGACCATAGATTATTAAAGAAAATACTGATACGCAGCGATTGTTAAATTGTTTTATTACGTGAATGATTCAACATAATGACATTATTGCGTGGCTGTTGTAAGGAAAGATGTACAAGGACGGAGATGGCGCTACTAAATAAAAAGTATAAGAAAAAGTTACTGAAGTACAAATCTAACCTTTTTCTAATTAGGTACTGACTTGATATTATTATCTGTTAGAAAAAAAAATCATGTGCACAAGTGAAGTGATATGAAATGAAAGCGTGTATCGTGACTTTTCAGGTTGTCCTAAAAAGTCAGTGAAAAGTTTTAGTGGAACAGCCGTCGATTTCACTAAAACCTGACAGGACTTCTACGGAGAGGACTAGACTTTAATGTGATAAAAATAACGTGACTTTAACATAAAAGAAGAATATTGAAAAATGGTTTAGGCTTGATAGTCTTGTAACTAAAGCCTTTAAATAAACAAAGCGTCATGCCAAAGTGTCTCGTGGACCTGTGAAATAATATAACGAATATTTACAATAACGAAGCACAATAAATTCAAATATTTTTCAAATGGCAATTTACGAAAAATGTTTTATAATTACTACAATTCAAACTACATTCTTTACTGGTAACTCCTACAAAATTTAAGTAGGTAGTTAATGTTGTAGGTGTCTTTGCCAGAAAATGCCTGATAAATTAAACCCATGTCTATTTAATTATATCTGTATACGAACATATGTATAGCTTGATGCCTTCTACACGGTATTCCCGAACTTTGATGTGTTCGCTTGCACCAAATAACTTCTTGAAATGGAGGTCTAGGATAGTTGGGCTTGATTTCCCGTCGCAGTATGCTATTGGACATACAAAAGCTCTCAAAGCAGATGCTTCCAATCTCCGATATACTGACTGATAGCATTCCAGTATATTCTCACGTCTTTAAAATTGGCAATAATATCTGCTATAGAACTCTCACATTTTATCCTTAATTTAGTTGAACTATAGTCTTTCCTGAAGCAGATCTGTAACGCTCATCTTTAGATCATCGATTGTTTCAGTTTGAAGTCAACTCCCCTACAATTTAGGAAGAAACGGTCCTTCTATTGTGGGCATTGTGGCCTACACATTTCTGCCCACCTTTAATTTTATTGTAATGCAGTCACCTCCTGAACAGTATGAACTAGAAAATGGCCATCTAAACTAATATGTTGTTTGTTTGTTACGATTTAAATCAAAAACGACTGGACCGATTTAAAAAAATCTTTCACCTTTAGAAAGCTACATTATCCCTGAGTAATATAAGCTACATTTTTTTTATCCCGGAAAACATAAGTATTATATAAACATGAATGAGCATCCTGTAGACGTTTTCCCTAGAGACTACAGCATCTTCAAAAGAGGAGTAAGAAGGTTTACGCAAGGTCGGCAACGCGCTAGTGACGCATCTGGTTTTGCATGCGTCTATAGGCTACGGCTAACCGCTTACCATCAGGTGGGCCGTAAGCTTGTTTGCCACCTAGTGGTTCCTACAAAAATCCGCGTTCCCTTATTACGAAGTGGACAGCATCTCTTAATACCGACCACTTTTTTTCTTGTTATTCTGGATAAGCTTGTGTTTGACCACAATCTCACCATGGTAAGAGATGATATGGCCGAAGGTGGTAAGTACACAAGGTCCTAGATGGAAATTGGCTCTCAAGTAAATCTCAATAATTTAAGAAAGATCCACTGCTAAAAAAAAATTGTCTTGCTGAGTTTCTTGCCCAAGTCTTCTCAGTTTAATTGTATTCCGAAACGGTGGTAGAGTCAATTGTAACGTCCATAAGTGCCTTACCAGGGCCTAAACTGAATAAATGAGTTTTGAGTTTGAGTTTGAAGTGCAGTAGTATTCAGCCAGTCGGGTATTTACTACAAAGTACCCTACCACCGTGCTATGGTTTCCTCACGATGTTTTCACGGAAAGCTCATTGTAGGATTGGAACCCACGACCTTCGCCGCGGTATCCGACGTCACTACCACTGAGCTATCATCGCCCTATATATCTCTTTTATGTTTAATTATCATTCCAGGGACAGCAGCTACGTCCGAGGCGGGGGTGCAGTTGGGGAGTACCGCGGCGGGGGCGGCGGGGGCGGCGGGGGCAGCGCGCGCATGTCCCTGCTGGCGAGCACGTACCTGCCCCCGCCTGCCCCCAGCGTGCACCATCCGCCGCCCGCAGATCCGCCACCCTTCAAGAAGATCCGCCTCACTGCTGAACGTCCGCCCATCACGCAGCTGCCGCATCATCACCAGCTTAGGGTTGATACTAGGGTGAGGAACCACTTCTTTTTACAAGCATTATATTAACTTGCAATGTAGGTATGTATGTTTTTCCGGGTTGAATCTTGCAACTCAATTTTGAAGCAGATATCTTTAACCGATTGAGCTGATATTTTGTATACACGTTTAGTTTGGATGACAATGCATGGCAAGCTGTGTGACGTCATTCTAAATACAACATGGCGGAACACCTAAGATAGCGGACTATTATTTTTTAATGCAATTCTACAATATGGATATCAAATGAAAGGGTTTGCTGAGAATAACTCAAAAAATAAAGTGACGTCACTCTGAATCCAAAGCTTGTTTTTAAAAAAGTTTTTTTAACTTATAACATTTCTATTTATTTTTTATTCTGTAAAAGCTTGTGTTTGACAATCTCACTATGGTAAGTGATGATGTGGCCGAAGGTGGTAAACACATAAAGCCTAGATGGGAACTGGCTCTCAAGTACAGCTGTCGGAACTACTCGGAACACACCGATAGGTGCTTGGCGACAGATTTTCAACTTGAGCCAGCCAGTGTGACACTCTCGATGTATTTTTTTATTTTCTTTTGTTATTTTTCTTGTGTGGTGTACCAATAAATAATTATCTATCTATCTATATAATGAATGTGACGTGTTCCAGGAGCCGGTGAACGCATACAATACGGTGGAGGTGCTCTCCCCGAACCCCCCCTCGGAGCCCACGATCGAGGATCAGAGCTTCCGAACCACCAAGGATGACCTGCTGCAGCAAATATCTAAGGTATACTATACCTAACTGTCCATTTATTAAACATTAGCCCAACCAACTGTCCCCGCCGTTTCACCCGCGATTCCCGCCGTTTCACCCGCGTTCCCGAGGAATCTTATGTTCCGGGATAAAATAAAAAATAAAATAAATAAATAAATATCCTGGTACATTTGTTCAGACACGGCTATCTGATCCCAAACCAAGCAGAGCTTGTAATATGGACAACCAGATGACTGATATAATACATACAACTTTTTTTGTAAATACATACTTAAATAGATAATGACACCCAGACTCAGGACAAACAGACATGTTCATGCACACAAATGTGTGTCCTGGATGGGAATCGAACCCACGACCTGCGGCGTGATAGTGTGTTAACCAACCACGCCAACCGGCCCGTTGTAAGTATCCCATGTCCTTATCCAAGGTTCCATCTATCTCCATACCAAATTTCATCTAAATCGGTTCAGCGGTTTAGGCGTGAAAAGGTAACAGACAGACTGTGTTACTTTCGCATTTATAAATTTGGTAAATTATTTTATGGGCCAACTAGATTTCCGCCCCGCGTTCACGAGGAATCTTATCTTTTTCCGGGATAAAAAGTATTCTATCCTTCTCCATGGTTCCATCTATCTGTATACCAAATTTAATCTAAATCGGTTCAGCGGTGAAAAGGTAACAGACAGACAGAATTACTTTCGCATTTATAAATTTGGCAAATGATTTTATCTCTAATAAGACTCAAATTGTTTCTTTGCTAACGCGACTTTTCCCCTAAGGGGGTATGGCTAAGTGGCAGGTAGTACTCAACTGAAGGGTTGAAGATCTATCGCCAAGCACCTGTTGGTGTTTCGGCAGTTGTACATGAGAGCCACATGATCTCCCTGGCATTGCTTATGTCTCTAGTCGAAGTCACGTACCATCAGGTGACCCGACTGCCTTTTTGTCAACCGAAAGACATAAAATTAAAATCGACACAATATCTGCTCCGTATTAATCATAACTAAAAGAGTATAAGGAAACTGTACCCCTGTACTTAATTAAGTAAATATTGTTCGGAGGAATGCTGTCTCCCATATTACAGATTTATTTCTAGCTTCGGTGACAGAAGCCTCAACAAAAGTAAAAAATGTAAATGTAATTAGTCTCAACTGTGGTAGGCTTTAAAAATAAATTATTATTATTATAAATTATTACTTGTACGTGGTAATGTATTGGAGCCGTTATCCAGGTGGACCGCGAGATGGCGCTGTCAGAGTCGACGCTGTCGAAGCTGAAGAAGAAGCAAGCCGAGCTTGAGCAGGCAGCCTTGCGGCCCGCGCGCCCCGAGGAGCCCGAGGAGGCCGGGGCTCCGCTGCGGCACCGGAGCCTGCCGCAGTGCGTCTACGCCGACAATAGGAAAAAGGTGACTATTGTGACAATGAGATTAGTTTAATGTAAAACACCCGCGCTGTATGTTATGTTTGATGAAATGAATTGTTTATTCATCCAAATAGGCCTTTTATTTTTTTAATTCTAGATAAGCTTGTGTTTGACCACAATCTCACCATGATAAGTGATGATGTGGCCGAAGGTGGCAAGCACACAAAGCCTAGATGGGAACTGGCTCTCAAGTGCAGCTGTTGGAACACTCCGATAGGTGCTTGGCGACAGATTTTCAACTTGAGGGTGGTAGCCAGCCAGTCGGGTACTACAAAGTACCCTACCACCGTGCTATGGTTTCCTCACGATGTTTTCCTTCACCGAAAGCTCAAGTTCAATGTAGGATTCGAACCCACGACCTTCGTCGCGGTATCCGACGTCACTTACCACTGAGCTATCATCGCCTTATTTATGACTCTAATGCACGGTTCGGAAGATTACTTTTTGCTGAGAAGAGCCGGCAATAAACTCGGCAATTACTCTTTTCAATAACTAACATTCAATAATTATTTATGTATTCACACTGATAATATTTGCGTGTTATGGCGGCAAAAATAATAATTAATAGAATTTAATTATGATTGACTTAGTAAACAATTGTTTTTTAAACTTTTTGGTCGAATTTCGATCAGAGGGCGAGCACTAACAGAGGATAAATTCAATGAATACTTGGCGCAAAATGTACCCAGTTAATCCAGGTTTAGCATATAGTAATTTATGAACGCGAATATACTTAAAACTTTTATCTTTACCGGCTGTTATCGGTCAATGACCTTGACATACAATGTCTCGTATGGTAGGGGTACGTTGTAGAGAAATTTGTTGATTAATATAACATGCATCATTCCTAAGCAACCTTCTGAACCGTGCGTTAGAGTCTAGCTAGACAAATACTTGGAAAGGTCTATTTAAATTAAAAAAACAATGAACGAGCCTTAAAGTTGTCGTATTTACATACATGTTGGTACAGTATATATACTTTTTTGGAACGAAGTTCCTTATCGCGCGTTGTGAAAGGGGGCTAAACGAAAAAAAATCTTACGAAAAATTGACCGACACTTTTAGTGTCAGTGTCACTTTATTGTAAGCTGTGCGGCGTGCGCATGTTTCTCTGCCTCTCTCTCTCTCTCTCTCTTATAGAAAGCAAGCCAGATATTTTTTCATTTCTATATATATATAAATAGAAATGGTTTTTTTTTTAAATATATATATATACTCTCTCGACTTATATAACTTATATAACTTCGATTCATCCGGGTGTCCCTTGACACCTCTCAAATTTTTTTTTTTAAATTTATTTGTTTATTATAAGATTACCAACAGATGATACACAAGATACATTACTTATTACTAACACAAAGAGATACATGCTTGGTGTTCATCCAATTACAGGCAACCACAACATACATTAGAAAATAACTGTAAAATGCTCAAGATACACATAAAATTATATTTAGACAATATTAGTAGAATCAAACATAGATATAACATACAAAAACAAACAAATACAAATATCGAACAAAGAAGAAATAATAATTTAAGTCAATATTGTTAATAAAATACGTATATTATACATATAGAAATCAAACGTAAAATTTTAATAAAGAATTATAATATAAAATTAAAAAGAAAATTTAAAAATTATCAAAAATAAGCCTTCTAAAATTATGAAACTTGTCACAGAAAACATCATACTGAAGTGATCTACCAAGGTCATTATATAATCTAACAATCCTGGTTGATGGGGAATAAATATACTACATACATGTACCAACCCGAAAAGGTGATGATAGCTCAGCGGTAGTGACGCCGGATACCGCGGCGAAGGTCGTGGGTTCCAATCCTACAATGAGCTTGAGCTTTCGGTGAAGGAAAACATCGGTAGGAAACCATAGCACGGCGGTAGACTTTCTAGTACTCGACTGGCTGGCTACCACCCTCAAGTTGAAATTCTGTCGCTAAGCACCTCTTGGTGTGTTCCGACAGCTGCGCTTACCACCTTCGGATATAACATCATCACTTACCAAGGTGAGATTGTGGTCAAACATAAGCTTATCAAGAATTAAAAAAAGGTCGTGTAAAAAATTTAAATATTTTTTAACAACACCAATACCAATAGGAACACACCAATAGGTGCTGGGCGACAGACTTTCAACTTGAGGGTGGTAGCCAACCAGTCGGGTACTACAAAGTACCCTACCACCGTGCTATGGTTTCCTCACGGTGTTTTCCTTCACCGAAAGCTCAAGCTCATTGTAGCATTCGAACCCACGACCTTCGCCGCGGTATCCGTCGTCACTACCACTGAGCTATCATCGCCTCTGTAGCATAAGATTTTCCACAACTACCAGGTAGGCCAGTATAATGAATATCAGAGCATGTTTGTTTCAGGCGACGTCTGCGCACGCTATGATGTCGCACCTGGGTCCGCCCGTGCTGTACCCGCTCTACAACCAGCCGCAGGACGCCGAGGTTTACCATGAGAACATCCGCCGGCACAGGACCTTCAGGCAACGACTCGCTCAGCACATATGGAGTCTCAAGCTGGAGGCTGAGAAGGTACACCAACTAAGAATGTGTTGGTTGAATGAAACATGAAAAGTTATTAAACACTAGTTTTCCGCCCCGCGGTTTCACCCGCGTTCCCAAGGGATCTTAACTTGTTTTATATCAGGACATGACCTATCTGTGTGCCGAGTTTCATCAAATTCTGTTCAGCCGTTTTAGCGTGATTGAGCAAGAAACACAAAATTTCACATTTATAATATTAGTAGGGTAGGATTCTTTTAATTTTCGACCCTTCGGATATTACACTAGAACTAGTGCCTTTCATCATCTTTCACGCTGATGTGAGAGTGGCTCTCACATCAGCGTGAAAGAAATTCATAGACAATCAGTAACTCCGCCATATTTATCACTAGCTGTTCGCCGCCGTTTCACCCGCGTTCCCTTGGGACCTTATCTTTTCTCGGGCTAAATATAGCCTACAAATCTAGCTTACGAAAAAAAAAGCCTATGTGCTATTCCAGACTATAATCTATCTCCATGTCAAATTTCATCCAAATCCGTTCAGCCGTTCTGGCGTAAATGAGTAACAAACATCCATCCATCCAAACGTTCACATTTATAATATTAGTAGGATTTGGTTACTAGCCAGGCGTTTATGTACCATGTACTAAGAGTTATATTGTAATTGTTTTCAGCGGGAAGACTTGCTAGCAGAAGCATACAGTAGACGCGCGGCCGAGTGGCTCCGGCGCGTGGAGCGACTCGAGTTGGGACAGAAGAGACGGGCGAAGGACGCCAGGAATAGAGACTTCTTTGAAAAGGTAACTGTAACTATATTTTTCCTTCACACACACAAACAAACACACATACATTTTTCAGATTTGTGTTTACCTTTATTTAAATTCTTGCTACATACTTGCTTGCTTACACAACCTTTGTGTGTTTAAAAAATATAATTTTGTCTAACTTGTGTAACCCTGTCATGGCCTTACTGCTTAAAATTATTGTTTTAATATTATATTGTGTATGTACGCTGTTGGATTACCTAATAAATAAATAAATAAATAAGATAAGATAATATTTCATTAAACGACCTTTTTTTTAACTATTGGTTAAGCTTGTGTTTCACCGCAATCTCACCATGCTAAGTGATGGCCGAAGGTGGTAAGCACACAAGTGCAACTGCCGAAACACACCGATGGGTGCTTGGCGACAAACTTTCAACATGAGGGTGGGAGTCAGCCAGTCGGGTACTACAAAATACCATCACCGTGCTGTGGTTTCCTCACGATGTTTCCCTTCACCGAAAGCTCAAGCTCATTGTAGGATTCGACCCCACAACCCACAGCACGGTGGTAGGGTACTTTGTAGTACACCCTCAAGTTGAAAATCTATCGCCAAGCACCTGTTGGTGTGTTCCGGCAGTTACACTTGAGAGCCAGATGCCTTTAAGGCATTGTAGTAAAGTTTACAACACATTGGCAATCGCCTTGGTATTGCTTATGTCTATAGGCGACGGTAAACACTTACCAGCAGGTGACCCGTCAGCTTCGTTGTTACTTAAAAATTAATAGTTTAAAATAACTACAAAAACACGCTTTTATAAAAAGCCTAACTAAAAAGTTAAAAGTAATTTTCAATAAATTTAAATTAAGGATAGTGTGATTAGCAAAAAAATAAATTTTATTGTAAAAAAATTGCGTGGGGTGCTTAAGATTACATGATTAAGATTAAAATACCACTTGGCTATGATCAAGAACTTGATGGAAGTATTTACCACGCTTTTTTATAATAAAATTCAATTTTTAAGTAACAACGAAGCTGACGGGTCACCTGCTGGTAAGTCTTTACCGGTGCTAATCACACTATCCTTAATTTAAATTTATTGAACATTATTTTTCACTTTTTAGTGTTTTTTTTTGTTTTTTTAAACTATTAAGTAATTTTATTTTATACTTTTTAGTTTGGTTATTTTCAAAAGCGTATTTTATGATAGTAGGTTCAATTTGGCACATTCTCCCCTTTTAATGCGCCAGCGATGCTGGGTTTAATTAAATCTGATCGTGGTCAAAGTTCATTACAAGACCTTACTAACACGGCTATGATACGATATTCATCATGGAATGCCAGTGCCTATTTTCCGGCTTCATCATCAGACCTTGAAACCTAATCGTGGTCAAAGTTCATTACCTTTCTAACAAGTCCAAACACGACTATGATACGATATTCCATCATGGAATGCCAGTTCTTGTCTTCCGGCTTCATCATCAGACCTTGAAATCTGATCGTGGTCAAAGTTCATTACAAAACCTTTCTAACAAGTCCAAACACGACTATGATACGATATTCCATCATGGAATGCCAGTTCCTGTCTTCCCGCTTCATCATCAGACCTTGAAACCTAATCGTGGTCAAAGTTCATTATAAGACCTTTCTAACAAGTCCAAACACGGCTATGATACGATATTCCATCATGGAATGCCAGTTCCTGTCTTCCCGCTTCATCATCAGACCTTGAAATCTGATCGTGGTCAAAGTTCATTATAAGACCCTTTCTAATAAGTCCAAACACGGCTATGATACGATATTCCATCATGAAGTTCCAGTTCATATCTTCCGGCTCCATCATCAGATCAGTTCGACAGTACCATATTATTGTATTGTCATCAGAACTACATACAGCTGCCAATTTTCATGACGCTACAATCCTTGGAAGATGGTTAAATTAGCTACCTTAGATTCCATTACATTTCATACAGTTAGTTACATACAAGTGAACCTAATATGAGTTTCTTGCCGGAGTCTTCTCAGTTTAAGTGTAGCCCGAACCGGTGGTAGAGTCAATTGTAACGTTCATAAGTGCCTTACCAGGGCCTAAACTGAATAAATGAATTTTGAGTTTGAGTTTGAATAAAAGCGTGTTAAAAAGAAAAAAAAGAAATAAAAATAATACGCAACGTCACTTCGCAAGTTCCTTCCAAAAAGTCCTGATTTAACTTGGTGTTCGCAGGTATTCCCCGAGCTCCGGAAACAGCGCGAGGAACGCGAGCGTTTCAACCGTCTCGGCGCCCGGGTGAAGTCCGAAGCGGAGCTGGAGGAGATAGCGGACGGGCTGCACGAGCAGGAGCACGAGGACAAGAAGATGCGCTCGCTCACCGTCGTGCCGCCGCTGCTGCGGGACCCGAGCGACACCACGCCCGTATACATCGACACTAACAGTTAGTTTTACTATATCTTGTGTATATCTATACAGGATGTAATCGTTAAGTGTGTCCAGGCGATTAATTCGTAACTATTACAGATATAAAAAAAAACTGATTTCGAAAGTACGTTACCTAATCAGTAAAATGACATCAATATATTTTTTTTAAAACAAACGAGAATTATCAAAAAATTTTACATTAAACGCTCCCATACATTTAGTATGGGATTAGTAGAAAGGTTTCAGTTTCCTTATTTTAAAAGGTTATTTTAGGTTACTACTGATATTAAAGGAAATTGTTTATTAACCTAACAATGTATTAAAACTATATTTTAATTGAATAACATTTATTTCTTAGTAAATACAAAATTTTGTATTCAAAGCAGATTTTTGTAGTGTGTTGCTTTTCAGCCAGTTCAAATGAATGCGATTTTGAAACAAGGTTTATTACTAATTTGAAGTGGTAAGATAATTAATATACACGTATATCTACTTGAAAATCATTATTATCATATCATACGTAATCATAAAATGAGATTAAGGTAAATTGAGTACTAAACCACTTAAAATAAGGAAACTAAAACCTTTCTACTAATCTCGTACTAAATGTATGGGAGTGTTTAATGTCAAAATTTTGGATACTTCTAGTTTGATTTTAAAAAAACTTATTGATGTCATTTTACTGATTAGGTAACGTACTTTCGATATCAATTTAAAGTTTTTTGATATCTGTAATAGTTACGGAATAATCGCCTGGACACACTTAACGATTACACCCTGTATATTGGGCGTCCGGTAAGTACCACGACAAACATAAAGACGAGAAAGGTGGGCAAGTCACCTACCAAATATGCAAAACTTACTACGGTAAAAGTGTCACCATTTTCAAGATATTTAATATCTAAAATTCATAAAAGAAATATCTCTAAAATGGTGATATTTTTAATGATGCTACTTACCAGACATCCTGTTATAAACTTTTCGTGTCACAGAGTGTTGAAAATTGTCGCCAAGCACCTGTTGGTGTGTGCCGGCAGTTGCACTAATTGCCAATTCCCCTGTTATTGTAAATGTTTTTATGCGACGGTATTCACTTAACATCAGGTGACTTCCTAGCGCCACGCTGTGGGCTGGATTGGCCTTTATTGTGCCGTTGACTTTGATATCTAATAACTAAAGGTACACAATCAGCGACAAAAAATGGCCTTACCGAATGTCTACCCACTCGAACATTTGGGTGGTCTTTTAATCTAGTAGCGTTCGAACGCTCCGATGGTAAACATGCCTCAGTGCTCGTTTAAGATATATTTTGGCTAGCAGGTATGAGACGTAAAATTTTTATTGCCTTTTGTACATAGCTTTGTGAATAAAACTAAAAAAAAAAAATTAGAATTACCCAACACAATTTGAGACAGTTTTGAGAGAACTTTTGCTTGGGATTGTTTATCTTTAGTTATTAGATATCAATGGCCGTAAATGTCCTCTCGAAGGTTTTCTGTACTTTATTAATTATTAAATATTCTGTGCTCTACCTGCAGTACACTCTCAATACAATATAAATATTGTTTCAGGACGATGTATGGACATGGAGTCAGAACACAAAGAGTTGCAGATGAGAAACGTGTGGTCGCAGACGGAGAGGGAGATATTCAGAGAGAAGTACCTACAGCATCCGAAGAATTTTGGACAAATAGCTTCGTTTCTACCTAGGAAGAGTGTTAGGGATTGTGTTAGGTGAGTTCACTTTATTTATTCGCTTTAGGGCCTTTGCTTGTGGCGGTGATGGCTGCCACACGCGTCATACTTGTGAACAGGTGCTGCGTGTGGGGGCTGGTCTGTGCGAGTTTGTTTGTTTACAAAATCACTCCTAACTAAATTATATTTCTTTGTTGCCGCCGTAACACACATATTATCAGTAAGACTATATAAATAATTACAAAATGTAATAGGTCTAAGTTGCTTTTTTAAAAAGAGTAATTGCTGAGTTTATTGCCGGCTCTTCTCAGCAAAAGCAACCGAGCGTTAGAATTTAACATGAATCAAATTGACGATTAAAATTACTTGTAATAAGTTTGAGTTTGAGTTTATTATAGATTTAATTCTTATGGCCGGGTTTTTCTGACCTTGACATAATGTTATAAACTTCAATTTAATTTCGGTGCCTTTATCTAATATTCTTGTAGTATAATACACTGGACAAGCATTAGAGTCTAGACTATTCATAAGTGCTTGTAAAGGCCTATTTGAATAAAAAATAATTTTCATTTTCATATATACAGGGTGTCCGGTAAGTAGGACGACAAACTTAAGGTGATGTAGGTGGGTCACTTACAAAAGTGACATTAGTAAAAGTGTCACAATTTTCGAGATACCTGTATAATATCTCAAGTTCAAAAATCAATGACATGAAATATCTCCAACATGGTGGCCTTTTTATTGAGCTCATTTTTATATATTTGATAGGTGACCCTATCTTCCCTGAAATGAAATTGTTTATTCATCCAAATTGGCCTTCACAGGCACTTATGAATAGTCAGACTCTAAATGCTCGGTTCGGAAGGTTGCTTTTGCTGAGAAGAGCCGGCAATAAACTCAGCAATTACTCTTTTCAAAAACAACTTACACCTATTACATTCAATAATTATTATTTATCTAGTCTCACTGACAATATTTGCGTGTTATGGCGGCAAAAATAGTAATCTATAGAATTTAATTATGACTGACTTAATAAACAACAAACTCAAGCAGACCAGCCCCCACAAGCAGCACCTGTTCACAAGTATGACGCGTGTGGCAGCCACCGCCCTCCTCGCACATTTTATAGGGAAGTGAGCGACCCGCCACAAGCCCTTTAAGTAGCAACTACTTAGGGAGCGTTCAAGTATTACGCAACGCAATTTCTGGAGATTTTTGACGCCCCTCCCCCCACGTAACACGTCGTAGGTAAAAATGGTCACTTGGTGGTTACGTATCGTTTTACAAGACCCCCCCCCCCTCCCAAATTCGTTACGTAATACTTGAACGCTCCCTTACCGGACACACTGTATGTACCAGGATCCAAGTTGTAATATCCAAGGTATTTATGATAAATATTTGCTATGTCCAGGTTCTATTATTTATCAAAAAAGGCTGAAAACTACAAGCAGGTGCTACGGAAACCTCGACAGCGACGCTCGGCGAGGAATCCTCCCAGGGTGGCGCCCGAGCCTGACCTGCCGCCCGGGGTCACCACCAGGCTGCAGAGATCTCAGGGTACGTCCTCTTACCTTACCTTACATTACTTTACAGCGAGTTCAGTCAGACCTTAGTAAAACACAGCTGGTGATAGCGTGTACTTAACTTTATTTAGATGCATGGTAGTTGCATTTTCCTACATGCACTTGGCTAGTTTTTAGTGTTCCGTACCCAAAGGGTAAAAATGGACACCCTATTACTTAGACTCTACTGTCCGTCTGTCTGTCTATCTGTCTGTCTGTCTGTGACCAGGCTGTATCTCATGAACCGTGATAGCTAGACAGTTGAAATTTTCACAGATGTGTATTTCTGTTGTCAACAACAAAAACTACAATACAAATACAATAGTAACTATAAAAACTACAAATCTTGTACGGAACCTTTGGTGCGCGAGTCAGACTCGCACTTGACCGATTTTTTATCTTTAAATACGGCTTTTGTGAATAATTTTTAAATACGGCTTTTTGTGAATCGTTTTTAAATACGGCTTTTTGTGAATCGTTTTTAAATACGGCTTTTTGTGAATCGTTTTTAAATACGGCTTTTGTTATTATTTTCTAATATGGTGTGTGTGTGTGTAGGTACGGGTCGTTCAGCGGACGCGAAGGAGTCTAGTATGGAGGAGGTCGGCATGTCGGGTGAAATGATCGCGCTGCCGGGGGCCGCCGCCGCTGTGGCCCAGCCCTTGGGGTCCCCGATGCCTCTCAGGTAAGTGACCAACTTGTCATTTAAGTGAATGTCGCGGTTTTATACGAGGCTGAGTTGATGTACACTTTTGAGGGTAGTATTGGAAAACCTCGTTTTTGATGTCGGCTAAAAAGCATGTTTATGAGGAAGAGGCTTTTTTTTACTCGCAATGCCGATGGAGGGTTATACTTTTCGAGCGTATGCCATTAGGTTGACAAACAGGCAGACGGTCCACATGATGGTATGTGGTCACCGCCGCCTATGGACATTTGCAATACCAGGGTGATTGCCGACCTTGAAGAGCTCTCTTTACGCCCTTTTTGAAGAACCCCATATCATAACACAATTTCGCGCTTTCGTTTAACATAGGTTCTACGACTGAATTTCAACTGCCGTAGTTCATAAGTTTCGTCAGTTGGTGGCGGGGTTGATTGGCTACTAGATGGCGCTTAAAGCTTTAGAATTTCGATGCCATCTCACGAAATCTGGTGGAATATGAAAGCTTCCTATATGAGTCCAAATTGTGACTTATCAAAATTCAAAAGATGGCGCACGATTTTATTGTATTTTTTACAACGCAGAACGGCGGTACGATTACGTATCTCGCGACAGGTTGGCAACAGGCGTAAATTTCGCGATCGCTGCTGTCAAACGTCACTTTTGTATTAGCTTAGCGCTACAAAAGTGACGTTTATCCGTCCGTACCGCCGATCCGCGGTTTTACCCTAGTTTCCGGGATCTTATATTTTCCTGGGATAAAAAGTATCCTATGTTTGATACTAAGATATTATCAACCTGTGTGCCAATTTTATCAGAATCCGTTCAGCCGTTTTTGCGTATTTGTTAGTTTCTAGCAATTTCACACCATTCCGTCCCTGATTTTATTTAGTCGATGAATTTATAATATTTAAGGGAGTTTGATAATTTGAGTTTGTAAAAAATTCAACCTTTTCACATAGCAAATATGCTATCTCATAATATCCTTCCTTTTTAAACCGGTTTAATAAAAACTACATAAAATCTGACATCTCCACATTCCTAGATACCAAAGGAAACAATTCTAACGTTTTTTCCGCAATATCAATACAGCACAAAGATCCTGTACGAGGGAGACGGGCTTTTTAATTACACAGTGTCAACAGACAACGGCTCCCGGACTATGAATTATTCACTGATAGTCGAGGAGGGAAGGTCCTTTTTTAACTCCCCATCTTGACTGCGACTTTTTGCCGTGTTTGTATAAGAAATGGTTTAATGTTGCGTTCTTAAATGGATGCCATACTTACCACGCAACGAACAATCATTGCCTTCATGAACGTATCTCATTGTTCTGAGCATAAATCGATCTTAATATGTAAAAGCGAAATACCATTCTGTGATTAGACTCATAGGTATAAGCTGAGAAAGGATTTTTGAAAATTTTCAAACAGGAACCCGGTTGAACACGCTGGTGCTTATATATCTTTTCTAGGGATAAAGAGAATCCTATGGTTTATTCCAGGATATGATTTGCATGTGTGCCAAGTCTGTTCAGTAGTTTCTGTGTGAAAAAGTAACAAACATCTTTACATCCAAATTTTTACATTTATCTATACTAAATATTATAAAGAGGTAAAGTTTGTGAGGTTGTAGGCAGTAATCTCTGGATCTACTGAACCGATTTTGAATATTCTTTTACCAATAGAAAGCCACGTTATTTGTGAGTGGCTTTTTTATCCCGGGAAAAGATAGGGTCTCGAAGGAACACGGGTAAAACCGCGGGGGACAGCTAGTAAAAGTTATAATAGTACATAGGATTCAATATGACCTACGAGTAAGAATGTACCTCTTTACAAAAATCGACGATTAATTTTTAAGCGATCAATTTTATGCAAATGATATTTTAAATGTAATTTCAGTAAATCGATCGAAAGAGGCTTTCTTTTTGTTAGCGGAAAATGTTCGGTTATCTCTGGTACCGCTCTAAATACAGTGATGAATTAGGGTTTAATACTTTGAATATAAATTCGTTAATGGTACTATGGTAATAATTGTTGACAAAGTATAATTATGTATTCGTAACATATCTCTTTCTGACAAAAACTTTCATGTCCAATCTTGATGACGACTATATTTACCTACGTTGAAAAAAAGTCATTAGATAAAATTTCTCCTCTCTGTCTTTAAGTTATTTGTTAGAAAGAGATAAATTGAGGAAATAGTTTAGGTTGTAAACAACAGAACCAGCACCACTTGTGCGATTTTTGCAAGCCTTTCAAAGTTTGTTTTTCTTTCGTTTCAAACATTACAGTCAATAATTATAGTAGGTAACGTATTAGTAATCAAATCTATAATCTTTTGCCACAGTGTGAAAAATCTCGGCTTCCAAAGTGATTTGATAATTTAAAAAAAAAAACAAGTAGTGAAATGCCAGGACTTCTAAAGTTGTATTCACACATTTTAAGTTAAACATAAGTTTATCGCCAACAATGCCTCACTGACAGCTGACATATACAGCTGTCAGTGTCAAAATAACTTTCTTGAAAGGTGTCCAATCAATAATGGTATTTCTTTGTATTTCAAATGTTCAACCCAAGTCCGTCCCTCGCTCGGCTATGTTTGCGCCGCCACTCACTGTTATGAGCTTCAGACTACGAGAATAACTCAATTTTTCATCTTCCGATTAATCGTTTAAAATTCATATAATTCCTCTTTTTTCAACCGCTCGCCTTCAGACGCCGCTTCCGGAACTTTTCAACTTAAAAGAACAATCTTATTTTCCCGGTTTTCATTAAAGAAATTGAGCGTATGTGTATATTTTTTAGTTGAGTGATATATTATGTCGATTGCATATTTTTAGCGCTCAAAACATAGATTACCTAATAAAACGTCGCGCCGCTCCTTCGTAGATGCAGCGCTCCCTTTCCGTGACAGTTCCGAAAATGCGGCAACTCAATATTTTACTGTGTATTTGCAAGGATGCTAGTGTGCGTGAAAACATCGCGACATTTGAATGGTGTCATTTCTTGCAACGAGACTGGGCTCGATTCGGCTCGGGTACGCTTCGGGTTCGATTTAGGTGTAAGTAGTATTTGTTGCCGCATTTTTAAAGTACGACGATGGTATCTAGTCCGAGAGGCGGGAGGACCTATACTTAATCTGTGGCTCAAAAGATACGGCGACAGAAATTTTGGGTATTATTCAATTTCGGTTTTAATTACTAGTCAACTACAAAAATTGCCCAGAAACCGTTACAACTGCGGTTTCAGAGGATAGATTAACTAATTTTCGTGCTTAAAAAAATATTTAATTAGTCTTCCGTAAGTTCTCTACTACGTGTGCTCCCCACGTCACGGGGGCAGGGAGGGGGGCAGGGAGGGGGGTTGATAAAGAAAATATGGAATAATAATGTCGGTATACTCGTGTGTTGACAATCACTCCAGTGATTATTTGAAGAAGACTCCCGCGGGAATCATGCCTGTATTCAATCAGCATATGTGATGCGCCCCAATTGTATCGATACAATTACTTTACGATAAATAAATATTAAGTTTTTTCTTTGTCTATGGAAATGTGTAATGTACCTACATACAATTTATTATTTCCAATAGTTATGTTGTGATGGTTATTTTTTACTTAGAGACTCGTAATAAATGATTACCTAAACCTTTCCACAAGTAACCCCATAGCAAACTGTGAAAACCGTATCAAAATCTGCCACCAAACCGATTGTTCAAATCTGCGTTAATTCATAAACTTGAGTTGAAAGTTAAATATACTTTATTTTTACTTCGCGTGACAATAAGAAGTAAATAATTATAATAATGAATACTCTTTATTGTGT
Source organism: Ochropacha duplaris (assembly GCA_951361185.1). Taxonomy (NCBI): domain Eukaryota; kingdom Metazoa; phylum Arthropoda; class Insecta; order Lepidoptera; family Drepanidae; genus Ochropacha; species Ochropacha duplaris. The sequence goes on along the minus strand of OX592711.1, from coordinate 8,631,000 downwards.
ACACAATTAAACAAAAACAGAAAAAACAGACGAAACTTAGTGATAACAACACAGGCGGCCAATCAATCGATTTCGAAGAAACAAGCGGTTTCTTCCGATTAAAAATCAGAAAAGAATAGACTTAGATGAATAATAAATAACTAAATAAATCAATTATTAAAATAAATTGATATATAAGTAATTTATCGACGTCGATAACCGATCACTTCATCGATAAGCCACACAACACTTACGACACGGTTTCTCCCGACGCCGCTTGTTTAGATTTTTACGCAAACACCGGGCCATTCCATCTTTCTAATTGCCTTAATTAAAAGCCGCTACCAATCGAGAAAGCGGAATACACAGCTAGGGGTTGGATCACAAAAAAACTTTATTTTTTTCGGCAATACCGCTTTATTTCGTCACTCAATTTGAAATCAGAACGTACAGCTTATTTTTTTTTAGCTTTAGTATTTGACAGATTACCATAGATAAAAATTTATATAGAGTATTTATTTTATTGAAAACACATTGCCATTCGTACTTTTATAACTTTCGCGAACTAAATTCATTATAGTAGATTATACCGGTATAATCTACTATAATCTATTCTACGGGTCTATTCACTCCACTCGTGACCACGGTCAATGTAACTTGATCGAAACGTCGAGGTTAGTCGAAATTATATTTTGATTATTATGTGCGCGAATAGACCCGGTATAATCTACTACATTGCCATTCATCGTTCAAATACACCCAATTCATCAGACCATAAAACTAAAACTATATTCGATAAATAAATAAACGTGCAAAAATCGTCACACGGATTTCGAATAGGTATGTATGAGATTAATTTGATTGTCAGGCTTACCAGCGTCGGCCCGTTGTTTGTCGTAGCCCCCGCAGCGCCCCACAGTTTGCCCACAGATAATTACCACCCTGTTACAGGCCACAGAGTATTAATTGGCCAAATTATAATGATGTTCAAAGACCAACGAATCTTGGTCGGCTAACTACTCGTTGGGATATTAAGTTGGAAGAGTTAGTTCTGCTTTTGTTAAGTCTTACTAATTAGACCTGAGTGAGATAACGAACGATATTAAGTCTAAAAGTCGTTGGTGCTGATTCTGTGACTAACCAACTAAACTAATTTAATCTCTGTATCTCTTTCTAATATTAGAAATAATGACTTATTGGCGGGAACTTGCGAAGTGACGTTGTGTTTTCGTTTTATTTTCATTAAATTGGTGTATTTTGATTTTTATTGAATAATTTCGGTGGTGTTTTGTCCAATAAAGATCAATCTAAGTGCAAAGTGAAGTGAAATTAAATGAAAGCGTGTGTTGACTTAATAGGTTGTCCCAAGAAGAAAAGTTTTAGTGGTGTAGCCGCCAATTTCACTAAAACTAGACTGGACTTGTACGGACGAGGACTAGACTTTACAGTGAAAGTGACAATAAAACGTGACTATAACATAAACGGGCTATTTGACGGGCCGGTTGGCGTGGTTGGTTAACACACTGCCTATCATGCCGCAGGTCGTGGGTTCGATTCCCATCCAGGACATACATTTGTGTGCATGAACATGTCTGATTGTCCTGAGTCTGGGTGTAATTATCTATTTAAGTATGTATTTACAAAAAAGTAGTATATGTAGTATATCAGTCATCTGGTTTCCATAGTACAAGCTCTGCTTAGTTTGGGATCAGATAACCGTGTGTGAAAAAATGTCCGAGGAAAAAAAAAAAAAAAAAAAAAAAAAAAAATGAATATTTTAAGAAATGGGTAGAAAGGTGGAAAGGTCTAGATACCAAGCCAAAAACCTTGAAAAAAAAAAGGCTTTTCTTTTTTAGCCTAAGCTTTATGCTGAGTGGAGACCTATTCCTGGCATCACGCAACATTACATTATTGTTTGTTTGTTTGTCTTGTCTTTTTATGTTATTTAATGTTGTGTGTTGTCAAGAATAAATGTATTTCTTTCTTTCTTTCTAAAATTGGTCACTAGTCACTACTATTTTCCCATACATTACATTGAAATAAGACTAAATTGGCAGCTTTAAATATTCATAACGTTATTAAATAGAGATAAAGTGATTACAATTAGAGATAGGTGTTTTTTTTGTGTTTGCCACAATCTCACTATGGTAAGTGATGATGTGGCCGAAGATATAAGCACACAAAGCGTAGATGGGAACTGGCTCTCAAGTGCAGAGCTGTCGGAACACATAGGTGCTTGGCGACTGATTTTCAACATTTTGAAGGTGGTAGCCAGCAAGTCGGGTGCTACAAAGAACCCTACCACCGTGCTATGGTTTCCTCACGATGTTTTCCTTCATGAAAGCTCAAGCTCATTGTAGGATACGAACCCACGTCCTTCGCCGCGCTATCCGACGACACTACCACTGAGCTATCATCGCCTTAAAACTTAACTTAAAGCATGATGCAGTCCTGTAGGTAATATTTTCTGGATGAGCGTATATCAATAAAGTAAAAACCATTAATAAAACTTAGACCGTTAGATTTTAAGGTATTTGCAGTAGTTTAACATCTTCATAGGGCTGCGAAAGCATGCAGTGTTCTTAAAAATTAAAATTTCTGTACCCAACTGATTTACAATGGACTTACGTACTACGTGTTAATTAAAAGATAGCCGAATCGAGCTAATTATGTTTGCTATACTCCCCCTCGCATCCCGACCGTCCCACCACGCCACCCGCTTACCTCCACGCCAACTTGATTATGTTTTGGTTTTATAATCAGCGCTTTACTAATTTTTAATATGGTTATTATAAAGCACTTTTTATAATGAGTTTACATTTGGATACTTTGTTATTCAATGGGAAGCTCTTCACTGATATGTCGGTATGTCATCGCGATTATTCGATCGACCAGAATAAAGTGAGGCATCAACCAACACCTTAAATATGTATCGCTTGAGTTGCAAGATTTTAACCATTTTTGACGGTATATATATAATAAATAAAGAAAACATATGGTCAAAATATTAAAATTTATATGGTCCATTTCTTTAACTCTACTGCGAATGTGATAAAACGTGACTATTAAAACTGAATACATGGCTGAAAGGTTTAAACACCGAGCCAAAAACAAAAAACATAGGTTCCCCAAGATGGCGACTGATGTTAAACCGTTGTCCCCAGTGTGGAGTTAATACGAACGCCGCCGTTGCCGCCGTCCCCGCCCCCGGCGTCGTCGGCGCCCCTGGCCCCCGTGTCCTCGTCCACGTCGAGCGTGATGGCCGGGAGCCCCGCGCCCGCGCCCCTGCCGGCGCCCCTGCCGTCCTCGCCGCCCGCTGAACACAGCGAGCCTGACCTCACCGCTGGGTTCACCGACGTCACTGTTACTATTGCTGTTGTTGCTGTGAGTCTTTATTGTGTGTTTTTTTAGGACCTCACCACGATGTGATGATATGGTCGAAGGTGGTAAGCACAAGCCTAGATGGGAACTAGCTCTCAAGTGCAGCTGCCGGAACCCACCGATAGGTGATTGGCGACAGATTTTCAACTTGAGGGTGGTAGCTAGCCAGTCGGGTACTATAAAGTACCCTACCACCGTACTGTGATGATCCACACGATGTTTTCCTTCACCGAAAGCTCAAGCTCATTGTAGGATTCGAACCCGCGACCTTGTTGGAGGTTGTTGGCTCGAATCCTACAATGAGCTTGAACATCGTGAGGAAACCACAAGCACCTGTGGTATATTCTAGCATTGTAATTAGGTGTACCTACAACATATTGGCATTGCTAATGTCTGTAGGCGATGGTATTCACTTACCATCAGGTGATCCGCGTGATATGAAAAAAAAAACGATTGATTTTGTCTACCTCTAGATCTACTGACAAGTAATTTTCTAAGATACAATAATAAATATTTTGAAAAAGAGATGACTATTTCAGTCAGCTAGCGCGGACAGTTGTTAGAAAACTACGGCACAGATTTCTGATAGTTAATCGATACGTGGACTAAGATTATCATTCTCCCCCCATCAGTCATCACCGACCTCCTCCCCGACGCCGACACCGTCACAGTCTGGTCCGTGTGTGACGTCATCGACGACGCTCACGGTGACGTCAGTGCCGGTGCCTCAAGGGCCGGGTAGCAAGCCCCCGACGCCTCAGCCGGTGCAGATCCCCACGCCCACGCCCACGCCTGATACTGGTGAGTACCACGCTTATGTTTAAGGAAGCCAGTAGCTTATAGATGATCAATCAGTTTTATTGACATTTAAAGGGTACATTTAGGGTCTGTCGTAATGTACGATTGCTAGAATAGAGTTTAACAATTCGTCCAAAATAATTATTTGCTTACATACTTAGCAAAATTATTCGTATTTACTACTAGCTGTTTATCTTTCCAGACTATAAACTATCTCTGGGCCAAATTTCATCCTGATCCGTTCAGCCGTTCTTTCGTGATTGAGACATACATCCATCCATCCATCCAAACTTTCACATTTATAATATTATTATAGTAGGATTTAAACTTGTAATTTAATAACATAGTTTTGTCAGAAAAATAATTGTGTATTTTTTTAATCTAAGTATAAGGAAAGATTTCACTTAACAATCAGCAATATTCTTTATATTATTCTAGTCCCCCGCGTTCCCGTGGGTTCTTATCTTTTCCCGGGATAAAAGATACAGCCTATGACACTCACAAATGACGTTTCTATTGGTAAAAGAATTTTCAAAATTTGTTCAGTAGATACACAGATACAACCTCACAAAATCACAAACTTTTCCTCTTTATAATACTAGTAATAGATTATTCGGTTACAAAAAATAGTGAATTACTCTTTAAATTAAAAAAATACAAAGTGCCATGAAAGTCTTAATAAACAATCTTTTAAATTGTCTTTTCACTTCAAAGTTTCTTTACTAAGTTTTTATATAGGAAAGACGATAAAATTCTAGGATTTAGTCCACAAATCTTTATTATTAATTTCGAAAAAAAGTTTACACTGACCGCAAGAACAAACTATTTTCAGATGCAAAATGAGGAATTTAAAGTTGATGACTGAGGTTTTAAGTTTAATTCTACAACTTGCAGCAAATTCATTAAGTTGTTATTTAATTGGTTGACCCTCAATGAAACACCAACACATAAATACTTATACATTTATTGTTAACGATTAAATTAAAAGTTAAATTCTTAACCTACAATATTATAAGCTCGGTTGAGATCACACGAATAATACTGATATGTACCAATTCACTACGACGCAACTTTGACACGACGTCACTCTCATATTAATTCACTGCTGAAGTGGACGTCGAGGGCTCCGGCTGCTCGGGCAAGATCACCGCGCTCGGCTCGTCCGCGTGACACTGCTTCCTATGTTTATGCACGAAGTAGTACGAGGGGAACTTAGACCCGCACGTTTTACAAGGATAGTAGTGAATGGGAGCTCGCGGAGTCTTTCTTTGTCGACACGGCCATTTATCCGGGGAGCTCTCCTGCCAGGCAGTGTTTAGCACACGGCTAAACCTCACAGGGCCGTCGCAGCAAGCTATATCCAATACTGTACTGGTTCTCTGCGGTGGATCCGTCTCTGGGGCCTCTATACGTTCGACATCCAGCTCACTGGATGTGGTGGAGGACGGTGAAGGCGGCGGCGGTGTGACGGGAGGGGACGGCACGCGGGCCCTGCGGGGCACCGGCCGGTGGGCCCCCGGGGGAGGCGCGGGGCGGGCCACGCACGGACTGGGCCCCAGCCACGCGCGGTATAGGGACAACATGCTCGCTAGACGGTTGCCAGGAGACTGCGGGCCGCGCGATCGCTCCTACATTTATATAGATGGATGCTGTGCGGATGTTGGGATGATAATTTTTGAGGGGTCGGATTAGGGAGTGTGGAATAGGCTTTCGTTATGACAATTGAGTCGATGTCTTAAGGTAGCTCACTTAGATGCCTCCGCTCCCACCCGACATATAATATGGGATCCAGTGCTCTTTAGATATAGTTTATATTGGCAACATAAATTAGCAGACAGCTCGCTGACAGCCAACTTACCGCCATCAGACTGCTCGGTAGTTGACTTTTAGTATAGGGCGGTGTTGGAGCAGAGGCTTTTAAATGTGCTACGACTTTGTCTTAACTAAATAGGATATTGATTACGGACTACTTTATCAGCGAGTAACATAGACTGTATTTTATGTGATTCCCTCCGGAACGCGGGCGAAACCGCGGGGTGGAGAACTAGAAAGCTGTAGTAACCAGGCGACTACAAATCGTGTATGGTAACTGGACAAACAAAATATTTCTGCATAAAATACTAGTATTTGTTTCAATAAAATAAACGATGTTTTCTAAAATTTACACAACAGTAAAATAGTATTTTCTATATAAATAAATGTAAATAAATATCCTCGGACATTTGTTCACACACGGCTATCTGATCCCAAACTAAGCAGAGCTTGTAATATGGACAACCAGATGACTGATATAATACATATACTACTTTTTTGTTGGAAATAGGTACATACTTAACTAGATAATTACACCCAGACTCAGGACAAATAGACATGTTCATGCACACAAATATCTGTCCTGGATGGGAATCGAACCCACGACATGCAGCGTGATAGGTAGTCGCCAACCGGTCCGTCAATAAATATATTTTTTTAAATTCTGGATAAGCTTGTGCTTGACCACAATCTCACCATGGTAAGTGATGATGTGGCCGAAGGTGGTAAGCACACAAAGCCTAGATGGGAACTGGCTCTCAAATGCAACTGTCGGAACACACCGACAGGTGCTTGGCGACAGATTTTCAACATGAGGGTGGTAGCCAGCCAGTTGGGTACTACAAAGTACCCTACCACCGTGCTATGGTTTCCTCACGATGTTTTCCTTCACCGAAAGCTCAAGCTCATGGTAGGATTCGAAGCCACGACCTTCGCCGCGGTATTCGACGTCACTACCACTGAGCCATCATCGCCTTAAAATATTAACAAAAGCTTCTACATCGGTATAATTTTTAGAATTTAGTTCGCGAAAGGTACAAAAGCTGTGACATTAATAGGTTTGCTGTATTCAATCCCATGACAATAGCTTACACTCAGTGTCTGTGACTTGGCAAACACTTAATTCACTTAGAGAGGTCCCACGACGCGACCCCACTACCCCACGACGATACCCTACACATTTTTATTTTCCTCGTGTTGTAAAATTACCACCATTTTATTTGTCTTGAATTGTTTTGAGTTAACATCGATATTGTTTATCATATCTCGAAATTATGAAAGGGCTTTAATAATTATTAATCATTAATCAATATTGACTGATTTCTTTTTTTGTTAAGTATAATGGGAATTGTCTTCCGACACACAATCCTACTTACTATGTAATTAGTTTCCCCATTCGTCAACTATCTGTCCATAAAATTTAGGAAAATAAAAAATGGTTTTCATATATTTTTATTGATAACACTAAAGCTCGTCAATAGATACTAATAAAAGATAATTGCCTGATAAACAAAGGAGAAGGGGTACAAACGTATTAATTGACCGAGCAAACGATGAGTCTCTGATTCTGCTTGGGCAAAAATGATTTCGTATGTCTGTACAGCTATCCCTGTCCGAATCTCCGGCTGTTCTCCTCTGAAGGTCGCATTTCTCAACCGAACAGTTTCCTTAATTACATTCATTTTTTTGTCGAATCAGTTTTTGGAATAATTTCAAAATGGCGGTGCCATAGGGATAGAAAACGTACCTAGCAAATGCGAAAATTGTTCAAAAACTTTCGCGAGGTCTACAGCTCTCAAAAGTCTCTAGTTACTAGAGTCTAGTATAATGATGTCTAGTATTCACCCGAAATTACAGTCAATGATAGTCCTAAACTATTAATTCAAAATCATGGTTCATAAAAATAATATCTCTTGAAGATAGCTGCAAAAATAAACCATATTATTTATGCAAATTCGACATGTTTTTAAATTCGTCTTGTCACTTAAGGACTCCCCGTGTATTTAAAATAAAAGTGAAAACGTAGGCAAAGTACTATCCCGAGAGAATTCTGCTGGTGACTCCTTCGATGTAGGAAGAATGGCTGTATGCATTAATGAGACAAACATTTAACGTAAACAGAAATTACAATGGAAACATAAAATTAATATATTTTTGAAGAAGATTTAAACCTGGATTAAATGCTAACTGCTGATAAAAAATGCAATAACAATGCAAAAAGTGTTGTCTATGTTTATAACATAAAAAAAACCAGTATTCATTAATCAATTATCGCAGTAGGTACCCACCTGTAATGATAGTTAAGGAGTTTGTTAATAAATAAATAAATTCTTTACAAACTCAGATAATAAAAAATCATTCAAACCAAACATCGCATTATAAAGATTTCCTTTCTTGCCTCCCTTCAACAACGAGCCATCCATCGCCACGGGATTTGTACATTCGGTATTATTCGAGCGATTCCTCTCACATTATGATAACAATCGTCTTTTATAAGTTATTTGCTTGATAGTCCCCTGACAACTGCTTTGGTAAGGAGAATATTCATAATAATAATACGTAGAAACCATTAAAAATGTATGAACGGTAAATAGGTAACTGTATATTGAAAACCTTGAGAAAAAACCGTTTTTATAACATTACCGTGCGAGGCTATTAATAGGTTTAAACCTTATTAGATATCTCAGAAAAAGGCGGAATACTGCTCAGAATTGAGGAATATTTAAATTGCGTTTCATGATTGAGAAAATAAATATGAAATCTTCTTCTTTCTTTCTTTTTCTTGTCCTTATCCCACGCTAGGTGTGGTCGGCACAACATGTTTTCTTCCACGTCGCTCTATCACTAGTCGTCTCAGTACTCACACCTTTCATACGCATATCATTCTTCACGCATTCCATCCATACCTTCTTCGGCTTTCCTCTACCTCAAATATGAGATCTTCTATAGCCCCCAAATAATATAAATAAATATTTATAAATTTTACATGATATGCAAAAAAATACTTTTTATGTATTTTTGTATTAGTTTAAGTATAAAATTGATGGTTCAAAAATATAAAAAAAAAATGTAACCTTGCTGAGTTTCTTGCTGGTTCTTTTCAGTTGAAGGCTGACTTCCGAACCGGTGGTAACTTCTGTAATTCGACCTTCATAAGTGCCCTTCTAGGGCCTACTAAACTGAATAAATGGTTTGACTAACTTTGACTTCATCCCGGGCAAATAAGATAATCGGGAATACGGATCAAAACACGTGAGACAACTAGCTCAATATAAAATAACAAGACTCTTATCAAATTAACCTACTCGGTCCATTATGTTTGTTAATCCTCTCTCATAACTTGTCGCGTGTCATGCGTGTAGTAATCCTTGTACAGCGTTGACGGTTGACGTTAAACCCTCAGTTCACACACGGAATATGTGATCAAGTGTCGACGTTCGGTGAGACCGCTTTTTAGGGAATTAACCGATTGTACGATCCGTCTTGCTTGCTAATGATTGTTGTTAATTGGGAGGTGGAAGATTTGAATGATAAACCTACTGTGGCAAACAGTCGAATATAGAACCCCCTTTTTTGACGTCGTTTAATAATAGTTAAATATGAAATTTGGCAGGTAACTTTCTCATTATGAGTTTGTAGTCGTTAAGGATTTTTGAAAATTCGACCTCTAAAGGGTTTCTTCGGGACTTGTAAATAATTGGTAGGGGGAAAGACTGAAGATTTGAATGATAAACCTGTAACCATGTAGTTATTTTCTTAACTTACCAACGTCATCTTTAGATATTATGGCCCAATAATGCCCAATTAATAAAAAGCTGTATCCCCAAAAATATTGCCTTTGACCTGGCATCTTAATGGTGGCTATACTTATTAAGTGTAAAGGCGTAAGGCTTGCACAAAGATATCGCGAAACCGTGCCGACTCGAGCAATTTTATTGGGTTTTTCTTAGCTCTGCCCTGTTGGACATGGTTAACACTGGCTTTCGATGACAGGAACACCAAGAGGAAACTTAGATGCTAGTTAGACTGGACCCTTGTGGTAGTCTATGGCCTAAGTCGCTTTCAATGATAAACGATCCTTATGCTGCATCAATGGATTGGAGACGTGGAGAAAAAACTTTGTACCCCCTTTTCCTAAAAAAATGTGGGCTAACACTAGTAACATTTTAATATTACAATAGGTATTGTAGTCCATTCGATATCGATGAAAATGGTTGATTCTCAGACGGCAAACAGACTGACAAATTCGATTTCATATAAGCCCATACCCGTAACGAAACGGAATTTGTTATGAGCCGTCTACGTTATCATCTTTTACTGATATTGTAGTTTAAAGCTCCTGGAATATTTTATTACTTAATCCTGCTTAAGACTGTGAGTAATTTGAGTTAGATTATTATCGATACAATCATTAACCCCTTGGTTGGCGTATGGAACGGTCGTCCCAAAAATATAGAGTTAAAAAAGATTCATGTTATTAAGCAATATAACGTCACGTCAACTACTTTGTTTTCGTTTTAAACAGATATTAACCGCAAAAGAAAATTGAAATACTCAAAATAAATAAAGACTTGCTTCAAAGTAAAATCCTAACCTAACAAAAACGAAGAGTCCATTAAACAAAAAAAAAAACATTAGATATTAAAATAAACATACTCCATACATACGGCCATTTAATCTGCAAGATGTCTCCCATATTTGCGGTGCAAATAAACATGGTATCAGGATAGCCGGCCTCGTTAAATTGTCACGCTACGCGGCACACTGGCAAACAGAGGTGACAGATGCGGGGAGGGCTTTCCCCACAAGTGGGATGTACAATATTAGGACATGTTGAGCTGCGGAGTGTTTTAGGGTTGATTTTTAGGTTATTATTTGTAAATCAGGCATAATATTCGGTCCCACGTTGGGCGCCACTATATAGGATATAGGTAGTGCATTTTTACACCTGAATGTCATTTTGTTTTTAAATCAAACGAATATTTCTTTACCTTATAAGTAATTAAATAATTAATTAAAATATTTGAAATTATGTTTTTTTACCTACATTACAGTATTTTTAAGAGCCCCACGTTGGGCGCCATTTAATTAAAATACGATTACTCATCGCTTCGACGTGGTGTGTTTAAACAACCGTTTGAAATGTATAAAGCGTGGAATTGGATCCAATTAATCCCTGTTCAAATAACAGTAATTGGAGAGATTAATCGGCAGTGGTTGGCGCAGCGCGGCTGCAGAATAACTGGAAGCGATGTTGGATTTATAAAATACTGAAAATTCGCGGTTTAAATGAAGTAGGTTCTTGACATGAATAAGAATCGGCCTTGCATAGCGAAGTAGACAAGGGACAACAAGTTGAAAATCTGTCGCCAAGCACATATCGGTGTGTACCGACAGCTGCACTTGCGAGCCCGTTCCCATCTAGGCTTTGTGTGCTTACCACCTTCGGCCACATCATCACTTACCATGGTGAGATTGTGGTCAAACACAAGCTTATCCAGAATAAAAAAAAATGAATTTTCTATTATAAAATAAGCGAACATAATAGATGTCAAAATAACTATTTGCCATCAATTTCAAATCATTTCTAGTTCGAGAATTAGAATCAAAAGTAACTTATGAATGTTCAAGATTTTGATATTATATCTACTTGCGGTTTGCAGACACTAATTAGCACCGAGTATGCTTTGAATATTTACATAAAACTGAATTAATTCCGTGGTTTGATCTTTAGATCATTTATGTAGTATCTTTATGAAGATTTGGAACCGCTTAAAAAATATTGATAAGGTTAATCACATTTTTTTTAAAGGAAGCTTTTATTTACGTAGAACCAGTATAATAGTGCTGATTTTCTTGTTTAAAAATAATATCTCTTACTAACAAAAGACATGAGAATGAATAGAAGAAATGTAGTCCTGAAAAACATACTCATTTCATCGTGAACATAGTCAGTCACCATCGAAATTAATCATTTACACAATAATAAAATACTTTTTTACTACGCTTAAAATTTCATGTTAAACAAGAAGTTCTAATATGCAGTATAACTCATTCCATTTAATAACTAGACGCCGCTTAAAACTTGGACAAGTTAATTGGTAGCAGTTTGCACAAATCTCCAACGAATGCATTTCAAATTATAGTTAATAATTTAACATGCTCTTTAGTGTTTGATTCAGATTTCATGGTACGGTGCGCAACAGACAATCCGTGGAGTATTTATCTGTATAAATATTATTAATATATGCTAGCTTTCGACCCGTTTTCACCCGCTTTACCAAAGGGCCTTATGTTTTTGGGGAATAATATGTTACTCCAACTTTTATTCAAATCGGTTGATGCCGTTACGGTGCTGAGTAGTAAGAAACATAATTCACACTTATAGTATTTGTCATTAATGCAAATGTGGCAGTTAGATATCAAGAATCATTGTAATTTACAGATACAATAACATATCAACTGATAACCAAACCAAATAACCACAAACCAAGCCAAATAATTGAATAACGTAATCGAATTAAAATAATTTTATTCGTAAATAAACGAGACTCGAGTCGAGTAAATAATAAATAAACGAACAGTTATTCTGTATCCGTACTAAATCCGTCAACTAATCTGCTTTGCCTTGCAAATTGGCGCCCACCGTGGGGCCGCGTTGAATATTGCACGAGTACACGACTTGTGTTTGGCGTTCCACCCAGCACTGATTTACGGATTATACTCTTGTTATTATTGCATATCTATCTTATACCAACCAATGGAGCAACAAATATGAAATTTTGCAGAATTATACCCAAACGATCGCAGATGAGTAGAATGTGATAATATCCTGGAACATTCTTCACACACGCACGGTCATCTGATCTGAAACTAAGCAGAGCTTGTACTATGGAAACCGGATCCTAATTTTAAAATACATACTTACACACAACTAGTAGTGCTCCGCAGTTTCACCTGCGTTCTCAAGGTACCCTGTAGGCGTAGAATTTTCAAAAATTCTTACTTGACGGATTCCCAATTAGAAATCTACCTGGATAATTTCAAGTTTTTAGCATTTTTACTTTATGATATTTCGTGCTTAATCAGGGAGTGATATTTCCCTTTTATATATAGGAGATTTTATACAAAAAAAATCTGCATAACCATCGCTCTATCTGGAAAAATCGTTGGCCCCTTTTTAATATTCAAAATAACCAAATGTATTTAAAACAATTTTCTCTCTCCACAACCAGTAATAGAACGCACGCCGACGCCGTCGTCTACGTCATCAATAACAACTACCACGATAACATCGACGACATCCACGTGCGCGGTGTGCAACATGCCGGGCGCCACGAGGACCGTCTCCAGGTCGAGGGCGATACATTATGGACTTAAAGGTAAGGGATATACGATTGAGTTTAGGATGTCGATGTTGGCCACTTTGCTTAGTGCAGATCCAACTTCTCTGCTTATGGTTTCCTCAAGAAAAGTGAAACCTGACTGATTTGAAAAGATACCATCACAAAATATCCAGCGTTTAAGCAAATAAGGGTCTTGTTTAACGCTATTTATCTAAAACACTGTTTAAATGGTAAAGTATATACACTTAATTTAACAGTGACTGGAATTTACTTCTTTATAATATTACTAGCTGTTCCGCGCGGTTTCATCCGCATTCCCGAGGGATCTTATCTTTTCCCGGGATAAAAAGTAGCCTATGTGCTATTCCAGACTATAAACTATCTCCATGCCAGATTTCATCCAGATCCATTCAGCCCTTCTGGCGTAAATGAGTAACAAACATACCTACATCCATCCAAACTTTCACACTTATAATATTAGTAGGATTAGTATGGGATGGAAATAAAAGGGCTTTACTATGTACGTACAGAAGAGTCAGTGGGTGTGCACGTGTGTGAGGCGTGCCACTGCCGCTGTGTGCGGTCGCGCTACACGCGCTGTCCGGTCCCCACGTGCCCCGGGCCGCGCGTGCGAGCCAAGCGACTCAGACACCTGCCGCCCAAGTGGCACGACCTACCGCTCGATCTCAAGACGCCGCTCATGGACGAGTTCCGTAAGTAACGACCTTGAATTTGTTCATTACTAAAAAAAAATAAAACCGTTTTATTCCATATTTATAAGTTACATTTGAAAATGAAATAGCATTAAATTTAATTTGTTGAAATATGGACCCCTTTTTGGGTAAAGGCCTGTATCTGTCCAGTCGTTTCCTGACACCTGGATAATATCATCAGTCCACCGTCTTACAGGTCTATCAACATTCCTCTTTCCCTGTGGACCTTTCCATCGTGTGGTTTCCATGGTCTATCTGTTATCAGTGTATCGTGCGATGTGTCCAGCCCACCTCCATTTAAGTTTGAGTGCATGTGTGAGAGCGTCTGTTATTTTAGTTTTTTGGCTAACTTTGTTGATTACTAATGCCCGGTTTCTGAAGTCAACAGATAACTTCTCAATAACTATTGATTCATTAAAGTTAAACGTAAGATAAACGTCGGTTAACTGTCATGCGTATTGTTCTGAATACGCAACAAGCCATTCAATAACTATCTAACTGATAGCTACTTCCTTATTCGCCGCTAGGTGGCTCTGTTTAAGAGTTTGTCTCGAACATTGATTTTATTAGTTTTGATTCGTCTTAAATACTAGTTTTATTTACTAGAATAAATAAGTGGCTTAAGACTGTTTTCGTTCAAAAAATATGATTAGTCATTAGTTATGAACGACATTGTCGATTTTATTTGTGAGCATTGTCGATTTTATTTGTGTTTCTTATCGAAACGTCAAAGTGCGTTTATAGTTATGGAACCGATAAACGCCGCAAATTGGTCAGTTAAGTTGACTCAGTTTAACTTAGATCGCGATGTTCGGAAACGCACTTTCATAAGTTATCGAACCAATAGCGCTAATGAATAGATAAACTACCGTTAAAAGTGCCTCAGAAACCGGGTAAAAGTCAGTCATAACACGGAAATATTGTCAGTGAGACTAGATAAATAATTATTGAATGTAATAGGTGTAAGTTGTTTTTGAAAAGAGTAATTGCTGAGTTTATTGCCGGCTCTTCTCAGCAAAAGCAACCTTCCGAACCGAGCATTTAGAGTCAGACTATTCATAAGTGCATGTGAAGGCCTATTTGGATGAATAAATATTTAATTTCATTTCATTTCACCCTACATTACAACATACACCATTCATCTTCTCTTCGTTTTGTGTCTCTTTAGCTAGGATGCAGTATGATTTTTAAGTAAATTTTCAGCTTTATATACAGGTAAGTAGTATAAGTAACTTAAGGGGGAGATAGGTGGGTTGGAAACATACCAAATATACAAAAATGACCTTAGTAAAGATGTCACAATTTTCGAGTTATTTAAAATCAGAAATATCTCGAAAATGGTGAGTCTTTTATTGAGGTTATTTTTGTATATGTTGGTAGGAGACCCGCCCACCTATCTCCCCCTTAAGTTTGACGTGCTACTTATAGGACACCTGTCTATCAAAATTATAATATATTGGTTGTCTTCCCACGGGAGATCGTATCGTTTCCCGGGATAAAAAATATCATATGTCCTTCTCCAAATCCCATCTTTATACCAATTCATAAAAATTGGTTCATTAAGCGTGAAATAGTAACCGACAGAGTTACTGTCGCATTTATAATATTAGTATAGATAGATAGTAGGATAGTTTTCTGAACTACCGCCATACCAATGAATCTCGTTGTCCATCAGAAATCCCTCGAACCCTAACCAAGTGCTGCCTGGCGTGTCTCAAGCGGATAACTCGGAGGCTGGACTCGTTGGAGGAGAGTTCTGAGCCGGGCGAGGAGGAGGCGGCCCGGTTCAGAGCGCTGCTCCGGGACCACGGGACTGCGTGGGATCGCATCGCAGCGCTGTGTGGCCGCCCCGCCGCCAGTCTCAAGGCCTTCTACTTCACTTATAGGTATGTCTATTGTTCGATAAGCTGATATATTGTTAAAAAACAGCGCTGTGTGGCTGCCCCGCTGCCAGTCACGAAGATACTTCTCAAGTGGTAACTACGACCAAGACCTCGTTTGGTATGTGTCCCTAAATGTAAGAGCCGATGGTTTTGGTAGAATAGTTAGTATTTCTGAATGTAAGATTGTTGATAAGCCGGAGGAATTAAAAAATAAGCTGTGACTTGTTACAAACACAGATTAATTAATAGTACTTTTAAAACTTTCGTGAAATTAATTCATATTCGTAGATTATACCGGGTCTATTTGCGCACAGAATATTATCATTCCATATTTTGCGCCAGAAATGATTCACATCATATAATGACACGACCTTGTTATTACTCCCATCGCACCCAAGAAACCTCCCAACAAAGCCATTTAGGCCCTAAGAGAGCACTTGAAAAGGTCGCACTACAGAATCATCAGTTATCACCCTAATACCGCAGAAAAAAGCTCCAACTGGACGCAGTCGTGGGCGATCGGTTCACTTCGCGCTGCTCCTCCAGCGAGGAGTCGTGCGTGAGCTCCGGCGACACGGACACCGCGAGCGCTGGGTCCCCTCGTCCCCCCGCGCCGCCGCCGCCCCCCGCGGGGGGGACGGCGCAGGGGCCGCGCACCGACGCCGTGGCCCCCCGACGCACTAGGAGGGACGAGTACGACTCGTCCGCTACTGAAACTGCCGACGAGGAGAACGACGCCCCCAGCGCTAAGGTACTGTCACTGCGTTTTTTTAATATTTTCGGCTTGGTATCAAAACTTTTCAGCCATTTCTTTAGTTTTATTTTTAAAATACATTTATTTGCTTGAATATGGCGTGTACTCAAAATTATAAAGTTAACACCAAAAAAGACCTAGACTTAGTTTACATATTAAAAAAGATTAATTATTATTATTCTTATGTTATAGTCACGTTTACAGCAAAGTCGGTTCTCGTCCGTAGAAGTCAGGTCAGGTTTTATTGAAATGGCCCTTTCTTGTGGAGTTGCCCCATATCCTCCTTTAAATCCGGCCCTGGTAGGAACGTAATTTTCAACTACAATACCAGCTTAACAAATTCCAGATCCTACCACCGACGTCGATCCCGGCGCCAGTGTCGTCGTCGGCGCCCACGTGTGGCGTCCCCACGAGCTCGACGAGCGTGACTACGGTGGGCGCCACCACGGTGACCACGCGGAACGGGGCCACCACCACGCCGCTTACCGTCAGAGACGTGGTACTCAATATGATTGAGATCAGTCTAACTAGGGACTCGCAGCCGGCTAAACCTCATCATCTCAAGGTTTGTGCTACCAGACAAATGTAAACTGCAATTTAAATTTTAAAAAAAAGTATTTTAGTAATTATAGGGATGTTGACTGACACATCAAATCAGCTTCTTTTTATGAAATGTCAAAATGACAGTTTATTATGGAGGTTTGTATGAAATACTTGCTTGTGACGTCATAAATATGGTGTATATTTATGAAAATGGTGTTTATTTATCAAAAGATCTACTCTTTGTTGTTAAATTGCTAATTAAAAATTATAAGATGTTTGAATTTTACAAAGTTACTATTTACTAGTATTATTAGATGTTTTATACACTGGTTAGTGTTAGATCAGTTTTAATAGTAGAATAGTTCATCGTCTCATATTTAGGCCTCAATATTTGATAGTTTTTTAGGGTTCCGTACCTCAAAAGGTAAAAAAAGGAACCCTTATAAGATCACTCTCTTGTCCGTCTGTCTGTCCGTCTGTCACCACCGATTATTTATTTGTTTCTAGCTTTAACTGTAAGCCATTTACAAATGTTCACATATAAATATTAAATACATAAAAAAACAAAAAAAAAATAATAGTAAGAGAAAACATTTCCCAAAATCATTAAAAAATAATCATTTTCCCCAGGTTACCTCGTCCCCCGTAAACCGGGAAAACCTGGCAACCCTCAGCGTAGTATCGAGCACCCACAACAGCACGGCGGGCGGGGCTTCCCCGCAGCGAGCCGCCACCATCACCCCGCTGGGCCCGTGCGAGGGCAAGGAGGGCGTGGTACTGTTGCACATTGAACCCCGCCCCGACCGGCACGAGCGACACGAGCGACACGAGCGACACGAGCGACATGAGCGACACGATCACAGGCCGGAGCCGCTGCTTGATCTCAGCTTCAAACGACCGAGGCATGATGTACCCGTCGCCCACAATAATAAACTTGTAAGTTTAAGATCATTGAAATTAAATTTAATAAATTTAAGAACTACGACATATAGTCCGGTCAAATTAGACCTAAAAACTGTAGTGAAGCTACAAAAATTCGCACAGAGCTAAAAATTGGTAGAAATGTTCGGAGCACCATTATATGTGAAATCTGAAAAGTCCCCATCGATCCCGTACCTGAAAAAAAATAATTCAAGGTCAAAGGTCACACAAATGAGATTTTCGTTTTCTTTCGGGCCTTAGAGGCCAATAGGACTTGTGTGTCCAGTAATCCTGTATCCTAAATGCGTTGCAATGACTTTTTGGAAAAATTTTAGCTCAAGTCGAATTCGATTTGAGCGCCATTGTATTTTCATTTAAATCGTGTCCCCGAGCGATCTTGTTTTCCCAGGATAAAAAGTATGTTATTTTCATATACTATGTTTTATTCCAGGATATAATCTATTTGTTTGACAAGTTTCGACAAAATCCATTCTGTAGGTTTTGCGTAAAAGAGTAACGAACATCTTAAAATTCAAACAAACTAACATTTATAATATTTTGATATAATATAAGAAATTAACAATCGATCCATCTTTCCAGCCTTACCCAAACGATTACGCGTACAGACAAGAACGCGAATCACCGAACCAACAATACAACTCAAAACCTAAACCCCAACCGCAACAGGCGCGTGCTACCCTCAAACCCACACCTAACAAGGGGTCCATAACCCTCGGAACCCCCGTGGAGACCAGGTTCGAACCCAGACGGACACCTGAACCCAAAACGGGGTCGATAACAGCGGGGACACCGGTGCATGGGACCCACCATCTAACTGACAAGAGGAACTATGACTTTTTCAAGAGGCGGAGTCCGGGAGGAGCTTATTTTGCAACGACTACGCAACCCAGGCCGCAGTCGCCATCTTTTTCACCGGTAAGATTATATTCCAACTAAAATAGTTGCTTTTCTTATGCCTAGGCCTCACTCATTGCGATAACGCGGACATTCGGGTTATCGCGATGTATGTAGCCAGATATTCGCGAATACTTCGGCACTTTGGGCGAAGCTTCAAGCACATCGCTCCGCTGTCGGTAAACTCTCGCACATCAAAGGGTTTTATTGCGATGAACTCCGCTTACGCGGCCACATTCCATTTTGTTTTCTGCGTTTGTACATCGCGATAAACTTTACAACGCGCATGACGTGGCCGCGACGATTCGATCGCGATAATGAATGTAATTAGTTTATATGGTAGGAAAATTCTAGACTATCCATACCCAAAGTGAACCCTAGGGGTCAACAAACTACAAAGAGTCCATGAGAGCGAAAAACAAAAATTGGGGGTCCATAAGCTGTCAATAGGGATTCAAAGATTATTTCTATTTAGCAGACGTGACTTTAATTTTGGCTTTACATGACCATTCCTACCAACCAATAATCTTTTGAACACGTAAGTGGTCTACGGGACATAAACTATTGGGGTCTGGTCTAGACCAAAATGTTGGCAACTAAATTCACCTTGAAAACGAGCAATATAAGCTTACTATAGTGAAATGTCAAAGTATAATGCCACAAATTTGAAATTTGTCAGATTCCTCATAAGGAGTGGATATTCGCTAAGAAAGGATTTCTAAAAATTCAACCCCTATTGCGGGTGAAGCGGCAGGGGACATCAACCTTCTTATTATCTCGTTAGAAAGAGTTATATCTTTATACAATTAAAAAAAAACTACATACTACATTTCATGTATTTGTTTACTTCCAGAACACGTCATCGCCATACGGCCGAAGCCCGTTCGAACAGCGACAGATCATAATGGCGGACTTCATCACGTCGCAGCAGATGCACGGCGGCGGGAGACGCAACCCCGGCAATCCTGGCGGCGCTGGGGGCCCCGGGGGGCCAGGGTCCGGGGGGGCCTCGGAGCGGGCCCCCTCGCCGCAATACTCGCCGCAGGGCCGCCGCGAGAGGGAGCCCGTGTCGGTCATACAGAGGCACACCCCGCACATGTACCCGCACGCGCATCCGCCGCATCCGCAACATCCGCCACATCCGCAACATCCGCCGCCTGGTGAGTCACCTATAGTTTTTTGTTTTTGTTTGAATCCTACAATGAGCTTGAGCTTTCGGTGAAGGAAAACATTGTGAGGAAACGAAACTGGCTGGCTACCACCCTCAAGTAGAAAATCTGTCGCCGAATAACTATAGGTGTGTTCTGACAGCTGCACTTGAGAGCCAGTTCCCATCTAAGTTTTGTGTGTTTACACATCATCACTTACCATGGTGAGATTGCGGTCAAACACAAGCTTATCCAGAATAAAAAAAAACAATTAGACGTCTTTGTTTGTCATGCTGAACTGCTTTTGATCTATGATATGATCTTTTGAGCTATGTGATCAACTAACTTCAACTTTTTAAAGTCCGCTACAAAAATCATTAGCCTTGCGTTTTTAATTACGAACGACAGAATCCCGCAATAATTATCTATTTATGACAATAGTGATAGCATTCACCCTCTCAATATATCATCATACAATATCAATTATATTAGTTTCCTCCAAAATATCATATATACACTTACATTTTCAAACCTAAAACTACACGGAAACATTCATTTATTATAAACGTTTTTCAAATCGGTCCAGTAGTTTCAGAGGCTATTCAATGCAAACAAACAAACAAATGTTTCCTTTATAATATTATCATAGATGTGTCCCAACATAACACCCACACGCGATGAGAACCCCATAAACCAACCGAGTAACTTTATAAATAGGTCATGAAGCATTCACGTCTTTAGTGGACGTCGCGTCGGCGGCCACCGCCCTGCCCGTGCCCCGCGGGGCTGCCCCCGCGCCCGTCCCCGCGCAGCCCCCGCCTGCCACGCAGGGCCCCGGCCCCGGACCTGGCCCCGGAGGACCGCCCGACGCCAAGGACAACAAGCACCATCCGCCGCATCACGATATCAGGTAAGGAAACCTGATAGAGACGGTGAAAATAAAAATAAAATGGATCCCGATTCAGCAAAAAAAAAATGATCCAACTGTTTATGACAGTTCAGTGACAAATACACGTATAGAAGAATTATGTTTAAATATGGAAACCCAAAAATTGAAGGGTTAAAAATTGGGGGCACCAGACACACGAGAATATAAAATTTTAAAAAATGTAACTGTAAAATCATAACCAACATTTTGGGTGACATGTTTGTTTTTCCTGAGTCTAACTCAAAACTCAAATATATCTTTATTATTAAATAAACTCATTAGCTTAACTTCCGATAGAAATAAAGCTTAAAATAAAGGATGATTACAATTCTTTTAAAAAATCTTTTTTTTTTTTTATTTTTATTTACAGGTTTTACTTAAAAATAGAATAAACTAAGTGCCTAAAAACCTTATCGTACCGTATCCTTATACATCTGTATCCTCATTGTCATAACTTATGACCCACAATAAATTACTTTGACTTTGAGCTACAAGTATTTTTAATCATCAATTTGATTCTTGAAAAATTTTAACCCTCGGTCTGGAAGGTTACTTTTGCTGAGAAGAGCTGACAATAAACTCAGCAATTACTCTTTTTTTTTTAAAGCAACATAGACCTATTACATTTAATAATTATTTATATAGTCTCACTGATAATACATGTGTGTAATGGCGGCAAAAAAGGAATAAAGAAATTGAATTTAGTTACGAGTGATTTAGTAAAAAAACAAAAGTCGATGTAGTTATCTAGAAAAGTATGAATTTAAAATCGTACAATAACAGTTGTGTGCTTAGTTTGTGTCCTAGAACTAACAATCATTAATGTTTCTATTCAGATTACGGGACATGGCGATGGCACAGAAATATCATCAACAGCAAATAATGCAACAGGTAAACATTTATTTCAATTCTCTTCAATTATTTTGTTCAGTGTATTTTTATGTTGTTTTTACAAGCTTTATATTAGCTTGCAATGTATGTATGTTTTTCCGGGGTGAATCTTGCAACTCAATTTTGAAGCAGATATCTTTAACCGATTGAGCTGAAATTTTGTATACACGTTTAGTTTGGATGACAATGCATGGTCAGCTGTGTGACGTCATTCTAAATACAACATGGCGGAACACCTAAGATAGCGGACTATTATTATTTAATGCAATCCTACAATATGGGTTTCAAATGAAAGGGCTTGCTGAGAATAACTCAAAAATAAAGTGATGTCACTCTGATTCCAAAGCTTGTTTTTAAAATAGTTTTTTTTAACTTATAACTTATGTTTAATATATCTGTTATTTTATCAGCAGGCACTGGACAGGCGGGCACATCAGGCGCAGTATATTGAAAGAGATAGACAGATGGCAATGCATCAAAGGTAATAGAAATGTACATTTACTCTTAAATTTTAATAATTAATATTTTTTTAACTCAAACTCGAATATATCTTGATTAAGTAAACTCATTACAAGTACTCTTTTTGGAAAAGCAACTCGACCTATTACATTTTATGATTATTTATATAGTCTCACTGATAATATGTGTGTTATGGCGGCAAAAAAAAGGAATAAATAAATTGAAATTAGTTAGGAGTGATTTTGTAAACAAACAAACTCGCACAGACCAGCCCCCACAAGCAGCACCTGTTCACAAGTATGACGCGATACAATTATACCATGGTTTTGTTAATAGTAATAAATGATAGTAAAAAAACCGGTCAAGTGCGAGTCGGATTCGCGCACCGACGGTTCCGTACAAATTATGTAGTTTTTTGTACTTGATGTTGTAACGGCAACAGAAATACATTATCTGTGAAAATTTCAACAGTCTAGCTATCACGGTTCATGAGATACAGCCTGATGACAGACAGACAGACAGACGGACAGCAGAGTCTTAGTAATATTGTACCTAGTTTGTAAGGGAAAGAAATAAAAAATATTATTATTTTTATTATTATTATTATAGTAATAGGGTGTCCGTTTTTACTCTTTGGGTACGGTACCGTAGTGTATAATTATGTATAGCTATTTTTTTCTCTAATCAATTTATCACAATAAAATAAAATACCTATAATAATATTTTTCTCAATAACAGAGAACGAGCCTTCGCCGCAGCGATACAAGAGCGGCACGCGTTAGAACAGCACCACCACCAACAGCAACAGCAACACCATCAACAACAACAGCAACAACATCACCAGCAACAGCAACAACAACAACAACAGCAGCAGCAACAACAGCAGCAACAACAACAACAACAGCATCAGCAGATGTTGCAGGAGAGAGAACGACAGCACCATTTACATGCACAGGTATGTAACTGAGAATAAAAGGAAGGAAAATGTAGAATAAAGATGTTGACTGTCAAATCAAATCAGTTTATTTTTAATAATTGTTGGTATTGTATAAAATTAGATGTTAAACGACATTTTCGAGTATTTTTGCTCTATGCACTTGTAAGTGTTAATTTTTTCTCTTTAATGTAGGCAACATCTCAATTTATATTTGGTTTTTGCTACAGTTGAAAATTTAGTAGCCTATAATAGTTGTTTTAAAATGATTTTTTTTCCTTCACCGAAAGCTCAAGCTCATTGTAGGATTCGAACCCACGACCTTCGCCGCGGTACTCGACATCACTTACCACTGAGCTATCATCGCCTTAATGTGATGTTTATTGGAGATTCAATAAAGATCATCTGTAAACGAATTGTACCTAATTGTTTCTTTACGAATGATGTCGCACTCGTGGGATTTTGAAATGAGATTTTACTTCGTTCCGCTATCGTTCTCTTTTTGGCACAAATATGAAAATGGGTCGTTTTTTATTATTGAGGATTATCTTGCCATTCCTTGATTTTTAATTTGGAGTCGGCAATTCTTACGTAGTCTATAGTATAAATTGTTGGGACCAATTTGGAATTCGAAATTTTTCAAACGGCATGCAACAATCACAATTATTCTTAAGGCTTTCAAAACATTTGGCACGAAAATCGAAATAAAAAAAAAACAATGCGGAACCCAAAATTATTATTATTAACAAAAAGTGTATAGGTGAAATTGAAAGCAGCCTGGAAAATTCTTCATTGGCGAATAAAATTGTCACTTCCGTGGAATGTGGGCATCACTTCTGTGGAATGTGTCCGTCACTTCTGTAGTACGATTGCCGATTCCAATGAAGGTGGAAACAAGAAGTGTGTAATTTAATATTGTTTTAGGCGAGCGGAGGAGGCGCGTACGGAGGGAAACATCGAGCACTCACGCCACACCATCTCGAAAGAAAAGACAAGTAAGTATTTTCATTGTATTTTTATCTATTTTCTTAATTTTGAGGTTTAAATAATTAAATAGAATCATAGATTAACCAGAACTCTGGATAAACATATTTTTGGTTTCGTGTTATTGTTCTGAAAGAAATTCAATTCAATTACTGAAAGAAATTTCTTTTTTGTGTTTTCATTTGTGGAGATAATAAATGAAGTTTTTTGTATTAGGACAAAATACAATGCTTGTAACTTGTGTTTATAGGTATATTATCGTATATATATATCTCAACAAAAAAATTCCTTCCCATCCCCATAATTCGCTTGGATATGATATTTAATTGTGCATGAACAGCGTCTAGTCTAGGCTGATATTTTAAAGCACTTGATGTCCCACAGTCGCGCGCCCCCGCCCCCGCAGCCCGCGGCCCCGGGGCCCCCGGGAGCTGACGGGAGGCCCCGAGGGCCCACGGAGGGGACCCTCACCGCCGCATCTCTAATAGACGCCATCATCACTCATCAGATCAGCCAGGCGACCGACCAGAGGTTCCCGGTAAGTAGTCAAATCTGTAGTTATGTCTACAGATATGACAATGTCCACAGAAATGATTTATTTTTCAACATTTGGGTTCCGTATTATTTTCGGTGTAAAATATTTCGTGTCGTATTTTGTTTTATTGCATGTTAGTGATTAAAACGGATGCGGATTTTATATTACGTTTTATGTTTAGAATAATAAAAAGAATCGTTTACTCATAACATTAATATTTGTAGGCTATAAGAGAGTGCGACAACGGCAACACACAACAGCAGGAGAGAGTGGAGCGCATCCCTACGGCGAGCGAGCGGGAGAGGGAGCGGGAGAGGGAGCGGGAGCGGGAGCGGGAGCGGGAGAGGGAGCGGGAGGAGGCGCACGCGGCGCACACGACTAGCATCAAGCTCGGGGACCTCGCGTCCAACATTATACAAAGGGACTTCAGTAGTCCCACTACCTCCGTAATGCATCATAAGTGAGTCTACATACTTATTGAAATGGGTAATTTTAAGCTAGCTTAAGGCGATGATAGCTCTGTGGTAGTGACGTCGGATACCGCGGCGAAGGTCGTGGGTTCGAATCCTACAATGAGCTTGGCTTTCGGTGAAGGAAAACATCGTGAGGAAACCATAGCACGGTGGTAGGGTACTCTGTAGTACCCGACTGGCTGGCTACCACCCTCAAGTTGAAAGTCTGTCAAAGCACCTATCGGTGTGTTCTGACAACTGCACTTGAGAGCCAGTTCACATCTAAGCTTTGTGTGCTTACCACCTTCGGCCAAATCATCACTTACCATGGAGATATTGTGGTCAAACAGAAGCTTATCCAGAATAAAAAAAAAGATCTACATTTCATCAAAATCCTTACTGAAAATCTTTCTGGAAAATCGAGATAGAAGAAGAAGTTTTGAAATATGATAACATTATTTTAGTATGTACTCAAGTATGTTGTTGTCCAACAGCAACAGGTTCGTGTCGTCGTCGGACGGGTACAGCAACACGCCGAGCGCGGACGAGTGGAAGCGACGAGACACGAACAAACATCCCTCCTACCTCGAGCCTGTCTCACCGCCTGATAACCATCATAACAGGTACAGTACATACATACCATCCATTAAATAAATTTCAACAGGTTTTTTTCAAACACTATATTAATCCTACTAATATTATAAATGTGAAAGTTTGGATGTATGTTTGTTCCTCTTTTACGCCAGAACGGCTGAAAGGATCTGGATGAAATTTGAAGAAGTTGTCTGTATACAAATGAAATTGAAACCTGCAGGTCACTAAAAATTTAACCAAAATCCGTATTGCATACAGATTTTGTGTTATATAAATACTAGCTGTCCCCGCGGATTCACCTGCGTTCCCTAGGGATCACCTTTTTCCCGGGATAAAAAGTATCCTACGTTTTATTCCGGGATATAATCTACCTGTGTGCCAAGTTTCATCAAAATCCGTTCAGTAGTTTTTGCGCGAAAGATTAACAAACATTAACACATCCTAACAAACTTGCACATTTATAATGAAATGTTTTTTTATTCAAATAGGCCTTTACAAGCACTTATGAATAGTCTAGACTCTAATGCTCGGTTCGGAAGGTTGCTTTTGCTGAGAAGAGCCGGCAATAAACTCAGCAATTACTCTTTTAAAAAACAACTTACACCTATTACAATAATTATTTATCTATTCTCACTGATTTTAATTGCGTGGTAAGGCGACAAAAAAAAATAATAAATAGAATTTAATTATGACTAACTAAGTAAATAACAAACTCAAGCAGACCTACTATAGCAGTATCATTTTTATATCTATTAATTTGTCATCATTTTTCATTCCGCAGAAGCACGACAACAAACCGCCGCTACGTCCCCTCCAGTGTCTCAGGCGTCTCGGGCGTGTCGAGCGTGTCGAGCGTGTCAGGCGTCGGCGGCGGAGTGCTCACAGCATTCGATTACGTCACCACACGCATCGTGGAGGTGATGAGATCCGACGCTGAGGAGCGACCCAAGCCGCAGGCTATCTTCCCCACGGCAGCGTACGCGTACCCGTATAGTGCGCTCAACGTGTCCACGGGTAATGGTGAAGGTCTGATCATTTTATTATTATTTCTTAGTCTCTATTCAAAAATACAATTATAACTGTTTGATCGTTTATTTATACGAACTTACCCCATATTTGTCCGGTATTATACATACTTTTTTTAATGCTGGATGGTAAGTGATGATATGGCCGAAGGTGGTAAGCACACAAAGCCTAGATGGGAACTGGCTCTTAAGTGCAGCTGTCGGAACATCGATAGGTGCTTGGCGACAGATTTACAATAGCCTGCCAGTTGGGTACTACAAAGTACACTAACACCGTGCTATGGTTTCCTCACGATGTTTTCCTTCACCGAAAGCTCATTGTAGGATTCGAACCCACGACCTCCGCCGCGGTATCCACTGAGCTATCATCGTTATACCTTTATAATTGCCAATGACTTGTGTTTTTAATCATAATACTAATATTTGTAGGCGGTGCCGCGACATCAGCCCCATCAGCCCCCGCCGGGCCGGCTCCCCCGGTGCCCCCGGAGCCGGCGCCGCTGATGTCCGCGCAGTACGAGCCGCTCTCCGATGAGGACTGACAGCGCCCGTCGCCCTCCAAGCTCGCCCTTACCCGCCCATAGCACCGCCACTCTCACAAATGGCGGCGCTCCGTCATATGTCACACAGTGCAATGACGAACGACGCCACACTGCAAAAACAACTATAAAAGTGTTGAAACAGTGCAAGTGATTTATGAATACGGAATCGACAGTGTACATAGACTAGACACGATTGAGTACTGTGTGAATATAATTATGTATTGGTTTGGTTAGAAAGTGTCGTGATGTGATGTGACAGGGTGCATTTTGTGTGATCTCGTTCCGTGTGTCACAGCTGTGATTATACCCTGAGCTGATTGTTCTATGTGTATAAAGTTAATGGTACTAAACTCGTATGTATAGTAATATTCTTATGTAATAAAGCAGGGAAATACCGTTCATGCGTTGTGGGAAGCTTTAAGTGTCCTGTTTAGGAGCATATGTGCACGGTATTAGGCGCACGAGTGTCCGGTATTAGCCACTAGTATGGAGGA
Organism: Ochropacha duplaris; assembly: GCA_951361185.1. Taxonomy (NCBI): domain Eukaryota; kingdom Metazoa; phylum Arthropoda; class Insecta; order Lepidoptera; family Drepanidae; genus Ochropacha; species Ochropacha duplaris. The sequence continues at coordinate 8,602,969 of OX592711.1, read as the reverse complement.
ATCTGCCCGTTGAACTGTTCAAGTGTAAATTAAAATATTTAACTACGACTGATAGACTGGTGAGGCGCACCCTCGCCGCATTTCTCTAGTTCGAAACTCGATACGCTTATGAAAATGTAAAAAATCACTAACGATTTATAGTAAGTCGATTAATAAATATTCAATTGTTATTTATTTAGTCGTTCAAGTTTTTTAAATTATTCTCATCTGATGTCGTAGTGATTAATAAAGATTTGCGCTCGAGATTAAATAACAATATTTTATGAAGTAACACAATTTAAAAAAAGCTGTCATTATAAAAAATATATTTTAAAGAGTATACTCATGCTACATATTTCAGTAATAATATTTAATCTCGCGCGAATATTTGCGATGGATAATCAATTTAAATGTAATATTTTTAGCACTGCCGCTAGTGATGCAAAATTACCTCAATAATTTTAAGTGGCAGACCATGCGGACCTTCGGTATTTAAAGTGTAAAGAAAAAATGTTTTGTGTAATATTTTATCCAGTCTTCCATCGCCACTCCGACACCGGCGTGCGGCGTGCCTGCGGCGTGGCACTGCCGGCACGCGCGTGACGTGGCGGTCGAGTGCCACACCACAGCTCTGCTACGCCCTCGACCTAGGATAGGATCTCCACGTCTCCGCGTGACTTCGTCCATTATTTAGCTACACTTAGGAACTTGTACATTATGTATAGACTATGACACTTTATTGTGATTAAACACTTGCCCCGGACGCATGTATTTGCAGATTCCTCGTTTATTTATATAAGATATATAATTAAAACTACTACGACTGTAATTTATTAACTGTTGCACATTTGTAAGGAAAGTTAAAAACATACATTCGAAGTACTAATTAAATCAGTGTGGCAATTTCGTCATTGGTGGGTAATGCCGCAATGTGGGTATTGCCGTAATGTGGGTATTGCCGTACTGTTTTTCGTCCTCGGTCACCAAAAGGCGACGAGACGCAACGCTGTTACGTTATAGTTTAAGTTTGTAATTATTTTATTTGTATAGCTTCGCTTCGGATTTCGCTGTCGTATTATTCATTAAAAAAAAACAAGGCATACGCGTAGTTCAATTTATAATTTTCTTTCCCCCTTATAATTATTGTTGTAAATAGATGGTTGGTACATTTATTTGTTCGTTTGTATGTATAGTTTGAGTGGTGCAGCGACGTCCGAATCGCGCGAACCTCTGTTGGGATAGACAGACATACTATTTCATTAAACGAATAAAATCGAAATGTTCATAACAACTTATTATAAATATAGCGTACGGTTAACGGAATTAGTGATTAATTATAATTAAAAACGGTAAATTATATATATACATAATGTAAAAGTGTACGGTTATTATGTATATGCATTTGTAATTATACAGATTAGCTAAGACTTACTGATAGAGATTTCATTTCTTTTTGTTTGTACGTAGGTCCGGTTATACATATTGATGGGTGAATGGTGTGTGTGAGGGTGTGTGCAAGTGTCGAGTCGATGTGAGCCTCTGGCGCGCCCCGGGCCGCGGCCGCGCGTCCCATTGCATTTTTCTGCTTTTTTGTAATGTTTTTCACTTTATACCGCATGCGTTTCAATATACCTACACATGAAAATTCAACTAATTTGTGTATTATTTTGAATGAGTCAATATGTGTAAATTGTATGAATGTTTGACAGTTCTGTATTGTACTTCCAAATCTGATAATTTAGCACCATTTTATACGATGATTGTTTTAAAATATGAAGTTAATAAAAAATATTCTTGCAATTGTAATTGGCTTTTGACGGTATATGAAACGCACAGCGGTAGTATTTTTTTTGTTAAAATATTTTCGATTAATATGTAAAGAAACGACTGATTAAATTTACTTTGAGCGAGTCTAGGAGAGAGGAGAGAGGCGAGCGGCGGCGGCCGGCCGGGGCAGAACACATTGTGATTTCTTTATAAACATTGTAATTGTAATATAAGTAGCCGAAAGAAAAGATAATCCTTGTAAGTCCGAACATGAGCGAAAACAAAGTTTTGGGAGGACAAATCAATAAATAAGATGCAAATCTATATTTTCTTGTTTCATTTCCTATTATTATTACCTAAGTGAAGGAGGCCTGTGGAGTCAACCAACATTCATAACCTAGTCCTAGACTTTCAACATGCATGTATAAAACATAATGATTCATTATTTATTTCAATAATTACATTCAATGGAGTTCAAAATTTCTTTCAAGTTGAAAATCTGTTGCCATGGACCTTTCGATGTGTCTTGGCAGTTGCACTTGAGAGTCAGTTGCTTTCTAGGCATCCTAAAAGGTCGAGAGACAATGGTAATCTTCCTGCACTTGAGAGTCAGTTGCTTTCTAGGCATCCTAAAAGGTCGAGAGACAATGGTAATCTTCCTGTTGCTGCTAATCTCTAAAGGCGAGGCTGGTCTCTATCAGATGACCTGCCAGATAATGTTCATCAGGCAGGACGAACAAAAAATACATAGATTGGTCGTTATAGGCTCTTACTTTTTTATAAACTACGCCATCTATTGTTCAGTAGTTAAAACTCACAATAACCATCCTTGGACGTATAAACCACTAACCTTGTATATAACCTAACCGGGCCGGTTGGCGTGGTTGGTTAATACACTGCCTATCACGCCGCAGGTCGTGGGTTTGATTCCCATCCTGGACACACATTTGTGTGCATGAACATGTCTGTTTGTCCTGAGTCTGGGTGTAATTTTCTATTTAAGTATGTATTTACAAAATAAAAATTGTAGTCTATATAGTATATCAGTCATCTGGTTTCAGCCGAGTGTGAAAAATGTCCGAGGATATTTATTTATAGTGTATTATCTATGCCACTCACCATCTCATGATATCCTGGTAGGTACCTACCTCATGAACAAAATCACAAATATCAGATTGTGTCGGATCAGTACATTCGCAGTACTTCAAAAACTGTATTTGTTCTGAATATAATATTATTAAGTAAATACCTAAGTTGTTAGGTTCCATTTACGTAGGAACTCTCTCTTTCATTGTAAGTTAAAAATACTTGGTATTTGATAGTTTGCCAACTTCGTGATATAATCACATATATACCTAACGCAGATATTTAAATTTTTCATAGTAGCAAGTACCTATAATGGAAAGAAGTGCTAGATTCAGTTACAGCAATCCGAAAGCCCGTGCATGGACTGGAGTAACTGTATTTTCGGCTTATTTGGTCCTTCTAATGGCGGAAATATACATAGAAATATTCGAAAACAATACACATTTACGCGTTTACGAGCAATTATGTGATTTTGTCGCGCGTTTTGAAAGACTCCAATGGTTTTAAAATAAACAAGCAAAAGGTAAATTTAACTTTTTATTACCAACATACACATGATCACAATAACATAAATCATTATTTACAAACAAACATACATTCTTGCATGGCATTGTAGATTAATACTTGGCCGTTTGTAGCTATATAAATAAATATATATAACACAACAAAAATGTAATAACAAATAAATTATAAATAAAAAACATGATTCGGTTAATTAAACTACTATTGCCATTGGCCAAGTCGAAAACTAATAGAGCTAAGAAGGGATTTTACTCTACTGAAGTAGATATTGAAGCTTATAAACATTGTTTTCTTAAATAAGAAATATATAAACATTTATAAATTAGAGAATGAATATAACATTAAATATGACAATCAAAACATTTGTAGTATTTGACTTAGAGCTGTAATTCAAGTCAAGAGATAAAGCAACATAGACGTGGCTGACAAAGCTTTGAAAAACTTCTGGATTAGTGCTACAGACAAGTGATAATTTCTTCAGATGACTATTTTTGAGGAACGCTGCGAAGAAACCCCAAAAGTTAACGCTTACATACTACATGCCATGCCCATATATTCAAAAACTACATGAAAGTCGACTTGGCAATCTGTAGTACTCTTTACTTCTTGACAAACTGTTCACCAGTCTTGATGTTTTTGAGGAGTTCAGGAATAGCGGCCTTGAGGAGTTCCTTCTCGTATGCGTTCAGGGTGCCGTAGCCGAGGTTCTTCTCCACTCCATTCTTGCCGAGAAGCACGGGGTTCGCGAAGTATGGGGACTCGGTCAGGTCTGACTTGATGTATGCGCACTCCACTACGTTTGATTCGCCCTGGAAAGAAAAGAATTATTGGTGAAGAATTGGTGTTTTATTAAGCTAAAAACTATGGAGGTGATAAAAAGCCTAGAATGATAACGGTCAGAACATTGATAGGTACTTGGCAACAGATTTTCAACTGAGGCAGGTGGGCTCTACAAAGTACCCTATCACCATGCTATGGTTTCCTCACAAAGTTTTCCTTCACTGAAACGCCAGCGATCAATCAATAGGCTTAGTCCATGCAAAACACTTTATGTTCGTCAACTTTAATGAATATAGTCGTAAAATATATGTTGATTCTTATTTTATTTTTTATTTACTTACGTTAAGTCCTCTAAGGACGGAGCCGGCGAGTCTCGCGCCTGCGTACGCCATGGAGAGTGTGGCTGATCCGCCACCGGCCTTGGCCTTTACTACCTGTGAAAAAATAATACACGCTGTCATTGACAACACTAGAATTCTAATCGTTACATGCTTCATATTTCATTCTTATGGTAAATAAAGTAATTGATATAAATAAGAAAAGAAAAGGTACAGGGTGGAACCTTGTGGGACACCCATCGTTACTGAACATTCAGAAGAAATTTTACCGTTTAAATTCAAAGTTATCTCAGAATTATATAATTCAAGTATAAATTCAAAATCTAAGTCGAATGTTATATAAGAAAAATACCAAAGCAGTGTAATATCCTGATAAGTAATTCATGATGTATGCAATCAAAGGCCTTGGACAAGTCATATACACGGACTGTATCTTTAGGCCCCTCCCATACTTCAAAAATACTCGGGTCAGCTCTATTATTATTACTAGCTTTGAATCCGTGGTTTTACCCGCGTTCCCTAGGGAATTAAAATAAAATATAGATTAAGTTAGATAGTTATAATGTAGCTTTTCATTGGGGAAATATTTTTTACAATCAGTTCAGTAGTTCCAAAGATTACCCCCTACAACCTCACAAACTTTACCTCTTCATAATATTAGTATTATTGAGAGATTATAATTTATTTTTAGCATTTGGATAAAATTGTCCTTGGCCGCAATCTCACCATGGTAAGTGATGATGTGGTCCAAGTTGGTAAGCACACAAAGCCTAGATGGGAACTGGCTTTCAAATGCAGCTGTGGACACACCAACAGGTGCTTGGCGGCAGATTTTCAACTTGAGGCTGCCAGTCATGTACTACAAAGTACCCTACCACCGCGCTATTTTTTTTTTCACTTTATTTAGGACAACAAACAACTACAAATTGACATTACAATATACCCACAGACCTATTATTATCTAACTGCAAGTAATGTATCTTACCTCTGTACCAGCCTCCTGTATCCTCTGCGTGAGAGCGGTGATCTTGGCCTGGTCGGAGAGCTTCACAGCAGGCTTACTCTGGCTGAGGAGAGGGATGATGGTCACGCCCGAGTGTCCTCCGATGACGGGGATGGTGACCGTGCGCGGGTCCACTCCGTTGATCTCACCGATGAACGCGGCCGCACGGACAACGTCCAGGGTTGTCACACCGAGGATGCGGTTCGGGTCGTATACACCCGCCTACATTATCGAAACATGTTATATAGAAACGGTAATGTTTTGGTATCCATATTAACAACGCCATCTGTTGGTGTAAATATACAGTTTGTTTTTTCTTTATGAAAAACTAGCTGTCCTCCGCGGTTTCACCCGCGTTCCCCTGGGATCTTATCTATTCCCGGGATAAAACGTAGCCTATGTATGCCGAATTTCATCCAGATCCATTCAGCCGTTCTGGCGTAAATAAGTAACAAACATACATCCATCCAAACTTTCACATTTATAATATTAGTAAAAATCTGCCTCTGAAAGGAGTTCAGCCATTTCCGTTATTTCTTTTAGTTATTTGGCCATCCACGTCCAGTTAAAAGAATCACTCTTTCGACCAGTGGACCAATTGATTTAATATATTTAGGAACAATATATGAATTTACATTTAATGGTGGAAAAAAAATGGAAACTTATTTTATTGCCCGTCAATAGCTAGGTAACAAACAAGATAATGAAATGTTTCTTTGCCTATTAATACCTATAGACAAGTTTTATAACAATGGATAAGGCATTTTTACTATCATAACTAGACAGGGAGTTTAAGGCTTAAAATATTGATTGAAAATCGACAAAGAATTATCTTAAGTAGGTAGTTACTACAATATAATTATAATTAAAACCTTGGTTTTAAATTACCATTCATAAATTTGATTTGCTAAGCATTTTATTTAAATGTTTTTTTTTTTAGGTTTAGGTTATTTTACGATGGTATTTATGATTTGGTAATAGGTGGTAGGAAGGAACATAATATTCTAGAATACAAATGGATCAGTTTAAACTAGAATAAACCAGATTATGAACAAGTGTTAGCCAGTCGGCTGGTAATACAAACAAGTGCGAATTATGAAAAAATACTTGTAACTCTTCATTGGGTTTTCTCTGTAATCTAGATTCTAGATAAAATGTTAGTTGCAATGCAACTAATTAAGACAATAAACCTTTCTCAACCATAGATGTTTAAGGCTTTTTACTTTTTACCCCGGGAAAAGATAAGATCCCTAGGGACCGCGGGTGAAACCGCGGGGCGGAAAACTAACATTTCATAATATGAACATTGTTTCACGTAATATTGTATTGCCTTATCTATAGCGATAATGTTATCATGAGTGTCTGTTAACGACACTTTTATAAGGATTACTTGACATAAGTAATAAAAACGAACATGGTATGGCAACATATTCTAGCTCTGCTGTCCCCCGCGGTTTCCCCCGCGATCCCGAGGGATCTTATTTTTCCCTATTATTTATCTATTTAAGTATGTAATTACAAAAAAAAAGTAGTATATCAGTCATCTGGTTTCCATATTACAAGCTCTGCTTGGTTTGGGATCAGTTAGCCGTGTCTGAACAAATGTCCAAGGATATTTATTTATTTTATTTATTTATTCCCTGGGAAGATTCCCTATGTTTTATTCCAGGTAATTAAGATCTGCAGCCTGTAAAGTTTCACAAACATCTTAATATCCAAACATACTAAGAATATTAGAAGGCTTTGGGTTCTATTGCGTTCATATAGACCCCCTAATAATAGTTTATTCTCAAATATCTACATTTGTACAGACAGCGAGAAAAAGTAATGTTTGATTAAATACTTTTCTGATAAATTTAATTGGAATGAAGGAAAACAGTTGAAGTGGAGGTAAAATTACTTGCTTACATGCCATAAGGTAAATATGAGGATCTTAATTGATAGCTTGAATTGGATAGCTAGGATTTTCAACTTGACGTTAGCCTACCAGTTGGGTACTAAAAAGTACCCTACCATCATGCTATGATTTCCTCACGATGTTTTCCTTCACCGAAAGCTCAAGCTAGTTATACCCAAGACCTTCGCCGCGGTATCCGACGTCACTACCACTGAGCTAACATCGCCTTAAAATTTCTGGAATTGTGATTCAAGAACTTACCTTCTTCAAGACTTCCGAAGCGATAGGCACCATAGAGTTGACAGGGTTAGTGATGATGGCGATGATGGCCTTGGGTGCGTTCTTGGCGATACTGGCGGCAATGTCGCGGACGATGGACGCGTTAGTGTTGAACAGGTCATCACGAGTCATGCCCGGCTTGCGAGGAACCCCCGCGGGAATCACTACAAGGTCGGCATCTACAATTGCAAGGGAACATAATTAAGAGACCCTATTTTAGATTGAGGCAAAGAGAACCTAAAGGTATTTAGTTTGTGTATTCTGGGACATTCTTCTCATGGCCATCTGGTCCCAAACTAAGCAGAGTTTGTACTATGGAAACCTGAAAAGACAAGTTCATGCACACAATTGCATTGAATACGCTCTGAAACTACTGAACTGATTTGAAAAATTCTTTCACCATTAGAAAGCTACATTATTCCTTGCTATTTTTGTCTCTTTTTGGCACATGAATGCATATGGGTAGCCTTGTAATAAAATTCTTAAGCAACGAAAAAAAAAAAAAAAATTGCATCAGATTAAATTGCTGCCAAGGAACAAAAAAGCAAACTTATAAATATATTTAAAACATTACCTCCAAATATTTATAGATCAATATTAGTACAAACTTGAAATGTCAAATTACTACCTCGCAAAAAAAACATTAGTTTGTTTGGAATCAGACATTTTTTAACATAGAAACATATTGAAATGCAATGTATGAAACAAGCAAATGGATTCTCAAATAAATAACCTAATTTTACAATGCCAAGGTCACCAAAACATTTAGGTTGGTTCCAGCCAAAAGCATCCTGTGTGTAAAATTCAATTTCTGATAAGATTCAGATCACAGGAGATACCTGAATGACCTTGAAATTCTAAAAATACAATGAACTTGAAAATTCTCGCATTTAGGTTAGTTATGTAATAGTTATGTTAGGCGTCGGCGAGACAACGATCATGCGATCATGTAAATTGGGTGTTTAATGATGTACTTACTTTCAATGGCAGCAGAGAGCTCCTCAGGGCCCTTGTGACCAGTGACCTTGGCCGGAGTGTCCATGTGCGAAAGGTCAACAGCTACTCCTGGAGTCACCGGGGCGATATCGTACGCCGCCAACCTGGTGACCAGAGGGTTCTGCTTCAGCAGCAAGGCCAAGGGCTGGCCAATACCGCCGGAAGCACCGGCGACCACCACTTTGAAGTTATTCTGAAAAAGTTATTTTTATGAGCATACTGATGAAGTTTTAAAGTTAGGCAAATTAGTATTGATAAAACTAATTTATGAGGGTACAAAAACTGAATATTACCTGGGATGAGGTGGAGAAGTTCTTAGTGCCATTCTGAATGGCTGCAACAGCAGCGGGCTTCAAAGCGCGGGAGAACATTTTGGTTAGAGTGATTTCCTTTTTTTAATTCTCAAACAGAAACTAATTTAACGAAGCCCTCCAGTTTCCACTGACCCTGCTGACCTTTCGTTCGTAGGTAGATAGATAACCAGAACCACAGACAGACAGACTAGCTAGTCAGATCCAAGGTCAGACCAGAGAATACGTATATAAAAGGTACTCTGTGGATAATACTGAGTAGATTACAAAGAGACTTTTTGGCGGGAACTTGCGAAGTGACGTTGTGTTTTCGTTTTATTTTCATTAAATTCGTGTATTTTGAGTTTTATTGAATAATTTCGGTGGTGTTTTGTCCAATAAAGATCAATCTAAGTGCACAAGTGAAGTGAAATGAAATGAAAGCGTGTATCGTGACTTTTCTTTCCTTTGTATTATGTGTATTATTGGTAGATTACAAATAAAAGCAGCTGGAACGTCACCATTATAAAAAATTAAGTAGCGTTAGATGGCGTAGTATGTTTATTAGAAGAAAAATGCCCCACGCAAACTTGAAAAAAATATATAAATAAAATTATTTCGAAACGACATAAACATGTGTGAATTTGTCATGCTCAAGTACATTTTTTTTACCATTATTATCATTATTTACAAACTCTTTACAAATAAGCGTTCACATAGGACTTTGGTAGGAACTTGTGAAGTGACGTTGTGTTTTTATTTTATTTTCATTAAATTCGTGTATTTTGGGTTTTATTGAATAATCGGTGGCGTTTTATCCAATAATCTCAATGTAAGTGCACCAGTGCAATAAAAACGTGTATCGAGACTTTTCAGGTTGTCTCGAAAAGTCAGTGAAAAGTTTTAGTGGAACGGCCACCAAATGCACTAAAACCTGACCAGTGCTATTACGTTACTTGTTTCAATGAGTTTCAATCTTGAAAACAGCCTCTAAATCAACAGAAACATTACAATGGCAATATTGGTTCCATTCGCAATGAATTACAGTTTGTATAGTATATGCACGCATGTGCAAGAAAAAAAGTGATTTAATATACCATTTTCACGGTTGAAACTGATTGAAACAAGTTACGTAATACGTATAGTTACGTAACTGGTTTGACTGACGATGACTAACTTTACTGTGAATATGATATAACGAGATATATAACATAAAACAAGTATAATAATAACTTGACATTGGCACACATGTCCTAAAGGACGATTGCCATCAAAGAAAACAAAAAAAAGGCTGTAAACATGAAATAATGCTCTTAAAAATGTACCACATGGGGTGCTAAATTAATAGTAATCAATAAAGGTTACATGTTTGTTTTTGGATCCCTAAAACGACCAAGAGTTAGTCAGACTCGAAAAAATATTTATGTTTGGCTCTTTGGGTACAGGAACCTAATCACGCTTTACTTTTCACGAACTGTTCACCAGTCTTGATGTTTTTGATGAGTTCAGGAATAGCGGCCTTGAGGAGTTCCTTCTCGTACTCATTCAGGTTGCCGTAGCCGAGGTTCTTCTCCACTCCGTTCTTGCCAAAAAGCACGGGGTTCGCGAAGTATGGAGACGCAGTCACGGTTGATTTGATGTATGCGCACTCCACTACATTTGATTCGCCCTGGAAAGATATGGTGAGAGGTAAGCACATGCTAGTCTATAAAATAAATGTTGCTATATACTTTATGAACTTATTCATTGAATACTTACGTTAAGTCCTCTAAGGATTGAGTTGGCGAGCCTCTCGGCTGCGAACGCCATGGAAAGTGTAGCTGAACCGTTACCGGCCTTGGCCTTTACTACCTGTGAAAAAAGTCTAACCCTTAGTCCGATACGAGCTAACCTGACAGCAATTAAGGGAGTTTCGTTTATCCTAGGACATTATTCACACGGCCATCTGGTGGGCTATTACGTAACCTGTTTCAATCAGTTTCAATCGTGCAAACGGTTTATTAAAACAGTTTTTTGCACACACATGCGTGCATTATACAAACAGTAGTTCATCTCATCACGAATGGAACCATATTTGCCATTGTAATATTTCTATTGATTCAGTCTGTTTTCAAGATTGAAACTGATTGAAACAAGCTACGTAATAGCCCCACTGATTACAAACAAAGTAGAGCTTGTCGATGGCCCTGTGTGAATGACCCAGGATATTGTTATTATTTTTATAGTTGTGAATAAAATAAGTTACCTCAGTACCAGCCTCCTGTATCCTTTTCGTGAGTGCCTTGATATTTTTCTGGTCGGTGAGCTTGATAGGGGGCTGACTTTGGCTGAGTACGGGGATGATGGTGATACCTGCGTGGCCACCAATGACGGGAATAGTGACGCAGCGTGGGTCCATTTCGTTGATCTCACCGATGAACGCGGCCGCACGGACCACATCCAGGGTTGTCACACCGATGATGCGGTTGGGGTCGTATACACATGCCTATTAGATTAGTTAATTAGCTAGGTTAATAATAAGCCTTATAGCCATAAGTATCCTATCGGCTTCAAACGATGATAACCAATGGGTAAGATGGGAGAATGTAGAGACAAGGTAATATTGAATTCGAGGCGCAATAAATTACAATTTACGATAAGGGAAGTTTATTTAATTTATTTATTTTAAGGGAAGTGGCAGGATGTGATAGGTAGCAGACGAGGGACGGCGGCAGAAAAAACAGAAAAAGCTAAATCAGAACCATGCTGGTTAGCAACTAATACGAGTATGTATATCGTAGTATGCTCAAGCAAATCAAGCGCGTGTTCACAGCACAGGTGTTTATGTCAGATACCCACTAGGAGCTGATTCAGGTATACTTTTAAACCATGCCTTCTATATTCTTATTTTATGCTAATATAGCCACGATATATCACATTCACAGTAAAGTCTAGCCCTCGTACGTACTAGTCCGGTCAGGTTTTAGTGAAATTGATGGTCTTTTTCATGGACTTTTTGGGACATCCTAAAAAGTTACGATACACGCTTTCATTTAATTTTACTTTACTGGTGCACTTAGATTGATCTTTATTGGACAAAACACCACCGATATTATTCAATAAAACTCAAAATACACGATTCGAATGAAAATTAAATCCCATTAATAATGTGAAAGTTTGGATGGATAGATGGATGGATGTTTGTTACACTTTCACGCAAAAACGGCTACACGGATTTTGATTAAACTTGGCACACAGGTAGATCATATCCTGAAATAACACAAAGGATACTTTTTATCCTGGGAAAGGATAAGATCCCTCGGGAACGCGGGACCATGGGGGAGTTATTCTATAAAACTCAAAATACACGATTCGAATGAAAATTAAATTATAAATACTAGTTCCAATAAGTACTCAATTTAAGCTTACAGTGGGAGGCAAGAATACGTCTTAATTCCACTGGATTTACGACAGAATTTACCTTCTTCATGACTTCGGTAACGATGGGCACGGCAGAATTAATGGGGTTGGTGATGATGGCGACAATGGCGTTGGGCGCGTTCTCGGCGACACACGCGGCGATATCGCGGACGATGGACGCGTTTGAGTTGAACAGGTCGTCACGCGACATACCCGGCTTCCGGGGAAGCCCCGCGGGGATCAATACTAGGTCGGCGCCTGCAAGTGTATGGAAACGTGATACGAGCCAGATTATACGAGACTATAGAAGATCTGTGAATAAAGTTATCCTAGGCCATTCTTCTCAACCGTACTCTCAGTATCTCTACCATGAGCTTGCTCTAGTAAAGTCATCGATACTCGCTAGCGACTACGGCAAACATTTAGTATGAAGATTTGTGCAGCGCCTCTAACGGACAGTTTTGACAACACAGTTTTTCATACAAACGTGTGTAACGATATTCGCTAGCGAGTATTGATTACAATACCAGTGTAAACCCATGGTAGAGGCACAAAAATAGTACCTACTATGGAGATGCGATAACCGATATACTACATAAACTACTTTTTTAACACCCACACTCAGATCATCAAATCTAATTTTATAATATTTATGAAAAGTAATAATTTACATACCTACTGATTTATCACATTTTTTTATGAAGGAAAGATTGCGAGATCTAGTTTAGCGACTACAATGTAGTTAGTTTATTTAACGTTTATCTGTCGGGTAGGTCTAGGTACATACATCTGATGGCAACACAGATCTCCTCGGGGCCTGTGTATCCTGTGACCTTGGCCGGAGTGTTCATGTGTGAAAGATCGACAGCAACTCCTGGTGTCACCGGCGCGATATCATATACCGCCAATTTGGTGACCAGAGAGTTCTGCTTCAGAAGAAGAGACAATGGTTGGCCGATGCCACCAGAAGCACCGATAACCGCCACTTTGAAGTAGTTCTAGAAATGTTATTTTTTTTATAATTTACTAGCTATCACCCGCGGTTTCACCACTATTTTAATTGGATTTATTTATATTTTTGTTGCGGCTATAGTAACAGCGCTACATGTGTGTCGAGTCAGCGGAAAAGTAATAGAAGCGCGTCATCACAACAAATGGACGTAATGACAATATGACAGAAATCTTACATCGCGCTAACAAAGTTTTCTCGGCACTTTGTATACAGGATTGCTGGTTTTTCGATACATTCCTTTAAGGGCGTGATAGTATACACTGTAAACTACAAAATGAACCCTATATTGCATGATACAAATGTTGACCGTTACTGAGATATTTGGGAATTTAGTATTTTCTCAGAAAATCCCGAATTTCAACTAAAAATCAAATTTTAAAAAAAGTACGTTACATTTTTTCTTTTTGAATTTCTGTAAAAATAATTATAAATGTTATTTTGATAAATTGTGTATTCTGACTTCATTAGATAGCCAGATAGGTTAGAAAGTTTTGGTACATTTTGTACACTCTAACTCCATTGCTTTTTTTTATTGGCATTTTAATCTTTAAGAAAACAGAGAAATAATTCGAAGTGACACGATATTTAAGATATTGTGTCGAAGCCATTGAAAAATTTCATCATTTTATTGATTAAAAAAAAAGTATTGGCATGTTGTCTGAGTAACAGAAACAAAAAAGTAAAAAAAATTACGCACTTTTTTTAAAATTTGATTTTAAAGTTGAAATTTGGGATTTTTTGAGAAAATACTAAATTCCCAAATATCTCAGTAACGGTCAACATTTGTGTCATGCAATATAGGGTTCATTTTATAGCTTACAGTGTATACTATCACGCCCTTAAAGGAATGTATCGAAAACCCAGTAACCCTGTATATAGGAGTTCTCATGAAGAAACTTTGGTCAGTCCCCGGGCATTGACACTTAGCCTGGTGAAAGATGTTCCCTTTTCGCGGTACCTATGACATATCCAACAATTTTCATGCAAAATGTATGTATGTGTAGTAATTTCCGATATAATTTATTTCTGGGAACTTTGCCGATCGGCAGCAGCGGCAGCCTCGAAGAAGTTTTTTTATATATTATAGTTGTACATTTGTTTGTATATTTTGTACATCTGTTGTAAATAGAATATTATATTAAAGAAACCTTAAAAAAATAAATTTATTTCTTTGTTTTTTCTAATGTTTTAATAGTTATTCTACCATGAGTGTAGCCTCAGTTTATTGTACCTTGGATGTGGAGGAAAAGTTCTTGTTACCAATCCGGAGGGCTGTAACAGCAGCGGGCTTTAATGCGCGGATATGCATTTTGGATTTACAGATTCCATTCCAACTGACTTAATTTTCAAGATAACCAAGTGTTGCCAATTATGAACTAAGTACTTATCTAAATATTATAGTTTACTACTAAAGAAGGTTTAGCAGAGTATAAGCGACGGATTTTTTTTGTTTGCGTTTTGCAAAATTGATAGAGAAAATTTTTTTTTGTTTTCCAATGAGATAATTGTTATGAGTAAATAAAAATACTAAAATAATAATTGTTTTAAACGAACGAGTTGGCAGCGCCCTTAGGAAGGAAAAAACGACTTTTTGGCGGGAACTTGCGAAGTAACATTGCGTTTTCATTAATGTCGTGTATTTTGAAGAATAAGGTGGTGTTTTGTCCAATAAAGATCAATCTAAGTGCACAAGTGAAGTGTAATGAAAGCGTGTATCGTGACTTTTCAGGTTGTCCCAAAAAGTCCGTGACAAGTTTTAGTGGAACAGCCGCCAATTTCACCAAAACCTGACAGATTTGTAAGGACGAGGACTAGACTTTACAGTGAATGTGATATAACGTGACTGTACTGTAACATAAAGTAAGAATATTACAACTGTAAATGTATGCGACTGAAAGCCTTTGTATCTATGGTCATGAATAAACATTAATAAAAAAAAGGAATGAAACCATAAATAGAACACTTTTACCATAGAGAACATTATATTCTCTTTGATAGAGAAAAGTATTTTTTTTACTTTAGCGAGAGAGAACGAAACGAAATGAAAACATTAGCAAAATCTGATTAAAATTTATTTCAGATTTATATCGCAAATAAAATACTTGTGAAATAAATTCAAAATGAACGTCATACAGGCCGTTAAGATGTATATTACAAAGATGACAGAGGAGAGTGGGCCAGGAATGAAAGTGATATTGATGGATAAAGAAACTGTAAGTATTTACGAACTGTAAATACTGTAGCTCAGATGCCCTTGTTTTCTTAGGGTTACTCTGACCTGTCCATGAGTTTTAAAACCATTTCCATACTATATACCACCAACCTTAAGGGATATTTAGGGAATTTGTGTGTGTGTATTTGTTTTGACTTTAAAAACTATTGAGTAATTATATATAAACAATGTTCTATTTTAAGCATTCATTGTATAATTTACTCCTAAAGTCTGCCTTCTGTTCAATATCTTGTGCTTAGGATGTTTATGTAGTACTTTTAACCAGCCCGGGCTTTGTCTGTATGGATTCGGATTGAAATTCCTATTTTTTATCTAAAAAAAGTAAATGCGCATCCCTTTTGTAGTATGTCTTTGTGGTCAGAAATTTTTCACCTGGTTACTTCTTGTAGATATTAGTTTGTTATCATATCTAACATGTTTAATTGATTAAGGATTAACCCATTGGCTATAATAGGGACAGATGTCCCAGCAAAACAATAAGATAACAGAATCTAGTACCTATATAAGCAAGTTGAGTTATTAATACCATGTCAAACAAAATAGATTCATTAAGAATAGGGTTGCCATGTCTCTGGGTTTCCCCAAATTTTTCCTAGTTTAGAGAGCATCCGGGCAGGGTTTCATTTGTAGTCTGGTCAAATTTTATTTCTTTCAGGGACTTTTGTCCATGTCCGTGGTCTAAGCTCCAAACTCTAGGGTTTTCATGCTTCTTGTGTTGGTTGCCAGATCTTAGAGATGGCAACCCTAACTAAGAATAATATTTAATTATATTACATGAAATGATGAAACTATATTTATAAATGTTGTGAAACATTGATTTACATACAGACAGACAGTTAATTAAAGTATTATATTGTTCTAATGAGATGGAAAGGTGGAAATGTATGAAAGAGGCTTTCACTCATTTCTTACATAGCCACCCACTTAACATAGAAGAAATAATCAAGAATAACATAATTATGTTTAAAGAAAATTGTTATGTGGAGTAATAAGCTATAATAATAATAATGAGATGGTTTGATGACTTGAAGAAAGTCACTGGCCCACTATGGCAAATGCTGGTGAGCGACAGAATGCGGTGGAAGGCTATAGAGGAGGCCTTTGTGTCATAGGTACACACTGATCAGGAGTAACTAATTGTATTAATTTTCAGTAAATAAAGGCTATTCACTCATTGTTCTAATAAACAATGTCTTATTTGATATCAGTTTAGTTTATTAAAATATGCTATTATGACTAATTTAGGTATATGATTAAAAGTGTCATTTTCCTGAGTAGGTCATATCACCCCACATAATTATTGTTAATAGTTTTTGCTTATGTATGTATATTAAGAATCTCTTACGATGTGCTTGAGAAGGTTAAGGAAAACATCGTGAGGAAACCACAGCATGGTGGTAGTGTACTTTGTAGTACTCAACTGGCTGGCTACCACCCTCAAATTGAAAATTTGTCACCAAGCACCTGTTGGTGTGTTGCGGCACTTCCACTTGAGAAACAGTTGCCTTAAAGGCATTGTAATAAGTTGTACAACACATTGGCAATTCCCCTAGTACTGCTAATGTCTATAGGTGACGGTAGTCACTTACCATCAGGTGACCCGCCTCATAACTGCTCATGTCCTTAGGTTCATTTAAATGTGTTTTCAGACAAGTATAGTAAGCATGGTGTTCAGCCATTCGGAGATACTCCAGAAGGAGGTATACCTGTTCGAGAGGATCGACAGCCACGCGCAGTGGGACAATTTGAAGCACATGAAATGTATTGTTTTCCTGCGACCCACCTCCGAGAACATAGCGTTGCTGTCCCGCGAGTTGAGATACCCTAAATATGGAGTTTATTTTATTTGTGAGTATTGATAATATACAGGGTGTCGAGATACCCTAAATATGGAGTTTATTTTATTTGTGAGTATTGATAATATACAGGGTGTCCGGTAAGTAGTATGACAAACTTAAGAGGAAGATAGGTGGGCGGGTCACCTTCCAAAAATACAATACAAAACCGGTCAAGTGCGAGTCGGACTCGCGCACTGAGTGTTCCGTACAAATTTTGTAGTTTTTTTTTGTTAGTAAGATACCGGGTTTTCAGAATATTTTAAATTTCAACTGTCAAGCTATCACGGTTCTTGAGATACAGCCTGGTGACAGCCAGACGGACGGACAGTAGATCTTAGTAATAAGGTTTCCGTTTTACCCTTTGGGTACGGAACCCTAAATATGACCTTAGTAAAAGTGTCACCATTTGTGATTAATATATTGATTTTTGAATGTGTGAGTGATATTAAATACTTTTACTAAGGAAGTTACTTTTACTAAGGAGGTTACTTTTACTAAGGAGGTTACTTTTACTAAGGAGGTTACTTTTACTAAGGAGGTTACTTTTACTAAGGAGGTTACTTTTACTAAGGAGGTTACTTTTACTAAGGAGGTTACTTTTACTAAGGAGGTTACTTTTACTAAGGAGGTTACTTTTACTAAGGAGGTTACTTTTACTAAGGAGGTTACTTTTACTAAGGAGGTTACTTTTACTAAGGAGGTTACTTTTACTAAGGAGGTTACTTTTACTAAGGAGGTTACTTTTACTAAGGAGGTTACTTTTACTAAGGAGGTTACTTTTACTAAGGAGGTTACTTTTACTAAGATTTCAGCAACGTGATATCGAAAGCGGACATCAAGACCCTGGCGGAGTGCGACGAGCAAGAGACGGTGCGGGAGGTGCAGGAAGTGTTCGCTGACTACCTCGCTGTGGACAGGCATCTCTTCTCATTCAACATAGTCGGCTGTTTGCGTGGTGAGTCACTTATTTATTTGTTTATTCTAGATAAGCTTGTGTTTGACCATCTCACCATGGTAAGTGATGATGTGGCCGAAGGTCGTAAGCACACAAAGCCTAGATGGAAACTGACTCTCAAGTGCAGCTGTAGGAACACACCGATAGGTGCTTGGCGACAGATTTTTAACTTAAGGGTGGTAGCCAGCCAGTCGGGTACTACAAAGTACCCTACCACCGTGCTATGGTTTCCTCCCGATGTTTTCCTTCATCGAAAGCTCAAGCTCATTGTAGGATTCGAACCCACGACCTTCGTCGCGGTATCCGACGTCACTTACCACTGAGCTATCATCGCCTTGAATTTGTTTTTATTAAATACTAGCTGTCCCCCGCGGTTTCACCCGCGTTCCCGTGGGATCTTTAAAAAGTATCCTATGTACTATTCCAGACTATAATCTATCTCTGTGCCAAATTTCATCCAGATCCGTTCAGCCGTTCTGGCGTGATTGAGTAACAAACATCCATCGAAACTTTCACGTTTATAATATTAGTGGGATATTAGTTTTTCAGCGATTGTAGCTATTGCTAACATGTCTGTTTGTCCTGAGTCTGGGTGTAATTAGAGTTTTTTTTTGTATGTGTATATTATAGTTAGTTAGTCACGTCATGCTCGGTTAAAAGCGTTTGTTTGCGGCGGCGTCGTGTGGTAGGTCGCTACATCGCCTATTGTTATCTTATTGTTTTCCTGGGACATTTGTTTCCAACGGGTTTATTATGTATTTTTTAGATGGGTTAATAGTGAAATGAACATTCAGTGTAGCTTAATTGTTAATATTATTATTTTTTATTATTTTGTTTTTGTTTAGTATTTTGTTTATATGAGTATGTATATTGTAGTTTTTTAGTTCAGTAGGTATTTAGTTTTATATACCTATATATATATATATATATATCAGTACTGCGTGCATGCTGGTACGTGATTTCACCAAATGGCTCCAACGGAAGATCAGCGCTGGCGAACAGCTGGTATTATGCTGAGTTGGAGCCAATTTGTGACAATTAGTTAATGTTTTGTGCTTATAGTTTTGATTTGTTTTATGTATTTTTTTTCCTGTGTAATTTTGTGTTATTGTAATGTCGCAAATAAATATTTTCTATTTCTATTTTCTATTTCACTTCCCTACAATATGTGCGAGTAGGGTGGTGGCTGCCCCACGCGTCATACGTGTGAACAGGTGCTGCTTGTGGGGGCTGGTCTGCTCGAGTTTGTTGTTTTGTTTTGTTGCAAATATTGTCAGTGAGACTAGATACATAATTATTGAATGTAATAGGTGTAAGTTGTTTTTAAAAAGAGTAATTGCTGAGTTTATTGCCGGCTCTTCTCAGCAAAAGCAACCTTCCGAACCGTGCGTTAGAGTCTAAACACAAGTGCTTGGAAAGGCCCATTTGAATAAAAATCATGTAACTAAAATACAGAAAATAGGTACTTGGTGAGAGAAGAAGACAGTACATCCTAGTTTCTGTCACGTAAACGAGATTAACAGAATAGGTACCAAAAAGTTTGAATGGTTTAACCAGGTCGTCTATGGAACCATTCGCACCTCCAGCGCTGCGGCCAGGGTCTGGTGGCCGTACTGCTTTCCCTGAAGCGTCGCGCCGTGGTGCGGTACGAGGGCGGCTCGGAGCCCTGCCAGCGGCTCGCGGAGCTCGTGCGGGACCTGTTGCGGCGGGAGGCAGGCCTGCTGGACCACACTCCTCACGCACCAGACGCTCCCTCGCCGTACCTTCTCATCCTCGATAGGAGAGATGATCCTGTCACGCCGCTGCTCACACAGGTGCTTCTGGTCTTACCCTGCCCTCCCTTACTGTATTTTAATTGATGCTGTGACAATGAGGCTGGCGGGTCATCTGATGGTAAGTGATTACCGTCGCCTATAGATATTAGCAATACCAAGGGGATTGCCTATGTTGTTATACCTTATTACAATGCTTTAAAGGCAAACTGGCTCTCAAGAGCAGCTGCCGGAACACAACAACAGGTGTTTAGCGACAGATTTTCAACTTGAGGGTGGTAGCCAGTCAGTCGGGCACTACTAAGTATCCTAGCATGATGGCAGGGTATTGCTTAGTACTCTTTTTGTTTTACTTTAAGATAAGCTTGTGATTGACCACAATCTCACTCGATAAGTGAAGATGTGGCCGAAGGTGGTAAGCACACAAAGCCTAGATTGGTACTGGCTCTCAAGTGCAGCTGTCGGAACACACCTTTACATGCTTGGCGACAATTCCTTCAGGATATAAAGAATCCTACCTTTTATTCCAGTGATATTATATTGTATCAAGTTTCATCAAAATCCGTACAGTAGTTTTTGCGTGAAAGACTAACAAACATCTTCACATTTATAATAGTAAGACTAATATTTGTTATGTTTAGTGGACGTATCAAGCGATGGTGCACGAATTGCTTACCATCAACAACAACCGAGTCAGTCTGGCTCATCTACCTGAGGTGCACAAGGACTTCCGAGAGGTGGTGCTTGCTTCAGAACAGGATGAATTCTACGCCAAGGTAACTACTGTATTGGCTGGACCGATCTTGATAAATATTGCCAAAGGGATAGCTTGGAACTTGGAGATAAATGTGTGTGACCACAAGTGACAACCAGGCATGTGGTCATCTGATGGTAAGTGACTACCTTAAGGATGGTTAGCATTACCAGGGGGATTGCCAATGTGTTGTACACCATATTACAATATCTTAAAGGCAACTGGCTCTCAAGTGCAACTGCCGGAACACACCAACAGGGGCTTGGAGGCAGTATTTTCATAAGTACCTTACCAGGGCCTAAACTGAATAAATTAACTACGGCTCTTATGGCCCTTAGATACTTAATGATATTAATATCCATCTTTTTCTAGAATTTGTATTCAAACTTCGGTGAGATTGGACAGAAGATGAAGGCTCTCATGGACGAGTTCCAAAAGAAAGCCAAGAGTCACCAGAAACTTGAGAGCATCGCTGATATGAAGAACTTTGTTGAAACATACCCAATGTTTAAGGTGATTCTTAATATTGTTATTACACTTTCACACAAAAACGTCTGAACGGACTTTAAAACTTTGCACACGGGTATATCTTATTTTGAAAAAAAAAATATATTTTTATTCCGGGAAAAGTCAAGATCCCTTGGAAATCACAGAGGACAGTGATTATTGATAGCATTTTTTTCTTTTATACCACAAGTAACTTTCAAGCAAGCGTTTCACCTGATGGTAAGTGACTACCGTCGCCTATAGACATTAGTATTACCAGGGGGATTGCCAATGTGTTTTACACCTTATTACAATGCCTTAAAGGCAACTGGCTCTCAAGGGCAAATTGTCGCAACACATCAACAAGTGTTTTGTGACAGATTTTCAACAAGAGGGTGGTAGCCAGCCAGTCTACCACCGAAAGCTCAAGCTCATTGTAGGATTCGAACCCACGGCCTTCGCCGCAGTATCCGAAGTCACTACCACTGAGCTACCATCTCCTTAATGTTAATAGGTATGCCAAATCGATTGAAAGTTTGTTACAGTAAAGCTTGTATGTATACAAATACACTAGTTTTTGGTGTAGTCAAAAATACCTATTAGTTTTGATTTTACAGGCATTTAAACTTACGATAGAATCGAGTCCCGCTAACAGTCCTGTGACCGCATGTGACGTCAATTTGCAACGATCCGCTATGAGCGAGTGTTGCGAGATGACGTCACACCGTCCGCATCGCACGTTAACTTCTATAAATCGGAAACTAATTGACGTATCGAAGTAATTCTTTCACTTGTATTTTTTATTTTTGACACAGAATATGGAAAGCTAATATTCAAAATTAGTTAACATTCTTAATTACAGAAAATGTCAGGGACAGTAACGAAGCACGTGACGGTGATGGGTGAGCTGTCGGCCATGGTGACCAAACACAACCTGCTCGCTGTCTCCGAGCTGGAACAGGAGATGGTGTGCCAGGCTGACCACTCCAAGCATCTGCAGGTCACTTTCTACTTCTACATACATACACACGTCTTCTAAAATATTTACTATGGATAGATAGATACATTTTTTACACTTATATTTAAAAATACCCACATTACCTATTTTAGAAATTTGACATTTTAAACTAACATACCTTATACCCTCTTCCCACCTTACCTATATACCTTAGTTCTAATCACATTCAATCGTGGTATTGACATCATTTTTACTTGCAGGAAATGTTGCCATTAGAGACTGTCATACCCGTACTCCCAATATTAATCAATTAATTTATTCATCAAACATAAGTAAACATTGTAAATAACGAAACGTTTTGTTTAACGGAACAGCGTGTGAAGGCTCTAGTGGGCGACAAGTCGGTGAGGGACCTAGAGGCGTGCAAGCTAGTGTGTCTATACGCGGTGCGGTACGAGAAGCACGCGGGGAACGCGCTCGGGGCGCTCGTGGAGGCGCTGCGGGCGCGAGGGGCCGCCGCGCAGGGCCCGGGGCAGGATGCGGAGCCCGAGGCCCTCGCGCGGGCCCCGCTGCTGCTGCTAGAGTACGCCGGTGCCCACGCGCGGCAGACCGACCTGTTCGGTCTACAGGACGCCGTCAAGATCACGCAGAGGCTGTTTAAGGTATATTTAACTTGTCTGTCTGTCTTTTCGTTTGAACCGCTTAACCATTTAGAATTTTTGTATAGAGATAGTTGGTACATTGGAGACAGTTGGTATCCCGGGATAAGATAATATCCCTCGGGAACGTGGGAACCGCGGGGGACAGCTAGTCTTTTTTGTTTATTCGGGTTAATCATAAAGTTGGGAAAAAACGGTATTTAAAAAAATAACCGACTTGAAACAGTTTAATATCTATTACTATTAGTTTCCTGTTAAAATCTGTCCTCCGTTATTAGCATCCAACTGCTGATAGAGACGAAGGTCGTGGAGTCGAATGTTACAATAAGTTTTAGCTTGAACAAAAACAACGTAGGGTAGTTGTAAAATTAAATGTTGGATAACCAAATAATAAACAGATTCCTGCTCGAAGACTAGTTACGACTTGCACTGTAGTAGGGTGCTTTGTAGTACCCGAATGGCTAGCTACCATCCTCAAGTTTAAAATCTGTCGCCAAGCAACTATCGGTGTGTTCCGATAGCTGCTCTTGAGTGCCAGTTCCCAGCTAGGCTTTGTGTGCTTACCACCTTCGGACACATCATCACTTACCAAGGTGAGCTTGCGGTCAAACACAAGCTTATCCTAAAGTAAAAGAATAACATAATCTTTACAGGATCTAAGCGGCGTCGAAAATATCTACACGCAGCATACGCCGCACCTAAAGGACACAATCGAGGATCTAATCAAGGGGAAGCTCAGGGAAAACCTGTACCCCACATTAGGGGGGGAAGATGGGGCATACAGTCGCCGACCGCAAGACATCGTGGTGTTTATCGTAGGGGGCGCCACTTACGAAGAAGCTTTATGCGTCCATCAAATAAATCAAACGTATCCGGGTGTAAATGTTGTGTTGGGAGGCACCACTATACATAACTCTGAATCGTTTATGAACGAGGTCAAATCCGCGATGCATGGGGTCCATAGAACTCATACTAGACATATACGGAACGTTTAACGTTCAGTGCCCGCGTATAAGCGTCCATCCATATACTTCCTAAGTGCTACTTGACGCGTAGGTGAGTTTAAGTAATAAAATTTATAATGCACACACTCACATACGCGCCGAGTAGCATTGAACTTGTAGAAATGGGGTATATGCACGTGAGTTCAAAATGGACGATTATTTCTGATGTAATTCATATTGTCAAAAACGCCCCATGAGCAAATCGTGAGTAATCGTGACGTCACATTGACACTCGACCACAGAATTTGTAACCGCTACGCTTAAATTTATATGTTTTCTGTGCTTTTCTATAGTAATAAACGGATTTTAGTAACTTTGTGAACCAAACACTTCATTTTTGACATCGGATTCGTCTAATCTCACATCACAAAATAAGCGCGCCATAATGGCCGCGTTTGAATCACCCGAAAATGATAGTGATTATAATATATATTTTTTAGCTTAATGGTTAAGATTTTGGACGTGTTATTTTTTTTGATAATGTAATAAACCCGTAGAAACGTTTAAAACAATAAAAAAAATAACACGTGCATATTCTCAATTGTGAAATATAAATGACTTTAAACACTTTTGGAACTTTTTGGATGATTCTTAGTAAAGAAAGAAATACATTTATTCATGACAACACATAACATTAGATTAAACTAAACTCAAACCTCATTTATTCAGTTTAGGCCCTGGTGAGAGACTTATGAACGTTACAATTGACTCTACCACCGAAGAATAAAAAACAGAACATACTACAGCCTAAGTTCTTTAAATTATACAATGCTTGAGCTTTCGTTGAAGGAATGAGGAAACCTTAGCACGGTGGTAGGGTACTTTGTAGTACTCGGCTGTCTGGCTACCACACACAAGTTGAAAATCTGTCGTCAGCACCTATCGGTGTATCAGGAGTTGGCTTGCAAGTCATTGTAAGAAATCGACTACACATTGGAAGTCCTCCTGGTATTTATACCTAATGCATAGAGGCTACCGACGGTAGTCGTAGTAGCTTACCATCAATCATCATTTAAAAGCATGATTGGTTTTCATGGTTCTATGGCGAGTTTAGACCGTTGATCTCTTATTATTAATCATTGATGTTTTTTTGTATATATCTTGATCATATATTTATTCTTCTCTCAAATTAGGTCCTAATGTATAAGATCTTACAAGTCCTCGCTGAAGGAGGATAACTTGACGTAGGCTTAAGCCGAAAACAGACTTATGCATTGATGATGTAATTCGTCGCATCGCACAGTTCATAGTGCATCTTATAACATTTTTTATCTGTTGTATATTTTATGTTCTTTATTTTGCGGGTAGGTGTGTACAGAAAATTATAATATTAATTTGTTTAGCTTTGATATCTAATAACTAAAGATACACAATCAGCGACAAAAAATGGCCTTTCCGAATGTCTACCCACTCGAACATCTTTTAATCTAGTAGCATTCGAACGCTCCGACGGTAAACACGCCTCAGTGCTCGTTTTAAGATATATTTTGGCTAGCAGGTATGAGTCGTAAATTTTTATTGCCCTTGTACATAGCTTTGTGAATAAAACTTAAAAAAATAACTAGTATTACCCAACACAATTTGAGACAGTTTTGAGAGAACTTTTGCTTGGGATTGTTTATCTTTAGTTATTAGATATCAATGGTGTTTAAGCCTTAAGGCTATTATGTATACCTTATCCATTATGGGTGGGTTAGAATAGTGCTTGCATTTATAATGAATTTGTCTTAAATTATTTATACAAGCTAAAGAAATGTCTAAAGTCAATCATACCCATGTACCTATATCCCTGTAAATCATTTACAAGTTATATTTTAATTAGTTTTAAGTTACATTTCTATGTTTGTTTATTCGAAATAAATAATACTTATTAAATTACACAAGTTTTTGACTAATGATCTTTTTACGAATGCCTGCGCATACAATGGATGGACCATTTTATTAGACGTAGGACAACTATAAGAACTGCGTCAATAGCCGCGTCCAGACCGACCGAGCACGGAAACCACTGATTAACCAATGATTGACTTTTCATCTCCAATCATTGGTTACACACACAGAAGAATCACGACAAAAAATACTACATTATTTTGAAAGTTAATATATAACTAAAACGAGGGGGTAGGTGTAAAATTAAACGACTCAATTGTTGTGTTCAAAACACATTTTTTTAAACTTTTTTATTGAAAAATATTCGTCGACAGAGGTGTTGTGTCGATCAACAATTACAGTTTTTTTTTTAAATAAAAACGGTGCCTCACAGTTTGGCACATTCCAGTTGTTTAGCACCCGCAGTGTTGCGAGCTTACAAAAAAGCTTTATTTTAATTTCTCAAATCATTTCCCAAGCAGTTTGCGTAAAGCGCTATACAAACGGTTCTTAAATGCAAATCAGTCGGATTCAGAAAATACTCTATTTAAAAGTTAAAAAACTTTTTTAAAAACAAGCTTTGGATTCAGAGTGACGACACTTTATTTTTTGAGTTATTCTCAGCAAGCCCTTTCATTTGATACCAATATTGTAGGATTGCATTAAAAAATAATAGTCCGCTATCTTAGGTGTTCCGCCATGTTGGATTTAGAATGACGTCACACAGCTGACCATGCATTGTCATCCAAACTAAACGTGTATACAAAATTTCAGCTCAATCGGTTAAAGATCTGCTTCAAAATTGAGTTGTAAGATTCACCCCGGAAAAACATATATACATTGCAAGTTAATATAAAGCTTGTAAAAAAATGAAGCCCAATTTTTGCGCTTTCAACGTCGATGTCGCAATAGATATTTGGCGTTAAATAACTGACAGAATGCATTGATTTTATCGATAGCCGCTGTTTTTCGACGTCATTGAACTCTAAAAGCCTAGTTTATTTCTCTAGCTAGTAATATGCTAAACTATCAGAAAAAACTGTTAAAAGGCAAGCCAAATCATTAAATATTGACCGTCAGATCACATTTGTAATTAATTTATTTTTCGAAATAGAGCCCATGAGCTTAAAAATATCCCTAGCTAACTGGAATAATAGGTGTATCATGTGAATCTACTGATTTTGCAACATATTTTTTAGCACGTCCTATTATTAGAACATTTTGTAATTCCTTTAGATAATTATTTGATACTTGACAGGTAATGTCAAAATCGACCTCAGACGTAAGATTGTTTTATTATATGCATTATAGCAAACACCATAGAGGTGAATTTGGTTAAAATTAAAATTGATTTTACGAATCGCTATAAGACGTGGGCATTAAATAATATTAATAGAATGTTCGACTGATTTACATCAAAAACTAAATTTGTTTAAAAATATACTTAATACATTTTCAAGAGCATTTTTTACGAATGTGTTTTGTTTTTATCGTCTCTTATAAAAACCAATTTTACATTTACATCTCAACTTACACATACATATTCCCTTCAGTCTTTACAAAAACCGCACGATACGCTTCCATTTTAATGTCCATTTAATAAAAAAAAGTGTAATGTCACAGGTTCAAATACATTTCAGACTTTGGCACAATTTGTAAATTCTTCATAAAAAAAAACAGAAGTCGATATTGACGGAGTATTTTCTAACTATACGGAATGGTTATTATTTAAAAAAAAAACTAAAATTGGTCTATGATACGTTATCATGTCGAGTATGAACTTTATCAACATCTGATTAAAATTATGCTATTAATATAATTGAGTTGATTGAAATTAAGTATTAAAATAGCTAAGTAAAATTAAACTAACACATCGAATCAAAATCCATACGAATTGTATTAAACTATTTCAACAAAAACGTATCATTATGAAATTATTTCCTATTGTCGGCGTATTGCATCCCTTTCATACCTTATAAAATTGCATATATAGTAGGTGCGGGTAATAAGGCCTGTCAGCTAATAAGGCCTGTCAGCTAATAAGGCCTAGGTAACAAAATTACAATTATAGCTAGTAGTTAGCTATGAGTGTTAGCTATCTTTGAGTGTATTACTTAGGCTTTATTAGCCGACAGGCCTTATTACCCGCACATACCTTGGTAGAAATGCATAACCGATCGTCTCCCGCATCGATTCCTCGTATCCTAGTGTAGTAACATTAAAATGGAAGCATAAAGCGCAGCTCACACGTTGGTATGGTAACAATCTCTTTCGCTCACTTCCCACCACTTCAAGGTGGGTACACACACATTTATAAGGCAATTTATAGAATTTATTCTATACATACATACAATGGCTACAATTATGTACATGAAAAATAAAAAGTGCCATCACGAGGTACAAAAAAGCTGCTCGGTATATTCAGAGAGGCCTGCGGGCCTTATTCTGAATACTTTGATGATAGACTAGTTATTTTGCTTTCATTTTAGATTTCCAGGCCTTGCTTTCGCAGCCATTTTTTTATAATTCATGTTTCCATGTATAGCAATTAAAAAACCATACTTTTTTTGTCATAAAGGCACAGGAGTATTATGTTACTCAGTGAATCGTATGGCCTCGAAACAGAATCGAGCCCGATGCTCGTTTTCATCTCGTCACATCTCGTCACCTCTCGTGGGTTTTCGACCAATCAAGTGAGATAGAGATGCCTCCCCGGCCCCTGATTGGTTGATCCGCTGCCGTTGTGTTAAAACATCACCTAAATGCTACAGCAGTGTGCGTAAGCGATGGACTATATACTCGATACTTATAATACATAAGGTTCATTATTGCATGACGTAGCAATAACAGGAGAATCGTTGCAACCATGAGAACTTAATGTGTTTATTTAATATTAATTATATAAATCGTTCCATCGTACAGGAATCATCTTTGTAAAACCACAACCGCATATCAAAAACTAACCAGCCGAAGGAACATCACGACGTACGCACATAATATTTTGAAAGAAAGATACATAATAATATAGAGGTCTTCTACCGTTCACTACAAACTAAACGAGGCCGCGTCACATGAAACAAAAAACAACTAGTGTTGTGACACATTAAATTATATCGATATATAATATTTATATATCCTTTACCTATAATCATGGCGCACAACAAACAACACACGCACATAGAATTTATCTTTTTCACATACTTTCATATTTAGCAACAATCACATACGCGGTAATAAAATTTAAATCAAAACATAAAAAAAAGTGTGGAAAAACAATAATATAATATACGCGAGACCCTGTACCATGTTCTCGAAGGAATAATCTACTTATTTACCATCTAGATCGGTCACGAACATGGTAAAGGTCTAGTAGGCCTTTCCCGATATTTTTTTGCGATTTTTTGTATGTAATTTCAATGTAATCGAAAATCTTTATACATTACAAATTATACACGAATATAAGCCGTTTTAATAGGAAAGGACTCTAGTAACCTCCTCTTACGATCCCTATATACATATTTACAACTATCATTTTAATTTCCATGGACTTAGCTGAAGATTTTTTTTACAAATATTTTATTTTTAAATGTATATACGAACGTTTTGCGATTCTATTTTATTTTAACGTTTTTTTTAATTGTAAATATGTCTATTATGTTATATAATCTAGGTGTTTACCTCTAAAAAATCGTGTATTTTTATAATCTGCAGTAAATATGTATAACCTATTTTGGAAAAAGAGTTTATATTACAAATTGAATTTCTGACGAGACGATCATTGATGTTCGTTAAGACCCAATGATGGACAAAAACGATGATAATTAAGTTATTTCATAACCAGGTGGAAACCTTTTTGGTCCAAAATAAAAAAGGTGAGTAGTTCTCGCTAAACTTATTGATAACTACGGAGCCTCTCGTCGACGACAGTGCGGATGTATACTGCCAGTGTCAGCGCGAATCATAGACAATTTTTTTTTCTAAAAATGTGAATGTCACGGTCCACATTTGGCGCTACCCAGGGAGCACCGCGCGGAGGTCATGGACTAAGCTCCCCTTGATGCCATACTTTATTTATACATCTACAAAATCCAATCAACTATCAGAAAAGTTCACAATTGAGCGTACAAACAACTTATCGATAACTACATATATCGATAACTTACGCTTTTATAATATCGATATCATTCACGTCATTATTTGTTGAACGGAAAACATATATGGAAATAAAGTCTTTTATTGTGCTAAAACTTAAAGAATAGTAGTGATTTATTGTTTTTTTGTTGATAATTTCGTTCGAATCGGTTAGGCGTTGTTTTTACGACAAAACTAAGACGAATGACCGTCCATCCTGTACTTTCCGCGAGTGATCTCGTAAACGTTACGCGTTCTGGCTGTCCTATAAACCCTAAGCCTATCAATATGTTTTTATTGTCACATGTACTTGCGTTGATCACGCACTGCTTACTAATAATTCCATCAGACGCGAGTAGCACAATTTCAAAAACATTTATAATTTAAGGCAAGTACCGTTGAAATTATTTAATTATGTATATTATAATTACAGCGACTCATCAACTTCTCATATGTCGATAGGCGACGAATCTTTGACAATGTACATACTTATGAAAAAGACCTATCCGATTAGAGGTATTCAAATTGAAAAAGAAAAATGAAAAAACAATATCGATCATTCCACCGAAATAGTTACATCAACTATTTAAATAGTCGATAGTCGACGTAAACTTAGTATACATCGATAGAAATAAAAAAGCAACGGACATCACTAAACGCACCTCTACGACCTCTGATGCATGCCGTATCTAAGTGTATAACTATTTATCTGCTATTACAAAACTAAAGTCCACAGAAGATAGTAATATCGCGAATGCACAGTCCCTGACCGTGTTACAATTGACGAAGAAAAATACATAGATTTATCACGGAGGGTTCTTCACGAATAAAATTAACGTAGCCCTAAATAAATACGCAGTGTACGACAAACCGGCACATTGACCATTGTGTCGGTTCGCAGATATCGAGCAAGCTATCGGTCGATGGGAATTGTAAGATTGGCAGTGATATATGATCCTTACAACTAAGATATGGAATTATTTACAGCAATAATGAGACAAAAATACTTTTTTTTTTATGAATCCGAACTGAACTTTGTATTTTCCTACACTTGATCGGTGGTAAACATTTGAACTAGCTCTCAAGTGCAGCTTGAATATAGCAATCCATTTAGTTGTTAAATACGGAGTTTGTTTATATCAATTCATCATATTTAAAGCAAACAGTTGAAAGTCTGACGTCTCTTTCTGACCTGTGACGTTTATTACGCGCAAGAACGAGATGTATGCCGATCAACTTAATTGTATTACATATACAGAGTAAAATACATGAGTATTTTCAGACTTTATGTAGTGTAAAAAAAATGGAAAAATGATCTTACAATTCCCATTTACCGTGTAAAGATTGTGATAGTTTAAATTTAACTATAGTACAATCGATCTGCACCTCAACGTGCGATCCACCGCTTGCCACACACACACACACACACACACACACATACGACCGATGCGCGTGCGCACTCTACCCACACACACAAAGTATATTCATTATGTATACTCTTAGCCCCGCCGTGCTAGACGGACCGTATATGACATCTCATTTCAATTAATGGTATCTTTCTCGAGACTATATAAATTACAAATTAATCACATTTTCGTCCCGTGAAAATACCAATTAAAACATTAAATAAAGCACAATAATAATATAAACATCAATTATTGCAGTCGTTAATATTGCGATTGCGATACATAAAAGGCAAAACAATTATTACTTTAGATTATATTAAAGTTATACATAGATGGGCTGCTGTCACTATACGAGAGGTGAGACGAGCGGGAGCGGTTTACAAAACCCTCGTCAAAAACGTTGCTTAATCATCTGATTTATTGAAAACGGAGAAATAAATAGTTTATTAGCGTAGTTTATTTAAATAATTCGGTTAAATCGCCAATTAGATACTTACACACGAGTAAGTTCTAATTAAAAACCTTGTAATAAATTGTTCAACAATTATTGACAATGATTCACTTTCACATTGTAGAATGTTAATTATTTATTACTCTATACTCTATACGTATAATATATACAATTTATACAGCGGATTGTATCCGCTTCCGCTCTCGAGTCATCGCCGCTCGCATTGAGACCCCAGCTTTACCAATTCCGACAAGTCTTTCTATGAAAGAAATTGTTTATGGTTAAGGCTTCGCCACATTTATTACCTAGTCTTATGTCAAATAGGTTATCAGAGCGATGATTTTTATGTAATCTATATTTTATATATTACCTTTATTCATTCAGAAATATGTCGATCTCATTAGACATATTCCAAGCTTAATTGAATTTTGCTAGTCAACATTATTTATTACGCAGTTTAATATTTATACGAAATTTGCGTGTATTTTTTACAGTACTTAAAGTACAGAATAAATAATTTTGACTGCAACTAGAAAGTGTACAACTAATTTTATTATTACATTAAAATTATACATTAGTCGCACAAACCATCGCACCCGATATAAGTAGATGAATAGAAATGATCCTTATTCACTTGTTAAATAACCTTACGCCTACGTATTTAAGTTTCACATTCGTATAAATACATGGTGTTAACAAACATTGTATCGATTACTGTTATATTTTGATTTTAATATTTACTTTTAAATAACATGACTTATTTCAAAAGTCATAAAGAATTATGATGCCAAGAAAATATGAGCTAAATTATATAGCAGGAGGATCCATTTACATTGGTTGGAGAATTACTTTTGGTACTTAAAGCGGTCCTCTTTTTAGGGTTCCGTACCCAAAGGGTAAAAACGGGACCCTATTACTAAGACTTCGCTGTCGGTCCGTCCGTCTGTCTGTCACCAGGCTGTATCTCAAGAACCGCGATAGCTAGACAGTTGAAATTTTCAAACTGTTGCCGCTATAACAAATACTAAAAATAGAATAAAATAAATATTTAAAATTGGCAAAATTTCACGTTTGTTGTATGGGAGCCCCCCCATACAACAAACGTGAAATTTTGCCATGTTTACGGAACCCTTCGTGCGCGAGTCCGACTCGCACTTGGCCTGTTTTTTTTTATTTAGGTAAATTGCTTGATAGCCTCCAGAGTTAAACTACGAAAATATACCAACGGATCAAACTGAACTCCTTGCCTGAGTCTCTGTTTCCCGATTGTTACAACCAGGGAATCTTCATGTCACGAGTGAATAGGTTGCTTCTAGGTAAGCGTGCACCATCGTAGACCACATCGTCACCTAACATCAAGTGAGATAGGGATCAAACGCGAACTTATACTCAATAAAAAAAAATAAAAAAATAAGGCGAGTTTAGACCAAGTAAATAGGACAACATGAATGACCTATTTGACATAAGACAGGTAGGTGTGAGAGATTGTTACACGTGTGCGGCTAGTACGGCTAGCACGGCGGGCGCGTGTAGAGGTGCAG
The DNA here is from genome assembly GCA_951361185.1 of Ochropacha duplaris. Taxonomy (NCBI): domain Eukaryota; kingdom Metazoa; phylum Arthropoda; class Insecta; order Lepidoptera; family Drepanidae; genus Ochropacha; species Ochropacha duplaris. Next base: position 8,569,564 of record OX592711.1, on the reverse strand, counting down.
CAGGGCGGGGTGTGCGGGGCGTAGGGCGGGACGTAGGGCGGGGCGTAGGGCGGCGCGCGGGGCGAAGCGTCCGCGTTAGGGATGGCCACCGCTGTGCACGCCCGGCGTCGTCGAACCGCCCGACCCGTGCTGGGGCGGCATGAGCACTTGCTGCAAACAAAACATCACTTTATGTTGTGGTGAACTTTTTGAAGTGAAATCTTCTTTAGCGGTGTTGTGCACTTTTTGGGATGGGTAAAAAATGTTAAACTCGCGGCAGGACACGTGACCTGATCGAAAATTCGTAAGACGGAGGGAGAGTAGACCGCCGGCGCGGCGTAGGAGAGGAAGTAATATATCTCTTTCTACCGCGCCGGCTCCGTCGGTCTAATGTTATATAAATTGTCATATTTGTGTACGATAGCGCAATAAATGAATATTGTATTTTACCACATAAATGATAGTTTTATACTGATAAATAAAGCAATTCATGCGAAATTACTCCCTAACCATTCAAAAATTCACAACGTTAATGTTCAAGTTTTCACTACTGCCGGCACTCCCGGAGTGCAACCGTTGTTTTTTTTTTATATCATTAGCTTGACAAACAGGCAGACGGTCCACATGATGGTAAGTTGTCACCGCCGTATATGGACATTTGCAATACCAGGTTGATTGCCGATGTGTTGCCGACCTAGAACTGGACGTAACGGTTTTTATAGGAAAAAACTGTTATTTTCAGTTCCATGAAATATCTAGTATTGTAAAATGTAGATTGAGTGTATGAGTGTAGTGTAGGGTAGGTATACCTGTATGGAATGGGGATGATGATGTGGCGGCGAGGCGGTGGGCGGCGCGTGGTTCAGGTACGTGAGGTGGTGGTGGTGGTGATGGTGCCCAGCGCCCACTCCACCTCCTGGCCCCATCAGGGGACACAGCACCTGTTCACACACACACACACACGCACACACGGTCGTGTTAAATAAATAAAACTAGTCAAGTGCGAGTCGGACTCGCGCACCGCGGGTTCCGTACAAATTTTGTAGTTTTTTTTTTCTGTTCTTAATATTTGTTGTTATAGCGGCAACAGAAATAAATCATCTGTGAAAATTTCAATTTGTCTAGCTATCGCGGTTCATGAGATGGTGACAGATAGACAGACGGACGGTAGTAGTACGGAACCCTAAAAAGCAACATAGACCTATTACATTTAATTATTATATATCTAGTCAACTCTTTTTTGGGACAAAGAAGAGACCGCACGGTGCCCTAGATATAAAAAGAGAAGTAAAGGCAGACAGTATGGTAGATGGGAAGATGATATCAATAAAGTGGCGGGAACTTGGACAAGAAAAGCAAGAGAGCACTTGAGAGGCCTATGCTGTGAAACACAAAAATCAACTCATAAGAAATAATTGTCTACATATATATATATATATATATATATATATATATATATATATATATATATATATATATATATATATAAAAACCGGCCATGTGCGAGTCGGACTCGCGGACGAAGGGTTCCATAAAAATGGAAAAAAATAACGCTTGTTGTATGGGAGGCCCCTTAAATATTTATTTTATTTTTAGTATTTGTTGTTATAGCGGCAACAGAAATACATAATTTGTGAAAATTTCAACTGTCTAGCTATCGCGGTTCTCGAGATACAGACAGACGGACAGACAGCGAAGTCTTATTAATAGGGTCCCGTTTTTACCCTTTGGGTACGGAACCCTAAAAACCAACTTTGTAGTACTAATTAGAAATAAGATCTATCAAGTGTAGTGTGAGTAGTGTACCTGGAAGGGCGGCTGCTGGTAGTGTTGGTGCTGATGTTGGTGCGGGTGTTGGTGTTGGTGTGGGTGTTGGTGCGGGTGCGGCGTGTGCGCAGGGGAGGGCGGCGGGTAGAGCGCGGGCGACGCAGACGCCGGTGACGGCGCAGACGGCGCGTAGCCCACGTTCACGCCCTCGCCCCCGCCCACGCCCACACCCACGCCGCCCACGCCCACTCCCACGCCACCGTACATGCGCACCTGCAATTAATAATAATTTATTAACATAACTAACACGGCGCCGGCCGCTGACGTATGAAGCGAGAGATGAATTCGCGTCACACTTCATAGAATTTCGCAACTACATTTAATTTGTGAAATGCTAATGAAGCATTCGCGTGCTAACAGTTAATGTGAATGCTAATTAATCCATTACTATGACTCACCATGTGTTGGTACTGCAGCTGCTGTCCAGGATGCGGTCCAGGGTGGGGATGGGGGTAGGGCACGAACTGCTGCATCGGGGCCGGCGCCAGCAGCGGCTGCCCAGTCGCCGCCGCCACTTGCATACCAGACCCTACGTTCACTGTATACAATACATATTATACGAGTGTTTTTACTTTTACATCTTTGGGTCACGAAAACTTACTATATGATGTCGGATCCCGCGGCGAAGGTTCGAATCCTACAATGAGCTTGAGCTTTCGGTAATGGAAAATATTGTGAGGAATCCATAGCACAGTGGTAAGGTACTTTGTAGTACTCGACTGGCGGGCTACCACACTCAAGCTGAAATTCTGTCGCCGAGTACCTATCGGTGTGTTCTGATAGATGCACTTAAGAGAAAGTTTCCTTCTAGAATTTGTGTGCTTACTTTTGCGTAGTGTTTAATCAAGTTCGCCAACCGGCCCATCTTGACAGTAACATCCCATAGTTGGCAATAATAAAAAGCCAGTGATAATTATATTGATTCATTTTCGACGTGGCTTTGATGACGAGTTCGAGTATAAGAGATTTTTATGATATTTTAATGATTTTTAATTACCAATTTAACGACATAGTACTCTTTTGATGGTCTTGTTCATAACGTGACAAGTCAGTATTTCATACAAAATTCCATCCAAAACATTCAATAAAAAGAGGCTGATTTGATATGTCAGTCAACATCCCTATGTAATTTAGGACTGTCATTATGTTTTCAAATGGGAAAATCAATTACAGATACATTTTTGTTTGGTCCTTACAACAAGCGGACTAAAGAAACAAGTATTCCACTAACCTTTTCGTATGTTTCTCTGTTGCTGCGAGGGCATGGGGGCGTGTTGACCTCCACCACCGCCCAATCCACCTCCGCCTCCCATCGCACCGTACGCCAGCTACCCAGTAATAACAACATATCTTACTGTTAATTACCATTTTTAATTTTTTTTAAATTCCTACGCTTTTATTATCTTGGTATTTTTTGTTTTAGTTTACTATGTAGGTAAGTAATTTGGGTTATAATTTTTTATGTAATTTTTGTATTAGTTTATGAATAAAATTGTTAAACATTTGAAAAAAAAAAGCCAATATTAAATAAATGTAACCTTGCTGAGTTTCTTGCCGGTTCTTCTCAGTTGAAGGCTGACTTCCGAACCGGTGGTAACTTCTGTAATTCGACCTTCATAAGTGCCCTTCTAGGGCCTAAACTGAATAAATGGTTTTGACTTTGACTTTACTATACTGCCTTTTATAACAATAACAACATGCTGGTTTCATTTGCCCGTGCCTCTGTTAATTAGGTTCTTATTGACCGCATCTGTCGCAAGTTTTATTACTTCTCTGTGAATGTTAAAACTAATGTGTGATGCTCACTACTTCTTGGTAAGTGTTATCATTTCTACCTTATTGTAGTATTAGTAATTTTAGTTTCATTCATAATTTAAGAACTGTCTATTATATAATTTTATATTCATTCATAATTTAAGAACTGTCTATTATATAATTTTATATTCATTCATAATTTAAGAACTGTCAATTATATAATTTTATATTCATTCATAATTTAAGAACTGTCTATTATATAATTTTATATTCATTCATAATTGAAGAACTGTCTATTATATAATTTTATATTCATTCATAATTGAAGAACTGTCTATTATATAATTTTATATTCATTCATAATTTAAGAACTGTCTATTATATAATTTTATGTTCATTCATAATTTAAGAACTGTCTATTATATAATTTTATTTTCATGCATAACTTAAGAGCTACACTTGAGAGCGAGTTTGCCATTGTAGTCTTTGTTCGTTTACCATCTCGATCCGATTGTGTCAAGTACAAGACTACTACTAGTATATTCAATAGTAGCCCTATAACGTGAAATTTCCAAAATCCCCCCCAGTACCCTTCCCCTCAGTACTCAATCTATAATCCTTAAATAAATCTGTTTCCAAATACCTACAGCAGTGATCCTATACTTGAGAGCCAGTTGCTTTCTTAGCATTGGACATCAGCAACACATATGCAATCCTCTAGGTTTTTTTTAAATATAATTTGTTAATTAAGTAGATATCTACTTACTTAAATTAATATTATTCAACCGGATTCATGATAACAGTGCGCGCAATCGATATATTACTTACACTGATTAGGGCTACCACACTGGCGGATTAGATTGATAGATGAGGATTAGATTTTTATATATACAATGTCTTTAGTTGACAAGAAGAAACAATACAATTTATTTTAACTGTAGATAGAATTATATATAACTAGCTTCCGCGCGGTTTCACCCGCGTTCCCGAGGGATCTTAACTTTACCCGGGATAAAAAGTAGCCTATGTGCTATTCCAGGCTATAATCTATCTCCATGCCAATTTCAACCAGATCCATTCAGCCGTTCTGGCGTAAATGAGTAACAAACATACATCCATCCAAACTTTCACATTTATAATATTAGTAAGATTATAATATCACAATGGTAAGTTTTAATGTGGCCATAGGTGCAAAAACTTAAACTCAAAACTCATTTATTCAGTTTAGACCCTGTATAAATTGGAATAAGTGAATTTAAAACGAAAATAAAACAACTCAATATGTGACGAGATGTGCTATGTACTTTTTATTATAGACGAATGAACAATGCGCAGGCAACCAATCGCCACACTAATCAATAATAATCGTTCTTGTGAAACGATGCGGCTGTATTGCATCAGGCGCTCGAACATGCCCCCGGGCGTTGAAGGCTGCGCTTTCAACCCAAATTTCAGCAAACAGGCAACGGGCAGATCCTGTTAAAAGCTCTTCGAATTACGCCATTAGAGGTCCGAACATCAGCAACTCGAGCGATCCCATCAGCTCCCGGGTGAATTGCTACAACTCTGCCTAATTTCCACTTGAGCGGCGGCATGTGATCCTCTTTTATAACCACCAATGAGTTCAGCTTCAAAGCATCTTTACATACACGCCACTTCGTTCTCTGTTGCAATTCTGCAACAAACTCTTTACTCCACCGGGACCAGAAATGTTGACGGAGTTGTTCTATTCGTTGAAAACGAGTTAAATGGTTTGTGGAACAAAGCTGGTAATTTGATTGTGGCATCGAGGTAATAGGTCGACCAATCAGAAAATGACCTGGAGTAAGCGGTGTATAATCTGCAGGATCTGAGGATAACGGCGTCAGTGGACGAGAGTTTAATATAGCCTCTATTTGAGTTAACGTGGTGTAAAGTTCTTCAAAAGTGAGATTACAATTTCCCAACACTCGCTGAAGGTGATATTTGGTCGACTTGACACCTGCCTCCCAGAGACCACCGAAATGAGGGGTATATGCGGGAATAAAATGGAACCTTATTCCATCATTTGCAATACTCTCGCCTAAGCTATTGCAATTAGTCTTTAAAAATTTTGAGAGATCGTTGTACGCACCAACAAACGAAGTACCATTGTCCGAATATATGTTGACGGGTTTACCTCTTCGCGAAATAAAACGATATAAAGCCAGCAAATACTTGTTGCTGGTTAAGTCACCCACTAGCTCCAAGTGAATAGCTTTGGTAGTGAAACAAATGAAAATAGCTACGTACACCTTTACCAGCCTACACCCGCGACCTTGGCGACTAGCACACATAATCGGGCCGGCATAATCAACGCCTGCATTTTCAAAAGCAGTACCACCTGGAACGAGCCGCTGCTGTGGTAAATTACCCATTAAAGGATTAATGATTTTACCCTTCATTCGACTACAACGTATACAGTTGCGGTAGCAAGCCTTTGCCAAATTTCGACCTCCTATAGGCCAATATGATTCTCTTATAGAAGCTAATAAGAGCTGTGGGCCTGCGTGCATCAATCTTTTATGTTCAAAATTGAAAAGTAATTTAGTGAATTCATGAGTGGACTGTAATAATATAGGGTGCTTTTTGTTATACTCAAATTTTGAGTTCTCGAGACGTCCTCCTACACGTATTATATTTTCATTATCTAAATAAACATTGAACTTTAGAAGGGCGCTCTTTTTTGGTAAAATACATTTATTTATAAGAACTTTATGTTCTGGAAATGAATCACTTTGGCTTTTAAAAATCAAAACATTTAATGCATTTTGCATCTCTTCTTGCGAAATAAATTTATTAACGAAAGAGTGTTTTCTACAGGATTGTATAAAACGTAACACATATGCCATACAACGTACCAGTCGTGAATAATTGGAAAAACGTTTAAAATTGATAAAGTCATCTTTTTTACTGTTATCTGTGTCGTTAATAATAATGTTTAATGAAACATGAGGTCGAGTTTCAGGTAGTGCTTCAAAGTCCAAATGTTTGAGTTGAGAAGGCCAACGAGCAAGATCTTCCTTTAAAAAGTCAGGGCCACACCACCACATGTCTAAACCTTGCAGGGTACTAATATCCACTCCACGAGATATCAGATCTGCTGGGTTTTTATCAGTGGGGACGTGCCGCCACGTACAATTACCTGCCTTATCTAAAATTTCAGCAACGCGATTGCGTACAAAAGGCTGAAGTTTAGAAGGCACCATTTGCAACCAACCCAAGACTATGGTTGAATCTGTCCAACAGAAGACATGACTGACCTTTGCTCGAAGTGAAGTTGAAACCTTCTCATACATACGAGCTCCCACTAAGGCACCACACAATTCTAGTCTTGGTATTGTTGTGGGCTTAATAGGTGCTACTCGACTTTTACCTATTAACAGACGAACCATGCACTCACCTTTATCATTAACGCTACGCACATAAACGCATGCTCCGTATGCGCGCTCTGACGCATCGGTAAATATGTGAAGTTGTAGTTCCCTGTGTGAATCGCAAACAACTATGCGTGGAATACGAAAATTGTGTAAGAGGGGAAACGACTGGATAATTTCACTCCACCTTGCACTTATTTCCGGGCTTAATGACTCATCCCATGATAATTTATCTAACCACATTCTCTGTAGCAACATTTTCATTGTAACTATGCAAGGAGATAAAAGCCCTAATGGGTCAAAAATTCTTGCAATTGCTGAAAGCAAATCACGTTTCGTATTGCCATTGGAAGATAATGATGAATCAACTAAAAAACTAAGCTCATCAGAAGTTGAAAACCAATCTAAACCTAGCAACCTATCTGGCATTCCAGAATCAATATTTAAATTGAGTGAGGGTTGAATAGATTCAGATATCAATTGAGGTTCGTTTGATTTCCACTTTCTTAGTGGCATACAAGCTGAACCAAGCGCGTTGGTGACTTCTCTGCGAATGAACATTGTGTCATCTAAAAGATCTGCACCAGTCAGCAAATCGTCGACATAAAAGTCATGTTTGATGATCTCTGCAATTTTAATATCTTTGCAATCAAGTCCTATTTGCTTAAGGCACCGTGTCGCCAGAAAGGGCGCACTGGCCGTACCATAAGTGACGGTGTTTAATTTATACACCTTAACTGGATGTTCTACATTAGTACGCCAAACTACTTGTTGCAAATTCCTATCAGATGGATGAACAGCTACCTGTCTATACATTTTTTCGACATCCGCAGATAATACATACTTATGTTGTCGAAAGCGAATAAGTATAGACAAAAGATCATCTTGAACAATGGGGCCAACCATTTGAACGTCATTGAATGAAATCTTCGACGAAGTAGGGCAACTTGCATTAAACACTACGCGGAGTTTAGTTGTGCTGCTGCTTTCGCGCAATACCCCGTGATGAGGTATAAAATAGGAATTAGAACTAGAATCAAGTTCTTTATTTTCAGTCATATGACCTAACATCTCATACTCAGTCATGAAGTCGTGGTACAAATTACTAAAATCAGGCTTAGCTTTCAGTCTGCGCTCTAGAGAAAATAAACATTGTTTAGCTTTATGAAATGAATCTCCCAAAACAGAGGGATTCTGTTTAAGCGGGATACGCACACAAAAACGACCATCATCTAAACGTGTGGTATTTGCAACAAAATGTTCCTCACATAACTTTTCCTCTGGTAAATAATGAGCTGACTGTGAACTTACCTCCTCTAGCTGCCAGAAACGATTTAAGTCATTTCGAATTTTATCTAAATCACCGTCTACAGACGACTGAATATTAGTAAAGTTGCATCTAATTTCATTAGAGGCGAATTTATCATAACTATAATTGACAGGGCCGGAGACAATCCACCCTAACCTGGTTTCATGTAGTACTGGCATTCCGTTACCTAATTTGACTCTTTCAGACCCCAGCAAATCCCAAAAGAGATCAGCGCCAATTAAGATGTCTACATCAGAAGGCTTGTAAAAAGTAGGGTCAGCTAAGCAGATATTAGACGGAATTTTAATATCAGATAGATTCACTACGCGACACGGTACTTCATTAGTTATGGATGGCAAAACAAAACAATAAAGTTTCGCTGCAAAGCTATCATTAAGTGACGTCATTTTTACATGACATGTTTTGCCTACGTGAGAAACCACGTTATTGATACCAAATATCGGCCTATCTACCTGACTAGTTATTAAATTTAACCTTTTGCATAATCGTTCTGTCATAAAGGATGAGGTACTGCCACTGTCCAGCACAGCGCGGACAACATGCTCGCGGTCATTGTGGTCGTATAATTTAACTAACGCAGTTGATAACAACACACCAGGTTGTTTGAGTTCACCACAAGACAATGCGACGCTTGCTGACAGTAAGATATTATTTTTATCCGTGTTGGATGGTGAAGATGATGATGAAGACACGTTATCAGATGGTGGGTGGCTATTTTTAATGTCTGAAATGTGAATTAATGTGTTATGCCTACGTTTACATATCTTACATCCTGGTTTTTTACAATGATTTGCAAAATGACCTGCACGGAAACAATTAAAGCATAATTTATAATTTGGCAGTAATTTCAAACGGGCGTCATTACTCAATGCGAGAAACTGTGGGCATTTATTTAAAATGTGGTCACCTTTACATTTGGGACAACATTTTTGAGTTGATTCTGAATCAGAATTGTTAGGATTTTGTGTTGATATCATAGACTTCATTTTAGGACTAGATTTTAGAATCGATTGGGTAGAATTATTACGTGATAACTCCAAAGTTTCAACTAAATCGGCACGATTACGCATGAATTGAAGGAAATCATCGAATGTTATAGTACTATCTTTGTCCATATTACTCTTAAACTCTTCCCACTCACGGTATGATTTCGGGTCTAACTTACGTGTGACAATATAAATTAATAAAGTGTCCCAATGTTTGACTGGCTCACCTAACGACTCTAATGCTCGTACATTTTTATTTAGTTGATCAATTAATCCCTTTAAGGCAATGGATGACTCTTTTGAAATTACTTCTATATTAAATAACGCTGAAACATGATTTTGAATCAATAATCGTTTATTGTCAAATCGATCACATAATAAATTCCACGCCACAGCATAGTTGCTAGCGGAGAACTCGATCGACTGGATAACCACAGCAGCGGATCCCTCCAGAGACGCTCGTAAGTAATGAAATTTATTTATTTCGTCGATTTCGTCATTAGAACGAATGAGGCTGTCAAAGGTGTCGCGAAACTCCAACCAATTGCTATAAGTTCCATTAAATTTCGGTAAAGGGATAATGGGTAACTTAACCAACTTATGATTACTTGCACGCGTAGTTTTATCACTATTAATGGATTCATTATCCTTGTTGTACTTACTTATTAAATTCTGTGCTCTAGACAGTGATTTATAATATTGTGACTCAAAATCAGCTCGCTCTGAGAACTGGAACTTAACGTCGTCAACAATACATTCCAAGCGCAACTGTACCTCATCGTATTGCTCGTACAACGTCTCAATTTTACCCATACGCAACTGTATCTCGGTAACGTCAGGACTACTTAACGACTTATCAGTTAACGTGTCAAGGTGATTTATAAAGGCAGTTAAACGACCCTTAAAACTACCTCGTTTCTTTATTAATTCCCTCTCTTCGGTCATTCTGGGAGACGAGTGTTGTCAACCTGGAATTTATATAAATTAAATTAATATAAAAAGTGTATCTAATATACGTTTTATGTAGTTAACTTACTACTAATGTGTTAAAATAACACTAAGGGACGTATAAAGAATGCGTACATATATGTACGTAAGTACAATTACAATGAGATTGAACTATTATAGTACCTATAATATTGTACACTATTAGCACCAGAACGTACTTCCTAACCAATAATGCTTATCTAATCAGTATAGACTAAAATAAGTTACTAAGTTTACATAAACGCCATGGGTTAAGTAACTGTAAATACAGTGAACAACATGAATCAATATCTAACACTGACTAATTAAAAGTTAACACACTAACACTGAATATTATGTTGATCATTAAAGGTATTTAACTGCATATGATATTGATTTTAACAACAATACAATCAAAATGATGTATGCATAACATTAAAGTTTAACACACTAACTGTATTATAGTACAATTTTTAATCTAAATTGCTGTTAAATTGCATAATGACTGATCAACCTAATACAATACCTAATTTATAGATAATTAAGTGCACTAACCTTATTTATTCGCTAATTAAGACAAATAAATACCTGATCGAGTGTTGGGTGATGATATTGAAATAAAGATAACCTTAACACCGTGTAACTAATTAGCGCCGTCCACATTCCACACTCTCGATGTATAACCTCTATTGAGAAGTTAATTAATTCCACTATTCGGCTTGAAAACAGTTATAGGTTTCAACTGATTCTGATCTTCAATAATTGATCTCCATCCAGCTCGTTTGGACCATGTATAAATTGGAATAAGTGAATTTAAAACGAAAATAAAACAACTCAATATGTGACGAGATGTGCTATGTACTTTTTATTATAGACGAATGAACAATGCGCAGGCAACCAATCGCCACACTAATCAATAATAATCGTTCTTGTGAAACGATGCGGCTGTATTGCATCAGGCGCTCGAACAGACCCTAATAAGGCACTTATGGACGTTACAATTGACTCTACCAATGGTTCGGAATACACTTAAACTGAGAAGAAACTCAGCAAGGCAACTTTTTCTGCAGTTTCACTAATAGCTTAGAAGGGAACTGGCTCTTAACTGGAATACGCCCTAATTTTTCCGCTAGTGTAAATTGTTTCTTTTTCTTGATAGATAATTTTTAATAAAAGAGCCATTGACGCAAGTCGACGATTGAATATGGTTACTTTGCAAGCTCTTTCGTACAACACTATGGAAATAGAACTACAGTCTAACAAGGACTTGAAATTCCTCGTGTCAACCCTTAAACATATCATCCCGCGTAGGTATATCACAAATCTAAATAAATGTCAATGTCGAGATCGCGAGCGGCCTGGCCAGCTGATAAAGCCTATACTTTGACACGTTATCGGAGAGCGATAAAAAGTAATTATTTACGTATGTACTGAGATTGTCTTTCGTGCTGTTTGTCTGTTTGCTAGTTTACATGTTTGTGAAGTAAAAATCGGGGATAACTCAAAACTCATTTATTCAGTTTAGGTCCTGGTGAGGCACTTATGAACGTTACAATTGACTCTACCACCGGTTCGGCATACACTTAAACTGAGAAGACTCCGGCAAGAAACTCAGCAAGGCTATTTTTTTTTCAGCAGTGGATTTATTTACATATAGATAAATTTTGCTAATGTCTGGGTGACAACGAGGCAGGCGGGTCACCTGATGGTAAGTGACTACCGTCGCCTATAGACATTAGCATGACCAGGTGGACTGCCAACGTGTTGTACACCATATTACAATGCTTTAAGGGCAAGGGTGGTTGTAATTAGGATATTGATTTGTTTTGATTTGATTTTATTTACTAGCTGTCCTACCCTCGTTTAAGGGTAAACTATGTATATCTGTGGTCAAACTTATAAATTTCATCAAAATAGACACAGAGAGTCACATTCGCTTTTATAATAATGCGATTTTATTTTATATTCTTAACAAAATCATCTTTAAATAGTCAGTTATTTAGTTATATCGATCTCATAACGGAAATATAAGAATGGCACGTTTCATCTATAATTTAATTCAGAATGACAAGGACAACCACTGTCAACCTTACTTCTAACTGTGCCCAAATTGAATAAATTTATATATTAATGAATAATTTAACACAAGCATGTACTCAAGCAAGAAACAAATGATCCGAGTAAGATAGTGGTCTAACGCGAACCTATACTCTATAAAAACATCCAGAATAAACACTTAGTTAGACAATATATTGGAATCCTATTTTAAAACAAAATTCCTTAGCATCTTAAAAGTCTGTAGAGCAAAATAAAATATCCTCGGACATTTAAATAAATATTTTTTCACACACGGCTATCTGATTCCAAACTAAGCAGAGCTTGTAATATGGAAACCAGATGACTGATATACTACATAGACTATATTATTTTTTGTAAATACATACTTATATAGATAATTCGACAGACAAAACCGCGTACACCTACTAGTTTCATTAAATCACCTACATGCCATAACAGATATCCTATCAGTCCCGTCGCAACACGGACGCCGTAAACGTTCCATACATGTTCAATTTGAATCTTAGTGTACAAAATGTGGATTATATGTATCATGTTGACTTTGTTCGCGATAAAAGCGTATAATAAACTGTCCAATGGTAAATGTTACTGTGATACGGTAATGAGTGGTAAAGTGGTGATAGTCTCTGGCGGCAACAGCGGTATCGGATACGAAACCGCTTTGGAATTGGCGAGGCGAGGTGCTAAAGTGATTTTGGGCTGTCGAGACGACATCAAAGGCACAGAAGCTGTGGCTACAATCAAGAAAATAACAAAAAACAACAGCGTCAGATATTCACGTTTAGATTTGAGCTCTCTAGACTCTATTAGGAGTTTCGTTGAAGAGTTCAAGAGATCTGAAGCTAAATTGGACGTACTTATCAACAACGCCGGAACGAGCGGCATCGGAAAAAGCAGGACGGACGATGGTATAATTAGAGACATGCAAATAAACCATTTCGGCCCATTTCTTTTGACAGTACTTCTTGTACCGCTTCTGAAGAAAACCGCCCCCAGCAGAGTGATATTAGTTACATCGAATTTACACAGATTCGGTACAACAAAGGACATAAACGAAAATAAATATAGCTACTTGAAAGCTTATTGCAATAGCAAACTTTGTAATATATTGTTTAGTAATGAATTGTCTAGACGATTAGACGGGACCGGGGTAGTTGTAAACTGTCTCCATCCAGGCCAAGTCAATACGTCGTTATATAGGAGTACTGTGATAGAAAAGTTGAGGAGTCTAGTGCTGTATTCATTTTTCAAGAGCCCTAGAGAAGGAGCACAGACGAGCATATATTTAGCCGTTTCTGACGACGTTGATCAAACGTCAGGGAAGTACTTTGTGGAGTGCAGAGAAGATGCGCCCAGTAATAAAGCAAAGGATTGGAATAGAGCAGCGAGGCTGTGGTCCCTGTCCGAGGAACTTGTCAAATTGAAACTGGAAGAAATGATTTGAATTTTATTTTGTTTGTTATAAGGGCTGATAAGGGCATTTTAACTTTGAAAAGGTGATTTGTGTCAATACGGTGAACGTCTGCAATTCTAGAAGAGTTTTATATAATCTATGACAAATATCACTGTAATAAATGCAGTACTATCGATTATGTATTTTTATTCATTACAAGCTGTTTGTTCCACGCAGTTTCACCTGCGTTCCCGTGGGATCTTATCTTTTACCGGATCAAAATATAGCCTATGTTCATCAGGGATAATGTAGATTTCTAATGGTGAAAGAACTTTTAATTGGTCAATTATTTTAAAGTTTACAGTTTGTCCATTGCAAACAAACCGTTTAAAAGGTTATAAGCGAAATGTTGGTCGAAAATATCGCTTATACAATATGATACTTAAAAAAATCGAATGTGCTTGCTCCCATCGCTCCACGATGACTTTTTCTAAATTTTATTCTGGATTGTGACCAAAATCTCAGCATGGTAGGCTCGGTGGTAGGGTACTTTGTAGTACCGGACTGGCTGGCTACCATCCTCAAGTTGAAAATCAAGTTCCCATCAAGGCTTTGCGGTGCTTACCACCTTCGGTCACATCATCGCTTACCATGGTCAAACCCAAGCTTATCGAGAATTCAAAAAAAATAATGTATAACATTTTTGCGTGTATTGCATCACTGCACGCTTATAAAGATATAGGTAAGATTTACTTGAATGGGGCGACGCGTCTTGCTTTCTGAACATAATTATGTGGTAATTTATGTAACAAACACAAAACCTAAATCGTATGCATTTTACAAATCATTATATTTATTAATTATTAATTTAATACATTAATGATTTTAAAAGATTTTTAGTGCCTCATGGACATATCTCTGAAAAGCTTGACGTATTTCTTAATGACGTTGAATCCTACTAATCCTATAAATGTGAAAGTTTGCATGGATGTATGTATGTTTGTTACTCATTTACGCCAGAACGGCTGAATGGATCTGGATGAAATTTGGCATGGAGATAGAATATAGTCTGAAATAGCACATAGGCTTTTTATCCCGGGAAAAGATAAGTAACCTCGGGAACGCGGGTGAAACCGCGCGGAACAACTAGTGACTTCATAAGAATAGTGATGTAGCAGCTATAGTATCGGCGCTACATGTGAGTCGAGTCAGCGGAAAAGTAATAGAAGCGCGTCATCACTACAACATGGACGAAATGAAATATGACACTCAAATCCTACATCGCGGTAACAGTTTTCTTGGCTCTTTCTGAGTTCTCATCAAGAACGTTGGAGTGCAGTTCCCGGGCATTGATACCTAGTCCGGTGGAAGATCTTCCATTTTCGCGGTACCAACAGTTACAATAATTTTTCATAATTACATAACAGAAACCCAAAAAAAACCAATCAAGAAAATTGTTATTTTGACAAAAAGAAATCAAACGACACTTATATTAGTAAGAACGTGCATTTTCTGGTTCCTATGTTTACATTATTCTAGCTTTCCGGCCCGTTTTACTCGCGTACCCCTTTTTTACCCATTTAGGGGTTAAATTTAAAAAAATCTATTCTTCTATCCTCCTTCCTTCCTTCTATTCCTTATCTACGTCTTAAAAACAAAACCTGTGAAAAAAACAGGATTCTAGGTCCAACGGTTTAGACTGGGCGTTGATGAGTCAGGCCTCCTCTTTTTTATATAAATAGATGAAACTAGGTAATATTTAATTAGAACCCTAAAACAGAGCCACGAGTCATCATACTTAAACTAGAATTAAATATAACCAGTGTAACTTAAAAAATACATTAAAAATACGTTAAATAAACAAAAAAACAACACTCTCAAAAGCGTTAGCGCTACACAAGATGGCTGTAAGTAGGGTGTCCATATTCTTAGCCAGGCGGTTTAGGAAAGCGCCACACAACGCAACGATATTGTTATAGACATGTGCGAGGGTCACAGCACGCATTTTGTACGGATTGGGACACGGGATATTTGTATTTTAATTTGTGACAAACTTTTTTCTAATATTTTCACTTAATATGTGTCACCCTATTAAGCATATGCTTAATATTAAGGCACACTGATCGTGCTTATGGCACTGGATATGCAACATCCAGAGCCGGATTTAAGGGAGGGCAAACGGGCCCACATAAATTATATTTATTCATAAAGTTCTACAACGTCGGACACGCGGTTGGAACAAAGGTTTTTTTCCGCTATTGCGAATTTGGGGCCTCCACACCTCTAAATCCGGCCCTGCAAAAATCATTGTCATCCAATTTTTTTTTACAGAATATCCTATGTCCGTCCATACGATCGGTTCTCACCGCATCGCGTTCCCTTTTGTCCGGCACCAAGAATATGGGCGGCGCGTACCCGCGGCATTCGCACCCCAACTCCATCTGCGCACCCACCTCTATTACTCTATGGTCCTTACCCATTTACCATTCACATCCACAAATACTATTAACTTCATAAGCTAGCCATGTTTAGAACGGATGTGTTGAGTTTGTGGTAAAGAAAAAGACCGGCTTTTTTTACTATTTTGTGCCGCACTCAAAATGTTACAAAGATTTTAAATTGGATAAGTATGCAGTTAAAAATATTGATTTACAGAAAATGGCTTACTATCATTTTGATGATCTCTTTTTATTTTAGCAAGTTTTTCTGATTTTGTTCGACAACAAATCAATATTATTTGACTAATTTATCTCGAATTTTCTTTTTCTTTTCTGATTAACTTCGCATTCTCGTAATGTCGCTATGAATTTCCTGTTAATCTTATTGGAGTTAGATAACAACCGTGATCCATCTTCGTAGATGGCACTATTTATAACTAGAACCAAGTTTCCCTTGTAATTAAACTAGAAACAAATAACATACTAATGACAAAAAAACAATAAAAACTCACCGCTGGGTGTGGATGGGGTAAATACGTGGGGGGTTGCTGTGCCGCTGCGGCTGCCGCTGCTACCATTGCGTAGGGTACCGCTGCGACCTGCACACAAATATCACAGTGTAACAACACACAGTGGGCCGATGCAGGCACAGTAGGACAATAGTCGTGTCCCGAGCTACTAATAACGCAGTTGTATGCTCGGGCTCGCTACTAAAGCCCAACAGGGTAGAAACTAGTCTATAAGTTACTTAAACAACCCGTTAGGGAAAACTTTCGCAAAAATATATTTTCATATCAGACTGGTAGATCCTGAGATTAACAAGTACAGTCACAGAATGAAAAGGTTCGTCAACTAAGAGTCGCTTTTTGCTTGCACTAGTGTACCTACTGCAAGAATCAATTATGATGTTTTGCAATGATGACATTGACCGCTTGACAATAGTTTTAACTGAAATAATAATGGCAGGTTGAACCAACAAGAAGGTTTTAGTTTATCAAACATAATAATCTTGTTGACAAGTTAATAGTCAAACAACTTTGATCTAAATAATTTTGAGCTTTATTAACGAAGAGTTAAACGTTATTTTCTCTAACTCGAGTCTATTCTGTAACATAGTTTCAAAAGGTAATATGTGCTCGCGATACGTTGAACGAATCAATTTGAAAATTGACGAACCTTTTCATTCCATCACTGTACATACAAACTGTTCGATTTCATTTTTGCTTAGTATAGCAGTCGCCCCTAGTATCCTATTCCTAAAGTAACTACGTACAAAATTTCATGAAAATCTGTTCGATCGTTACGGAGCTTTTTTTTATTTTGGATAAGCTTGTTTGTTTGACCACAATCTCACCATGGTAAGTGATGATGTGATCGAAGGTGGTAAGCACACAAAGCCTAGATGGGAACTGGCTCTCAAGTGCAGCTGTCGGAACACACCGATGGGATCTTGGCGACAGATTTAACTTGAGGGTGGTAGCCGGCCAGTCGAGTACTATGGTTCACCGTGCTATGGTTTCCTCACGATGTTTACCTACACCGAAAGCTTAGTTCATTGTAGGATTCGAGATCACGAACTTCGACGCGGTAACCGATCGCCTTTGATTCTGACAAAGGGTTCGGATTGGTGTGTTCCGGCATTTGCACTTGAGAGCCAGTTGCCCTTGCCCTTAAGGCATTGTAATAAGGTGTACAACACGTTGGCAGTCTCCCTGGTATTGCTAATGTCTTACCATCAGGAGACCCACCTGTCTCGTTATCACGAGTGACATAAAAAAAGGCGATCTGATGAGAGCTGAGTGGTGACAAATATACACTGTTCGGCAACGGTCGTATTCCCCGAGCGTCGGAAGACGATATGTATAGTCCGTCAGTCGTCTTTATATATTGGTGGTGACTGCACGTGTTCTCTCTGTGTGGAATTATAAAGAGCTGCTATTACACACCCTTCTTGGTTTTGTTTTCAAAGGTTTCTACTAAATTATGCATGAAGAAAATGCACTATATACATATCGTCTTCCGACGCTCGGGGAATACGACCGTTGCCTGTACATACCATATGCGGCGGCGGCGGGTGTGGCGCAGGCACGTAGCTGACTCCGGGCCCCATGACGCTGACTCCGCCCAAGCCCACGCCCATGCCCATGCCCATGCCCACGCTGCCCGACGGCGTGCCTGGCGTGTGTGGCCTGCAAACAACACATAGCTTATTATTGTAACCATTTTCTATTTGTGAAAGAGATTCTGTTATAAGCTTTATAATATATAAGCTCCATAAAATCCTCCATTCAGTTTTTGATTCACCTGCCTTACTATCCCTGCTCAACATCAACACAAGACTTCAAGTGTACAATAATAACACGTCATACTACAATCCCATAATAAGAATGTGCCGATTGTATAATGAACTGTCTGGTGCAACCGGTGATTTAGACATTTTTGATTGTCGTCATCTTAAATTTAAAAAATCGGTCCTAACTATCCTCGCTTGATATCACTTGTTTTGATTCTATTTAATTTTTTCATTTTTATTTTGCTTTTTATAAAATATGTATATTTTTTGTTTGTAAGTTACTGTTAAGAATACTGCATTCATACAGATGTTTAATATGTTATAATGTGTATGTAAGTACGTTAAGATTGTCATGCTGTGCGTATACGCCCTAGGGTTTCGATCTAGAACATTTTTATAATTTTTTCATACTTGTTTTATATAATGATTGTTACCTGTTGTATATGCCTATATAAATAAAAAAAAAAATACTCTTATCTTTTCCGAGGATACCTTTTTTATATTCTGGATAAGCTTGTGTTTGACCACAATCTCACCATGGTAAGTGATGATGTGGCCGAAGATGGTAAGCACACAAAGCCTAGATGGGAACTGGCTCTCAAGTGCAGCCGTCGGAACACACCGATAGGTGTTTGGCGACAGATTTTCAACTTGAGGGTGGTAGCCAGCCAGTCGGGTACTACAAAGTACCCTACAACCGTGAAAAAACCTGCGTGGCGTTTCATAAAAATGAGTTTAGTAGTTTTCACATTGAGTGTAACAAACATATTCACATGCTCACATCTTAATCTTTTACATTTAAACGGTAGTAAGATCTATGCACAATAATTAATTGGAAACCAATGAACAAAGGCTCAATTAGGGCCGGATTTAGAGTAGTGGAGGCCCTGGGACAACAAAGGCATGGCCCTTATTTATAATTTTCAGAAAAGGACAAATCATATTTTTCTTGCAAGTGTTTAATAATTTTTTTGTGAGATTAATCTTTTTCTTTATTTGTGACATTAAGTTCTTTAGGTTTTGTTTAAAATGGTATTTTTTATGCGGGGGCTCCTCTATTGTAAAGGCCCCGGGCAGTTGCCCCGAATGCCCTCCTTTAAATCCGGCCCTGGGCTCAATAAGTAAAGTGAACAACAGACCGGCTGTGGTTGGGCGTGCTGGGGCTCCTTGGCGTGAACGGCTTGGCGGCTGGGTTGAACTCCTTCGCGTTGGGGTTGAGGGTGGACTTCTTGAGTGTGGCCGTCGCTCGGTCCATGCGGTCCACACGCTCCACTTGCTCCGGGGTGGGGACGGGCGCCGGCCGGGGGGCGGGGGGAGAGTGCGCCGCTGGGGGTGAGGGGGGCGAGGGGGCCGACGCCGGCGGGGGAGTCGGCTGGACACACAAACAAACTCATTATTGAAAGAAAGAATGAAAGTTGTTTTTATTACATTGACATTAACGCAAAATCACAGATAAAGAAAAAAATAACATACAAGTACATATAAATGTTACAAAAAGGAGGTCAAAAATTGCGTTACGTAATACTTGAACTCTCCCTTAAGCTTGAAAATGTCACAGACAGACAGAATCAAACTCAAAACTCATTTATTCAGTTTAGGCCCTGGTAAGGCACTTATGAACGTTACAATTGTCTACCACCGGTTCGGAATACACTTGAACTGAGAGAAGACTCCGGCAAGAAACTCGGCAAGGTAATTTTTTTTTTTTTTGGAGTGGATCTTTCTTACTTTTTTATATGTACATTTAGATACATTTTCAAATATTTTACACTACGCCAGGGGGATGCAGGTGTAGAGAGAAGCTGACAGAGGTAGCACTATGTGTAGTAATATACCTTATGGTGTTCAAGCGGCGAGTGTTGCTTGGGCGGTCGTTTGGCGAGCGGGTGTGGCTCGGAGGGCGCGCCCGCGTTGGCCGACACCTCGGGGGGACTACTCGCGCCACCCGGCTGCACCGGTGGTGGCTGGTTGGCGGGCGGTTGTGACTGCGGCTGCTGCTGCGGCTGCGGCATCTGTTGCTGCGGCTGCGACTGTGGCGCCGGTGACGTCACTAATTTGAACTCTTGACCAAACTTGCGGAGCTCCTGAACGACAAAGACTTGTTACAGGTAGGAAGTAGATAAAAAAGTGTTGATGATGTCATACGTAAAACGGGACGGAGACATGTTGGCAGACAACCAGCAAGATGGACCGATGATCTGGGCAAGTTGGTAGGGAGGGACTGGATGAGGAAGGCCCAAGACCGTGAGAAGTGGAGTGCACTGGAAGAGACCTACACTCAGCATTGGGTGGAAGTGGGTTGAGGAAGATGATATCATCAAGAGATGGATTGTCCAGTGTTGGCAGGAACCGGTGGGGCAAAGTGGACGAATGAATTCCTATTCTGTGAAAAAAAGTAGTAGCCCTACTTGATCCATATTTAAAAAAATAGCTTTTTTTATTGTGGCAACAAAGTCCGGTCAGGTTTTAGTGAAATTGGTGGTCATTCCACTAAAACTTTTCACTGACTTTTTGGGACAACTGAAAAGTCACGATACACGCTTACATTTCACTTCACTTGTGCACTTAGATGGATCTTTATTGGGCAAAACACCACCGGCATTATTCAATAAAATCAAAATACACGAATTTAATGAAAATAAAACGAAACCGCAACGTCACTTCGCAAGTTCCCGCCAGTCTTAAACTGAATTTCATACTTGTGCCCATATAGTCAGTACCAAAACCTCTTAGGGCGTGTCCATGAATCATGTGAAGCTAATTTTCATGTAACAAGTAAAATTATCTATCTCAAGGAAATATACTCCGTCAAGCATGTAAAAAATCCAGTGTGAAATAGACCATAACGATATAGTCATAAGATTGATATACCTGCACTTCGTCCTGTCTCCTCGGCTCAGGCGGCGCGTGGTGCCGCGGCGGCCGGCCGTGACTGTCGCCCGGCGGTGGAGGATTCTGCATATATATAAAAACATTTGTTTAATATTCTCGGACATTTTTCACACACCGCTATCTAATCCCAAACTAAGCAGAGCTTGTAATATGAAAACCAGATGACTGATATACTACATATACTACTTTTTTTTTTGTAAATACATACTCAAATAGATAATTACACCCAGACTCAGGACAAACAGACATGTTGTTCATGCACACAAATGTGTGTCCTGGATGGGAATCGAACCCACGACCTGCGGCGCGATAGGTAGTGTGTTAACCAAACCAACCACACCAACTGGCCCGTCATCTATCTGTATATATAAAACAGCTGCCCTTTCTATTCCCGGTATAAAAATATAGCCTATGACACTCACAAATAACGTGGCTTTCTATTGGTAAATGAATTTTCAAAATCGGTTCAGTAGATCCAGAGATTACCCCCTACAACCTCACCTTTACCTCTTTATAATATTAGTATAGACAAAGTCGGGTTAGACCATTTATAAAACAAGGACAGATTTTTTAAAAAGTATTTTTTTTTGACATAGAAATTTATTCGATTGTTCGATTGCATTCAAGCAATCAGGATCGGTCGATATGGAAAACTTTGGGGTAGGCCTATGTCCAGCATTGGACGTGTTTCGGCTGAGATGATGATGCACTCACGTGATGGTGGTGTGGCGGGAATCCCGGTCGAGGATGTCGCGGTTCACCATTCACCTTGCCGACTGACGCTGGCCTGCAACACACATTCAGTTAGTTAGTTTATACAAATACATACATGTTTTGAAAGCAAAAGCTTATTAAAAGTTAGCCCAATATATTGAGGATAAAGATGTCTGGAAGTAGCTGCACTCTGTACAAGTACCTACACATTGTTTTTTTTACTGTTAAGTACCATTTTATTTTAATACGCTGTTATTAGCTGGGTATTTTTTGTTTTAGTTTACTATGTAGGTAACTAATGTGGGTTATAATTTTTTATGTATTTTTGTATTACTTTGAGAATAAAATTGTTAAACATTTGAAAAAAATAAGCCAATATAGTCAGATGGTCCAAAATATTTAAAAAATGTAACCTTGCTGAGTTTCTTGCCTGTTCTTCTCAGTTGAAGGCTGACTTCCGAATAGGTGGTAACTTCTGTAATTCGATCTTCATAAGTGCCCTTCTAGGGCCTAAACTGAATAAATGGTTTTGACTTTGTTCCTTTTTTTAATTTAAAATATTGTCAGTGAGACTATGTAAATAATTATTGAACGTAATAAGTTGTTTTTTGAAAAGGGTAATTGCTGAGTTTATTGCCGGCTCTTCTCAGTTAAAGCAACTTTCCAAACAGTTCATAGAGTCTGTTCATAAATGCTTGTGAAGGCCTTTTTGGATGAATAAACATTTCATTATACTAACTGGTGGTGCGGCGGGTGCGGTTGATGTGGCTGGTGCGGCTGGTGTGGCTGGTGTGCCTGGTGTGGCGGGAACGGTGGCACGTGGTAGCCACCAGCTTGTGCCGCGTAGCTCTTACCGCCTGCGGGGACTGCCACCGGCTGGAAATATACACTTATCATTAACAATGGCAATATTTTTGTGATTACTAATTTCGATATATAGCTGGACGTTCCTTCTGCGGACCATTAGGATGTGGAATGAGCTCCCCTATGGGGTTCTTAAGAAAGGGCGTAAAGAGAGCTCTTCAAGGTCGGCAACACATCGGCAATCACCCTGGTATTGTAAATGTCCATAGGTGGCGTTAACACTTACCATCAGGTGGACCGTCTGCCTGCTTGTCTACCTAATGACATTGAAAAAAAAAACAACTATCAATCTTTGTTCTTTGATGGCAATCGTCCTTTAGGATATTTCTACCGTCAAGATATTTTTTAAATTGTGCTCTTGATCTGAAATCAGTTAACTAGTATTATAAAAGTTTGTTGCTCAATCACGCAAAAACGGCTGAACGAATTTTGATGAAACTTGACACACAGGCAGATAATAGCCTGGAATAAAACGTAGGATTCTTTTATCCCGGGAAAAATTAAGATCCCTCGGGACCGCGGGGTGGAAAACTATACAGCGTCAGAAGCGTCCGAATTTGGCGGAGTTGGTGAAGCGCCTCTCGTACTCATACATACATACCGTAGGTGGTGGCGCTTCTTGCTGCACGGGTAGTGTTTGTGGCGCGGGCGCCGGGACGGGCGCGGGGGACGGCAGGGGCGCAGGCGCGGTCGGTGTGACGTGGTGTCTCGCGACGCGGTGCTCCTTGTCCTTGGGCGGCGCGGGCGGCGGGTAGGGCGCCGGCGACGGCAGCGGGGACGCGGCCGGCGGAGCCCTACTGCCCGACGGGTTGGGGGACGAGCCGCCATTATTCGTTAGTGTAGGCTTCACTAGTTTCCCTGCCTGTAAGTACATAGAGAATTAAATGTTATTGTTGATTACAATAGGATGTACTGTGTGATTTAATAAGAAACAAAGGGCTTTGTTCCTGACAAATTATACTAACTAGTTTTCCGCCCCGCTGTTTCCCCCCCGTACCCGAGGGATCTTATCTTTTCCCGGGATAAAAAGTATCCTATGTCATTCTCCAAGGTTCCATCTATCTCTATACCAATCGGTTCAGCGGTTTAAGTGTGAAGAGGTAACAGACAGACAGACACACTTTCGCATTTATAATATTAGTAAGTAAGTAAGTATATAGTACGGATATGGATGGTTTAAGTAGTTCTCTCAGAACTTGCATTATTGGAAAGAAATGTGAATATTTAAAAAAGATAGATTCACTGTAAAAAAAAATCCTAGCTGCGTTTCTTGGAGTCAAATATAACGTTCATAAGTACCTTATCAGGGCCTAAACTAACCACTAATGGCCACATCGTCACTTACCATGGTGAGATTGAGGTCAAACACAAGCTTATTCAGAATAAGGTCGGCAACACATCGGCAATCACCCTGGTATTGCAAATGTCCATAGGCGGCGGTGACCACTTACCATCATGTGGACCGTGTGCCTGTTTTTTTTTTTTTTTAATTCTGAATAAGCTTGTGTTTGACCTCAATCTCACCATGGTAAGTGACGATGTGGCCGAAGGTGGTAAGCACACAAAGCCTAAACGGGAACTGGCTCTCAAGTGCAGCTGTCGGAACACACCGATAGGTGCTTGGCGACAGGTTTTCACCTTGAGGGTGGTAGCCAGCCAGTCGGGTACAAAGTACCCTACCACCGTGCTATGGTTTCCTCACGATGTTTTCCTTCACCGAAAGCTCAAGCTCATTGTAGGATTCGAACCCACGACCTTCGTCGCGGTATTCGACGTCACTTACCACTGAGCTATCATCGCCTGTTTGTCAACCTAATGCCATAAAAAAAAGTAAAAGTATCTGCAAGGCGGGACATACCTGCGTATTATACTTCCTCCTATTCGGTATGACGTACTTGCCAGGCGAACTGGCCTCAGCCGGTCGCACCACCGCCGCGAACCTCTCCTCCTCATCGCCGTTCTCGAGCTCAATACGTGCTTTATATGTGGCCGTGCCCTCTATCTCTGCTGCTATCTCCTCCGCTTTCGCTTCCGCATCTCTGTGGATAACGAACCATTACACTCACCCGCAATAATAAAGGGTCACCTTTGAAAACAACAATATCTTCAAGAAATGATCAAGATAACTTCGTTTGCTTATGTAATTAAACCAAAAGAGGATAATATGCGGACTGTAACCCTTCATTTAGCATTTTGACTCTGTTATGTCGTTAAAAACTGCTTTATAGGTAAAAACGACCTTTCAAATTGTGATTTTAGAGTTCACATTGGATTGGCAACTATTATAAACAAAGCCCGGTACACCCGGTTTTTGGAAAAATTGGTTCAGCAGTTTAGGCATGCAAAGGTAACAGACAGAGTTGCTATCGAATATTATATGTATGGATATCAGTTATCTGGATTCCAAGAAGGTGGATCACCTGATGGTAAGTGACTACCGCCAATGAACAATAGCAAACCAGAAGATTGCCAATGTGTTGTCGATTGAATGATCGCTGATGATAAGCAGTTACTGTATTCTAACACCAAGGGAGCCGTTCAAGTATTACGTAAGCCCCAAAGGGGGATCTTGGCTTTGATTATTTTTGATGAGACGGGAGTCTAAATGGTGGTTACATCAGCAATGTTTTTATTTTTATTTTCTTACATAACTTTAACGGCCCCAAACCACAGGGTGGTGATTTTTTTATGCCTCTAGTGACAACGAGGCAGTCGGGTCACCTGATGGTAAGTAATACCATCAGGTACCACCTGATGGTAGACGTGAAAATACGATTGGATTATATTGCCTCGATAGAATTTAATTCTGAAACGACCTCTTCTTTCTTTTATTTGTGCATTTTATTCTAATATCATAACGAATTTCATAGCTTAACTCCATTCAAAATATGGTTATTTGGTATTTGAAATTTCTGGTCGAAAATCTTTTTGATAAATAGCGTAATAAATTTTTATTTGGTTTGGCGCTTACGTTGTTTCATTTTGGGAGCGAGCGCATTGTTGCGCTCTCTTTCTTCGAATATGGAAGTAAATAGCTCTGTCATTTACATATCTCCGCCCAGTCGGCCTGCCATCAAGCTATAATAAATGTTTCCTAACTACTGCTATACCTGTAGTCCTGTGTATCTTTCCGCTGCAGTTGCACCGTGTACCCGGTGAGCGAGTGGTCGTACGTGCTGTGGACGCCGTACACCTCCTCGTTCTTGCGGAACATGTCGTTGGCGTCCCACCCGTTGGCGCGGTGGTCCAGCTCGAGCTCGTCGAGCCGCGCGTCCCCGTTCAGGGAGGGCGTGTCGATCGAGTCCCCCTCGCAACCGTCCCACGGCTCTAGTGGACGCTCCTCGCCGGCTCCCGCTCTACCATTGCCTGGGGATTGCACTTACATTATTTTTTTGTTATTGAGGTTCGCGTTTGACCCCTATGGTTGATTTTTATTCAGCAGTAACCGCTTTTCTGACATTTTACTACATTTAGTTTTGTGAAATGACATATCTGACTTTATATTAGTATTTTGTCATATCACTAGATACTTTTAGTAAGAAGACGTAATAAACTAGAATATTCGACATCTACCGCAATTTCGTGAAATCCCTGATATCCTCATGTGAAGAAAAAATGTGTACTCCTCTCTCTCATCTGTTTGCCAACCGATTTTCTCCTTTTTAGTAGCTATTGACGAGTTTTAATTAGAAAAAAAGATTGGAAAAAGTTATATTTTTCAAAAAATTACTATTTCTACTGTCTATCACGGTTCATGAGATACAGCCTGACAGACAGACAGACAGGGTTTCCGTGTTAAACCTTTACGGAACCCTAAGAATATTACTTACTTGATATAGCACTATCTGTCTGGAACACATCGTGGGTGGCGTATTCCAGATCGGAATCCTTGGCGCGGATGGAGACCACATCCTGCGGCTTGAAGATTAGCTTCTCCACCACTGAGTCGACGGCCACCACGCCCTCTTGGTCCACACGGTGGGCCACTTCTAGCACCACCTGGGGAGACGATAAACAACCATTACAAAAATACTTTTACTGAGGACTCTTTAAAGAAAACATATGTAAACGCATCTGAAAGCACGTCTCTGAAAGCGTTCGCACCATATATTTGTTTCCCGATAGTAATCGGACATTCGGGAAACAAACCTGACAACCCTGACTTCTGGTAGTCGGTACCGGTATTATTGCCCTAAGGGCGTTTGTCCGACGGTCTGACATGGCACGCCATAAATGTATTATTACTAGTTTGTGTAAAATCGAAAAAAATCGGACTGCCGGACAGTAAAATTCCTTGTAGTACACAAACTCCCTAATAGTGTGATTTTCACAGTACTAATCCTACTAATAATATACTCAATACTCATTACTATAATATAAAAAGTATCCCATATGTTATTCCAGGATATGATCTACCTGTGTGCTAAGTTTTCATCATAATCTGTTCAGCCGTTTTTGCATAAAAGAGTAACAAACATCCATCTATCCATCCAAACTTTCACATGTGTAATATTAAGAGGCATGTGAAATTTAGTATGTTTGGATGTATGTATCCTCAATCACGCAAAGACGGCTGAACGGATTTTGCTGAAACTTGGCACACAGGTAGATCATATTCTGGAATAAAACATAGGATACTTTTTATCCCGAGAAACCGTAAGATCCCTCGGGAAAACGGGTGAAGTAGATATATATATATATTAGCTGGTTATTTACGCGACGCAGAGAAGGGCCTTTTATATAAATTTGAGACTTAAAACGACGGCTTAACTCTTTGGAGTCTTTCATAGCAGGTTCAGTACATTGTATGTGTATATTTCACACAAATTTCTGCAACACCACACAGTTGCATATGTTAATAAACAAATCCAAAGTAGTCGACACTAAACATAAATAAATACAGCTTAAATTCTTATCTCCCATGTTATTCTAAGAACAATACGTGTTATAAACAATTGTTACATACGACTGTGTGTTTTCGTAGTTAGGGTTCATTTTGATGCGTACGTAACTGTCAAGAGATAATTACGAACAATTGACAGAGATAATGTTTCAGGAAACGATAGGTTACCACAAAATGGTTATTTTGTGACATATATTCAGATATTCTTATAACCCTACTAATATTACAAATGCGAAAGTAACTTTCACGTTTTTTTATGTCACAAGTGACAACGAGGCAGGCGGGTCACCTGATGGTAAGTGACAACCGTCGCCTATAGACATTGGCAATACCAGGGGATTGCTAATGTGTTGTACACCTTATTACAATGCCTTAAAGGCGAACTGGCTCTCAAGTGCCATTGCCGGAACACACCAACAGATGCTTGGCGACAGATTTTCAACTTCAGGGTGGTAGCCAGCCAGTCGAGTACTACAAAGTACCAGTACCACCGTCACTGTGGTTTCCTCAAGATGTTTTCCTTCACCGAAAGCTCAAGCTCACTGTAGGAATCGAACACACGACCTTCGCCGCGGTATCCAACGTCACTTACCTTTTCACGCACAAACCGCTAAACCAATTTTGGTGTAGATAGATGGGATCTTGGAGAGGGTCAAAGAATCCTTCTTTTTAAATAATAGTGATAAAACTGCGGTCAACTAGTGGTAACTATTTTTAACATTTCGAAGGGATAATATTAATATAGGCAATGCCATAGGTCAGCCGCCTTTAGAGGTAGTTTCCGCTACGCAGCTACTAAATGCTGGAATAATATCCCACCACCGGTGAGGAATCTGCAAACTGTACTAAGTTTTAGACTTCATTTAAAGAAATTTATTACTGCACACCAGAAGAAGGAGGAAACGCTCAATCACGATACGAGTGCAATTTGAGCCAAACCAACTTTAAATATTGAAGAGTCTCTAGCTATTATATATGTACTATATTATTATTACTTATTAAAATGATTAAAAAAGTTACGTACAGTGATAGATTGATTATGTATATTCTTTTTGTTTATATTTTGGAGTTTTTATATTTTTATTTTATTACTTTTATAGTAATTTAAAAAAAAATGTATTTATACAGTATAAATATAAAAACAGTATAAAGCTGTGTGCATGCCGGCACGTGAATTCGCCAAATGGCTCCAACGGAAGATCAGCGCTGGCGACCAGCTGGCATTATGCTGAGTTGGAGCCAATTTGTGACAATGGCATGTTTTGTCCTAGTTTTGATTTGTTCATTTTTTTCTTATAATATACATACATTGTAATGTCGCAAATAAAATATATTCTATTCTATTCTATTCTAATATTATAAAAAACGAAAGTTTGTGAGGTTGTAGGGGGTAATCTCTGGATCTACTCATTCAACTCGTCAGTCAGTCCGTCAGTCAGTCAGTCATGATTGCCTTTTATATAATAATAATATACAGATTAAAATGGATAAAATAAAACTGAAGCCATGGCTAATAATTTATACCGATCAAGGGGCAAAGATCACTCGGCCAAATCAATAGTAGGTATTATAAATTAATTATTGTTACTATACACTGTATATAATATACTATAGTGATCGACGACACTGCCACCATAGTGATGCGATATTGTGTGCAGCCGCATAGGGAAAACGCGGTCCTTATTATCTTTTTCGTTTTATATGGAAACGTTTCTATTTCGACGAAATCACATCACACCATCACATTTCAAGAGTTAATTTGTTTCTTAGAAATTTCAAGTGTTTAACAACAAGTATAAATAAAATTAAGTTACTGTAACTTCTTCTTTCTCTTGTGGGGTCGCTAGGTGTGGTCGGCACAACATGTTTTCCTCTTCCACTCCGCTCTAGTCGTCTCAATACTCACACCTTTCATATCCATATCATTCTTCACACAGTCCATCCATACCTTCTTCGGCCTTCCTCTACCTCTATATCCATCCACACTCATGCTCAGTACTCTTTTCGTTAAATGTTTTTCATCCCTCCTCATTACATGTCCATACCAAGCCAGTCTATTGCATTTCAACTTCTCAGTCACTGGTGCTACTTTCAAACTTCCTCTGATATACTCATTCCTTATCCTATCTCGTAATACCACACATCCTCCTAGCATTCGCATCTCTGTCACATGCACTGTTCTCTTAACTTAAAATTAAGTTACTGTAATGCCATTTGCAAATCTTTACGTATACATTTTCATATCATATAGGAAGGGGGACACACTTAAGGGGGAGATATATGGGCGGGTCACCTACCAAATATACAAAAATGACCATAGTAAAAGTGTCACAATTGTAGAGATATTTCTTATTAAATAAAATATTTGTTCGTTCTTAAGAAATCAAACATCAAAATATCTATTATAACTCTACTATTATAAATGTGAACCTTTAGGGTATGAAGATGTTACTCTTTCACGCAAAAACTACTTAACAGATTTTGATGTCAGTCAAAACCATTTATCTATCCAGTTTAGCCCTAGGAGGGTACTTATGAATGTCGAATCACAGAAGTTACCACCGGTTCGGAAGTCAGCCTTCAACTGAGAAGTGCCGGCTCTTCTCAGTTGAAACTCAGCAAGGTTACCTTTTTTTTAATATTTTGGACTATATTGGCTTTTATTTTCATTTAAACTTGGCACCCTGGAATAAATTATAGGATACTTTTTATCCCGGGAAAAGAGACACAGGGATGCTAGAAAACTATAAGATTAGCTTAACATTGTGTTACAATAAGTGCGGTTTAATGGTGAACTCACACTTATCAATCGAATTTTAGAATTACTTGTATGAAATTCTAATTTTCGCCGATTCGGACGAATTACCGGAAGAATTCCGAAGGTTTTCGTTTTGGTCGGCGCGGTCGACGCGTTCGGCTCGGATAAGTGTGCGTTCACCTTAAAAGTTATTGAATATCGTTTCGTCGGTCGTGCACACTGCGTTTATTGATCCGCCCTGAATTCCATGGTTTGAGGGTCACGCATACTACGATAACCCGGCAGTGCTGTCACACTATTAGTGCACCATTCCGGCATTAAGTGCACATTTTAAGGCGATGATAGCTCAGTGGTAAGTGACGTCGGATACCGCGGCAAAGGTCGTGGGTTCGAATCCTACAATGAGCTTGAGCTTTCGGTGAAGGAAAACATAGCACGGTGGTAGGGTACTTTGCAGTACCCAACTGGCTGGCTATCACCCTCAAGTTGAAAATCTGTCGCCAAGCACCTATCGGTGTGTTCCGACAGCTGCACTTGAGAGCCAGTTCCCTTCTAGGCTTTGTGTGCTTACCACCTTCGGCCACATCATCACTTACCATGGTGAGATTGTGGTCTAATACAAGCTTATCCAGAATTTTAAAAAATGTTCTGCAATGGGTGTCAAATGCGACAATGTCTAAAAGGCGGGATCCAAAAGCAATTTAGACTCACTGTCAAACACATTTAATGAATCATAACATCCTCCGGCTTCTATACATCCGGAATCAACATCTTATCAAAATAATTAATAGAACTATAGTTTTTTTTTTAGTTTATGCAATTAAATATACGATTTTTTTTTCGATACAATCCGACTGTCAAGCTTTAATTTAAAACAAAATATTCAAACTTACAATTCAAAATTAATTTATTCAGTTTAAACACTTATGAAAGTTACTAGTTAACTCTACCACCCAATGATATTATAGATGAGGTTTAGATAGATTATAAGCGCTCCGAAAGAAGGAGGCTAAAAATGGCTAATTAGCCTATTTTGATCTGTGTCGCGTGCAAGTTCAATTAAAAGTGACACAAAACAACCAAAAATGCCATCGTGTGTTTTGAGATATTGTAATGTAGTGTGGATATTGCTATATAAGTTATTTGTTATTTTTATTGGGCATTTACGGGACCCTATTACTAAGACTTCGCTGTCTGTCCGTCCGTCTGTCTGTCACCAGGGTGTATCTTAAGAACCGCGATGGCTAGACAGTTGAAATCTTCACAGATGATGTATTTCTGTTGCCGCTATAACAACAAATAATAAAAACAGAATAAAATAAATATAAGGGAGGCTCTCATATTGATGGGATGGCGTGATTTTTTGCCATTTTTACGGAACACTTCGTGCACGAGTCCGACTCGCACTTGGCCGGTTTTTTTAAGATCGAATGTTGTGTAGGTAACCTATCTATAGCTATATAATTATAATATCATTGCTACCACCGGTTCCAAATACACTTGAAGACTAGAAACTCAGCAAAGCAATTTGTTTTCTACAGATGTTTCTTTTAAATTTATTTCCATATATTTCTTTCATTATAAATCTAGTGACAGCCCTGTCGATTAATATACACTTCCTTTACCACTTTAGCAACTCTAACATAACCATTTTAAGGTTTATTGCTCACTTGACTAATATTCTGAAGCACTTTATCGTTGATGTTTTTACTTGGATTTTTTCATAGCGATACTTAAGATATTTCAGGTAAAATCACTTCATATTACAAAAGTATTCTGTCTTATTTCAGAATACAAACTACTTGTGTGCTAAATGTTATCAAAATCCATTAAGCCGTTTTTGCGCGAAACAGTAACAAACATACAAACATTAATATTAATATTTTTTATATTAAACTTAGGTTAATGAACGAAGCCTACCATAAGATGGCTCATTATGTGGAAGACAGAAATGTATGGTTGTAGCTTCTCTCTGCACCTACATCCCCCTGGCGTAGTGTAAAATATAAAATGTATCTATACGTACTTTAGAAAATGAAAATTTTAAGAAAGATCCACTGCTGAAAAAATTGACTTGCTGAGTTTCTTGCCGGAGTCTTTTCAGTTTAAGTGTATTTAGAACCGGTGGTAGAGTCAATTATAACGCCCTAAACTGAATAAATGAGTTTTTGATTTGATTTTGATTGAGCAGAATAGCTAGCATGCCCATGATAGTTATCAAGTTAGACGTCACTTCGTAGATAACGTCATAACAATTGCGAAAAGTAATTTTGGTCAAAACAATTATGAGTAACGCGTGATAGCGGCTATAGAATATAAATATTCGTACATCTTGCGTCACAGTCTATCGGACGCCATGTCGGTTTAAAAAAAAATTAATTATAACATAAGTTTACGTTTGACCACCAACTCGCCTGTTGGTTTTTAGCTAACTATCTTTTGCTCCGTGGTTTAAGTCGCGTTTTCGAGGAAATAAAAAAAAATTGCCCATAGACAGTGATAATGTCGCTTTATATTGGTAAAAGAAAATATATTTAATTTCAGTTCAGTAGTTCCAAAAATTAACCCATATAAACAAATAAAAAAACAAATCTTACCATTTTATTATATTACTAATATTATAAACAGGTCGTTTGTGAGGTTGTGAGGTTGTAGGGGGTAATCTCTGGATCTACTGAACCGATTTTCAAAATTATTTTACCAATAGAAAGCCACGATTATTTATTTATTTTATTACTGTAAATTGTTAATAATTAATTATTATAAATAAGTATTAGATGTGTACCTACCTATAAATTTGCTATACCTAAAAGGTCTCTAAGTTTTTAAGTACCTATGTAATGTTATAAGATCCATGTATGACACTTAGTAGCAGAATAAATGAATATGAATATGAAAACGTTATTTGCGAGTGTCATGGGCTATATTTTTATCCCGGGAAAAGATAAGATCCCACGGGAACACGGGCGAAACCGCGGGGGACAGCTAGTTATTTATATAGATACAATTTAAGATCTACGGTACGTATTTCTACACGAATATGTTACAAGCTTTTACAATATAAAGCTCTTATGTATGGATAGTTTAATTCATGTTCAGATTAAATACCGTCACTTTCTAACGCCATAAAACAAATAGAGACGGTGCTATAGTAAAACGTGGGTTTTACAAGACTGGTCACGTAATAGGACAGATTTGAAGTAGTTATAGGCGCTGTACATTTAAGAGAGGGTCGTAAACCACGTCATACTGATGGGCAATGCGGATGCAGAGTTTGTGACTTGCGATTGAGACCTCCTTTCTATTTCATAGTTAAGTCATTTCATCGATCGAATATCAATCTATCTATAGTTATCTTGATATATAAAATTTACTGAACCGATCATGATGAAACTTGACACACAAATAGATTATAACCTGGAATAAGAGGTAGGATACTCTTTATGCTGGGAAAATACAAGATCCCGCAGGAACGCAGGTGAAACCGCGTGGTACAGCTAGTACTCGTTTATAAAACCGAAATACCATAATGCATAAATGCTACTTGAAATATCCGCAAAGAAAATGTATTTGAGAACCAATCCTCTCTAGGCTAAATACTTATCACCTTCAGCCACTTCATCACATTATAGTCCAACACAATCAAATATACTAGCTGTATCCCGCGGATTCTCCCGCATTCCCGGTATATCTTCACTTTTCTCGGTATAAAAAGTATCCTATGTTTTATTTCAGGATATGATCTACCTGTATGCTAAGTTTCATCAAAATCCGTGCAGTAGTTTTTGGGTAAAACATCCTAAGCCTAAATCACCATAAATAAGATAAAAGTTTAAAAAAAACTTATTTTAAAAACAAGCTTTGGATTTAGAGTGACATCACTTTATTTTTCGAGTTGTTCTCAGCCCTTTCATTAGACACCCATATTGTAGGATTGCATTAAATAATAATAGTCCGCTATCTTAGGTGTTCCGCCATGTTTTATTTAGAATGACGTCACACAGCTGACCATGCATTGTCATCCAAACTAAACGTGTATACAAAATTTCAGCTCAATCGGTTAAAGATATCTGCTTCAAAACTGAGTTGCAAGATTCCCCCCCCCCCCCCCCCCCCCCCCCCGGAGAAACATACATACTCAATTTTTTTTTTTAAATAAAAAGAGATTTATTTTTTAATTTTGAAATTTGAAACAAGGTCCCTATTTCTATTTAAAGAAAACACATAACAAAGATTTCTTCTTGATTAAGTTCAATCTAAGAAATTATATCAGCTTATGCTTGTGATCACAAACTCTTTTTAATGTGTGTACGGTCAGCCAAGAAAGTGGTGTACCACCCTAAGGTTGAATGCCGCTTGCAGATTCATAGGTGATAAATATTAGCTTACAGATCAATCTGACAACTTATGACAACTCATGTCATTAGTATGCATCTCTTTCAGTGATATCTTTTTAGTTTGAACCTTGTTGTAATTTTCGATGACTAGGAAACTAAATCAAAACTGGCACACCACTTTCTTGGCCGACCGTACATTGCAAGTTAATATAAAGCTTGTAAAATAATATGTGAACTCACCTCAAACTGAGAACTGAACGTCTTGAAGACACCCTCCCACAGGCTGCCAGACTGCGTGAGCACTTGTACGGTGTCACCAACGTGTGTCGTCGCCGCGTGCATGAAGTGAGCGTTATTATACACGCCCTCGGCGACCACGCGGCTCCGCGGCGACCTGGGTAACACCATATATTAGATACAGCCTATTTTTTGTGTTACAAGTGACAACGAGGCAGGCGGGTCACCTGATGGCAAGTGACAACCGTCGCCTATAGACATTGGCAATACCAGGGGATTGCTAATGTGTTGTACACTTTATTACAATGCTTTAAAGGCGAACTGACTCTCAAGTGCAATTGCCGGACTACCACCGTGCTGTGGTTTCCTCACGATGTTTTCCTTCACCGGAAGCTGAAGCTCATTGTAGGATTCGAACCCGAATCGTTGTTTTAAGCCTGGATAAGCTTGTGTTTGACCACAATCTCACCATGGTAAGTGATGATGTGGCCGAAGGTGGTAACACAAAGCCTAAATGGGAACTGGCTCCCAAGTGCAGCTGTCGGAACACACCAATAGGTGCTTGGCGACAGATTTTATACTTGAGGGTGGTAGCCAGTCGGGTACTACAAAGTACCCTACCACCGTGCGTGGTTTCCTCACGATGTTTTCCTTCGAAAGCTCAAGCTCATCTTAGGATTCGAACCCACGACCTTCGCCGCGGTATCCGATGTCACTACCACTGAGCTATCATCACCTTAAAAAGCCCTATTTTACACGGTAGGGACAGTTGCCTTCAAGGCATTGCAAAAAGTCAACAACAGTGGTAATCCCCCTGGTATTGCTTATGCCTATAGGTGACGGTATTCACTTACCATCAGGTGTTTGGATTGCCTGCTTATCAGACTTCCGTCATAGTGTGGAGTCTATGTTTTATTTCAGATCAGAAGTCTGTTTAAAGAACCAGTACACTGCCAATGGTTGTATTTTTTTATAATATTAGTTTAGACAAATAAACATAATTGAGTAGGTAATACGTCATCAATACATAGACAATGCGTAATCCGACATTGGTCAATGTCAGTACAATATTTTGCCCGGCTAGGGTCAACGAACTGTTATCTGTGAATCTTATCATTTCTAGATACGGATTACAAGCTACCCTCTGACTAAGTACATTTTTATCATCAACCCCACTTCCCAGAAACCTGATCAATGTTAATGTTATTTTACGTCACTAGATATCGCCAGGGCCGTCCTTGGAGGCCCTGGGCACTTTAGAATAATGGGGCCCTCAAATGTTACTATGAGTTTCCAGGGTTAATAACCAAATGCAAACGCTAGTTTATGCAACGTCATAAGAAACTACGAAGATATCTAGGTTCCGTATTTTTCTTTGAGGACACGGGGCAGCATTCCAGGTGCCCCAGCGTGATTAGTAGTCTCTAAAAAAAGTACATTGACATAACAGTCGTTGTCATTTTACATTCTAAAGGGGCCCCAAACTGTGACACCTGCTAGACCGAAGACGGTCCTGCCTGTATATACCGTTGATGTACTCGTTTAATAAAGCCACAGATACTCGAATGTCTATATTAGTATCTGGTAAGGACCGACCACTACCACATCCTGGTGGTTAAAAAGTATTCGGGGAATCCCAAATGCAATCATACACATGTCCAATGAAAACTTCTACATGCGATCACAAGATAATTTTGCTAAAGGAAAAAAATTGAAAAATCTTGCATGATGAATAATCTTGTACTTAAAACCTTGACCCTTGATAAGGTTAAACACCTTACCAGTCATTGTATGGGTACGAGTACAATCATAATAATATGTCATTCGATTCTGAACAAAACTCGTTTACCTCTCCGAAAGAATTGGTTATAATTTATTGGGTGGGATGCAATATGGAAAAATGTTAAGTTCTTTTGTCAGTACATAATACCCACAGCAAATGGTTAAATTAAATTGTTAAGCATAATTATTGCTAGTAAATGAATATTATTAATTTAATAGCGATTTATGTATACTATAAATAATATTATAAAGAGATAAAGTTTGTAAGTTTGTAGGGGGTAATCTCTGGATCTACTGAACCGATTTAGACAATTATTTTACGAATAAAAAGGACTATGCGCTGAATATAAATTGTTATGTATTTGATCACAGAGTATTAAAAAACGAAATTTCATCTATTTATTTAAAAATACGTAGCGTCAACACAAAAATATTCTTAAACAATCATAGTCCAAAAATAATTAATATGTTCATCACACCAAAAAGCTGTAAAATTCATAAACGCGGAGCTGCTAATCATATTTAAAATCCATCCATTTTACAAACCATTTTGTATTTACTTACTAATTTTCCATATTGCATTCCTCAACCTATTCTGAGTCCATTTTGTTCAATGATTAATACAATTTATAATGCAAAAAATGTTACAACATTCTCTGTAAAACTGACTCTGCAGTCAGTAGAAAAATATCGAAGTGGTTCTTCAAATGTCATTAAAGATAAAATATCCTTATATCTTTACGAACAAAGTCAAGGACGTTAGCTTACCTACTTTCGTATATTCTTAATGCAAATGCTTTAGAATCATGCAATCGCTATAAAATATTCAGTAGCACAACGTGAAAAACTTGAGGAAACGTAAAATCTGAGGAAATTGTGTATACATATATGCCTGCATATACATATTCTTACGGTACTATATGAAGAGAGAACTGATTACTGATGTATTTATTGAAATGGGTTAAATAATTTATTAAAGTGTTTTTTTTATTCTTGATAAGCTTGTGTTTGACCACACTCTCACCATGGTAAGTGATGATGTGGCCGAAGGTGGTAAGCACTCAAAACTTAGATGGGAACTGGCCCGAAGTGCAGTTGTCGAAAGCTCAAGCTCATGTTAGGATTCGAACCCACGTCCTTCGCCCCGGTATCCGACGTCACTAAAACTGAGGTATCATCGCTATAAAAAGGTCGACAACACATTGGCAATTCCTCTGGTATTGTTATTGTCTAGGTGACAGTGTTCACATACTATCAGTTTACCCATCCACCTGGAATGTGAGGAAAACTGCGGGGCGAAAGCTAGTCTTAAATAAATATAAAATTTGTAATGCAAATTATATTGTGATATCTCAAGACAGGAAAGTGCAGTTACCGCATTTGGGTTTCACCTTGGACATAATTTACAGATAATAATAATAAAATAATTTGTAGACATTGTAGGTTGATGGTTTTTAATGGAGTTCAGAAATAAATACTTATGTTAATGAGAGCATTTAATACTGAATAATGCCTCCATATTGTTTACAAGATATTGAAATGAAATGAAATTGTTTATTCATCCAAATAGGCCTTCACAGGCACTTGAATAGTCAGACTCTAAATGCTCGGTTCGGAAGGTTGCTTTTGCTGAGAAGAGCCGGCAATAAACTCAGCAATTACTCTTTTCAAAAACAACTTACACCTATTACATTCAATAATTATTTATCTAGTCTCACTGACAATATTTGCGTGTTATGGCGGCAAAAATTCTAATCTATAGAATTTAATTATGACTGACTTAATAAACAACATATTAAACGTCATAATGGATATCTTATATACTTTGATCTGAGATTTTATTCCTGATTTTCATGATGTTAAACTAAGGTAACTATGTAAAACTGCACCTGTAGATTAACCCACATTCCCGAGGGATCTTATCTTTTCCCGGGATAAAAAGTATCCTATGTTTTATTCCAGTATATGATCTCCCTGTGTGCCAAGTGTCATCAAAATTCGTTCAGTAGTTTTTGTGTGAAAGAGTAACAAACATAGTCACAACCAAACAAACTTTCACATTTATAAAGATGGTAATCTGAATCTCTAATAATAATGGTCTGTGCTTTATCTTTGAAACTTGGTGTTTGACACCGGTATTTTTTAAATAAGCCCAAGATATCTATGAGTTTATTGCCGGCTCTTCTCAGCAAAAGCAACCTTCATTAGAGTCTAGACTATTCATAAGTGCTTGTAAAGGCCTATTTGAATAAAAAACATTTTCATTTCATCTTTGTCATCTTTTTAAGAGTGAGAAGGCAGTATTAAAAAAAATCGTTTATGCAATATAGGAACTTGACTAGATAAAATTAAGATATTATATTGAATTTTACCTAAATTGTGTTAGGAAACAGTACAAGTAGAACAAAGTATACAATGAATAATATTCTATTGTAAGAAAAATAAAACTTGAGAGGTGTCAAGGGACATCCGGATGGAACGAAGTTATATAAGTTATATAAGTCGAGAGAGTATATATATATATATAAAAAAAAAAACTATTTATATATATATAAATAGAAATGAAAATATCTGGCTTGCTTTCTATAAGAGAGAGAGAGAGAAAGAAAGAGAGAGACAGACAGAGAAACCTGCGCACGCCGCACAGCGGTGTCACCGACACAAAAGTGTCGTAAGGTTTTTTTCCGTCTAGCCCCCTTTCACAACGCGCGATAAGGAACTTGGTTCCAAAAAGGATAATATTGTTTTACAATTAGCTTCCATAAAACACAATGACTGGAAAGAAGGAAGGAAATGGATGAAACATTTATATTGTTAAGTGACAGATAAGGAAGTTTAATAATTGACATACAATTAAAAATGAACAACTTTGTTACCTAAGTAGTAAATGGCTAAAAAAGTATCCACTACACACAATGAATTTTTCAAGTGGGTGTGATTTCAACAATAAGATACATATAACCTCCTCCTTTTCTGAAATCGTTTAACTAGCTCCCCTGGGTTTAAAACACACTCCTGGGATTAAAAATTGATAATAACCTCCCTCAATAAACAAGTGATTTATGGATTTCAAAAATTACTCTAATTGTATTAGTAGATCCTGAGATTTGTGCATTCTAACATAAAAAACTTGTCAACTTTTTAATATTACTTTAGATTTAGCACTTAACACAGCCATCAGATCTCAAACTAAGCAGAATTTATGTTCTTTATTAAATTATATATATTAACTTGCTCTCCCCCGTAGTTTGACCTGCATTACCAAGAGATGTTATCATTTACCAATTAAAAAGTATCATATGTTTTATTTCAGGATATGATGCCAATGCCTACCTGTGTGCCTAGTTTCATCAAAATTTGTTTGGCCGTTTTTGTGTGATTGAGGAAGAAACATCCAAACTTTCTCATTTATTTAGTAGAATAATTGAGAAATTACTTTGTTTATACCCCTTTTCTCTTCTATTTGTAAATCAATTTTAATTATTTGACCCAATAAAACAAAATTGGAAACAGATAAAAAAAATGGTTGAATTTTGACAAGTTGACAAACTCTATTGAAGATAATTACACCCAGAACCAGAACAAAAAGTAATGATCAAAGATACAAATATTTATTTTATGTCAAGCCATCACATCACAACATAGAACATGGTCACCGAATGGTAAGACTACCATCGCCTAGCATTGGACAATAGCAATCCCAGGGGGCCTTGTCAATGTAATGCTGTCCTTTTACGTGCCATTTTTCATGTTCGGGTTATATTAAATATTTTACTATCATATGAACATAGTTGATCAATAAATGATTAACTGTTTCTATTTACCCTACAGCAGCACGCCAATCATTTATAAAAAATGTAATAATCATTTCATCAATAATTAATAACTTTACTTAATTAAACTATCTTATATTAATCGCTTATATACTACATTCTATTGTTATCTTATTGTTTTCCTGGGACATTCCTATTATAGCCAACGGGTTAATAGGGATGGTGATACATATCAAATCAGCTTCTTTTTATTAAATGTCAAAACACGATGATTTATATGGCGTTTTGTATGAAATACATACTTGTGACATCATAAATTTGCACCATCAAAAGACCCTACTCTTTGTCGTTAAAATGGTAATTAAAAATCATAACAAGGGAGAATTTTAGAATATGTTTGCTATCTTCAAGTATTTTTAGATATTTTATACACTAGTTAGTGATAGGTATTTTTTCTTGAATATAGGCATCATCCCTATGATATGTTAAAATATTTAAATACACATTCCATTGTACTGTATTAGAAAATAAGTTCCCAAATCTTGACCGAGACACACAAATTAAAATAAAAGAAAGCATTCTAATTAAGAACTTTGGACCAATGCCAGACAATACCTTTAGGTTCCTAGAGGCAAATCAGTGAAAGTAAAAAATATTAAACTTACTTCCTGTTGATTACAGCGAGTACCACAGGCACCACAGTCATAAATTAAACATCTTCATTATATTAAACAGGTTTAATAAACATGTTATGTGCAAAATACATGTATTTAGTACACTTTCATGCGTGGTGCAGCTTGCGAGCGGTGCACGGGGATCAGCTGGTCGCACGCGGCTATATTAATCGTCATGAGTACGCAACAAAAGTAGGACAAACATCTAGACTAGTGTCGCGACGCGCCGCGCCGCACATGCCGCGGCACTCACACATAACATACGACCCATCAAACTATCTCATATTTTGTTTACACTCGCGCAATCCTCACGATCCATCAACCCCAAAAAAACTGTCAACGTGACATCGGAAAATTCGCAATGCACGACAACGGGTAAGCCCCAATAACAAAGACGTGACATCCCGATGCAGAAAGTTAGTGGATGGATAGTTACCTCGGCGGTCCTTGGCGATTTTTGCGTTTGTTCATGTCTCCTTCGCCCGACTGCCCCGGCGGGTAGGCACCTTCTCGTCTGCGCGTAGGGACCGGAATTTTGGCTAATTATCCTTCTATCTTTTACAACACAGTCCTTTCAACTTTCGCGGATGCACAAAACTGCAGTTGATACTAGGAATTAGCACTCGGAATGCGACAACAGGGATGCATCGATTCCACTAAAGTTGTTTGACATTTGCCAAAAAATATAAATTGAAATATATTTGGGTACAAAATCGCAGTTCGTTTTGATCTCGGGAACTAATCCCGGCAAATAAACGGGTTGGCAGATTTCTCGTGCCTGCAATCAGCGCAGGAATACAACATGGCGCTGTGACGTATTCATTAGGCGAATTGCAAAATTACAACAATGCTATCAATCACAGTAAAATCACAATACACCAATCACTAAATATATCAGTCAATTTTTGAGTTAGTTTTTCAATAAATATTGAAATACAATAAATAGAAATAACAAATAAGGTCAGCGTTTGACCGACTTCCCACTTTAGAACTTTCAATATGGCGCAAGGTATTTGACTTTTAGGGCTGCCAGTATTCAAATGTAATTCTATAGACAATTTAGGTACATTCCGAATCACGCTAAGATCGAAGTGAGCGCTCATAACTTTTAAAATAACGCGCACTGCGTCGCGTCGTAAATAATCATTGATGATAGTTATAACATGCGCAATGCGACTCGCCATGTGGTATTAAAAAAAACTGAGATTACATCGTTCATGGTTCAAACCTGTGATCCAAAACAATATCACCGTGACCCAGTAGTTCCGAAGATAACTAACATTTTCATCCAAGTCTTTCATTACTGATATGTAGCTTAGTTTATTATTATTCACCGGTATTTATATCGATACGGGGTGAGTATCGGTATAAATACCGGTAACTTATTTACTCTACCGAAATATAGCATTTTTTTCACGATTTCTCGCGAATTCGCTTTCTCTTTCTAAGTAGGGTTTACCCTATATGAAAGAAAGAGAAGTTGTCCCATTGTCTTACCAATGTAGTTGTTATCTTACTCGTAGTTATTTGCTTCAAGTAGGTATGGAGAATTACCTATCGATGATAGTATACTGTGCCCCTAGCATGAGTTGGCACCAAAAACATACATCAGACGGTAGCGGAGAAACGCGCATCGAATAGTTTTTGGTTAAACTTGTTCCTACACGCTAGTAACTAACGTTTTTTATCCATTGCTTTTAGAATATCGGTACCGTGAGTCACAAATTTGACAGATGTCATCGAGAAATACCGTCTCGATTATAGTTAAGTAACTCACGGGCAAATTGAACCGTGAGATCTTCGATCGTATAGTTTACGTAGTGTTTATATACCTACTCTTTGTAGTTTTTAATGAAAGTTTATAAAATTTGAGTGTTATTTTGTTGTACTTGTAATGAGTTTACTTAATAAAGATATATTTGACTTTGAGTTTGAGTTGAAATAATGTGGGCAATAAGTTATTTAGCATATTTTAGTTTGGAAATTCACTTGAACATATCAGTGTGGTTTATAGGCCGTGATATTATTGAGAACAATTACATAAAGGAATAAATACTTAGGTACTATTACTTACATAGGTACAATTTTAATCCTAAGCCACATTCCTCAACTATAAGCATCCACTTGAAACATTCACAGACAAACACATGTTTCTATAAAAATAACCTACTTATTTAAAGTACATTATGTATTATTTATTTACAAACGTATTGTTTATAAACACACACCACAGCACACACACACACATGCACATGACCTAGTGCGCACGACTGACTGACTGACGACGGGGCGTGCAGCGCAGCGAGCAAGCGGGACGACGCGACGCTCCGTCTCACGGTAGATATGGTTGTATACCGTCACCGTGTAGTGAGCCACTACACGGTGACGGTATACAACCATATCTATTTAAAATCACTAAGAATAAAAGCAAATGAGCATTCGTCTATGACGTTTTCAATTAGCAGGGTTATAACTGAATACTTAGATTTTTTGGGAGTATATAACTTACTCTGCCTTTACAGTATAGTTAGAAAGAGGCAGCATTATTCGTTGTGAAGTAAGAAACGTTGCTCGATGTGAGCAAACACTAGAGTGTACGTAAACCATCACTTGACTCATGGTGCGTACTACCAATTTTAGTTCTTTACGTGACCGCTAGTGGCGCTGTGCACATTTTCCATACAAATATTTTACGCAGTCGTGAGCGTGTGCGGTTTTTGTAAAGTCATGGTAGACGTACTGGACTGCGTTCCGTTTTAACAGAAACCAGTATAGCTAACCTATAAAGGAACGACTTCGCAGTAAGTATATTAAAATGGGTTCTGAGGGTGACTTTTTAGGTCGACTTGCACTGTGAGGGATTAGGAAAAAGAGTGGGGCGCCTCTTCATAAAGCTCTTCATGGATGGCACAATCTATAACAAAAAGTCCGTGAGATGTTTTAGTAGACCGGTCATCAACTAAAACCTGATTAAAATTATACGGACGAG
Organism: Ochropacha duplaris; assembly: GCA_951361185.1. Classification (NCBI taxonomy): domain Eukaryota; kingdom Metazoa; phylum Arthropoda; class Insecta; order Lepidoptera; family Drepanidae; genus Ochropacha; species Ochropacha duplaris. The sequence continues at coordinate 8,525,200 of OX592711.1, read as the reverse complement.
GACTAGACCTTACTGTGAATGTTATATAACGCGACTATAACATAAAAGAAGAATATTAAAAATGGCTCAATGGTCTAGATACCAAGCCAAAAACCTTAAAAAAAATTTGAGAGGTGTCATATACCTTGACACCTCTCAGTCGAGAGAGTAAAAATGAAAATATCTGGCTTGCTTTCTATAAGAGAGAGAAAGAGAGAGACAGACAGAGAAACATGCGCACGCCGCACAGCTTAGTAAAAATACATAGTGACATAAAAAGTGTCGAGACAATTTTTCGTAAGAATTTTTTCCGTCTAGCCCCTTTTCACAACGCGCGATAAGGAACTTCGTTCCAAAACTTTTCGCTACGTTGCGTTCAAGAATATTTATTCTAAATGGATTTTTTTCTTTCTTTCATTAAGGGTAAGTAGGGTTAGAAAGAGAGATTGTCCCAACGTAGTTGTTATCTTTCTCTTTTTCTCAATTGATAGGTATTTGCTTCAAGTAGGTATTTAGAGTTACCTATCCATTTAGAATATATAATTCTTGGTTGCGTTTAGCGATACAAGCTTGCAACTTAACGAAACAAATTAGGCATTAGCGCGCGCGCGCCAAATTTCATTGCTATCGATAAGGCGCATCGCAAGTTTTATGATATTGATCGTTGTGGGCGAGTAGGTCACTGGCAAAATGAGTTTCAAAAACGGGACAAAAATGTCCCAGCGCGAGAAATTCGAGCTAATTAACTCTGAGGTGCGTTCTTTTTATGAGTATTGCAAGGAAGCTGGCATGAGCGATGAAGAAATGGATATTATATGTCGCCCTTTGACTAACGCGGTGAGAAAAGCGTCAATCAAGAGATGGACGAGGGTTTTCATGTTTTTCGTGATGGTTCTGGCTATCGGGTACACAGTGAGCCAAACGGATACGTTTCAATGGCACGCTTCAGCTGTGGCGCGAATTGTTTTGATCAAGTTACTGCCTATATGGGACTGGACTCCGCTGTACTATAACAAGTGCTTAATCGAGCGCTCTCAGCCTCAGAACTTTGCCAATACCATCGTGTCGCCTTCGGATTGTGTTGCCTGTGAAGCTGTCAGTAAGTGTCTCATCAATCAAATACCTACAGTTTTATTTTTAATTTGTAGCTAAAAGTAATATAAAATGAATCAGCAGTTTAGGCGTGAAGAGGTAACAGAGAGACAAAGTTACTTTCGAATTTATAACACTAGCTGTTCCCCGCTGTTTCACCCTTCCCGAGTAATCGCGTGAAACGATACGATAAGATTTAGCTAGGTGGTAGTGACATCGGATGCCACGGCGAAGGTCGTGGGTTCGAAACTTCGAATCCTACATCACTTTCCATGTTCAAATTGCGATCAAACACAAGCTGATACAAGAATAAAAAAAAACTTTCGCAATTGTAAGTAATATTAGGATGAATTATTTAAAAAAAAAATACTCATGTGCCTTTCCCTTTGATTATTAAACCAGCCTAATGCTCTAAGGCCTTTCCACACTAGCATTTTTTTAATTTTATTTTTCAGTAGTTACCTATCAGTCGCTGTCATATTGATACTTATTTGTATTACAGAAAGCATCGCCCGCGTTTCGGACGCGAGCTACAACGAGGTTTTCAACCATCACCTTCTTCGTGGAGCCCCTGTCATTGTCGTCGACGCATATTACGATTGGTCCATCTCCCGATCTGACTTGAACATCACCAGCCTCATCAGCGGTGATGACCGGCTGAGAGTCTCAGTCCCATGCCGGATACTCACCAACTTACGTATCGGTCGACAGCCAATGGATCTAGAGGAAATTGTTTCGAGAATTACTAACTCTGATATTCCAAATTGGTTCGTCCATTTTCAAAACTGCGATATAAGGGCGGTAAAGTCGTTTCGAGTCCTCGCTCCCAGGCCTTATTTCCTGTCCCCCCATATTCCCCCATCGCATTTTAACTGGTTGTTGTTGTCGAAGAACTATGATACTTATCGTTATAAATATTTAGAACTCGACGTCGGATTGATTATCATGTCACAATTGAAGGGGAAGACGTTGATTCAGTTAAAGCCTCGGGCACCTTGTGAAGACGATTGCTATACTTTAAGCTTTGAGCTGTCGGAAGGCGAAACCCTTGTCTTGGGGAATTCTCTATGGGAGTTCGAGTATTTGCCCGGGAAAGGAGATAATGTTGCCATGATAACTGAAACGGATTGGATAGAATCATAATAAATATCAACATTTTCTGGAAATATACAAATATATTAATATAGATTTATTGTACTGCGGAAAAGATGTACCTATATTCGGTGTGAATTTCTTCTTCATAAAATGTCTGTATTTTGTTTATATACTTTACTTACTTCAACCTGTCATCTCTACCTAGCGTTTTACAAATTACGTATGACTATACCAATCATACAGTTTCTGAATAATGATAACATTAATTTAATAGTAGATACGAAAGTAATCTTCGTAATTATAATAATTTTGTTATTTGTACCATTCCATAAAAACGTGAACAAATCTTCCACAACTGCATATTCATGCCTGTCTAAACTCATTACAAAACATTTTCATTATGTTTATTAATAGTACATGTTTGTCAGAAAAGTAACACTAGGGGATTCCCCGAATTACTCTGTTCATTAGTTAGAAAATATTTGTATGGTAAGAAAGAACAGGCCCACAGCGAATGTCAAGGAGCTCATTCCACCCAATAAGACCCTGAGAAAACAGTTTGGAAAGTATTTTACATTAACAAGACAGACTGAATAATGTAGTCACATATCAACATTTCCGTAACTTCCAAATTATACCCTAATATAGATAGTAATAAAGTATAAAATTTAGCTCACACATTGTATTTCTGCACAATGATTACGAAGTAGTTAAGGTTAATAGATTTTAATTAATTTTGATTGTGAAAATACCTCAGTATTATTAAAATTATGTAAGTAAATATATTGTACTGTGAAGCAAATTGTGTTTTTATTTCTCTAAAACTAATAATTACAATATATTGATACTGTTCCGATACACCCGGGGAGTTTTTTGGAGGAACAAACCAGGTAGGATTTTTTTAAACAGGGTGTTTAAAAAAAAATATGAAAAAGTTAACTATCTTGTTTTAATTCAATAGTCAACATATTATACAGTATGTCCGGTAAGTACATACAAACTTAAGGGGGAGATAATTGGGCGAGATCGCCTACCAAATATACAGACCTCAGTAAAAAGATCACCATTTTTGAGATATTTAAAAATCAATACATACAAATCAGAAATCCCACTAATATTATAAATGTGAAAGTTTGAATGGATGGATGTTTATTACTCATTCACGCCAGAACGGATCTGGATCAAATTTGGCACAGAGATAGATTATAGTCTGGGATAGCACATAGGCTGCTTTTTTTTCTTGGGATAGGCTATATTTTTATACCGGGAAAAGAAAAGATCCCACGGGAACGCGGGTGAAACCGCGGCGGACGGCTAGTAATTCATAAATTCAATTTGCAAGCAACATAACCAACTTTAATGAAACAACAATTCCCACATATAATTTATTTTAAGAATACTGTTTGACATCAATCAGTCTTATCCTTCCGGATGGGTCTCCCTCGCAGCCATAGGAACAAATTCTTCAATGATAGAACCACGGGGAACATTATTGGTAGAAACAGGGGTATGTAAATTGCATACCTGGAACATAGGTACATTTTTTTTATTATTATTCTGAATAAGCTTGTGTTTGACCACAATCTCACCATGGTAAGTGATGATGTGGTCGAAGGTGGTAAGCACACAAAGCCTAGATGGGAACTGGCTCTCAAGTGCAACTGCCGGAACACACCTACAGGTGCTTGGCGACAGATTTTCAACTTGAAGGTGGTAGCCAGCCAGTTGAGTACCGCATAGTACCCTACCACCGTGCTGTGGTGTCCTCACGATGTTTTCCTTCACCGAAAGCTCAAGCTCATTGTAGGATTCGAATCCACGACCTTCACCGCGGTATCCGACGTCACTTACCACTGAGCTATCATCGCCTTAAATGTTATGTTAACTACATAAACAGGTAAGTAAATAAGAAAACAAGTGTTCATTATTTCCTAGCCCCAAACTAGCCAAGTTTGGGGGCCTGTATGGACAATGGGGTGCCAGTCTTCCATCTAACAATGGTTTAAAATACACCTTGCAAAGTGTAAAGTAGTCTCCAGAGAAAACTTATGCTGGCTACTCACTTCTGATCATCAGGGAAGTATAGAAGCGCTAATAGGCTGGGTTCCATAAATGCAGTCTCTGCGGCTAGGAAGGCTTTCTGCGAGGTCTGATAGGCGGCCACCAGGTGTCCTCGCTTCAGGAGCTCGCTGGCTTCTTGGATACTGTTCACTGCAGAGTTGATGGACAGCCCTACCTCATCGTTGATCACTATATTTGATATTTCACCTGTGGTCATACATATTTAATTAATGTAAAAAATTAAATTCCTTCAGCAATGGAAAGCTACATGAACATATGCTTTATTTTATTTTAATTCCCTCGGGAATGCGGGAGAAACCGCGGGCCGGAAGCTTGTATATTATTACCTATATTTAATAAAAACCAGTGTATAAAACACCTAAAAATACTCGTAAATAGCGAACACTTCGTAAAATTCAACGATATTTTTAATTAATAGCAATTTAACAACAAAGAGTAGATCTTTTGATGGTGTATAATAGGTACCTATGAAATTGCCGTTCTGCAGTACTGGCCATTTCAAATCAAAATAATTTTTGTTTGGCTAAGAATTGTAATTTCAAATTAATTTATTTTAAAAACATGGATTTTATTTCCAAAGGTAGTCATTTGTTTATTGATTAGTGTTGGCATGGCATTTCAATCTTTTTCGTCATGCGACATCATGGATACGTTAAAAATTCGACTAATTATGGAATATGAGTACCGTCGTGGCAGCAACGCGGCACAAGCGGCACGCAACATCAACGACGTTTACGGAGCTAACACTACAAACCAACGCACCACCTGTTATTGGTTTGCTCGCTTCCGTTCTGGAAATTTCGACCTGAAAAATTAACCTCGTGGTCGTCCGAAGACTTTGGTCGACAATGACGAATTAAAGGCGATTGTGGATACACAATCTACGGCTGAATTAGCAGCAGCTTTCGACGTTAGCGTCAAAACAATATTGGTCCATTTGCGTCAAATTGGCAAGGTAAAAAAGCTTGACAAATGTGTGCCCCACGAACTCAATGATCGCCAGCGCGAAGTACGCGTCGAGACGTGCCTTGCACTGCTCAACAGACACAAATTAAGGAATTTTGAACCGCATTGTTACCTGCGATGAAAAATGGATTCTGTTTGATAACCGCAAGCGCTCAGCAAGTTGGTTGGATCCTGGTTCAGCACCTAAACAATGCCCTAAACGAAAACTTACCCCTAGAAAAGTGATGGTCACTGTTTGGTGGTCTAGCGCAGGTGTGATTCATCACAGCTTCTTACCAAACGGGGTGAGCATTACTGCAGATGTGTACTGTGAAGAACTGAACACAATGATGGAGAAGCTGGCACATCTCCAACCAGCATTGGTCAATCGCTCGTCTCCGCTGCTCCTGCACGACAACGTGCAACCTCATACTGCACAGCAGACGGTCTCTCTCTGCCATCCGCCCTACTCACCAGACCTTGCGCCTACAGACTACTACTTTTTCCAGAATTTGGATAACTTCTTGGCGGGAAAAAAATTCAATACCCGAGAGGCAGTACAAAATGCCTTTGAAGAATTTGTTGCCTCCCGTCCAGCTGATTTCTTTAAGAAGGGCATCAATAAACTGCCACTGCGTTGGCAAAGATGCATTGATTGCATGGGTGATTACTTCGATTAATACAAATAAAAAATACATGAAAAAAAATCGTTTAAATTTTTTCATACAAAACGGCAATTTCATAGGTCAAGACCTAATATTTATGACATCACAAGTATGTATTTTGATACAGACCTCCATATAAACTATTGTTTTGACATTTAATAAAAAGAAGCTGATTTGATATGTCAGTCAACATCCCTATTAGGTATGGTCTTTGCTAAAAAAAGAAAAATGTACCGAAAACCCTATCGTTTGTACTAGCTTCCCACCTCGCAGCTAACTTCCCCCAATCCCCTCTAAATTCATCTACATTCAAAATATTATAAACCTTTATTTCCTAAGTTAAAAAGGTAGGCGATTCCTTTGATGGTAAGTGATCACAGTCACCTATAAATGCTGCCTTAGTGATAGCACAAGTAAGCCTACGATATTAAGTTATACTCCACAACGTACCAAGCAACTGTGCTAAAGACTGGAGCGTGTTGACAGCTGACGTGAGCTGTTCCAGGGTTCTGATGCGGAGCAGGTTGTCCACCTCCCAGTGGCGCGGCTCCACTGACCTCAGTGGCTCTATGTGGCCGCCTTCAATGTGCTCCTGAATACAGTTTCATACTTAATCATAATAATCCTACTAATCTTACTAATATTATAAATATGAAAGTTTGGATGGATGGATGGATGGATCCATGTTTGTTACTCATTTACGCCAGAACGGCTGAATGGATCTGGATGAAATTTGGCATGGAGATAAATTATAGTCTGGAATAGCACATAGGCTACTTTTTATCCCGGGAAAAGATAAGATCCCTCGGGAACGCGGGTGAAACCACGCGGAACAGCTAGTATTATAAATATGAAAGCTTATTTGGATGTTTGTTCCTCAATCACGCAAAAACGACTGAACGGATTTTAATGAAACTTGGCACACAGGTAGATCATATCCTGGAATAAAATATAGGATACTTTTTATCCCGGTAAAAGTTCAGATCCCTCGGAAACGCGGGTGAAACCACGGGGCAGAAAACTATAAGGTAATGTTTCCAATCTAAACTGATAGTAATATGATGCCGATGATAGCTCAGAGAGTAGTGACGTTGGATACCGCGGCGAAGGTTGTGGGTTTGAATCCTACAATGAGCTTGAACTTTCGGTGAAGGAAAACATCGTGAGGAGCACAGCACGGTGGTAGGGTACTTTGTAGTACCTGACTGGCTGGCTACCACCCTCATGTGAAAATCTGTCGCCAAGTATTTGTTGGTGTGCTCGGACAGTTTTATTTATTTATTTAGCACACAAAACAGAATATAACTATCACAAGGCAATTACATACATTTAAAGGTATTTATTAATCTAGACTATATTCTAGTCCATGTATGCTGCACTTGAGAGCCGCCTTTAAGGCATTGTAATACGGTACAATGCAATAAAATAATGACAACATCACTTACCGTATCAATAATCCCCAGTATCTTTCTCAGCTGGGATAAAAACGTGCCCATGACGACCCGGACGTGTGGCTGCCACACGGGGTTGTCCCCATGGCACTCCGCAACGGTAGGGTTCCCGAATACCACTCCACCCCACTTTGGAGACATGAACGCTTGCACGGGGGTTGGTATCATTTTATCTATGGACAAGAAGACATAAAGATGGCGGATCAATTATTTGCTAACAAAATATGTATTATGGAAACCTATAAAGAAAATTACTGGCCTCTAATGGCATCCCCATTCCCCTTATATTCAAGAACAAATATATAATACTAGCTGTTCCGCGCGGTTTCACCCGCGTTCCCGAGGGATCTTATCTTTTCCCGGGATATTACAGGGTCATTTTTTTTTGTTTGTCTGTCTGTCGAATTGAATGAATTCCCTCGATTGAAACTGCTAGGCGGAAACTAATATAACATACGTTTGTTGATTGAGTAGTATGTAATCTCTCTAACTCACTGTAGCGGCTATAGTAACAGCGCTACATGCGAGTCGAGTCAGCGGAAAGTAATAGAAGCGCGTCATCACAACAACATGGACGTAATGACAATATGACACAGGAATTCCTACATCGCGCTAGCAAAGTTTTCTTAGCAAGCTAGCCCGGTGGAAGATCTTCCCTTTTCGCGATACTTATGACATATATCTAGTCATGGTTCGCACTTGCTAAACCGACAGCTTCCAAGTACGTCCACCATACAATACCAGCGCTAAAAACCAGGGTTCAAATACTTTCACGTATTTTCCTGCCACATAGAAAATTGATTCATATAGTTAAGGTTCACTCACAATCAAAAAATACTTCCGAGTCTTTAAAGTAAAAATACTTGCATGGGAAATTGTTCCGTGTGCTCTTACAGATAAGGTACTTACTTTGAAACCCAAACTCGCAATGCTTTCAAGTATTTACTTGCTCTCAGCTCTCAGTATGTAAAATGTACCTACACTGTGTCAGCTCCACGCAGGCATTGAAAAACTGGTTAAGTTAGAATTTAATAATTAAATACATTGAACTATTATTACTAGCGTAATTAAATATTGGTTATTAGTTGAATATTTAATAATATTTTTCACTCGTATAATATATAACCGAGTATAATACTTTCAAGTTTTGCAAGTATTTGGGGTCGGCACCTGGTTTGCGTACTTGCAAGTAAAAACCTGGTCGCGTTAATACGCACCATCCCTACATATATCCAACACTCACCGTTGGAATCATAAATAGCGAGTGGCGCCACCTTGCAGGGCACCACGTAGAGCGCCAAGTTGATGGTGGGCAGCTCCGACACTTGTGTGGCGGTGCGCTCCTCCAACTTCGTCAACAATAAGTGTAACTTGTCCTCACGCACCGCGAAGTGTCGCCCCCATTCTGTGTTGTCCTTTACCTAAAATACATCACGATATATCCAGTCATTTTAAAGTTTTAAACACCAGTTTGATTACATCGTCAATTTTTTTTTGATGTAATATTAGTATCGATATTTTTGCTGTTACCGGCATGATAGCTCAGTGGTAAGTGACGTCGGATACCGCGGCGAAGGTCGTGGGTTCGAATCCTTATAATGAGCTTGAGTTTTCGGTGAAGGAAAACATCGTGAGGAAACCACAGCACGGTGGTAGGGTACTTTGTGGTACTCGACTGGCTGGCTACCACCCTCAGGTTAAAAATCTGTCGTCAAGCACCTGTTGGTGTGTTCCGGCTATTGCACTTGAGAGCCAGTTCGCCTTAATAAGGTGTACAACACATTAGCAATCCCCTGGTATTGCCAATGTCTATAGGCGACGGTTGTCACTTACCATCAGGTGACCCGCCTGCCTCGTTGTCACTTGTGACATAAAAAAAAATGATGAAGATATTTTCTTTAAATTACTTCTTTTTTCATAGTCGGATCAATGGTTTAGGAATGCATAGAGGACACACACATTTTTATCAACGCATTCCCGAGGGAACCATTCAGGTGTTGATTTTTATAAATCCTTCCTTAGCGGATACTTTTTCATTTTAATTAATTTATTTATTTACATATACCTACTCCTAGGGTTCCCTACTCTACTGCAAAAACGGTAATATAATCTTACTGTTGAACAAAAATAAAGGGAATGAAAAATTTAAAGTGAAATTTTCTATGGCATTTTTAGACAAATAACTGTCAGTTCTAGCAATATTCATGTCAGATACTGTATAGGTAAAGTAAAACAAAACATATTTTTTTCAGAAAAAAGCCTAAGCTGTTAAAAAGGTTACAGGTTACACTTACTTCTCTAGCTTGAAAATCAAAGTCGAGAAGATACAGCCACTGGGAAGTGAGGGTGAAATTGTGTAACACACTCAATTCATCAACAAAAGTACCAATGTAGTCTGCAACAAAAAATACTTATTAAACACTTTTAGTTCAAATATCTTGGGACATTTACACAAACTTAGTGATGTATCTAGTAGAGACGGTTGGAGTGGTTGGTTAACCACCTATAACGCCATAGGTCGTGGGTTCGTTTCCCGTCCAGGACAGACATTTGTGTGCATGAACATGTCTGTTTGTCCCGAGTCTTCTTTTATTTATTCTTCTTCTTTCTTTTATTTTATTCTTTTTTAGTCTAGGTGTAATTATCTATTTAAGTATGATTTTACAATAAAAATGTAGAATTATGTAGTATGTCAGTCTGGATTCCATATTACAAGCTCTGCTTAGTTTGGGATCAGATAGATAGCCGTGTGGGAAAAATAAAAATTTTCTTTTTCCTAAACAAAAGTGTAAATTACATTACAGTAGCCCAAGCACGAATTTTTTGACATTTCGTAACGTAACCCTCTCGAGTTTACCATACGATGACGATAGTTGGTAGCACAAGTCACTTACTGTCGACTATCGAGAAATCGATACCATTACGAAGATGACGTCATACTACGTTAATAGGGACAGGCTTGATTGAATGAAAACTATCAAATTGAATGTACGAAGAACGAATCACTCGTTCGAAAACCACGTAAAAATATACAATATGTTAAAATATATACATTTTTTCAATGAAAACACATGCATACATTGAAATGGTTTATGATTTATGAACGATCCATGTTTGACACATTTGATTAGTGGGACATCTCTTTGACATGTATCCCAACAAGAAGAAAAGTTTATTTCCAGCATTATATTAGCAGCTTATGATGAGAACTAGTCACCTCCAGTATTTGACGATGGTGGAGTTTATGGAGAAGTAAGTATATACATATTTTGATTCCTTATCTTGTGATTGCAAATTACATTTGTTTGATAATTTTATTTGGCTTCGTAATGCCATAAACAAACAATGTTTATAAATGTACACTATATATTTTCCAGGCATGGAGATGTATCGAACCTTCTGGGGGTCCTCTCACAACAAGGACAAATATGATAGTGTACCAAACTTGCGTGAGCACACTCTTGTATGGAGCTGAAACTTGGACGTCGTACGCAAGGCAAGAAAGAAGATTAAACAACTTTCACATGCGGACAAGTGTGAGAAGAGACACATGAGTGCGAGAGTCACTTCAGCCATCAAGCGGCCCTCAGTTTAGGTGCCAAATATGTGGACGCTGCTGTCGCTCCCGTATCGGGCTGTACAGTCACTCTAAGGCCTATCACACGGACGCTGTGTAGATCATCTATTTAACATGTATAAGGGCCTTTATGAGTTTATGATTATATTCCTTTTGTAATAGTTAAAAAATGAGACTTTGGCAGACTGGGACTGCAAGACAGGCAGATAGGAAGTATAATAATAAGTTTATTGATACATTTTAAGTTATGTAATGAATATCCTGTCATGTCCATAAAAATATATTATTATTAATTAAGATTGAGAGAAGAGTTGCATGAAAGAGTGAGAGAGAGATGTAGAGCTTGGGTTACAAGGGCAATGGCTGGAATTTTTGAGAGAGGCTATGAATGTTTTTTTTTCGTTTTATGGAAAGGCAAGAAAGGAATGAAGTATGAAAGAGGATATGATTGTAATCAAAACTGTTGTATAAAATAATAAAAAGTGTTTATGCACGTACATCTTAATAAATACATAAATCTTATTTCTAGTTTCTTATTAAGATTGTTTAATAAAGGCTATCAATCATAATGCACATACATGGTTTTATTGTAGGTTTATTTTTAGTTTTACATTATTTTATTAACAAGCAAACAGAATCATCAAATCAAAAGTTATTTATTTAAATAAGGCACTTATAAACGTTACAAATTGAATCTACCACCGGTTATTCAGTTATTAGCAGACAAGCATCCTTCCATTCACACTCTTTTTGAAGAACCCCATGCTGTATTCCCTTGAGAAAACCGCGGCAGCTCATTCCACAACCGTAGGCCTCCCCAACGAGTCTTTGATAAGACCCTGTCACAAAGAACCTGTAAGAAATAACCATTGCTTAATACACAGAAACATATCGATAGGCCACTGAAACCCTTAAATATATTATTCGTAGTCTTCATACCTTGAGTTCTAAAGGGATTCTTTCGCTGGAATGAAGTGAAGTTTTAAGTTGCAGCTGCTCACAGTTGCATATACTTAAATGCCACTTTATTGAGGCGATATCTATTTTTGAATTCTATATCCAAGAGCTCCATGGGTTTAAACACTTTCCTTTTTTTGGCTCTACGCCTAATTTCTCTACAAAATTAAATTAAAATAATTAGCCGAGTATAAAACAATAAAAACATACAAGAAATATTATAACCTAAAAAACGAACTCACCTTGTGAACCCATCTCTTTGCTCATTTATCGCTATTTCGGAGAGCAAATAGTAATGTAAAGTGCTCCGTTGCATTATATTTATGAAAAAACACCAAATGAATTAATTTTATCGATTTATAAACTTGTCGAACCTTTTCTCACTGACAAATTTATAGTGAATAACCTTGCGTACGTTCTCGACAGCACGACGATACCCAGCCTTCGAACAAATGTCAAAACAAAATTCGTGCTCGCGATTTGATACAAAATGTGTCAAGTGACGATACGATGGCGATACGAAAGTAAACCAAAACCCTTCGTGCTGCCAAATTTAGTTCGTTTTACGTCCTGTAGGGGCGCTGATCAATTTTCATACAATTTTTACTCGATGACGTTACGAATAACTTTTCGAAAGAAATTCGTGCTAGGGCCACAGTTTATTGTTGATTTTTCGTTAGAAAATTGATGTTTGTTGCTCAGTCAAGCAAAAACGGATTTTGACGAAACTTGGCACACAGGTAGATCATACAGTGGAATAAAAGATAGGAAACTTTTATCCCGGAAGCATTAAGTAATATGAACATATAATAAGGGTCAGTTCACACCGAGACGCGACGCGACGATACTGAAAGAGGCCGCAACGCTGCGTGGAGCAACGTATTCTGTATTCAAAGTCAAAGTCAAAACCATTTATTCAGTTTAGGCCCTAAAAGGGCACTTATGAAGGTCAAATTACAGAATTTTAAGGCGATGATAGCTCAGGGTAGTGACGTCGAATACCGCCGCGAAGGTCGTGGGTTCGAATCCTACAATGAGCTTGAGCTTTCGACGAAGGAAAACATCGTGAGGAAACCATAGCACGGTGGTAGGGTACTTTGTGGTACCCGATTGGCTGGCTACCACCCTCAAGTTGAAAATCTGTCGCCAAAACACCTATCGGTGTGTTCCGACAGCTGCACTTGAGAATCAGTTCCCATCTAGGCTTTGTGTGCTTACCATCTTCGGCCACATCATCACTTACCATGGTGAGATTGTGGTCAAACACAAGCCTATCCAGAATAAAAAATAAAAAAAAAGACTGGCTGGCTACCACCCTCAGGTTGAAAATCTGTCGCCAAGCACCTGTTGGTGTGTTCCGGCAATTGCACTTGAGAGCCAGTTCGCCTTAATAAGGTGTACAACACATTAGCAATCCCCTGGTATTGCCAATGTCTATAGGCGACGGTTGTCACTTACCATCAGGTGACCCGCCTGCCTCGTTGTCACTTGTGACATAAAAAAAGAAAATAAAATCCAGAAAAAAAAGGTACCACAATTCTTATTCTCACGATGGAATGTGTATCTTTTCGTGTAGTAAATAAAGTTATATTTGAGTCGCGTCGCGTCTCGGTGTGAGCTGACCCTAATTCTTCAATACCCCACAAAATACTCCCACAAAAAAGCTGAAAAAAAAATCTGTTGTAAAAGTGCGGTACCTTCAACAGCCTGGTCGGCAGCGAAGTCGACAGTCAACAGATCAGGTGTAGGGTGGACGACAGAGAGCACGAGGTGTCTCGCGGCGGCGGCCGGCGAGCGCACGCGTCGCGCCGCGTCCGCGCTCTCCGACCGGGCGCCCTCTAGCGTCGACAACTGGTAGATCCAGCTGGTCAACGCTTCGGCTATCGTTTGTGATGCTGTCGACAGTGAGCTCTTGTTATTGTCAGTCTGCTCCACGTTACTTGTAAGGGGTATTGTGAAATGTTTATCCAGAGTGAATAGGTTCTTTTTGGGTAATCGTGCTCCATCTTCGTCCTCGAATTTTTATATTAAGATCTTTTATGAAGAAATAAAAAAAATATTATTTTAACAGTGGCATTTTACATTAATTAACAGTAGGAGCCGCATATAAACAAAAATACTAGATCTTCAGAGTTACATGGTGAAATATTTCTTGTTAAAATTTTGCAAAAAAAAATATATTTTACAAGGTTTTTATTATTTTTACTATCCATTCCTATAATTCTTATAGACCAAATAACGATCCGAAAAAAATCCTAAAGCACACGGCTGTTAAAAATTATCTCGATTTCGATTGCACAAAGATCGTGTGTGATCTCCCTTATCTCAGCTTCTACCAAAAATTTACAAGCTCCAAACATACCTTTAGAATCTCTAAAGAACATGACCCTCTCGCCAGCGAGCCAGACATCCTGGAACAGTGGCTTCCTCTGCACCACATAAAAGGTGTTATGAGCCTTCAGGTCGAAGTTCTCTGCCACTTCCTCCACTGCTTCGAGCTCGTCTGCGACAGAGTCGAGAGTGTGGTGGAGAGCCTCTGATAGAACTTGCGTCTTAATCTTCAGTTTTATTATTGCTGGAAAGAGAAGAGTACTTTTGATGAGCCGGTTTTTAGGGTTCCGTACCCAAAGGGTAAAAACGGGACCCTATTACTAAGACTTCGCTGTCTGTCTGTCCGTCCTTTTTTTTAGAATCACGGAATAGCACGGTGGTAGGGTACTTTGTAGTACCCGACTGGCTGGCTACCACCCTCAAGTTGAAAATCTTTCGCCAAGCATCTATCTCAGCTGCACTTGAGAGCCAGTTCCCATTTAAGCTTTGTGTGCTTACCACCTTCGGCCACATCTTCAACTACCATGGTGAGATTGTGGTCAAACAAAAGCTTACCCAGAATAATAATAAAAAAGAATGAAAGAGTAACAAACATCCATTCATCCATCCAAACTTTCACATTTATAATATTAGTAGGATTCTTACCAGAATGTTCAAAAGTCTTTTCTATAAGACCTACGATCTCTGCGGCGGTGGCTTCGTCGTTGGCCAGCACTGTCAGCTCCGTTTCAATTGTTTGAGACTGAGCGTTGAATGAGCTGATCTTATCAAATGGAAGTGATACTCTGGAATAGGGAGAAACATAGTTTAACTAAAGATATGCGTCGCCATCACTGTAAAATAATTCTAATGTGTGCACTACTTTAACATTGGAATTGTTTGATTTGACATCTATATGTATAAAACATTGATATCTAATAACTAAAGATAAAGAATCCCAAGCAAAAAGTTCTCTCAAAACTGTCTCAAATTGTGTTGGGTAATATTAGTTATTTTTTTTAAGTTGTATTCACAAAGCTATGTACAAAAGGCAATAAATTTAACGACTCATACCTGCTAGCCAAAATATATCTTAAACGAGCACTGGGGCATGTTTACCATCGGAGCGTTCGAATGCTACTATATTAAAAGAGTACCCAAATGTTCCAGTGGGCACTCATTGGGTAAGGTCATTTTTTGTCGCTGATTTTGTATCTTTAGTTATAAGATATCAAAGGTATAAAAGCGAAATACCATCAATGATTAATCACGAAATCTCAAAATGTACAAATGTTACAAACTTGAAAGGATTTTTGATAATTCAACCCCATAAAGTATTCCCTCTAGAACGTGAGTGAAACCGTGTGGGAGAGCTAGTTTCTTATATGTTTTTGTTAGTAAGACATACAGTGAGATTAAAATTAGTTAGTTAAATTGAACTAGATGTCCACTTCGGTTAAAGTATCCTATATTTTATTCCAGGATGGTGTGTGCCGTTCATTTACAAACATCTCCACATCCAATCAAACTTACACTTTTACAATAGTACCTACTAGTACCTAGTAAGAATATTAATTTTAATAAAAAATATATTTATCACCAAAAACTACCAGACTAAAAAAAAACATGTTGCACGAACATGAGATCCGGATAAAGTCTCAAAAATGTTAATATCAACTGTAGAGGTCGAATCTTAATTATATGTGACATTGCTCGCACATTTGCATCGATAACTAGACCTATAAAATGCATTATCTAACTATAAACATGATCCAAAATTTAATTTTAAACAATCATTCATGTTCTTCAAAAGGTCGGAGGGTAATTGGCTGCGATAATGTGTCGTGTGAGAAATGATACGGAGCTGAAGGGAATATTGATAAACTAATCCAAGGGCATCGCCAGCCAATGGCCCTGGGGTAGAGGGAGGGTTTGTAGTTCAAGTCTTGCTCACTCTACCTACTGTACAAAGTTTTGTGTAAACGAGCTCTTCACTGTACAATTCGTTCGAGTTTTGATCTGCGGGACTTATCGTTCAAGCAAGTGGACTTAGGACTTTGGACTCGCTGCCCCCGTTGGCGACGGCCATGATCCAATCATTTCTGTAAGTATGTAACTACGAGCTTATTAACGGTAAACCTTGGAGCAATTTGAATTTGCACGCGAGTGTCTACGAAGGAATCGATTTTTAGGGTTCCGTACCCAAGGGGAAAGACCGGAAACCCTATTACTAAGACTCTACTGTCCGTCTGTCTGTCTGTCACCAGGCTGATAGGCCGACTCGCGCACCGAGCTCTCCAAAATTTATTTGGTCCAACTTGAGAGATACCACTTTTTATCCCTGGAAAAGAAAAGATCCCTCTGGAACGCAATGAAACCGCGTGGAACGGCTAGTAAAATGTGTGCATAAATGAACTGAAAGAATGATCTGGAATTTGACTAAATTGGTTGCATACCTGTAAACTTCTGTGGTCTTCCACCAGAGCGGCAGACCTATGATGATCAGGACCCCGACGAACGAAGCGCTCGCCCACATCCTATTGGAGTCTGGAACTGAAAAAAAAAAACATTTTATATAATAATCAACTTCATTTAACCTGTTGATGGTAAGCAACTACCAACGGCTATATCAGCAGGGATTGGATTGCCAATGCGTTGCCGACCTTTTACAAAGCTTAGAGTGAATGGAGCATGTTTTAAGGCGATGATGGCTTAATGGTAGTGACGTCGGATATCGCGGCGAAGGTCGTGGGTTCGATTCCTACAATGAGCTTTGAAGGAAAACATAGTGAAGAAGCCATAGGCATGGTGGTAGGGTACTTTGTAGTACCCGACTGCACCTATCGGTGTGTTCCGACAGCTGCACTTGAGAGTCAGTTTCCTTGTACTATGGTGAGATTGCGGTCAAACACAAGCTTATAAAAAAAAATGTAACACCCAGGTTTTACGTTACGCGGACTCTTTTTGTTAGAAAGTGACGCAATGATGCCATATGAGTATAATAATATTATTTTAGCTTCACCGTAGATTTTTGCTACAAAGATGACCACTACGTCCTTAAATAACTTCTTCAATAACATTTGAGTCGTGCACTGAACAATGCATGTTTATAGAAATATCTGTACCGACCGGGCAGCGGGCAGCGGGCAGCGGGCTGCGGACATATCCGACGGTATTCCTTGTGTTTATATACAACATTATTTCGAGTATATACAAAACATGACATAATTAATTGTAATACTTTTTTAACTATGAAAATTTGTAAAACTGTGATTTTGTAGAAAAATTGTATTCGCTTACTGTAACAAACCTAGCCTAGGTATAACTTTATGAGTTTCATTATATGTTTGTTCCTCAATCACGCAAAAACGGCTGAACTGATTTTGATGAAACTTGGCACATAGGAAGACCACAACCTGGAAAAAACCACAAGATAAGATCCCTTTGTAACGCGGGTCAAACCGCGGGGGCGGAAAACTAATTAAAATAAGCCATCCCAGTTACATGTCGCTAAGCACCTGTCGCTGTGTTCCGGCAGTTGCACTTGAGAGCCAGTTGCCTTTAAGGCATTGTAATAAGGAGTACAACACATTGGCAATCCCCTTGGTATTGCAAATGTCTATAGGCGACGGTAGTCACTTACCACCAGGTGACCCGTCAGCTTCATTGTCACAAGTGGTATAAAAAAAATACATCACGTTTAATCTTACTGTTCAAACGAACACTATTCTCCAAAATATTTTACTTTAGCTAGCTCGAATCTAGGTGTCACAATTTTATCTTCCTTTCATGTACCCTTATTAGTATGTTCGGTAGGCCAAGAAAGTGGTGTGCCAGTTTTGATTTAGTTTCCCAGTCATCGAAGATGCATAATAATGACATGAGTTGTCATAAGTTGTCAGATTGATCTGTAAGCGAAACTAATCTTTATCACCTATGAATCTGCAAGCGGCATTCAACCTTAGGGTGGTACACCACTTTCTTGGCCGACCGTACCTTATTTGACCCAAGCTATATAGAATTCAGAAGGATTGGGCGATGTAGGTTACGTAGTCATGTTGCATTTCTTTCATTATTATTATGACGCATTTCATTCCCTGTTGTTATAACCGCTCCACATAAAATCACGGACAAATTATTCCGCGTGTCCTTATAAGCATCAATGGACGACAATTAATAATACTCAACGCGTAGGAGCGTCTATTACCGACCAGTATATGGTGGCATGTAGATTGAAGCTATTTTCAATTATCACAAATGATTTTATTCTGGTCACTTTGTGTGACGTTTTGAAACCAATACAGCAGGTCAGGTGTTAAATAATGGAACGAGCGTTAATTGAGACCAATTTACACGATACCTAGTTCTGAGACCTTACAATAGGGAATATGCACGTGACTTCAAAATGGACGATTTTTTTATGTAATTCTTTCTTATTGTTAGAAAAACATACATACATAATTATTTAAAAAAAAAACATGATTTAATAGCTAAATTTAATCATCAAAAAGTGTCTGTTTTTAAATTCCGTCGCAAATTTCCAAAACGCCCCGTGAGCAAATCGTGACGTCACTTTTACACTCGACCACACAGTATGTAACCGCTACGCTTAAATTTATTATAATTTATAAGTCTTCTGTGCTTTTCCATGGTAATAAACAGATTTTAGTAACTTTGTGAACCAAACACTTCATTGTTGACATCGAACTCGTCTAATCTCACATCACAAAATAAGCGTGCCAAAATGGCCGCGTTTGAATCACCCGAAAATGATAGTTATTTTAATATATTTTTTTTAGCTTAATGGTTAAGATTTTGGATGTGTTATATATTTTTTTTGTAATGTAATAACCCGTAGAAATGTTTAAAACAATAAAAAAAATACGTGCATATTCCCTATTTGTGCCGCGACGTCGTAAGTATGATTACGATAGATATTTTTAATTATTTATTCTATAAAAAGTTGATTTTCATTAGTTTAATAAACCCTAGTTTAATAGGCAGGGTTGTAATCTTTTTGTGTACAGATTTCTACAGCATACATAATGTAATTTAATATAAACTCTATCATTGTTTTTACACTTATATATAGTTTTTTTGTGAAATGGAACACATGTTAAATCTGTAACCTTTCTAATTAATAAATTATTATTATTATTCGAGGGCCATTCCATCTGTCGGTACCGAACAAAGTCCAGTCTAGCAACAGTCCAAACATTGTACAAGAGTACATTCAAGACACAATAGTTCATTATACGACAGGTCTAGATCAGTATTCGACCTAAATAGCTCATAGTCTACACAATGCGTTGTTCATCCGTTTCATAAAAGCCTAGTGTTACTTTTGTTGATATAATATCTAACAAATTTTGATGTATCTTGGAAAATAATATACAAAGGATATTGTAAACAGTGATGACTTATGGCACTGAAACATGATCGCTAACGATGGGCCTCATAAAGGTTACTCAGAGAGCTATTTTGAGGGCTATGCTCGGAGTTTCGCTACGAGATTGAGTACGAAATTAAGAGTTTCGTAGACGAACAAAAGTCACCGATATAGCCCTACGGATTAGTAGACTGAAGTAGCAGTAGGCAGGGCACATAGCCCGAAGAACCGATGGGGCGGAAAGGATCTGAAGTGGTGACCGACGACCTAGTGAGGGTAGCGGGAAACCGCTGCATATAAGCTCAGGATCGGTCGATGTGGAAACCTTTGGGGAGGCCTATGTCCAACAGTGGACGTGTTTCGGCTGAAATGATGATGGTTGTAAACTGGGAAAACATCTCGAAAACACGGCGCGCAATTTTTATCCGTAATTTTTGGTCATATTGTCTCATGATCATTATAAATATAAGACGTATATTTCTGATTATCTTGAATATAAGTATAAATGTGGTTCGGTAGTTTAGCCGTGGCAATAAACGGTCAGATCCACGTTCGTTTTTATCATTGTTGTATCGGTCGTTAGCCTACATTCCACGAGCACCGGAATACAAAGCCTTATCATTCGTTACTAACAGCGATAGTCCATAGACCTGACGTGCAGTGTAACCATTAAAATTAAGAGGCATAAAGCTAGCAAAAAACGGCAGTTGGTTGATGGATGAAACAAACGTATGCCTAATGTTCGCGAGACATGAGACGGACGATAGCGCTTTTCACGGAACAAAGAAGGAATTAAGCGACAAATCCTTATAATCTAAATAAATCGAAAAGTATAGAACATTTCAAAAAAGTTTCTTGTCAGCCTTATAGGTCGTAGTTAGTGATATTATTTATAAAAAAATGGCTTAATTATATGCACCACGATCGAAGCAAAACGAAAAAAAAAAGAATATTAGAGACAACTTAGTGATTTTTTTCTATCGAGGAATTTTCATTCCACTGTGTTTTTGCTTTGGGTCAATGCATCCATATATAATGTAAATATTTTGACATGAAAAGACATCAACAAGTGAAAACGAGGCAGACTGGTCGGCTAAAAAAAAAAAATTACATTTATTCATGACAACACAAAAACAAAGTACCCTACCACCGTGCTATGGTTTACTCACGATGTTTTCCTTCAACGAAAGTTAAAGCTCATTGTAGGATTCGAACCCACGACCTTTGCCGCGGTATCCGACGTCACTACTACTGAGCTATCATCGCCTCGCTTTGTGAAAGCTTGGATATAAATTAATAATCATTTCACTATCTACAATCCAATGCAATGATCTAAAAATGACCTAAATGTAACGATAATTTTGAAGATAATCTTCAAATCAAACAAACTTATAGATATATCAAACTGTGATAATGGTATAGGGATGTTGACTCATATCATATGCTTATTTTTATTATTGTCAATTGTATTAAATACTGCGTTGTGACGTCACACGTATGCATCATCAAACGGCCTACTTTTTTTTGTGTTTAGATCAGCATTTAAAAATGTATGACATATTCGAGTGTTTTTTATACACAAGTTAGAGTTTATCTTTTTTTTAAACACGCTACATCCCTATATCAACTACATAATACAATATAAATAACAAATATGTGAAATAATTAATCTTGTAATGTTGCACAATTATTTAATGTTTAATTAATTCAGTCATATCAGTACAGTGACATTTGTTAAATAAATAGTAAATCGTGTAAATAAAGTGGTCTAATTATAAAAAAGTAGAGCATTGTCCGTTAATTGCATTGTTTAAATAAACGATGAGAATTATAGTTTATAGTCCTAATTGTAGAGTTGGTTTGTTGATATAAAGTGTTTTTGAAAAAATGGAAAGAAACGCTTAAAAACGTATAAAAGTACCTATATTTCAAGCTTCAACTGAAGGTGAAAAAAAACCGGTCAAGTGCGAGTCGGACTCGCGCACCGAGGGTTCCGTAATAGAGCCTTAAGGATCATTTGACTTTTTTTTTCGATTATGTTTTCGATTACCTTATTTGAGGTTGGACTGCCAATTAAGCTAGACCTACAAATTGTATGAGCGCCAATACAAGTTAGAGGTCTATCTTAATTGGTGGTAACTTATTTCGTGATTCTAGGTCAACGGGAACTATCTTCTAGGTTTTCGACCCAAAACCTATAGGGTACTTCCGGTTGACCTAGAATTGACAATTTTGGTTAAAAGCAAGGTCTTACAGAACAAATAAAGGGAAAATCCCGAAAAATAAAAAAGTTGAAAATTAAGGTAAATTTTGGTACTTACAAGTTTTCGCCAAAATCTAAATTTGCCCATATCTTTTTATGGTGTTGACTCAGGATTTTGATTTTTATACACCTAATAGGGACTATAGACTAGGGCATGTAATATCGGAAGGTTTTCAATTCCGATACTGATTTCCGATATTAGATCTTAATATCGGAATTCCGATATTAATATCGGAATTTCGTTAATTCTTTAGAAATTGCACAAATTCGGCATGAGGTTAGATTGAGTGCAATAAAAACCATTTTTAAATCGAATTCTTTAATTTGGTTCAAACATTGGTTTCTCATTATTTTCCTATACTTCTTATTAATTAAACTAACTGACTCAGAATCTACAAATCTTCCTAAATTTTAAATGTACAAGCAAAATCAACAATTAGGAACAAAAATATTTTAATTTGTATTTAAAATATTTTTGTTATGTATGTAAGTATGACAGAGCTGATGTAGCTGGCATGAACCCCGTTATTTTTCCGAGTCCAAGATTCTTGAATTCAAAACCTCCAAAAGCTCAGCAATGAAGGTTTATGTACATATATCTCCTGTTTCGAAGAGAGGTCCACTCGTTGAGAGTGATGAGCGTTCACTTGATGAGCGTTTGTTCAGAAATTCTGAGAATATCTTTATTTTTATTTAAATTAAAAATATATATATATATATATATTTAAAAGAAAATAATTGTTTTATATAATGGTGCTCCTTCACCGCGAGCTTTCTTTCGCCTTCGCCTGTAATGTAACATTTCAAGATTCGATTTGGTACGGGAATAAGTGGTACTTAAGTTGTAGTTTTGTACTTACATCGTAGCTACATAAAACACAAACAAACACTTCTAAACTTATACAGTTCATGAGCGCAACTGATCAAACTGTACTCTGTGAAACGTCTGATTGACAGGATATTTTGTTCGTTTAAGCGTCGCAAGACGTACCGCGCAGGTAAAGATAACAGTATTATTGTTCTCGTATCGCATGCTTAGCGAGTTGGCATCAAGATTACATAATAAAGGACCTAATACATCTTAAATAGATGATCTAAACAGCGTCCTTGTGGCAGGCCTTAGAGTGACTATACAGTCCGATACGGGAGCGACAGCAGCGTCCACATTTTTGGCACCTATACTGAGGACCGCTTGATGGCTGAGTTGGTGAAGCGACTCTAGCGCTCATGTGTCTCTTCTCACGCTTGGCCGCAAAATTCTGAAACCAGCACCTATCGTGGGCCCCGCATCTATCAACCAGAAACCTCCGCCACCCGCTGCGGTTGCCAGCCAGGTCCTCCCACTTCCCAGGCCTGATCCCGAAAGCCACCATGTCACGTTTAGTGCAGTCCTAGAAACGTAACATGGGTCTTCCCACCTTGGCGAAAGCAACTTCGCTCAATAGGGCACGTCTTGGTAAACGAGTGGCACCCATGCCCCAGCCAACTCAATCTTCGTTGTTTAAGCATTGCGGTAATGCTGGGAAGCTGTGCAATTGCAATTAGGACTACATAAGGATCTAAAATATAGGTTTAGTTTAAAACTCAAAATGTAGAAAAATTTGTCCGATATCGATATTGGATCACTCAGTATCGGAATTGTAATATCGGAACTTACGTTCCGAGATTCCGATATTGCGATATTCCGAGATTCATGCCCTACTATAGACCTCAATATTTGATATAAATTTCAACTTGCTAGGTCCACCCGTTCCTGAGATAATCGGTGGTGACACACGGACAGACGGACAGACAGATGGACAAGAAAGTGATCTTATAAGGGTTCCTTTTTTTTACCTTTTGAGGTACCTACGGAACCCTAAAAAAACAGTATTATACCATAAAGAATAGCGCTAATAAACATTTCCGAGGCAAAATAATTAGACAGATTGGAAATCAAGTTTTTTTATTTTATTTTACCCACTCAGGGGTTTATAAAATTTATTTCATAGTGGACGCTCTGCTATAAAATTAACTTTCTAACTATGTGCCAATTTCAAGTTACTAGCGGAACCAAAGTCAAAGTCAAAACCATTAGTATTTTTGCCGCCATAACACGCAAATATTGTC
Organism: Ochropacha duplaris; assembly: GCA_951361185.1. NCBI lineage: Eukaryota > Metazoa > Arthropoda > Insecta > Lepidoptera > Drepanidae > Ochropacha > Ochropacha duplaris. Next base: position 8,501,286 of record OX592711.1, on the reverse strand, counting down.
AGTGAGACTAGATAAATAATTATTGAATGTAATGGGTGTATGTTGATTTTAAAAAGAGTATTATTGCCGGCTCTTTTCAGCAAAAGCAACCTTCCGAACCGAGGATTTAGAGTCTGACTATTCATAAGTGCCTGTGAAGGCCTATTTGGATGAATAAATATTTCGTTTAATTTCATTTATTCAGTTTAGGCCCTAGAAGGGCACTTATGAAGGTCGATCTACAGTTGTTACCACCGGATCGGTAGTCAGACAACTGAATTGATGTTTTTGTACCATCTGACTATACGTTGGTAGGTCAATCAGTGAGTCTATCACTCAGTCAGGTCGTATCTTTAAATGTATAGTATATACAGGGTGTCCGGTAAGTAGTATGACAAACTTAAGGGGGAGATAGGTGGGCGGGTCACCTACCAACATATACAACAAATTACCTTAGTAAAAGCGAGATATTTAATATCAAAAATACAAAAATCAATACATAAAAATCTGAAACATCTCGAAAATGGTAACTTTTTTATCCTGACATCCTGTATATAAGATTACAAGAATAACAAACAATTATATTCGGCATATTGGATCAAACAATAAAGCAGTTCAAATATTTGTCACGAAAAATCGTGACACATACAATTTCAGATTCGATTGCAAAGTGAAAATACAAACAATTATCATCCGATGATCACGAGTTATGATAGAGTGATGTGGACCATGAATTGTTTTCGAAAAAATACCAAAAAAACCTAAAATAAATCGAACCGGGACATAAAATTACACATAAGATATGTTACAAAGAAAACGTTAAAAGACGTTAATAACATAATCCCACATAATTTACTAATGCAATTAAGAGTATACGAGATTAAACAGCATAATCTAATTATGTTCTGTTACATTTAGTAATCTGAACTACTGTAAAATAAACAGATAACGTTATGCTAATAAACCTTTATTTATACCACAATAGGGATTATGCACGTATTTTTTTTTATTGTTTTAAACGTTTCTACGGGTTATTACATTACAAAAAAAAATATAACGCATCAAAAATCTTAACCATTAAAGCTAAAAAAAATATATTAAAATCACTATCATTTTCGGGTGATTCAAACGCGGCCATTATGGCGCGCTTATTTTGTGATGTGAGATTAGACGAGTTCGATATCAACAATGAAGTGTTTGGTTCACTAAGTTACTAAAATCATTTTACTAACATGGAAAAGCACAGAAAACTTATAAATTATAATAAAATTAAGCGTAGTCTGTGATCGAGTGTAAAGTGACGTCACGATTTGTTCACGGGGCGTTTTGGAAATTTGCGAGGGGATTTAAAAACAGACACTTTTTGATGATTAAATTTAGCTATTAAATCATGAAAAATTTGGAAAATTATTATGTAGGTATGTTTTTGTAACAATAAGAATTACATAAAAAAACGACTATTTTGAAGTCACGTGCATATTCCCTGTTGTCAACGAAGCAGGCGGGACACCTACTGGTAAGTGACTACCGTCTCCTTAGACATAAGCAATACCAGGGGGATTGCCAATGTGTTGTACACCTTATTACAATGCCTTTAAGGCAAACTGGCTCTCAAATGCAGTTGTCGGAACACACCGATAGGTGCTTGGCGACAGATTTTCAACTTGAGGGTGGTAGCCAGCCAGTTAAGTACCTACTACAGTACCCTACCAGGCTACACTACCGCCGTGCTATGGTTTCCTCACGATGTTCTCCTTCACCGGAAGCTCAAGCTCACCTTCGCCGCGGTATCCGACTTCACTACCTATGAGCTTTATAATTTTTTTATAACTCGCACTCGTGTTGAAAATTTGTTCGATTTTATAATTAGGCTAAAAAGAGGGCTAGACGGATAAAAATCTTACGAAAAATTGTCACCGACACTTTTGGCTATAGTAAGCTATTGTAAGCTGTGCGGCGTGCGCATGTTTCTCTGTCTGTCTCTCTCTCTCTCTTTCTCTCATAGAAAGCAAGCCAGATATTTTCTTTATATATATTTCTATTTATATATATAAATAGAAATGTTTTTTTTTTATATATATATATACTCTCTCGACTTATATAACTTATATAACTTCGTTCCATCCGGGTGTCCCTTGATACCTCTCAAGTTTTTTTCTTTTTTTTTTCAGATGCGTTCTGTTATCCAAAATCCCACCCATCACCCATTTAAAATTCTTATTACAAATATTAAATCTGAACTGAGTTACAACTCTATTCACGATTCACGCTAGCGAATAAAACGCAATTTTACACGCTAAAAAGAAATGACAAACAAAACGAGAAAGAAAGATCCACTTAAAAAAAAAAAATTGCCTTGCTGAGTTTCTAACCCGGAGTCTTTTCAGTTTAAGTGTATTCCGAACCGGTACCACCGCGGTGGTAGAGCAGAAAGTCTGAGACTCCACCAAAGCTGAGCGGAGATGTTTTTTAATAGAATGGCTGAGCGGTGTCGAGATGTGTGAATAACGAAACGAAAGACTCACTTATGAACGTTACAATTGACTCTACCACCGGTTCGGAATACACTTTAATAAGATTTAATGGCAGGGAAACTAAAAGAAAACGAAATAAGCAAAATACATTACTGGACTTAAATTTTATCGATGTGAGTACTTAGGTACATTTCTTTTTTCATCAAGAAAAAAAAATCTTCTAAATTTGGTAAAAAATTGTCTGACTTCATTTTGCATAGTATTGACCATCTCCGTTTGATAACCTATTTATTTATAATTTTGCTACTACTGACTAGTGAAAAGTGATCCCTGAACATTATAATCTTGTATTGCTACTGCACCACTTCACAACACATGCTGATTACAATGAAAATTTACGCGAAGATTTGATTTGTGCTCGCTGTCAAAGTAAATGTCGGAGTGATGACGCACTGTGCACAATTTTTAAGCCCCCCCATGTACACAACATTTGTTGGGTAATTTTTCCTGACTTATTACTTATTCGTAGCCTTAATATTATGAAACGTGCAAAACAACATTAAGTCAAACTTATAGAAATTTAATAACACACATTTGAGAAAAGTGGACAAAAGTATTTTTAAATCTCAAGGAACAATTTATACAACTAAATTGATTGCCCGAGTTGACGCAATAAATCGTAACTCGTCTTCAATGTCGATGTAATGACGTTTGGAAATGTATATAGGAAAGCTATATCTTGGTTTCGAATCACAAGTGTTTTTCATAATAATACTTAGAGAACTACGTCGCACCATTTTAATGTCCAAATTCGATAATATCATAGCAAGATAATAAAATACGCATCAATTTTCAATCAACTGCACGAATCTAGGCTTCGGTAGTTTTGCCTTTTTATTGAACACTAGCTGTCCCCCGCGGTTTACCCGCGTTTCCGTGGGATCTTTTAATTTTTCGGGTTAATATATATCCTATGGCACTCACAAATAACGTGGCTTCCTATTGGTAAAAGAAATTTCGAAATCGGTTCAGTAGATCAGAGATTACCCCCTACTACCTCACAACACTTTACCTCTATATAGTATTATTATTATAGATGTTTTTTTTATAGCACAATTGACAACCAGGCAGGCGGGTCACCTGATGGTAAGTGTATACCGTAGACATAGACATTAGCAATACCAGGGGTTTGCTAATGTGTTGTACACCTTATTACAATGACATAAAAACTGGTTCTCAAGTGCAACTGCCGGAACATACCTACAAATGCTTAGCGACAGATTTTCAACTTGAGGGCGGTAGCCGGTTTTAAGGCGATGATAGCTCAGTGGTAAGTGACGTCGGATACCGCGGCGAAGGTCGTGGGTTCGAATCCTACAATGAGCTTGCGCTTTCGGTGAAGGAAAACATCGTGAGAAAACCATAGCACGGTGGTAGGGTACTTTGTAGTACCCGACTGGCTGGCTACCACCCTCAAGTTGAAAATCTGTCGCCAAGCACCTATCGGTGTGTTCCGACAGCTGCACTTGAGAGCCAGTTCCCATCTAGGCTTTGTGTGCTTACCACCTTCGGCCACATCATCACTTACCATAATGAGATTGTAGTCAAACACAAGCCTATCCAGAATAAAAAAAGCCAGCCAGTCGAGTACCTACTACAAAGTACCCTACCACCATACAATCTACATTAATAACAATCCTGGTTTGTGTCGGACCTTCAGCTCTATTTTTTACTCTCCTCCAAACAAGAATAGACAAACTAACGAAGAAAGCAAAAAGCTTTTGCTGCGAAGAGCAATTAAACACAGCAATAACTAGTTTCGAAACAAAATTCACCAATAACTTTTTTTTTTATGTCACAAATGACAACAAGGCAGGCGGTTCACCTGATGGTAAGTGACAACCGTCGCCTATAGACATTGGCAATACCAGGGGATTGCTAATGTGTTGTACACCTTATTACAATGCCTTAAAGGCCAACTGGCTCTCAAGTGCAATTGCCGGAACACACCAACAGGTGCTTGACGACAGATTTTCAACTTGAGGGTGGTAGCCAGCCAGTCGAGTACTACAAAGTACCCTACCACCGTGCTGTGGTTTCCTCACGATGTTTTCCTTCACCGAAAGCTCAAGCTCATTGTAAGAATTCGAACCCACGACCTTCGCCGCGGTATCCGACGTCACTTACCACTGAGCTATAATCGCCTTGTTGTTGGTACTCGTATAATTACATAATATAAAACAAGACATCGATAACGAAAATATAGTTATACAATTCGATAACAGTGACCTTGGGCGACGTATAAAAAGAGTGTTAAAAAGTGTCACGTTTAGGTTATATTTTTGTTCGATACCCGGTTATATCTCTACTCTGTAGGTACATGCGAATGCTAATTGCATTGATAATATTTTTTTATTTATTTCGACCATAAATAAGTTACATTTATTACATTATCTTAATATATATAAATCTCGTGTCACAATGTTTGTCCTCAATGGACTCCTAAACCACTTAACCGATTATAATAAAATTCGCACACCATGTGCAGTTCGATCCAACTTGAGAGATAGGATAGTTTAAATCTCAAATTATAGTCGCAATTTTAATTTATTGCTAATTATTTGTTTGTTATTATTTGACAGTCGCAATTATCTGTTAACTCCAAATGATTCTAACAGATGTCGATACCTTTCGACTGGGTTGAGTAAGTAATCAATAGATGGCGCTGCTATGGAAAAAACGAATTAGCTAAAATCGTGTAGTCCACGCGAGCAAAGCTGCGGGCGGAAAGCTAGTACACTTATAGATAAAGCCATCTACGAAGACGCGTCCCACTCTTTATCCTAATCCTTTACAGAGCAAGTGTACATCCTTTTGCTAGTGTTATAGTGTTGCATATTGACATATAGGTACCTTAATGGTGTATGATTGGCCATACACTTCGGCATCTGTACTAGTTCGGGTTAAATAATATTTTATTTCTCACAAGAATTACAATAACAATTCACTTACGTGAGATATTACATGCTGTATGAGTATACAAAATCATAGTAAATATTAATAAAATATAAAAAGAATGAGGTAGGTTTATAAAATAATTCGTCACACCAGCCACTCGACTTCCTTCACTACAGTTAGAAAACTGAATAAAAACACATAAAAACCTAATGATATTTAACGATGTCACCTTGGCGTATTTAAAACACAACAAATTATGGATCACATTAAAAACCAGTTACGATGTTATAAATGTAAAGAGACAAAAAATCTATAAAAAAACTCGGATGAAATCTAACGACGTAGTATCTGGCTTCACATTGTCATTAAATTAGACCCAGTTCAAGGCACGATAAATAATTTCAAGATACATTCGGCTCTATTCATAAAAAATGCCTACAAAGTTTTAAAGATATGATCCTAGTAGGGAAAGAAAGAAAGTATCCGCAAGAAAAGATTTTTGAAAATTCAACGACTAGTAATTCTATAGAAAATGGATAAGCTGATAAAAGACTTCAATAGACAAAATTAATAAGGTATTAAATTCTTTATCGAAGATAATCAATTACATTGGCAACATGAAAGGTTTTAAAAAAAAGCTACCTTTTCCTTTATGGTATATGATACGGTACAATCACTCTTATCGCCAGCAGAATTATCGTCGTCACTTCCTTCCATAATTACACCATCGTTGACGTCACATCCGTCAACGCAACATGGCACCGTCAAATTCACATACAAGTCATACGACACTATCATAACTTTACTATCTCTCAAAAAATAAAAGCGTATTAAAAAATAGGGATGTTGACCGACATATCAAATCAGCTTCTTTTTTTAAATGTTAAAACGACGACATACTGACTTGTGACGTCATAAATATACACCATCAAAAGACTACTCTTTACCGTAAATTGGTAATTAAAAATTATGATTTTTTGTTGAATGAATATTCAAGCAACATCTCAATTGTTGCTTCATTGTTTCAAATTCATCTATCAACCTAAATATTGTTGAAGCTAAAATAAACCGATATCACATTAACCGGTTAATTCAATGATACAAACGTGAGCAATTCAATCACTAGTTCCGTGAAATTACAATTTAAAGTAGGCATAGTATACACTGTAGACAAATAGGCGTTGGATGGAATCAAACACGTGAAGCGCATACGAAAACAAATAATACCGACCTGTCATGGTGGCCGCATGTGGGGTCACGCACTCTGTCAGATATTAAAAATAAACAGCCTGGATGCAACGCGTCCGCGCCCGTGCTCAGTCCAGTGTACTGCGTGAAAAAAAAATAGCAAAAGCACCATCACACCAGGCTCAGTTCATCAGTTGCCATCGGTGGGTCGAGTAAGTCAGTCTGCCTGCAACTGCGCCGCGCGGTGAACGCTCGTGCGGTCAAGTTTCCCAACTAAACAAACATTGCAATCTGGTGGTTCCCCAAAGTTTACTTTATATTTTTGGTGTGGTGTTATTTTCGTCTGCAACGACTGTATTGCACTTATTTGAAGATACAAAGGAATTGCCCCCGACCCACTTTGGTGAGTTCGTGTTTTGATTATTATGAACTTGCTGTTGGATAAAGAAAAGTGCAACTTATTTGGAGCTATTAGGAATGTTACCTATATTTAATAAAAAAAATATTTATCACTAACCTAGAAATACTCGAACTTTTATTTCCAATCTAACATCCAAAAAGTGGATCTATTGATGGTCCATAATACGACGTTACAACGTTTTAATACTAATCGCCATAAACTATAGTTTAAAAAAAAAGAAGCTGATTTGATGTCAGCCAACATCCCTATACAACCTTGAATATCAAATGAATAAATAAAGGTGACACTATTTGAATAGTGGCTGAGCTGAGGTACTCTTAAGTCAATAAAAAAAAACACCGAAACCTGATAGCGACTAACCATGCACATAATTACATGGTATAAATACTACTTCGAACTTTATTAGCTTTAGAATCCACCTAAAATATTTAAAAATACAATGACCCAATACCAACAAAATCGTATGATAAATTAAAAAGTGACAATAGAACAAATTCATTGAGACGAAGATTTTCAACGAGTATTTAATTTTAAATTCACGTACGTCACAAAAATACAAGCGAATTAAAATTCATGACAAGCGAGGTCAAGTGAAACAAAAGGACATTGAATTCAAAGTTCATTTGTCAATAAACAAGCAGGAATTGATTAACTTGACGATTGAAGATAGATAGAAAGCCTATTTTTCCTCGACATGATGTCATGCGCTCAATGGCATCCCCATTGAGCGCCTTGCCTATATTCAATAAAAATATCTAACACTAACCAGTGTATAAAACACCTGAAAATACTCATAAATAGCGAACACTTTGTAAAATTCAACCATTTTATGATTTTTAATTAACAATTTAACAATAAAGAGTTGATCTTTTGAGTGTATATTGCAACAAAACTCCATATAAACTATCGTTTTGACATTTAATAAAAAGAAGCTGATTTGATATGTCAGTCAACATCCCTATTCATAATAATGGTGAAGAGGGCGACGTCATACTTGTGAACAGGTGCTGCTTGGTGCTGGTCTCCTTGAGTCATGTTGTTCACTATGTTACCACTATAAAACGCTAGTGTTATTTAATTAAGAATGTAAAAGGCCTAAGTTGCTTTTTATAATTAGTGGCCCTGAGAGCTGTAGAACGTTTTCAACCGCCATAGCTACACCATTTTGAAATATTTCCAAAAACTTAATCGACAAAAAATCCATACATATAATATCGAACCTTCTCACAAAAGTTCACGAGAATTGGTTGTGAAATGCGACCTGTAGAGCAGAGTAGCCGGACAGAAACGAAAACCCTCGCTAAGTTTATTGCCGGCTCTTAATCACCTTCAAAACCGTGTGTTAGAGTCTAGAGTCGATAATAATTAAGTAAAAATAACCCTGACAATGACTAAATACTAATTAAACTCCATGAAATCCACATGAAACTGCACTATTGTTAAATAATTTGACGAGCAATTGATTTACAACTCAACACTGACGACTATACGATTTATAACTTTTTCACGGAAATAAAACAATGCCTCGTAATTAAGAATGATGAGCAGTAATTTACTAACGAACATGAGAATCAAACGAATACATAATGATCGATAGTTTGCCCACCTCTACTACTGCCTTAGTGTAAGACTATTTTAGTGCTAAGATACTATATGTAGTTACAAAACAATATTAATATTGGGCTGCTGCCTATGCCTAAAAAAGCACTAACCAGAAAATTGCTAATACGTTGTAAAATTCATCCATTTAATTATTCATATTCATTTTTATTAATTACCAATTTAACGACAAAGAGGATATATTTTGTTAGTGTATATTTATGACGTCTCAAGCCAGTATTTTATAAAAAAATCCGCATAAACTATTGTTTTGACATTTAATAAAAAGAAGCTGATTTGATTTGTCAGTCAACATTAGTTCCACTCTGCGGTAACCGTGTTCCCGCGGATAAAGTGACCTATGACACTTTCAAGCCCAAAGCTATCTCTATGCAAATATCACGTTTTAAGGAAAAGGTAGCTCAGTGTTAGTGACGTCCGATACCGCGGCGAAGGTCGTGGGTTCGAATCCAACGATGAGCTTGAGCTTTCGGTGAAGGAAAACATCGTGAGGAAAGCATAATACGGTGGTAGGGTACTTTGTAGTACCCGACTGGCTGGCTACCACCCTCAAGTTAATAATCTATCGGTGTGTTCCACCAGCTGAACTTGAGAGCCAGTTCCCATCTAGGCTTATTGTGCTTACCACCTTCGGCCACATCATCACTTACCATGGTGAGATTGTAGTCAAACACAAGATTATCAAGAATTATAAAAATATGTCACGTCTATCCGATGCTTCTTTCTGCAACAAAGAAGGACAAAGAAACTTACAATATTAGTAGGGATCTGATGACATAATACTTAGGTAATGTGTGCAATAAAGTTAACCTCTAGGTAAATACTCGACAGTTTTCCTTAACGTTAGTCGAAAATGTGAACACTCAAATGTATTAATCATATAAAATAACAAGTTACTCGCACATTATAAATAATCATGCATAATACAAGTAATGGTGCGATTCTGTTTGGTAAACCCATTTAATCTCTATCTCTTTTTAACACATACCATTAGAAAAAGATAGAAACAAAGTTATCTTGTCAAATTAGTCTAATAGTCGCACGCTAATTGAAGACTTAAAATTTACTAATTTTACCAGACTAAATTCCTTCTACCCCTTTCTTATGAATTATGTTGGTATTAGCTCTCCTCCGCGGTTTCGCCCGTGTTTCCAAGGGATCTTCTCTTTTCCCGGGATAAAAAGTTGCCTATGTGCTATTCCAGACTATAATCTATCTCCATGCCAGATTTCATCCAGATCCATTAATTCTGGCGTAAATGAGTAACTAACAAACATACACCCATCCATCCAAACTTTCACATTTATAATATTAGTATGTAGAAAGATTAAATTAGTTTGTTTGTAAACAAGAGAATCGTCTACGTAAAAATACACAACTGATAAACAAAATTTGACCGTCTCCATATCAATGAACAAACAGTCAAGAGTAAATTACAATAAACCAGCGGAAACATTTCGCGTTGGTGGAAAAACAAATAATGTGGAATTAGGTCAGGATATTGTCCCAGATAAACATAGGAAAACTATCGAAATGTTCACATGTGAAAGTGCTTAAAGAAGACGTATAGAGTCGCTGGTTTTTTGTACTATTGAAGATAATTTGTCTTCCTGAAGTCCTAATTAGGCATGAACTATTCCCAGAGATAGTATATGATATCTATCTTCTATATCTTCTTCTATCTATAATGATATTATGAAGTGGTAAGATTTAATTGTTTGTTTGCATTGAATACGCTCTGAAACTACTGGACCGAAAGCTACCTTATCCCTAATGAACATAGGCTATATTTTGTTCCGGGAAAAGATAAGATCCCATGGGAACGCGGGTGAAACCGCGGGGAACAGCTAGTCTAAGTAAAAGCGAAATACCACGCACTGATTAATCACGAATCTCTGAAAGTATAAATGAGCCTTGAAATTTGCCTGGCAGATTCCTGATAAGGGTATCCTAGCGGATACCGGAGAAAGGATTTTTGAAAATGTTACCCCTAAAGTGCTCCCTCGGGAATACGGGTAAAACCGCGGGACAACTAGTATATCTGACGTCATAAAAGCTTATGATCCAATAAATTATCAGAATGTAGAGCAGAAAAAAATGCAACCACCATTTAACAGTAAATCGCCTGGACAATATATCAAATTATGTGCAAATATTACATTATCGATACGTATTGAATCAGAAACAAGCTGAATAAATAAATATACGTACCTATGATGCTTGAACAGAATTAATGTGACCTATTAGTGTGGAAAACAAAGGATGCCCTGTTTTTATCTTATTAAGTTAACAACCTAGCAGTCCTAGCATATACTTTAAATTGGAATTGAGGATTCCATCAAATAAGTGTTTTTCAAACGGCGGTCGATTAAGGTCCCCAAAAGAAAATGATCCAAAAAATATTTACCCGTGTGGCGTGGAGGCGACTGGAGGTCAAACCATAACGGCGCAGATTAGATGAGTATAAATTAATTAAATACTTACGTACTTAAGTATTATGCAAACAAGACCAGAAATCGATTAGAACCATGTTTTGATTTTCGTGTAGCTAAACAACCGTAGGTACATATTAACCTAAAAAATGTGTAACTTGAAAATGGACGCAAGCTTCAAAATCAGTTTAATTAAGAAAAAAAAAAAACAAAATTTGGTAACATTCTTCATTGAAGAATGTTACCAAATTTATTAGCTCTCCATATTCTCTGTCAAAAATAAAAAATACAACTGAAAGAATTACTTCGATACGTCAATTAGTTTCCGATTTATAGAAGTAAACGTGCGATGCGGACTCGTACTTGATGTGCCATACTTGTGCGACGGTGTAACGTCAATGTGCAACGCTCCGCTATGAGCGAGTGTTGCACATTGACGTCAAATGCGGTCACGTGACTGTTAGCGGGACTCGATTTTATCGTAAGTTTAAATGCCTGTAAAATCAAAACTAATAGGTATTTTTGACTACAACAAAAACTAGTGTATTTGTATACATACAAGCTTCACTGTAACACACATTCAACCGATTTGGCATACCTATTAACATTCTCCAATCATTGATTCTTGATCAAAAAAAGGTTAGGAGACACTGCACTAAGTAAAGTCTTACTGGCATCCATAGAAGCTAAAGCAGAATTCTAAGGACTCAAAACATTTAGATCGTAAACCTTAAGTAATGTTTTAGTATTCACCCAAACAAAATCTTAAGTAATAATTACTTTCAGTGCTGCAACATCTTACGAGGTAGTTTTGTTACTGAATACTGTACGTAAACTAAAGTACCTAAAGTATAAAACAACAGCAAAGAGTTTCAAGTTTCTGAAGAAAAAACTGTTGATTGTTGAAAACAAAATTCATTATAGAGAATGTAAAGGTCGGTGGATTCACACCTTCCATTAACGGCGCGAGAAATGTATTTGTTTTTTTTCTAATTTTGTTATTATTGTTTTGTATTATGTTTTCTTATTATTATTATTATTTCTTTAGAATTTATTTTGTTTTCTCCTTTGTTATATTTCATTATTTATGAGTAGGTAATGATTTTACACTATTGATGTGCGCTAAATATAAAAATAATAATTAATCCCAGTTAATAACGTAGGTACCCTAAGTAATATTAGGTATTTATGTTAAGCGTTCATAATAGAATCTAATTATTTAAAAATTGCCAGTTTTTTATTTATTCCTTTGTATTCATCTAATTACCTATCTGCATACCAAATTTTAACTCTCTAGGTCATCTGGAACTGGGTTAGAGTTTTGGTCTATAGGTCAGTCAATGATAAAAATGAGGAATTTTGGACATTAATATCTAAATAACCGTTTGAGATAATCTTATGAAATTTAGAACACATATGTGTCTCGCAAGTCTCAATATATGAGCCAAATTTGATACGTTTATGTAAAATAGTTTTTGATTTATGAGGGGGTCAAAAGTGGCTCCAAATGGTTCGTGTAATATTACACACGGTGCGGCTCGCCAGTTCTGTTTCTTGAACTCGGCTTGACACGCTTCCGCGTGTCTAGATAAGCGCTCCGAAAGCGAGACGCTCAAAAGTGGCTAACTGACCTGTACCGAGTGCAATTAAAAGTAAAAGTGACCCATAACAACCAAAAATTCTATCGTGTGTTATGAGATATCGTAATGTATTGTGGATAATGCAATATTAAGTTATTTATGCATTGTGCGCATAAGTGGGATATTTTTGAGCCATTTTGATTGAATGTTGTGTAGGGTGCACGCGTCATACTTGTGAACAGGTTTTTTTTTGTTTTATACCACTAGGTGGCAAACTAGCTTACGGCCCACCTGATGGTAAGCGGTTACCGTAGCCTATGGACGCTTGCAACACCAGAGGCGTCACGAGCGCGTTGCCGACCTTGCATAAACCTTCTTACTCCTCTTTTGAAGAACCCCATGGTGCTGCTTGTGGGGCCTGGTCTGCTCGAGTTGTTGTTTACTAAATCACTCGTATCTTAATTATATATATTTATTCTTTTATTGTTGCAATAACACGCAAATATTATCAGTGAGACTATATAAATAATCATTAAATGATGCTTTTTTGATTGAGCAATTGCTGAGTTTATTACCTGTTTATTTATCAGCAAAAGCAACCTTACGCACCGTGCGTTAGAGTTTAGATTTTGCATAAATATATTAAACATATAAGCCACTGGATGCGAGTAGCGCAAGACCGGCCATCGTGGATTCTTGGGGAGGGCTTTGTCCAGCAGTGGACGTCTTTTGGCTGACATGTTGATGATGATGATTAAACATATGACGATTAAAAATACTTGTAATGAGACAATTTATTAAATATATTTTTGAATTGATTATCTACACTTTTTTACTAATAATATCATTGGTTATGACCCAGTAAGATTTCCTACTTATGTGTTATTGGAATTACAGCTAGAGGAAGGTCGCAACGGTATTTATAGGATTCTAGGTTAGATAACTTAGGTAGCTAGCTTAGCTAGAACAAACCTTGTGTTTTCTTACGGGCCTGGTTGTTTAATCACACTACCTATCACACCTGTTGTGTGCATGAACATGTCTGTTTGTCCTGCGTCTAAGTGTAATTAGTATCTATGTATTTAAAAATCAAGTAGTATATGTAGTTCTTATACAGGATGTCCGGTAAATAGTACGACAAACTTAAGGGGGAGATGGGGCAGGTCACCTACCAACATATACAAAAATGACCTTAGTAAAATTGATACCATTTTTGAGATCGATAGTATGGTAAATATATCATGACGTAATTTCAACTAAAAACGATCTTAAAGATCTCTAGAATCCCTTGGAGAAAGTCTGGTAAATCCAAGTTCATAGACCCGCTTAACCCTTTCTCTCGTTTACATTATACGGCCGACAACACAAATTGCCTCATTTATTCATAGCACTGGCTATATGTAGCTGGAACCTGTGTGGATATTTGTACGTGTGGTAGGCAATGCCAACAGTTTACAAGTTATTACATTGCTAAAGATGTAGTCACCTAGAAAACTATAATAGAGTACAGAGTTTAATAACGACAGCTCAATTATACTAGAAACAAATCATGTTTCTAAAACTGGCACAAGAACCATTGTGAAGTCATATTATAGAATTAAAAAAAATAGAGCCCAATACGGGAATTTAATTCCAAATTCTTTAGCTAGAAGCAGTTTGTTATAACGTAAACGTATCGTTTTTCTTTTCAATCAACAATCGCTTAGTTACTTACAGTTTTTAGCACTTTCTTTTTGCACTTTTTTCTACTAAGTATTTCATCCACTGCGTGACAACGCAGAAACATATTAAACCAATTTAAAGGGATGACAATTGGTATACATATTATAATTATAACGATAAACTTTAAATAAAAAGGGATTAAGACAATTTAATAGTTTAAGCGTTAATGCGATATTTAAGTGAACAAGCGATTGTCCATAGAAAAGAAGAACGACCCAAACAAAGAAATCGCTAAAAGATGACATCTATTTCTATTGCTAAAAATAGTTACATAGAGTAATAGATAAGCAAGCAAAGCTCTCCTTGTTTCTAATATAGTGTAATGATTTTATTCATGACTTCTAGTATCAAATTCGTCAAGTTAAATTGACATTAAATTCAAAGGACTGAATAAACAAGTATCAAGAATTGAGCTCAAACTTTAATTTGCGAATGGAAACTCGTGAGATGAGTCATTTTATTGCCAGGACAAAGAATTTGGATCAAGGCACAAAGCTAAAACGAACTCAATGATGATATAAAGGGTATATGATACAATAAAGAGCACTGACTCTCGTAAATGACCAACGGAAGACCAGCGTTAGTTATTGTTATATATATATATAACAACTAGCACTATGCTGAGCTGGGACCGTTTTGTGGCAATATAATCTATTTTTTTTTATTTTTACTCTTATCGTTTTTTTTAATTAGTTTTTATTTTGTTTTGTATCATATCAAATTTTCAAGCAATCCCTCTGGTATTGCTAATGTCTATAGGCGACGGTAGTCACCTATTAAAAAAGGCATATGTAGGTAGGTATCTACAGAACGGATTTTCATGCAGTTTTCTAGTGAATTATTTTTCATGAATCACTCCATTCATTAGTATAAGGAAGTTTGGTGTAAAACACCAAAACCTTCTTTAAAATTTGTGTATTTTGGTTGAAGGAGATTTACGACGGACGACTGGGAGATTTACTAGCGTGCGCTGCGTAAACCAATAGAGTTATAAATCCTAATACGACACTAATACATAAAAAATTAAGGCTACCCATACGAAGTCGGGGCGGGTCACTACGTTTGATATATTTTAATCCCATATTAAGAAAGTACAAGTAGAAGTACTCATTTACCAGGATCGACGAAAAGCTGCAAGACATAAATTAAAGGTAGGTAAACAATTTTCCAATCGACTTAAATAAATAAATGGCCGCGCGGAGTTTCCCATACACACTTCATTGCGACTGAGGATATATGTATATGTGTAAGCACTTAAATTTATTATTTACCCAAGCACCTATACAGGGTGTCCGGTAAGTAGTAAGACAAATTTAAGGGTCACCTACAAAATATACAAAAATGACCTCAGTAAAAGTGTTAATTTTCGTGATGTTTAAAATAAATTAAATACAAAAAATTGTATATACAATTTATAAATGTCGAAATATCTCGAGAATGGTAACAATTGTATTGAGGTCATTTGTTGTATATGTTGGTAGGTGACCCGCCCACCTATCTCCCCCTTCAGTTTGTCGTACTACTTACCGGACACCCTGTATAATAGTTGGGTAGGGATAACGTTCATAAATGTTTTGGGTACGCGAAAATAAGTTTTTTTTTTATGTCACAAGTGACAACGAGGCAGGCGGGTCACCTGATGGTAAGTGACAACCGTCGCCTATAGACATTGGCAATACCAGGGGATTGCTAATGTGTTGTACACCTTATTACAATGCCTTAAAGTATGTACATATATAAAGTGTGCGTTCCCCAAAAGTTAAACTCTGTTAAATAGATATTAAAAATATTGTTTTATCATATGTTAACAAGGGCATTTCAGAACTGGGTCATTGAGTGAACATGAAGTATATATAACGACGACTTTTTTTTTTTATTCTGGATAGGCTTGTGTTTGACCACAATCTCACCATGGTAAGTGATGATGTGGCCGAAGATGGTAAGCACACAAAGCCTAGATGGGAACTGGCTCTCAAGTGCAGCTGTCGGAACACACCGATAGGTGTTTTGGCGACAGATTTTCAACTTGGGGGGTTGTAGCCAGCCGGTCGGGTACTACAAAGTACTCTACCACCGTGCTATGGTTTCCTCACGATGTTTTCCTTCACCGAAAGCTCAAGCTCATTGTAGGATTCGAACCCACGACCTTCGCCGCGGTATTCGACGTCACTTACCACTGAGCTATCATCGCCTTAAAAGGTTAATTAAAGTATAAATATACTGGGTTATTCTTCACACGTCCATCTAATCCTTAGAGCATTAAGCCAGCCATCTGATCCCAATCTAAGCAGAGCTTATACTACTTTTTTAATACTTTAATAAGTAGATAATTACACACAGACTCAGGACAAATAGACATGTCCATGCACACAAATGTCTGTTTTTTTTTAAGTCACAAATGACAACGAGGCAGGCGGGTCACCTGATGGTAAGTGACAACCGTCGCCTATAGACATTGGCAATACCAGGGGATTGCTAATGTGTTGTACACCTTATTACAATGCCTTAAAGGCCAACTGGCTCTCAAGTGCCATTGCCGGAACACACCAACAGGAGCTTGGCGACAGATTTTCAACTTGAGGGTGGTAGCCAGCCAGTCGAGTACTACAAAGTACCCTACCACCGTGCAAAACTGTCTGTCTGACAGTCTTACCAACCCCACCAACAGGTAGTTTCTTTTTCGCCAAGCGGACTAGGGATGTAAATCGATCGCCGAACATCTACCGTGCTCCGGCCGCTGGCATAGAGAACCAATATCCTGTGGTGAGATTGTAGAAAAGGCGACTTTTTGTCTAATAAAGTTCAATCTGCACCAGGGAAGTGAAATGAAAGCCAAATAAATTTTCTAGTTGCCTCAAAGTGAATGATATCTATTCAAATATTTATAAAAAGAAGATTGTCCAGTCACTTCTTAGTTGTTAGATTTAAGAAATAATTTAGATCTAGCTTTTTAATGTAGACCTGTTATTGGCATTAGTATTATGTTTTTAAATACATTGTTAATATTTTTATTTAAAAAAAAATTGAATTTTTTTTGTTTGCTACGATTTAACTCAAAAACTACTCGACCGATTTTAAAAAAAAATCACTATTAGAAAGCTACATTACACCTGAGTAACATAGGCTGTATTTTATCCCGGGAAAAGATAGGATCCCACGGGAACGCGGGTGAAACCGCGGGACAACACTAGTAAATAATAAAGCAGAATATCTGCATAGTAGTGCACTCTGCCCCGTGACTTGTAAATGCATACTTATGCATATTTTTAATTAGCCACATTTTTATTATAGCTTAACGCAGAAACGCGAACGGTGGCTTCTGACCTATTCTTTAAGGTGGAGGGTGAATAAATTTAAATATGAATGTATTATCTGAATTTAAAGATAATTTTGATGCAGATATTTTATCATTTATTTATTTTATCGGCTTTAGTTACAAAACTATCAAGCCTACACCAATTGTTTATTTCCAATATTCTTTTTTTATGAAAGTCACGTAATAAATCCAGTCAGGTTTTAGTGAAATTGGTGGTCGTTCCACTAAAACTTCACGGACTTTTTGGGACAACTTCACTTGGTTTCACTTCACTTGTGCACTTAGATTGATCTTTATTGGACAAAACACCACCGATATCATTCAATAAAACTAAATAACACGAGTTTAATGAAAATAAAACTAAAACGCAACGTACTACTTACTTGACGCAAGTTCCCGCCAAAAAGTTGATGCCGATATTTGCTATGACCACGGATAAGAAATAATTTATAATTACGAGGGTATCGGGCAGAGGTCAGGTCAGGAGCAAATTATTTAGGTTAATTTAATTTTTGTTACTGATTTCAGTAAATGTTTAGAATAAAAATAAAAATAAACAGATCATAAACAACATAATCATAATGTTACCTTACCGAATTTAAGACTACCAAGCCGGTAGTATTTTTATAAATTTCCTCTTACAAGAAATGCAAGTGTATATTTTTATCAATATTTAAAAAGTTACGTCACGCGTAGAGGCAATTTTATGAGGCATATAAAAATATTTGCGAGACCAGTTTGGTTATTTTTGGTCACAGACATCATTTTTACATCTTCTAAAGTCACCAGTTCAATAAAAACAAAACGAGCACACCATGGGTTATTTGGAACGGGATGTGCAAATCAAGTTAATAAATCCTGCCGATTGACCTATGCATTGATATTGCCAGTCAGTAAATTTCTCCGTAGGTAAAGTAAAAGATTCATTCTGTATTTATACTCCATGACCCTCTGAGGTAATCTTACAATCTGAGACGAGGTTGTGGCTTATAACCACGAAGACTCGAGTTTCTAAGACTACATAGGTTTAAATAAATATCTCTATCATTTTACTTGCTTTAATATTTTGCACACAAAGCTAGGACATGAAGAACAAAACGGGGACATGAGCAGCTAACGGGAAACAAATTAATATAATTTCTAACGACATAGGTACTCTAATTCCGTAACTAAAATTGAAACTGGAATCAGAACAGTGAAATGATCATAAACCTTTTAAGAAAATACTTTAGACTGCTCAGCGAATGTTCTAGAATATTCTGAGACTTCAATTGATATAGCCGCATAAAACTGAAAGGATAAACAAACAGCAATGCTAAAAGTTTATTATAATCACATAACATGGGCGAAGCAAATTGTGTCTAAAAACATCAGTAAATTAAGCATAAAAGTAATATGGCATATATGCAGCTTGACGAGGAAATAATTGCTCGTTTGTTTATGCTAGACGACAAATTGAAAAGTGCTGTTGTGGCGTTATGTAGTAATTGGTAAATGTTGAAATGATGTTTGGTGGAAGGCATAAGAAATCCACTTTACTTTTATGGAAGTTTTGAGAGCCCTGATATTGCTATTAAGAAAAAGCTAACACTGTAAAATAATGAAAACATATATAACCAAGTAATTCTTATATCTCGATAATTACTGACTTAGAACAAATAAATATGTTCATGCACACAAATATTTGTCTCCAAATACATGTGGAATGGTAGTCAAGATATCTAATATTCATAACAACTAAACCATAACAAAAAGAAAAACTAAAGACTAAGCAGAATTCCTCCTGCCTCGAACCAAATGCAGTTTACAAATCATATTGCATTGTTACCTGAGAAGCGATTATGTCTTGCATTCCCAGCGTTTGCGCATATACCTGTGTTTCCTGCTTAATTGTTTTGTTTAATTACTTAGTTGACAATGTTGGACGCACCTACGATTGAGAAGATACGTCAAATGAATATACCACGTTCCCTAATAAAAAGAGAAATTTAAACTATTTATACAAAAAACTCACTACGATCCGCTACACCGTGAAGGAAGAACAAACTAACAAACACACCTTCGCATTTATAATATTAATTAGGATTTGTATGTACATATATTATTATGTTCTCTGGAAACCCATAATGTCCAGAGGATAATAATATACAAAACTCTATAATTATCCCCTTAAAATGGAAATTGGGGTTCGTGCAGATCGATAAGCGTAAAAACGTGCACTCTCAATTTCAATTTAGACATATTACGCAGGAAATTGTTAGACATATGGCCTTCTTTCAAATTGCAACAGAGATAGTAGACAAAATCAAAACCAGGAAAAGGCCAATCCTGCAACTTGATTCGCATGTCGCTAAGCATGATCGATCTCAGTTTTGTATCGAGGAAGTGTAGTGAGTGAGAGGGTTTTGACTACCGCCTAAATGGAAGTAATAAATTAGCCAGATCTAACCTTGAAAAGCGTTTTATTATGTTATGTTATTGAGCAGTAAAATTGGTAGTTCCAGACCTGGCTCCGTCTGTAGTTAGCGTTTCATAGAACTTTTAGATATAAACTGACAGTAGCCAAAAACTATGTGACGAGAGAAAGAGAACACTAGAGCGTAAGTGATTAATGAAAGAGAAAGGAATGTTTAATGGCCAAGATACAATTGACGTGACGGTAATAGAAGTGACTAATCCCGAGAACTTAATTACCCGCAATTTGGGTTTTATGCGTGTTTTACGAGTAGACTATCTAGTGATGTAACCTAGGAGAATTGTATAGTTTTTAGTTATTTACATAGATTAATGTTATCTCATACTAGCTATGACTTTACTTGAGCTGTCAAAAATTAAAGGTCAGGTAAATAAGATAAAGCTCAAATTGTCACATGATACGAGAGGTAAATTACAACGTTATAATTTCAGATATAACAGCACATGATGCAATAGGTCGTTGAATGTTGTCATGTTGGGAACGTAAATATAATTTTCTAGATCTAATCATGATTGTGCTTGATCTGTAGTGTCCGGTGTATGTATCGGATATTAGATTGGTAGTCAAGTCTGTGGTTCCGATTATTGATTGCGATAGTGTTAGTATTTTTTGTGAGTCAGTCAAAGCATCCGCGGACTGAAGAATTCATCAAGTGAGATTTCGAATAAGTTTTTAAGAATATTGTTTGTTATACTGTTTTATTCTATTCTCAGACTTATTACAGATCCTAAACAGGGGAGATCAAGGTTTCAAATCCTTCTTGATAGTGAAGATTAAGATAATCCTGATTAAGAATAAGATTTTCTCCCTGTGCGGTTTCATTAAAACCGGGTCGTATTTTTATGAATTACCAACACTGTTACGGCGTCGCACGCAACGTTTTTCTTTTAACTTTTTTTACAACTTAGTGAATGACGTAATGCTTGGAGGTGTGTCTGTTAACAAGGTTATGAGCACGCGCTGCTTTTTGTTCGGTTGGATGTCATAAAGACGTCATCAAACGATATAATTTGACATTGTATTCAAGTTATCAATTAATTTACCATTAAAAAGGACTCATTTCTAAACGATTTACTATTGTCAGTATTTTCCAAATTAGCTTATCTAGAGACACCGTTGTCGGCTCTATCTTTCGAGAGACAAGTCTCAAATCTGGTTGTTTTTAGATATCTATCTTGGACTGTTTGCCATTGAGAACATCAATAAAAATCCAGAGAATCTTCAGTAGTTATCCCACCCACGTATTTTATAATGGTAGATATAGTAGACACAAACATGTTATGGGTTTCATTCAAGGAAGTTATCTAACCTTGATTCTTACGTCGATAGTGTTTTTGTGGATTTGTAACTACGCGTTTTGAAATGAATTTAGATTGGAATCAGGAAATTGCGCGTTTTGAAATGAATTTATCAGTTGGAGATGTCTCCAAAAGTCGTAAACATTATTTATCTTTTAAATAAAATACACGTATTTTTCTAGATTCCATTTATAAAATTGGATGTAATCAAGTGCAATTGACGAGAAGTCTCTTGAGAAGGATGTAGATATAGATAAATATCTGGTAATATCTTATTCTACTCCTAGTGGTAGGGGAGGCGAATAGGGGATTTTGGGATTTACTCGAGCGCGGCAGATTAACATAAGGGGGGCAACCTTGCACCTTGTGAAGTACTCTCACCAAATCTGAGCCCTCTATATAGTGTCGAACGTCTAGGGTAGCCCGTCAGATTAGTAAAAAAAATCGATGGTTTGAAATACTCGAGCGCGTCAGATTAAGGTAAGGTAAGTTAGTTACATGCAAAATAGTGTACATTTCAATAATTTGACAATTTGGGCGTGACGAAAGAAAATTGGAGACTCACAAAGTTGCATGAAAAAACGTCACCTGGATTTTCTCGAGCGCGATTAGTTTTTTTTTATTTTGAAGGAAATAATAATATTTGAAGTCACAAATCACGGATAATCAATATCATAATCTGCCGATTTGCACAAGCCGGAGTAGCTAAAATCATTATTAAGTGTAGAGTCCAGGAATATTATGAGTTTCACCTCAGAATGAGAGATAGTCAGCTATTAACTTGCATAAACCTTTATTTTGACACCCTAAAACTTGTCTCAAAAGCTACTTATCTTAGGGTGCCCGCGACTACTGAATTTTCAAGGTCAAAGGTCAAAAAATCATTTATTGCAAATATCTCGTTTCCTATGGGTTTTTTGGTATATGTATTTTTAGTAAATATTGTAGAAGATTAAATTCTCTACAACTTTTGTACAAACATTTTTTCGATATCTTGAACCATTTTCGAGATTTCGATATTTTTTATATATTTTATTTTTCAAACCGTCAGATTAAGGAAATCCCTCAACATAATTGTCAGATTATAGGTCAGTACAACAAAGACATCAAGAAGAACCGTCTGTATAAAAATCTGACGCGCTGGAGTATTTCAACGTCACGATTTTTTTTGCATTTTCAAAAATCGTCCCTGTCTGATGGTCGCGTCCAAATCGTCAGTCTTTAAAATAGGAGCTACTGGAGGGTTCACTTAACATCCCTTATCAATGTCTGACGCGCTGGAGTAATTTTTTTTTTTAATATTTTCGACCCCTTCGTACGGCCACCCCCACCACACAAAACGGCAGATTATTATTTTTTCGTTATCAGACAGACGTGGCGCGACTACCCTATTAATATATGACGCACTCGAGTATTTCTTGGTGACTGTTTTTTTTTTACATTTTTGAAACCCTGTAGACGCTCCCCCCACCGCTGAAGGGGAAAATATCACATAACCTTTTTTTCTTTATTCCACCTAATCTTCAAATTCCAGTAGGTCCCAAAGACGTCCGAGTAACTACAAATTTAGCATCATTGCCATATTATAGTACATCATTTACTACTTCAAGCGTACTTAAACGCGGTAGAAACTCCTAGGAAGTCAGCACACGTTAGTCTAGCAATATCGGAAAGCCTACAAGGTTGATAGGGCACAAAGATTGAACTTTAGATGAAGGAAAACTGAAGATATGGAACTTATTAATACCTTGCTCGCTTGGTTGGTACCATTAGAAATATGAGATAGTATCTGTAATTAGGACACGTTTTCGGTCAGTTTTGACGCCATACTTACCATGTTAAAATGTAACAATTTTCATTCAGCACATGTAACAAACATCAAAACAATATTTGAGACAAGACCAGCTCACCTAGACCCCATAGCACAGGGAATTCTATCTTGAGGGGTTAGGATTAGGACCCAAAATTATTAAGATGTTTGATAAAAATACTCATAATCTCAATTTTTGTAGGCACTTAATTTTTCTTTATTATTATACACATAAAGAAGTCTTTAGCCAAGAATAAAAGCAATATCAATATTTTAGATACTATAAAACAAATCTCTCAACCTGCTTTCCAGTGATGAAATCCTGAAAGTAGCGGAGTATTTATAGCGAGGAAATGCGTCAGAAATCATGTGCATAATAACACCTCAATAGAAGACGTATAATTTAAGATTAAATATTCAAAGAATCGGTCAGATACACGCGAACCTTGATTTTGTCGGGTTATTTTGGGCTTAACGATCAGGAACATTCACCGGTATAGCCATTGCTAAAGGTATTTATAAAGGAATGAGATGTTACTGTGATATAATGACACAGATGGACCGGCCCAAAACTCTATCATGTTATTTAAATCCAGTAATTTTCTTGGTTTCTTTTTAAAGGAGTGATACTAGCAGTATTTTGTATGTTTAGAAGATTGCAATTAAATAAAACGAATCTTAACGCAGCTACAAAACGCAGCAGTTAATTTCAAACAACGGGATCAAACAAAATCAGTAGTTTCCTACACCGGAGCAACAAAATATTGGGTAGTGCGCATATGAAATGAAATGAAATTGTTTATTCATCCAAATAGGCCTTCACAGGCACTTAACTATAGTCAGACTCTAAATGCTCGGTTCGGAAGGTTGTTTTTGCTGAGAAGAGCCGGCAATAAAGCCGGCATAGTTTTTGAGAATGGAAATTTCCGCCCCATATTTTAAAATTATTTGTCCATTCATTATTGAAGATTCGACGCAGGCTAATAGCTTGTTAACATGATAAATTGGTTCTGACAACGCGACATAATAAAGTACTTCAGTATTATTTGTCTAACAACGCAATTCATAAGCGCGTAATGTTTTGCAAGACGCATAATTATCGAAGCAGGAAGTATTTGCATTATATATAACGACCACATTATTATAGTACAACCCTTTGAAACTGTGAAAAAAATATTCTACTCCAAGGACTTTCGAGTCTTGAACATTGAAAAATGAAATCCGAAAAAGACAATACAGTCTCAATTTGTTAGGGCTATTGCCTGAATCAAAGTTAAACGCACATAGTAAATATGCTAAATAAGGTCATTGTCATTTACACCTTTAAAAAGATATAAAAATGTACGACGACGTCAAAATATTGTTTGTCGATCGAATTAACATACAGATCATAATTTATAAAACTTGAAAATTTAAGCCCTAAAGACGGAATAATAAAAAAAGTTGGTGATATGATAGGTAATATAAAATGAGATGCAAATGGCGACTGGCACACACAACTATAGCGATGGGTACCTACTTGAGGAAGTATGCCTATAGTCTATACTCAGGATTAGCGATTGCCTTGTCTAGTCTAGAAGGCTGCAAACACGATATCCCCATGGTATTGATTACATCTTACATTGAACACTTTACATGGTTTGTATAATATCATCATAATTGTCCATAGGCGACAGCGGCCATCTTCTATTAGGTGGACAGTCTGCTTTAGACCAAGATAATATGATTGAGAATGAAAATACAAAAAGACGATATAGTTTCATTATTGAAAATATTGAAATCAGAAATAATAAATTTCATTATACAACATAATACAAGGATATACTTTTGGATAAACCAGTTTTATTAACAACCCATGTTTTGTGTAGAGGTTTCATAAAGGACATGGTATTGTTAGCCGCAAGTAATCTTTTACACCCTCCCGGACAATTCATTCCTGTTAGACCCCGATGAGAATGGCCCAAAAATAGACCCTTTGAGGACCTTCCTAACCAGAGATAAGCTATTGAATGCCAAAGGCGTCACAGCCCTTTCCCTTGAAATAGATTTACAAATGAGATCAGAAACATATAAAACTTTAGATTTCGTGTTTTGTCAAGTTGTTGGTCTTTAATGGCTTCACAAGCTTGGATTAGAAATAGGTCAATATACACTTTATGACGTTACATTATTACACCTGTAATTTTGCAGTCAGGTATATATACAACATACGTTGTTTTAATATAGTCTTTATTCTCATAGTTTAAGATGCTTTTTCTACTTCTCTTTTCTACTGCTCTTCGCTTTTGTATATGGAGAGTTGGATGCTCCTAAATACGAGGTATTGTGACTTAACAATTTGCAGTTACCGTCTCGTTCATTCATGGGATGTAGGTTCTAGCATGATGTACTCGTAGTCGTAGATGTTATTTATCGTTGAATCAATGAGGTTTTAATGGAAAATTCTGCTATGTCCATGACGAAACATAGTTGTGTTAGAACATGTGACAGGTATCCAGGTAGTCGCCTGATAGTAAGATATTGCCTTTATAGGCCTATTAGAAAGTCCAGGGGAATTGTCAAAATGCTCCCGACCTTTCTTTTTATAGTTTTTATACCACTAGGTGGCAAACAAGCTTACGGATTACCTGATGAAAAGTTTATTATTTGTACAAAACTATTTAATAAATGTAACATTGACTATCTGATAACTGATTTCATAACTCTACGAATTTGGGTGTCTCCAGCTATATTCGCGTAACAAACTGGTAATAAGAAGAAGCTTAGAAACTCTCATTGTCTGGGATCTTATAATATTTATTTAGTCAACGGATGTCTAAATAAAAGATAATTCGAGAAAATTGGAGTGATATACAAAGTAGTTCATTACCAGTTCGTTAAGCGATAGCCCCGCAAATCGATAATTGAAATTGCCGTTTTTATCAGCATCATCTCCTAGCTGGGGTAAAAGGTCACTCTTATTCCGTGGTCAATAGTTCCATTTTCCTTTGCTAATTAATAAATGATAGATAAAACGCTTGTAACGTAACTGCCACGCCTTCAATTACTAGAATTGTTTGCAATTTGCATATCAAGTTCACAGTCGTCATCGCAGTATTATGCGAATGCAGGATATCGGTAAACAAGATCGTTTGCCATTACGATTACATGAACATGTTACAAATAAACAACGATGTAACAACTGCAGCAATTGACCTGACCTGAGTATAT
Organism: Ochropacha duplaris; assembly: GCA_951361185.1. Taxonomy (NCBI): domain Eukaryota; kingdom Metazoa; phylum Arthropoda; class Insecta; order Lepidoptera; family Drepanidae; genus Ochropacha; species Ochropacha duplaris. The sequence goes on along the minus strand of OX592711.1, from coordinate 8,474,802 downwards.
ATATTTGAAAAATAGCCAATCATTTAAAAAATTGAAGATGGACTTCCGAATCAGCGCTAACTTTTGTAACTCGGGCTTTCTAGGGCATCCTTCTTTGAGTGATGGGGTTTTGCTTTCTTGCAATGGCATATGGGAATATTGATCTCTATATGGGTATATAGGGCCCCATACATTTCCAAAAATATTTGTCAGGAGGTAGGTACAGTCCAACTGGTTACAGGCTTACATTCTTCGGTAAATTGCTGTAGGATGAGCTGTATATGATGATTATGGTTATAAATCGACAGATTTTTCTATTATTCGATGCTTGGGAACCTAGCTGTTGGGACAACGTTGCGCAGCTTGTCTCGTCGCATACCTTGGACATTAGATTGAAGAAGGTGTAAGAAGGTACTTGGAATGCGCATCTTTACAACAACTTGAAGAATCTAAAAACGATCTACAGGCATGACTGTGCGCATTTTATGCAAGATCTAAACATGAATATTAAACAGATAATGCAATAGTTACATGATAATAATAACCAGCAGAAATAGTGCGGTAGGTGTGCAATCTTTCAAGCCAGAAAGGTAACCCTAGTACATTCAGTAAAGACGGTATTTTGTTGCACATTTCTTACAATTGTGATTATTTTAGTAGATTCATCAGCTGTTTTAACAGCATTTTGAGATTTCTTTGAGAACGTCGAATTCTCACAGCCAAATAACACTCAAATTCTCTGACTAATTATAACAAAGAATGAACGAATCTTCCGGAAAATTCCGTCTTATTAAAAGTCGCTGTAACCAAGAGATGTGATCTATTCACGTCTAATTCATTGGACACACCGGCAACCGAATCATTGTTAGAATAATTTTATCGACGCAATACCACGCCTTCCGAATTACACATTTTTTTTTTTTTTTTTTTATATTCTATAGGCTTGTGTTTGACCACGATCTCACCATGGTAAGTGATGATGTGGCCGAAGGTGGTAAGCACACAAAGCCTAGATGGGAACTGGCTCTCAAGTGCAGCTGTCGGAACACACCGATAGGTGTTTGGCGACAGATTTTCAACTTGAGGGTGGTAGCCAGCCAGTCGGGTACTACAAAGTACCCTACCACCGTGCTATGGTTTCCTCACGATGTTTTCCTTCACCGAAAGCTCAAGCTCATTGTAGGATTCGAACCCACGACCTTCGCCGCGGTATTCGACGTCACTTACCACTGAGCTATCATCGCCTTAATAATATGTATATAATGCCCAGACTAACGTCATTGCCTGTGGGCGTCAGCTTTCCACGGCTTCGGCCTTGGACTTCGTGAGGAGTCGTAAATCTTCGTAGACAGCCATTGTTTAGATTGTTACGCTTTGTTTTGCCGGTACTTGGTTGAGATTTCAGGAGATTTGCAGCAAAATATAATTACGAATTATGTCTACACTCTCTGCCTATTATAAGTAAACAATCCTTGGCATGTAAACATCTCCTCGGTCCAATTAATTAGTATATTTACAAGTTTTGTAATAAACACGTGATTCTACGCACTTTGATCGTACGACATAATACAAGCCGCGGTTTATTACATCATAATCTTTGTTACTTTGTTATTTACATTTATTTTTAATAAATTGTAGTTGTTTTAATGGTAGTTAAGTGTCGGCTAAAAGTGATATGCACATAAACCATAAAAGAAAACTGGATATTAAGTTTAGCCGCCGAAACACGCCGATAGGTGCTTGGGGACAGATTACAGAGAACCGAATACAAATTGACCGTTGTTAGGGTTCCGTACCCAAAGGGTAAAAACGGAAACCCTATTACTAAGACTGTACTGTCCGTCTGTCTGTCTGGATATGCTATAGGCTGTATCTCATGAACCGTGATAGCTAGACAGTTGAAATTTTCACAAATTATGTATTTCTGTTGCCGATATAACAACAAATACTAAAAATAATTTAAAAAAAAAACTACAAAATTTGTCAGAATCCCTCGGTGCGCGAGTCCGACTCACACTTGACCAGTTTTTTATTTTTATTGTGTTTGAAGACGCTAATATTCGAAATCACAGATATTAAATGCGTTAGCTTGGCGCTTCGATTAAATAATTATGCTTTGTTTCAAACCAATTTTCAATATCTAGATTATACATAAAGCATGCGCAGTCGATGTTGCCGGTGAAACTGTGATCACAATAAAGTGAAACTTCACGGTGAATTTGAAACGTCCGTATTGTACACATTTTAGCGATTATTTCCACAAAACATAGTGCACAGATATACATTGTAAATGCATAAGTATTCTACATAAATTATTTATCCCAGTTTTTACCGCATATCGGTCTCGATGACAGTTTTTAACGATTATTCACGATGTCGTGTATCGTGATTGACGTTCCATTATTTTTAACACCTGTGTGATATGGTAGGGGAGGCGAATAGGGGATTTCGGGATTTACTCGAGCGCGGCAGATTAACATAAGGGGGGCAACTTTGCACCTTGTGAAGTACTCTCACCAAATCTGAGCCCTCTATGTAGTGTCGAACGCCTAGGGTAGCCCGTCAGATTAGTAAAAAAAAATCGATGGTTTGAAATACTCGAGCGCGTCAGATTAAGGTAAGGTAAGTTAGTTACATGCAAAATAGTGTACATTTCAATAATCTGACAATTTGGGCGTGACGAAAGAAAATTGGAAACTCGCAAAGTTGCAAAAAAAAAACGTCACCTGGATTTTCTCGAGCGCGATTAATTTTTTTTTTATTTAGAAGGAAATTAGTCACGAATCACGGAAATATCATAATCTGCCGATTTGCACAAGCCGAAGTAGCTAAAATCATTATTAAGTGTATAGTCCAGGAATATTATGAGTTTCACCTCAGAATGAGAGATAGTCAGCTATTAACTTGTATAAACCTTTATTTTGACACCCTAAAACTTGTCTCAAAAGCTACTTATCTTAGGGTGCCCGCGACTACTGATTTTTCAAGGTCAAAAGTCAAAAAATCATTTATTGCAAATATCTCTTTCCTATGGGTTTTTTGGTACATGTATTCATAATAAATATTGTAGAAGATTAAATTCTCTACAACTTTTGTGCAAACATTTTTTCAATATCTTGAACCATTTTCGAGATTTCGATATTTTTTATATATTTTTTTTTTCAATCCGTCAGATTAAGGAAATCCCTCAACATAATTGTCAGATTATGGGTCAGTACAACAAGGCCATCAAGAAGAACCGCCTGTATAAAAATCTGACGCGCTCGAGTAAATCAAGGTCACGATTTTTTTTTGCATTTTCAAAAATCGGCCCTGACTGATGGTCGCGTCCAAATCGTCAGTCTTTAAAATAGGAGCTACTGGAGGGTTCACTTAACATCCCTTATCAATGTCTGACGCGCTCGAGTAAATTTTTTTTTAAAATATTTTCGACCCCTTCGTACGGCCACCCCCACCACGCAAAACGGCAGATTATAATTTTTCCGTTATCAGACAGACGTGGCGCGACTACCCTATTAATATCTGACGCGCTCGAGTATTTCTTGGTGACTGTTTTTTTTTACATTTTTGAAACCCTGTAGACGCTTCCCCCCACCGCTGAATGGGAAAATATCACATAACCTTTTTTTCTTTATTCCACCTAATCTTCAAATTCCAGTAGGTCCCAAAGACGCTCGAGTAACTACAAATTTAGCATCATTGCCTCCCCTACCAATACAATGATATTGAAATTGTACCAAATCGTTATTTGTTGCTTATTTCACGAGCACTACACGTAGGTATTGCAACATAGTGAATCGGTGTGCAAGTTTTTAAACATGAATTTCGGAAACATTCGGTTATTATTCGTAAGTTTCAAACAAACTTTTTACTCGGAACTTTTTAGTTGGATGCACTATGGATATCCAACTAAAATCGGATTTTTAATTAAATGAAGTAAACTGACAGTTACGGACGAGTGCACTGTGATTAAGATTTTTTGAGAAACGAAATATTTATTACGACAACTGTCAAGTCACTCTTTTTACTGTATGGTATTCGTTGATTTAAAAACAGGGTCCGAATTACATCGTAAACAGACAAGCATACAAACAGAGATTTACATTTATAATAACATTTTATCTACGCTTCAGTTTTTCTTACTACTTACCGGACACTGTATATGAAAATGCATTCCTATTTCCCTTGGTCACGCCATAAATTGAGAATGAACTTTCTTGATTGAATTGTCCTATTCAATAAGGTGAGGTTCAATTGAAGCATTGTAACAGATACGTTCGTCCTTCGCAGTATTCTTAAAGTGGTATCATTTTATCAATTTATAGTAATATTGTACCCATTTTTTTTTCATATTTGTGGTATGGCATAACGTCTGTGGTTCAGGGTTCAACCTTTGTAAATGTTTAAATAATGAGAGAACAATACGTTGTCGAAACTAATATTATAAAGAGGAAAGATTAGATTTTTTGTTTGTTACAATTTAACTCAAAAATTACTACCCATTAAAAAAGTTGAATGTCGGAACAAATCATACCAACTGGGAGCTTTACCGGTGTGCACCGCGTAAATCAAATTCGTGCGAAGCTTTGGCACCCTTTAGTATAAAAATAAATAGTAAAAACAAGTTTCTGGGGTATAAATGACATAGTCATGTACATAGAGCTGCATGAGTACCTAAATATTCTAAAACCATTCGTAAGCTTGACATTAAGTGTCACCATTTTCGAGATGTTTAATATCTTTGGTAGGTCTCCCCCTAAATACTACTTACAGGACAAATGTTTACATGATAATGTTATTGTAATATCAAAATTCCCACATTTAATTACAGACCAGTGTTCATGGCCATTTCAATGAGATGGAATCAACAATATTTTATAGTTTTATATTGTCTTATTCTGGTTATACATCATCTTTGACAAGTTCAACTTGCCTCTTGATTAATGTCAGTCAATATGGAAATTGTTTCCATTGCAATCTAAAAGTGTATTCTCTTCATCTACATAACAGTACAGTATGTTTATTAGTTAATTGATTCACTCTTATATAAACTTTCTTCCTGACCTTATCCCACGCTGGGTGTGGTCGGCACAACATGTTTTCTTCCACTCCGCTCTATCACTAGTCGTCTCTGTACTCACACCTTTCATACGCATATCATTCTTCACATAGTCTCCTTATATAAACTATTCTATGTTAATAAATTAAGAAAGGTGGGCAGTTCGTCGTCGTTGTACCTGTCACGCCACAGGTAGTGGGTTTGATTCCCATTCAGTACAGACATTTGTGTGCATGAACATGTTTGTTCTGAGTCTGATTGTAATAATTATTTAAGTATATATTTACAAACAATGTAGTGTATCAGTTATTTGGTTTCAATTGCACAAGCTCTGCTCAGTTTGGGATCAGATAGACGTATGTGAAAAATGTCTGAGGATATTTATTATTATTAGTGCCAATAATGTTGTTATTTTGAATGAGATAACATGTTTATGTGGAAAATAGGTATTCGTGTCACAGTTCGGGTAAAATGTTGCAATAAGATAACTAAATACGAGAGAGAAATTTGACTTACCTTGTCGTTCATTTTGTTTCGCTTGCTTTGCCATTATGAAAACGTCACACAAATATATGTATTAGAATCTAGTATTTCATTGTAAGGAAACAAGTAAATTTATGTTACAATTTATATATTTTATGGAATTAAAGTATAACCTCAGCTGTTTTGGTTTGTTTACTCTTTCTCACAATGACGTAAACATTAGTAATGTTGGTGTGCTTGTTTTGTTCTGTAGTCTGTGGTAAACTTTTAGCGTTTAGTTACGAACAATAATTAGTTATGTTTCATCGTTTTATTTATTTATGATTTATAAATCATTAAAAATTAATATAGTGATTATTAAAAATCATGAGCTTGATTTTTATATTTTCTCATATTAGTCTGATATTTATAAATATTTAATGCGTTCGGTTACATGTAAAACTAGTTTGTTTGGACTTTCATATCTAATCGTTGGTAGCACTGTCAATGCGTCATCTGTCAGTTCACTCGCAACTTGAGATCGATTTAAACTGTTATCATTTACGATTTCACGTTTTGTTTGAAAATTAAATCTAGGCTATTTTGGTAAAAACTGCTTTAGTTGAAATAACTGAAAATATTTTTAATTACTACAATATTTTTAATATCTTCGTTTCTTTTTCAGATGCTGTCAAAAATGTGTGGACTTGTGAAAAGCTAAAAGAAGAAATACTCATCCTTTATTTATTTTCGGAGAGACATACAAACAAAATAATAAGATGTCTCAAGCTCAGCCGATCGCAGTAGAAAACGGCGTCGGCGATGAAAACCAGTAAGTATCTTACATTTTACCTTTATTTCAATTGAAGATGAAATTTAATTCTATGCTTAAATCTGGAAATAAATTTTTATTTTATTATTTATTGAGAGTAAGTCATTTGACCATTTTGACCCATTGGGTTGCGGACGGACGGAGCGGTAACATCGCTAAACTACCTCCCAAAATTGTAATCCAGGAATCGTGATTCAAGATAAAATTATTAATAAAAACTAAATACATTATTATCAAAATATATAGGTATGTTGGTTTGTAAGGAATATGTCTATGCAGAGTATTTTAAAGGTTGCGGTACACCCGGGCGCAGATTCCTAGAGGGTGCAAGCTGACCACCAAAAATTTGGATAGGTACCTATGATGCTGAGACCATGCAAGCAAGTTAAGGGTCTCATATAGCCACATGTAAAAGCAGTAAAAGAGTCAACACCACAGAGAACCATTGGAACATTTTAAAACAAAGAAATTATATTAGCCAAAGGCACCAAGATCTGTAAAAATTATGCTAAGACAACTGTTCAAATATTTTTTATTCCAGACTACAAAACTTTTCAGAATAAACACCCAGTTTAAAAAATAGATATTGTAAGTGGCTATAATCTGCAAGTAGCATATCATAGCATATCGAGAAGCATTCTGGGCACATTTATAAAAAGTGCACTCCATAGTTTTCAAATGTTTATGCACTGTGTTTTGCAACAACAAATAAAACCACTGCACTGCCTTTGTATGGACATTTCATTACCAAATGTTCCTGCTAGGTTCACCACCATATGCATGGAACAATGCAAAGGATTTTTATACACGGTGTCCCATAAATAACACGCCACAGTGACACTGGAGCTAGATTGACTTCAGGTCTATCAGATAACATCAACATGACCTTAGTAAAAGTTTTCTGGTTTTCGAGATATTGCCACTTTAAAGCTTTAAAAAAAATCTCTATGAGTAATTTGGCGACAAAAGCCGCCTGCACCATTTATTAAGTATTATTTTTTAACTCTAGTATTTCCCAAGCAGCACGACTTAAATGATAAAAATTTGAATTTTTAAAGTTTTGGCAAAAAAAAAAGTACGAATATTATACCATTTTCGAAAAAACATTACATAGGCTAGATTTTAAGATAATTTTGCTGATTCAGTCCAGTACATATTTTTTTCACAGTAATTAGTCAAACTTCAGTTTAAGTTTACGCATTAACTTAAAATGAAAAAACTTAGTAATTTTTTGAGCATAGCGTAGTAGTTTCAAATGAAATGATTACTTGATTGTCTCAGCCAACAAGGAAAAATAAATAAGTTAGAAGTTATTTATAGCCAAAACAGGCGAAAAAAAAGACCAAATCATAGTGTATTTTTTCTTTAAATGGCAATATCTCGAAAACCAGAAAACTTTTACTAAGGTCATGTTGATGTTATCTGATTGACCTGAAGCCAATCTAGCTCCAGTGTCACTCTGGCGTGTTATTTATGGGACAACCTGTATATTTATCTGTTAACTCGCACACAGTTTTAAATAAATCAAAATTCGCGCCCAATTTTCAATTAAATGTCATTGTCCCGATTGTCCCATTTGAGAACCAAGTGGTGCAGACTCTGAAACCCCGACTGTCCCAAGAAAGAACTGACAGGTTAAGATAAAAAATATAATTCTATATTTTGCGGTTAGTGACCAATAATCTGTTTTCACCTTGCAATGCATTAGTACTACAGACAGCCACGACATTCCATACTAGCCAAGTAAATATTTCCTTCACTTACTCACGCATCAACTCGCATACGCGTCCGTCTGTCCGCATGTTTGCATGTATGTACCGCGTCGCTCAAAATACTTTATCTCAACTAATATTATAAAGATTTGATTTCTTGTTTGTTACGATTTAACTCAAAAACTACTTGACCGATTTAAAAAAATCGTTCACCATTAGAAAGCTACATTATCCCTGATGACCATAGGCTATATTTAATCCCGGGAAAAGATAAGATCCCATGGGAACGCGGGTGAAACCGCGGAGGACAGATAGCTTTTTATTTAGCTAGCACAGGTTAAATAATGTGTGGTTGTTTTTCTCTTCCAGCGGTAGAACGTATTTCTTTTCGAGAAGTAGATCTAGCGCGTCGCTATGGCAACGGATAAGTCTGTTCATGTCTATATACTGGAAGTCCGTGATTGTGGTGTTCACACCATTGATCTTGCTGCCGATACCTGTATTGAATTCTGGTCCGGTGAGTGAAATATTATTGTCATTTTTTTTCCTCGGATATTTGTTCACACACGGCTATCTGATCCCAAACTAAGCAGAGCTTGTAATATGGAAACCAGATGAGTGATATACTACAATGATGAATAATTATGACCTCGGATACCACAGTCCACGGCTTGAGCTTTCGGTGAAGGAGTTAAGTTAAAGTCTGATCATTTTGTAGTATAAGTAATCTGGTTTCTATATTACGAATTACAAGCTTTGCTTAGTTTGGGATGAGATGGCTGTGTGACGATTGTTCTACTTAATCTGTAGAATAGATAATTTCAATTTCAAATAAATTGTGTTTTTTTTTTATATTAGAAGTCTTACAAGCAGGCAGACAGGTCACCTGATGGTAAGCGACATCCGTCATCATTAGCAATACCAATCATATGATTACCAACGTTACAATGCCTTGAAGGTAACTGGCTCTCAAGAGAAACTGCCGGAACACCGATAGGTGCTTGGAGACAGATTTTGAACTTGAGGGTGGTAGCCAATCAGTCGAGTACTACAAAGTACCCTATCACCGTGTTATGATTTCTCCACGATGTTTTCCTTCACTGCAAACTCAAACTGATGGTAATATTCGATCCCAGGACCTTCGCCGCGGTATCCGACGTCTCTACCACTAATCTATTAACGCGTTAAATAATTATTACTTCATTCCTGTAAAACATTATAAGATTCCTCAATGGAGAATGTTACTAGGTATGCCAAATCGGTTGAAAGTTTGTTACAGTAAAGCTTGTATGTATACAAATACACTAGTTTTTGTTGTAGTCAAAAATACCTATTAGTTTAGATTTTACAGGCATTTAAACTTACGATCAAATCGAGTCCCGCTAACAGTCACGTGACCGCATTTGACGTCAATGTGCAACACTCGCTCATAGCGGAGCGTTGCACATTGACGTCACACCGTCACACAAGTATGGCACATCGAGTACGAGTCCGCATCACACGTTTACTTCTATAAATCGGAAACTAATTGACGTATCGAAGTAATTCTTTCACTTGTATTTTTTATTTTTGACAGAGAATATGGAGAGCTAATATTCAAAATTAAGTAACATTCTTCATTATCTAGGATATCTATTTCTCTCCCCCCAGGCTTACAGATGCATGTACGTGGTCCTGATAATGGCCATCTACTGGGTATTAGAACTGCTTCCGTTACCAGTCACATCCATGTTACCAATTGTACTGTTCCCAACCATGGGTATCTTGGACTCTGACCGGACTTGTGCTGCTTACATGAAGGAGACAAATATGATGTTCATGGGAGGCCTGATGATTGCTGCGGGCGTTCAGCATTCCAAGTTACCGAAGAGGGTGGCGTTATGGACTGTGCAGGTTGTCGGTTGTTCACATCGGAGGTAAGGTTTAGAAAAAAAATTGAATATAAATATCTTGGGTCATTTTTCACACACGGCTATCTGATCTCAAACTAAGCAGAGCTTGTAATATGGAAACCAGATCACTGATATACTGCGTAATATACTACTTCTTTTTTTTGTAAATACATACTTTAATAGATAATTACACCCAGACTCAGGACAAACAGACATGTTCATGCACACAAATGTTTGTCCTGCATGGGAATCGAACCTGCGGATAAGTAGTGTGTCTCAGTCAACCAACCACGCCAACCGGCCCGTCTTATGAAAAGATATTACGGAGGAGCGAGGTGTTAATAATCATTGAATAGGGAAGATCTTCCGCCAGGCTAGGTCATGGTGCCTGGGGACCGCGGTCCAACTGTAGATGTTGGAAATATACAAGATATATGCAGATCGATTGGAAAACTTCGTTAGCGCGATGTAGTTTATTGCGGTGCCATCTATCTGGGAGTAGTGCGAACTACTTCTGTGTTGTAGATAAATCAACTTTCTAGGTCCACTCATTCCTGAGATAATCGGTGGTGACACACGGACAGATAGACAGACAGACGGACATGAGTGTGATCTTATAAGGGTTCCTTTTTTTTACCTTTTGAGGTACGGAACCGTAAAAAGTAGTTCTTAAACCCAATTTTATAAATGCCGAATAACACTTATTTACAAGACAAATAACTGTGATAAATTTTGTAATTAACATTCATGGAGAGATATCCGAAATCGTCTCGTCTCATGAATACCGGGAATTTCCACCTAAGAGGTCCCAAATTACGGACCTATTGGTGTGAAATACGCGTATAAGCCCCAAAATTAAACATTTTAATTGGTTGTCCAACAATTATTCTCCACTCTCAGTTTCGACATTATATTAAATTGCCCTACTAAGGCCCAAACTGAACAAATGCAAATTCTGCCGTAATTACTAATATTTAACTTTCCAGACTGAACTTCGGTCTGACATTCGTGACTATGTTCATATCGATGTGGGTATCAAACGCCGCCGCCACCACCATGATGGTGCCTATCGTAGAGGCCATTTTAGAAGTGTTGGAACAGGTGAGTCTTTTTTTTTATACCACAAGTGACAACGAGGCTGGCGGGTCACCTGATGGTAAGTGACTACCGTCGCCTATAGGCATTTGCAATACCAAGGGGATTGCCAATGTGTTGTACACCTTATTACAATGCCTTAAAGGCAACTGGCTCTCAAGTGCAACTGCCGGAACACACCAACAGGTGTTTATCGATAGAATTTCAACTTGAGAGTGGTAGGCAGCCAGTTGAGTACTACAAAATACCCTACCACCGTGCTTCTTGCTAAGGTTCTCTGTTCAGATGACTTCCTAACTAATGATAACATCTATATCTTCGACCTTCATAAGTGCCCTCCTATGATCTAAACTGAATAAATTTCATTCACTTAAAAAGTCACTTCTATGCTTTGATATCTAATAACTAAAGAGACACAATCAGCGACAAAAATTACCTTACCGAATCAGTGCCCACTCAAACATTTGGGTACTCTTTTAATCGAGTAGCATTCCAACGCTCCGACGGTAAACATACCTCAGTGCTTGTTTAAGATATATTTTGGCTAGCAGGTATGAGACGTAAAATTTTATTGCCTTTTGAACTTAAAAAAATTAACTAGAACTAGCCAACACAATTTGAGACAGTTTTGAGAGAACTTTTTCTTGGGATTGTTTATCTTTAGTTATTAGATATCAATGATTCTCTGTAACAAAACATCCTTGCGGACTTTTTGGCGGGAACTTGCGAAGTGACGTTGTGTTTTCGTTTTATTTTCATTAAATTCGTGTATTTTGAGTTTTATTGAATAATTTCGGTGGTGTTTTGTCCAATAAAGATCAATCTAAGTGCACAAGTGAAGTGAAATGAAATGAAAGCGTGTATCGTGACTTTCCAGGTTGTCCCAAAAAGTCCATGAAATGTTTTAGTGGAATAGCCGCCAATTTCACTAAAATTAGACCGGACTTGTATGGACGAGGACCAGACTTTACAGTGAAAGTGACAATAAAACGTGACTAAACATAAAAGATGAATATTTAAAATAAAGAAATGGCTTAAAGGTCTCGATACCAAGCCAAAAATCTTCTTAAAAAAAACATCCTTGCCTAATGCATACAGTTAACAATAGTAATGTTTGTTATTGTGTATTTACAGCAAGGCCTCGGCGACGTGTATTTGAATAGAAAGAAGAACGCATTACCTGAGAATGGTAAAGATGTAAAACCTGCAAACAAAAATCACGAGGAAGAGTGAGTAATCATTTGAAATATATATTTTACCAGCATTATTTTAGGGTTGTAATTCAATTGATTATTTTAAATGAGGACAATACAGAGATAGCTCAGTGGTAGTGACGTCGGATACCGCGGCGAAGGTCGTGGGTTCGAATCCTACAATGAGCTTGAGCTTCCGGTGAAGGAAAACATTGGAAGGAAACTATAGCACGGTGATACTTTGTAGTACCCGACTTGCTGGCTACCACCCTCAAGTTGAAAATCCATCGTCGTGTTCCGACAGCTGCACTTGAGAGCCAGTTCCCATCTAGACTGTGTGCTTACCATCTTCGCCCACATCATCACATACCATGGTGAGATTGTGGTCAAACACAAGCTTATCCAAATATAAAAATTACAAGTGTATCTAAAATTTCCATCAGAACTCCGCTGCCCAGTGACATTACAATCTGCTACTATCTGAGTATCGCGTACGCTTCGACCCTGGGAGGATGTGGAACCCTTGTAGGTACCGCCACTAACTCCGCCTTCAAAGGGATCTTTGATTCGTAAGTATATTTAGGGGCAATTTTTCATAAACCTCGGATAAGCTAATCGTCTGATAAGTCCATACAAAAACTGTTCTAAATTCAATTTAACAGCCAGATATCGCTTATCTAGCCATTGAAATCAGGCCTTAGTTAGAAAATAGCCAGCTTTACTTTCTTCTAAAACTTTAATGCATTTTGCCGCGCACTTTTTACAAAATTTATTTCTTTCTCAAAAATTAAGTGTTCAAATATATTCACGCAGACATAATTCTGAAGTAATAGTTTGTTAATTTTTTTTAAATAGTTTATTAATATTTGACCTTTCCCTATTTCACTAAAACCTACACCTTTCACCTGACTTGATTAGACTAACTTTACTGAGAATCTATAAATACTAATATTATAAAGAGGTAAAGTTTGAGAGTTTGTAGGGGGTAATCTCTGGATCTACTGAACCGATTTTGAAAATTAATTTACCAATAGAAAGCCACGTTTATTGTTATTAACCCTAAAAATGAAAAGTTCCCACGGGAACGCGGCTGAAACCGCGGGCAACAGCTAGATTTATATAACGAAATTACGAGACTAGCATAAAATTTGAATCAACATAAAAAGAGAAGGCCTGACTCATCAACGCCCAGCCTAAACCCTTGGACATAGAAAGCAAAATGTTTGCACAGGTGTTCCTTTTAAAACGTAGACAAGAAATAAGAATGGATTTTTCGAAATTCAACCCCTTCAGGGGTAAAAAAGGGGTAGGCGGGTGAAACCGCGCGGGGTGGAAAGCTTGACCTAACGGATGATTGCCAGAAGAGAAGTAATAACTTGTAATGTTTTTAATAGCGAGTTCCCCGAGTACGCGAGCTCTGTGAACTTCTTCTGGTTCATGGCATATAGTACTCCGCCCATGCTCATCATGCAGTTCTTGGTGTGGGTCGCGCTGCAGGTCACCTTCATGGGCATGTTCAGGTGAGGCGCCTTCCAAGGTCGGATCCAGCTTTACAGTCAGGGGAACGTCGTAATAGTCGATGACAGGCTAAGGCTCCAATTCGACCTTGACGTCACTTTCCTACACTACCCATAACCTACTATTGTTTTAGCAGAAAAAACCTCAGATATAACAATTTAATTTTCTACCCTGTCTTTTCAGAGAAATAAAATCTGTGAAGTTTTTTTTTTTGACCACAATCTCACCTAGGTAAGTGATGATGTGGCCGAAGGTGGTAAGCACACAAAGCCTAGGTAGGGACTGGCTCAAAAATGCAGCTTTGATGAATGAGGGTGGTAGCCTGCCAGTCGGGTACTACAAAGTACCTTACTATCGTGCTATGGTTTCCTCACTATGTTTTCCGTCACCGAAACCTCAAGCTCATTGTAGGATTCGAACCCACGATAAAGACTATAAACTCGAAAGTGGCTGACGTACATATCTATTTAAATAAAAAGTAGTAAAATATTCTCTCCATTGTACAGACCGAATAGCGAAGCAGCAAAGAAAGTGAACTTGGCATCGTCAGGATCATTCACCACCATGAAGGTGATCAAGGAGAAATACAGGAACCTCGGACCTACCACCTTCCACGAAAAGGTACAAACTTGCTACTATACTACTATTGAAAACATTTATTTTGTATTCACACAAAGAGACTTGACGTCAGATTTTCAACTTGAGGGTGGTAGCCAGCCAATCGGGTACTACAAAGTACTCTATCACCGTGCTATGGTTTCCTCACGATCTTTTCCTACACGGAAAGCTCAAGCTCATTGTAGGATTCGAACCCACGACCTTCGCCGCGGTGTCCGACGTCACTACCACTGAGCTATCATCGCCTTAAACTTTAAAAGAAAAAAATCTGCATTTCAGGCTTCCGGTATGCTGTTCATCTTGGCTGTGTTCATGTACATCTTCCGTAGACCTGGGTTCATGCCCGGCTGGGCTGACGTCCTCACCACTATGTGAGTAATAAATCTTATAGTAAGAAGTAATATTTCATTGTGCACTGAGTGAATTCACAAAGATAACGAAATGAAATGAAAGGATTTAAGATAATTATGTTAAGATATATTAATTTAAGATATTATTATGCTACCATGGGTCGGCAAACCGCGGCTCGCGAGCCGCATGCCAGTTGCGGCTCTTCAAGTTCCCCTCAAAATCATTTTTTTTTGGGTGCATATGAGATCAAATATTCCGTAAATACTGCGAGCCAAATAATTGTCTTTAATTCGAACCCAAACACAGTTACTACATTTTACTACAGTCCTATTAAAATTTGGAATACAGTGAAAAACCTAAAACGGAAAACTGCGGCTCCTTACCACCATTGCCAAATAAAGACCTGTCAGGAGAAGAAACCGCGAAACAAACTCCCCGGTGTTTTTACAATCCTACTAAAGTCGTCATAATCTAATAGGCCCGTTTTGACAAGAGGGTGTCTCTTCTTGTCGCACTATGTTCGTCTCTTTTTGGCACATGATTGTTCATGTTTTTTTTCTCACCATGGTAAGTGATGATGTGGCCGAAGGTCGTAAGCATGCAAAGCCTAGATGGGAACTGGCTCTCAAGTACAGCTGTCGGAACACACCAATAGGTGCTTAGCGACAGGTTTTCATCTTGTCGCCTTTTCAGTTGGGTACTACAAAGTACTCTATGTACTCTGTAGTACCTGTAAATCTAAGTAAATCTGTCGCCAAGCACCTGTTGGTGTGTTCCGGCATTTGCACTTGAGAGCCAGTTCGCCTTTAAGGCATTGAATAGGGTGTACAACACATTAGCAATCCCCTGGTATTGCCAATGTCAATAGGCGACGGTTGTCACTTACCATCAGGTGACCCGCCGGCCTCGTTGTCACTTGTGACATAAAAAAAAAAAATAGTACCCTACCACCGTGCTATGGTTTTCTAATAATGTTTTCCTTCACCAAAAGTTAAGCTCATTGTAGGATTCGAACCGGTGGTAACTTCTGTAATTCGACCTTCATAAGTGCCCTTCTAGGACATAAACTGAATAAATGGTTTTGACTTTGACTTTACTATATATACTAAATAGATGAAAATTTAATTCCAGGAAAGTGAAAGACGGTGTGACCTCAATGTTTATTGTTATCCTGATGTTCATTCTACCCATGACTATGGATTTCGTCAAGTTCTTCACATCTTCCTCATCATGTGAGTAACATATGTTAATAACTAGTTAGCCCACGCGGTTTCACTCGCGTTCCTTTTCTTTGCGGATCCTTATGAGGAATCTAGGCAACAAGGCAGGCGGGTCACCTGATGGTAAGTGACTACCGTCGTCTATAGACATTAGAAATACCAGGGGTACCACAACTGGCTCTTAAGTGCAACTTTCGGAACCCAGAAACAGGTGTTTAGCGATTATCAACTTGAAGGTGTAGTTTCCTCACGATGTTTTCCTTCACCGAAACTTCAGCGGTTATCAGTCAGTCAGGCGGAGCATGTCTTTTTATGTAAAAAAAAACATCATTTTTTGGGTAAAATTTTAATAGTTTTTCTCACAAAAGAAGGCACTTGAAAAAGAAAAGGGGAAAAAATAATCAACTGGACTCGAACCCCGGGGTCTTCTGGTTTCGGGACCGCTCGATTTCCCCCTAGCTGTTTTTCAATGTCTGAAAACGCGTATAAAACGACTTTTTCTAAAAATTAACCCTAGCTAGATCGATTTATCGCCCCGAAACCCACTGCATACTAAATTTCAGGAAAATCATTGGAGCCGTTTCCGAGATTCAGATTATACTACATTTATTAGATAGATAATATAATTGTTATTTTCAGATGAAGAATTGGCAGCAACGAAGCCCTCGCCCGGTATTGTGACGTGGAACATTCTGAAAGAAAAAGTGCCCTGGGGTCTGATGTTCTTGTTAGGTGAGTACAATCCATCAAACTTAAAATATCTTTATGAAGTAAATAAATAAATATCCTCGGAAATTTTTCCCGCTATCTGATCCCAAACTAAGCAGAGCTTGTTATCTGGAAACCAGATGACTGATATACTTGATTTTTTTGTAAATACATACTTAAATAAATAATTACACCCAGACTCAGGACAAACAGACATGTTGATGCACACAAATGTCTGTCCTGGATGGGAATCGAACCCACGACCTGCGGCGTGACAGGTAGTGTATATCAGTTATCTGGTTTACATATTACAAGCTATACTTAGTTTGGAATCAGATAGCCGTGTGTACCAGGATATCTATACTAATATTATAAGGCTGAAGAGTTTGTTTGTTTAAACGCGCTAATCTCAGGAACTACTAGTTCGAATTGAAAAATTATTTTAGTGTTGGATAGCGCTATATAACATTGCAAAAATCGTACTTGAACGCGGGTGAAACCGCGGGGTCAGCTAGCCATGCCCAACACTTCCTTCATTAAACATCCCAGGCGGAGGCTTCGCCCTAGCGGAAGGCAGTAAAGCGACAGGACTCTCCTTAATGATCGGGTCTTCCCTCGAGGGTCTGCATGGACTGAACCACGCGGTGGTGCTGCTGGTGGTAGTGCTGGTCACGCAGTTCATCACAGAGTTCACATCCAACGTGGCCATCGCTAACCTCATCCTGCCAGTGCTCGCTAATATGGTCAGTGAAAGACTTTACCTCTGGATAAGCTTGTGTTTCAAAGTCAAAGTCAAAACCATTTATTCAGTTTAGGCCCTAGAAGGGCACTTATGAAGGTCGAATTACAGAAGTTACCACCGGTTCGGAAGTCAGCCTTCAACTGAGAAGAACCGGCAAGAAACTCAGCAAGGTTACATTTGTTAAATATTGGCTTTTTTTTTTTCAAATGTTTAACAATTTTATTCTTAAAGTAATACAAAAATTACATAAAAAATTATAACCCGCATTAGTTACCTAGTAAACTACTAGTTTGACCGCCATCTCATCATGGTGGCAAGTGATGATGTGGCCGAAGGTGTTACGCACATATCCTATATGGGAACTGGCTCTCAAGTGCAGCTGTCGGAACACACCGATTTTCAACTTGAGGGTGGCCAGCAAGTCGGGTATTACAAAGTACCCTACCACCGCGCTGTGGTTTCCTCACGATGTTTTCCTTCACAGAAAGCTCGAGCTCATTGAGCTGTCATCGCCTTATAGAGTTTAAAATGCAATGTTACTTCAAATCTTAACGAAAAAACTTAAGTGATATTTAGGAAAAATTATAGTAAAAAAGCTGTATAAGAATGTTGCATACAGTTACCACATTTTCATGCAAAATAAAATATTCTATTCTATATTCTATTGTATTCTTATATACTGACGGGCCGGTTGGCGTGGTTGGTTAACACACTACCTATCACGCCGCAGGTCGTGGGTTTGATTCCCATCCAGGACACACATTTGTGTGCATGAATGTCTGTTTGTCCTGAGTCTGGATGTAAATATCTATTTCTGTATGTATTTACAAAAAAAGTAGTACATTTAGTATATCAGTCATCTGGTTGTCCATATTACAAGCTCTGCTTAGTTTGGGATCAGATAGCCGTGTGTGAATAATGTCCCGGGATATTTATTTATTATTCTATCCCCCCCCCTCAGGCCCGAGTGCTGCGCATAGACCCTCGCTACCTGATGGTGCCAGCGACCCTGGCATGCTCCATGGCTTTCCACATGCCGGTGGGCACGCCGCCCAATGCCATCGTAGCTGGTGTCGCTCACATACCCACCTCCAAGATGGTAAGTTTATGTTAAATGCTAAAATTAACTTTATTTTTTAATTCTAGATAAGCTTGTTTTTCACCACAATCTCACCATGGTAAGTGATGAAGGTGGTAAGCACACAAAGTCTAGATGGGAACTGGCTAGATTTTAAACTAGAGGGTGGTAGCCAACCAGTCGGGTACTACAAATTACGCTACCATCGTGCTATGGTTTCCTTGCGATGTTGAATTGACCATCAAAGTTTATATTAATAAAAAGGCCACCAAAACGCTTAGACGCCATAATGCCTAGGTCAAGTGATATTACGTCACCTGCTCGTAAATAAACTTTTAGCTGTCAAGATATCTTTCATAACTTTACTGTTTACAAGCAGGTGACGTCACACTCAGAATTGACCAGTACCGAGCGTTTTCAATCACGTGGTCAACATGAAAATTTTATTTATGATTTCTTATAAATATCATACACATTTTCAAATATTACCATGACTATATTGGTTTAGAAATATTTACTGTTAAGCTAACAGCTTTATTTATATTTTCATTGTAGTCAAATACCCAATTTAATTCAGAATGATTTCTTAAATTGACTCAGTGATTCCTAATCGGCAACTTCTTTGTCCGCAGGCCGTGGGTGGTATAGGCCCGAAAATCATCACAACCCTACTAGTTTGGGGATCGTACCCCACTTGGGGTTCCATCATCTTCCCCCCACTCTCTGTTAACACAGTACCCAAAACGAATAACACTATTGTACCCAATAATATTACACTGGATTGCAGTATACTATTAAATTCACTACCTCTTATATCTAACTTCAATTGTACGATGCCAAAGATCACGCAAAACTCAACCGTATTAGCTGATGTAGCTAAAGGTGTATTCTCCTGTGATTATTTTCCGTTCAATAAGAGTTAAAATCGCGTGTAGGTTAATTTGTATTACGGGGGTGCTATGTTAGGGTGTTTTTGCGCCATAGTTATAAGTGGAATTTGGAGTGATTTATCTGTTATATACACATATGCCTACTTACATACTGATTCTATGAAGTCAATCTAATGCAGAGATCAATGATTAAGTAAAAAGGCGTAGATAGGTCTTTTTTTTTTTTTATTCTGGATAAGCTTGTGTTTGACCACAATCTCACCATGGTAAGTGATGATGTGGACGAAGGTGGTAAGCACACAAAGCCTAGATGGGAACTGGCTCTTAAGTGCAGCTGTCGGAACACACCGATAGGTACCCTACCCTACCACCGTGCTATGGTTTCCTCACGATGTTTTCCTTCACCGAAAGCTCAAGCTCATTGTAGGATTCGAACCCACGACCTTCGTCGCGGTATTCGACGTCACTTACCACTGAGCTATCATCGCCTTAACCTATCGGTCTAACTAAAAATGCCACCGTGTGTTATGAGATATTGTAATGTAGTGTGGATATTGCAATATTAAGTTATTCATGTGTGTGTTAAGTGCTATTTATCAGCCATTTTTTAAGTTCGAATGTTGTGCAAGCCTTTCTACCCCTTTTCGCTTATAATTGTGGCAGAGATCATATTTTTTTTAGAAAAAAAATTTTTCTTTGTTGATAACACTAAACGTTGTCAATAGCTTAATAAAAATAAAGAATATTGGTTAAGAAACAGGAGAAAAAGGTTGCAAATTTTATCAAAATATGTTTCGTCAGACAAATTTTCGCATTTATAATAATTGTGTGGATTCTATGTTCTTATATAGAGTGAATTTTGTCATACTACTACGGACCTGTTTATACAGGAAACAGCTGGTTATATTGCTATCTCATAAACATTTTCTCCTGTAATTAGCTTGAGATTCATTGATAAAAAGTTACAGTGAAATACAAATATCCAGGATAGAACTACTGTAACGTATTAGGAGACGGAGTGACTCGATCTCCACCTCTGTTTATCTAATAACGATATAGAGAGATAAATAGAGATAATCGAGCCGGGTGGAAGAAACTCGCAACTACAAATTTGAGTCGTGTTAGTAAATGTTTGTCGGAATATAATATTCCCAACAACGTTTATACATAGTGCCTTCCACGAAGAAGCGTCCCACACGTCCCTATGAAATGAAATTGTTTAATGAAATGAAATTGTTTATTTATCCAAATAGGCCTTCACAGGCACTTATGAATAGTCAGACTCTAAATGCTCGGTTCGGAAGGTTGCTTTTGCTGAGAAGAGCCGGCAATAAACTCAGCAATTACTCTTTTCAAAAACAACTTACACCTATTACATTCAATAATTATTATTTATCTAGTCTCACTGACAATATTTGCGTGTTATGGCGGCAAAAATAGTAATCTATAGAATTTAATTATCACTGACTTAATAAACAACAAACTTAAGCAGACCAGCCCCCACAAGCAGCACCTGTTCACGTTTACGGAACACGACGAGTCGGACTCGCGCACGAAGGGTTCCGTAAAAACGGCAAAAAAAAACACGTTTGTTGTATGGGATAAATATTTAGTAATTCTGTTTTTAGTATTTGTTGTTATAGCGGCAACAGAAATATATCATCTGTGAAAATTTCAACTGTCTAGCTATGGTGACAGACAGACGGACGGACAGACAGCGAAGTCTTAGTAATAGGGTCCCGTTTTTATCCTTTTGGTACGGAACCCTAAAAATGAGATCTTATATTTATTTGTATGGACATATAATCCTCCGTCGGCTTAACTGCGACCGTGAAAGATTTCCATACGATCTCGGTATTTAAATAACTAGATAAATATAGTGAAAATCTAGCTTAAATATATAGTGAAAATACCATCTTCATAATTTGTAACTAGGTACTAAATTCTGGATATTTTTATTTCACTGCGATAAATCTGTATTCGTAAGTGAGAATAATATGTTTCTTGTATTGCCATGTAATAATAATGCATTTCGAAATGTATACGTTTATATCGAATTCGCTATAACTATAGAAATGATAAAGGTTTATTGGATTTTGCATTTATGTATATTGCATTTTGTAAACTATTTGTCCAAAATTTGCGGTAGATTTTAGCGTTGAAAAGTATCAAAACTGGTCTCTTAACTCGCTATGCTTGTTTTTTTTTTAAATTTTATTGATAAATCCATGTCTAGACAAAAGTAGGGGGTAATTCCGTCACAAACTCGACGCTGAATCTGTAGCAAATAGCTATCTCTGTCGTTACTAAGCGATCAAGTGCGACGGCCATGGTGTTGTTTTCGAGGTCTTTAGTGAATTCGATATACACCCCATTAAAAGCATTTATATGCATATAATATTTTCAAGTAGTATATTTAAACGGATTAATGCGGGTGAGCATAAAAGTGTTTATATATAAATTGTATTATATATAATTTATTGTTTTAGAATCATTATTTTGCAAAGGAGTAAGGGACTTATAAAATTTTGTGTAAGGTTGAGTTTCCATTGAGATGTGAACTCGAGAGAAAAATTGCGATTGTCCTTGATGTGAAGCAATTGATTGTTATGTTTTGGGGTGTTTATCCACCATAGTGAAGAGAGGATAATTTCATCGATATTCGACGTATCGATAAAATTATCAAAAAAAAAAACTAAATAAGATTTCTGCCTGTGAGAACAACAAGAAACAAAACACGACCTATCTCTATTTTTATTTCTAGTTGACAAGTTTTTATTTTTATTTTATTCTGGATAAGCTTGTGTTTGACTACAATCTCACTATGGTAAGTGATGATGTGGCCGAAGGTGGTAAGCACACAAAGCCTAGATGGGAACTGGCTCTCAAGTGCAACTGCCGGAACACACCGATAGGTGCTTGGCGACAGATTTTCAACTTGAGGGTGGTAGCCAGCCAGTCCGGTACTACAAAGTACCCTACCACCGTGCAATGGTTTCCTCACGATGTTTTCCTTCACCGAAAGCTCAAGCTCATTGTAGGATTCGAACCCACGACCTTCGTCGCGGTATCTGACGTCACTTACCACTGAGCTATCATCGCCTTTTAAAGTAGTTATATCTATTGATTGACAGATTTAGGCAAAGTGAAAAGAACGATTATTATAATCAAGACAACTCTCAGCCGTGGTGGATATGCCCCCTTATGTTGAGTTTATACTTGCACGCATCAGCACATACGTGCGTCTCATTTACCCTCATTGGTAAGTCGTAAGAGAGAGCGAGGTGCGTGACAGTACGGGATGTTCCTAGATTAATTCATTTGTAATATATTGATCTGATAGTGTTTATTGAGTGTGTGTGCCAATGAAAGTAAGAATGGATTTAATATTTCTATACATATTTTAACATTCGGGGTAAATTATATATTTAATTATTATAAATAATCAATAATTATATAACTTATTAAGTATATATTTATATTTTAATTTGAATTTAATTATAAATATATATATATAATTAGAATATATAATTAGTAATATATTTGATGGTACTTATGTCCATGTCTTGAGGTAAAATTATGCGAGTATTTTTATATTTATTTTTGTATGTGTGGAGTTTATAGGTGATACTAATATCGCGTTTTATATAATTCCAATAGTAAATAATTGTAATTAACCAATTGAATGTATTGTAATATGGTTATATATTAAGGCGCGTATACTCAATATTTTTGTACCTACAAGCTACACTGTGGCGTGCAATATTTTTGTACCTACAAGCTACACTGTGGCGTGCAATATTTTTGTACCTACAAGCTACACTGTGGCGTGCAATATTTTTGTACCTACAAGCTACACTGTGGCGTGCAATATTTTTGTACCTACAAGCTACACTGTGGCGTGCAATATTTTTGAATTTTTATATATAAATACAATAACATTTTTATAAACATCTATTTGTAAATAAAATATGAACAATAATTTTTCTGCGTGTTTATTGGAAATTAAAATTTTAAAAGTATTTTATACATTTTTATAACTGCACATAATTTTTATGCTTATAATAAAGTATAAGTTGATTACCCAAGGAATTTTTCTAGTAACTTTTCAGATAAATTTCTATAGACAGTACACTAATTCAAGCTATCAAACGTGCCTATAATCTGTGATCACTTTAGTTGTGAAATATTTGCCCACATGTGGGACAGAGCGAGTGTTTGGCATTGTATACTTTGGTGGAAAAGCGACGCTGTGAAACTCGGCGTGTGGACATAGTTTTTAAGTACTGTACTTATATTTGGGACAAGAAATAATGCACAAAATGGAGGCTCGTTATGTCAAGTTGACAGATGTCTAATGACACGACATGTTTCGGTATGAGGAGGTTTGTATTAGATTTAAAAAAATAGGGAATCATAATGATTAAATACATACAGAAATATATTTTTTTATGAATCATAATATAATCGGAATAATGTAAGTTTTATCTAAAATACTCCTCATTCAAGTAATGGACGGTTGTGAATGTTATTTTTTGTCACAAATGTTATGGTGTTAGGGATGTGCTCTTTGTAAATAGCTGCGTGAAAGATTGCCAGTTGAAAAAATAAATAATATGCTGAAAGTATTTAATGTTGTTTTATTAAAATACTAGTTTTCCGCCCCGCGGTTTCACCCGCGTTCCCGTGGGATTTTTTCCTTTCTCAGGATAAAAAGTATCCTATGTGTTATTCCAGGATATGATCTACCTGTGTGACAAGTTTCATCGAAATCCGTTCAGCCGTTTTTGCGTGAAAGAGTAACAAACATCCATCTATCCAAACTTTCACATTTTTAATATTATAGTGGGATACAGGATTATTGGTAAAACACTAACGATCTTACAGGACTATATTACCATCATAAACAAAAACAAGATTCCTTTATTCCATCTAACACATTTCAATTCTGCATTTTGTTGACCTACCCACGCCTCCCTTGCACTGTCACTCGCAGTAATAGTTTTGCTTCGCGTAGAGTTCATAACATTTAGAGCGTTGAATTTAAATATTATTACTTTTGTATAGAAGTCTGTTGAATTATTAAAAGTCAAAGAACAAACGTTTATGATATTTGTAGTACAGTCCGGAGAGGTTGTTAGTGTCTTACCATATTAGATACCTACATCTAGCTCTCTGCTCTGTTAACCCTCGATCAAACATGGAAACATTCAATCCCTGATTATAGGGGTGGGTCTTTCCACCCACCGAATTGGGGGGATTCGAAAAAAAACAGATTTTCAAGGTTTTCTTTTTTTTATTTTACTCTTGAATAAGCTTGAGTTTGACCGCAATAAGGAAACTGGCTCTCAAGAGCAGCTGTCGAAATTCACCCATTGATGCTTGGCGACTGACTTTCAACTTGAGGGTGGTAGCGAGCCAGTTGGGTACTACAAAGTTTCTCACGATGTTTTCCTTCACCTAAAACTCAAGCTCACTGTAGGATTCGAACCTACGACCTTCGCCGCAGTATCCGACGTTACTACCACTGAGCTATCATCGCCTTTTTGTCAACGGATGACGGGAAAAAGCATAACCAACTAAATAAAATCACAAATTATGTAACAGTTCTACTAAATATATTGACATTCGCCCACTCGGGTTCGACGATGATGTCCGTCCAAACGGCTATGGACCATACAGCTACTGTGAACCATGTCATCACCAATGCTATCACAGTGGGACCAATGCCGGCGTACATCTGCAAGAATGTTGTGCTTTGTAAACATGGTCTAACAAGGCAAACAGGTCTCTTTATACCGTTGCCTATAGGGGGATATTAGCAATACCGGGGGATAGTCGACCTTTAATAATGCGTCGAAGGCAACTGGCTCTCAAGTGCAAATGCTGGAACACATCGACAAGTGCTTGGGGACAGATTCTTCAACTTGAGGGTAGCCAGTCAACGACTACAATTTACTAAAATCGTGCTGTAGGATTCGAACCCACGACCTTTTCACCATATTTTTATGTTTATATCGAGTCACACTGCTATTTTTCACCCGCTAGATTTTGTTTTCATCAGTTTAGTAAAGATTATTTATTACAGACTAGCTGGCCCTGCGGTTTGACCCACGTTCCCGAGGGATCTTATCCTTTCCCGGGATAAAAAGTATCCTATGTGTTATTCCAGGATATGATCTACCTGTGTGCCAAGTTTCATTAAAATCCGTTCAGCCGTTTTTGCGTGAAAAAGTAACCATCCATCCAAACTTTCACATTTTTTATGTTAGTGGGATATCAATCTGGTAAGTAAAATACCAACGACGGTAGCACAATCTAATCTCAGATGGCGCCACCGTCTTCGTGGTTTTAATTGCCTGCCCATTTGGAATAAAACATCTATACTAAAGAGGAAAGATTTGTTTGTTTGCATTGAATAGGCTCCGAAACTACTGGACCGATTTCAAAAATTCTTTCACGGTTGGAAAGCTACACTATCCCTGATGAACATAGGCTATATTTTATCCCGGAATAAGATAAGATCCCACGGGAACGCGGGTGAAACCGCGCGGAACAGCTAGTTGGTAAATAAAGTAACTTGTGTTACCATTTTCCATGGCGGTATGTGTACGTAAGCACACACCATGGAGTTGATAGGCGAGCCAGTCATCATGTGGAAGGGCAGCGAGGAGGCCAGGGTCGCAGCCATCATCAGATAGTGAGGGTTCACATGGCATAATATACTCTGTTAAAGATAATGTTAGCTATCAATCTTAGCTGTAA
Source organism: Ochropacha duplaris (assembly GCA_951361185.1). Lineage (NCBI taxonomy): Eukaryota > Metazoa > Arthropoda > Insecta > Lepidoptera > Drepanidae > Ochropacha > Ochropacha duplaris. The sequence continues at coordinate 8,448,688 of OX592711.1, read as the reverse complement.
GTTATCATGATTATATGTGACACGTGAAAAAAAAATGTACCTCTTTTATCTCCTCTATTTGTTGACTGATTTTCTTTTTGGTTAGTGGTTTATCGACGAGCTTTATAGAGATACTAGCTGTTACGCGCGGTTTCACCCGCGTTCCCAAGGGATCTTATCTTTTCCCGGGATAAAAAGTAGCCTATGTGCTAATCCAGACTGTAATCTATCTCCATGCCGAATTTCATCCAGATCCATTCAGCCGTTCTGGCGTAAATGAGTAACAAACATACATCCATCCAAACTTTCACATTTATAATATTAGTAGGATTAATAAAAAAAAAACCTAAAAATGTATGGTCTAATTTGGACTAGTAAGCGAACACTATATTAATAAATCGATAAAACTAATGGAGTATGTGTACAGGGCGACTTCACTTCGAGGTTCCATTAGATATATAATATATATTCGTCAAAACAAATCCGTTAAAGTCTTCTAAAGGACTAACCACTTTAGCAATATTCGGTAGTATACAATAAACCACGCAAGAATTGGATGCAAACTCAGTGATTATCTTGCAGATTATAATGACAACCAGCACCAGGGCTGACGGTGGCCAGCGGTGGAAGATGAGAAAGAACCTCTCAAACTCCTCAAGCATTTGAGAGTCTTTCAGGCTTTCGAAGACCGCGCCGCTTCCTCCTAGAAGACAGATATGTAATGACAAATGATTTGGTTAGAAGTAGGGTGTTGATTAAAAGCGCCGGCTATAATAATAATAACTTTATTGTGCAAAAACATAGGTACAATTAAAAAACTGTGACTTGGTTGTCAGTTCTTGCCCCAGATACGTTACTTATTTAATTATATAATATTAAAAACAAAAAAAGGACAAATTACAATAAAAAAACTTGAGAGGTGTCAAGGGACACCCGGATGGAACGAAGTTATATAAGTCGAGAGAGTATGTATATATAAAAAATTAAAAAAAACATTTCTATTTATATATATATATATATAATAATTGCTTTCTATAAGAGAGAGAGAGAGAGACAGACAGAGAAACATGCGCACGCCGCACAGCGGTCGGTGATTTTCGTAAGATGTTTTTCCGTCTAGCCCCCTTTCACAACGCGCGATAAGGAACTTCGTTCCAAAAAATTAAGGAAATATATACACGGTGTCCCAAAAATAACACGCCAGAGCGACACTGGAGCCAGATTGGCTATGTGAAGCCTGATTAACTAACGAAAAAGCACACCGATTTAAATGTGGTTTACCACTTGTTTACCGTATTTAAAATTATTTTTACGTACCTGTTATAAATAACACACTCCAGTGAATATTGTTTCTGACTAAATTCCAATTTAAACATGCCTTGCATTGAGTATTTGGTAAGGGCTTAGAATTTGAATCTGTAAAATCATAATGATCTTTAAGTTATGCATACGATGCTTGTAGAACACCATTTACTAGTGGCTCTTCATAGTCTTTTATTAGTAAATACATACATTTAAAAACATAACTTAAAACAGTAAAGGAGGAAGTTAAAACTTGTGCTTTACCTGTGCGTCTCTGAAATATACGTAAAAAGCTAAGTTTTATCGGCATTATGAACAATATTATCACACAGATCATGCAAGAAGACGATATTCTGAAGTGTCTGAAAAATACGAACATTCAAGTACCTACTTTCGGTTACCGTAAATAATTTGTACATAAATGAAAAATTAAAAAATAATAATTATCAGTAACTTACCTATGATTATTCGAACCCACAAAATCGAAATACGCCGTGCTTGTTGACATTTGTAATAATAATGTCACCAGAACTATACAACCAACGATCTTAAAATAAAAATAAAAATTCATTACTTTCCCATTATATTATCAAAAACCTTTGGCCAAAGAAATTCCCTAATCTTACTACAAAATCATAATGTTATCCAAGTATTTCCTAAACACAATCTTACCGCCTCATGAAACTTAACTCTTCCCATCTTATGATACTGTGCTGCGAGCAACGTTTTTATGTATTGAGATTCTTCCTCGGTCATCCCTATTTGCAAAGCTATATCACTCTGAGCTCTAAACATGCCTAAAAAATTAAAGTTCATCCACATGTACAGTAGAGTCTCCATCACCAATACTCCTGGTAAGTTTAGCAGCATGAAGTGCGGGAATTCTATCTTGGGACCACTTGGGAATATCCTGAAATAGTTTGATTACTTAGACTGTGATAATGTAATCACAGTCCCAGGATATAATTAAATGGCGCGAAAACAAGTAATGTATTACATTCGAAACACAAATAGACAAGCTTAAAATTGAAATAAATTTGAATTTGGAATTCTTAACCAAACGCCGGCTTTTTGAGATTTAAGTGGCCAGTTATATAAAACATCAATTTCATATGTAAGGACTTAATATAATTAAATGGGAAGTACTGACATATCAACCCAGCCTTCTCTATGTGTGATGATAAGTCGATAAAAATAATGGGTAGGTAGGAACTATTGAGTATTGTAATTTAACTCACGTTTCACAATAAATTTTGAACATTTGATTTGTTTGGCTTCCCATTAGGGTCGCTATTCCACCTGAAAGCAAAATTACAAGTTCATATTTTAAAACCTGCATCAATTTTGGTTAAATCTGAGTCGAGATATTCGGCATGATGCTTTTGCCGAAATAAACCAATGATACATTGAAACCTCGGAGTGTGATCGACCTTGTAGGTAACAATTTATTAAATATTTGCGTTATTTATAGCGTAGTTAACTTACTTACCAATTGAAGCAGAATATGCAATGCCGAGGAAATAAAACACAGTGAAATCAGTTGGTCTTGGGACACTGTAAAATACAATATAAAAGCCATTATAAATCAAATTCGAGTATTGTTCTTATTGCGGTGCTTTCCACGACGCTGTTCTGCGCTTCTACGTTACCTAGTCAATATCTTTGGAGGACCAATACAAACCTTTGTTCGTGACGATTTGATTTCTGTGTTGCTTTACCGATGGTGTGATATATTTCTAAGATTCCCATCTGAAACGAGCATCATTATTAGACAATAGACAACCTACTACGCTAATGGCGCCAAAAAAGTTAATTTTAGTTGTCAACTTTGAAAAATCTTATTTGTAGAAATACTAAGTGGTCTATGCGGACACAGTGTATTATTAAATTATTATTTACAACAAATGTACAAAATATACAAACAAATGTACAACTGTAATGTATAAAAAAACTTCATCGAGGCTGCCGCTGCTGCCGATCGGCAAGGTTCGTTGGCAGCGTTTCCTCTTTGGATGGCCAAGCTGATGTGTACCTAATTATTATTATTAATTTATAACCTCGACTTTTTTTTAATATTCATTTTCGTGGTCACGTGTTTATAATACTGTGCGGGAATAGACTACTATAAATGATATCTATCACTAAATGAAATGAATTTTATTGAGTTCGCGAAAGTTTTAAGTACTGAAAATTTCATTGAAATTAGTATGGCTGAGTGTCACTTGTTTAAGTTGACGTACCTTTTCGAGTTCAGTAAGTATGGCCTTCACTAACGGCATCATGAGTCCACAGCTCATGTTGTTTGATACCCACATCGACATAAACATACTCGTAAAGAATAACAGGAAACTTAATCTGGAATTTGTACAATAATAACTCGTTTAGAACCATTTGCAATAGCTGCACATGCTCCGTATGGATGCCACACGTTAACTAAGACGAATTGAGCGAAGTTGCTGTCGCCAAGAGAAAGGTGGGAAGACCCATGTTGCGTTTCGAGGACTGCATAAAACGTGACATGATGACTTTCGAGATCATCCCTAAGAAATGGGAAGACCTAGTTGGCGACCGCAAAAAGTGGTTAGATGCAAATACTGGTTTCAGAATTTCGTAAACAAACGTGAGAAGACACACATGAGTGCGAGAATCGCTACACCAACTCAGCCATCAAACGACCACCAGGCACCAAAAATGTGGACGCTACTGTCGCTCCCGTATCGGACTGTAGGTACAGTCACTCTAAGGCCTGCCACACGGACACTGTTTCAATCATCTATTTAAGATAGAGGCCTTTATGTAGAACCAGTCTTCGGAGAGATAGAGGCTTTCTCTGTAATTTTCTATACCTAATCTATGTTTTGGGAGACTGTTTTTTAACTTTTAGAGGTGCACTTCCCTACTATAGCACCGCTTGCTGGTGATATAGAGCTCATGTCCTCGAGCCGGTTCGATCGTCACAAACATTTACAGTTCATTTTGCTTTGGACTCGAAGAGTACTTAAAGTGAAGATCTCACCGGTAATGTGAACAGCCAAATATGAGCAGGACTTTCAAAGCTGCCCTTCTATGAACTTGACTGTATTCTATAGCTATTATAATCATCATTACGCCTGCGCAGTCCAAGAGCTCGTAGGGTACGTAGACCTGAATAGCACAACATCATGTAAGGAGAGCATACTCTGTAGTAAGATTTCGTATGTAGGAACGAAGTTCTTTTACGCAGCTTAGATACAGTAGAGTGAACTGTCAGAAATCGTCACGTAAGAAAAATGCGTTATGTCTTAGAAGTTTAAAGGAGTAATTTTATAAAGGTAGGTGCGAAATCTCATAGCACTGGTAGCTTCGTAGCTACCAGTGCTGCAGCGCATTTGTAGGCGCGCGTCATCGCAAAAAAAAAATGAGGAACGTTTTCTTTTCTGTATTGGGAGATAGAGGAGACATCTGTTTACTGTATGCTATACAATAGTTCAATGTGAAAGTTTGGATGGATGGATGGATTTATGTTTGTTACTCAATCACGCCAGAACGGCTGAACTGATCGGACTGCATATTTTTATAAACTGGTGCTTTATGATTGGAGTGAATAGATTTTTTCTGGGTAAGGGTTACCACACCACACCCTTAGCCTCTTCATTACCGATTTGTGCCCAAATGGTAGTTATATTCCAAAAAGATATAATGTGACTGACAGTGGCGGATTTACCAGTAGGCTGAGTAGGCTGGAGCCTAGGGCGGCAGATTTTAGGGGGCGGCAAATTTGGCCCAATATTTTTTTTATCTTACAGAAATAAAAAAAAACATTAGTTATACAGAAGAAACGAGTGACAAAAATTTTAATATTTTAGTAATGCACAGTATACTGAACACTCTTACGTCCGTAATCCGTATACAGAATGGAAACTTTCAGCGGGGCAGTAAGTACCTTATCCGTTGCATGCAGCTACACGAAAATGGTCTTAGGAGACTATCCATATTTTTTTATGGAACTTTGATCCTCATTCATAGATTTCCAAAAAAATGTAGTGTTAGCAAGAAAATAGCCATTTTAGACAAAAAATCTTTATGATGCAAATCGATCCTATTTCTAATACTGATCCAAAACTTCTATAGGACCAACCATCGTTGGAGTAGGTACTCTAAAAGTCACAAATTGCAATAAACTTTTCCCTTACATTTTGTAAAGAATTTGTGTAACTGAAATACAAAAAATAAAATAAAAGACAAATGATCACGTAGAATTTTACACATATCAAAAAGAAGGCGTATTAATTTTCTTTTTTTATTAACTAACATTACTTGATGATGTTATTCTTATTTAGAATCTTGCTGACCGCCATTTTGACGAATACATAAATTGATTCGTTTCTGTACCGACCTAGTGGCTGCTGACCATTTATTTGGATGAATTCCATACAAAATTGTGGTTAGTGAGTCTTTAAGTTCTTGAACACCATCGTTTTGTTTTTTGTAAACCTCAGTTTTCAGGTAGCCCCACAAAAAGAAATCTAGAGGCGTCAGATCTAGACTACGCGCTGGCCAAGAAATAGGACCATGTGTTCCTATCCATTGATCACCAAACTGTCGGTTTAAAGTAGAACGCGTACTGCGGCTGTTGTGAGGTGGAGTGCCATCTTGTTGAAAAAAACATTCTTCTTGATTCCGAGTGGTAAATCATCGACGAGCTTTTCAAGATTCTCTAATATTCTGTTGTTTTAAATGTTGGAGTTCGAAATTTGAATTGTTTTTAAACTTATCTTTTTATTCACTCAACAAAAAGATCTCAACTGTCACTAAAAAAGCTTTTGCGTAAAATTTTCATACAAAATGTACGGGAAAAGTTTTTTTGCAATTTGTGACTTTTTGAGTACTCCAACGATGGTTGGTCCGATACAAGTTTTTAGAAACAGGATCGATTGGCATCAATTTTTTTTTCTTTTTTTTTAAATCTGTGAATGGGGATCAAAATTCCATAAAAAATTATGGATAGTCTCCTAAGACCATTTTCATGTAGTTGCAACGGATAAGGTACTTCCCCTTACTGCCCCGCTGAAAGTTTCCACCCTGTATAAACGTTTACTAAATGCACTGTAAAATATAGGTACTTGTATCGTATATAGGTACAACTATACCCTAGTTCACAATCATACTAATAACGGGAAAAAGCCGACGTAATAAGGACCGTAGAACACAAATCATAAAAATGCAATTTTAGAATAAATATGATTGTGAATTAAACTAGCGTATTGAATTTCAAAGGTCAGTAGGGGCGGCAAAAATTGCATAGCCTACTAGCGGCAAATGTGAAAATCCGCCACTGGTGACTCAGGTGACGGTTTTGCTGTAGGTAATTCATGCTGACAATGTAAGATTTAAAGCTGCGCTGCCTCAAATATAATTATCCATGTTATATAAAGTAATAGGAAATAAAGAAACAAATCTTACTTCACTTAAAAAATCCTGGTCAATAATACCCATTGCCGAAGATATTGCTACAGGAACCAATGACGTCACGCTTGGATGCATTACGTCACTGATCCAGTAAATGTTAGTAACCAGAAATATGTAAAACCTTTTATACGCCTATAGAGAAAGAGGATAATTATTGCCAGATATAAATATCCATGTGAGTATATAGAAAATAACATAAATTTACCAATAGATGGCGTTATAATTGAACGTTTTATACATACATTATTATTTCCTATAAACGCTATAGGTAGCAGTATCAGTGGAGTGAGTAGAATAATAACACTTCTCCAGTATAACTTCCAAAATATTTTAAGTCTGTCCCTTTTAGTTATTATTACAATGTTTGTTTCACTGAAAATTTGGAAACGTTTATTTTTTTATCATTTTGTTGTTTTCGCTTAAGATTTATTTTAAGGCCTTACGATGAGTCTGAATCCATATCAAATACTTATTAGTAATTTTAATATTACAAGGAATTATAACTGCATACAAAAATAAGTAATATAGTCAGTAATAGCATTAGTGTGTCACAATCTCGATGGTTTACGGTCGATTCGTATGCACAAAACAAAACTAAATATATTTTATGTTTATGTATGTAAATGTGAATTATTTTGACCTATTCAACGATACTGCACTTTAGGATGATGAATGAAAAAATCAAAACCAGCCTTTATTATTTCGTAATTATTATTTACGGTACAAGTACTACAGCAGAAAGTACACAACTTATTAATTAATAGTGGCAGTGGCGTGATATTCTATTCTAAACAAATAGGTCATCATGAGAGTCTCAGATTAGTCAGAAATACCACGTGTGTTTTATAATCAGACTCGCAGACCAACTCATGAGAATATGGTTTGCTACTTTTATTTGTTGTCACAAAAAAATCGAATTTTCTAAAATAAGAATACATATATATAGTAGTTTTTGAAATTTGTTACTGGCAATACTATAACGATCTGACTGATAGAATCTGACAGCGCAAAATTTTCGTGAACATTTATCAGTTGTCAAATTGTTGTAATCAAAGTAACTTGTGTTGTAAAATAAACAAAATATCGTATTCTTTTACGAATAAAAATAAATACTAGGGATAAATTACAATGCCTGTAGAATTAGAATTCGATTATGATGTGGCTACATCATCCATGGATAAATTTTCTCAAGATGAAATTAAAGAATTACGGGAGTGGACGCAAAAATTGGATAAAACCAAATATGTGCCCAAAGACTTAACGGATAAACAATTGTTATTGTTTTACAATGCGTGCTATGGAGAAATGGACAGAACGAAGACGTGTATAGAGAAATATTATTTGTGTAGAAAAAATGCACCGGAATTTTTTGATAATCGGCATCTTAATGCGGATGAAAATATGAAAACATCTCTGGACACATTGTAAGTTATTTTTATTAAATTACAATTAAAGAAGACTTGTCTTTGCCTTTAGCTCTAGGGGCTTTTATGTAAATAAAGCCCAACCATATTTAGGATTCAGTTAAATAAACAATACAATACCCAAAATTCAGGTACAAAGAGAAACAAACAAGCTCAGTTCAAACCTAATTTGAACTCAATTAATACCAAATAGAGGTCATATTTGTTAACCTTTGTAAATTGTATTAATTTGATTGACCTTTAAGTATCACTAACTTCAACAGCATTATGTTTACAGTAATTCATAATAATTTTAAATCATTAATCTTATGTATGTGATACATGAACTTGATTAATGTATACAAAATTATTAAACAAGGTGTTAGAACTAGGGCTGGATTACAATTAAATTTAAATCAACAAAACAAATGGAGCCAGATATTGCAATAAAAATTAATAAAATTGGCTATAATTATGATCAAGTATATATTTTTATTATTTTTTTCTATAAGGCTTACAACACCATTTATTGGAAAAATATCATAACTGCTATTTTCTCAGTACTACACTATATGTATACAAAAAGGCCTATACATCTTAAATAGATGTTCTAAACAGCCTAAGTGTGGCAGGCCTTAGAGTGAATGTAAGTCCAAAATGGGAGCGACAGTAGCATCTGCAATTTGGGCATCTTAATTTAGATAACTGAGTCGTTACCAGTCAACGGCGATGCGGAGGAATTCTTCGACGCACTTTTATAGTTTATTTTATTTTAGGTAGGTTTTAGATTAGATTAGTTTTAACATAGTTATAATATTGTAAATATTTTATTGATTTTATATAGTGTTCCTTTATAATGTAGATATTAGTTAATTAAATAAATTACTATTATACTATAAATAAAAAAAAAAAAAACGGAGTCGGTGAAGTGATTATTGAGTTGATGCAAGCAAAAACTAGTTTAAATAATTCAACAATTTATATTAAACAAATAAAATATATGTGAACAGAACAACTTTTTATAACCTTCAAAATATTTTTTTAATGTTATCTGTTGGCTGAATCAAAAATGCATTTTGAAAGTTGTGTGGGGAACTAGTTCATGAATGTATCTACAGTATAGTTATTTTAATAGCTATACAGGGTGTCGTTAAGTACCAGTACCATAATGTACGTGGTCAGTCAGTCAGAAGTTTTCTCCAAAATCATAACCCATTTAAAAAGTAATATGTTCAATTTTTTTTAATAGAAATAAAAACAACAAATACAACCTTCCTATTAATCTTAAGTGTACTAAAGTGACGCCTAAAGCAGGCACTCAGCATTTTGTTGCATCAGTCGATGTAACTGACGGTCTGACGCCATGCTGATGTTAAGTTGGTGGTTGAACCCTCGATTGACGTATGGACGATGCGCAGTGGCGTAGCTAGGCGGTGCAGTGAACCGGGGCCCCCAAGCCTTTGGGGCCCCTCAGCCTCCATGAAAAAACACCTGCTTTCAACTGCTTTTAAAGTTACTTAGCTTAAGTTACTCCTTATAACATCAGCTACCTGCCAGAAAAATTCTCGTTAAGATCAGTACAGCCGTTTCGGAGATTAGCCCGAATAAATAGAAAAAAAATGAAATAATTGGTTTTTGTTATAATTTACCGAAATATATTTTCTAAATGACACATCAATTTGATTTAGTTTTGTATAGATAGGGCCCCCATTTCATTTTTGCCCCGGGGCCCATGGTTTCTTAGCTACATATTACAAGGTCTACTCTAAGCAAAATGCTAATAAGACTTACGTTTGGCAATCAAAACATCCTGCTAATATTTGCAACCTGCCCCGACTTCGCACGGGTAGCAGAGCATATGCACGCAGTGCACGCCAGTAAAGTTCCCAGTCGGCATGATTTGTTCCGACATCAACAATAATTGTCATATTCCAGCCAATATGCACAAAACTTCAATGAATTATACACTCATGAATTACTTCCATCCATTGGTGAAAACCGCATGAAAATCCTTTGAGTAGTTTTTGAGATCATCGCGAACATGCAGACAGACACGGTGGGGGAGTTTGCCTTATAATATGTACAAGGATTCCACTCAAGAGCAGGTTAATTGAGATTCATGCACGTTTTAAATTATCTAGATTATCAGTTCTTGGTAAATTCGTTATATTTATATTTATTTTTTTAGACCGCGGAAGTCTTTAAACACTTTACTTACTGTTTAAATTTATATGATAATTATAACATTTGAATTTTAAATTAGTAATTAAAAAAATGTGTTTTTGTTTCATTTGCTCGCCTTTTCATCATTGTCTTTTATGTATAATTTTATTCTCTACTAGTTAACAAAGTTGTATGACGCGCATTATTATTGAAATTTCTGTAGGAAATCAAACCATCTGTCAAGGCCTCTTCATGCACTTAAACACCTAGTCCAGTACCTTTCGAGAACTCGTCGTGTTCAAGGCTGTCCAATCTGCTTGCTTGCGCACTTTCATTAATGTTTTGTTAAAGAACTAAGATAGTATTCGAATTTTAAATCCTCCATTTTTTATATAATTATGAATTCTCTCAAGTTTAGTCGGTTAATAATTTCTACTACATAAAGCAATGCGGTGGGTAGTCTACCAAGTTGTGGTTGGTTTTAAAATGCGAATACTATCTTAGTTCTTTAAAAAAAAACTCAAATGTTTTTGCAAAGTACTTATGTAGGTGCCTCTGCTTTATGATTAGATTAAATTTTAAAAGACGTCTTGACGACCTTTTTACCTTTTGGAAGGTATCATTTAAGTATGCGGCAGTTAACCTTTGACTTGGCCATTTTTAAACTCTGCTTATAAGGTGTTGTAGGCTTAATTATGGACCTTTTCATGGATAGGCTTATGTTTAAAACCCAATCTCATCACAGAAATGGTGAGCCTCGCTCAGTGGTAGTGACGTCGGCTACCGTGGCGAACCACTGAGCTATCATCGCCTTATAACTGCCTAGTTCGAACATGAGCATTGGCCGAGCACTTTTACCTTCTCATCTGGTCAAAGTATTGCATGTTTTTAAGGTCCTAAGAGGTCGGGGACTTAGAATGTTAAAGCTACCGAAATTCTTTCCATTGAAGAACCGGCAAGAAACACTATTATTAGAAATTTATATTCAGTTCAGGAAATTGTTTTGGTTACGAAAACCGCAGTGTAACTTCGTAAATTTTATTATACTTTCTTCAATTTTTAAATCAATGAATTTTAAAAGAGAGCGCTGAAACAATATCTACGTTTTTATAATTTATGTACATAGGCACGAGTTATTCAAAACGACTACAATGCGAGAGCTCGTAAAAATGTTTAAAGCATATGAAAGTAGGTACATAGTTGTGTATTTGAAAAACTTGGTTATTTTGTACCAACTCGTATTTTTATCTTAATCTTTTATTATAAAATACATAAAATTAACTAAAAAATCCATCAGTTAAATGTAAAAATCTGAGCGTATTTTTATTTAATTCCAGCAACAGATTAAATAATATATCTATAATTAGGTTTACGACTTTTATTATTACGAAGTAATTTTTTCTTTGGTAAACTGAACTCTTAAAAATGGGGTTATATTTAAAACAATACAATTTGTACAAAGTTGTATGATGCGAATTATCCGCAAACAGAAGTGTACACAAGTGAACACAAAAAACTCAAAGTCAATTCTGGGGGCATATTTTTCAGCGGGCAAAATGGAACACAGCAAAAGAATTGAAAAGATAAATGAAATATTTAATTATTATCTGAAAATAATGTTTTTTTTAGTTGAAGTGAGATTTTCAATTATGTTAAAAAAATCTTCCACATTTCGTTATACACTGTAAGTAATTTATTATTCCGAAGAAAGAGCTTTTTATTTTTCCGTAAAAACTCGGGAAAAAACAAATAAAATCGGTATGACTTACATTATACACCTTTCCTGTCTGTTTGTTTCACGTTTGTTTGCTAATTATTTATTATTTCTCCGTATAATGTGCAGACGAAACCTGTCAGACCGGAATAGCGTATTACTATTGATTTATTTGAAATTGCGTTTTAGTTGACGTCATTGCCTTGTAAGTCATCGCGTTTATTTTATTATAGCGTTACATACAATCTATGTCAGATTTAATGATCTTTAACTGGCTTTGGCACCGCAGTTTCATAGGGAATAAAATAAAATATAGCCTATGTTAAATAGTGAGCATTCCATTGGCGAATTTTTTTTTTAAAATTAGTTCAGTAGTTCGAAAGGTTATCCTCTACAAACAATCAAAAATACAAAAAAACTTCATAATAATTTGATTTTCTTTTTTTGCAAGTTATTAATATTATTCTTTTATGTTGAAGTCTCGTTATATCACATTCACAGTAAAGCTAGTAATTTTCCCTACAAGTCAAGTTTTAGTGAAATTGGTGGCCGTTACGAAAAACGTTTCACGGTCTTTCTGGGACTAACTAAAAAGAAGTCATTCACAAGTTCCGCCAGAAAGTCCCTTTATAATATTAATATAAAAAAATAATTAGTTTAATTTTTACAGTATTCATAAGTACTTGCAAAGCCCTATTTGAATAAACACTTGAGACATCCAGTTCCTATCTAGACTTTGTGTGCTTACCACCTTCGGCCGAGTTCGGCCACATCATCACTTAGGGGTACCATGGTGAGATTGCGGTCAAAAACAATCTAATTCAAAGTTTAAAAAAACATTTCATTTCATTGGCATCGTATCTTTAATCTAAATGTTGGTACTGAAATAAATTTTTACTCATTACCCCGTTACAAATATTACCTTTTAGCCTGCTCCGCCGTGTCAGGTACCCGTGTCAAAATCAAGTTGACATTATTCCATGGCAATATGAAAGAAGGCCATACAAATAAACTTGGATGACTTAAATTTCCCACAGTTAAAGCTCTCCATAAAAGTATAATGCCCACATAATTATAATGATTTCAACCTAGAGCCATTTTGGCGGCTTGCGTAAGCAAGGCTCTAATCAATACAGCATTCGTTGTAGATGTTGTATACGTCCACGTCTGAGATAGTTACAGTAGGTATCTGTCTAGACATACAGGTACCTAAACAGTATATCAAAATGCTGAAATGAGTTTCTCATTTTATAAAGATATCGTTAAAGTGGTTTGCTTGGAATCAGAAACAGAAATGATTGTGTTGTTCCCATTTTAACGGAAATTACGAGGACGGAGGCATGATATTTGGAACAGTTAAAGTTTATATGGAGTGCAGAAGTTTATTTAAATTATTTCAATTCATATAATATGCATTGAAATAAATTAAATAATAAATTAAATACGCAAACTACCATTTGACTATTGACTATTATTACACTCTTTTTGTCAACCGATTTTCTTTTTTCAAAAATGGAAACAGTTACACCTTTTTTTCCTAAAAACTTTATGGTCGAATTTCGGTCAGAGCAATATGAACACTAGTAGTTTTTAAACTATGTTCTTGGAGTTATTTTATATTTCAAGGATTCCACCAGCCAGTTGAAGGGTCAAACAGGTTAATCAATATGTTAATTATGCCAAAATCATAATGAACTGTAACTCAAATCATCAGTGGTTATTATCTATGTTCTGGCGTTAAAACTGGTTTTTTTAGGCAGTTTTCAACAAAAAAAAACATCGGCTTCATTGACCTTCCGTATTAAAAAAAAAATGTCGCTTATTTTTTTCTAGTCGATTATGTCATTCAGGCATGTTACAATGTCGTTATTTTTTAGAGTTCCGTTCCCAATAGGGTAAAAACGGGACCCTATTACTAAAACTTTGCTGTTTTTCTGTCTGTCTGTCACCAGGCAGCTAGACAGTTGAAATTTTCACAGATGATGTATTTCTGCTGGCGCTTTAACAACAAATACTAAAAACAGGATAAAATAAATATTTAAGGGAGGCTCCCATACAACAAACGTTTTTTTGCCATTTTTACGGAACCCTTCGTGCGTGAGTCCGACTCGCACTTGGCCGTTTTTTAATATAAATAACAGGGCATTGCGTAAAATTAAAGCTGTTTTTATTTTCAGGATTTTCATCTATCTTGTCTTGAAGATTACTAATGCGCATATCTAAATACCTTTATTGATATAAGTTGAGTCATCCAAACACAATGACTGCATTAAACATGCAGGTTCATTGTTTAAAAACAATCGACTTTCTGATTACCTTTTCGCTCCGGACATTAATAACCTGTTATAAAAGGAGATCTGTCCAAGGAGACTCGTTATTTTCATTAATCTTTTTTTAATTTCAAAACGAAATAAGGTGTAAAATAATTACATAGAGTAAAATCCGTTGGGAAAAAGACTATTTTCAATAAATAAAATCATAATACGGCCTTGCTATGTTGTCGGCGGTATGCTAAAATTAGTTTTTATTTTTAAATAATTGCTTTATAGAAATATTGTATTGTGTTTTAATAATATTTTTGATTTATATTAATGTTGTAACTAAAGTTTTGAAGAGAATGAATATAATAATAAAATAATATTCTGGGATATTCATCCTAAGGTTTTCTGGTTTATTCCTTTACTTGTGCTACATAATTTAAGGCGATGATAGCTCAGTGGTAAGTGACGTCGGATACCGCGGCGAAGGTCGTGGGTTCGAATCTTACAATGAGCTTGAGCTTTCGGTGAAGGAAAACATCGTGAGGAAACCATAGCACGGTGGTAGGGTACTTTGTAGTACCCGACTGGCTGGCTACCACCCTCAAATTGAAATCTGTCGTCAAGCACCTATTAGTGTGTTCCGACAGTTGCACTTGAGAGCCAGTTCCCATCTAGGCTTTGCGTGCTTACCACCTTTGGCCACATCATCACTTACCATGGTGAGATTGTGGTCAAACACAAGCTTATCCAGAATTAAAAAAAAATGCTTTTTGCCAAATTTCATGGTTCTAAGTCAACGGGAAGTACCTACCCTATAGGGTTGATTCCCGTGCGAGAGTCAAAATATGCAGCATTAACGGCCGTATCGGGTATACGGGTTTGCAGAACTGAGTATTTGATATTAATTTTAACATTACCTATACTTCCACGCGTTCCTGTTTTTGCCTTTTGAGGTATGGCACCCTAAAAACAACATAAACAATAACAATTTTTGAGACTCGATTCCCGCGGTGAACGAACAATTTTTTTTATGTTATGCAGGCAGACGATCCACTTGTATTGCCAACCTTTTCACCAAATCTGTCCCACCCTACTGCTGTAACATTTCATAATGTGTTCTTCCCAGAGAATTCTCATACCTCCCGGGCAAGTCGTGCGAGGGCTACGACGTCATCTTCCACCGGCTTCACAACATGGAGCCTTCCAAGTACTACCTTGAGCAGGGAGTCAAGTTGCTGTTCATGACAGTTGGTGAGTACCTAAAAAACTTTAAAGGGTAGTCGGTTTTTATCTCGCCCATCTGATATCTTTCTATTTTTTTATCCTTTGACTAGTCAAAATAGACCTCAATATCTCTCGCTCGCACTTAAATTTTTTTTATAGGAAGTAAGGACTTGGTGTAAATTTCTAAAATGCCGGGGATTCTAAATTACATGTCTTAGTGCAATGGGATGCTCGTGAAGAAATTGTTCATCCAACAATGAGCTTCGGGGTAGCACGGCGGTAGGTTACTTTGTATAACGTCTGATACGAGTCACCGCATCTCAAGCAGCTGTGTTTATACGTGACCTTGTTCATGGCTGTATGCAACCAGCACCTTTGCCCACATCAACACAAAAAAACTAAGATTAGCGCCAACATGCTTCTAGCTCAAATTAAGCTCAATTAATGTCAGTAATATTCGTAGATAAATTGAATCGTTAAATACCTTAGCGTGTAAAAAACTCAATCAATGAAACTTCAGATTACGATTAAATTAATAGTTATAATATTCTTGATAAGATTATTATTTATTCGGCTGATAGATGACTTAAATTCATTGTTGTCATGGTGACTTAATTTACAATTCAAAGTTATTAATTTTAATAAATAAATGATATATCCGAGTTCATTATGGCCTCTACAACTAGAGGTATTTGTTTTATGAAGATTTGAATAACGTACTTATCCTATTACTTTATTTTCAATAGGATATACTTTTGCATAAAAATAAAGTAGATAAGTACTAGTTTTTTTTTGGACAAAGTTCTTTTACGCGACTTACGGTTCTTTTACGCGTGAACTGGTGAAAATCGTCACGTAAGAAAACAGCGTTATGCCGTGTACCAGAGTCTTAGAAGTTTAAAGGAGTAATTTTATAAAGGACTTACAAAAGCACATCTACCAGGGAAATATAAAATGTAGGATATTATTTATATAGGTTCTGTCAATTTCTTCGATTTTTTTTATTTTGTAACCTGACAGTTAGGGCACATTCAAAGGAATGTTTGATCTAATGTTGACTGGTTGACAAACGTATAAAATCAGATATTGCTCAGCTCAAATATTTAATTAATAAGGGTCATTTTTCCGTGTTTTTTTTGAGTAATTCTAATATCTCACGCTACGCAATCTCATAGCACTGGTAGCTTCGTAACTCTCTAATGCTGTTTAAAAACAAATTGAACTTTGTCCTTGACTGGGGTCCCCCAACTGCACAATAAAGGCAAAATACTCACTCTCAGAAAATAAATTAAAATTTGGCTTGATAGCTTCCTGATAGGTATCAGCTAAGATAATAATTTAACCCCGAAATGGTTCCGGAACGCGGAGGAAAACAGGTTATAAATAAAATAAAATTGTTGACTCTAAAAATGACATTGAAATTGAAGAGCCATATCATAAGTGTTAGTCATGACTAATGTAGTACCTCCACTAATTAGGAGAGCTAATATTTAGTAATTAACACTTGGAAAACACCCAAATTTGTAAATACCTAATACTAAAATGTCATTAATCTCGCACAATGTATTTCAAAACAATAATAAATAAAATTATAGATTTTTATTCGAGTAACAATACGACAACAATACAACAGATTTTTTGTACGTATATGAAATAAATATCCATTGAACAATGATTTAGCAAAAAGCATTGGCAATCCCCTGGTTGGTATTGCTAATGTCTATAGGCGACGGTAGTCACTTACCATCAGATGACCAGCCTGCTTGTT
Organism: Ochropacha duplaris; assembly: GCA_951361185.1. NCBI lineage: Eukaryota > Metazoa > Arthropoda > Insecta > Lepidoptera > Drepanidae > Ochropacha > Ochropacha duplaris. The sequence goes on along the minus strand of OX592711.1, from coordinate 8,431,426 downwards.
TATCAGACTAATAGTTTTTAAAAAAATCTTCTAATCGCATATAAGTAGGCGTGGGTCGCTGAAATCGCTTATTTATTAAAAATCAAAACACCGGGACAAGACGAAAGATTCCGGGACTTTCCACCTGGTAACCGTAAACACAATTTTTCATAATAAAAAAGAAGTTTAGAGATTCATCCATTTCATATACTTAGCAATAACTTCCATATTAGGTAATAACCTTTTACAGTCGTCTCGAAACTTTCAACACGACCTTAATTGCTTTTGCAACGTCTTACAAGATGACCTCAAAAAGATATTGCATTATTTGACAAGCTTTCTCCCCCGCTGGTTATCAATATTTTTTGAATTATTAAGGAATAACTAAAAACCATTTTTTTTTCATCTTTATTTGTTTATAAAAATTGCATTTTTTATGCTGTAAAATAATTGAAAAACATTTTTGGCTGTGTTTTCTGAACCATAATTTATTTGTAAGTAATAAAACGTTTATAAAAAAAATACGAAATCGTTTTTTTTTCCTTTGTCGCATTGTTAGTAGGTACTTATGTACCAAGGGTTTAGGCACAATAAGTCATTAGTAATAAGTCCGGATTATTATCCAGCTATAAAACTTCCGACCATCTTGGTGCTAGTGATGTTATGTTAATTTCAATTTGAATTGTTTGTTTTTTAGTTTCATGTAGGGAAATTTCTCATAATGTTCTGTATTTAAAAACCCTTGCCGCATAGTTTATCGTTCTATGAAGCCCATTATGTCCCCTTTCCGTAACAACAGTGCCATCTGTCAATTAGATTTAAGGAGATTATCATGACACATGGTATATTAGATATATTTAATGACACGTAATTCGCAAGGTCGGTTTGTCTATTAAATTTAACCATAGCCATCCGGTCTAAACCAGGCATAATAATAAAGAAATAGTTTACATCACTGTTCACTTTATTAGGACGTTATCGCCAAGCAGTTATCTCTCTCGCGCTTGGCATTACCGCGGCTGCTACGATGGACGGCAATAGTTTAGCGCGTTAATTTCATGTTTCTTATAGTTTAATTTATTGATATGACGCAGATAACACAGATTCACATAATATAAAATAACATAATTATATTTCCTAGATCCGTTCCAAGTTTAAATTAATAGAATTGTCATCGTCTTTTTTTATGGCCGTTATAATGTTGCTCGTCGTACTTGTAAAATGCGGCAACAAATACTACGCCTTAATCCTACCCGAAGCGTATCCGAGCCGAACCGAGCCATTTTTAAATGTCTTGAAATATACGTAAAAATGTAACAATACTTTCGCGAGGTCTACAGCTCATAGACTAGTAATAGTCAGATAATAAGATAACATTGAAACAGTATAAATAAAACTCATTACAAGTATTTTTAATCGTCAATTTGATTCATGTAAAATTCTAACGCTCGGTTCGGAAGCTTGCTTTTGATGAGAAGAGCCGGCAATAAACTCAGCAATTACTCTATTTGAAAAAAAAAAACAACTTAGAAATATTACTAATACCCTTATACCCCATGACAGAAATCCTAGTCATAAATTAATAAAATATATGCATTAACTTAGTGCGTTATAGGATGACGTAGGCAACGCCAAATGATTACATAAGTATAGTATTTGCCTACGTGATTAGATGACAGCGTTGTCGTAACTAGTGACGTTTAAGTGTCGATAAAGATTTATCGATATTCAATTTGTTTGGATTTAGAGATCTGTCACAATTGAATTCTCCTAACAATCGCTTCTAATGTGCTCCATAAGCGGATTGTGCTGTCGGTAATGCATTCGTGAATAAAATCTTAAGGCTTACGCATAGATTAATAATAGGTCATCGCACCGCTCTGACGTAGATGAAGCGCTCTCTTTCTCTGACAGCAAGCTGCGAAAATGCTGCAACTCAATATTTTAGTGTGTATTTGCAAGGATGCTAATGTGATTGCTGAATGGTGTAATTTCTTGCAACGAGACTGGGCTCGGTTCGGATCGGGTACGCTTCGGGTTCAACTTAGGCGTAGTAAGTATTTGTTGCCGCATTTTTCAAGTATGTCGGCGATCTCATCTGAGCGGTGCGCGAGGACTTATTAATCTATGGGCTTACGTTTAACCTTAGAATAGATACTTTATTGACATAGTTTAAAACAATCCCAAGACTCGTAATTAAAGTTATTAAATTACGTACGTTAAAGTAGTTTCCTTCACGTTTGACCTCGTGTCGTTTTATGTATTTATTACCTTATTTTTTGGTTTATAAAAGATCTGTTGATTTTATACCAAAGTTTTCTTAATACAACTTTTAGGTGTGGTTGTTAAAAAGCATATTTATTGGGCTGTTTATATGTTTCCTTATTCAATTTATTAAACGATTTCGACTTTGAGTAAATTATTTATTTTATGCTTTTAACCACATAGCACTCGATAGATCAATAATTATTCAGGGGCATATCTTGATAAATGTCCATCTAATTACAAACTAGGCAGAACTACTATGGAGGAAATCAGATAACAGTATACTTACCTAATTCTTCTTCCTCTTCCTGACCTTATCCCACGCTGGGTGTGGTCGGCACAACATGTTTTCCTCTTCCACTCCGCTCTATCACTAGTCGTCTCAGCACTCACACCTTTCATAAACATATCATTCTTCACACAGTCCATCCATACCTTCTTAGGCCTTCCTCTGCCTCTATATCCATCTACACTCTTTTTTTTGTTTTATTCTTGATAAGCTTGCGTTTGACCACAATCTCACCATGGTAAGTGATGATGTAGTGGCCGAAGGTAGTAAGCAGACAAAGCTTAGATGGGAACTGGCTCTCAAGTGCAGCTGTCGGAACACACCGATAGGTGCTTGGCGACAGATTTTCAACTTAAGGGTGGTAGCCAGCCAGTCGGGTACTACAAAGTACCCTACCACCGTGCCACGGTTTCCTCACGGTGTGAAAGAAACACCGTTCACCGAAAGCTCAAGCTTATTGTAGCATTCGAACCCACGACCTTCGCCGCGGTATTTGACGTCACTACCACTGAGCTATCATCGCCTTAAATGCTCAATACTCTTCTCGTTACATGTCTTTCATCCCTCCTCATACCAAGCCAATCTATTTCCATATATGTAACAGTATACCTACTATATACCTATAGATACATATTTTATTTAATCTATAATTAGTTTTTAAATATAAATATGATTTTGCAAAATAATCGATATCCTATCTGCAACAAAACATGTTATCTCACAACACTGTTAGCGTGTTGGAATGTTTTTTTTTATTTTGATTCAGTTTTATCAGAATATCTGCAAAATCCATTAATCACGTTTTTTTTTTGCATTTTTTATCCCCCTCCCCTTGGTGATACATGGTGAGGTTTAAGACTAACCCCCCCTCCCCCATCCAAAATCACGTGTATTTTTTTTTAGTACCAACAAGGAATCTTATTTTTTTTTACTTCGTTCGTTGCCTGGCAACCGCGAGTCAAGGTCACACGCCGCTTTTTGGTTTAGAAAGCGCGCGTTTGATGAAAAAATAAATACTCGTGATATCTTACTACCCTTGTGATGTTTCGTGATTTTTGCCGAACCCCCTCCCCCCCTTTCGAGCCTCACGTGATTAATGGACGGCACCAAATGTAGACGAAATAAAATGGACTCCAAATCACAAATTACATGTTTAAATCTTACTAATATTATAAATGTGAAAGTTTGGATGGATGGATGGATGTATGTTTGTTACTCATTTACGCCAGAACGGCAGAATGGATCTGGATGAAATTTGGCATGAAGATAGATTATAGTCTGGAATAGCACATAGACTACTTTTTTTCCCGGGAAAAGACAAGATCTCTCGGAAACGCGGGTGAAACCGCGCGGAACAGCTAGTATCTAGACACGCGGGAGCGTGTCAAGCCGAGTTCAAGAAAAACAGAACTGGCGAGCCGCACCGTGTGTAATATTACACGAACCATTTGGAGCCACTTTTGACCCCCTCATAAATCAAAAAGTATTTTACATAAACGTATCAAATTTGGCTCATATATTGAGACTTGCGAGATACATATGTGTTCTAAATTTCATAAGCTTATCTCAAGCGGTTATTTAGATATTAATGTCCAAAATTCCTCATTTTTATCACTGACTGACCTATAGACCAAAACTCTAACCCAGTTCTAGATGACCTAGAGAGTTAAAATTTGGTATGCAGATAGGTAATTAGATGAATACAAAGGAATAAATAAAAAACTGGCAATTTTTAAATAATTAGATTCTATTATGAACGCTTAACATAAATACCTAATATTACTTAGGGTACCTACGTTATTAACTGGGATTAATTATTATTTTTATATTTAGCGCACATCAATAGTGTAAAATCATTACCTACTCATAAATAATGATAAAATAATAGGCATTTAGATTTTCGGTATATACACGACGCGCGCGCGCCGAGTGACGCCGGAGCGGCGCGGGCGGGGTGGGTGGTGCGCTTTGTGACAACCGAATCGAACCGTTGACGCGAACGTCGCCGAGCGAGCGGCAGCCGCGCTCATAAGCGCCAAGTTCAATACAAAAATATTACCTGCTGTGGGCTTCGCCGCAAAAAGAATGGAGATCTGAGATTGAGTGCCAAGTTCTATGCAAAATCCAAATATGTAGTCTAAGGGCTGACTTGGCTGGTTTTCCCATACGAATTATTATTAAGTACCTACTTTTACACAGTCATGGAAGAGCCTTATGTTCGATGGGTAGTTTCTACCAGCAAGCCAAATTTTCGGAATAATAAAATAAAAAACGAAAGGTAACAGGTTTAGAACATGCGAAGGCTATATAATTCGTATGGGAAAACCAGCCAAGTCAGCCCTTAGACTACATATTTGGATTTTGCATAGAACTTGGCACTAAATCTCAGATCTCCATTCTTTTTGCGGCGAAGCCCACAGCAGGTAATATTTTTGTATTGAACTTGGCTCTCCTTTTTTACATTTATGTTTTTGGTGGTTATATATGCACGATCTATAGGTTTGGTTGTAGAAGGTTTGCCAAAAATACAAATGTGGCGAGTGATTCTTGCTACTCCAAGGTAAATATTTTGTTTTGATGTTACCTCAAAGGTAAAAGCCATATGTGGCCAGTCCATTTAAATATCCATAGCTTTGATGGATCAAGGTCTTATCCAGTCATATTTAATTACGTAACTTTAAGTGTATTATACCGCAATTTAGTTTTTTTTTCAATGGCAACTTCGGTGTACCCTAATTTGGCAACATTAATGTGCTCTTTCAATAATTCTGACCTGCGTTCCCTGGATAATGTATTTCTTATAATATCAAGTCCATGCTGCCTTACAAAAACGGGGTCAGGGCCGAAACGTAGCTACTGCCTTACTCACTTTAGCGTTTATTATATTACTAGGTTTCTCCCCGCGGTTTTAGTCGCGACCCCGTTATAATTAGCAGGAGTCTCTCCGTAAACTATCTCTTTGTAAGAAATCATGTCGATCCGTTGCTGTATTAAAGATGGACAAATCCACAAATACAATTTCACACTTACATTTTTAGTTAGTAGCTAAACCCCGCCGCGCTTTCCTGGCCTCTAATAGGCATATAATAATTATTTATAATCGTTGCCATGGCGACCGTTGTAAATCGACTGATAAAACGCTTTGAATTTCCCGTCCCGTAACAATTTCGAAATAAAAGAATATATAAAACACTTTTCCTATTAAATTGCAATGTAGTGTAATTGCAAAATTTCAAGCGATTGGCTTGAAATTTTGCAATTACTAATGACTACTTATCGGGTTTTTTGGATATAAACAAATATACGGAAGATGTAGTAAGGATTCAGAAACATCCAGGTATAATAGCTATTTTTCAATCGGGCTGGGTATAGTTTAGGCCGATGATAGCTCAGTTGTGAGTGTGACATCAGATACCACGCCGAAGGTCGTGGGATCAAATCCTACAGAGTTTGAGCTTTAGGATTTTAAGGATGTTGGCCGACCGTTGTGATGGAAATATCCTGAGACACTGGGTAGGGCTTGTTTGTAGTGTTTACACCTACGTGAGGAATTGATGTCACGCAGGTGGTATATTTTAAATTTTTAAATAATTATGTTGTGATTTTTACTAACCATGTTTTATTGTGTCATTACTAATAATGTGGATCAAATGGTCTGAAAATAAAAGATTATTATTATTATTTAGGTGAATGAACACATCGTTAGGAAACCATTACCACGGTGGTAAGTGGTTGGTAGTGTACTTTGCAGTACTCACTTGGCTGACTACCACCCTAAGTTGGAGAGAGCTGAGAGCCAGTTGCCTTCAAGGCATTTTATAGGTAAAGGTCAACAAAACATTTGTTAATCACCCAGGTATTGCTAATGTCTATAGGCGACGGTATTCAATTACCATCAGGTGACGCCTGCCTGGTTCTTATCTGTTATATAAAAAAATGCTAATATGCTGGACATCCCATATAATGAGGCGGATAAGAATGCCAGTGGTGCGGGCATCGAGCAATTTTTTTGCTAGCTCATTTTAGCCTTCGAACACCTTCACCACAAATAGCCGACATCACTACCACTGACCCATCATCGCCTTACAACAATGACCTACCGACGTCGTAACCGTAAACCCGTCTATGTATAGCCTGTATTGATTTTATCGCAGACTACCTATGTAGGTAACTCTGTAAGTATTTAAGTAGGGTTCGCCGAGGGCGCCTGTTTAGCTAGAATAATCATAGCGAATCAAAGATTATTAAAATTCCATGTAATAATCATTATAAATATTTAATTTGTTTTATGAACTTGTTGGTTGCATGCGTGTATAATTATTCTTGATGATTCAATGTCAGATAAGGTATTTATTCAAATGGTAGGTACCTACTACATAAAACCTTTATTTTAAACAGTAAGTGGTACTCAATAAAAAGTCAGCCGACTTTGTTTGCTTATTTACTTAGTCAGAACAGGCAGAATAAATCAGCAATGTTGCACCAAAAAAATAATTCTACCAATTTGGTAAATTATTAATTTCTAATGTTTTACGCTTTCAGATGCATGTCTATCAAAGCGCGGACCTCAACCTGGCTACATATTCCTTTTCGACATGCGTGGAGTAAGATTTGGACATCTGACAAGAGTTAGCTTATCGTGAGTAAATAACTATTATTTTTCTATAAGTCGGTCATCCACAAAATATGACAAGTTTTTTTAGTGAGATGGTTGTATGAGGATTTAATATAACCATTTAAGTCTGTGTTCTATTTTAAGATTGTACGACCAGACAACTGACTTTTGCTTTCATGAATAATAAAGTCAGGGAGTTAAGATATAAATTTGCACAAAATTGTGATAGTCACGGACTACAATAATAAACATTTCGTTCTTAAAATCACAAACAAATTACTATCTCATATAAGCATATTTTGTGGTACTATTTATTGAAATTTTATTGTGTAAATTGTGTAGAATAAAGAATTTATATATTTTTTAGCTTTCAAAAGGATAGACAAAGGTAAAAAAAAGTGCGTAAGGATATTTTAAGATATCTCATTGCTAATTCAGTAGTCCGTGTACAAACATGATCCCGCTAGTAAAACACTACATGGCAGATTTTAGAGATGGCAACTCTACATTAGGGCAGCTCGATCAATGTATTTAACTCCTTCTCCGTCACATGAACACGTTCTCTATCCCAAACACAAAAGAAAAACGACCCCGTAAGGCCAATTGGTTTTTTGTTGAATACTTTTACCTACTATATAATCGTCCTAACACGTCCCTAGCAACAACCGTCGATCCCAGCAAGTTTATACTAACACTCCTAATTAAAAATATAAATCTTAACTTAATATTTTTTTCCAACAATTCGCAACAGTTACGTCTAAAGAAAGTAAGGCTTGTTAAAAAGTGATGTAGTGAAAGTTCGTATTCCTTTCATAAGATTCGCTCTTTTGTATTCTAAATAATAGATACCGTGTTGCATTATTAAGTTTAAAATGTTGGAAATAACTCAGGCCTTAGGATATAACTTAAACAAGCTTTTCTTCAATTGCCCCTCTGACAATAGGTAGGTACTGAGAAGGAGAGAGCGGATTAAATGAAATATGCAAATATAGTAGGGACATGTAGAATTTTTACAATATTTCACTGATAGATCTTTTTAGATTGGAGAGTCAAGGGAATAAACTCTGACCTCTTGAGCCCACTTCATCGATGCTTGATAACCTTATGATAGAATAATCGAGATGTCATGTCCAAAAAAACAAATTACGACTAGATAACCATCATAATTAAGCATTGGTCCCATATCACCGTTACATTGTCGATTAACATCTAAATATAGTTGTTACCCAATATGTGTAATAAGTGATTATATCATTTCAGGGCTTTGAAAAAGTTTTTCCAGTACGTCCAAGAAGCGCTACCAGTGCGGATGCGCGCAATACACGTCCTAAACACAGAGCCAGTGGTCGACAAGCTGATGATCCTCATAAGGCCTTTCATGGATAAGAAGTTCTTTGATATGGTAAGGGGTTAACGATCAAAATGATCGTTTCCAATTATTAATCATGGCAGATACCTGCACCCTACAAATGAAGGTTGCACAAAAATGTATCAAATTACTAATATTTTTTTGTATCTTTTAATCACTTCTTTGGTTGTCTCTGCTATTGACTTTGTTGTCATCGGCATGGAACTTTGACCTCTATTTTGAGGAGTAGTACTCTGTTTTTAATGTTTATAAAACTACATCATGATTTGGCTAGTCGGTTGGTTCGCACTACCTTTGACGCCACAGGTAAGACAGTTAAGTGCATGAACATGTCTGTTTTTCCTGAGTCAGGGTGTAATCTATGTTCAAATATTGTAGTATATCAGTCTAATTTTTATAGTACAAGCTCTGCTTTGTTTTAGGATCAGATGGCCGTGTGTGAAAAATGCCCCAGGATACTATTATAATAATAATAATAATAATAATAAACTTTATTTGATCAAATCTCTTTTTGTTATCATTCTCTTTTTGACATAAAATTGCAAAGGAAAAAGACAGCCGAAAGATTTTCAATTTGATGTACAAAAAATATTTAAACGGTCAAAGAAACAGTCTACAACTCCGTAGCATCAATAAATTCTATAATCTGTTCGTTTACACTACCTTGTGCCTAAAGTGTTGAGTTAATATTTATTCGGGGCTTTCGTACCAGGCGGACCATGACATATAACATTTCGGTTACCTTTGCTCATGGTAACGTGATGGTATTTATTCTAGTAATTACCCAACTTAATATTTGATTTGAATTGAACTCGTTTTCTATGGAATTATTGGATGGATACTTCTCCTTTGCTTATATTTTTCTTATACCCATCGACCTACTGATAAACATATAGAAATGTGATCATTTATTAGGACGTGGGGATGGATGTAAAGATATTTGTTACTCTTTCATGCAAAAACTACTCAACGGAATTTGATGAATCTTGGCACACATGTAGATCATATCCTGGAATAAAAAATAGGATATTGAGGTGGATACAAGAGTAGGTGGCCTACGCTGCATTTATCGATCTCGCTTTAAAACTGTTAATACCAATTATATCTAGATAAATACGTGCAATGATTGTTCTAACAATTTAGTACATGATTATAATAAACTAGCTTCCACCTCGCGTTTTCACCCACCTTTTCGAGATGAAAAATAGTCTATAAGACTCAGGGTTAATGTAGCGTCATATAAGTGAAAGAATTTTAATCGGTTCAGTAGTTTAGGAGGATTACCTTCTACACACAAACTTACAAACTTTACCGCTATATAATATAAGTGTAGATAAACATTGAAGTTTTATTATTTTTATTACAGCTAAAGTTTCACAGCAAATCAGAAGACCTTGAAAAATTCTACGAAACGGTTATTCCCCGTTCATGCCTACCACCCGACTATGGTGGCACTTTACCTGACACCCAAACTTTACACAAAAAATGTGTACAACAAATACAACTGTTGGAGCCTTACTTCAAAGCCGAAGAGGAGCAGAGAGCAGCTGCTTTACCAGATAAGAAGAGAGATAAGGCCATGGAGAAGGCTTTCAAGAATCTAGACATAGATTAAGGTAATGTTTTCCTTTAGTCGTATTTGGAATCACGTAGATGGTTTTTGCTAGAATTGGTTAAGATTTTTATCTTCAAAAAGTATCTACTAAAACTAAGAAATTAAAATTCATTCCATTTCTTAGTTTTAGTAGATACTTTTTGAAGTTGTAGACGTTGTACTTTGACGTTTAAATACAAAACAAGAATGGAGGGTAGAGGTATAGAGCACCGTCTCTGTGTATGAAAAAGTGCCCATCAAAAGTAACAAGTTGCCCAAAAAATATAAAAAACGTTCACAAATACTAAATCACTCTCCTCCTTATCCCACGTTTTTTCGTCTCTATTCACTGCACAACTGAATACGGAACGCTCAGTCCATTATCTATGTATATAGGTGTTCGTTACCTCTACCCACCATAAAAATAAAGTTGAAGTAAAACTTTGATGTTGCTGACCCATTTGGTATTATATAATATCTTATCATCACATCTCCTAAACTTGATAGAATGTACAATACAAACATTAAAATTGTATTATATTTAGAATAATGCATTTGAATAAACTCATGTGTTATTCCTACTACGTGCCTACTATAATTTTATTAACTTTATTATAAAATAGTATGACTTGTGATTGTATTAGAATGTAGTAACATTATCTGTAGGTAATATTTGATTTTGTAAATGCATTTTTCATGAAAACTTTCAAACAAATTTGTCAATTCGATGCCAGTTGTAGATAAAATAGATGTTAGAGCTGCAAGCTTAGCTTAGTTTATGATATTATGTAAAGCAAAGGTAAATCAGCCACTTAGATAAGGAGTTTAAGGTGTTGTTTGTTACCTCTATAGAACTATTTTTGTCTCCAAATTATGGTATTCAAATCAAATTGAATTTATTATCTAGATTCCTATATCAATTAGCATTAAATTGTAAGAAATATAGAATAAAAATAAATCGTGCAGTAAGTATGAGATGTAGTATGAAATGAATGTATTCAAAACGGCACAATAAAAATCATTCGGAAATATATTTTTTTCAGATTTACCCGATGTGCGAGGGTTTGGGGGGAATTTTAAACGATTTATATTTTGCTGGAAATGTGAATTGTCGCTTTTTTACGTGTCCGTTTCATACCACAACTCCCCTACTTACTCCATTGGAATAAAATTTGTAATACTAGATACTTTCACTGCACACGTTACCGATGTTTATATCATTTCTTAACATGTTTAAGACTTGAAACATTTAATATGTTTATAACTCCAGTAATATTTAGTTGTAGAATTTCCCGAAATGTTATATGACGTGTATAGACACTTCAATTATTACATACATATATGTATAATAAAAAATACTTGCCTAGTATTAACTTAATTATGACATCCACATTTCGTAGCATTGATTTGATTTCATTGTTGTAGGAATGTCGAGGTTTTGAGTATAGTATATCCCTCATAGGGACCTCTTGTAGGTATCCGGTAGTGATTTTTAAAATTCAACCACTAAAGAGTTCCCTCGAGATCGTGGGTGAAACCGCGGGGAATCACTAGTTTCGTGTAAATTCGAAAAAAATCTATCGATTCGTTTTAGCTACAATATCGTATATGAGCATTTGAATATTTAAATAGTTATCCGCCCCGCGGTTTCACCCGGTTTCCCAAGGAATATTATCTTTTCCCGGCATAAAAGTATCCTGTATTTTATTCCAGGATATGATCTACCTGTGTGCCAAATTTAATCAAAGACGTTTTTGCGTGATTAAGCAACAAACATCCAAATTCGCAAACATACAAACTTTCACATTTATAATATTAGTAGGATAGTAGGATGAAACTATAACATACTATGTAGGCATGCAATTGACGTGAATTCCTATCTTTTGATAAATACATAAACATAAGTTGAAATATTCTTTAATAATTGATAATAGCTTAGGTATGTGTCTGGGTGTTGAACATCAAACTATAACTAATAGAGTTTATGTCACTTTTGCTGTGGCTAGTATCTGAGTGGCAATTGTCCTGATGGAAATCTATTTATTTAATTAGTAGAAAGCAGCTTAAGTCCAGAATAAGTACAATTTTAGTCTATAAAATATTGCCACAAATCTTTAGAATGTATGTGTAGTATATAATTGCACGAAAGATATTGTATTCATATAATGAATAAAAACTATTTAAAAGCAATGTATACAAACTTAAAAATAGGATAAAGATATAATATCAAAATATAAAATTATATTCAACGTATTTAACGAAAAGTTACGTATCTATATTTATTGTAATCAAAAGATAAAACTTAAATTCGTATCCGTCGATTCATTCAGTTGAAATGATAAAATAATAATATGCGTTTTCAAATTTGAATTTGAATTTGAAAATTTGCAATTGAAAATATGTGCTTAATTTCTTAATTGATTCGTATGTATCTATAACACAGTTACTGAGTTAGTAAAACTTATTTACTTTTAGAACTTAATTCCCATTAAACGTAGCTGTATCAATAGCTATAATATTTGGCACCTTCCTTAAGTAAAAGTTAATTCCAGTGTAGGTTCTAGTTCAAAGATTTACTTGTAGATGGCTAGTGATAAAATGAGCCAATATGACAAAATTTTAGGGACCTGAAAAAAAATTGTTGTACCTATATGTTCTTAAACTAGGTATTTCTTTTTAGTCATTTATAGGTGGTGGTATGTAGGTACTTAACTTTTGTTGTATATTTGGTGCACTATTAAGTATTTTTTTTAATGCATACAATACTAGCTGCCACCCTAAAGGTTATTGTGATATTTTCATGCTTGTGTGTTATGTTGGTTCAGAGAGCCATAATTTGTGATTTATGATAAATACATTGTTAATTCAACTACTTGTTGTTTTTCATTTAACCAATATTCATCGTAAAACAGTAAAAGTCCATTATAAAAAAAAAACAAATAAAAAATCAAATGAAAATAGCGACTTCATTGATATTTTTTATAGACGAAACAAGAAAAGATGACAAATCCAAAAACCATATGAGAGTTAGTTAAATCAGTTTCTTAACAGCTTAACCATTTGCTGCGGTAGGGCATATTTTTGGTAGAATATTGTTTTGCAAATGTGGCAGCACTAACTGTCAAACTAAAAATAACCGTCGTTCGTATGGTCGAACACCTGCCGGTCTACGTTTTTTTTGTTTACATTTATCAAACGGAATATTATGAATGAAAGTAATTGTTCTTTAACAAATAAGGTATTAAAAACTGTTCATAGATAAGTTCTGTGGAGTTTTATGTGTGATTCTACAATGTGCCAAGAAGTTATTTTGTAAAAATAAGGTAAGAATCTATTCTGTAATAAATGAAGTTTTCTGGGGTGCCGAGTAAATAACAATGATACCTACATGAGCTCCGCTACTTGGTAGAATTAAACTGTCGAATAAATTCATGAATTTCTATTTACGCTAGTTTAAAGTTTACGATTTTCTGATCACAGCAGCAAAAAAATAAGCTCTCTAATTACTTCTAGATATTAGGTATCTATATGTGAAGAAAATAAGTCACATTTAGGGTTGCTGCAGATAATTTATCAGACACTTCAAGCATGAACACCAAGATAATATTATTAAAATATTTTACTAATGCTTTACACATAAAAGTATTTAAAATGAATGGTATTACATAAAAAAAAAAGATGATATGTACCTAATATAATAAAACCAACATTGTTTAGTCTAGCCAAAACCAAGTGTGTGCAAAATGTCTACTCTGGTGGTTGCATGGAACTGTTTTTAAACATTCTGTTGCAAGATTCAATGCACGCATACTAAACAAGAGAAGTTAAACAAACGCTTGTAAAAAGTTAATGTCTCAGCTAGCAAATAGATTTAAAATCTGTTGTAATTTGTTCTAAAAAAAACTTAAATTCAGTGGCCTTATTAATAAAAAAACCGACAGTTGGGATTTTTATGAATAAGGCCAATTTTAAAATTGATTATATCTTTGTCTCAAAAGAAATATTCTCAATTTTCAGCACACAATGGACAGCGTAGACAACAACCAATTCGAAGTGAAACCTATTAATAGCAAACGCAAGACACCCTGTCCCAACGTGTTCTTAAACCCAGCTTTGGACCTCCTAGCCAACGAAGATCCCATGTGCAACAACGCAATGGAAATTGTACCGATTAAAAAGCGAAAGAGAACTAAAAGCGATATTGCTGCATTTGAAAACTCTGCCTTAGATTTAGGTATAAGTAAAGTGGCTGTCAATGAATTTCTAGTACGAGAGCTGGAAAATGTCCGTAAGAATATCAGAAATGATAACTCTATAGAATCAGTTAACGAAGCAAATATTGAATCTTCTGAACCAATTTATGCTAACGTAATAGAGATACCAGATACAAATGATAACAAAAATGAAATCAGTGAAATATCTACAATATTTAATACAAGTGAAATTGATGCTACTTCTGTATTAGAAACGAAATCATTGAACACAGCCACCATAAATAATATTACAAATGATGAAAATATATCTATCAATGCCACAAACGTACAGACAAATGTAACTAATCAAATATTTGTAAACAACACAAGCAATTTAAGCTTGAGTTTCATTGATAGACTTGCAATAAATTCGCCAGACGTTTCCAATCAATCTTTATATTTAGATGATGATTTGAATGAAAGTAATATTATGGAGATTAAAACAATAACTATTATAACTAAAAAGAAACGGATTCTAAAAAATACAAACCCATTTCTAGATCCTAATTTAAACATAACAGATGTCACTGTATCAGCTCAAAATCCATTTTTAATTGAGGATGTGACGCAGCCAGAACTGGAATATAATGAAGATATGCTAAATAGACCAGCAGGGCCTCCTATGGACCCAAACAATCTTGTTCCTCGTAGATTATTTGCCGGAGATACTAACAGCACTATATCTACTGTAAATGAATCGATGAATACAGAAAATCAAAATGAATACGAAATTGTTGATGGCTATCGATCTGAAAGTCCAATATATGAGAATGCAGATGAAATTGATACAAATTACAATAAACAAAGTAAAATTCTTGGCTATGATGTGTCGCAGTTCAGTGCTGTTGATATCATGAATTTAAATAAAAACAGAGTAGACAGTTCAAATGAATCAAATGATAGCAAGAAAGATTTAAAACATCACTTCCTCAAAGCAAGTAATAAGTTGTCAAAGAAAGTTTTTAAAACATTAAAAAAGACCTTTAAAACTGAAAAAAATCATCATGATGCTACTTTAAACCCTTATGAAGTACCGAGAAAACCTCCGAAACCAAAAGTGGTGGAAAAAGAAGCAGGAATTGAAAATCCGTGTCTAAACCTAGACAATTCAGATGAAATAGAAATTGAAGAGGTTGACGATGAGGAGCATCAATATGAAACGATTAAAACTATAAGAAATACGCGGCTAAATATGAATGTAACACCGTTAAAAGAAAGAGCTATAGACAACATAGATGTTTCACATAATAAGACTAATACGCCGGGAAAGAAGGTGCGTTTTGATTCAACACTTAATCAAGAGAAAGTTATTACTGGGACCAGTTTTGACTATGGTGTGCAAAGTCCTGGATTTGATGCTAAGATTGAAAAGTATCATGATGAACTGGAGAATTGCATTAACGAGAGGAAATTTTTGGAACAGAACATGTAAAATAGATCTTTGATTACGATTTTCTATGAATTTCCTTTAATTGAATTTTATATACAGGATGTCCGGTAAGTATTACTACAAACTTAAGGGGGAGATAGGTGGGTCACCTACCAATTATACAAAAATGAGCTCAGTAAAAATATCACCATATTTCGATATTTCTGTATTTATTTTTATGTATTTATTTTAGATATTAAATATCCCGAAAACGATGACACTTTTCTAGTAGTTGAAGTTTTTTTTTTATACTTGATAACGGCGACCCGCCCACCTACCTCCCCCTTAAGTTTGTCGTACCATTTACCGAACAGCCTGTATAAGTATTTTCTTGCCTGTGAACCATACATACATTTTATGAGGCTTACGTTTCTACCTAACTATAATAAAATTGTCCAAAGCATAATGAATCACTTAATTAATTAAGTTTTAATTTATACGTGTTTAGTTATAAGTTATACTTTTAATTTATTTATTTATGTACAATAATGATATGATGGATTATTGGTTGAATCTTGCCAAATAAAATAGTTTTTGTACCTAATATATTTTTGTTTTTCGAAAACATCTCTTGTACAGGCAAAAAGAAGAGTACTTTTCTTTTGGATAAGCTTGTCGATCAATTGTCGATATCAAACAACACTTTTTTTTTTGCTGGCATTTATCCTTTTAGGATATTTCTGCCAATGTCAAAGTATTAGAAATGGTCTTGGCTGGCTTAATACTCAAAGGGTCTTGGTCTATTTGTCACTCCGTTAATAATTTTTAGTCAATACAAAGCCTTTCAATCGCATAATTTTTCTTCAGTTTTATTTTGTGTTATAGTCACATTCTCAAATTCACTGTATATAATGTCTAATCCTCGTCCATACATGTCCAATCAGGCTTTAGTGAAATTTGGATGTTCCACTAAAACATTCACGGACTTTTTGGGA
Organism: Ochropacha duplaris; assembly: GCA_951361185.1. Lineage (NCBI taxonomy): Eukaryota > Metazoa > Arthropoda > Insecta > Lepidoptera > Drepanidae > Ochropacha > Ochropacha duplaris. The sequence continues at coordinate 8,414,698 of OX592711.1, read as the reverse complement.
CAACCTGGAAAGTCACGATACACGCTTTCATTTCATTTCACTTCACTTGTGCACTTAGATTGATCTTTATTGGACAAAACACCACCGAAATTATTCATTAAAACTTTGTGTTTTTACGAATTTAATGAAAATAAAATGAAAACGCAACGTCACTCTGCAAGTTCCCGCCAAAAAATCAAAACGATAAGAATATTGAGTAAGTGTTTTACTCAATATTCTTATCGTTAAATGTATTATTATTTTCATAGATATTGACTATCTATACAATTTAGGAGTCTGTATGTATGTCAAAATAACTTGAACTAAACGCATATGAAAGTAATATACGGTAACTTATAACAAAAACAATTTTAAATTTTATTGTCCGTCTATTGTTTTTTTTTTTTTTTTTATTCTGGATAGGCTTGTTTTTGACCACAATCTCACGATGGTAAGTGATGATGTGGCCGAAGATGGTAAGCACACCAAGCCTAGATGTAGAGTCTCAAGTGCAGCTGTCGGAACACACCGATAGGTGTTTGGCGACAGATTTTCGACTTGAGGGTGGTAGCCAGCCAGTCGGGTACTACAAAGTTCCCTACCACCGTGCTAATTGTTTCGGCTAATCTAGTTCCTAATATCCATACTAATAATATAAATGCGAAAGTGTCTACCACCCTCAAATTGAAAGTCTGCACTTCAAAGCCAGTTTCCTTCTAGACTATATAGTGAGCTTATCACCTTCGGCCATATCATCACTTACCATGGTGAGACTGCAGTCAAACACGAGCTTATCCTCTATCCATACTCTGTGTCTGTCTGTTACATCTTCGCGCTTAAACCGCTTACCGATTTAGATGAAATTTGGTATAGAGACAGATGGAACCTTGGAGAAGGACATAGGATACTGTTATCCCGGGAAAATATAAGACCCCTCGGGAACGCGGGAGAAACCGCGGGCGGAAAACTGGTAACGCAATGCCTTTGTATGTGCATTGCATCCACGTCAATTATTCTATCACATGGACATTCTCGCATAAATAAAAACATCAATTGAGTTAATAGATATCCGAGAGACCTTGTGTACAACTAGCTGCACTGTACACTGATGCACTTTATTGGATAATCGTTGCATGCACGTGGTACCTATATTCGTCGCCTACATTAAATAATGGCGATATAAACTGTTTTTCTTCCGGGAGTTATGGACATCATTTGCTTGGATGACTGTAGGTATTCTAGTGGAACTTGGTCCCACGTTTTCATGACTTCACAAGCTATTGGCGGTTGGCGTGGTTGGTTAACACACTGCCTATCACGCCGCAGGTCGTGGGTTCGATTCCCATCCAGGACAGACATTTGTGTGCATGAACATGTCTGTTTGTCCTGAGTCTGGGTGTAATTATCTATTTAAGTATGTATTTACAAAAATAAAAGTAGTATATGTAGTATATCAGTCATCTGGTTTCCATATTACAAGCTTTGCTTAGTTTGGGATCAGATAGCCGTGTGTGAAAAATATTCGAGAATATTTATTATTGGAACGAAGTTCCTTATCGCGCGTTGTGAAAGGGTGCTAGACGGAAAAAATTCTTACGAAAAATTGTCTCGACACTTTTAGTGTCAGTGTCACTTTATTGTAAGCTGTGCGGCGTGCGCATGTTTCTCTGTCTGTCCGTCTCTCTCTCTCTCTTATAGAAAGCAAGCCAGATATTTTCATTTATATATATATATATATAAATAGAAATGTTTTTTTATTTTTATATATATATATACTCTCTCGACTTATATAACTTCGTTCCATCCGGGTGTCCCTTGACACCTCTCAAGTTTTTTATTATTTATTATTATTATTCTGAGCCACAAGTCCTACATGATACTATATGCAAAAAGAAACTCCTTGATCGTTTCTATGTGAGAAAAGGACAAACCAAACACTCTAGTAACTACACCAGTAATATACTCGTATCGTACCTACTTTCTGTACTTTATGCCTCATACTATCAGACCAATATCAACACATTTGTTTGATTATTATTGACGACAGTTGAGTTTGTTGAGTTGTTTGACGTTGGCTGTAATTACCTATTTAAGTATGTATTTACTAAAAGGTATTATATGTAGTTTCCATAATGATGAAGGCGATGATAGCTCAGTGGTAAGTGACGTCGGATACCGCGGCGAAGGTCGTGGGTTCGAATCCTTACAATGAGCTTGAGCTTTCGGTGAAGGAAAACATCGTGAGGAAACCACAGCACGGTGGTAGGGTACTTAGTAGTACTCGACTGGTTGGCTACCACCCTCAAGTTGAAAATCTGTCGCCAAGCACCTGTTGGTGTGTTCCGGCAATTGCACTTGAGAGCCAGTTCGCCTTAATAAGGTGTACAACACATTAGCAATCCCCTGGTATTGCCAATGTCTATAGGCGACGGTTGTCACTTACCATCAGGTGACCCGCCTGCCTCGTTGTCACTTGTGACATAAAAAAAAAATACAAGTTCTGCTAAGTTTGGGATTAGAGCCCAAACTAAACCCGAGCTCGAAAAATTACCAAGATGGCGCTATTGCAGTTTTCAGAAAAAAACAGGGCTATTTTTAATAATTGGATAATCCATACCTACCTACAAAGACTGTCCTAATTTCAAATTATAAGCCTTTGAACTACATAATAGGCCGTTGCCGTGGGTAGAGGTTAGATACACCACGGACTGTGGGTTCGATTCCCATCCAGTACTAATATAAACTAGAGCCTAAGTAAAGAATCAACATAAACATGGATCATACAAACAAATATGTATGTACAGTCTTATAGATACAAAATAAATGTAATTTATTGTACAAATATACTAAAGTGATTTTCCGTTCCGAGAAACCTATCAGTCTCCATCAGATATGTATTGTCTATTGATTTTTTATTAGAATGCCAATCTGATACGTTGATTTGAATTTATGTCTATTGGGTATTCTATACATTTATTTACCTATGAGTTAATAAAGAAAGGACATCTAGTTTTTCTTTTTTTTTGTTGCTGGCAATCATCCTTTTAGGATATTTCTGCCAATGTCAAAGTATTTGAAATGGTCTTGGTCTATTTGTCACAAATTCAATACAAAGTCTTTCAATCGCATACATTTTCTTCAGTTTTAATTTCTTCTTTTATGTTATAGTCACATTCTCAAACTCACTGTAATGTCCAGTCCTCGTCCATACATGTCCAGTCAAGCTTTAGTGAAATTGGCGGTTGTTCCACTAAAACATTCACGGACTTTTTGGGACAACCTGGAAAGTCACGATACACGCTTTCATTTCATTTCACTTCACTTGTGCACTTAGATTGATCATTATTGGATAAAACACCACCGAAATTATTCAATAAAACGAAAACGCAACGTCACTCTGCAAGTTCCCGCCAAAAAGTCGGACATCTAGTTATTATGTTGTTTACTTAAGGTAGGCAGGCGCGGAACCAGGGGGGGCAATGGGTGCAACCCCACCTGAGTTACGATCAATTCTTCAAATATAGCGACATCACTAATTCTTCGTATCGATTCTTGGTAAACGAAGGGATCCCCGAGATTTACTGTAAGATCAAGCATCTTTTCATTTATAATATCAATGACCTAAATAGTTAATTATATGTATATGAGGCGATGATAGCTCAGTGGTAGTGACGTCGGATACCGCGGCGAAGGTCGTGAGTTCGAATCCTACAATGAGCTTGAGCTTTCGGTGAGGGAAAACACCGTGAGGAAACCATAGCTACCGCCCTCAAGTTGAAAAACTGTCGCCAAGCACCTATCGGTGTGTTCCGACAGCACTTGAGAGCCAGTTCCCATCTAAGCTTTGTGTGCTTACCACCTTCGGCCACATCATCACTTACCATGGTGAGATTGTGGTCAAACACAAGCTTAGGTAACCTATCTATTAGGCAATCTGTCACATATTTGTCAAGCAGGTTGTGAAACTGTGAGTTAAACAACAAAATCCCAAAGCAAGTTAACAAGCGTGTTTGAACAGTTGATTGTGCGAGTGTAATCACCTTTGTGTACTGTCTTTATTATTTGTTGTTAATTGCTGCAGTAGGTACCCTATAATTTTGATCGTATGTGATAGCATCTGACTGATAGCGTCATTATAGGGTTGGGTTACCAATCAATAGGGGTCATTTTCGTTTCTTTCCATCGGTAAAGTTCACGCGGTAAATTGAGACTGATTTTTGGATTACATTTATAATAATACTAGCTGTCCCCCGCGGTTTCACTCGCGTTCCCGTAGGATCTTATCTATGTTCATCAGGGATAATTTTTTTTTATGTATTTTTGTATTAGTTTAAGAATAAAATTGTTAAACATTTGAAAAAAAAGCCAATATAGTCAGATGGTCCAAAAATATTTAAAAAATGTAACCTTGCTGAGTTTCTTGCCGGTTCTTCTCAGTTGAAGGCTGACTTCCGAACCGGTGGTAACTTCTGTAATTCGACCTTCATAAGTGCCCTTCTAGGGCCTAAACTGAATAAATGGTTTTGACTTTGATAATGTAGCTTTCTAATGGTGAAAGAATTTTACAAATCGGTCCAGTAGTTTCAGAGCCTATTCAATGCAAATAAACAATCAAATCTTTCCTCTTTATAATATTAGTAAAGATAGCTCAGTGGTGACGTCGGATACCGCGGCGAAGGTTGTGGGTTCGAATCCTGCAATGAGCTTGAGCTTTCGGTGAAGGAAAATATCGTGAGGAAACCATAGCACGGTGGTAGCGTACTTTGTATGAAAGTTAATATCTGTTAAGCACCTATCGGTGTGTTCTGGCAGTTGCACTTGAGAGCCAGTTTCCTTCTAAGCTTTGTGTGCTTATTACAGATAGACGGACAGTAGAGTCTTAGTAATAGGGTTTCCCTTTTTACCCTTTGGTTACCGAACCCTAAAAAGTAATGTTACTTTTCTGGTTTGTATAGTAATACAAGCTCTGCTTAGTTTGAGATCAGATAGCCGTGTGTGAAAAATGTACGAGGATATTTATTCAATTATCTCATATAGAATTATTACTTGATATAAAACAAGCTTTGTCTTGTGATAATAATCGAAGTATTACGTCTTGTAATTGTAAACAGAGTTTTGACCTGTGACCTGGCTAAATGCGTAAATGATTTGTTTGTTCCACGCTGCCCGCCGCCGCTGCGATGTAGGCAGAAGTCATAAATTTTAGAACTAAGATGTTTGTTAGATTTCGACCTCGAATACTTAATTAAAACTAATAGAAGATCACACAGAGATGTACGTCTTGCTTTTTGGTTAATTATAGCTTTTTATTTAAATTATATGTATGTGTCTAATTATTTATTTATTGGTATTGATTTATCTACAAAGCCTTTGTTGTTAAGTAAATTAATTTTCTCTTCTATATTAAATTTCTTACTAATTGATAATTCTTTGAAATTATGACAAATCTGGAGTAATCCGGACATAATGACAGCTCTATATTAGTTTATTATATTACTGAATACGGCCCTGGTGACCTCGTTTAAAAGGATGATTGAACCCTAGCCAGAGGATGGGCACTTCGGCGCCAATCGAACAATTATTAAGCCTTACTGATAAATAAGATTTTAAAATATAATATAACTTTTGATCAAAAACATATCTTGCGGTGAAACAAGGAAAACTATTCAATACTTTTAAAACATATCTTTTTAGAAATCGGTCTCCCAACGACAAATTATATTCTAATCAGAAATAGGCGCAGTCTAAATTAACTTTTATTCCATGTTCAAATTCAAAATTAGAACACATTCGCGGTTCAAATCACTACAGCTGTTTGTTCTACCCTGCTGACCCCGTTAAAGGGGTTATCAACCTCGGCAGATAACGTTGCAAAATAAAATACAACCCCAACCCCACCCAAAGACGGTCGATAGGGTGTTTATGTACAATTTTGCCGTATAATACGACGCCAGACAACTGACCTACGATGCCAAGAATTTCATTTCCTGAATATGCTTTCACATTATTAATACCATCTAGCGATAAAAATTGTTCGTGTCTTAATGTTTTTAATGAAGATTGCCGGCTCTTCTCAACAAAAATTTAGGCTGACAATTCATGTGGAGGCATATTTAAATATAACAATATTTCACTTCATATAGCTGGTTGGTACACTATTCCCAGTTGAATCGAATTAAAATAATGTTTTTTTTTAATCTGTTTTTTTTTTACATACACTGAATCGTAGCGCGAAGATTTTGACATTATTTATTAGTCATTTGTTTTCTTACAGCCATTACATAATTTATTATAAGTTATGTTCGGTTATCGGCCTTCTATTTAAAATGTTGTTTACCCTAACTATACATATTTAAGTAGGTATGTTAATCTATCTATCTATATGATAAGTACATTTTTAGGTTTCTATAAATAACTAGCTGTCCCCCGCGGTTTCACCCATGTTTCCGTGGGATCCGCGATCCCGTGGATCCGCGTTTTATGCAGTCCTAGTCCTAACAATAATGAATACATAAAACAAATAATCATCCAATATGGTGCAGTCATTCGAAATTGATGAGCGTAGATACATATACATTTCGAAGATCCATTTTTATTTATATAGGTAGATTTGTATCTACTGTCTGTCCGGTCCTAGCTGACTAACCTATTAACGTACAGCGGGGGTAGATTAGGGGATCGCGGTTAAAACCACGGAGCAGAAAACTAGTTATAAGTATCAAAAATGTTACTATGTCTTGTTTTGTACTTTTTATGATCGTGTTCTAGTTTAAAAAGGTACGATTGAATTCCGCGCAGATGTGGTCGTGGGCTAAAGCTAGTTTATACTTCAGCATAATTTCCCTGAGCGTGTATTATTTATAATTATCCTTAAATATAATTATAATACGTACATACTATAAATTCCAAAATAAACCCATCTGTCACTTTACTATATTTAGGGCAGAAATCATAAATTAAAGTTTATTATAATAATATTTGTAGGTTCCTAAATATAGCGATCTGAAATGATTTGACGGAAATTATGAAAGGAAAATCGAGTGAGAATCTGGGAAACGATATATTACGTCAGTTGGAGCTAGTTGAAAAACGCATGCGTAGATTTATACTTTTGTTATACTGCAAATTCGTTTGAATATTAAAATTCTCTTTGTAACGCAGTATTATATAAATAATCTTAGGAGTGTTAGACATATTCCCAAACTAAGCAGAGCTTGAACCGAGGGCTAGGTTATGTAGCTGATATACAAAATAAATTACTTGAAAATACTTACTTTCATATTTATAATGAAAGGAGTAAGTAGATGCAATGCAACCTACTTACATAGAATTTTATTTTCACTAATTTATTTACCTGCGTTATTTATTATACATATAGCGTGGTAGTCAGGGCATCTAATCTCATGGACTGTCAAAATAAATAAATTTACATTTGTTATCAATAAACAAAAACAGTATTTTGTAGGCTGAAAAGACAGAGCAACGTGACATCTTGATCTCCGCGAAAAAAAAACAAAACGTCACATTTCCCGCGCTCACGTCATCCATATCCCTCGAGTCGTCGGATGTACGCATGTCTCCTATCTACTACAGTATTGAATGAACACGGTGCACGGTGTGGAGTTAACAGACTGGCTGCCTTATATTACAGCCAGTTGAGAGCTGGCTATAGAATGGCGGACTTATCGATTTACCAAGCAACAGTCTGTTAATTTTGTTCAACATTCGCATCGGTCGAAGCGCGTTGTGGCAGTGTGATTTTTACATTTTAAAACAATAAAATAAACAGTGCCTTCAGTGTTTTTACATATTTTTTTTATTGATCACCGGTAAGTAAATTAGGTCAACTGTGATTGATTGTAACACGATCGAATTGTATGGTGCGTCGATTTGTATAATTTGAAATTGATCGAAAGGCCATTGTTATTCGGTATCGTTGATCTATTTTGGCGGTAAAGAAATTAATGGCGGAAAAACTGTTTTCGTCGGAGGTTGAATGCCTATGTTGTTTTTGTTTACGGAAGAGTATTGAATATTGATTTGTGTGGTTCCGTACTTTCTGTGGTTCTGTGGCAGTGCCTGGTACCGTGATTTACGTCCTGATTGTGTATTTTTTTAGTTAAGTCATCGAAGTTCACTTAATAATAATGGTTTGCGAAATCGAAACAAAATAATAGCGAAACATTTGAAAAAACCAACGTCACAATATCATTCGTATTTTAATTCCAAATTCCAATCAAAATAAATATGAAATGCTGTGATAAAATGTTATTATAAATACTAAACTTCTATGTTTGTCTTTGATTTAATAAAAAAAAAAGTATCAAACGGAAAACCTTGATTTTGAAGGTTTTCACTTTTACTAAATTTTATTGATATTTATTTACGTTCTTTAAAAAGTCTCGTTTAAATAAAACAATAATGGAAAATAGAATCAATGAAAACATCTTTATGGCCAATAATTAGGTATTGTCCATTGTTCCGTGCGTATACTGTACCTAGATAAAGAGATTTTACTATGGAATTGTAATAAAGAACCACGACACTGATTTAAAAAAATATACCGTCGATCTTGTGATGGTCGCGGGAAGCCACTGGATGCGGGTAGCGCAAGACTGGCCATCGTGAAAGTCCTTAGTAGACCTTTGTCCAGCTGTGGTCGTCTTCCAGCTGACATGATGATGATACAAACCAGCATTTCCCAACCTTTTTAGTGCCACTTTGCCATCATTAGCGGACCCCCAAAACACTCGGTAACATTTTTTTTTAATTGACTGCTGCACGTTATAGGCACTGATCCCACCAAATACTTGGCCTTTAAATTCGGCTATTTAATATTTAATTTTCCCACCAACCCCCTAGGATAGGGGTCATCAGTTTATACAAACCTGGGGTTAGGAAACACTGATATCAACGAAACGAAACCTGAGAATTAAACTATAATCTAATTTTGTCATAAATGATAATTATTCCATGTTTTGATATTAGCCAGCACTTTTCATAATGGTTTCAGGTATATTTTTTACATTGATATTGATACTATGAGAATCATAAACTAGTTTTAATTATGGCTCTTATTCAGAGATACTTAGCTGCCATTGATCGAGAAACGTTTCGTTCCGAAGGCCGAAATTCGATGTAATTTTTTGATCAAATTGTAAATACAGAACTACTTAAAGAAAAATAAACACCTAAGAAGTGCCTACATTACAATTGAACTTATAATAAGTATTTAAACCTCATCGACATCTCAATCGATTTAAAATTTAGATGTACCTATGCATTTGATTAGTTTGAAGTACTCGGCAACTGGTCCACGATCCAATTCAACTACTCGTTTCTTTATTGATGATTAGGCTCGTGGTTCGCACTCGTGTAGGTATCCATTCATTACCGGAAAACTGAGACAAAGTCGGCGACAAAAACAATACCCATGTAACGTGGCTATTTCTGTATCCATCGCATAATAAATGCGAATCCGTAGACAACTTAACCACATCCTAACTGTCGATCAATTTTATGACATACCTGATTATATCACCGAAAAATAAGCTTTAAGTCTTAAAGATAGATACTGGTGTTCCTTGCAAGGTATACATGGGTAGGTAATGCAGTGTGCTGTCGACAGAGCTATTTTTAGGATTCCATGAAATATTAATAATGTCTCTACCTACATAGAAGCGGGCGTATCCCTCTATAATTATGTTAAATTCAGGAATATGTAACTGCTATTATCAATATTGAATACAAGATGGTTGAGGTAAAGCTTCGTCAGATTAAAAGCCGCAAATGTGAATGGTAGGAACTAAGGTGGTCCCTAGCTACACAATTCGAAATAGGTACCAAGAAAAAGATTCAGTTCATAAGTACTAATCGCTATTAAAAGTAGACAGCGATGGATTCACCATTACGGTTTTTGGTTCGGAAATCTTGAGGAAATTGTCAAATAAATTTAAAGCAGAAGAAACATGCAAAGCGTTCCAAATTCAAAGAAACTTTTTTTAAAGGCAGTGGTCACGCCATTTTTATGAACGCTGATTCCACCTCGTTGTTGTTTCAAAGTCGATGACATTAAATAGAAGCTTAAGCTCCAAAATGAGACCTAACTGCTATATTATAGAACTTTGATATCAGACAGGAGCTTTGGAACTCAGTAAAGCAATACTTATTTCTTCATGCGTGAAAATATTAAAAAATAACATGACATTCCTCTTAAAATTATTGCTTGATTATGTCAAAATTTTGTGTAACGCTCTGTTGTGAAATATATTACAAAATGTTCAAAGGAAGGAATGTAGACGGAATGCTCTTACATCGCATCAAATGTTTCACACGAATATAAGATACGACCTCAATTTGCAATCTAAAAAAAGGTTTTATTATCAATCTCGGTACGTAAACATGGCCGACGCAAAATATATATATATATTCGGCGACGCAGGAATACTTAATATGCTGCATTATAAATAGTGGATACCCCTCGGTCAATACTGGCCAGTTTATAGGGTTACCACCTGACGATTTTGTTGATATTATGCTTCGCTCTGAAAATTTCATTACATAATGCTCGTTTAGAGCTCATAACGTAAACAAACGTTTTCTTACTCTTTAGTGAATTAATTTGTATGAAAGTATGACTAATGAAATTTCTGTTATTTTACATCTGGATTATTTACTAAATTTTTTTAGATATAAAAGTTTTAATTTTAGAAAAATTCAAAGAAAAGGTTTAAAATTAGAGAAACTTTAATCATTCTTCTTTTCCGCTCTGCAAATATAATGTTTGAACTAAATAAAGTAAATCCCTAATTGGCAGTATGCGATAATATTAAGATTAATTTTATATATAGTAATAGTGCTGTGGATTTTGTATTAATGATAAAAAAAAAACATTTTTCGCTTCGCTCTGAAAATTTCATTACATAATGCTCGTTTAGAGCTCATAACGTAAACAAACGTTTTCTTACTCTTTAGTGAATTAATTTGTATGAAAGTATGACTAATGAAATTTCTGTTATTTTACATCTGGATTATTTACTAAAGTTTTTTAGATATAAAAGTTTTAACTTTAGAAAAATTCAAAGAAAAAGTTTAAAATTAGAGAAACTTTAATCATTCTTCTTTTCCGCTCTGCAAATATAATGTTTGAACTAAATAAAGTAAATCCCTAATTGGCAGTATGCGATAATATTAAGATTAATTTTATATATAGTAATAGTGCTGTGGATTTTGTATTAATGATAAAAAAAAAACATTTTGAATGCATACTTATTATGATTCTTAGTAGGTATCCGAAACTAATTAAAAAATTCCAATTTTACAATAAGTTTCTCTGCAAAGTTCTGCACAAGAAGTTACATAACTTTCAATTTGTTTACCGTTTTATTTACAAATAATTTAATTTACCGTTTTATTTAATAATATTTATTATTAAAATAATAAGACTCGAAGCTTGCGTACAAATTAGTTCAGTGCCTTTGAAAGTCTGGAATATTTGAATAATTTACAATAACTCCATAAATACTGTGTGGGTTTATACAAATGGCATATTTTCAATACGCATTGTAAGTGCACTGCAGTTGAATAACTTCTATGACTAACTCTTAAAAAGTGTGATAGAATAAACTGCAGTATTGCGGCTATCTTGCCTACAGCTTCTTTCGAGACCCGAGTACTTTCTAGGCTACGTGTACTCAATACCTGAGCCATTATTGAGCCTTAAAAAAAATAAAAAAAGTTTTTCGTTATTTTATAGCTAGTGATGTACATTTTCCCTTCAGCTTTTTTCGAGAGCCAACCTTCTGAGCGTATTTACTGAAAAAAGAACTTTCATAATAAAATTGATAATTAGAGTTGTATTTTTAATTTGCTGGAGTGTTTTGATAGTTGTTGTAATAAATATTTTCGTAACTCAGAAATTATTTCTAAAAATAATGAATGACGTTAAATCGCTGAAATTAGATCGACTATCTTCTAGTTTATTGCCTGCTCTTCTCAGCAAAAGCAACCTTCGGAACCGTGCGTTAGATTCTAGAGTATTCATTAGTGCTTGCAAAGGCCTATTTGAATAAAAAAACATTTGAATTCGTTTCTATATAAATAAAAATGGATATTTCAAATGTATGTAGATACGCTCATAACTTTCGAATTACTGCACCAAATTGGATGATTCTTTGTTTTATGTAAGTATTCGTTATTGATATGGTCAACGCTCGTAACTCTCAGTTTACTCCAGCTAATAAAAAATCCGACTATAGTAAAACATACACAATTTTAAATTGTTAAGGAAATCTAGAAAGATCCAATCCTCATACTACTCCATGCAAACGCAGGAAGGAAATAAATGTACCTAATGTAAAAAAATAGCTTGCCATTGAAAAAGTTATATTTACATTCTGATAGTAAACAAACTGTACATGAGCCGCGTCATTACCTCTGTGCCGATTTGTTTTTGTACTCGTATTCAAGGTTATTTATATTACACTTTAAGCATCATACCGCCTTGTTAGGGTCGCGGGAAGCCACTGGATGCGAGTAACGCAAGACCGGTCATCGTGGAGATCCTTGGGGGAGGCCTTTGTCCAGCAGTGGACGTCTACTGGCTGACATGATCCTCAATGTTAGTGATCTCGGTTTACGTGCTGAAGGTTGTAGATTCGAATATTTACAATGAGCTTGAGCTTTCAGTGAAGGAAAACATCGCTTGTTAGTTGTGTACTTTGTGGTACTCGGCTGGTGATCACCCTACAGTTGAATATCTATAATTTTGTATTAATAACTCATATTGAACTATTAAAAAATCTTTAATTTATGATAGGTCCTTTAAAAATAACCTTAGTAACATTTAAGTTATCTACGCGGTTTCACCCGCGTTCCCGTGGGATTTTATTCTTTCCCAGGATAAAAAGTATCCTATGTGCTATTCCAGGATGTGATCTACCTGTGTGCCAAGTTTCATCAAAATCCGTTCAGCCGTTTTTGCGTGAAAGAGTAACAAACATTTTCACATCTTCACACACATCCAAACATACTTTTTTTTTAAATTCTGGATAGGCTTGTGTTTGACCACAATCTCACTATGGTAAGTGATGATGTGGCCGAAGATGGTAAGCACACATAGCCTAGATGGGAACTGGCTCTCAAGTGCAGCTGTCGGAACACACCGATAGGTGTTTTGGCGACAGATTTTCAACTTGAGGGTGGTAGCCAGCCAGTCGTGTACTACAAAGTACCCTACCACCGTGCTATGGTTTCCTCACGATGTTTTTCCTTCACCGAAAGCTCAAGCTCATTGTAGGATTCGAACCCACGACCTTCGCCGCGGTATTCGACGTCACTTACCACTGAGCTATCATCGCCTTAATATTAGTAGGATAGTAGGATTTACAAGCAATATCTTCCAGACTAGGTAATCACAGTCACTGGAAAATATCAATAAAGGCAGGCGCAACTAAACAGTTAAATTATATGGGATCATATCTTGTTACCGAGTTTCAACGTTCTACACAAGTATTATCATAACTTTGCATACTATTTTACAGACGGCATAGATACTAGAGTCTGAAGTAGATAACTATAAATTATATGGAATCATATCTTGTTACCGAGTTTCAACGTTCTACACAACTATTATCATAACTTTGCATACTATTTTACAGACGGCATAGATACTAGAGTCTGAAGTAGATAACTATAAATGATATGGAATCATATCTTGTTACCGAGTTTCAACGTTCTACACAACTATTATCATAACTTTGCATACTATTTTACAGACGGCATAGATACTAGAGTCTGAAGTAGATAACTATAAATTATATGGAATCATATCTTGTTACCGAGTTTCAACGTTCTACACTACACAACTATTATCATAACTTTGCATACTATTTTACAGACGGCATAGATACTAGAGTCTGAAGTAGATAACTATAAATTATATGGAATCATATCTTGTTACCGAGTTTCAACGTTCTACACAACTATTATCATAACTTTGCATACTATTTTACAGACGGCATAGATACTAGAGTCTGAAGTAGATAACTATAAATTATATGGAATCATATCTTGTTACCGAGTTTCAACGTTCTACACAACTATTATCATAACTTTGCATACTATTTTACAGACGGCATAGATACTAGAGTCTGAAGTAGATAACTATAAATTATATGGAATCATATCTTGTTACCGAGTTTCAACGTTCTAAACAACTATTATCATAACTTTGCATACTATTTTACAGACGGCATAGATACTAGAGTCTGAAGTAGATAACTATAAATTATATGGAATCATATCTTGTTACCGAGTTTCAACGTTCTACACAACTATTATCATAACTTTGCATACTATTTTACAGACGGCATAGATACTAGAGTCTGAAATAGATAACTATAAATGATATGGAATCATATCTTGTTACCGAGTTTCAACGTTCTAAACAACTATTATCATAACTTTGCATACTATTTTACAGACGGCATAGATACTAGAGTCTGAAGTAGATAACTATAAATTATATGGAATCATATCTTGTTACCGAGTTTCAACGTTCTACACAACTATTATCATAACTTTGCATACTATTTTACAGACGGCATAGATACTAGAGTCTGAAGTAGATAACTTTAAATTATATGGAATCATATCTTGTTACCGAGTTTCAACGTTCTACACAACTATTATCATAACTTTGCATACTATTTTACAGACGGCATAGATACTAGAGTCTGAAGTAGATAACTTTAAATTATATGGAATCATATCTTGTTACCCAGTTTCAACGTTCTACACAACTATTATCATAACTTTGCATACTATTTTACAGACGGCATAGATACTAGAGTCTGAAGTAGATAACTATAAATTATATGGAATCATATCTTGTTACCGAGTTTCAACGTTCTACACAACTATTATCATAAATTTGCATACTATTTTACAGATGGCATAGATACTAGAGTCTGAAGTAGATAACTATAAATTATATGGAATCATATCTTGTTACCGAGTTTCAACGTTCTACACAACTATTATCATAACTTTGCATACTATTTTACAGACGGCATAGATACTAGAGTCTGAAGTAGATAACTATAAATGATATGGAATCATATCTTGTTACCGAGTTTCAACGTTCTACACAACTATTATCATAACTTTGCATACTATTTTACAGACGGCATAGATACTAGAGTCTGAAGTAGATAACTATAAATTATATGGAATCATATCTTGTTACCGAGTTTCAACGTTCTACACAACTATTATCATAACTTTGCATACTATTTTACAGACGGCATAGATACTAGAGTCTGAAGTAGATAACTATAAATTATATGGAATCATATCTTGTTACCGAGTTTCAACGTTCTACACAACTATTATCATAACTTTGCATACTATTTTACAGATGGCATAGATACTAGAGTCTAAAGTAGATAACTATAAATTATATGGAATCATATCTTGTTACCGAGTTTCAACGTTCTACACAACTATTATCATAACTTTGCATACTATTTTACAGACGGCATAGATACTAGAGTCTGAAGTAGATAACTATAAATGATATGGAATCATATCTTGTTACCGAGTTTCAACGTTCTACACAACTATTATCATAACTTTGCATACTATTTTACAGACGGCATAGATACTAGAGTCTGAAGTAGATAACTATAAATTATATGGAATCATATCTTGTTACCGAGTTTCAACGTTCTACACAACTATTATCATAACTTTGCATACTATTTTACAGACGGCATAGTTACTAGAGTCTGAAGTAGATAACTATAAATGATATGGAATCATATCTTGTTACCGAGTTTCAACGTTCTACACAACTATTATCATAACTTTGCATACTATTTTACAGACGGCATAGATACTAGAGTCTGAAGTAGATAACTATAAATTATATGGAATCATATCTTGTTACCGAGTTTCAACGTTCTACACAACTATTATCATAACTTTGCATACTATTTTACAGACGGCATAGATACTAGAGTCTGAAGTAGATAACTATAAATTATGTGGAATCATATCTTGTTACCGAGTTTCAACGTTCTACACAACTATTATCATAACTTTGCATACTATTTTACAGACGGCATAGATACTAGAGTCTGAAGTAGATAACTATAAATTATATGGAATCATATCTTGTTACCGAGTTTCAACGTTCTACACAACTATTATCATAACTTTGCATACTATTTTACAGACGGCATAGATACTAGAGTCTGAAGTAGATAACTATAAATTATATGGAATCATATCTTGTTACCGAGTTTCAACGTTCTACACAACTATTATCATAACTTTGCATACTATTTTACAGACGGCATAGATACTAGAGTCTGAAGTAGATAACTATAAATTATATGGAATCATATCTTGTTACCGAGTTTCAACGTTCTACACAACTATTATCATAACTTTGCATACTATTTTACAGACGGCATAGATACTAGAGTCTGAAGTAGATAACTATAAATTATATGGAATCATATCTTGTTACCGAGTTTCAACGTTCTACACAACTATTATCATAACTTTGCATACTATTTTACAGACGGCATAGATACTAGAGTCTGAAGTAGATAACTATAAATTATTTATGGTTTTTTTTAATGTAAAATAAAGTCTATGCTCTGTTGCCAATCGAGGTGAGACGAGGGTTGTCGATTGTTGTTTAAATACTTACAATATTTTTTATGAAAAATCATTTTTTATAAAAAATCCGTTACGCCTTAATTTTATTTCATGAATGTACTAGCTACCTCCGCAGTTTCAGACGCGTTCCTGAGGGATCTTAACTTTAGTAACCACAACTTTAGTAACAATACAAACTTTCAAACTTATAATATTATGTTACTGAGAAAACAAAACAAACTTTGAAATAAACAAAACAAAACTGATCATGTTCCTCATAAAGCAGTGAAGTGTAGGTAAATCGGAATGTCGCGTGTATTTTACACGCGTTTTCATTTGTTCGCTCCACTTACCCACCACGTGAAGCCCGATACTAACCCTACAAAAACCGATATGTTACGTAAACCACGCTCTGCCACAGAAAGAATCACGAAAACGTTATAAAACTGTCGTTTAGCTTAACCGTGCACCGTACGTTCGCCAAATTTTATGCGCATCTTTATTTCGTCGACGATTCGGAATAATTGGATCGATCGGTTTGAGCACGCTACCGCGATGAATTACTTTTTGCGATCACTAGAGTTTCGGAGAAAGCGGACGCGAGCCGTCAGTCGAGCCCGTACTCAGCCAGCGCTCGCCTCGTGCCCATGACTGCCGCTCTACCGCGCGAGCTATACAATCGATACAACCCTTCGGTAAAACTGGACGGAGTACCGAGGGAGAACCGCGAGCTCCCACTCAGAACCAAAAGTGTCTGTTTAGCAGAACGACCGCGCTCCAAATATGGCCGAGCTGTCCGAAGCGCTGACCCCAACCGCTCTAGATACCCCGACAAACAATACTTCCACCGCCGACCTCAATCGACGGAACCCAAACGTCGAAACTGCAAACCCAATAACGTCATCGTCAAACAACAAAATAGGAAAGTAGTCGAAAAAGTTCCGTGTGCTATCTCCATACAAACTCTCTCCATACCTATGAAGTACGCAGATAATCCGAAACCTAGGCATTCAACCTCTAAACTGCCTCAAAACTTATGCAATACGACGCCGATCGATATTAACAAGACTAAGTATCATAATCCTCCTAAACAGGTCGGCGATAACAAGAGGCTGTGTCAGACTATCCGCTGTGGGAAAGAGACGGAAAACAAACTGTTGTTGCAGATCAGCGAAGCCGAGCAAGTGTCCGACTTTGAAAGGATTCTTAATTCTAATGCAATACTGCGTGAGCGAGCGCAGAGACAAGTGTGGCGTGGTTGTGTCGCGGCACACACATCCGCATCTGTGATCCCGAGACCTCGCTCCGCCTACTCGCTTCACGCAGTCAGTCAGGCCTACCACTACCTCTTTCAGCAACACGAGGAATACCTGCAGCCTCTCATTGCTGAATATCGTCAGGCGATTGATGACAAAACTAAAGAGCCACCGGGAAGCTTACTGGGTAAGAGCTGGTACGAAAACCTCCAGGATCTAAGCGAATTTTACGAGGACGACCAAGCATTGAGAAAAGAAGTTGAAACTATAACTGACCGTTTAATCGCTGAAGAAGTAAGAACTGATGCCAATAAACAGTTGATTCGCAACAAGAATTTCAACGTTAATTTAACCGATTTGATCGGCCTTCACGTGAACGGTGAAGGTTGCTCGCCGTGTCGCGATGATCTCGGTCCTTCGCCCGACGTAGATAAAGGAGAAGACGTAGAATGGCTCGCACCGAGCATGAACGCAAACTCCGATGACCGACAGAACACTCAAAACGAGCCCAGTGTGGATTGCTTAACACAAAATTTGAACACCGTCAAAATAGACAGCGATGCTAAAGTACCCACGATAACCTTCAGTAATTGTTGCGACGGGTGTGGCAGAAGCGATTTGCCTAACAATTCAGACGTCGTCATAAATCTGACCGTGCCCTCTATTGGCAGCATTAATGAGTCCCGACCGCCAATGATGTGAATCGATTCAATCAACAAACAGTCCATAAAGTATTCATTCAAAATGATTGCAATAGAAGGTGAACAATCAATACCGAAGGACGAAAGAGTCCCTAAAGTAGAGCCAACGACTTCACAAAGGACCTTGACGCGTTCAAGTGCGATCAGTCAAAAATCCGTCGAAATAATGGTCCATCCAGAAGGTTCTAACAATCCTTTACACAGATCTAAACTAGCGCCGACTCGATCTTCCTCTGAGACTCAATCTTCCGGAAAAAAGATACTCAATTTGAGAAAAACTAAGAATTCATCGATAGAATCCACAATGAGTTTACCAAATCAGAAGTCTTTGGAGAAAAAACATGGTAGTTTGAGGCATCAGAAAGCTATAGTGGCTCACTCGGACGTAACACTAAGTACGCAGCCGTCTATAACGGACGATAGGAAGGCGTTGCGAGAAGCGTTGTATCAGGGTATATTTCACCGACATAGGAGAACAATCTTCGCTGTTGGCTCGTTCCTAAGGATGTTGAGGAGTAAAACGTCCAACTATGACTCGATAAGATCGGATTCCGACGAGATATAGCACCCGTACACTAGTTTTTTACACATTGGTGCCATTGACTGATTGTGCTTTTAATATTACGGAGAGAATTAAGCGAAATGTTAATTAGATTGTAAGATTAGTAAAGTTGTTTTTTTTCTTGTATTAAAATGTTCCTAATTAGTTGTGAGAGGTACGTTTTGTTTTTCTTCGAAACCCCGCTTGGATATATCGCGAATGTATACTAAATAATAAAGGTTGTAATTTAGGCTCGGGGCTAGGTAATTGGATCGGTTGGAGTAACATTACCATTATTATGTAGATTGATTAATGTGTCTATGTTGTTTGTATATAAAATTTGTTGATTGGGTGTCGTTTAAAATTCCACCTGAAGGATATCGCGTACCTATTTATTTAAACTTATCCTCGCTTTTTTGGCATCACTCTTTTACAAGATTGTAAAAATGTTCCTCTGTTAAATAAACAAAAACTGATACTGTCATAAATCTTGGAGAAAAGACTTGTACTCCAGCTCAAAATAAATGAGCAAAAATTACAATAAAACTAGGGTGTATCATGATTAATAGATGACAGGGTGATTACCATATTGCGTGACATTCTATACTCAAGGCCAGAGCCTGATCACCTTGAGTTGCTTACAGGCACATAAATAACGCGAAAATCGTTTCAATTTACAGGATCGTTACAACAGCTGCTTGAATTTAGTAGTTGTTAGTAAACATAACTATGAACAACGTGATATGGTCCAATAACTTTGGAAAGGTTAGGGGAGAGCTATCATTGCTGTTGTAGATTTTATAATGTTATCAAAAGCTTTTGTAATCAAAAGGACATAGAGGATGTAAAACGTAGGAAAAAAGCAGGTAATAAAAAACAGTGTTACTCCAATAACGTTTATAAAGTAAACGCAGAACTTTAAATAAATATTGTGGCAGAGTTGTTTTTCTCTAGATCCACTTTTTAAATTGTTCGCTTACTACAATCGCACATCTTTCAGATATCTTAAACTGTCGGCCTTAGATTTTATCTTATTTTTACATCGAACATTCTGTTTTATTGGTATTTAAGCGTCGTTTATTTCAATTTTGATTAAACTCGTTTATAATGGTAAATGAAGGGTGCGTGCCACGTTACCATCATGGTGGTTCTTAAACTATTTATTGTGTCGTGCTTTTTTGACAATCCCAAAGGCCTTTTGACTTTAGTCAAGGTCAATTTTACTACCCTCAGAGTATGTATTTGCGTCGGTGTTCATAATCGTGCTTCCGGATACTTCCAATATTAATTAAATAGGTTTATAAAACAAAATGCCAAACCATAGTGCGATTTATAACGTAATCAACGCCATCTTTCATCTTCTTCTTCTATGGTTTAATGGCGACAGTAGCCAGTAGCACAATTCCGCCAATGTCACGTTAGATCGCCGAATTCTCGTTTGAAATTAGATTTTTTTGACGTCTGTCACAATATTTTTTTAAATCAAGCATCGACTTGGGAATAAGAATCTAGGAGCTTATAAAAGTACGTAGATTACCTATAAATAGTACCTAAGCGTTAATTTTTATTTGCGATGTTGTTAGTGATATATAAAATATATTAGCGGCGGAACAATATGGGTTGTTGAAAGAAAACACATTTTTGGAACATTTTATGCACTTTTTTACATATTTGTACATCTGAAAAAGTTTTTGTACAACGTGTTGTTATAGAAACGAGTAGAATTTTATTATAAAAATAAAAACATGGATCGATGGCATGAGACATGGCAATAAAAATACTCAGTCTATGGAATTTCAGAGGAATTTATTATCCAGAAGAATATAAATTCATAAAAAAAAATGTTTTTTAAGTTTGCAAAATCTTATGCCAACATTTAATTAATCTAACCAAAATACTTGTCTAGTTTGTTGGTAAATTTAATATATTTTAAAATATTTTTAATAAAATGGTTACCTAATTCAGGTTACTCTGCCGTCCATTTCATTAAATTTGGTTTAATTTTTCATTGCTGAAATAAAGAAAAAATTTATCTATGTAACGAATAGACGTGTACTAATTTCACAGCGTGTCCTGCCATCGATCTTATTGCAATGCAACATAAAACATGAGCTTGATAATTTTATTATAATATTAGCTTTTTTACATCTATCTATAGAATTTCATTTCGAATTTATATTTTATGCGACAGCAATCGAAAATAATAAACAGCTTTAGTAGGAATATTCGTAAGAATTAGCCGAGCAACATTTTGTATTTGATGTCTAACACAGCTGTTTGATTTTCTTTTACGACCTTATATGGATAGATTTTAATTTTAGTAATAAATATGTGTGAATTAAATAATTATATGTGGCACTAGTTTTATTATTTCATGTTTGATTGCAATATTCCAGAGTTATTGTTATTATTTAATTTATTAACCTATTTAAATGTTATAAGAAACACATTTAATTACTCGAATCGATTCCTGGAATTATTTCTAGGTACCTATGTGGTTTTGGGCGGCGAGCCGCGCATAGGAAATATAAAATTGTATTTTATAATAAGTATTTGTATATTATATTTTATTTATTCACAGCCCAAGGATCGTTCTGTCTAATTATTATAGTTTTTTTTGTCAATCTTATTTTATTATTTATTTTCAAGTAAAAGAATATAAATACTTTATAGTTGTTTAATAAATAAACTTTTTTTATTAAACCTATTAACCCTTTTTTTGCATTAGCTTTAACTTACATTTATTTAATAATTAAATGAGAACTAGAAGGGATATCACAGGCAGCATGCCATACGATGATGTTTTTACTAGAATTAATTTGTTTAGATGTAATGTTATTAAGTAGGTGTAACTAATAATTCATTAAAAAAAATATAATTGTTTTTGTCATGTTGTTTTGTTTAGATATTTCATATTGTTATTGAAAAAAAAAAACATTCCTTTTGTGACGATTTTTTGTAAATTTAATTGACCGAATCGAGTACAGCAAAAAAATATATAAGACTGCGTAAGAAATTATGAAAAAAGATTAGCTGTTAACAGAGGTGTTCTGTACATTATGTTTACGTAATTACATTAATGGCATTATTTATGGTGTTTTATTGTTCCCACTAGCATTCGTCCTACATTTCACCTGTCCCGGCAGATTCAGGGGGCGCCAAAATAAAAATCACAAAAAAAAAAAACAAACATCTTTTCCAAAAAATTAATAAGAGTGCAAATCAAGTAAAATTTGTGAGCTTTTTTCTTACAATTTATCTGAAACGATGCAGAAAGAGGGCGCCGATTCGAAAATACCGCGAAATAATTCAAAGCGATTCAGGTGTTACGTATATTTTTAGTACTTGACACGATGTATTTATTTGACACACCCCTGTCACTTAGTGTTCATTACGTAAAAGGAATGCCTACACGTTAATGGAAACTATCGTTATTTTTACAAAATACGACACCCCAGATAATGTTTATGAGTAAAAGTTTGTGGGTATCGGGATCGATACAAAGTCCTCAGTATGCGTGGGCCACTGAGCTACTAACTAAATATATACAATAAGCACCGAAATTTAGCCTTGAGTTTATTAAGGAGTCCGGCTGGACAATCGTTTTTAATTGCTGTTATTAAAAAGCTCAAGTTTATCACTCTTCATTACATCGTTTAGAGGAAACCGCAGCACCAATGGTAAAGTAAAAATAACTACCTACATATTACACTTTTAATTTAGTTTGTCTCCAATGTCCTCTCTGATACCCTAGGATTGCTCTGTTTGGTTTCAAAAATATAATGTAAGCAAAAAAATTGTTTCTATAGGTAAATTACGGAAAAGTACATTAAAAACTGTGCACATTAACCCTGAGTGGTATACAACTTTAAACCTGGAAAACGCAGGTGAATCAGCGGGGCGGAAAAAGCATGCAATAAAAAAGGGGCTGATAATAAGAAACAAAAGAACGGCGCCGCGGCCCCTTAATATAAGAGCGTGGCGAGTCAGTCACTCATAAAATTACGCAATTCAAAAGTCACCTAATTAGAATACGAATAGTCCTAACATGCTTTGCAGGTACTTTGCCTCATCATATTATGATACAAGGTATAAAGATAAAAATAAAAAGAAAATATTTAAAATAAATTGTTTTATTTCATGTAACCTCATTTACTATGTCCAAGCATTATTGGCGTTAATATAATCATTTAATAACTATAACAACAATAATAATAATAATTATACATAATAATATATAATTTACTCTATCAGCCAAAAATACAAAACTTTGGTTACTAGCTTATTCAAAATTTTACATTACATAATTATAGTTGGTGTTCTATTTTCTTTATTCTGAGTATTTAATTCGTAAAAAGGGAAAAGCACAATTTAAATCTGAATTTAGATTAAAGTCCAGTTACAGGATATAAGGACTAGACAGTCACATTTTGCAAGCATATTTACATAAAGATAATACAACAAAATTAATATTAACAACTCCAACGTTATCACATAAAAGAAAGGGATCATCTATGATGAATATTTCAGCTTAAGGCACGAATACAAACATGGCTTCAAGCCTGATCTATTAAAATGTAGGACACGGATTATATACAAAACTTGGCCCCAAAAATAATGCTGTAAAACGAAAACATTTCAACGCCTACATCACACGCAATTTATAATTTTCCAGTATATTTTCTAAATATATTTTTTTTATTTCTAGAGCCTCTCCCTGTCTTTCTGTATATTGCTTCACGTTCACAACACTGTATGAAAACAAATTATTATGAAATTTATGATAAAACTTCATTTAATTTGGAAACAGTCGAATCAATTATATGATTGCTTCATGAGTCCTCCGCAACTATCACAACATCATCCAAGTATACTTGAAATACATTTAGCACTCGTTATTAATTGAAATAGTCCACCACAATTCACTTTCTGAAATCTAGTCATTTACGCTATTGGTTACGTTTTGATCCATTTTATGAAATCTTTACTTTTTGATCCATTGTAATAATTTTTACTTTGATCCATGATTAAAGTTTTTTTCGGTATCTAGATTTGGTGATAACCAATTGTTATATCTAAAAATTTAGCTTTCTCATAAATGTTTAATCATCTAGTCGTATTTGAATCACTTTAACCAATAGCTCAGGCTCATTAGTACCGGAACCTACGGCCGTTTCAGAGTCACGCTTTCTTCCCTTTAACAACATCTTCGGTGAATATCTCATTGAATTCGTTGAGTAGTATATCTACGACGTTGTTTTGTTGTATGCAGTCGACGGCAATGTTGTGTGCTTGCTCTGCTGGCGCCCAGAGGAGGGTGGGCCCAAACACGATGGCCAAGTTGGCTGTGTGCATCCTGTTTTTTTCACTGCGTTTTGTCACCCTGGAAATGACAATAAAATAAATAAAACTTAAATGAATGTACGACTGCAGTGGTAGTAACCACTGGTTAGAAAGTCGGCCTTCAACTGAGAAGGACCGGTAAGAAACTAATTTTTAAATACTTTTTGGATCTTCTGAATATATTGGCATTCAAATGTTTAACAATATTATGCCTCAAACAAAAACTAAACAAATGAAGCGTCCGGAAGTCGAATCCCAGGCCTATGGTTTGGTATTCTGGATATCTGACCCCCACATTTTCTTTCTTTTAGCTGGTAAGTGACTTCCATCGCCTATAGACATTAGCAATACCAGGGGTGTAGGCAATGTTCTGTCGACCTATTTATAATGCCATAAAGGCAACTGGCTCTCATGTACAATTGCCGGAACACACCATCAGGTGCTTAGCAACAGATTTTCAAGTTGAGGGTGATAGCCAGCCAGTCGAATACCATACTTTGGTTTCCTCATGATACTTTCCTTCACCTTCATGGTAGGATTCGAACCCACAACCTTCGTAGCTATAGGAACTGAATTATTAACTAAATACTTTGATATCTAATAAATAACTATGATTTTTACCTCAGTAAATGTTCCAATAGATACTTGAGTGTATCTCTATTGCATGGCGGTAAAGATTTTATTATTTCCCGGAACTCTTTAATCTTTGCTTCTTTCGGTTTTATTGCTGTAAATAAATTATAATCACGATTAAAACATTATCTTTTCTTCATATAATTAAATAAGATTAAAAGGGGGATATACTTTGGAGATAATTTCACGGTTTTGTTATCTATCAATAATTAGATTATCTGGTAAATAACAATAAAATAATTTTGTGGGGATTTCTTTTATGTTACTCTATTGGTATTGATAGAGTAACATAAAAGGATAAAATAAGTATATAGATTTCAGATAATGTTTTGTTCTATTCTATGCATGATGATAATTAACTAGTTAAATCAAAATAAATTATATATATATATATATATATTGTATAAGTTATATATATTATATAGCCCAGCTAGATTTTCAGTGCTTGTGTATGAAATTGTGAAACAAACATCCCACGTGAACAATATTTAAAAATTGCCCACATGATAAAAAAAAGTTAAAGGAAATCCTAAAGACAATTTTTCCATTCTTACTTTAACAATAAATTTTTCCATTCTTACTTTTATAATAAACAATGCCCCGCGTTTTCATGCGCGTTCCCGAGGGATCTTATCTTTTCCCGGTATAAAATGTAGGACACTTTTGGAATAAATCCAGGATATAATCTACCTGTGTGCCAATTTCCGTCCGTCCAATCAAAATCCGTTCATATGTTTTTGCGTGATTGAGCAACAAACATACAAACTTTCACATTTATAATATTAGTATGATAACTTACAGCAAGCAGCAAGAACCTTATCAAACATGCTGCACGGTATGAGAGGCTCTTTGAGCTCCCTGAAGAACAGCTTCAGCGAGCCTGTGAGCACGTGGATGTCTGTATTGTTGCCTATCACCGACATGTTATTCTGATCGACCTGAAACATTAAAAAAACCTTGATTAAATGTCATCCTTACGTATTCCGGTGGCTCAGTCAGTGACCTGAAGCGGGTCGATCGGAATTGAGCCACCGACAGAAAGAAAGAAAGAAAAAGAAAAGGAAAGACAGAATTGTCATCCTTAGATAATATATGTTTGTCTTTTGAACACTATCTCGCCGTGATAAGTAATAAAATGGCTGTAGGAGTTTATCACATTGAACATAAAAGAGCTCTCTAAAGTTGGATTTCTAATTAACTGGAGTAAACTGTCAGTTACGAGCGCAATGTGATTAAGATTACTGTTTAATGGTTTGACCATATCACTTTTTATCAATAATAGTCAATCTAATGTCAGCGATTACTTACTCTCATTCATATTTTGAAGAAGTAATATCTGAGTAACGAAATATTTATCACGACTACTATCAAATCACTCCAGCTAATTAAAATTCAACTTTAGTGCTGCTGCCAAAAGTACACTGAACTTAGCAATAGGTTTTAAGCTTGAGGTAGCCAGGCGTTAATAACGAAATGTATTCCTACATCAAAAGATCATGACATTCGACAATTTTGAAGAGAATTGGCAGATCTAGTTCTGAATGAATTATAAAAAGAGCACTATGCAATCACAGTTTCACCAAGAAATAGTTATGACAACGATTCTACTTTCTTCCACATTCTTACGGATTTTACAGGTGCAGTAACATTATTAATAAATCTAGCTCCTTAACAATCCTTAGAATATTCAACATTCACAGGAAATATTGATCCACTTACTTCTAATCGTATCTTCTGAACCAGACTCAGGTTTCCACTTGCTCGGTATAGTCCATCAGTGCACATATTATCTTCATCACTCTCAATTTCGTTGATGCACTTTACCACGAAGTCAGGTACACGGGGGCTGGTTTTAGGGCAGACTTCTTCAAGCTTCTGGCCAAAGACCGGCTCGTCTGTGGAAGGGAGGAAGGTACTGTAGCATGGTGATAAGGTTTATAGATAGTTTATGCACCAACACGTTGGTTGTGAACAAGTTTACTGACAGAGAGACATAAATTGTCAAAACTGTTGAAATTCTGATGTAACCTCTGTTTTTTTTAAACAGTTGCATTATTTCTGATCTAACTAAGCTAAAAATGTGCAATTATAGCAAGTGTAAATAAATGTGCCAAATAATATTTACTTCCTTACAAACTAACAAAAATATTTGCTACACCTTTTTCAAAACAAACATTAAAACTAGATAATTATTCATTAAATACCTTTTCAATATAATTGACATATAAAATCCGAATAATAAAAATCGCATTTCGGATAAGAAAACATACTTATCAAATTTATTTCAATTACTGACAAGACCTTTGCAATGGCTAAGTTCAACAATAAATTTTTCATAAAATAACTTAGCCAAATCGATTCCTTAATGATATTGGACAACATATTTATACAAATAAAGCCATAATTATTCTTACAATTATACACTTACGTACTTATGCTGTATTTATTGGCTCAAATGAAAATAATTTATCTAGATGATTGTCCTATATCTTCTTTAGATATACATGGCCTTAAATACACCATTTGCTAGTTTAATTCTATTACTTTGTCTATATAGATATAAAATACCCTTTTAGTATACAAGAAGCAATACCATTAATTAGTTTTAATTAAACCACACTAACACCATTAACTAAAATTAAAACTACAGTTTTAATTATACAAACCATCAACCAAAAGGATTACAGGAACGAGGCATAAAGTAAGTAAAATAAAACACCGGTTATTAATAATATTGTTTTACAAGAAAATAACTTGGCAAATTACATAGCACCCTTAAATACAAGATGACTTACCTTACCTCTTCAACATTTATGTCATGTAAGAATCTTTTATGTTTAAAATACTCAATGGATTCGCAGTTCGGTTAGTTTTAAATCAATAATATTCAAGACATTTGAAACTATAGGTACTTATGTATATTTAAATTCTTCAATCACACTATTAAAATACTGTAAAATTATATCAAAAATTTAAAACGATTAATATCACACATGTTAATATTAAAACTACAGTAAACCTTTAACTACAACTAAAAGTGCAATTATGTTTAACAAAGCATCAAACACCAACTTATTTTTTTAATTCCGAACCTTGGTAGATGCCCTTCTTCACAAGGACCTCCATTGCAGGCCGCTTCGCGAAGAATTTCCGTAATCTACTCCTCACATGAGATTTGTGTATTGAAGCTTCAGTCGAATCAGTAAGATCTTCGTTGCTGCTACCACCAGCTGAAAGAATCAATGAGAGAAACATAGTAGAATAAATTAAAGCAGAACTATTCACAAGGAGGTATAATGATAAGAGAAGGAGGAAAGATGTTGAAGCAAGAGATTAAGGCTCAGAAACAGAAATGGGTATGAATGTTAAGTAATCCCATGAATCAGCAAGAAATTCAACGAATACCAAAGCCAATACCAGGGTATAATAATTTCTGTTAATATCGTTATTTATTAGTAATTTGTTCAAACTTAGCTTATTTTTATAAAACGACCCAGTTGTTAACTTTTACACCCAAGTTTGCATTTACAAAATCAAATCTACAAATTAAAGAATTTATATTTTTCTTATTGTCTTACATGTTTACTTATTATGTCACCTAGGTTTATAAATTTAGAAAAAGCTATATTCAACAAAATCATTTTGATGATTATTATTGCAGAAGTGATTATAATTGTGGATAAAAAATTAAAGGAATTGTCAGAACAATTAAATACATAAGAAACACATACATAAGGCAATTAAGAACAGGCAATGGCCGAAACGTACACAATATGAACGACAGTCAGGAGTAAAATCCATATTTTTGTAATTTACCTTTATGTTGTTGAAATTCACTAATAATTTTCGGGTTCGACAATCTAATTCAATACAAAACTTTGCTAAGAACAATCATAAAAATTACACTTCTTCGACATTTTATATATTTTGAAACTTGATTTGGTAATTTCGTCTACAAAGTAAAAAGTAAATATGCGATTCGACCTAATTTGAACTCTCAATTTATATACACAATTTGTGCACTGTATTGAAAGGATTTATCTAATATTTACAGCATAGATGTAGGTACTAACAATGAATTTGTCCACTCGCTGAAAGATAAATAGATAAGATATGTGCTATATCTCTTATAGACCTGTCGATAGCGGTATCTGTGTTAATTCAACGATTAGCCAACGTCAATATCGATGAAGTATCAGAAAGTTACATGAATGTGCGTGTATATTCTTACGGCTAAACCGAACTTTAACGCCCAATAAGCAATGATCTACGCATAGCTCAAATCATCCCTTAAGGCTGCTTTTCCACCAGAAATGATGCGACGATTTGAAAGCTACACAGACTCGTGACCATGAATGTGATTGGTGTATGTAGCATAGTATATGTCTGGTGGAAAAGCAGCCTAAGGATACATGAAATATTACATAGTCTATTATAATTTTACCAAGATCAGCAGTACTGATTCACTGAACCAGAAATTCTTGAAACTCAAAGGAGAGCTCAAACAAAATTGTATGTTTATCCCACTGCGTCAGCATTGAAAATAATGTAGTAAAATCATCATGAACCAGCTTAGTCAGATCCATTTTAAGCTCGTGTGTCCTTCGTCTTTGAAAATATGGTCACTATAATTCGTTAATAGTGAGATAGTGGTAAATGTGTCAAATAAAACCATTGAGGCTGAACATTAAAATGTGGGAAATCCTATTAAATACAATTCAATTCCTTAAGTGTTACAAAGTAACTAGTTCCATACCTATTTTGGGCTTTAATTAAATATAGACGTGACATCAATCTATTTAGCTACATTTTGACAGGTTTGTGATAGGTACTTGAATGCGAGAACACAACAATGAGACAACTATAAACTTGTAATCAACATTAAACCTTAGATTCGTGAACTTACGTATACTATTCGCATGCACATTTTTAGCTTAGTCAGTATATTATAGTTTAGAAAATAATGAGTTCGTAGATCTATATATTGTAATTTAACGAAAATTGCGTGAAAGTTTGTCATCATAAATCCATAAAAGTACCCTCGAAAAATGGGTTGGTACCATCTGACAGCCAACTCTACCACCGCACGCGCTCACTGGTCTATAAATGAGTTAGAGGCTGTATGGGCTAAAACATTTTGCCTGCACTACAATAGCGGAAATAAAATTGCACATTTCCGTCCCTATCTGACAACCTGGCTTCCTGTTACAAAATTCCGTCCCTTTAACGCGAAAGCGAATTGAAAGTTACACTTTAAAAATTACATATAATTTTTTTTAAATGTATCGATATGTAAAAATGATTGAATACGTTTAATATGAAGAGAGTGCTGTGATCCAAAGAACTTCAACTTTGAATGATGTAATTTCGAACTGTTCACTTTCTCCGTTGGACTTTTCTTTGGTTTACTCATCACTTCCCCATGCGAGCCATCAATTATCCAATGACGTGACACTGCCTCTATCATTTGAATCTCCATAACTTAGGTAAGGCTCAATATACACTATACACAATTAAAGTCATAGTTTTAAAGTAAGTTTATGTGATTGAAGTTCGCACAATACTGAATGATTAAAACTTGAATTCATTTCGATATCTAATTGCAATGATAACTGATATCATGTACAATCATTTTGAAATTGCTGTTCATTATTCTGCACAATTAATATCTGAAACGAATGTCCGTGGGCGTACTAACAACAACGAAAAATGACCCTTATTTTAAGGCAATATAAAGACCATAATATGTTCGTTAAAAATTGTTATTGAGGCTCAATAATTTCCATAATTTCTGGCGTTAACTGTACCTTACAAATCGTATATCTAACACAATAAATTGCGATAAGTAATCGCGATAATAATAATTATATTTTTATACTTATTTACGAAGACAAACAAAGAGAC
This sequence comes from Ochropacha duplaris, assembly GCA_951361185.1. Lineage (NCBI taxonomy): Eukaryota > Metazoa > Arthropoda > Insecta > Lepidoptera > Drepanidae > Ochropacha > Ochropacha duplaris. The sequence goes on along the minus strand of OX592711.1, from coordinate 8,383,673 downwards.
CTACGTAGAAAGATCAATATCACATGATGTAATCTTCAATTATTTACTCAGGTTAATAGTTGAGATCGCTAACGCAGCATTTTCAACAGCGCCTCTCACAGAAGCCTTTACTTAACAGATGTTTACATTTTGCAACAAACATCCTTTTTTGATAAGCAAGTACGTAGTTAATTTGCGTACAATATGCGACCGAGCGAGCGCGAGTCTTCGTTTCAGCTTGGACAAAAATGTCTTCGTATGTCTGTCCGGCTGTTCTCCTCTATAGGTCACTTGCATTTCTAAATCGATTCTCGTGAAATTTTGTGAGCAGGTTCGATAGTTAATGGTTTCTTTTTGTCGATTCAGTTTTTGGAAAATTTACAAAATGGCGGAGCCTAAAATCTAAAAATAAATTCTCGATCTACAGCAATGCTATTCTCTTAAAGACAAACTCGATGTCGAGTCTCACTCAGGCGGGCGAGCTCACATCAAAAGCGAACTCACACGACCTTGATTTTGAATCCTATAAACATTTGGTACGCACTTGCGAAGTGTTATTCGAAGTTTACAGAACGCGAAATTGATATCTCACCTGAGATTCAGCTTTCGAGATTCGAACACAAACGTTCTTACAGAATAGCATTGCAGCTCATAGAGCCACAAGTTCCTAAGTTGGACTCAGACGCATGTTACGAAATTACTACTATGGTGTATTCTATGTAGGGGCAAATCTACACTACTAGAAAAGAGCCCATCGTCCCAAACATAGCTGGCTACTTGGTTCCAACTAAGTATGTAGGTATAATAAAAAACAAGCATGAATATTCTTACATGAGCTCATGCTACCAAAACCTTCCGAAATACACCCACAAAGGGCCATAACGCACTTCAGAACGAACTAATTAATTCTTGATTTAATTTTGTTTTATTGAACAGCAAAGTACAGGTGTAGCACAAAAACACTAGAACAAGTCTCAAAGCTTAACTAAAAAACCGCAATAACTAAAAATAAACAAGAAGGCCAACTCTGTGTGCCTGACGCTTAAACACATTTGAATAAACGATTACTTGAATATAACTATGGTCAAAGTTTATGAGGAAAATAAGATATGTCAGCGATTTACCGGGAATCGGATGACCTAAGCTCGGAAAACATACCATCATTTTATTTCATTATGGACAATTGAACGTTACGTTTTTGTCACAAATGGATAGATGGGGTTAAATCACGAAATTGCCGCCAAAAATATTTTTTTTAAGCAAAAGTCAAAATGGAACTGGTAAATAATAAAATTTAATTTAATTTATTAAACGGAAAAAACTCAATAAAATAGATTTTATTTACAACGCGTATCCAAAATTAAAATTCTATTGATTTTAAACTTGACTTGTTTAAATGATGAAATTCTATTATTATTATATCTTTATTTAAAGGAGTTACAAGATTATCGAGTCCATATGGACTATAGACAATCATAAAAAATATGGCAGTGAAATACCTACCTGTCAGATTTCCAACTCACTTTATACAAATGAGACCTACCTTTCTGTTTGTTTCTGTGTCTGGAAGAAGGTGGCGTGCGGCTGAGACTCTCGAGGTCCGTGTTACTGCTCTGGTTCTGAGGAGTGAGGTAGCCTTCGGGCATTGCGTGCGGGTGTGGGTGAGGATGTGGGTACTGTAGAAAAAAAAAGATTTAGGGCAGGCGCGCTTTAGCTGATTCCGATTTCATGGTATGTTATTGAATAGAAAAAACTTTAAACGTATATTTTTATAGAATGTCGTCTTTGCAAATAATTTAAAAACGAATTCTTCCATTTCATTGTTTTTACTTGGAATGAATTAACGTAACTTAGGTACTTAAAAATAATTTAAAAAAAATGATTTTAGTTTTATGAATCTGTTTTCGGCTACTGTCAAATTGGAACTTTTGCCGCGAAAACATAAATAAACTGTAAATATAAAGGCCTCAGATTATTTGCCAGGTGTTTACCATTTTCATGAATAGAAAAATAAAACTGACCAGCGACTGGATGACATTCCGTATTGACTGGAACCATCTCCTGGCACCTTCCTCACTCTCGTCCTGGATGAGGTACTGGTCGTGGTTCAATATCAACACCAGGGATCGCATGAACCTGTTCAAATTGTAATCGTGTTATATAATTTAGCAAGGTAAAATTTTTTATGATCTGTGGTCTACCAACTGTTCTACTCAATAGAGTTACCAGCATTTAGGGTACAGGTCAGAAAGAAGGTAGTATAGGAAGGTAGTCAGTTACCTCCTGGTGTGTGCCTGCAGGCACTGCAGCACGAGCGCGCCGGACAGCGGCAGCACCAATTCTGCGCGGGCGCCGCTCGGGCTCGGCGGCGTGCCCGGCTTCGCTACTCGCTGCTGTTATATATACAATATGTTGTTACGGACGCATGTTTAATAACTCAGATCGTCAAACAAAGTCACAGGCATTGCTAGCAAGCATTGAATATTTCTATCCCGCATAAAATGATTAAAACATAAACTGTATACTCACAGTCGCCTGATACGTCCTAAGGTCCTTGTAGAAGACCACAGCGGTTTGGGTGAGGGTCATGTAACACTCGGTCCAGTTCTTCTTGCTCTTCTTACCATTTTCTGCAAACTTTGTGCGTTTTACTGGGCCCTCCATTATAATGTTTACTGATGATGGCTGGAATAACGGAAACTGGACATTATTATTAGAGACTAAAAGCGCTAAATTGGTTTGTTACAAGTTTTCTGTTGAAAAAGAGGTTAGGCGCGGTGCGTTATTTTTTCTAGAATAAACTTGTAAGAATGATGCGAGATTCCTTATTATCCATCGTCGAATGCCAAAATCACTGCAGGATTTGATTTTACTTTGTAGAATCATGTTTTTCCATTTTGTTCTTGAATTTTCATTGCAGTTTAAACAGTATAAGGTGTCACATATTTATCGATCAATACGGATAGCGCAAAACCGGCCCAAGACCTTTGGGGGAGGCCTTTGTCCAGCAGTGGACGTCTTCCGGCCGACGTGATGATGATGATGATCCAGTCATTTTCGATAACATTTAAAGAGTATTAATCAAAAGCGTTTTTTAATTAATGCCCATAACGTTCTATTATTATACCATGCATGCTCTCGGTTTCGTTTTTTTAAGATCAAAACGTTCCAACATGCTTCTGAGTAAAACTGAAAACCTCACCTCAGTTGGCTGCTGAAGCAATAACCTTGGCGCAGGCACAGGTGACCGCATCCTGTTCTTTGGCGCCACCATTGACCTGGACTTCCTGCTCCTCGCGTACCCTGGCTCCCGGTCCCGCATCTCCACGTCCACGCTATCCCCGGACGAGGACGCCGGTAGCTGGAGGTGGTTCGGTCGACGGGCATTTGCTAGGAGTAGGTTCTCTGTGGATCCCCCTGGAATCAGAAATGGAGGCTCATAAACTGGGTAGGAAAAGGAATTAATTGGCCTCCTGATGTCATAGTTTTATTCAGTTTAGGACATAGGATGACTAATAAAAGTCACATTTTGAGTTAACGGGTCGGATATCAGCTTAGAAGTGTGTGTGATTTTTAAATACTAGACCGAATAAAGTTTTAGGAAAGAAAATATTAAAATTGGCCCCGAAAACCTTTTCGTTTGGATTTTTTTAAAGGGACACTGTCTGTTGGGTCAGCTAGTTAAAAATAAAAATAGGGGAGTGTTTAGCAATATAAAACTCGTAAAGGCATTTCTGGAACGGCGGACTGAACTGCTGGATCTTGCTGAACTTCCTCACAGGTCACACATACATTCCAATTTAATTACATTGCATCGATATGCGCTACCGGGTGAAGAAATCTGCGGTTTTATTGCAACTATTAGTACCTGGTGCTTGGCTACGAATATTGAATATCTTGAAGGTAGCTAACCACAGTGTATTTATTGCCATTCATGAAGACGCGCTCCATTATGTATATGTCGATTTGCAGCACTACAACACCAGCGAAAGGATGCACAATTGCACTGAAAGGGATTAGAAAAAAGAGTCTTCGTGGATTGCTCTATCTATAGGTAGTTAGGATTCTACGAAGCACTAGTGCAACTTTACCATGTTACTACTATTTTAAATGTGAAAGTTTGCAAGTCTTTTACGAAAAAACTACTGAACGGATTGTGATGAAACTTGGCACACAGGGAGATCATATCCTGGAATAAAATATAGGATACTTTTTATTCCGGATTAAAGTAAGGTTATTCGGTAACGTATGAAACCGTGGAGGACAACCAGTCGTGATTCTAACACGACTCAACACACACATATTTTGTTTCTCAGAACGTCTGGAGGGCCTGGGATCTAACTAACTCTATGTAGACACACGTCTATACATACCAAATCTAGGGCTGATCCGTACAACAGGTGGGCTATCTGGGTTGGCATTGCTGAAGCTCCTGTCGATGTCAACCCGGCTCCGCTCTGACGTGGGGCTCCAATTGTGGAGCTTGTTGTACTGCCGGGAGTACCTTAAGGACCCCTGCTCGGGGATGTTTTCCTGGAAATGGAAGAATGGGGGCATTTTTAATTTTCTACTGCTCTCTCAACAGTATCCAATGTTTTCCAATATTTAATTTTTTACAATGACAACGTAGCAAAGTGAGACGGACCGATAGAAAGAATATTAAAATAACCAGACATAATATTTAAGGATGAGGGTTTTAGAAGCCACAGCCATCTTCATCCAATTTAGATTCTAAGAAAACTGTGATGAATGTTATAGTTATCAAAAAGAGGGAAAAAGAGAAAACTAGATTACGGCATGAGTGACGCAATTTTTTTGGGACTGAGAATTACAGCAGTTCTGGCTGTGTTCTGGTACTTTTAGGTCTTTCTTAGACTGGTAAGTATTAGATTGTTTTTTAATGTAGGTAACATCCCAATTGTACTTACTAATTGGGACTAAACATTTTGTTCAAACATAAACAAATCTATTATGTTTCAGGCTTGGAAATATTGATATACTATACATATACTTCTTGCAAATAAAGTTAAATATTCATTCAGCATCATGTCACTCCATTTTACCTAATAATACAAGTTTAATGTACACATTAATTGGCGAATAAGGAAAAACAACTATCATGCCGTCATCCTGCGGGGGCGGTGTAGCATGGCGCATTTATCGGTTTAACTTATCGGCTCGTCCCCGCAGTTCTGTGTTAATTAACTATTTTTATATTCAGGTACCGTCGACCGAAAAGATAAAGGATTTTACGAGGAAATGAGGGTATTTTAATCGTTTTTAAGTACGTTAAACCGACATAAATCTGTCCATATGGCACATTATTTCGATTGAGGGTCTGCTTTCCTTGAATGCCTCATTTACGAAACCTCTCATATCATTAGGTATAAAACAGTTGTATCATAATTTCTATGATGACCATTGAGACTAAACGAAATACTTTATCATTTAGAGAAGGTATGAGGGATATAAAACTATCTATACCTAGTAGGTATTCAATTATTACCAAAAACGACCTGAAATCTACTTAACCTTCTTCTTAGTCGGACACTCTTGATAGAGTGATCGTGGTTATGGTAGGTCTCAAATCTTGAGTGGTGGCTCTAGCAATGCATCTCCATTTGGCTCTTCGGTCGTCAACATTAGGACATGGAGGGGTGTGACTTTATGGGGTCTGACCATCTAGTCGGGGAACGACCACATGTTCTTTTGCCATCCATTCTGCCTTGCACTACCAAACGTTCTATTGAGTCCTTTTTGCGGGTAACAAGTCCAAAAAACTTACGGATTCGCATCTGAACAGTCGACGACAGTCTTTCTTTTATTTAGTCAAAATCTATATATTGTTTGTATGAAATAACATATCAAAGATATACAGTTTGTGGTTAAAATGGTAATATTAAAATTATGAATAAATTTTACAATACATCGGACGTTTCCGAGTATTTCTGGTGTTTTGTACATTGGTTAGTGTTTGATATTATATTTCTCGAATACAAACAAAATCATGTCCATTTAACTATTTACCTGTATAATAACTGTAATAAGTCAGGAATAGCTCGCTCATTAAATGCACCTAATAGGGTAGTGTCCTGGGTCAATAAAAATGAATTCTAATTAATCCGTCGGTGAGATTATCAAAAAATATTGGACACGTATTTTTTGCTTTATCAAATCAATAAAAATATACAAAGTTATAGCGCATCAAAGTATAGGAGTGGGTGCTTGTGACGTCACTTCGTGGTAAAATTTGTACTACTGTGTGACGTCACGCGAAATTTCAACGCACTGTATCCTCGTCATTTTTCGTTTACGGAACAAAATAAAAAATACGTGTCCAATATTTTTTGGTAATCTAACTGACGGACTAAATAGATTTTTTTAGGACACAACCCTATTAGGCTGCCAAAGTTGATACCTAACTCTCGGTAGTCCGTGTCAAAGCCAGTTTCATTTTAGGCTGTAGCGACATCTATCTATCTACAAAATAGTTCACACGACTCCTAGATAGATGGCGCCCCACTAAACTACATCGCGCTAACGAAGTTTTCCAAGCGATCTGGATATATACAAGCTTCCAATATCTACACATAGACCACGGTCCCCAGGCACGATGTTTGGTTGGCGGAAGATCTTCCCTTTTCAATGGAGGAGGCCCCTCGCTCCTCCATTGGCCATAGAAGGTCAAAGCTTGTTAGGGTATTTGTAGATAGTAACAGAATATAACCAGAAAAGAAAGAAAACTTTAGCACTTTGAAGCTTAGGTTGTTTTTTAATTGGTGCTGTTTTTTTGTATAAAAGCTTCTGAATTGTACGTTTATGTTAACTCTTAAATGGCTTGCTCTGCATAAATAGCGGCCACTTGGTGCTATGACCTTGATTTTGATAGTGATACATCCGAAACTCCCCTCTGGGATTCACATCTCCCTGTTTTTGGGGAAAAGAGAGTCCATCACAGAGCAAATTGGTATGTTTATTTTAATTATTGACCATTAGAGTTTTTTACTACATACTTAAAACTTGATGGTTATATATAGATTGGATTAGTCTTACTGCACTCACAGTCTGTCCCTTTCTATAGCTACCCAAAAAACAAAGAAGGAGATATTAATCGATATTAAATACTAATTGATAACGACTAGAGTTATTTGCTAAAATGAAGAATAGACATGCATATTGACTTATTATAATAGCATATTTACAAAGCTGAAACAAGCAGAACGCATAAACTTTACATTGCACTCGCAAGTCGCACCGCAGACAATGCGCCTTTGTAATATTAATCAAGCGACAGTATAAAGTCATTGCACTGGTCAATAGATGGCACCACTTGGCTGATCAAATAGCTCTATTTACTTGCATCCAATAATTATATACATTCTTCTATTGAAATCGATAAGGCCACACAAGTTAGAAATGACGCAAACAGTTTAAAATGTAATTAAAAATATTTTTGATTTATTTAAATAAAAATATATTTACATGTATAATTAATTATTACATAGTTATTACCTCCTTGAACCATGTTTTTCCTCTTTTCAGTCTGAACACATGCATAACTTTTAATTTTTACACTTTTATCGTATACAATCACTTCGTAGTTGTGTAGTAATATCATTTCTTTTCACTCGCGACGATGCACTACATAATTCGATTGTATTATTATTAAACTATTAAACGCAGTAATTAAAGGAAAACGTCTCTGTGTGTACAACTCATCGCGGGTGTGACACACAGCGCTCGCCTGTGGAATAACATGATATAGCCGTAGTGCTGTCGCAATGTCGATATAATTTATGCAATTTTTATTGGAAATATGTAGGTACTTCGTTTATTGAGAAATAATAATAAAATAGGTTTTATCGCAACAATAAATAAAGGGGTTAGTTATAGAAAAAGGTATTTTTAAATTTTGTTACTTTTATTCGACCGCCAATCAAAAAGATGCTCTCTCACGCTTTTTAGTAGAGAATGATTTATCTACGCCCAAAATGGTGAAGCCGAAGTAATTTATGTAAGCATAAATTAGTCAGAAAAATAATACAAGGTCTAAACAATACGTGCATTTTTGGTTTTACACAGACATAACCGTATTTGTTACCGTTTGCGATGGCTATTGAAATAATGAAAAATTAACGTATTTTCATTCTTTCATTAGCTCACGCTTGAGTGAAATGTCGCGGAAACTAAAAAATCTGAAAAGAATATCATCACTGGCAAAGTATAAAACAACACTAGGTGTATCAAATATCTTCCGAGGTGGTTATCAGTCGGTATAGTTATTATAGAGTTAGTTACAGATCTTGCCGTATTAAAAATTGAGGAAAAATGACGACAATTATACACGTATAGTCACTTTCGATAGCACGTTCAACTGTACCTATAATATGTATTCGACGAGGAAACTAGCTTGTGAATAATTTAAATTACAACTTATTTTATGACGTAACTGCCTATTCTATTAAACATTGCATTGTCACTTTTGAACTACGCGGGATATAAGTCTTTATACTACAAGTTTTAAGAGCTGTTTTGCTATAATATGTGTAGAAATGTCTAGACACAAGGATATTTTGGAATGAATTAAAATTGTATGGAGTTTTTCAAAATCAAAATCAAAACTCATTTATTCAGTTTAGTTAGCCCCTGGTAAGGCACTTATGAACGTTACAATTGAATTTACTCTACCACCGGTTCGGAATACACTTAAACTGAGACAAGACTCTGGCAAGAAACTCAGCTTTTGTTTTTTCAATAGGTATATCTATCATGGGAACCAGAATTTAAAACGCGTTTCGGATGGATCTTTTGTTTTTATATCACAAGTCTGAAGCAGGCAGTTGGACATACAGGCAGTTGATAAATTTGTCCATTTTCCATTTGTCATTAATCCCTATATTTTTAATTATATAACGCCACCTAGCGGGTAATAATGGTACTCAATGCTCTGTACAGGAAAACGAATTGCTAATAAGATAGATGTTCAAATTAATACAATTAATTCAATTGACAACAACCAGGTAACGGATTATTAAATAAATAAAAAGTTTTGCGCATCAATTAATTTCTGGATTTCTCACTTTTATCATAGAGCTCTACACTGCTATCTTTTTTAATGCCCAAAAACATCATCGGCTGATACTAATTTTTGCTTATTATAAATAGCATTGTACTGAAATGAGGTCAACTAATTTCGCAGCTCTTCAATTAATACCAAGCATTTTGTATGAACAATACTACAAAGAAAATAGAACACTACCACGTTTCAATTGAGGTCATCATATCAACAAGCAGGACAAAGGCACAAGCATCCCAGATATTATAATAATTTTATATTTAACTATACGAAGTGCACTCATTACTAACTGAAGTAAAGGAAAACCTCGTGAGGAAATATAATTACAGTCAAAGTCAAAAGCATGTTTAGACTTCAATCTGCACTGGACACGTCTAGGCTGTGACCTCAATTCCTTCGTCAAGGAAGGTAATTGGGGAACATATACAAGCTGTTGATGATGAAGGGATGTAAATAATGTTACATAACTATATAATCTTAAGTTATGCATGATTATTTGAACTTAATTAAGCGTTTAAAGAATCTTTTTCAATCGAAAGCCACGTGTTTATAAGGAATGGCAACTTAGTGCCTTGAACGGGGTGGTAGGATACTTTGAGGTACTTACTCGACTGGCTGGTTACCACCCTTAAGTAAAATATCTGTCACCAAGCAAGCACCTATCGGTGTGTTCCGGCAATTGCACTTGAGAGCGCATTGTAATAAGGTTTACAACACATTGGCAAACCCCCTGAAATTGCTAATGTCTATAGGCGACGGTATTTACTTACCATCAGGTGACCTGCCTGCCTAATTGTCAAAAAAACTCAGTTCAGCAAAGAGTTTTAAATACCATAAAGTATGCTCAAGATCCGAAGCTAAATCATAAGGATTCCATTTAGTACTATGTAGTACCCGTGTGCTAACTCTCATATTGAAAATCTATCACGCACCTAGCGGAGAGATTCGGAAGTATTTCAGACTCGATTCCCGCCTGGACTCAGTTTCGGCATATCATCAGTTACCAATTGTTATTTCACGACCGTACCTAGTAGGTATCTTTGCGAACCAAGTAGAAATGCCGTAAGGTTTTCATCGATAAATGAGATACAATAATGTGAAAGTATCGACAGACCGGGCTAAAGCGCCCTGCCAGCACTAACGTTCCCTTATCTAGGTTCGGTCGTCGATTCGTTAGGAAGTGTAGGTCTGTTATCACGCTTTATTGCCGTTCACTGATTACTGTATGTGGCTTGATGCTTGATTGTTTTGAATGACGCGTGGACTTGTAATGGGGCGTTTATAGAGTATAGAGTACGTATAGATGTCATCGATTGATCATTATTAAATATTGGTTATTTCGCATGAAGATGGCCGCCAGATTACGGAATCGTAATAAGGTTGTAGTCGCGAAAATGCTTATTATATTAAGCTTTTAATTTTGCAATATACATTTTGCCTAATTTTTCAGATCCGAATTTGGTGATAAAATTTGGGTCAAAATCTTGTGCGTTTTGTGAAAGGTTAATGAAAACCTCAAAGTATTCAGGCTATACACAAATCTATTTCAGTTATAACCACTCTCAATCTTAGACGTTTATAATCTTAGCAGAACGCATTACTGTTAGTAAGTGTGCCCAAACATAATATTAGTTAATTATTATAAATCATTAATTATCGAATAATTCAATTAACCTTTGAAGCTGTTAATATTATCTTTATTTATAAACATCAGTTATGCAGTAACTAAATATTTGACCATTAGAGTAAGTAGATAGAATTAAGGCGGTGATAGCTCAGTGGTAGTGACGTCGGATACCGCAGCGAAGGTTCTCGGTTTAAGTGTATTCGGAACCGGTGGTAGTCAATTGTAACGTTTATAAGTGCCTTACCAGGGCCTAAACTGAATAAATTAAATTTTAAGTTTGGTTAAGGAAACCTTTGTAGTACTCGACTGTCTAGCCACGAAAAAAACCAGAATCGGATCAGTAGTTTCAACTCCTTCATCCAACAAAAACAATATGTTGATTATAATAATTGTTTGTAATAATCTGTAGTACGTTCTGGGCGTCTAGAAATTCTACGACAATCCTTACGTTCTTAGATTACATTGCAGTTTTAGAATGCCTATCGCTCAATGGTTACAACACAAATGAAACGCGTCCATTCAATCAATACAGCGAGTCGACCGGATGTGCTTTATTGGCGCGCAAACCGCCGCCATATTGGCTCGGCCAGTTGAAGCACATTGTATGCGCGGGCGCATCGTTAATGAACAACGAGTAATCGCAAGAATTAACACAGAGTTATGGCTGTCGTCCGGGACTTCTTGACTCATGTCAACCTCCATTTTGATTGGGAATTTTGCGTTTGCAAATATATTCGCTATCTCTTTCCCGCATAATCTACGTATAAATTAATATCTGGGTATTTTATGTACAGTCATAAGTAGAGGTACCTATATATTTTCCATTTTAGGTGGCAGAAAAACAAATCACGATGATATACATAAATGCCTACGTACCTAAGTTTTATGGTGATACAATCCAATATGACGGATAGACGGGCCGATTGGAAGAAAAGAACACGATGCGCTGACCCCAAATAATGATAATGATGTGAGGCGAACATTTACAGTACCATATCCTACTAGAAAAGACGAGTGAAAAGATGATTTAAGAGACCTATTGAAACCTGAAATACAAGTCAAGATTACTGACAGAAGGGTTGTTCATACTAATTAAGAAAAGACCTATATTATACAAAAATTAGAAACAACAGAACCTATTTCAAGCTTTATTGTTTCAAAACACCAACTTCCTAGCCATTTAGTTGAAGCTGAAGAAGAAATGGGTAGAAGATAAAATGGACATTTCAATAAAGAGAGACTAGAATCTAAAAGTTAAAGCCAACCATGTGTTATATATGATTTTGGTGTAGAAGACATACCTCTGGGTAAGGATACTGCACGTGCTGGACTCTTGGCTCCCGACGTGGCTGCCGGTACTGTGTGATGCGTGGAATGACCAAGGGTGGCCGCTGCTCTCTTGTATACACTGCACATTCTTCTGGTGTGATCCACTGTGGACAAACATGATAATATTTAATATCATTAAAAGACAATCAAACGATTTGGGCTTGTAAAGCTTTTTGGGCTATTATGTTTTGTAAAGAAAGTTTTTTGGATTTCAGTAAGTATGATGTAAAAAATTATAACAATCAATTGTTAGATTCATTTTGTTTAGATTTGGGACAGAACTTCCAGTGAAAATTACAGGCTTTAAGTATTTTAATTCTAACCCAAAGTTTATTTTTTTAATATTTAAGCGTCACTTGTTTCAAGAATGTTTACTTGGTTTATTTTTCTTCATAAAGTGCAATACTGCATGGCAAAGATGTAGGGTGTAGAACCCTACATATTTTCTCATACTCTTTGTTAATAAAGAACTTCCCATTGGCAACTTCTTCATCGGTATTCCAAGTAGTCACTACATAATGACTCATAACTGTGCCTAATTACAATTGATAAAATTGTATAGAAGGTGTTTGTAATTTGTTTGTAGATTGTGAATTGTATAGATTGTATAGAGGGCGGACGAAGGTCAAAATAATGGCCGTTTTCAATAAAATTAACGAAGTCTTACGCATATAGGACTTATTAGTAATATTTTCGCGTTTACAGTACATTCAGCTTAAGGAACCAATGGATAATCTTAATATCTCCCGAGTGAAAACAAAACAACCATTCAACGCACATGTTGGAGAAATGCAAAGATTTCCTCCGATGATCAAGTTTCATTTAATACAGTGAGTATTGTTACACATCCTGCCGACAGCAAAATTAAGGCCATACCGGTTATTACTGGATAGCGGAGTAGACTGATTCATAACTGAAGAAGAGCATCATCTTATGCATAAGGAACGAATTATACTACTTATTAATTTCATGCCGAGCGAGACATGCAATTGATAAAATCTAATCTCGTTTTGAAAAGCGAAATTGCTGAATTTATTGACGGCTCTTCTCAGCACCTTCTGAACCGGGCGTTAAAGTCAGATTTTTCAAGTGCCTGCGAATCATCATCTTGTATTAGTCCACTGCTGGACTCTCCTAAAGCACACCACTGAGCCACTCTTTAACAGCCGTGATCTCCACTCAAGAACAGGTCTACCAAATCGGTTGGAAGTTCTACGGCAGGTATGACCAGCCTACTGCCACTTCTACTTGCTAATCCTGCGGGCTATGTCGATAATTGCGGATTCAATCGGAGCATAGCCTTTCCATAGCTCGTCGAATTGGTGGACGAGTCGTATTGTAAGTGTCCACGTCTCAGCTCAGTACGACATAACTGGGAATATCTTCTTGAAATAAATATTTTTGCTTTGACGGCACATTTCTATTCGTTTGGGGAAATCTTAGTAGTTAAATATTGGAGCTATTTTTATTTTAGTGACCAATGAGACATTGAAACTAAAATAGACGGACGAAAATACCTGCTAGACAAAAACTTTTTGAAGAATTCTGTTAACTTAAACGTAAATATACTGATGCAATACGATCATAATAAGTGAATGACATTATTGGCCTTGCAAATAAGGCAGTGATGATAAATACAGATTACGCTGTGTGGGTCGCATTTATATTATATTTATTTAAGTACAATATAATTACATTCAAAATAGCGTTGCATATGATTACCGATATAACTTTTATGTTACAGCTTACACTATTTCTCTAACTTAAAAAAATAGCTCTATCACCTCTATCGTCGATTATAATATCATTTGCAATAACGATGCTGCTTGCTACATCACATTTCCTGTATTGCAATTTGTAAATATTCACTAATGTTACTTTATGCAATATTTGTCATTTCCTGAACGTTAATGTTTCATGTTTAAATGTCAATCGTAGAATTGTCGACTGTTACGCAATTGAGGCTGGTATTTGGATGGGTGATCATTATAGGGTGTGACATAATCTTTTTTCAACATGACAACCGCGAAACTGCTTTTTACTAATGATTGGTCATGTAAGTTCTAGAAGGAACCGCTACTCCAGTTAGCGGAAAGAGAGCCTTTTGTGTCAGAAATTTTAAGATTTCAATCATAGAATTGCAACAACAAATGTTGCCTTTACCGAAAACTGTTGTTCACCTTGATCAAACCTTGAAAGCAGATTTCTCTAGTCTAGCTATTCTTAAAAATAGAAATGCGGATATTAAGTTACTGGTACCTACTATGAATCATTAATTATTGGTCATTCCAAATCCATAGATTTTGATTTGAGAAGTCCATATTTTCGTAATTTATGTTAGGTTCGTCATGAATTTTAACAGTGGGACCTATTCTGAAATGGATAAATTGCTAAATCAGGGAGATTACCAATTCGTTATTGATTCAATGACCTCCTATTGGTAAATTAGATCCTGTAAATTCATCCGATAATTTCATACACTTCTCTCATAAACAAATCTATTGATAATTTATCTAGCTCTACGCAAGTGCATATATTGATAATCTAGCTAGCTTTACGAATTGACAAGTCCTATTCAAGAAGAGCTTAGAGTCACCAACTATAAACAATTTATTGTATTTATAGAAATCTGACAGTCTTGCGGGTCTTCCGGAGCCAATAGACATTAGAAATCACAGGCGGATCGCCAATGTGACTCCCAAAGACAAAGAGCTAGAATTTTTCTAAAAATCCTTAATTTAGATGACGTTTCACAGATATTCATGCAAAACCCACAGTAGGGCGATGATTAATCGATGATAGAATCAAGATAGTGATTCACATTGACGTCACATCAATAGGAGAAACCAGTTCTCTTGCGGTAGGCTTTACCTTGACCAGGTCAGGGTGATGCGAAGGTGTTTGTTTGATTTAGAGGTTCATTGCTAACCTCTTTCTTTTTGCATAGCTTTAATGGTGGGGGTACCTTGAACCCTGAGAAAGGAGATAGCCACAATTTTTTTAAATAAGGGGTTCATTAATCACGCGATGTTTTTAGCAACTTTTTATCTCCCCCCTGGTGAACGTGGTGAGGTTTTAGACCAGCCCCATCCAAAATCACGTATTTTTTTAGATTCAAAGTATCCTTAAAAAAATCGGAATATTAACAGACACGTTCATGCACACAAATGTCCTGGATGGGAATCGAACCCACGACCTGCGACATGATAGGCAGTGTGTTAACCAACCACGCCAACCGGCCCGTCAAACAAATTTAAACATAGAATAGTTGTTTGGTCTGTGTTAATTGATATCTTGCATTCCTTTCATACTTACAAAATTTAACTGGGTATGAATGAAATGACGTATATGGGATGGGAGGGCATAAATTAGACAGTTAAGGTGTAGCTATGTACTGAAATGAAATTTATTTTATTGAAACAGTATAAAATACATACCTAATTATTTAAAGGAGTCACAGTCACGGGCCGGGAAGTAAACTATCACGCAGGTCGTGGGTTCGATTCCCATCCAGGACACACATTTGTATGCATGAACATGTCTTTTGTCCTGAGTCTGGGTGTAATTATCTATTTATGTATGTATTTACAAAAAAAGTAGTATATGTAGTAAGATCAGTCATCTGGTTGTAGGGATCAGATAGCCGTGTGTGAAAAATGTACCAAAATATTTAATTAAAAAAAAAAAAACAGTTTTGAAGATGTTTATCGTATTTTATGTTCTATGTTTCAACCTTAAAACTAATTATATTTATTATTACGCTTAATCAAATTTGATTCAAATAACAAACCTCTTAAAACTTAGACGTTGGTGAATACTACTAGACCCAGACTACCCACTTGATGAACGTCTTTCCCTTAACACAATATCGCCAGTTGAATCACCTAATTGACCTTAAAGTCAATGAGAATGTTTCATTCATACATCGCATCTCTTTCTAGCTTCGAAGAATGAATGGAGGAAGAGCGAGACGGCAGAGCGCCAAGGAAATGACATCAATGAGTGACAATTAATCGAGAACACTGACCAATTTAAATTGGATATGGCACAATGTCATTCATTTATTCCAATGTTACTTCTTTTTAAATCAACGAGTCTCAGACATTCTTAAATAATTCAAAAGCTGTTGTTTTATTGAAATACCAAAAATAATTAATCCGGTGTCAAAAGAGATCCACAAGGATGGCAACACAATTGCGATATGTTTAGGCATTGGATTCAAGTCAAAAAAGCCATGGAACCGGAAGTTACACTTACACACTATATTAAAATATTACATCTCAAAAGAATTTTAATTCTATTTTTCGTTTTATCTTTTATTCGCAGTTTTTACATGCAAACGTAACTCGCTACCTTTGTGTCTGTCAGCTTGCTTCTGAATTTTAATGATATTTAGTATTATTTTGGGTATGACATGGCAACTTTTAGAATGATTTCATAAATATGCGGCAGGTAGCAATATTTTTTTTATATTTGAGACTCAATGAGACGTGCTTATCTTTCGAAGAATCTTTTGAAACTTAGAAAAATACAAAAAAACAAGGAATAGGTACAGATATCCGCATGAAAACAAAATTAACAGATGCTCTACATTATAGTTTAAAACAGAAGTACCTATAATACAGGGCACTTATCAAGCTACTAAGATAAGAGATGGAGTCACCAAACAACTAAATAGTCTGGCCCGAGAAGCGTAGGAAGGCAGAGAAAAAGATGGGTTGATGACATAATAAATAAGGCAGGAAAAAAATTTATGCACACCGCACCGAGAAGGGTGGAAAATGTTGGGGGGGGGGGGGGGGGGGGGGCACTTAACATAGGAACAAAGAAATAACCAAAAATAACATAATTATATTTAAAGGAATAAGCTATAATAATAATAAATAATCTACATGACTGACATATCAAATCAGCTTCTTTTTATTAAATGTCAAAACGATGATTTATATGGATTTTTGTATGAAATACATACTTGTGATGTCATAAATATACACCATCAAAAGACCTACTCTTTGTCTTTAAATTGGTAATTAAAAATCAAAAAAGGCGGAATTTTAGAATATGTTCGCTATCTTCGAGTATTTTTATATATTTTATACACTAGTTAGTGTTAGGTATTTGTTCTTGAATATAGGCATCATCCCTATTTTTACGCAAACCCATTTTGTTGAGACTTTTTTTTAAATCTAAATCCACGCAGTTGCACTCGCGGCCTTATGCCAGTAATAAAAACATTTAGAGCAAATGGCTCTCGTATCCTTCCGATTGACACTTGTTTGTTACGATTAGAAAGGGTTTGTTTATTGAACTTTAATATGCTTTTAAAGATGGTTAAGCATACAATGGGTAAGGGAACTGGCTCTCAAGTGCAGATTTTACTCAAGTTTACAGAAAACAAACTGAATGCGTGTAGGTCACACGCCATCTAGTCTCTTCAATACACAATGTTTATAAATTGTCCTCCTGCACTTTTATAAAAATACTAAATAATAATACATTGCATTGTACTCTATAGGATGCTTTTTATCATAAACTAGTGGGCCCAGCAGACATTGTCCTGCCCTGAAATTAAAACAATACATAGAACCCGATTCCAGCGACACGACACCTATCGTGTCCAATTTGTGAATCTAAACCATCTGTCATCTGTCAGCCCGATCTCGAGACATGTCAAAAAGTCGTTCTATACAAAATGTATGACAATAATAATTGTCTTCATTATCCTTTTTTTGTGCATTTTTCTTATTTTTTAATACCTAGTTATTCTGCTATTTCGGGCGGAGACGAATCTAACAAATCAAAAACCATGAAAATCGTTCCAGCCGTTCTCGAGTTATAAATAGTGTAACTAACACGACTTTCTTTTATATATATCAGTTATAAATAAATACATTTTTTTACCTATAATTGAGCAAATACAAAAATTCTACCTTTTTCTCTGTTGTTTGTCAACTGAATTCTTTATCTATTGACGGGGATTAGTGAAAAATTTAAGCTGTTTTATTAGTTTTATTTTTCCACTTTTAATTTTTCTCACCTTTAAATGTAAATTCGTATTTTAAATTTAAATTCGTATAATGTATGAATTAAGGATTTAATAACGTAGGTACGTAAACCATGTAAGATGCACTACTGCTTTAATAATAGGTAACTAACTTTTAGACGACGGGGTATTCCAAACAATCCGTTCTATTTATAGGACAATAGAATGCCAATAATTTTATGTGCTTAATTATTTTTAAAAGGAAAATATTAAACCAAAACTTCAAAAGGTCAATATACAAACAAGGAGGTAAAGACACTACAGTGCGACCGCCGAGAGAATGTATTTATGACACTTGTAAATAATGCACTTATCACGAAATCATGTAATAAATTTTTGATGCTACTTTCACTGCCTCCCTGTATTGTTAGGCATAGTTTAGTATAAGACTCACCAAAATGGATTTGCCGTTTCTGTGATAAGTGCATTATTTATAAATGTCATAAATACATTCTCTCGTCGGCTGCACAATACATTTCATTATCCATGATTGATGGATTTGAAACCATCACAAACAAACATACAAATAAAGCATGTCATTTCTAATTAATTTCAATTATCTCAATCATCAATTAATCTAGATTGAAACCGATAAAGACGAAAAATACGTGGCGCACTATTCAACAATTCATTCGTTTCAGGTCTAAAAAGTATCTACTGATAAAAAAAAAACAAATTGAATGTCGATAGAGTTCATAATATAAATAAGTTTCACTAACATATTCAAAAGCGTAATATCCGGTCACAAAGAGTAATCTATGAATTCCCTTTGATATTGTTACCAAAATGAACCGTGACGAAATATGACTGTCATTTCTTTAAGAAATAAAAATTGGTTTCCCTTTTTCCCATCCACAAGACAAGTCAGTCAGCCTCCAAAGGTTTGGTGAAGCATATCATAAAGTTGCAAAAAGTGTGAGTTCAGCAATGCTTCTGTAAACTTCGAATGATACTTAACTTTGCAAGTGCGTACCAAATGTTTATAGGATGCCAAATCAAGGTCGTGTGAGTTCGCTTTCGATGTGAGCTCACTCGCCTGAGTGAGACTCGACATTGAGTTTGTATTAAGATAATAGCATTTAATACCACTAGGTGGCAAACAAGCTTACGGCCCACCTGATGGTAAGCGGTTACCGTATCCGATGGACGCTTGCAACACCAGAGGCGTCACGAGCGCGTTGCCGATCTTGCATAAACCTTCTCACTCCTCTTTTGAAGAACCCCATGCTGTAGTCTCAAGAGAAAACCTCTACAGGTAGCTCATTCCACGACCCTGATCGTGCGCGGGAGAAAATGTCTCTCAAACCGCACTGTCCCGACCAATTTGGTTTTAAGGTATGAGGATGGACTTCCTTTTGCACTGCTGCTTCCTTACGTAGTTATTTCTTATATCACAAACCACAAATGACAAACCGGTAGGCCCGTCTACCTGATTGCCAGGTAGACGGGTACGGTATTCCCCTGCCTATTGTCAAAGGCGACTACACGTTGTTCTCAGGGCAAGCAGCCCTGAGTCTTGGTGGTCAAGAACTCATCTTACGATAGCACAGCAAGGGTGCTGGTGCCTCTACAGCACAGCGCACCTGGGCTTTCCCCCGAGGCGGTCGGGTATTCCCCCACGCAACAATAACCAGCTGCGACTATTTGGGAAGGGACGAACTAGACTACAAAACACTGGAATCTATTTTGTTCAAATCCTATTGATAAGCGCATGAGTGAGCTTCAAAACAGACATGGCGCCTCGGGATGACTTAATCGGATGACTTCATTATAAGATAAATCGTTATTTAAACGTCACTTTTACATTCCTGATGTTGTGATTCATATAAAATAGATTTCTGTTAGCGGTTCCAAGCGCTCTCCTATTTTACTCTCGTTAAAAAATAAGCAGTGTTCAAGATGTCAAGATTCTAATGCTAGGGGCTTGAGCTGGCCGTTGAGAGGTCAGTCAGTCAGGACAAGTCTTTAAATCAACTCCAGTGAATGAAATACACGATTCTGATAAACGAATTCAATGGACGTAGTCGCAGGCAAAAGCTAGTAAGGCTACATGGAAATAACTTTAGTTCTAGATTTTTGTTGACTATCTAAAAGTGCGTCAAACATTGTAATTTTTTTCTATTGGGATGTTGGCTATGTTAAAATTTTTTTAGGTATAACCAGTATACCTATAAAACATCTATCATACCCAAAAATAGGAGATGTAACATTCATTATTTTTTTGATTTTTAATTATTTTAAGCAAAGAGAATTTTATCTAAAAAAAATAAAGGCCTCGGTAGTCCAGCGGCCGAGGAGCTTTTCCCACCAACGCATCAGCCTGGCCATCCAAAGAGGAAACGCTGCCAGCCTACTGGGAACCTTGCCGATCGGCAGCAGCGGCAGCCTCGAGGAAGGTGGTTTGTATATTTTGTACATTTGTTGTAAAAATCTATCAGTAGTGGCAGTAGTTTTGATTTGACGACCCAAGCTAGTATTTCATACCTACAAAACTCCATATAAACTATAATTTCGATATTAAATAATAAAAAGCTGATTTGTTATGTCAGTTAACATCCGTACTATTTTAAATAATTGGATTGCAACATATCAATGACGTCACAGTATCTTATCACGCACCGTTAGATGTTTAGTAAGGCAATGTTAACTAGGTAGGTACATAGATATGAATCACTGTACGTACGTTTGTTTTTAACTTTAAATATGCTGTGTAAAGAGCAATAACCTACATAACTGACCAGTTATACTATTTATATTCGAAGCTAATTCACTCTTGTGGGTTAGATTCGACTTTACTCGATTGCATTTCACGCTCTCACCTCATTGAGTCTTTTGTATTTGTATTTGTTGAGACGTATTATTAATCTATTATAATATATAATATATACACCAATTATTTAAAAAAAAATCATTGAGACAAAATTCATCATTTCAGCCAGAAGACGTCCACCGCTGAACAAAAACGCTACTAAAAAAAAAAACTTATGCCTTTGAAATTCATTATCCTCATTTGAATCCAGTTTATGTCGGTTTTGGTTCGAGTAACAATAGTTGAGTCGTTGTTTGCTTGTAAAGCAGGAAGTCCCGGTGTTTGAGTACACAAGCTCGGAAGAACCGACGCATGCTAGTACGAATAGATATTGCGACAATGTGTGCGTTTGGGCGTGCTTGTATGAAATACTAATGTCAATCTACATGTGTATTTCGGCTGCGGATACCGTTGTTTGTAAACATTCAGATATGACGTGTTGCAAGGGAAGATATTACTTCTGGACCATTATGTTTTGTTGGTGAAAAGAAGCATATACCTAATGTTCTTGCGGAAAGTGAACGGAATCTCGAATCGAAAACTTTTACACCTAATGTGCAATAATCCACAATTCGGTATTTAAAATGTTTTATTGGTATTTTTTTAATTAAGGTTTATGACTCTTCCACAAAGACCTAGCTTAGTCTTATGACTTTGAGACGTTCTTTTCATGATTGCATATTATGTGTGTATTTTTATCGCAAAATAACAGTGGTAGCTCCTACAGCGAGATTTTTATACTGAAAATGTAGATTGTCTTTTTTTGGTTCGCAATTTATGAAAATAAAATTGTAAATGAAATAGAAATTCAACATTCATGTTTTTACATATAACACAGACTAGTTTATTGTTTTGTCCGTGTGTCACACGCTTATTGACTACAATGACCTATCATCGAAGCTATTGTTTCACTCTGTTGTGAAAAAGTATACAGTCATAGAAACAACGTCATAATGTTATAACTTTTGAAGCGAAAGTAAATTATACAACAATTGTAATATCTTAATGAGACTTGGCTGTTTAACTGCTATGTCTGCTGTCCACGATAAAGTGACAAATAAAAGATGTTATTTGTTGAATTGTTTCATTTTCCAAATTTTACATTTTATATCTTGAGTACATTGTGTTGCATTGCGTGAAGGAAAAAAATGGGCGGAAGTCAGCCATAGATCGAGAGGGGGGGGAGGAAAGTGTTGCCCGCTGGGCTGCCCGAACGGTTGGTGTTGCCGGCTGATTCGCCGTCAGAAACCTGGCCTGAACACTGCTATGCACCATAAATTAAGGGATGTCATTTTTAATTTATTTAACTACTTATTTTATTAGATAAGAATTATTTTGAATAATATCTTTGCCATCAAGCCACCTAGTACTCGTAAACATCACTTACCCAAATTAGACACAATATAAATATGTGACAAATATAAATACGAAAATTCGATATCTTGAGTGACCGACTGTGATAGTACCTTCCTACCTATTTTGTGACACGATGAAAACTCGTAGGGACCCATAGATTTTTGAAAGAATAGATTCAATCAAAATCAAAGCCTTAATTTTAGGCCCTAGGAAGGCACTTGTAGCTGCTGAAGATAACCTAAAATTTTAAAAGTCTAAAAGAACGTTTGACCTCACAGAAAAATTTTGTAACACCACACTTTCAACAGGTTAACAAAATAAGTAGTCGATTCAGAGAAGCACATTCAAAGAAATTTAAATATAGATACAATTTAAAGTCTTTGAGCACATTCAACTCCAAAATCACTGGCCACTTGAAGAACCGCTACCGCAGTCTAAAACGGGCATAATGTATAATTAATTAGCGTCCATCTTTGAAACCTAGTCAATCTAACAAGGAAGGGGCATTATTAACACTCGTATAGGCTGGCATACATTTGCATAGCACTCAAGACTACAACTTAGCATTCTGTGTTCCTGAAGACGCTAACCGACTCATTAGGGAAGGAAGCGATCATAGCGTGAGAGGGAAGCGATAAGCGATCCATAAGCGTAATGTAGTGGGAATAGGGTTGTGTCCTAAAAAAATCTATTTAGTCTGTCAGTTAGATTACCAAAAAATATTGGACACGTATTTTTTATTTTGTTCCCTAAACGAAAAATGACGAGGATACAGTGCGTTGAAATTTCGCGTGATGTCACACCGTGGTACAAATTTTACCACGAAGTGACGTCACAAGCCCCCACTCCTATACTTTGATGCGCTATAACTTTGTATATTTTTATTGATTTGATGAAGCAAAAAATACGTGTCCAATATTTTTTGATAATCTCACCGACGGACTAATTAGAATTCATTTTTATTGACCCAGGACACTACCCTATTGTGATGCACAGCGAGTACAAAATAAGTCTTTCTCGGATTTGGCCGTTTTAAACTAAATATGTGATCTAACTGTATTTGTTCTATATTGGTATAATATAATAGAAATTTTAATAAAATACCTTTATGAATCCTGATTTAAGATTTAAAATCAACGTTAACACCTAATCAATTCGATAGAAGTAGGTACTATACAGAGTGTGTAGTAAGTAGTTCGATAAACTTAAGGGGCAGATGGGTGGGCGGCAGGTCACCTACCAAATATACAAAAATAACAAAATAAAAGTGTCACTATTTTGAGATTCAAAATATTTCGAAAATGGTGACACTTTAACAAAGATCAATTAACTAACGCCATCTATTGGTAGTGTGTACAATTGAATTTTCACAAGTATTTTCCGCCCCGCGGTTTCACCCGCGTTCCTGAGGGATCTTATATTTTGTCGGGATAAAAAGTATCCTATATGTTATTCTAGTATATAACAAGCTTCATTAAAATCCATACAGTAATTATTGCGTGAAAGAGCAACAAACATGTTCACATCCTCACACACATCCAAACATACTTTCGCATTTATAATATTAGTAGGAAGCAGGATAGGACTAGTAGGACAACTGTATGACTCGTTCGCGAAGCGTGTGAAACCGCGGCGCGTAAAGCTAGTGTTTATAAATCATTTGTACGTATTTCGCGTTGTTGTTTTAGTGTAAATCCACGTCATGATCCATAATAATTAGTACAACAGGGTCACATTCATAATAATATAATTATCCTTATTTTTTCCTTTTAAATATTGTCCTTAACCAAAGTACGTGACAATTAAAAAATTACTTGTTTTTTATTGACTAGTTTAGCTTGATGACTTCAACGACCTTTCGCGGACACGATAGCAAGCCACTCTCGCCTAAGCCGCATGCGGCTCTTTAAGTGCCCGTTCAGTTCAAAATCTTTTTTTTTTGGGTAAATAACGCGACCCAAATAATTATCTTTATTTCGAACCGAAACACAGTTTGGTACTACAGTCCTATTAAAATTTGGAATACAGTGAAAACCCTAAAACAGAAAACTGCGGCTCTTTGAGCTTCCGAGAAGTCGATATTTTTCTGGAATCTCAGCCATCTAATACTTAAGGAAGCTAGCTCGTCTTTGACAGTGGTATAATACCTGGGTTTTAAGTATGTTTTTTAACTTTTCACCCACAAGTCAGAAACCGCAGTATGAAAACACATGTAATGAGTATATAAATCTTCCAAAACATGCGTTCATAACTGACACACCTCCGTGATTACGTCACACGCTCTCACATCGCGAGTCGCTAGCGCTCTGAACGTTGCCTTACCAAATACAGGCGAATACGTAATGTTTATGGCACGCCTTATTTATAGCAGACTTATATGGTTTGCTATTTAGTGCGGGTGCGTAGCCCCTTACCGGGCGTCTGTCTGTCTGTTTGATAGCCTACGTGACTATCGGCAGGCTTTGTTTTACTATGTTTCTTTCTATAATTGTTATCTTGTCGCTTTTACTTGGCCCGCTTTCAAACAATGCTCTGATGGTGTACGTTGTTCGCAAAATCGTAGTATAATATTATTCTCTTGCTTGAGGGAAAAGGTTTCATTAAGGCATTGTAATAAGGTGTACAATACATTGGCCATCCCCGTGGTATTGCTAATGTCTATAGGCGACAGAAGTCACTTACCATCAGGTGACCCGCCTGGCTGGGCAATTGTGGTATATAAAAAAATAGTTACCTTATATAGGTAGGTCGCGTCCGCTTGCGTACTCTCCACCGTGCCGTCAAGGAGCGAGTGGCAGAGGCACGCGAAAACCAATGGGACCAGACTATGAAAGACATCCAACCCTCCCATCTAGCCTTTTGGCAACTTTCACGTGCCCTAAGCAAGGACACGGTTGCCCCTACTCCACCACTAAAAAGGCCCAACCTCCCACTCGCCTTCGAAGACGAGGAAAAGGCGGAATGCCTGGCCGAAAGCCTGGAGCTCCAATGTACCCCCAGTTCCCTCCCAATCGACCCTGTTCATTTGGAGGAAGTTAATTCAGAAGTAGAACGGCGAGCTTCACTCCCGTTACCCCCACCTCCTCTCAACGAAGAGGAAGACCCCGTCCCGCCCGTGACCCCGGACGAGGTCAAACAGATCATCCGGGACCTTCACCCGAGAAAAGCCCCTGGCTCGGATAAAATCACAAACAGAGTGGTCAAGCTGTTTCCGGCTACCCTCATCACGCTCCTGACAGCGATCTTTAACGCTGCCCTCTCCAACAACATTTTTCCACACCAGTGGAAAACAGCTCACGTAATTGGGATCCCCAAACCCGGCAAACCTAAATCCGAGCCCTCCAGTTACAGACCTATCAGCTTGCTCAACGTCATGGGCAAAATATACGAAAGGTTAATCTACCTCCGACTCAAAGCGTACGCCGACGCTAATAAACTCATCCCCGACGAGCAGTTTGGTTTTCGAACCAGACACTCGTGCGTTCAACAAGTCCATCGTATTGTTGAACACATCTCCGCCAACTTCCAGAAAGGTCAAATGACCGGCGTCCTCTTTTTCGATGTTGCAAAGGCATTCGACAAAGTCTGGCACAACGGCTTAATCTTTAAGCTGTACAAACTCGGAGTGCCAGTCAGACTCGTGACCATCCTACGAGACTTCTTGTCGAATCGCCATTTCAACTACCGAATAACAGGAGCGCTATCCTCACCCCACCCCGTCTTAGCCGGAGTCCCCCAAGGCTCTGTGCTGTCCCCCCTACTGTTCACACTCTACACGAGTGACATCCCCAAAGCTGGCAAAGCACAGCTAGCGCTTTTCGCGGACGACACCGCAATTTACTATTCAGGCAGATGCCCCACGGCAATTGCCAAAGTCCTCCAAGCCGCAACTCACACCCTAGGTCCCTGGTTTCGGAAATGGAGAATTGAGATAAATCCCACCAAAAGTCAGGCGGTACTGTTCTTCAGTCCCGCCAAGAAATACATTCCCACTCCCCCCCCTCCAGTCACCATGTTTGGCGAGCCGATCCCTTGGGAGAGGCAAGCTAAATATCTCGGTGTTACCCTGGATGATCGTTTGTCCTTTTCCAACCACATAAGGAAGGTTCGTGCACGCGCCTACCTTGTGTCCAGTCGCCTTCACTTCATGCTAAACTCAAAGTCCAAACTTGCCCTAAAAAGCAAGGTCAGACTTTACACCGCGTGCATCCGCCCCATTATGCTCTATGCATGCACTGTGTTCGCACATGCATCCCCCAAGCTGATCCATAGCCTCCAAGTGGTTCAAAACCGCTTCATGCGCAAAGCCACGGGCGCCCCGTGGTACATGCGTAACCTAGATCTACACATAGACCTCAATCTGCCCACAGTTAAGCAATTCATTAAGTGCGCTTCTCGCCGTTATTACGATCGTGCCCTAAACCACGCGAATCCGTTAATAGTCAAAACTGCCAACTATACTCCCTCAAAAATCTCAAAAATCCGTAGGCCTAAGGTCGCCCTCAGCGAGCCGGATGACCCCATAACTTTAGCTCAAATTCAGGATAGGGAGGCTCGCGCAGCCCTCGAGAAACAACGCCCGCGTTTCCGCCCTCGCCGGAGAGGCCCGTCGCGACGTCCCACTCAGATTCAGTCTCGTCCCCCCGTTAGTCAGTCGTTAACGGCCCGAGCCGCCACAGTCAGCAATCCGACCGTCCCCTAAAAACTCCTCTAAATCGCTTAGGCGAAGTCCGTCCCACTTTTTGTGTCCCCCGACGACGCCCTGAGCCGAGGTTCGGGCCCCAACTGGGGCGCCCTCAGCGGTGAGTCGTCACAAACAAACACGGCTGAGAGCCCTAAGCGCTCGCCGAATAGTCCGCGTAAGGGTGTCTATGGTCCTTCAGACCGCCACCTTTAAGTCCTCCTCAAAAAAAAAAAAAAAAAAAAAAAAAAAAAAAAAAAAAAAAAAAAAAAAAAAAAAAAAAAAAAAAAAAAAAAAAAAATTAGGTAGGTACTTCTATTCAACTAATAAATCCTTCCTTCATAACAAAAACAGACTTATTCGTGGAATATGGTGGAATACGACCGCGTGGCGACAGCAAACAAAACAAAAACGCTTTATTCTTGAAAATTAGCAATCAGTTGGAATGATCTGCGCATGTGCGGGGCAAATGTCACGGCGACACTGCTGGTTGATTTATTGCAATGTATTTTTTACAAAAAAATTATCATGTGCGTTTATTATTATAACGATTTAATTGTGTTTTGTAAAATCTATTCGTATTATTAGTATCATCTCTTATAGGTATGTATAGGATTGCCTTGAGTTTTAAATACAACGGTAAAATTATATCATACAATCAATCACAAAATCCTACTCTATCATTTGGAACTACTAAGCTAAAATTAATTTATTGACCTAATAATAACTAGGTACCTAGTGGCCGACCGAAGTTTCGGTTTCGGCAAAAGAAACATGATTCGGCCGAACTTTTCGATCGCGCCGAAACTTTACTAAAGAGGGGTTATTAAAGAAACCTATCTTCTTTTTCAAAATCAAAGCACCGCTTCATAACTAGGTAGGTAAATAGATAAAAAACATCGAGGCGGATGTTTATGCAAATATACTATCATAACCGCATTTATTGACGTCATCTTGTCAATGGATGACCAATGGTCCTGTCTAACTGAGATCTCATGAATCAACCATTAAGTACTTCAGATTCATCAACCTACATAAAAAATGTGTAGGGACTTTCTATCACCTCCTGACTGTTTGTCCTTGATACACAACATTATGCTCTCAAATATAATAATAGTTTATGTTTTACCACATTCTCACCGCAAACTTGATAAGCCTATTGGAGAATTAGGGTTTTTGCCAAAAACTGATACAAAAACCGCATAGTGGTTTTTACTGGTTTAACCGATATGTGTAAATTGAATATTTTTAAATCCAAAAACGGAATATTTATGTGTTTATTTATGTATACACACGAAAGTATAAATTCAAAGATAGTTCAACATTACAGATAGTTTCACTGTCACCCTGCTGGTCTGACCGTTAAGTTCTCCTTTTGCAATCAGTCGCACGATTGTTGCTGTCATCGTCACCTACATTTTACGTGATAAGCCTTTTGACTAAATGACACCGATAAAGCTTAGTTGGTGGATAAACAAATTGGGCTGGTCTTATCTGGCCTAGAACCTGAGAAGAAGTTATAGTTATGGTCCTAAAGACTGAATAGACTGTGTAGATTAACAGAATGAGTCTTAATTTTGACAGATCTGGTACATATTCCTACTATCCTACTTCCTACTATTCCTTATTTCTTAATCTATACTATTATACTACACTATTATAAAATGGTAAAATGTTATAGAGATAAAGTTTGTGAGTTTGTGAGGTTGTAGGGGGTAATCTCTGGATCTACTGAACCGATTTTGAAAATTCTTTTACCAATAGAAAGCCACGTTATTTGTGAGTTTCATAGGCTAATATTAATATAGGCATAATTTTATCCCGGGAAAAGATAAGATCCCACGGGAACGCGGGTGAAACCGCGGGGGAAAGCTAGTAATATCATAAATGCGAATGTTTTGTGTGTGTGCATCTTTGTTATCAAATACCAAAGCCAAGCCAAAGCCTGATCGTTATTATCTACAAGTAAGTTAGTAATAGATATACGGATACAGCCACACTGATTAGCTATATAAATATACGACCTACATAGACATAAAGGCAGAACTTCGAAAGTTCAACCAACTTTCAAACTCATAAATATCATCCAGATATATTTTAATTTCCATAAACAAGAACTTAAATCAATATTTTAATTCAATAACACGCAGTAGTCAATACTTCATACAGCCAATCGACGCATTATCCCAGTCACGGAGCCAGATGGCACAAGGGTGACCTAAATGAACGATAAGTGTCCATGTTCTGCCACATAACTGGCCCTGGCCATTACGTTTGTTATTGAACTATTCCTGCATTGAGTGTCTATTGCTCTTGATTGATCAAGCTTGGATATTGCTCTATGTATTTCAATGATGAAACAATGGTCTGAATATGTTCCATTTTTCTGAAGTATCCCAACATTTCCTGATGCTAAGTAACCTATTAGAATTCTCAGGATAGGATATGAAATCTTTTGAAAAGTTTTTAACAGCTTTTTTTACTTTGGTAAGGCCTATGGGCGCGTTGATCTCCATCTAATACTTAGATGATGGATGTTAACTAATCATTTGCAGCAGTTGGAACTAGACTTTTCGACTTATAGAGGATATTTACACTACAAGTAGTCCATTCGTTAGACAGTTATGTGCCCTTACCATACCATAAACAATATTGATCCTCAAAAAACAATTCGACATTCATACATTGTAATTTAAAAAAGTTGCCGCCATATTAGCAGTCAATAGTCGTTTTAAAATCTACTTCCTGTCCTTGGGCACACATGCCCAATGACTCGGAACTGATGCGGCAACACAATACCCCTCTTGACAAAGTGGTACCGATATTCCATCAATTATATTTGCGTATCGGATGTTAAGAAACTATATTGTTACTTTTTGCAATTTACGAATGAAAAATTTGAGTTTGACGGTTAAGTGACACAATAAAAAACATGGTCGCATATGCCGGTAACATCTGATATCTCTCCTCGGTAATACCATAGGTACATGTACCAACGAACCTCTCGGGAAACGGGTTAGTACCATCTGACAGCCAACTCTATCACAGCGCGCGCTCATTGGTCAATAAATGAGTTTTGGGTTTGAATTTGAGGCTGTATGGGCTAAAACCCTTTGCCTGTACTACAATAGAGCAACCCTTTCCCTGATAACCAATCAGCCCAGTGAGACAACCCGGCTTCCTGTTTACTTTTCATGAAAATACTCACAAAAACTGCAGGAAAGCAAGAGGAAAGATATCAAAAACTAAATGCAGCATGATTTTAGTTTAGTATCTAGGTACATCATTAAAAATTATCGATAGATATCGACTGTATCTCCTTTTTAGTATCTACAAATCACAAAAGTGTTGACCATAGACAAAAAGCCTGACTACGGACCCACAGCAAAACCTCATAAAATGTAATTCAAGTTCTTTTAACACCAGAAACAAAACCTTAGCACATAGAGTACTACAAGTAATTGCAACAAATTGATTTTATTAACAAAGTATGCGTGCTGGAAAAATATTGTAGTTTTTTTAAGTGTTTTTACGCGGTTCTTGCACCGCACCGCAGTCAACCGAAACTACTGCTTTTTCTTTCTAATCAACATTACAAATGAGTTCAAAACGATGGTCATAGACTCATTTAATGAGTGATGGTTGTGATTTGTAATGACATTGATGGGCAATGCCCGCTTATTTAATGATTTCGTCATTATTTACATTTCGTGATAAGTTTTATTGTTTTTGAGATATATTACTAGTTTTTTTTAATGAATTATTACTTTGTTGCTATTAAAATGGATAAGGGAGACATTAATAATGATTTATTGATTCGTCAGCTTGGATGTGTACCTACGTGAAATTATATTTCATTTCTTTTTTTTTATATATTTACGAAAATAAACAGTGACCTCACAATGTAGGTACTGGCAGTTTTTTTACGATGTGAATTTTAACCTGTCAGTTCTTTCTTGGGACAATCGGGGTTTCAGAGTCCGCACCACTAGATTCTCAAATGGGACAATCGGGACGATGACATTTACTTGAAAATTGGGCGCGAATTTTGAAATTTTGGAAACTGTGCGCGAGTTGACGAGTTGTTTGACAGGTTAATGTCGCGAGTCAACAGATTAATTACAATTTGTGTTAGTTAACTTTATGATTGCATTACTTTTTTTTTAATTATTACTAGCAGCGCTGTCATCCACTGTTCCCAGGATGAAAAGTATTCTATCTCCTATTCCAGGATATAATCTATTTGTGTGCCAAGTTTCATCAAGATCGGTTTAGTAGTTTCGGACCAACTTCGCGACACGGGAGATTTACCACATTAGTCAACAAAATCGTAATGATGCATTGCAATAAGTTTGTTGAACATTTCAAATACTTATTGCATTATTTATTGGTAGTAAGTAGGTAATTTGACGGACAAAAAAGAAGATAATTACTTAGCAATTACATATCTATCAAACACATTGGCAATTCAGTTTCAAATGATGTAAGTAATGCACTGAACTCAATTATCAGCCGTTTAAAATTAGTCAATAATCGTTTATAAATTAAGATATTAGCAGCGATAAGACTATAAATATAGGCTGTGAATAGGGTTGTTACAGATCAATTATAAATGGGACGAAGAAAAAAATATTTTTAGAGTGTTAAATTATGGTTTGGTTTAATTTTCATTTCAGTATTTTATTAATTTCGAACTTTCTAGCAAAAACAATAGTTTTTTTTTGAGATTATGAAGGTAGTAGTGGTACCACCGAAAATACCAGTTTAGGAGGTTTAAGCTAGCAATACTATTCGTATCTGATAACTGTAGAGTTATATACAAAAACGTTGGTCATTTTTGCATTTAATGGTGATTATAAAGATTATTTATTCTTTTATTGTTTCAAATAACATTAAAGTGGCAGCCCTGGCGCTAACGTCACAACAATGGATCAGTTAGTTATCTACCCGAGTTGACTAATAGACCAATTACAAATTGCTATAAATGTAACACGCATGAAACACTTCACTATTGCAAAAAGGTCGAACATTTTACGCGCCAATTAATTCATTTGCGAAAAATAAAAGTAGGTATCTATGAAGTGTGTACACCTACATGAACCAGAGGTCATCGACTTCTATGACGACGCAACTTTACCTAAACCACCCTGCAACATAGATCCATGCACGTTCGATAAATTTAAAACATCAATTGACATATGTCATTCACATCATGACAGCTGTCAAAGAATCTATGGGTTCATCCATGCTCGCAGGGCTGAATCCATACGTTCTGATCTATGTCCTTTGAAACAAGGGTTGGTGGCCCCAGGATACATGGCTCCATGTTTAGATCCAGTCTTTTGAAGTTATGTAACATATGGACTGCTACCACAGTAGCTATTTGTTCATATTTTGTTCACATAACTATAAAGAACTGTTGCAATTTCAAACTAGCATTGAGCTTGATATTTTGAAGTGTGAACCATTCCCAATTAGATTACGTAACCTTCCTGAATTGTCAGTTTCTAACCATGTGTTAGAAACTGACAATTCAGTGCCCGTCAAGGTTTATTTGGATGACAAATGAAGATCATTCATTCTTTCTTTCTTTCTTCGAGATGCAAATTTCACCACATTGGCAGCATCAGATTATGTTTCATATCCCCCTAACGTCAAAGATAGTTTGCTTTCCCTTGAATACAGCATCGGATTCAGTTAGCGACATCGTCATCTGACACATTTCTGGCAAAATGGTTTTTACTTGTACAAAAGCGAATTAGCGGAATAAAATTGTTCCTTAAGACCTTATGAAATAAATTAAATTATTTTTAGTTACGAATTATAAAATTTAGTTTAAACATTGTTTAGTTTAGTTACTTATGATATGATAGCCAGGAAGTTTATCGAGTCTTTGTTTTTAACTAATAATAACACATTATACACATAATTAGATAAATTAAATAACAAATTAAATATTCTGATTCTTATCTAATCTTAGCAAACACGAACAAACCTCTATCCTCTATCCTCTACTTGCTGTGATTTTCCAGTAACTGAGATTTAAAAAATATTCGATGTCAAATTTTACTAAGAAATATTTAGATCACTTGACCGTACAGCCGTGAAGCGATTTGTAAACAATTTCGATTATAAGAACACTTAAGCCTCTATTCACGCTTGTAGCATTCAACATCCACTGAAAAACACATTTTTTAAATAATTTTATTCATTTATCATATTTCAAACCAAACGGTGCCGAAAGCGCAAAAATTCCGCGTATCTGATCTTGATCTGATCCATAGACAATAAAATTTAGTTTTATAACACCCATCCCTTGTTACCACTGCTCAAACATTCGCATTTAAAAAAGAAAATAACATAACGAGGCGATGATAGCTCAGTGGTAAGTGACGTCGAATACCGCGACGAAGGTCGTGGGTTCGAATCCTACAATGAGCTTGAGCTTTCGGTGAAGGAAAACATCGTGAGGAAACCATAGAACGGTGGTAGGGTACTTTGTAGTACCCGACTGGCTGGCTACCACCCTCAAGTTGAAAATCTGTCGCCAAGCACCTATCGGTGTGTTCCGACAGCTGCACTTGAGAGCCAGTTCCCATCTAGGCTTTGTGTGCTTACCACCTTCGGCCACATCATCACTTACCATGGTGAGATTGTGGTCAAACACAAGCTTATCCAGTATATAAAAATAAAAATGAAAGCCCTTCTCCATTATTTCTTTAGACTGTGACATCACCATAAAATTCCCCATGTAATGTAAATTAATATCGGCGTGCCTGTATTACTTCGTCCACAGACTAGACAATGACCGATATTCAAGAGCTATTGTTCTATAGAATTATCATAATAATGAGTACATCACTTTGGCACTGTAGTTTTCCCGCGATTGAAACGGGACTTATGTAAGTAGGTATTATTCAATATCTATCTATCTACTTCGAGTATATACAAATGTGAAATAGTACTCACGAAATCTCAGAAAGTATAAATGCTGCATACTTACGTGAATGGCAAGTAAATTTCCAATACTAAAATTTTACCCCAAAAAGTTCCTTCGGCTAACATTAGCAAAAACAGACTTTAATTTTAAAAATTTGGGACTTGGCAGTGCTCCCGTCAAGTCACGAGAAAAGGTATAATCAATCTTGATAGGTAGGTTAAACGATGCTATGAATTCGAATCAAATAAATGAGGGAGGTCCCTATCATACTAATTTTGATTACAAAGACAATGTGCATGTTTATTATTATTATTATGTAGCTAACAATGTAACATAACGATTCAGATTAGGATGTGACGCCATACGCGCGTCATTCAAAATATGAAAAGCGAATTTAAACTGAGATATAGAGAGGCAATAGAGAAGATTTTTTTCATAAATTGCCATTATAAAAACGGAGCTTAGGCTTTTGCTTTTGGCCAGCAATAATTAGATGATTTGATAAAACCAAGGTCTGCGTATTTGCCATGTATTTTACTTGTCGAGTTCATTGAATTATTTAATTTATTTTAGAATATAAATACTTTTAAATATGTTTGAAATGGCCACAAATGTAAAAAAAAGCATGTTCTTTAAATCTCTTTGCTTTATAATTGATTGAGAACGAATAATTTTAACTAAAAACTGACTAAAACAGACCTTTATTAAACAGAAGGAATATTAATAAATGCATTAATATTAATTAATATCAATAATAACTTGATATTTTAATAATTATGACCAGATAAGAGTTGCAGTTAATAAAAATTATTATTGATAGTGTAATTTTGGTACACATCAGTATACCTACACATTATTAGAGATTTAAAAAAAAACGTGGAGTCTATTACTCACGGGTTCGTAATAATTTAATTAATATTCTATAGAAATAATGATGTCTATTACTCATAATTGTTTTAATAGGTACGTAAATATTTATTTGTGAATTATGTGTCGGATGACAAACGCTTTGTTTATAACATCCTTTCAAATTAATCTTTCGAACATGACTGTAATGGGACTCAGTACCAAACTACCGTTTACATTGAGGCGATGATAGCTCAGTGGTAAGTGACGTCGGATACCGCGGCGAAGGTCGTGTGTTCGAATCCTTACAATGAGCTTGAGCTTTCGGTGAAGGAAAACATCGTGAGGAAACCACAGCACGGTGGTAGGGTACTTTGTAGTACTCGACTGGCTGGCTACCACCCTCAAGTTGAAAATCTGTCGCCAAGCACCTGTTGGTGTGTTCCGGTAATTGCACTTGAGAGCCAGTTCGCCTTAATAAGGTGTACAACACATTAGCAATCCCCTGGTATTGCCAATGTCTATAGGCGACGGTTGTCACTTACCATCAGGTGACCCGCCTGCCTCGTTGTCACTTGTGACATAAAAAAAAAACAAAAATACATAGTACTTGAGTAATGTTTACATAGTTAGTATCACTAGAATAATTGTAAAGTCCAGCGTAAAAAGAGCAGGAAAACCACATTTCATTTACTTTTTTATTTTACTGATATATGGCCAACATTTTGTAACTTTACTATATCGACTGTCAATCGAGAAATTTAATAATAAATTCCAAATAGCGATGATTAAATGAGCTTTCAATTAATTTAGCTGTATATACCTATACAAATTTAGTCTTTAAATAGATTTAGAATTTAGATAGCAGGGTTACATAAATTATGTTAATAAATATATAACAAGTAATCTAACAAAATAGATGCTGCCTGGATGAAAAAAAACTACTATAAAACACCTAAAATACCCGTAAACATCGTATAATATGTTGGATAAATCCGGTTCATGATTTTTAAACATATTCAATAAAAAAGTTGCTAAATGACACAAGCGTATTATTATAACATTCTAAGTGCTTCATTCTGCTTTTATCTACTACATGCGTATTGCACACAGTGTTTATTTATATTAGCTAAACAGTTAAGTACTAAAGGACAATTAAAATTCATCGCATCGCGCTGCACGCAGTTTAGACCTTGCAAATGGCAAGTAAGTACTTATGGCACATGCGTCGTCTTAGTCACGAATGGTCACGATTGCTTGAACGCCCCCTTCAACGATTCACATCATAATAAGTTGATATTAATATTCAATTATTAACTTAGGCTTACCATAAAATAACAATTAATCACTTCTGTTCCTGTCAACGGACATGTCTGCTGATTTCTTTTTATTCTGCTTCTTATGTTACACAGTTTAATTTAATTTACTCTAAGAAAGTTTTATTGAATTCTGCTCAATACTTTTTGAGGTTCATTAAATTTACAACCGATTCGTGTCAATAAAGATTTACATTGACATCGAATGTAGCCATTGGTGCACTTTTATGAAGACGAAATAGATTTCCTTACGTTAATGGTGTTCGTAAACAATCATCAAAAAACGTTTACCACAACACTGAAAATCGCATTAAAACTTTCTAACGGCTTTAAAACGAAAATAAACGAAATCAATTAGAAACATCATTGGCAACATTTTGGTAACTTACCTCATCTTCCTCGTCTTCATTGTAGAATGGATCCAACAGCGTGTTTTTCCAATAAATAACATCTGAGGGTATCGCATAAGCGTCATGGTCCCTCAGGTTCGCGTACAATGGACTCTCACGACCAACACCCTCGGAACTGGCACTGATGGAACAACTTTCTACCTCAATACTACCCCCGCAAGAGCAACCCTCATCGGTAAAACTGTATCCATACTCTATCTCTTCGTAAATATTCTCGTCCGTGCAGAGAGCGTCGCGCACCGGTTCGTAATCGTCGTCGATCGGCTTGTCCGGCGTCATGTTAGCGACTGTCTCGGATTTGCCTTCGACACACCTGTCTCCCACCTCGTGTAGCGCGTACACTGAATATTCTGTGGGCACGAAATCGTGCGCCGTATCGAACGACAAACGCGAAACGGTCGCATGGTGTTGCGATAATACGCGCCTTAGTATATTATCGGAATTGTGAAAGCCGCTTGAGTGCGACCACACTGCGGCGTATGCGTCTTTCAGCTCACTTTCAGCATCGGTACTGCACTCCTTATAACTCCAACATGTGCTCTCCGAGTCGCTATCTGTGTCCAAAAGTTTACCAACATCAAGCACAGTATTATCTGTTTTGACTTCCATGTTATCGTTAACAGAGGAAGATGTTGACGGTGTTTTTAATCGAGTCCTTCGCGGTGGCACTGGTGTACCGTCACCTTTATCAAATATTGTATTTATATCACTTGTCACTTTAGCGGGTGTGCTGGTTACAAACGAAATGTTAGATAGAGTTGATTCACAATCACTGCACTCCTCGACACCGTTTTCCACTGGTTTCGCGTTCTCCTCAGTCATCTGTTCCAAACACTCATCGAATATGTTTAGGATGCTGAGTGACACTTCGTTCTCCACTGGCACGAGGTATCTCTGATACTCGTCAAGCTTGAAGATCTCTTTGCCAAGCTGTGAGAGGATCTCGTCGAAGGCACTGTCGGCTGCGCTCGAAGTGTCTGATTCTGGGGACGGTGATCGCACGGTCACTAGAGGGTCGTATTCTTCTATTGAATCTCGTATGGTCGTCAGCCACGCGATTACAGGCTCCGCAGAGCGGTCCGTGCGCAATGTTACTGCGACGGCGTTTGGAATCCAACTTGCGACCTCGCAAGCCATGACTGCCGCTTACCGCTCAAAACACCGATAACCGGTGTATGATTCAACGCGCGGGATTCCGCGAAGGGACAAGGTTTGACGTCTCCATTGTATACACACAGAACTAATAGTTTAGTTTTGATGTACCACTGCGCATTGCGACTTGTGATATCGCCGCGACATTTGCACTCGACCGCGATTGCTTATCTCGGCGTTTTCTTCCTAATTATATACAGTGAAGCCATCGCTGACCTTTGTCGATAGCGATGATATTTTTGCCATATTTTTTTATATCTTACACGTTCTGTAAATTCACAACTTATTCCTTTTTTGAATGAGCACATACGGTCACAAAGGGGTATAGGTTTGAAAAAGAAACAAAACACGATAAAATATTCGAAAATGGAATTCCCACAGATCGGGCGTCGACCGCCCGTCGTAAGTATGTTCGCGCGCTTTTTTCCCGGATTTTTAAATTGAACGGAAGCGTCCGCGCGCTCCACGTCCACCACGATAGTGTTGCGCCGTCCCGTCCGGCAATTAAATCGATGCGTTCATTCTGAGACTGAGTCTGTGTGACCGATATTCTCTACGTTATTTCTGTGGCGTGGTGCGGTGCGCGGGCGCATGCCTCATGGCGCAACCGCACTAAAAACTAAAAGCAAATGCAATGTGCATTAGATAAATTAAGGCAGATCAAGCGATACACGTTTACCATGCATATAAACCGGCGTATAATCTACACACCCGACCTCTGTAATTGGAACTACGTTTGGTTCCCAGAACTCTGTCAGTTATGTTTAAGTTTTCAATCACATTATTTGTGTTACTCCTATCTTTGTTTGTCGACTACTGAGACATATTTTGCTTTTCATAGTAGGTACGCTTGAGTTTATGCATAAAGGTGAGGTAAAATGTTAGTTTTCCTGTTACTTAATGATGGAAATAAGTTGTTTACTACCTTTACACATTAATGTATAAAACATTTTAATGAACTAAATGTACATGTAATAAATTAAGGACATTTTGTTTTTGAAATGATTTTGGACTTCTTGTGAACACATTAATAAATTAGGTAGAGACGTGTAATAAAATGAAGTAATTAAATAATCGAATTTTAATTAATAAAGACCCTAATAAACGTAGTTACTTTTTAAAGTTTGAAGTATGATCAGCACAACATTAGCAATATGAGGGGAATTGTAAATGTGTTAACACCAAAAGCTCATTGTATGACTTGAGCCACACACCATAGAACTATCTCTTTTAAATAATTGCAAGTATGTAAATTGTTACACAAAGGTATTCTCACAAATTAGTTATTCTATAACACAACTATATCAATTCACAATTATATTTTCAAAAGTGTCCCAAGATAATGGATTACGAATTATGCATTGAAACATATTTAAATAAGATTTAATGAGATGAAGTAATGAAAACTGACGGGCTATATCAAGAACCTCAGGTTGGTACCTGTCGAACCCTGTTTAAAAAAGCTGTTTTTTTTTTATTTAAGGCTAAAATAATAATACATATAACATAATAAGCTAAACTCAATTTTAGATTACTTTTATTCTTAAGTAACTATTTCACTGCTCAACGGGTAAGTTAATAAAGGAAACTAGACTATTTTTTTACAGAATTGTTTTTGGCCAGTTAATTTTTAACAACAATTTCTACTTACACTTTTCAACAGTGTTACTCTGTAGTGAATGTTTAGCACATCATTTTTTTTATTATTGTAGCAACACTGTAGTCTGTACGTAAAAAAATATATAAGTACATTTCGTTCGAGTCAAAATGCATCTTTAATTTTATTCCCTTAAAATTAATCTCATCAAATTTGAATCAAAAATAAAACA
Organism: Ochropacha duplaris; assembly: GCA_951361185.1. Classification (NCBI taxonomy): domain Eukaryota; kingdom Metazoa; phylum Arthropoda; class Insecta; order Lepidoptera; family Drepanidae; genus Ochropacha; species Ochropacha duplaris. Next base: position 8,344,280 of record OX592711.1, on the reverse strand, counting down.
AATTAAAATACAGTCCACTGTAAGCTACATATTCTGGTCCTTCGAGCCGGATTAAAATACAGTCCACTGTTAGCTACAGTGAACCAGTGAATGGTTTGAATTAATACATGATTTGGTATCGCGGTACGAATTTCACAATGTTCATTCATAAGAAATAGTACACAAATCATTTCATCGATAAGCAGCCTATTCACTATCGTAATAAGAGCTAAAACTGTATGAAATGAGCAACGGTCAATAAGACATTTAGGTTAGGAAATGGACAGTGAATTGAACTCTTGTTTGAATGTTGCGCTTGCGCATATAGTGTGCGTTTGTTACAAAATTTTGTTTCTTTTTAATTATACCTATCCATAGATTCGAACCTCAGTCGAGATGCTGGAAAGTAATTAAATAGAGCAAGTATAGTTATAGTTACCGGTGTGTTCTGACAGCTGCTTTTAACATTTAAGTAAGCTATTTTATTTTTTAATTATAATAGGTAGGTAGCACGTTTGACCACTTGATGATAGGTGACGATGCAATGTGGTCTACGATGGTGCACACTTACCTAGAAATAAGGCTGTAAGGCGATGATAGCTCAGTGGTAGCTTGGTAAGTGACGTCGGATACCGCGACGTGACATGTTGGACTGCAAGCACAAGCCTATCACTGAAAAACTTTGATTTTATGTTGACAGTAGCAAAATAAAGTTGTAAATGTACAAGCTTGTTTTTGACCACAATATCACCAAGGTAAGCGTTGATGTGGCCGAAGGTGGCAAGCACACAAATCCTACTAAGAAACTGGCTCTCAAGTGCAGCTTGACAGCGACTACCATACCGATAAGAGTTTGGCGATAGCATTTCAATTTGAGGTGGTAGTCAGTCAGTCAAGTACAACAAGGGGTAAGTACAGTACCTACCCCCGTGCTATGTTAGTGTGTAATTAAATTAGTTTTAGCATAGCAATGAAATGTTTTTTTATTTTATAACACATTGACAAATGTTATAAAATTATGTTGATGTCAAAATGAGACGGTTGAGTGAGACCATGGGTCCGTGGGGGTCTGAAGCTCGACACAAGTATTTTATCTAAAAAAATAATCGAGGCCTCGAGTGACCGGCGGGCGGGGAGCTTTTTCCACCAACGCATCAGCTTGGCCATTCAAAGAGGAAACGCTGCCAGCCTGCTGGGAACCTTGCCGATCGGCAGCAGCGGCAGCCTCGAGGAAGTTTTTTATATACTATGTAGGTAACTAATGTGGGTTATAATTTTTTATGTATTTTTGTATTACTTTAAGAATAAAGTTGTTTAACATTTGAAAAAAAAGAGCCAATATTGTCAGATGGTCCAAAAATATTTAAAAAATGTAACCTTGCTGAGTTTCTTGCCGGTACTTCTCAGTTGAAGGCTGACTTCCGAACCGGTGGTAACTTTTGTAATTCGACCTTCATAAGTCCCCTTTTAGAGCCTAAACTGAATAAATGGTTTTGACTTTGACTTTGATATATTATAGTTGTATATTTGTTTGTATATTTTGTACATTTATTGTAAATTAAGTTAATGTCTAAAACACTGAAAAATAAATGGGTTGGGTGGTTTAATTTGCGAAACAAATAGGCGGGCTATACGAAACGGATCACCCTAAACATGTGCGAGAGTCGAGAATACCTACATAATGCATTAATTGAGCTACATTGGCTGTAATTACTGATTATTGCCAGCTGTAAATTGTCTGAATTGGCTGAGCTGAGCACTGGGTGACTGTACACTTGGGAACGTCTCCGACTTGTTTTTTTCATCGTTTTTTTAATCAAACTATATTTAGCTTTTTTAATATGCCTAATCATTGATATTTATCGTTGTTAATGATTATAACTACTGATAATATTAACTCATCACTGAAGTCAAGGAGCCTATGCAAATGTTGTTGGCATTATTTTTGTTTTTTGTTCTATCAAAGGGTTGGTCGGTAACAGTCTTCTTTCACACAAATCGCGCTAGTCTACACATTGTTTATGTTTATGTACCTAATTTAATTGAGTCATTAATAGTAATGACTCAAACTAAAACCTCATTTACTATAGAACAATAAGGCATATGAACGTTAGAATTGACTCTACCATCGGTTCCGACAAGAAACTCATTTTTTCAACTGCAGTGGATCATTCTTTTCACAAACACCGGGGGGATGCAATGCAAGTGCAGAGAGAAGCTGCTCCAACCATATATTTTTGTCTTTCATATAATGAGCCACCTTATAATACTCTTTGACTGGTTCTGATTTAATTATAAACTGATAACTCCACTGGGCTCCACTCCACTGGCAAATAGAAAAAAAAATGGAATGTCTATGATTACTGGCAGGCAATGTCTGGTTACGTTCCGAATACAAATTAAAAAAGGTAATAAAAAAGCAAGTGCATGCTTAATAAAGGTCACACTGCGTGACCGCTGCCCGCATACACCTACATGATATTAAAATCGATGAATATATGTAGATAACACAATCGAGGAGCCCGGCACGGCACCCTTCTATATAAAGGCCGGCTTAGCATGGACGGTTTGATTCACAATCAGCTGATATTATAAATGTGAAAGTTTGGATGGATGTATATTTGTTACTCATTTACGCTAGAATGGCTGAATGGATCTGGATGAAATTTGGCATGGAGATAGATTATAGTCTGGAATAGCACATAGGCTACTTTTTATCCCGGGAAAAGATAAAACTCTCGGGAAGGCGGGTGAAACCGCGCGGAACAGCTAGTGGTTAATATTTTGTTCCCGTTCATAAATATTAATTAGGTAACGAAATTAAACGTATAAAATGTTTTATTATATATGTTTAGCAAGCGATAAAATTAATATATCTACTTATTTTATAATTTAAAATAAAAGATACATAGACTCTTACGCTCTAATAATGTACATAGCTTTCAGCTGCATGCAGAGAATAGGTAAAATAATAAAAAAAATGGGTTAAGTATTTTTCAGTTTATCCACTACAAACTGACATATAAAATATTAAACATTTTTCTTTATACTTACTAACTACTAACATTAATAAATGCGAAAGTAACTTGTCTGTACGTGATTGGTTTTTACGGCTAAACGGATTTTGATGAAATTTGGTATGGAAAACTTGGGAAGGAAGGAAACAAACTACTCTTTTAAAAACTATCAAAAGTGAAGTTAGGGGTGAAAAGGCGTGATTTAACGTTTCACGAATTGGACTTGAGTGACAGGAAAAAATTGTCTGTATTTAGACAAGTCTGACTTATTTAAACTCAAAGACATTTAACGTATATATTTAAATTTCTTTGTTTAAACTATACCTATGCCTACACATATAAATATAAAAACCGATCAAGCACTAGTTTGACTCGCGCACCGAGCGTTCCGTACAATTTTTTTCAATCGCGCGTTGTGAAAGCGAGCTAGACGGAAAAAATGCTCACGAAAAATTGTCACCGACACTTTTGTGTCGGTGTATATATATATATATATATATTATACTCTCTCGACTTATATAACTTCGTTCCATCCGGGTGTCCCTTGACACCTCTCAAGTTTTTTAAATTATTTTATTGGTTTTTTTTTTGGTATTTGTTGTTATAGCGGCAACAGAAAGCTTATTTTATATAACCATTTATAACACGTTTTACAATATAACGATAGTTCGTTATTTGCTTTTTAAGCGTTAATATCAGTCAGTGTACGAGTATACAAGCAACACTGCCACTTCGATATATTACCTTTTTAACAAGCACATCATGGATGCATCAATTCGATACATCGTAAACATTTTATTGATACAAACGTTTCTAAGCTGCGGTGTCGATAAAATTTTAAGTGTTCATAGACAAAAATATAGAGTTGAAGAGAGCTTTACTAATAAAACATTATTTTTATATCTGTTTTATCTGAAATCTATAGGTATAGGTACATATCCATTTTTCCTCTCAACTCCATCAGAGTATATTCCACAAGAACTTGTATTTAGAGTGATCTAATCATGCTGAACCGTCTGTCTATCTGTTAAAGAGAACATGACGGTTAACAACACGTCCGACATCAATATTTATAATTAACCTGGAATCGAACTGGATACTCTAGAATTAGCATGTAATAAGTTTTTTTAACATTTTATAAATTGCAAATTACTCCTCTATTTAACACTTAGCTCGCGGATGGGACGGTCGTCCCAAAAGAAAAATATGGATAACATAATCTCTACACACAGGTTCAGTTCATTCATCATAAATAAACTTTTTTTGGTGTGTTACAGGCATTTTTATGAAATTATCTTTTCCCGGGATAAAAATATAGCATAATGACACGCAAATAACGTGGCTTTCTATTGGTAAGAGCATTTTCAAAATCGGTTCAGTAGTTTCAGAGATTACCCCCTACAAACTGACAAACTTACCTCTATTAGTATAGAAGAATACATATGAATGGACACATTTCATCCTACCTACTGACCACATGACAAAACATTTAAATCACACAATAATTTAATTATATCGATGATTCAACCACCATATTAGAACATTTAAAAAAATGCTAGGTACAGTCAGCAATAAAAGTTGAAAGAAGTATACATTATATGGAAAGAAATAAAAGTTTCCGCTCAGCTGTTTCACCTTTCCAGATGAAAATTAGTAGGTACATAGCACTCGGGGGAAATGTAGCTATCTATTGGTGAAAGAATTTTCGGTTCAAAATCGGTTCAGTAGTACCTCCTACATCCAAACTATACCTCTTTACGGTGTTAGTAGGTATAGATCTTCTACATCATGGTAATGTGCAGGTATTTTGTTTTGGATCTGTTTAGCGACTTATGTTGCTGACTGTACATGCCTCCGGTACAGCCGAAATAGGCTCTCTGATGATACCACCCACTGCCAGCCGTCGTATCAATGAAACAAAAGATTACAATAAAAATCTTACAAAAATGGCCTCGCTAGAGGCTATTTGAATAATTTGAATTTGAAATATTAAAATAGCTAAGTTCTAGTTGGTTTCTTACACAGAGGGTTCCGTAGAATCTATAGCTAGATAATGGTTATTCTAAAAATTGGTTATTTACTTACTGCTTTTTACCTACTACTTTCCATAAAAATTTATTGGTCTTGATGGGAATGTTGTAACCTGGAGTTAAATAAATAAATAAAATAAATATCCTCGGACATTTTTCACACACGGCTATCTGATCCCAAACTAAGCAGAGCTTGTAATATGGAATCCAGATGACTGATATACTACATATACATTTTTTTTTGTAAATACCTACTTAAATAAATAATTACACCCAGACTCAGGACAAACAGACATGTTCATGCACACAAATGTGTGTCCTGGATGGGAATCGAACCCACGACCTGCGGCGTGATAGGCAGTGTACGCCAACCGGCCCGTCAAGCTAAGTACCTACAACATTCCCATCAACCCCTATGGTATTGTCAGGAATAATGATGAATAATTTGTCATTTTATTATTAAAAATAATGGGTCGAGCGAGACTAATAGACGAAATTATAACATCATAATATTATTATTATTAGATAGGTACTTAATATGTTAATTAAAACGTATTTAAGGTTAACAAATTAACTACGATATAAGTATTTTATTTCTCATAATTTTTGTGTCTAGCTGTGAAATTGTACTTCCTCATCTATTACATCAAAATTATTTCACAAAAGAGGAAATAGGAAATCCTGTAGTAATTCAAAGTGGGAATACCACTTCTGGCTTTCATACAGCGTCATCTAGTTCTGGCACAGCGAAGCTATACTTACAAAAGTCATCATCAGCAGTCTGAAAACTCGTACTTACCTGAAAATAATGCAATTTAGAATTATAGGTAGTACGTACAAATTAAGCAAACTCAAGTTACTCAAGGAATAATCATAACTATTCAATCATAAAAATAAGTAATGGACTTTATAAATAGCTCACGTCCGGGCAATAGGAACGTGTTGACGTGACTTTTATAGCGTTCATTCATCCCTATTGGTTATTAGAATCAATATTAGTTTTAATTATGTTACGAAGTGGTGATATTTGTCATTTATTTGAGTGGAGAGTTTTTCATATTGTTAAAGTAGGTTATAATAGTTAGCAATTGTAATTTAAACAAAATATCAACAGACGAATTTAAACTATTGGATTGCCGTAACAGCGCCATCTAGCGGTGGACTAATGAACCAGGACGTATATTGTAGTGGTATCCGTCAAAATATTATGAGAACCAAACCATTAAAGTTTGCGCACCATATAACTAGATGTCGCTAAAAGCAGTAAAAAATATGTAGAATATTATTTGTTTTTACAAAAATTACATTGTAACTATGAAATAACTTTTACTGTCCCCTTTACTGTCTTTCATTCTAAACCACAATGAGAATGGATCTTATCACGGAGTTATAAAAGTAAAAGTAGATATCATATTTTTTCAGGAGGATTTTTAGAAGCAGATAAATATCTAAGTAACAAAAGTGTTGTAGTTTCGTCACGAATTCTCGAAAAACATCTGAACATGTAAAGTGAACAAGTAAAGAAAAGTTGGAATCGAAACCACGACCTTCGCAACGACCTCCGAATTCGCTACTAGTTAGGTACTAAGCTCGCTATAATACTCATTATTAATTATAAAAAATTGTGGGCGTAAATACCTGTTGAGTCTGCCTATTTATTTTGGAGTGGTGGGCGTGAAGATGTCAAGGAATAAGATTCTCAAAGACGCCCAATCTTTCTTTTTTCCAAATTCAAAATTGTCCTGTCAGTAGATCATCGACCTTGGTAGGTCAAAGACATACTGAACTGAACAAACAATTTATAACTTAGGGTGATCGCAACTTAATCTATTTACAGTGCAGGTGTACATCCTTTCGCTTTAGGATTAGGAAAAAGAGTGGGACGGGTCTTCGTTGATTGGTAATTATTTATAACACCTTATACATTCGTTGTCTAAATAGCGAGTTACAATAAATACTTAAATGAAACGAAATTAAATGTTTATTCATCCAAATAGGCCTTCACAGGCGCTTATGAATTATCAGACTCTAATGTTCGGAAGGTTGCTTATTTTGACTGATCTATAAATCTAACAAAGCAACTGAAAATTAACTTCACATTCCTTTTTTATGTAACATGAAAATGTGGAAAATATAATAAACCTACATAATAATAAACGCTTGTCACAAACTGTTTCCAATTTCGTGACAGCCCTCCTAAAGTCAGTCGATACTGGATACATGCGCCCGCGCAGCGATGCGTTACGGTTCGCGCTAATTAAATTACCTACTACGTATTGCTATTGCGCAAGATCCCGTAATCGAATAGATGTGATGGCAATGGTCGTTATGCTTATATCCCATATAAATAGGTAAAGAAACTAGGGTAGTTACCTATACTCAAGAAAATGTAGAAAGTGTTAATTGGCAACAACAAGTTACAGGTAAAATTAACATAATAATAACATAATCATATTGTACGAATCGAATACAATAATATTTTTTTGGGTGCAGCTGCCGGAACACTCCAATAGGTGCTTGGCGACAGATTTTCAACTTGAGGGTTACCAGCCAGTCGGGTACTAAAAAGTACCATTGTGCTATGGTTTCCTCACGATGTATTCCTTCACCGAAAGCTCAAGCTCATTGTAGGATTCGAAACCACGACCTTCGACGCGGTATTCGACTCTACCACTGAGCTATCATCGCCTTAAAACGTTATCCGACGTGCACACATCAAAAAAAGTTTGCGATCACTTTGAAAAATCGAAATCATCATTATGATTATTATCTACCTGCTCTATTTTTTTTTTAATTAAAAAGAGTTTTATTTTTTAAATTTCAAACAAGGTACCTATTTCTATTTAAAGAAAACACATAACAAAGATTTTTTCTTGATAAAGTTCAATCTAAGAAATTATATCAGCTTATGAGTGATCACAAACTTTTTTGATGTGTGTATGCCTCTAATCTTATTTTTTTTTAATTGACTTTAGTTGGCTATGTTCAGGTCAATGTCAAAACTAATACAGATTAATAATGCTTTGTATACATCCATTAATTTCTCTCGATGATTCAGCTCTCCACAGCTACGTGTAACGCCCTCTATCGTCTACCGTTATTAGTGGTTTGCCTGAGTTAAGAAATAGAATAAGTCGTTAATTTACAAATAGCAGGCTTTGGAGTTGTTTTTTGGCTTTTACTTGAAATCTTCATGAAATTCGAACAAAGTATATTTACTATGTATTTTTACTGCGGATAGAAAGTTTGAACAGTTTTTTTTAAAAAATATATTATTTACGAGGAGGTTGATTCCTGGAATTCAATTTTTTTTATGATAGTTATTTATGGACGACGGTCGCTTCTTATGCGCGAGCCAAAGGCCAAAGGGATTTTATTTAATAATTTCTCAACTTGCAAGATCTGTCGACAAGAACCAATTTATGGGTTTCAGCAGATGCATATTATCACACCATTATAGGCGATGATAGCTCAGTGGAATTAACGTCGGATACCGCGGCGAAGATCGTGGGTTTGAATCCTACGATGAGCTTGAGGTTAAGAAAAAAACATCATGAGGAAACCACATCACGGTCGTACTTTGTAGTTCTCGACAGGCTGACTACCACCATCAAGTTAAAAATCTGATACCAAGCACCTATTGATGTTTTCTGGCAGTTAGAGGCATTGTAATAAGGTGTACAACACATTGGTATTGCTAAGGTCTATAGGCGACGGTACCATTTAGGTGACGGCCTGTCACTTGTGGTATAAAAAAAAGAATAACAGCAAGTTTACTCAGTTCTTTTTATACAAATCTCTTATTTGAACATTTTCTTAAAACGCAGAATACATTAACGATGTTATATCTTAGCAGATAACTAGTTTTTGGTTGTGAAGCATCATTGTATGGGTATTTGCTAACGGGTGACCCGGTAACCTTAATTAGTAGCACGCGTCATTTATCACATGCGTCTGCCCGCTGCTTCGTCTGTACATGATACATGTATACCTACAGCTAGTCATTTACTATGAGTATTGATTTACAGATATTTACAATTACAATATAAGCAATAAATGGTTCTTTTTAGACAATATTAAAGTGTTTGTTATTTTTTTGGTTCCCGATGATTTAAGTTTATCTTAATATTGGATATAATTTTAAATTAAATTGGATGTCGTTAAACATTACCACTATTATTTTATTACACACAACTTTTCCGTACTGCGGTTTCACCCGCGTTCCCGAGGGATCTTATCTTTTCCCGGGATAAAAATATTATTTTATTCCTTAAATGATATAGACACGTGTTTGCCAAGTTTCATCAAAATTCGTTCAGCCGTTTTTGCGTGATTGAGCAACAAACATTCAAATATACAAACTTTAACATTTATAATATAAATAGGATACGGCATTTCTTTAGAAATTATATCCCAAAAATAAGATATTAAATAACAAAAAAAATTAAGGTTTATTTCGGTAATCATTACAATTTCACTGCAAAATCATAGATTTACAAATTTTGGTGATAGTTTATCATACAATCGATTCTACTACTAGGTAATTCAAAATAAACTACTTTCAGGTTAATAAAAAAACTTTTAAAAATATATATAAAAAGCACTTGAAACAAAGTAGTTTCTTACTTATACAAGTTAACATAGAGGCGTCAGAAATATTACTAGGGTGTTCCAAGGTCCCTATTCGAGCCCACGCCCCGATATCCGTGTACGATAATGAATGATAATGATAACTAATGTGTTTATATTTAGTTATAATATCTACACATTATAAATATCATTAGTAAACCGATATTAACGGGCTGATATTCAAAGTTTTACTACAAATTAGATACATAAAGCTAGGAATTGTTATCCTATCCTACTAATATTATTAATGCGAAAGTATGTTTGGATGTGTCTGAAGATATAAGTGAAGATGTTTGATACTCTTTCACGCAAAAACGGCTGAACGGATTTTGATGAAACTTGGCACACAGGTACATCATATCCTGGAATAAAACATAGGATGCGTTTTAGCCCGGGATAAGTTGAGATATTTCCGGAACGCGGTTTGTTACGACAAAAAGATGATTTAATACATGGAGTTTTGTATGAAATACATACTTGTGACGTCATAAATATGCACCATCAAAAGACCTACTCTTTGTCTTTAAATTGATAATTAAAAATCATAAAAAGGCGGAATTTTACAACGAGTTCGCTATTTTGGAGTATTTTAGATGTTAGTGTTAGTCATTTTTACTTGCATATAGCCAACATCCCTGAACTTGCATTTTTACTTACAGTTAAGTAGTCTTGGTAAAAGTTAATAGGTTACAATCAATACAGAATATTTTGACACTTATAATTAGTAAATTATAGTAGTAAGAGTTTATTTATCAAGTTGGTAACACTATTCTTGCTAAGCGATATACGCCCACGACAAATTCAACTGGCCAGCTAGACGAATCGAGTAATAAATGTAGTTTTTACGCCAGGTCAACGAATTCGAATTTTTGGAACGCTATAAATCTTTCTAAACAAAAAACAAGATAATCCAACATTTTACAGTTGGAAATGCCATTCGAACTGTTTTCTATTTATTGCTAAACACTACGTTTTATTAGGTGTTGTCGAAAATAATAATTGAACAATAAGAACAAAATACTATATTAACTATAGGTACATATTATTATCTATTAGTAGTCTATATTGTGTATAAAGAGGTAAAGATTGTGAGGTATATCTTTATATTGTGCTATTATGGTTCCTAGTTTACGGATCCCAATAATCCCAAATAAAAGATGCACAAATGTATTGTAGACTAAAAAGACATAGTATAATTGAACCAGTAGAACTAATGTACGAGTTACTAACATTCAAAAAGGAAATCAATACGCAATCAAAAATAGACACAGTAAAAATAGTAACAGTAGAGCAATTTTCGTCTGTTGCATACCGATTGCAAGACAGTTAATAATCCATTCGGTGTCCGGTTCATTTCACTTTGGTACGGCGCCAAACTGTCTGCCCTACATACCTACAAGCTATTTTTATCTTTACAACTATATTTTAGACAGTGGAAATGAAAATAAGCTTAGACTTCCATGGTATATAGCTCAAAATAGATTGGTATCATTTGACATGTACATGTTATTTTCGTACAGTTTGAGATGATTGATTTGGCTTAACTTTCTTTGCTTTTCTAAATACTTGAATATGTGAGTTGTGTTATTAAGTATTCTATTAAAAGTAGTACCAAATTGATAAGTACACGCCACTACGAAAAAATAACGAAAAATAATTCCGCAGTATGTATTTGTAACTAACGAGGCAAATATTATTGTTTTACAATTTTTCCGCTTGGCAATAATTATCATTTTTAACATAACAATATACATATTTATAAGCAGTATTATGATATCAAATAATAAAAATGTTGAACCGAATTGAATGTCGAATACTAAAATCAATTCATGATTATCTTCGTCCCAGTTTCCTAGTCAGTTTGTTTGTGTCATTGTTATGGGTGTGAGTCATGGGATACATAAATAACCTATTCATATAATATTATAAACGTATACATTATAAATGTAACTCATCATCAAAATACCTAATTGTTATTTAGGTGAACGATTCATAATAAAATTTGTACAGATGAATCAATTAAAAAATGTAAACAATTTACTCGACTATGGCAATGAACAGACCTAATTTAGGTCTATGTGGCAAGCCTCTGAAGTTGCTAATCTCTGAAAGGGACGGTGACTTACCTACCATCAGTATTCTAACATAAAAAGGCGATGGAATTTTGGTTCCTATTTAACAAACAAACATTGTAATAAACAATTTATTATAGCATATTGCCAAAACTTTTAAAAATATTAGCTAAAAAGACTAGTCTGCCTGAAATGTCAAGGCAGAATGTAACCTAAAAAAGATGCAAAAAACGTGAAAGGAGAACTTTTGGTCAATTGAAAGTCAAAATCAAGGCTATGCATCCATTTTGACTTGAATAGCTTACTCCAACTACAAAATAATATCGCGCGTTGTGAAAGGGGGCTAGACGGAAAAAAATCTTACGACACAAAAGTGTCGGTGACACCGCTGTGCGGCGTGCGCATGTTTCTCCGTCTGTCTCTCTCTCTCTCTCTGTCTCTCTCTCTTATAGAAAGCAAGCCAGATATTTTCATTTCTATTTATATATATATATATATATAAATAGTTTTTTTATATATATATATATACTCTCTCGACTTATATAACTTATATAACTTCGTTCCATCCGGGTGTCCCTTGACACCTCTCAAGTTTTTTTATTCTAATTCGAAAACATTTTATGATTGAGTAAGCGATTCTATAGACATAGAATTACTTTCATTCACCGGAGGATTAGTTAAATTAGGTGTACGAATGGCAAAGTGGCTGGAGCTGCTGGATGCAAGCAGTGTATTTTTTGGCAGAATATGATGATCATGAATATATTAAATCACATGTGAATCAAGGAAATGATAGAGTAACTTATGCGACGTGACAGTAAACGACAGTAAACTATTTATTCCTAAACCACACATACACATTTGCTTTAGGAATAAATAGTCACATCTGTCTCAGTTTATTCTACTTTTCACAGCACGGGCTGTGGCATTGCTCAATAATTCAATTTACCAATTAAATCAAGTTCAATTGTTTGTGAAGTCAGAAGCCATAAAGGTCGTGAGTTTAAATGCTAAATTATGCTTGTTCTCATTACATCAAGAGAAAGCTATAACTTGGAAACACTTTGTAATAAATCTGCCATGGTGGTACCGTAGCGGCAGCTGTATCCGAGATCCAGGTCCTTTAGATTCGTCGACTAAGACATGTCCATTAATAAACCTTCTGAACTTTTAAAGGACAAGAGAAAGCCGAACGCGTTTGATATCAAGTGGAATGCAATTAAACGTATTCACATGCAGTATTTAGTTACATAGGCTAACGGTATATCAAGGGCGGGGGGCGTCGGGGAACAGAACCTGTTCAGCGGCCGAGACCAAGGTCGCAGTGCGTGTTGGTCAAACTAGTAATACAACTATCTTGTTAACTCGTTTTTACGCTTAATTTAACGGTATCGGTTATTTATTATGGTCGGATTGTCTGATATAAACAAAGTTTTTGCGACATTTTACTCGGAGATAAACAAAACTTCTATGACATTTGATTGATAAATTTTACGATTATTCATTGGCGATATTTGCACTGTTTTAAATGTATTGTTCACGAAGGGCATAATTTAGTTATCCGTATTTCAATAAATATTATTATTATTAATTTCAGTCTTGACGGAGTTACATAAAAAACAAAGGAAATTTTTGTCATACAAGTCGATTGCGGTAGATTAAATGTCAAAGTAAATGGCATGACTATTACAAATTAAACGCTATTTTTTGTCATAGTTAAAATTGGCAACACCAACACATCTTGCAATATAAACACTTAACATTGCACATACACTAATGTTTAAATTAATTATCAATATTTCCAGTACATTTTTATACCATAAGTGACAACCAGGCAGACCTGGTGGTAAGTGGATACCGTCGCCTATAGACATTAGCAATACCAACTTGAGGGTGGTAGCCAGCCAGTCATGTACTACAAAGTACCCTACCACCGTGCTGTGGTTTCCTCACGAAATTATCGTTCACCGAAATCTCCAGCTCATTGTAGGATTCGAACCAACGACGCTACTACCATTGAGCTCTTTAAAAGTATATTTGAATGTCCATGCATAAAGACGGTAAAATCGGGAAGTTATTTTAAGTTGATTTACTGCCTTAGCTATCATATTTACTGTAGGCAGATGCAAGTTGTGAAGAAGTGAAATACATATCCCGTTTTGGTATTTGATCTTTATATTATTATCATCTTATGGTATTTATTCAGAATGCTTACAAATTCCTTTATAAATAGAAACTCTGTTACTAGTCGATTGGAACCATCTATTATTGAGTAGTATGAGAGGTACAAGACTTACCCAAGATCTTCTTCCGAATTCGGAACAATTTATTTTATTCTAAAAGTTTTAAATGACATATAAATCCCACACAAACCATAAAACTATTACTTTGTACTTTAAATTCCCGTATTTCGCCAAAATTGATCGTACCGGTATGGCCGTGATAGCTATTTCATGGTAATTTATAGAATCATACACCTACGCATGAACATTGTGGTGAAAATGGAGATTTCCATTACAGAAAATAGCTTTTTCTAAATAGGTTAGGTACCTATACGTCAAATTTTATGTTAAAATGGCGCCTAAACTTGCTTATACTTAGTTAGTGATGTTGGGCTTTCTTTCGTTTAAAATATAAATAATAAATAACTTGGGCCATTTTTTCACACACGGCTATCTGATCCCAAACTAAGCAGAGCTTGTAATATGGAAACCAGGTGACTGATATACCTACAACTTTTTTTTGTAGATAATTACACCCAGACTCAGGACAAACTGACATGTTCATGCACACAAAATTGTATGTCCTGGATGGGAATCGAACCCACGACCTGCGGCGTGATAGGTAGTGTGTAAACCAACCACGCGCATATTTCGTGTATTTAGAGTTTTTATTATTAGTAATATCGGTGGCGTTTTGTCCAATAAAGTTCAATCTAAGTGCACCAGTAGGTAAAGTCAAAACGAGCAATTCTTGTACATAGGTAAAGACCTAATATATGTTAGAAAATTGTTTACACCCATCTAATTCAAAACTAAGCAACGCTTGTGCTATGGAAACCGGATAACTGATATACTAGTAAATAAACAATTTTATTTAAAAACATAACTACTTAATTATATAATTATACCCAGAACCATAATAAACAAACGTATTATGATCACAAATGTGTATCTTGGATGGGAATCAAACCCACGTTTAGCGTGATAGGTCCTAACTGCGTACTGCCGTCCATGCAACGAAATAGCAATTAAAAAGTTTAATTATCGACCTCTGAGTGACACTGACAATACGATGCGCCTCAAGTATACAACTCTGTCGACTGCGACCTGCGACTGCATTGCGCGCCGCGTCGTGCGTTGCTAAGCGACCCAATTTTATAATAGCATCTCAGTATTACCGCAACAAATTACCACTCGACTGTCAATTGTTTGGTAACTGGCAACATATTCATGACTTTAGAGACTTGAGTGTGAAATATTAATTTTAATCAACAATAATTCAAATATTTTTTTTAGCTAATCCATGAGAGATAAATCTTTTTTTTGACATATTTTCTACTTAAAAATATACAGTATGGGGTCCTTCAGAAGGCTATGAAGATATTTTTGCAAGGGGCCAACCAACCTATTTATCTTCTGTGGGGGCAGGCAACCTTGACGCTCCAGTCTACGGTAACCGCTTATTTTAAATTCTGTGAGCGAATTTTTATTTATGAATGTAGGTATATAACAAGTACTTACATAATTTCCATAGTTCGCTCTGCCAAATTTGGAACCAAATAGATATGTGAGAACAAAATCCCAGGATAAAAGATAAATCTATACCTGTAACCCGTTTAAAATTGGGCGCAAAGTAGTGCAACAGCCAAGCCTCGCAAAAATCTCGCATGCTATTAAAGGAAGACTGCTAATAGAATAATAAAATTGTTCTTGAAAGTAATGCCAAAAAGAGATGCAAATACTCAAACATGCAAATATTGATGGCAACAATGATTGGTATGTGAAACACGTTAGTGTCTACTGACCTAGTAAATGCTAAGTGGATCTGTAAATAACAAGGCCATATTGCTCTCACTGCAGTGTCGGTCGAACTATCGTTGGTCAAACGATCGGGGGGTCGATCGATGGTCGACGATCGATCATATTTAGACACTGCTAATTGATATTGACATTTATGTATAAATATACATGTGAAACATCTATGCGAAATATGGAGTAAAATAAAGAAATAATAGAGTTTCGTTATTAAAATATTTTTGGTCACTTGATCGACCGACACTATCACTAATATTTCGATTCGTAATGTTTATGCACTTTAAAAACAAAAAGAAGTCGAGATCGGTTGCGTAGAGGTAGCATCGCAGTATGACAGCGTCAAGCCGTTGGATCTGACGGCATAGAAGTCAGTTTTACTCTCGGAACAATAACTAACATGGAAGCCGGGCTAAAATAAGAAATGAAATGCATATACTTTACCTTTTTTTACTTTCGACGTTAATAATGCGTGGGAAAGAGACATATAATACCGTTCTGTTTCGTTATTATGCAGGTTGTCACAAGCTATTTTTTGGCTAGTGATGGGCTTATCATCGATATTGTCGTGTCGATATAAGTCATCAAAGCAAACAAGTAAATTTTAACTTTATTACTAGCTGTGCCCGCGACTTCGTCCGCGTGGAATAGTGACTTTGGGCATATCTTTTGGTTTATTTTGGATTAACAAATGTTCGACGTGATTCTTTAAATTGACATAACTTTTTTATTTAAGAACCGATTGACATGAAACAAACACTAAATGTTAAGTGAAGCTTACCACAATATATTAGTGAAAACCACATCCGAATAAGCCGTTTCTGAGATTAGCTTGCACAAACAGACAAAATTCTAACAATCATTGTTTTGGGTGCTATTGCGTTGATAAAGGACCCAATAATATTTTTTCTCATATATCTTCCATGTACAGATAGCGATCCGTTACATTTTTATTATATGTACCTATAGATAGAATAGTTTTCTATTATGTATTTTTTAATTAATATAGTTTATCCTTTTCTTAACATTCCCATGTTATTATAATTTATTATCAGTATAGGCGCTGGCTGTCGACGGATAATCTGCCAAGTGTGGCTGTGGTTTACTAACGGATTTACCACGACGGAACTTCGGCGTCGGAATATCAGTCAAGTGTGGTAGGAAAAAGACGATAAGAATTTGACACAAGTATAAATGAAACTACAATTATTAATTTAATGTCTTTATTAATAATTAAAACTAATACTAATTTACTAATTAATATTATAATTATAAAATATTATAAATGCGAAAGTGTGTCTGTCTGTCTGTCTGTCTGTTACCTCTTCACGCTTAAACCGCCGAACCGATTTAGATGAAATTCGGATAGGGATTGTTGGAGTCCCGGGAAAAAACATAGGATAGTTTTTATCGTAGAAATCACCCTTTAAGGGGGTGAAAAGGGGGTGGAAGTTTGTATGAGAAAAACCTATTGATGCACTGGCTCCATTTCATTTTCAATTCACCATCATTAGGAAATCTGCAACAGTATTGAAATGATTATCGATAACCATTTTTACATCACTAGTAACCTATACTTGCGACAATTTTATTTTTCAGAAAAATCATGAATTAAAGCAAATACGTGAATTCTTTTGAGTAGATAGGCATAAAGTACTATTTTTATTTATCGTCTATCACTTTTTTTATTTCCAATATTGAAAAATATATCTCTAAACTCACCGATGAAATGTTAACGTTTCGTTCTCATTTTCTTTTCTCGAACTATGGGCTTTACACCCTTCAACAACACAAGACATCTTGTCCAGGGCACTGTACACCTCTCGTATATACTTTCTGGCCACGTTCTCAGACAGAAATTAATAATTAACTCGCTTTTTTCACATAGTAAATTCGTCAAACTCCCGACTCGTATCAACAAATAATAAAACTACAAAATTAAGTTGATAGCCAACGTAAGTATTTTGACGTCTTGGGTAGAACTTTTGTATTTTTTAGCATTAAAAGAGGGCCAAAGAGGACCATTTGACATTTTGCTTGTGACACGATCAAAAATAATAAAAACAAACAGCCATGTTTTGTTTCATTCCCACATTACGATATGCTAATTGACATAAATGAATAAACTGTATAGTACTCGGTTTTTATTTTAGCCCGGCTTCCATGCTAGTTATTGTTCCGAGGTTTTACTGCAAAGGCGCAGAAAAAGATTTTTCTGTCTAGTATTCATTTGCTCTGTGGTCCTGCCTGACCTATCAACGCACACCCTAAACCTCTGGGGTTAGAGACTTTAAATTTCGCCCACATAACATCGTAGGTTGTAATAAATATTACTCATTTAATTATTATTGTAACAAAAGAAAAAAAGTTGGTAAAAATTCAGAGAAAAGCGTCAGATATCTTAGTAGACATATTAAAATCCACGTCAAAACCGATTTATGTTGTTGTTACAATAATTGTGAAATATCTGTAACCTCGATTTTAACAGCACAACCTTGCTAAAAACGAGAAAAATCGTAGAGAATAAGAATTTTCATTCCAGTGTCATTATGAAACTGAAGGGAAGTCCCCTTAACGTCCGACCGTCCCCTCTTAAAGGTCAAGGTAGAGTTGCGCAACCTTGGCTCGCATTGCAGCATCCACCCATCCCGAGGTGTAGGGTGGGCAACTATCTGGGGACACCTCCCTCCCAACAATGTTGCCAACAAAGTTTTGAAAAGTGCCATTTTATCTAATTGTAAAAGTGAAGTCCAAACGTTTTCAAGGTCACACGCGTGCTACATCCTCGCCTCTTCAGCCTTTTGGACACAGACTATGGCCAAAACATAAGAAAAACGATGTTTGATTTTTTTATTACATTATTGTCCACAGCACAGACCACGTACAATTGGATGTTGCCTATATTTATGAAAAAATATCTAACACTGATGTATAAAACATCTAAAAATACTCGTAAATAGCTAATAAGTTGTAAAATTCATCCTGTTTGTGATTTTTAATTACCAATTTGATTACATATAAGTATTTACGGCTTATATTTATGACGTCACAAGCCAGTATTTCATACAAATAGATTATAAACTATAACTTTGACATTTAATAAAAAGAAGCTGATTTGTTATAAAAAAAACTTGAGAGGTGTCAAGGGACACCCGGATGGAACGAAGTTATGTAAGTTATATAAGTCGATAGAGTATATATATATATATAAATAAATAGAAATGAAAAAAAAAATATATATATATATAAATAGAAATGAAAATTTCTGGCTTGCTTTCTATAAGAGAGAGGGAGAGAGAGAGAGAGACAGGTCAACGCACTTTTGACACTAAAAGTGTTGGGACAATTTTTCGTAAGATTTTTTTCCGTCTAGCCCCCTTTCACAACACAATATCCTCGGACATTTTTCACACACGGCTATCAGATCCCAAACTAAGCTGAGCTTGTAATATGGAAACCAGATGACTGATATACTACATATACTACTTTTTTTTTTGTAAATACATACTTAAATAGATAATTACACCCAGACTCAGGACAAACAGACATGTTCATGCACACAAATGTGTGTCCTGGATGGGAATCGAACCCACGACCTGCGGCATGATAGGCAGTGTGTTAACCAACCACGCCAACCGGCCCGTCAGTCAACATCCTATTAAGTTTAGGGATTGTTTTTTACTTCAACTGAAGTTATTTTCAAAGCATTATTAGCCACTAATTGCCAGCATAGAAAAACTGAAGCCATTGACATGAGGAAGCCATTTGACGTTATTAAGGTACTTAAATATGGATTAGTATACAGTCTTAGACAGAATATTTACACGTTTATTACACATATAATGACTGACTAATATAATATTAGTAGATAACGTGATTATAGCAGTCACTGAGTTAAAATCCAGTCTTTTTTTTACTTTTTCTTTTTTTTACCACTTTACGGTTAAAGACTTATTGTGGAGTATCGACAAAATATCGAAATTCACGAAAAAAATGTTTATTACGAACTTTGGACAAAAAGTCATTCAGAGCACAAAATGTTGGTGAAAAATTTAAATTGATATAATTTGTAGTCTTTATACACCACTCCTGAAAAGTAGGGTTTTGGTTTATACGCCAAATGAACCCAAAGGTATCAAAATAATTGATAATTTTTATTACAAATTAATGTATCGATTTTGCCAAGCCAAATTTGGTCTAAATTCGTTCGTACTAATAATTGCTAACTCAACTAAAGATCTTTCCACGTATACAAACGAGCCCAAATCAATTTGAACTTTAACCTTATCCTTTAGAAGGGACTTTACGCTTATGAAACCGGCCAACTGGACATAATACTGATGAGCTGGCCATTCGGGTACTATACATATAGCACAAATGATAAGATTTTCACAACAAAAACATTTGTGTAAAAATGGGCCAAGTTCGTTCACCATTATAAATTTTAATGAGTTTTGACTGACACTGATTCATGAACAAAAACCGTCTCGAGACGTGTATGTTATGCAGATTACCCTTATAAATATGTGCGTTTTTAATGAAAGCGAAACTTTACAATTTGCTTGAATATTAATTTAATTTAAAATGTCTTGCTTCAGATGTCATCGTCCATGTAGGTACTCGCGTTGACTAGCAACACATTTAACTGGCTGCCATTCATGTGTCATAAACTCATAAAATACAAATACAAACAAACACAAAGACAAAGAGTTACTCCCTATTGTTAAATCGGGCAATCGTTTTTGACTACATAGTTCTTCATGAGTCTATTTTTTCTTATAGTGATATATTCTGTGTTATCTGTGCCCCTCACAGTTTCAAACGCGCTCCAGGAAATAAAAAAATAGGAGCATATGTTGGTGTGTTCCGGCAGTTGCACTTGAGAGCGTGACTCGACATAAATATAAAATCCTTTAAAAATATAGTGAAGGTCGTGGGTTCGAATCCTACAACACGATGGTAGAGTAATTTATAGTCCTTGACTGGTTACAACCTTCAAGTTTTTTTTTTTATTCTGGATAAGCTTGTGTTTGACCACAATCTCACCATGGTAAGTGATGATGTGGCCGAAGGTGGTAAGCACACAAAGCCTAGATGGGAACTGGCTCTCAAGTGCAGCTGTCGGAACACACCGATAGGTGCTTGGCGACAGATTTTCAACTTAAGGGTGGTAGCCAGCCAGTCGGGTACTACAAAGTACCCTACCACCGTGCTATGGTTTCCTCACGATGTTTTCCTTCACCGAAAGCTCAAGCTCATTGTAGGATTCGAACCCACGACCTTCGCCGCGGTATCCAACGTCACTAACACTGAGCTATCATCGCCTTCAAAGTTGAAAGTTGCCCTTAAGGCATTGTAATAACACATTAGCAATCCCCCTGGTATTGCTAATGTCTATAGACGACGGTAGTTATTTACCATCAGGTGACCCGCCAGGCGCCAGCTTCGTTGGCATATTTTTTTTTTTTACAAATAATGTGTCAAAATATCTCAATAAAAGGGCTATTTACCCCCTTCTTTAACCTTACCATACACTGAGAAACAAGCTGAAGGGTCTTGTGCAAAAGGGGATTACTAAGCAAGGGGATTGCCAATGTGTTTTCGACCTGGTAGGCAACAGACACTCATAAAAGTATTAACAAAAGAGGTAGGAATTAATTAATACCAATATAAGTATATTAATATTTGTTTAACAAAATGCCTGTAACCGTCTTACGGAGCCGAGGCCGCCCATTCACTTGCACTTTGCGATCCATACATTCTCTACTGTTACACAGTTACCGTGCAATGCATTGTTGTTCTGTGGTAACTACTAGTACATAGACAATCTGTATAGGAATGGCTACGATCATTGGGAATTCGTTCTTTTTGGTAAAAAATAACTGGTATGGCCAATATTGGGATCACTGTTTAATTTGGTCAATGTCAGCTTATTTTAAACTCGATTATTATAATTTTTTTAAATAACTTGATGAGATTCACTTTTTTTAAATTGGTCTTGTTGACTTATGCCTAGGGTTACCAGATACAAATTTTGAAACACCTGACAAAATTCCTGATTTGCCATTAAAAAATATAGTTTATAATGTATAAGTATAGAAGTTTGTAAGTGTTAAAAAGAAGTACAGAATAAGGGGTGTACCTATTAACTATTAATGTTATTGAAAAAAAGATGAGAAATAAATATTCATAAAAAAATTGTGACGTTTTCGTATTCCAACCGCATTTCTGACAAATGGCAAAAATTCCTGACCTCTGGTAATGGTAGTCATACCAAAAATGACTCAAAATGGCATTCTTCATGACAACTTCTCAAAACATTATCTTTTTTTTTGCCATGTTTCTTTGTTGAAGGAAAAAAAATAACTTATAACTTTGTTAGGTTTATAAGTATGGTAAAAACATCTGGTTACGATAAAAAAAAAAAGAATGTCCGACCTGTCTTATCTCGCACACAAAAATGTACGTGATACCTAAGTATTATGATTACGTCCGCTGCGTAACATTTTCGTAACACGAAATTTATAATTTACAATAGTTAACATAATTTCATAAGTAAATTACTTATTTAAATTGTATATTTCTATATTTATGAGGAGTACTTTACCTTCCTATTATTTAACTAATAACCAGTGGGTTTAAAAAGGTCACTTGAGCAATATTGCTATTGTTAATTCATTTCTCAAATTCACAGCTCAAGTTACGAAATTAAGTATAAGATCTCTACTGATGAATTCTTTTAAATAATATTTATTTAAGAGGTATTTTGCGGTTCCTGAGAATTTTAAACTAGTATATTTAAACTTCATAAACTTAGAAGCGAATTAACTTTTAACATTTAAAATGTCCTTTTCTTCAGTTTTTATTTTTTTAACATGGATAAGCTTGTGTTTGAGACCACAATCTCACCATAGTAAGTGATGATATGTCCGAAGATGGTAAGCACACAAAGCCTAGATAGGAACTGGCTCCCAAGTGCAGCTGTCGGAACATACGAATAGGTGCTTGGCGACGGATTTTCAACTTGAGGGTAGTAGACAGCCAGTCGGGTACTAAAAAGTACCCTACCACCGTGCAGTGGTTTCCTCACGATGTTTTCCTTCACCGAAAGCTCAAGCTCAGTGTAGGATTCGAACCCACAACCGTCGCCGCGGTATCCGACGTCACTACCACTGAGCTATCATCGCCTTTAATTTAAGGTAACTATAATATGTATTTTAAGCTCTCCAAAGACAATATTTTATGTGATAATTAACGATAAAACCAGCTTTTTCTGGCTTCAGCACACGCAACATTAAAAGGGCACGATCCTCATTAAAAAAGGGAAATTCCTACAATGTTTATTTTTCCAAGTCAATGTCTTCCCATTATACCTGCGTACGATCATAACACCAACATCCCTGTCAAATTCAATACGAGCGAGAGAGATGTAACATTGCATCAAGACCACAGCTGAGCAAATAAATTAGTGTCCGACCGAAATTTCGATTTCGGTTTCGGTTTCGGCCAGTTTCGGCCAAAAAATCAAGTTTCGGCCCGAGTTTCGGTTTCGGCCAAAAACGGCCGAACTCTTCGGCCGCGCCGAAACTTACAACATCGTACCTTCGGGTCGCGCTCGGCACGGCTGGCAATATGGCGTCGCTCGCCTGACTCCGCCGGCAACTACCTAAATCAGTGCGCTTTGCTTTCGCGTTATGGTTCGCTAAAATGATTACCAAAGGTGATCAATTTGATTATTTTGATTATCTAATTATATTTGAATTAGCCATTCGAGGCTAACTGATTGTGATATTTGTGAGTATAATTAAAATGTAAGTAACTGAAAATAAATAAACATAATATATGAGCATCATATTTTGCATAAATTTGTTTTATTTTATACCACCATTAAAAAATCGCTAACTTTGTGTTACAAATAATGCATTTTTTTCACTTTATAGGGTAGTTAAATTTTCAAACAGAACCTCTGTAACTGTGCTGAAATTTCATTGTGATAAATCTTTGAAAGTAGAAACCTGTAATTATAGGTCGGCGAGATATTAATTTTAGAAAAAAACGGGCTTACTAACATTTTTTCGACTTTTTAAGGACTTTTTTTTTATAAAAGGTTCGGTTTCGGTTTCGGCCGAAACTACAATGAAACCGAACCTTCGGTTTCGGTTTCGGTTTCGGCAAAATAACATGTTTCGGTCGGTCACTAAAATAAATACACCGGTAGAAGCGGAGATCATAAAAATATGGAGTCATGCCCAAGGAGCGTAGCGTTCTAAGTTCGTTATCAACAATCGATTGAGAACATAGGTCACTCATTTTGTTAATTTCGTAAGGTTAATCAATAGACTGTTTTAATTTAACAGAATTTATTGAAAAAGAAAACCAGAATTCCAGGGTTACAGTATCAATCTTGAAAACGACATATTATCTAGTTTTTGCAATTGAAATATTACCTACTATTGATTCTGTTTTTTTTTTTTATTAAATCCGACTCATAATACGAGGGCTGGTCAGCATCAATGGGAGCCACTGAAAGCAAGCGACCCAAAACCATTAATTGTGATAGTCCTGAAAAAACATTTATTTTATTCTGGATAAACTTGTGTTTGAGCACAATCTCACCATGGTAAGTGATGATGTGGCCGAAGGTGGTAAGCACACAAAGCCTAGATGGGAACTGGCACTGAAATGCACACCAATAAGTGATTGGTGACAGATTTGAGGATGGACGAACTTGAAGTTGGTAGCCAGCATAAGAACTGAGAATCGTGGTGCATTATTTGTTTTTATGACCTGAGCATGGAAGTCATTAAAGAAGCGCAAGGGTAAACATAAACAAGTTGGTTTTTTGTTTTAAACGCGACACAAGGCGTTGCGTCTGTGCCTTTGTGACGCGCATCTGACATTTATTAGCTTTCGTTAATAATATAATATTTACACGACCGCCATTTTGATCGACATCCAACTAAACTGGCGGCACGTTAAGATGGCCTTTTTGACAAGAGGGTGTCTCTTCTTAACTCGCTATGCTTGTCTCTTTTTGGCACGTAAGAACGGACATCGTAACGTGCCGCTAGTTTAGTTGCCTTTTGGTATTATTAAAAACTAGCTGTCCCCCGCGGTTTCACCCGCGTTCCCGTAGCATCTTATCTTTTCCCGGGAAAAAAATATAGCATATAACACTCACAAATAACGTGGCTTAATGTTTATAAAAGAATTTTCAAAATGGGTTCTGTAGATCCAGAGATTACCCCCTACAACCTCACAAAATCACAAACTGTACCTCTTTATAATTAGCATATATTATTGAAACAAAATACGCAATGTAGGTAGGTAACTGCCGATGCAGAGAATTATCTAATACTTGTCTAAAACATAAAAAAAAATGTTTAGCTTGACTTACAATTTACACTGTGATATCGTGGAAAGAGGTAGGCACCTAAATAGTTATTACCTTTTCTGTTGTGTGTGTATATTTATGTCAGACAGAGAGGCAATATATTTTATTCACATAAAAGCGTAAGTCATGTTTCCTATTTCCACATTACTTGTAAATAATTATTGGAAAGTGCAGATAATTGTATTTATGCAGAAATGTATTCCAGCCAAGTGAAATGTGACAGCGGAACGTTGAGTGAATTCTTTCACGTAATATGTTATACCGTAAAAAATATATTTAAGAAACGCATTATAAGAAAATTTAATATTGTATATCGCCAAGTCAAAAACCCATTCAGAAGCAAACTAGGCTTAAAAAAAATAAAATGTACTGTTCCAAGTTTAAATTAGTTCTTAGTTCTCATTTCAAACAATACCAATATTTATTTTTTTAATTATGGATAAGCTTGCGATTGACCACAATTCCACCATGGTAAGTGATGATGTGGCCGAAGGTGGTAAGCACACAAAGCCTAGATGGGAACTGGTCCTCAAGTGCAGCTGTCGGAACACACCGATAGGTGCTTGGCGACAGATTTTCAACTTGAGGGTGGTAGCCAGCCAGTCGGGTACTACAAAGTACCTACCCTAATGCTGTGGTTTCCTCACGATGTTTTCCTTCACCGAAAGCTCGAGCTCTTTGTAGGATCCACGACCTTTGCCGCGGTATCCGACATCACTACCACTGAGCTATCATCGCTTTAAATATTAAACTAATAGTTTTTCACGACTTGAATGTGAATTTAGTCACTCTGTTGTACTTATATTGGAGTTGTAAAAGGGTCACGAGGGAATTATTATTAAATCAAATTCATATTGTAGGATAAAAGTTGAAAGTCATGTCTTATTCAATATTTTTGAAAATGTAGCTATTGTTCGAAGTAGTAGTTTCTTAAAACATCTCAATTTTAAAACGATCTCTGATTTCATCGATACCTAATTGGAATGATAAAAAATACCTAACATTAACTAGTGTATAAAACATCTAAAAATACTCCAAAATAGCGAACACGTCGTAAAATTCCGCTTTATTATGATTTTTAATTATCAATTTGACGACAAAGAGTAGTTCTTTTGATGGTGTATATTTATGACATCACAAGTATGTATTTCATACAAAACTCCATATAAACTATCGTTTTGACATTTAATAAAAAGAAGCTGATTTGATATGTCAGTCACCATCCCTATTATTGGTCTAAATTGAACTGTCAACGCCAGACAGCACCATAAATGTAATTTTTTCAGTTGGTCCATATAAAACAATGTAAAAGAGGTGAGTGGCCGACTCGTTTTGGATCTAAAGTTCCACTCAACAGTACACAATCCACAGCAGATAAGTGATAACGGTTAGCTATTGTGTTGTGTTGTGTCAACTGTCTCACGGGCTATGATGACATGACTGCAACTGCAAGTAGGTATGGTTTGTTTATTTAAAGGCTTTAGTTACAAGACTATCAAGCCTAAACCATTTTTCAATATTCTTAGTCACGTTAAGGCGATGATAGCTCAGTGGTAAGTGACGTCGGATACCGCGGCGAAGGTCGTGGGTTCGAATCCTACAATGAGCTTGAGCTTTCGGTGAATAGCACGGTGGTAGGGTACTATGTGGTACTCGACTGGCTGGCAACCACCCTCAAGTTGAAAATCTGTCGCCAAGCACCTGTTGGTGTGTTCCGGCAGTTGCACTTGAGAGCCAGCCCTTGCCCTTAAGGCATTGTAATAAGGTGTACACCATATTGGCAATCCCCCTGGTATTGCTAATGTCTATAGGCGACGGTAGTCACTTACCATCAGGTGACCCGCCTGCCTCGTTGTCACTAGTGACATAAAAAAAAAAAGAATTGTCACACGCCTTCATTTCATTTCACTTAACTTGTGCACTTAGATTGATCTTTATTGGACAAAATACTGCCGATGTTATTCAATAAATACAAGAATTTAATGAAAATAAAACAAAAACGCAACGTCACTTCATAAGTTCCCGCCAAAAAGTCCTGCAACTGCAAGTGTGGTTTGATCCAACCAACAAAATCAGAAACCTCAAAAAATCAAATCAAAGAATTCCTTTTATGCAAAATTCAATTTAGTTAAAAAAAAATTTTTTTTAAAGGAATGTGCCAAGTGTTTGTAAAAAAAATCAGGTTAATTTTTCGATTGCAGGCTTCTTACACTTGAATATTGTCAACACTTTCATTATGCCCATCAATAGCCGCCAAAAGTATTTATATTTAGAGTATAAAAGTCATTGAACTTCATGCATTTCATGTTATTGCGGAAATAACTTCCTAATCCAATAGCAGAGCGTCTCGGTGCCAAGCACGACATACTTACTGGCGCTGCATTTCCCGTTTAGCTTGTCATTGGATTGCCATCAGTATTTTAATGGGCTCAGAGACAATTTTTCCAACTACTACCTACTTGGCGAAAATAATTAGTGAGGAAATAAGTAGGTACTTACTCAAAAAAAGGAGGTTTTTTTTTTAATTCTGGATAAGCTTGTGTTTGACCACAATCTCACCATGGTAAGTGATGATGTGGCCGAAGGTGGTAAGCACACAAAGCCTAGATGGGAACTGGCTCTCAAGTGCAGCTGCCGGAACACACCGATAGGTGCTTGGCGACAGATTTTCAACTTGAGGGTGGTAGCCAGCCAGTCGGGTACCACAAAGTACCCTACCACCGTGCTATGGTTTCCTCACGATGTTTTCCTTCACCGAAAGCTCAAGCCCATTGTAGGATTCGAACCCACGACCTTCGCCGCGGTATCCGACGTCACTACCACTGAGCTATCATCGCCTTATGAAACAGTAGCCAGTGTTTAAAACACCTGAAAGTACTTTCAAACATCGATCGTGATAAAATTCTACTTTCTGATGTTTTTTTTAATGAGTATAGGTTCACGTTTGACCACTATCTCACTTGATGTTAGGTGACGATGTGGTCTACGATGGTGCACGCTTACCTAGAAGCAACCTATTTACTCGTGACTTGAAGATTCCCAGGTTGTAACAATCGGGAAACAGACTCAGGCAAGGAGTTCCACTCTGATTATGATTTTTATAAACTTGCGTAAATATAAGTTTATTTAGATATACTTAATCGACTGAATTGTGTCGCTACTAGAGTGACTTGAGTGAATGCACGGTGGTAGCCTGTAGGGTACTTTGTAGTACCCGACTGGCTGGCTATCACCCCCAAGTTTAAAACCTGTCGCCAAGCACCTATCGGTGTGTTCCGACAGCTGCATTTGAGAGCCAGTTCCCATCTAGGCTTTGTGTGCTTACCACCATCGGCCACATCATCACTTATCATGGTGAGATTGCGGTCAAACACGAGATTATCCAAAAGTAAAAAAGGTAGAAAGCGAGACGATATAAACAGGCAGTGAGATGTGATCTAAGCTAAGACCCACCGAAGAAAAAACCAATTTAATCAAAACTAGCTGTCCTCCGCAGTTTCACCCGCGTTCCCGTGGGATCTCTTATCCCGGGATGAAAAATATAGCCTATGTTAATCTGGCATAATGTAGCATTCGAATGGTGAAAGAATTTTCGGAATCGGCCCAGTAGTTTTTGAGTTTATTCGTTACATACATACATACCAATCTTTCTTCTTTATAATATTAGAAGATAGATGTAAGTAACCGATACCACGGATACCACACATAATGCACCGTAAAGAATATTAAATAAGAGAGTTTTTTTTATCACAAATCTGCATGCAGATGTTTTTCGTTACACAATCGAGACTAGAACGGCATATTTCATGCGTGGACGCAGTAAAAAGCCGCTTGCATGATTTTCTACGTCCATTGCAATTTCCTTATTTGCTCTATTATATTGTTATTATAGATACGAGGCAATAATAATAAATTAATGGTTTTATTTTATTTTAGTTTAACAATGGAGGCTGGTATATCCGCTGCTAAATGTTGTTACGTCGCCACTGCGGCTGCGGATAGGAGAGCGTTGTAGGTATTGAAAAATAACTCGGGTTTTGAAAAGACATGCGTTAAATGCTTTTATTTCATCAAGTATGTATTTGATTAACTGCATAGAAACCGAGATACATACTTGTGACGTCACAAATATATGTAATACCATCAAAAGACCTACTCTGTGTCGTTAAATTGGTAATTAAAATTCATAAAAATGCCGAACTTTACAAGCTATTTTCGATTATTTTTAGATGTTTTATACACTAGTTATTTTACAGGTATTTTTTCTTGAATACAGGCATCATCCCAATTTAAGTAAGTATAGTAAAAAGAGATAGAAGGAGAGACAAGAAGAGTAAAAATTTTTTATTATAAAAAATCAGTTTCCGTATGTTTATCCGCAAAACTCGCTTTACACAACGTTGGATTTTTCGAATTTTCTGCGGTAACCGTTATTTCAGAATTTTGTGAGGTGAGTTAGAACAACAGTTGTTTCCATGCCAACGGTTTATTTTCACATCTTTAATTGTTTTGTTTTTTGCTATTAGACCTAATTAATATCTATCAAACGGCGCCAAAACGAATCTCAATCAAATCAAAGGGATAAAAACACAGACCAACACAAGTCTACACATAGATTTATTTAAATTATTTATTTAAATATTGTAAATTCTTAAAAAAAAATATTATAAATTTAATTAATATTATTATACCTGAAAAAGGTCGCTAAGTTTTTAAGTACTGTATAATATTATAAGATCTATGTATGACACTTAGCAGCAGAATAAATAAATGAAATGATTTTTGGTGCAGTAGATTTTTATTTTATTTTATTTTATTTTATTACGGTGACCAACTTGGAATGACAGAACTTTAACCCGAATCGGGTGTTTTCCGTAAACCACAACATTGTGGTAAACTGTAGGAATGTGCGGTTCAAAGCGCGTTCCTAATCAACATAAAACTAACCTTTTGTGTACATAAACAACAACTACTTACTTATGTTATATGACTTGCCATTTCCCGCCATTTCACTCGCGTTCCCGAGGGATCTTATCCTTTCCCGGATAAAAAGTTTACGTAGAAAATGAAAATGATTTTTTTATTCAAATATGCCTTTACAAGCACTTAATACTAGTCACTGAATACTTGAATAGTCTAGACTCTATTGCGCGGTCCGGAATGCACGTAAACTGAGAAGACTCCAGGCAGTTTTTTCTACAGTGGATTTTTCGTTTTTTATTTTAATTTACACGCGTCACTTGTGGTCTGCTTGAGTTTGTTATTTACTTAGTCAGTCATAATTAAATTCTATTTATTATTATTTTGCCGCCTTAACATGCAAATATTATCAGTGAGACTCATGTGAGACTAGATAAATAAATAATGATTAAATTTATTAGGTGTACCTAAGTTGTTTTTGAAAAGAGTAATTGCTGAGTTTATTGCCGGCTCTTCTCAGCAAAAGCAACCTTCCGAACCGAGCATTAGAATGAAAAAAAAAAAACATTTTCATTCAGTCATTCATTTAGTTTATCCATAACAAACAAATATACAAAATTAATTCTTTTGTGTCGATGTAGACAATAATGAAGAATAGACTTGAAGCCACCTGAAGCTTACTCAACCCTGGCCCTGGTATAGACAAGCTAACATGGTCAATCGAAAACAATGCCAGTCTCCAAACAGGATGATCTTCGCTGCAAGGGCGATTCAATTGTCTCATCCTGTCGCTGCGCTCCCAACTTCCTGCTATCTAACCACACCTACATCACTATTGCCTTATCATCTAAGCTGTAGAGTTTATATTCCAGTGGCAAAAAGAGAATATGGCACCGTAAATCAATGGCGGATGTTCCATGATTTAACATACGGCTTGTTTGGATTATTTTAGTGCATTAGATTGTTGATTGCCCTTTTATCTATTTTAGGAACTTTACACTTTTAGTAATCTTTTCATTTCAGTAACATCACATTATTTCTTTACTATGATGTTACAGAGATTTACTGAATCAATTACATACCTACTTCTTTTTGATTTATGCCTTGGGCTCGTTGGTGGGACGGTCGTCTCAAAAATAGAGTTCCAGGTACAGCGATTCAAGTCTTATCAAATTAGGCATATAATTTTAACAATAATGTAGATTTTTTCATACCGGTAAACTAAGATGGCGTCGCTGTCGCTGGTACTTGTCATAAAGCGTATTTTTTGCTGAAATAATCTTTATCTGGTGATAAAATCTAAGGAAAGAAGAACACGACCTTAACCTCAAAACTTTGTCATGATTTAAAAACCAAATTCATTTTATCAAAAGATAGATAAGTGAGCGAGCTAAGGCCAAATCTCTGCTCAGGGTCAAAAACTATTCTGATCGATTGAGATATGCCGTAAAAATCATCTTATAAAGACTATAAATCTAGTGAAAGCACTCTATTATGGAAGAGCCATTAGTTCTTTTAGATTTTCTTTTAACACTACCAATTTTTTTCTTTTAGTTATAAAGAAAATAATTTACCATCATTTTTTCTTTGCTGGCAATGGTCCTTTCGGACATTTCTGGCAGTGTCAAGTTATAATATTTATCTTCTTCTTTTATGTAGGTTATAGAGTCACGTTATCTCATTTCAAATAAAGTTAAAAGTCAGGACAGGGTTAGTTAAATTACAAAAATGTTGCAGTGTTTTTAAGACAATCTGAATAATCACAATAGCATGTACAAATGTACCTATTTATTTCATTTCACTTCACTACTATATCGGACAACCGCCACCACCGATATTATTAAGTGAAACTCAAAAACACGATTTAATCTTATCTTACTTTTTTCTTACTTCTAGGTAATAATATTATAAATGTGAAAGTAACTATGTTTGGATGTGAAGCAAAAACTACTGAACTGGTTCTGATAAAAATTGACACACAGGTAGATCACATTCTGGATCCCTCGGGAACGCGGGTTTCAGGGAGACAGCTAGTTGAAAATAAAACGAAAACGCACACTCACTACGTACGTTTCAACTAAAAAATGTTGGGTTAAAGAAAAAGAGGTTTTAATGTTTTTCGTATGGATAAGTTTGATATCACAATCTCACCATGGTGAGTGATGCACACAAAGTCGAGTAAGGAAGACCTCTAGTGCAGCTGTCTGAAGATACCGGAAGAAGCGTCTCGTCGCGTCGGATACGGCGACGAGGTCGTGGGTTCGAATCCTACAGCTTGAGCTTTCAGTGAAGGAAAACATCGTGAGGAAACCATAGCACGGTACTTTATAGTACCCGAATGGCTAGCCTATTGATGTGTTCCGACAGCTGCACTTGAGAGCCAGTTCCCATCTAGGCTTTGTGTGCTTACCACTTACCACATCATCACTTACCATGGTGAGATTGTGATCAAACACAAGCTTATCCAGAATTAAAAGAAAAACACCGAAAGCTCGAGCTCATTGTAGGATTCGCATTCGACAATATTATCGAGCATAATTATTGTATGTAGGTTGTGTAATAATTTATCGATACTAATATTATATGTACCTATAGAGATAATCTTTGTGAGCTTAGATCTTGGAATCAAATTCTTTCACTATGAAGTTACATTATCCCTGAATAATACTAGCTACTTTATGAATTTGTCTGCTAGGACAAATTTAACACTACCAATTTTTTTCTTTTAGTTATAAAGAAAATAATTTACCATCATTTTTTCTTTGCTGGCAATGGTCCTTTCGGACATTTCTGGCAGTGTCAAGTTATAATATTTATCTTCTTCTTTTATGTAGGTTATAGAGTCACGTTATCTCATTTCAAATAAAGTTAAAAGTCAGGACAGGGTTAGTTAAATTACAAAAATGTTGCAGTGTTTTTAAGACAATCTGAATAATCACAATAGCATGTACAAATGTACCTATTTATTTCATTTCACTTCACTACTATATCGGACAACCGCCACCACCGATATTATTAAGTGAAACTCAAAAACACGATTTAATCTTATCTTACTTTTTTCTTACTTCTAGGTAATAATATTATAAATGTGAAAGTAACTATGTTTGGATGTGAAGCAAAAACTACTGAACTGGTTCTGATAAAAATTGACACACAGGTAGATCACATTCTGGATCCCTCGGGAACGCGGGTTTCAGGGAGACAGCTAGTTGAAAATAAAACGAAAACGCACACTCACTACGTACGTTTCAACTAAAAAATGTTGGGTTAAAGAAAAAGAGGTTTTAATGTTTTTCGTATGGATAAGTTTGATATCACAATCTCACCATGGTGAGTGATGCACACAAAGTCGAGTAAGGAAGACCTCTAGTGCAGCTGTCTGAAGATACCGGAAGAAGCGTCTCGTCGCGTCGGATACGGCGACGAGGTCGTGGGTTCGAATCCTACAGCTTGAGCTTTCAGTGAAGGAAAACATCGTGAGGAAACCATAGCACGGTACTTTATAGTACCCGAATGGCTAGCCTATTGATGTGTTCCGACAGCTGCACTTGAGAGCCAGTTCCCATCTAGGCTTTGTGTGCTTACCACTTACCACATCATCACTTACCATGGTGAGATTGTGATCAAACACAAGCTTATCCAGAATTAAAAGAAAAACACCGAAAGCTCGAGCTCATTGTAGGATTCGCATTCGACAATATTATCGAGCATAATTATTGTATGTAGGTTGTGTAATAATTTATCGATACTAATATTATATGTACCTATAGAGATAATCTTTGTGAGCTTAGATCTTGGAATCAAATTCTTTCACTATGAAGTTACATTATCCCTGAATAATACTAGCTACTTTATGAATTTGTCTGCTAGGACAAATATATAAACACCCAAAATTATAAATGTGAAAGTAACTGGTCTCCGTCTGTCGTAAAATAGATCCGGCTGAATAGACTTAGTATGGGGATGCCTCGACCCTAGGAAAAAAACAGCCTTTTTAAATAACACCTAAATATGTGAAAAACTGGTTGAAAGGTACGATTCCGAAATTCACCTCAAAAACGTAGTAGAACCGCCGCGCCTACATTATCATGTATAGGTACGTAAATTGATTTAATTTAACTATATTATTTGCTCTTTATCTACAAGGAAACGAATAATACAATTTATATTTTAAATGAATAATAATCTATAGGTTATATATAAATAAATAAACCGACTGTCTGAGTTATCAGCTCAAACTAACTGAACTAGGAACGTGAAAATTTGACCTCTTTATAAATGGTGAAATTTGAATGAAAATCAGTATTTTTTTTATTATAAATCCAAGTCATGTTGTGTATACTTTTTTTTTATGTAGTATCAACGAATCAAATCCAAATAATACTAACTAAACTAACATAAGTATTATGGAAATTATGACGTGTATCGTGTATTGAGGTCAGAACAGTGATGACTGCCTCATACATCCGTTGGTAATCGACGTGTGTACTTCCGAACTACGTAATGAAAAGCGGCTCACTGTAACCTTTGAGCGGGAATCCGTGACAAACCAAAAAAACGCGCACGATGCTCTATGTAAATGAATATTGTAAAATACAATAAAGCTCATACATTGTCTTACCCCTTTAGTTTCTCTGATCTGTGGTGTTACCTAAGTAAATTATTTATAAGTGTATTCCGAACCGGTGCACGGTGGTAGAGTCATTTGTAAACGTTCATAGTGTCTTACCAAGGCCTAAACTGAATAAATGAGTTTTGATTTTGATATTTTTATTTTATCTTTATCGTTGTGCGTAATCTTAGAGCATTTTAATAATCAAAGTGCGTAATAGACAAAAGTCTAGCAAACCTTTACTATACATAAAACTCTATTTTTTTCAAATTTAGAATCGCTTCAGCCGTCTTTGCTATTTTATTTAAAGGAGTAGGTATATATCTACTATTTATGTAAATTTTGTTGCTTTGCAAAAAGGTAGATCATATTCTGAAATAAAACATAGGATACTTGTTATCCCGGGAAACGTTATATCCCTCGGGAATGGTAAAACCGCGGGGGACAGCTAGTA
This sequence comes from Ochropacha duplaris, assembly GCA_951361185.1. Taxonomy (NCBI): domain Eukaryota; kingdom Metazoa; phylum Arthropoda; class Insecta; order Lepidoptera; family Drepanidae; genus Ochropacha; species Ochropacha duplaris. The sequence goes on along the minus strand of OX592711.1, from coordinate 8,309,139 downwards.
ATTTGATATTTTTGTTTAACTTACGTCAAATCCCACTAATCCGGGATTGGCTGACACACTATCAAAGATCGGTTTACGTCAGACATGCATTAGGATTTAGGTAACATAAATCAAACTGTTCGAAGGTCGAATAACAGCCAGAGAGCTGTAATGTCTTTATGATTAACCCAAAATAATCTCATCTCATAATGAGACTTGGTAATTTTTGTATTAACTACTAATACCTAATTCTTAATCTATAGTTAACTACTAGTCCTCCGCCCGTGGTTTCACCCGCGTTTCCAAGGGATCTTATTTCCCGGGATAAAACATAGCCTATATTTTTATCTTATTAGCACAAGCCCGGCCGTGGAACACTTTCTTTAGAAATATAGAATAACAAAGTACTTCAATAATAAAGGTTGAAGATACTCATACCTCTGTATGGTATGCGCGGAATTAAACAGCATTATGCAACCGTTTGTAAGGAGTTAATCAAATCAAATTAACTTCTTGTTTTCGCTTACAGCCCACCCCAAGGGCTCAAGGTCGTTCAAAAAGATAGACTATTTATTTTCGTAATTAACAACGAATATTACAAAGAGAAAAGATTATGGATAAACTCAAAAAAACATTTATCGATTTTGAAAATTTTAAAGCTACTTTATCATTGGCTATATTTTAAACAAATTCCCTTGAGAACGCGGGTAACATCGCGGGGCGGAAAGCTAGTTAATATAGGAGATTTATAAATATCAACCTAGAATCTAGGTCCTAGATGATTCACAGTTATAGCACAGTCCAGCCTATCTGAACCAGTTGTAGAGTCCGACATCGTCCATTAACAAACGACATTGGACTTTAAGAAGGATGTAAAAATCCGGTCGTAATCAGAAAGCCTAATAAAGATTGTATACCACAGGATGTCATCGGAAGAATTAAATTAACTGCAGTAATAAGTGGTTCCCGCTAGGGTCAACTTTGGTCCCTTTGTTTTCAAATGGCATATTAGTGTGACAGTAAAATGAACTTGGGTGGGTACTAGATATTATTTTAATTATATTTTTAATTTTGTATGACACTGGTACCTACCCACCATAAACTTAAATGACTCGCTTTGTGTCCACATTTTCGGGAACTGGGGTAAGTTGAAAACCAGCGCTGCGGACGCATCAACATGTGTCCGCAGCACAAGCTGAACTTACCCCTTTTGCCCTACGCGTTAAATGTACTGTGTGTTTTCTTTTTGTTTTATGTAATAAGGCAATAAATATTTTTTCATTTCATTTCATTTTGCATTTCATTAAATTTTTTTTCATTTCATTTCATTTTGCTCAATTTTGAAATATTTTGATGAGTTTTAGGTATATTAGATGTCTATTTAATTAATTGAGCAAAACTATAATAAATTGGTGTCCCAGAAATAGAAAAAGGAAGCGTGGGAAACAATTTAGAAGATGGGAAGACGAATTAAAAGCTATAGCAGGAAAGATTTGGCCCAGAACAGTTGAAGTTTGAAGAGGCCTTTGCCAAATTTGGGCAAACAAATACTGTCGATGTAGAAGCAACTTAAATCATAATGTAATGAAAAAACCAATGTAATCTCAACAGAGGCTATTATTATTATTATCTTTAGCAATTTTAAGTAAAGGAATATAAAAAGTCACGAAGCGAAATCTCCGACAACAATCCACGCTCTAATAGTACCTCGATCCATCTCCTATTATAGACCACGACAATTTAAGTACATCGACGATGAAGTTCAAATCCCTTGTTACCATTGTAATAAGATCCAAATTCCTATTGACTACTTGACATTGTCAATGGTTAATATGAAAACCAGAATGGTCACAGTACTGGTTCTCATGAATGGTAGACATTACGTACTGAACCGAATCTATACCTGTTGTTTTCAGCATGATATCCGATATTGTTGAATCAACAATATTCATTGAAGTTGAACTCAATTCAAAATTTATTGAAGACTAATACGAAAACAATGCGTTAGTAAACGTAAAAGTTGCGACAGCGTCGAAGTCACGGAATTGTTATTTATTAGCTTTGTGTCAAACTCAAACTCAAAACTCATTTATTCAGTTTAGGCCCTGGTAAGGCACTTATGAACGTTACAATTGACTCTACCACCGGTTCGGAATACACTTAAACTGAGAAGACTCCGGCAAGAAACTCAGCAAGGCAATTGTTTTAGCAGTGGATCTTTCTTACATTTTTATAAGTGCATTTAGATACATATTCAAATATTTCACACTACGCCAGTGGGATGCAGGTGCAGAGAGAAGCTACTACAACCATATATTTCTGTCTTCCATATAATGAGTCACCTTACAGGAGGCTTTGTTCATTAACCTAAGTTTAATAAAAAAAAAAAATTTAAAATAAGACATTCCAGCTACCTCACGTGGGATCCTATTGTAAAAACGAACACAATTCCTGAGAAAAGATTAATTAACTTTAGCTAGCCTGAATCTAGGGGTCACAATTTTATCTTTGTGTCTTGTATTAAATATGATGATTACTGTTTACTTCAAACAAATTAAAATTTTTTCGAAGTCACATTTAAGCGATAATACTAATATGTTTAGTATTATCAAACATACAAACGGACTCAAACGATCACTTGCATAAAGGTCGGACGTCGTCGCGACCTCAATTTACTTCGTTTCTGGTTCCGTAGATTCCTTTCACGCAATTCGTTTTCAGAAGCCATTTGCAATGCAACTTTTTTGAACAACTCATCGGTGTCTATAACTTTTAAGTTTTCATTTACGTCAAAATTATCTGTCAAACCTTTACACAAATAAATTAAATCTGTAGATCAACATACCGGTGTGAATCTATCTTCTTCAGCATTGAGGAGATCACCGACTGAGGATGCCTTCGCTTGGTTTGCCAAGTGTTTCCTGCTGTTCAGAACATAGGACAATTCATCCAGGTACCTCAGCGTCAAATTGGCCATTTTTATCACAACACAATAGCACTAAACGTGGATCATTTATCGTCGCACACACAATAGAATGTGATAGGAAATTGTTCACGTAAACACAGTAGACACGGACCGCGCGATCACTTTACGTTCTCTCGATCCCATTGCTCGAATGATACTGCCAGACTCTACACGGCTGCGCTCTAAAACGGTCAAAGAGTAACATGGTATAGAAAGTTAACTCCTAACTGATTATGATTTGACGAGCAAATATTTAATAAATATTTGCAGCCAGTTGAGAAATTAACATTAAAGTAAAGCTTGCTTATATTTATGCAGTTGTTAAATAAATATGAATTGAAGGTTTCAAATCGCATACAAGAATGCGTTTTTGCTTGATTATCAATTTCATTGTTCTTTACTCGAATCGTAGGAATGTTCGTTTAATATTCAGCCTTGGACTTCCAGTTATCATTTCATTGAAGTAAGTACCTACGTAATTGCTGTTTTTTCCACCTCTATTGTCAATTCTAAATCATTATTTAATAATAGCACTTTACTTGTATTTCTTTCGTGTTTTCAGTTTCGTTTGCTCCATTTTCATGTACCAAAACTGAACCTGGTTTTCTCTCTTTCCATTTTATGTATACTCGTATGTTTAAACTCTTATCGATATAATGTTGATACTAAGCCGATATTTCTCTCTGATATCATACTCTTTGTCTCTCTTACATTCATTACATTGTCTTGATCCATTTCTTGCAAGCGTTTCGTCTATTCTGTGACGTGATACAATTATTTCCTACGTCTTACGTAAAACATTGTACCTAGATGATTTATGTATCGAGTAATATTATCTCTATATTTATCTACATCCTCTGTGATTTACAAAAGGAGCATGAAATATTATTGAGAATGTAATAATCTTCAATGGCTCCTTATATCTGGTTTGGTTATAAGTCATTCAGGACTTTAAATAGTAATTTTAATGGAGGCTAATATATTTACTGATTTTAGAGAATACAATAAGGTAGAGTATCTACAAAGAATTTATGTTCTTTGCACTAAATTGCGCGCAATTTCATACTACTTATTGATAGCTCCTTGGGGAGTATCTGGATTTTGGGGGAAGATCAACTATAACACTTAAGTTTTACAAAAATTTTAACAAATAACAGGATGGCGAGATACCAAATCGTTTTATTTCTAAATAGCTTCCACCACGCGGTTCTCAAAGGATCGTATGTTAAAAAGTATACTATGTTTTATTTCAGGATATATTAAGATCTATCTCTGTGATAAGTTTCATCCAAATCCGTTCAGACATTACGGACTTGCAACATGCACATACTTACACATTTATAGTAGATATTTTTCCAACATTTTTGTTTAATTTACTCGCGCTCTGAGGAAATTAAAATATAGCCCATATACTCCCTATAAGTTTTTTTTTTCCTTCTATAGGTTTTTAAAATCGGTCGAGTATATTTTATTGAGTCTAGATGCAAGCAGCACAGGACCGGTCGTTGTGGAAAACTTTGGGGGAGTTTTTTTTAACCAGTGGACGTTTTTCGGCTGATGTGATGATGAGTATATTTTGAGGGAATCCATTACAAATAAATATCAAAAACAATTAACAAACGTATAGTAAATAGGTATGATACATAATGGCGGAGGAAGCTACATCTCATAGAAATAGATAAAGGCGGAAAATTTAGTTTAGTAGGTAATATTATTAAAGGACTATGTCCAGTGTAATGCTATTTATAGACTGCAATGCTGAAGAATGTGATGAGAAGAAATAATACATGAGTGAAGGAAAGAAGCTAAAATGTAAGTAGAAAGAGAACAGATGAAAGACACACGTGATTAGAGATTGACTTTGACGATACAAGATAAATAATTGTCTTTGATTTACAATACCTGTGGGATAGAATGTATTGGCGACCTCGAAAAGCTCTTTTAACTCTATTTTTTTAAACGCGTATTTAAGTACCTTCCTATTTAAAATACTGACTAAGTTAAGTGAAATATAAATAAAATTAACTGCAGAAATATTGCCTTTTTGAGTTTCTTGCCGGAGTCTTCTCAGTTTAAGTGTATTCCGAACCGGTGGTAGAGTCGATTGTAACGTTTATAAGTGCCTTACCAGGGCCTATACTGAATAAATGAGGTTTAAGTTTGAACATTGTACTACTAATACGGCCATACCGTGTTTGCAAAATATAAGAGATTTTAACGGAAAATAAATATGTCTGTCAAAGTTATGAACGAAACTGACGAAGAAATAGTACCTTTCTATATTTCTAACCACACAAATATTAACTAACAAATATCCGAAAATACTAAATACGACATTCAGGAAGTGGGTTTCAAATAGTTGCGAATTCTTACAAATGGTTGCAGAGCTAAGTCACCTACTTGTTACAATTGTTACATCGTTCGAGATGACAACGTAACAGATAGAAGTAGGGTTGTCCCCTTCATTATTCATTGGAATTTTTACGTCAAACGTCTTTTTTTACAGAAGTCAAGCATGCCCCCCTGTAGGGCAACCGCGTAGGAAATTTTGCAAAGAACCGAATGCCTAAATTGTTTGTTATTGTCGTGACGTAAATATAATAGAGTTACAGAATTCAATGAACTTCATTACCAGTTTCTTACGCGGTAAACTCACCGGTCATTGTAAGTGACTACCGTCCCCTATAAATATTAGCAATACCTGGAGGACTGACAATTTTTTGCCGGCCTTTTTATAATGTCTAGAATGCATCTTCTGCTAGCAAGAAAAGAAGGGCCAACATTACCAATCAAAACAATATTTTGTAACAATTGTACCAACCACATAACAGAACACAGCATATTTCTCAACTCAGCACTAATTATATACGCCTGTTACGATTAACACTTTAATTGTTATACTTGTTATAATTAAACTAAATCACGTACTTAATTATGAAATGATGGATACCTCTTGTAGAGTCTACAATTTGAACTATAATAAAACAGTAATTCTGAATATTTTCATCTGTATCTTCCTCTAAAACTGTTTTTCTGAAAACTACTTAGAAAGACTGGTTACAATTATGCAGTTTGTTACTGCAAGATAGATCATGATTGAAAAGGACGGATGGACATTGTGTTTGACCACAAGCTTACCACAGTAAGTGGTGATATGTAGTAAGCAAACAAAGCGTTTTTTAAGTGAAACACGCGTCTCTTTTTAGTCAGAAATTATTCTTATTCTGGGGCTCTATCAAATATGGTTATTTGATTCCCGCGCGACTTGATTCTAGAAAATTAATGTTACATTCGCTGTAGTAATTATATTTGATAGATATTCCTTTAAAATTAGACTGAATATGTTAATGACGCCAAAAGCAATCTGCAGTAGGTTAAAGGCCTCTGATATAACATCTTTAACCTCTTCAACCAATCAAATTGAATGTCACAACTTCTGTAATAAATAAATTAACTACGTAACCATCTTAATTTGGTCACACTAATCTGTCATAATTACTGCATATAAAGCAGTTAATAAACTATTGTATATTCCACGCGCCATCTTGCCAGTTTCCGCTCGCTTTCACTGGCGCTGCGCTGCTCCGGCGCGGGCGCAGCAATGTGTATAATTAAACACGTACTCGTGACACTGAGACGATTTACATAAATTATAATTATATTATATCACTATTATATGCGTTTCATTAAGATTAGTTCTTTCTCTCTGCCACGTTATTTGTGAGTGTCATAGGCTATATTTTTATCCCGGGAAACGATATCCGCACGGAAACGCGGGTGAAACCGCGGAGGACAGCCAGTGAAAGATAAATTAACTAATTTTATGGAAGTAGATGGTCATGCTAAAAGAAAATACATATTATTATATTGATGAAATGTGATGTATCTTTTTCATGAGTTTGATTTCTCTCCACGATTTAAGCAACAGAAAACCGTCAAACAAGCCAACTTTGCCAATCAAGGTATCTTTGCCCTAAAAGCAATTTATAAGCAAAACCGCTAACATAAGAAACAATTTTCGTTTTATGGCAACATTTATTATTAGGGTGGAAAGTTGATTATATTTGTGGCAACACTATCTAACGCATTCGTTCCAAAGTTCATTTAGTAACTTGTCAGAGCTTGTCGAGTGCGGTGTATGTTTTTGCGGGCAAATTTCCTAAGGAAAGCGTTTGTGGATTTTACCTCATGGCGAAAACACAGGTAAGTGTATTTTACTGTATGTTATAGAATATCAGTTGTGGAGTATTTTAAATATAGTTTCATTATTCAGGACTTTATATCTCAAAACTTCTAATGATGGGCAAAGTTACCCTAAACTATTCAGACCCATCCATGCCAACATTGCCCGTTATCAAAAAGCACTCAGGGTTGTCACTTTTAGTTATTTTGTAACAGGTTGAATTAACGCAAAACCACAGAAACAAAACATCAAACACCTCAATTACATATTTCTTAAGTAACGACTTTAAAATAAAGTACTTAATTTCTTATGTTATAAAATGTATTAGTACCTGGTGCAGTTGATGTATATTTATACAGGCTGAAATTTTAATCACCGTTTTCCTCTTAAGGGGTCATTGTACTCATAAAAAAATCAGCTGTTCCCTAAATTTTGACGAGTTATGCGAACATAAATGTAGGGAACAGCTGATTTATTTTTCATGTATTCAGGTTTGGCTACATAGTAAAAGTTGTTCATAATGATGAGTATAATGACCCCGTAAGAGGAAAACTGATTAAAATTTCACCCAGTATATTGTGAAGTATATGTATAGAGGTGAAGTTTGGGACTGTATGTTTGTTTGTGTATAGGGATAGGGTATATTTCATTAGAGTAGATGGCAGCTTTTATTATACATCTGCAGATCCACTTAGCTTAAATTTTATTGTTATTTTTAATTTCAGAAAAACAAATTCAAGTCTAGAATCAGACCAAGAAAGCCAAGACTTGAAATTGGGTCCCGAGCATATAAAAATTACTCCAACGTGATGTTAAAGCTGGTTAAAGTTTGGACATATATTGATCTCATTTTTTGATATAGCATTTACATTTCAATAACATTTCAAAATAGAACAACGGTATTATGTCGAATTGTCAACGAAATTGGAATAAACATTTAATTTTGAACACAATATTTCATTTAATTACCATTTTAACGTCTATTCATATGCACCCAATACCCACAAAAGAAAAATGAAAATAACATTTATTTAATCATTTTACTGGAATGTGACAACCCTTAAAATCTTAAACCGTTTGTTGAGCCTTGTATGGAAAAGGGCATTAACCGCTAGGTAACATTGCCCACTGTTTTTATCACGAAAATATTTAAACTACAAACAGTATTTTAAAACTAAGGTTAAGATTGCCTTAAATTGTAGTCGTGGTGCTTTCTACGTATTTATAGAGCTTGATTTGCGTCGAAAATCGAAGTGGGCAATGTTGGCTAAAAGTCCGGATTATTTTGCCCACCATCAAAATCGAACAAATCTTGGTTTAAATTTTAATTTTTTTAATATTTTACATAGCAAATGCGTGCATATGGTCATATAGTTGTAGTAAATGAAAAAATATACTTAAGTCCTATAGAAAAAACTTGTAATATATTCGATTTTCTTAAAAAAACGGGCAAAGTTGGCTTGTTTGACGGAACCCATATTATGCCATTGTAATTAAGACTCTACTTTCAGTTCAGTTCTTATACAATTTCGTCCTAGGCTTTTGGCTTCCCTGTGATAGACTTATGATTAATATTAAGATTGTTTAATTATTATAATTGTTTGTCTTTGTATTGGGATTTCTTATTCTTATGATTTCTAGACAAGGCGATTGTAGCGACATCTATCTACACATAGATATAGTTCGCACGACTCCTAGATAGATGGCGCTTCAATAACCTACATCGCGCTTACGAAGTTTTCCATGCGATCTGCATATATACAAGATTCCAACATCAACAGTTGGACCGCGGTCCCCAGGCACGATGACCTAGCCTGGCGGAAGATCTTCCCTTTTCAATGGAGGAGTCTAACACCTCGCTCCTCCATACGATAAAAACATAATAAGCTATTTATTCTGATTTATGAATGCTCTTAAACAAACATAATTCTATCGTTGTTTCGTAATATGTTGTAAATCTCAAATTGTATAATTAGTTTTTAATAACACAAATCACAAAGTAATGCGCCATATTGCTCCAAATGAATAACAATTTGATACAGCTGTGCAAATAATGATATTAACTTATCGTTATTATTGTTTGTCTATCATTAAAATTCGTGTTGGTTTGAGGTCGCTGTGTAATACTTTGCGTAGATGTAATAAAACAGTAAGTCTGTTTGTACCACAAATAGACTGACGGTTCATCTGATAGTCAGTAGCAATGGTCTCAAAACATACAGGGCCGGATTTAAGGGAGGGCAAACTGGGCCTCCTCAATAGAGGGGCCTCCACATAAATTGTACTTATTAAAAAAGAACGGCTAGAGATGTAGTCGAATACCCGGCTGGAACGAAGTTCCTTCCACTCTAGTACATATAAAGTGTAAGGTAAAATAATTAGGGACCTCCTTTGTTGCCCCAGGGCCTTCACACCTCTAAATTCGGCCTTGTCTACATTTTACCAATGCAAGGGATCAGATTCAGTCTCGTCCCCCGTAATTAGCGGCCAGAGTTGCACTCAGTAATTCGACCATCCCCTAAAACGCCTCTAAATCGCAAATGCGAAGTCCGTTCCTACTTTTTGTGTCCCCCCTGCGACGCCCTGAGCCGAGTTTCGCGCCCCACCTGGAGCGCCCTCAACGGCCTATCATAAGCGCTCGCCGCATAGTCCACGTAGGGTGTCGTGGCCCCTTAGAGCTCGTACACACGAGCAGCATGTAGCCGACGGCAACCAACTGCAGCCGACAGCAGCTGTCGGCGCGTGTCGGCAGCTGCAGTCGGCAACATGCTGCTCGTGTGTACGATACAAAAAAATATTGCCAATGTGTTGCCGATCTTTACAAAGCCTATGGCCTTCAAATGCAATACACCGGAACACCGATATGTGTTTGGGGATTTCTTTTATTGAGATTGCCAGCCATACGGTTGCTACAATGTACTTTAAATGCAACTAAAACAAATATATGATTTATTGACCTGCAGACACATACGGACTACTACGTTTTTAAATTATTTTACGTGATACTAGCTATCCCCGTGGTTTCGCTCGCGTTCCCGAGGGATATTATCTTCTCCGGAGATAAAAATAATCCTATGTTTTATTCCAAGATACGAATGATGAGAAAATGGACCGCATTATGAACCTAATTGGTGATCCCTGTTCTACAGTGTAATGAAACAATGATTGAACGAGAAAACACGCGGTTCTGGCAAGTGTAGTAATGTTGAGATGATTACCTCTTCAATGGAACTCGCAGCTATATAGATCATGCAATTACTCAAATATTTCGTCATACAAAGTGGGGTAATGTGATATAATGTTACTAGTGCTCGCTTTTCTGCAATATTTTGTGCAATACTTGTTTAACGTTGTAAGTAATGTTCGTGAAATAACTGAATATTCTAGTTTTTAATTTTGTGTCAAAAAAATGGTGAAGAAAGTTGGTCAAGTAATTTTAGCAGCTATTCCGGTTGTTTGGTGACATCAGTAGGATTATAAGCCATTTTTAGGCAATGATAGCTCAGGTATACAGTGGTGAAGGTCCTGGGTTCAAATCCTGAAGGAAAACATCGTGAGGAAATGATAACATAGCAAGGTGGGTCAGATACTTGATATACCTAGTGCCCGCGTGTTTTTTAATTATAAGTTACATCTTAATTTGGTCGGATTATATTGGCTGTTGACCTCACGATAGTCTGTCAAAAATCTAACATAAAAAAGTTTGTTCTATTTACTAAAAACCCATACATAAATAAACATCAGTAAATTATAAATTTAAATATGCTTCACAGGCACATAATGAATTGTCAGCCTAACGCACGCATCGGAAGGTCGCTTTTGCTGAGAAGAGCCGGCAATAAACCTGTAATAACACATACCTACCTAAAAATCACAGTACAATCGAGACATTCGACACTTCCGGTCGGTATTAACCACAGACAAAATAAAACTGCAACTCTAAAACACTGTATCATTGAATTTTAGACCTAAACACACACGAGCTAAGTTTCGGAATGTTATTTTTATAGTATTTGAAAACGTAACAAAGCCCAGGATGTGACCAATGGATCGGTGATCAGGTTACCTGCCAATCAGGTTCGTGATGGTGTGAGTATGTTCAGGCAACGACCCTAAGGTTAAGAGTTCTTAGTTAAGTATAATGGCAATCTGAATTTAAATATTGCTCGCTAGAAAAATGCGTTTTAGCGTCACAAAAATAATACGTAATTTAACAAAAATAATTATGATGTGTAATTTGCCTTCTTAATTTTATAGTTAAACAATTTAAATAAAAACGTACCATCAAACAATGACAATATAATCAGATTGTATCTACACTAATATTATAAAAAGGTAAAGTTTGTGATGTTGTAGGGGGTCATCTACTGAACCGACTTTGAAAATTCTTTTAGCAAGGCACGTTATTTGTGAGTGTCATATGCCATATTTTTATCCCAGGAAAAGATAAGAGCTATAATAAATATTTTAAAAATACATTTTTGAGTTTCTGCTGGTTCCCAGTTTTAGGCAGATTCCTTACAGTTACCAAGTTGATCTTATTTATCGAGCAGCCCACAACTGATAAATAATTCTCTTTAGTCAAAATCATAGCGATTTATTCAGGTTAGGCCCTAGGAAGGCACTTATGAAGGTTTCAAAATATGACTCTACCGCCGGTTCAGTAACTGAGAAGACTCCGGAATAAACTCAGCAGTATCAACAAATCAAACGACACGAATCTTTATTTATATTATATAGTATAGCTGCTCTGTCCCCCAAGGTTTCACCCGCGTTCCCGTGGGATCTTCATTTTTCCCCGGGACAAATGTAGCTTTCTAATGATGAAATAATTTTTCAAATCGGTCCAGTACTTTTAGAATATTAGTATAATAAGTACTGAAAATAGTTTGTTTAGAATCAGAATCGATTATAGTAGTCTTTAATTTATGTTATAGTTGCCCCAAAATTAGCAATTTAAGACCGCAATTTAACTGTTCATTAATTTTCTTTGCATTTCACTACTTTGATGATAATTGAGGTTTATAGGCTTTTATATAAAGGTAATTATAACAACAATAACCTATACATATATCGTTTCGTTATATGCGTGTGCGGAATGATCTACGCACAAGAGCCCATTCAACCGAAGCTTTCTAAGTGAATACAAAGCGGAAACCCGGTCACAAAAGTCCAAACACTCATCAATTGCTATGTTTCTCTCTACGTAACATATCAACGCGAAACAGCTGTAACGGTGTCTTGTCTAACGCCATCCGGTCGGCGCGGCGGCGCAAGCGCAGGTATACAAAAACTGCAGTTAAGGCGATGACATGTGGATATTATTGGTAAATTATATAGGCAAATTCATTTAGAGATAGTGTCAGAAAACAGATTTAGTCTTTACCCAATATTTAAAGAAATATAACACTAAATTAAAAGATTTAATTCATCAGCAAGTCATAGGCAATATTTTTATCCCGGGAGAAGATAAGATCCCACGGGAACGCGGGTGAAACCGCGGGGGACAGCTAGTTACTTATAATTTCATTGCTAGCTAAGTCTAAAGAAATTGTCCCTATTGAACGTCCCCTTAATAGCACCCACACGGCGATATCTTTGGCGAATCGATCATCGACCCACCCTATTGCTAAAGTCTGAACGTTTAATATTTTTTAATATTACCAAAGTATATTATTTTTTCTAAATTTCGATATCAAAAGACCTTTGTCCAAATTATTACTGCCATTATTATGATAATTGTGTTTATAATTAAGTAATATTATGTTTTCAGTGAGTCATTGTCATTTAGAGTTTAATACGCAAGCAATAATCAAGTTGAAAATCTTTCGCCATCGCCAATCACCTATCGGTGTGTTTTGACAGCTGCACTTGAGAGCCAGTTCCCATCTAGGCTTTGTGTGCTTACCACCTTCGGCCACATCATCACTTGCCATAGTGAGATTGCGGTCAAACACAAGCTTAATCAGAAAAAAGCTGAGTCCATTTAATTTCTAGAATTTAGCCCTGTCTTTTAGTCTCATCCATACATATAATCTGTATGACTTATCAATTAAACGCATAGTTTAAACTGCCATTTACAAAAAATCTTTATCTGAGTAACTAATTTATCAAGGCATAGATAGTTGATACCTCGATTTTTTCCACACGTGGTCTTTTTCTACCGTAGCTTATATTAAGAAAAGGATTTTAAAATTCAACCTTAAGGGATGATAGCTCAGTGGTAAGTGACGTCGAATACCGCGGCGAAGGTCGTGGGTTCGAATCCTACAATGAGCTGGAGCTTTCGGTGAAGGAAAACATCGTGAGGAAACCATAGCACGGTGGTAGGGTACTTTGTAGTAAGTACCCGACTGGCTGGCTACCACCCTTAAGTTGAAAATCTGTCGCCAAGCACCTATCGGTGTGTTCCGACAGCTGTACTTGAGAGCCAGTTCCCATCTAGGCTTTTTGTGTTTACCATCTTCGGCCACATCATGGTGCAAACAAAAAAAAGGGAGCAGAATAGGGTCTAGGGTCAGTCCTGTAAGTCCCTTTATTATAAACTCTGTTAATAATAAGTTGGATTGAGGAAACCATATAAACCTCATTACATTGAGAGGTCGAATCGAAACCCCGCAAGTTATTAGTAATTGATTGGGTACATTCTTTAGCACGAAAAATGTTAAATGTATTTGACGTAATCATACATAAGGTAAAGAGCTTTATTTCTCAAAAATACTTAGGTACAATGTTTTACGAAATAAATAAACACTCTCAAACTCAAAACTCGTTTATTCAGTTTAGGCAGGGCCCTTATAGCCCGTAAGGCACTTATGAACGTTACAATTGACTCTACCACCGGTTCGGAATACACTTAAACTGAGAAGACTACGGCAAGAAACTCAGCAAGGCAATTTTTTTTTGCAGTGGCTCTAATAAGTCTCCTAGGATTTGCAAAGGTCGGCAACATATTGGCAATCCCAGTTGGTATTGATAATGTCCATAGGCAATCACTTACCATTAGGTGACCCGATTTCTGACAGCATTGTGATATTTAAAAAACGTCGGTTTCTAATTTCTAGATTATTTTTCAAATGTTAAGAATGCTAGAGCATGTGCTGGGATGCTTTTCTTTTCTCTTATCTTTTTAGGGTTCCGTACTCAAAGGGTAAAAACGGGACCCTATTACGAAGACTTCGCTGTCTGTCCGTCCGTCTGTCTGTCACCGGGCTGTATCTCAAGAACCGCGATGGCTAGACAGTTGAAAATTTTACAGATGATGTATTTTTGTTGCAACAAATACTAAAAACAGAATAAAATAAATATTTAGGGGGGGCTCCCATACAACAAACGTGTTTCTTTTGCCATTTTCACGGAACCCTTCGTGTGCGAGTTCGACTCCACTTGGCCGGTTTTTTTAGAATTCTCAACGAAAACGATAAATGATAAAATTGTCTGCACTAAATAGGTTCAGAGAACTGAAACTTCTGTTTCTTGTAACAACCCATCTATTATTTGGTTCATCGCACCACTTTAAAAACACCACATTTATAAATTGTAACATTATAAATGACTTGATATATGAGGTGGCTCGTTTAGACGCGCATCACGTATTCACGTCGCACAGTGGCTTATAACAAATGACCTACCAGCTAACAAAGCGGCTACATTAGCTGACACATAGCGGTGCGGAAAAAGACGGACCGAACAATTACAAATTGTAACCGAACCATTATCATGAGTTTGCGATGGACAGACAGATCCTGTTAGTTTTAGAGGCCCATCTTTCCCCCAGGTATGGTCACACTTTCTAGCATCATCATATGACTTGCACCAGTTCAGTACTTCGGTATTCATGCGAGTAGCTTTAAAGGCTTACAGTTTAGGATTCACGTTTATCGATTTGTTAGGAAGGTACCTACCGGACCGGGAATGATCAGTAAAGGAGTAAATTTGGTGTCAGAGAGAAATATGCCTTCTGATTGGTTCAGGCTTCAAATATCTGACAGGCTATATCGTTGAAAGGTAGTAGAAAGTATGTACCCGTGATTCTTGAAAATAGAACTATTATGTGTCTTGAGATAATTGTGGGCAGAACCTGAATATGGTAAGATTGTAATGATCTTCATCTCGCCTGTAAAGCTTCTTCTAGTTCCGCAGTCGTTAAGTAGAGATCATTTTCATGGTGATATTGATAGAAAATAAGTGTTACGCACCGCTGCCTACCACCTTATGAGATGCGTAGATTTATAGTCTGTGGAGAGCGAGCGATTGCCGAATGCGGGTGAGATTGTGGTCAAACACAAGCTTATCCAGAACTAAAAAAAAACTAAGTTTGATTGTAAAATAAGATTGAGGTACACGCTTCGCTCGTCACAAAGCCTACACAAACAAACGACTGTCCCATTGTGCCTGTGTTGCGCTTGCGCACGTGTCTTCAATCCCGACCACGCGTGCACACGAATGCTATGTCGCGATACAAAACAAATGTATAAATGACGTAGCTCTTGCTTTCGGCTCCTAAGGATCTTACAAGCCCTGAGACAAAAAGTAAAATGGAAACAGATAAAAGGACGGACTAGTAACTTGGCACACAGTTAGATCAAATCATGGAATAAAACATTGGATGCTTTTTATGCCGGGAAAATTGTATCTTTCGGGTGAAACCGCAGACCGGAAAACTAGTGCCTTTTATATTGAATTTAAATTAGGACATTCCAATTACATCATGTGGGATCTTATTATTGAAAGAAACATAAACTCAAAACTCATTTATTCAGTCTAGGCCCTGGTAAGGCACTTATGAACGTTACAATTGACTCTACCACCTCATAATTCCTGAGAAAAGATATATTTATTTTAGCTAGCCTGAATCTAAGTGTTACTATTTTAACTGTTATGGTAAATAAAATAAAATTAGATAGAACAATCGAACAATTTCTTTACTTATAAATGATATGTGGTATAAGCATCGTACATAGACGATGTCGCGTCGCTCACATCGTGTACAGCTGAACACGCACTAAGTCGAGCGTGACATTATCATGTTAATTACCAGTAATAGTTCTATTGTTTTAGAATAATGCCTTTGTTACCGGGTAATTTTCGGATCTATTCGTATGGTATAGTCATCCATCATTATAATTATAGGCTGTTGGACTAAGTAGGTTGTTTTCTTCATAACATCTTCCTTATTTGACCACTATGCAGTGCCTTCGGAAATTCTGCGTTCGTTTAAAATGTAACTCAATTTTCATAAAATGTTTCTTTGATCAAACAACGTTATGACTCTAATGAACCAATCTTGAAGGAAAAGATAGATTCATGTTTTGTCGTAAATTATAACAAAGTATGTATGTATTATCCGTTTCTAAAACCTGATTATGAGGACTGTTTTTATTAATTGTAATGTTGAAATATACTTAACCAATATCTAGACTATACATCTTATAAATCAGCGCATCATAGAAATTATTTGTATCCATCCATAGTTGTCAATTTTTGACATCTCATCTTGGTAATACAATACCATACATGTACCAACCTGACAGCCAACTCTACCACCGCGCGCGCTCATTGGTTAATAAGTTTTGACTTAGAGGCTGCATGGACTAAAATCCTTTGCCTGCCTCCTACTATCGACATAAGAAAGATGTTACATATCAAAAAGATTTCTTATGTTCAATCTTCAAGTTCGTGTCCAGTATTACGGTATAAGGTCGCATTTCCTGCATAAATGTTTATTAGTACCGCGTTTAGTAATTTTATGCATCTATTATTTCACTGCTATAACAACGCATAACTGATTTTATTACAAAAATACAGTTATGCGTTTGAATATTTATATTTCTGTTTAAGTTTTCATAATTTAATGGATTCCAATCGGTTGGTTTAGTCGATAAATCGTCTAGTAACGGGTTTTGTAAAGCGATAACTTTGTTACATTTTGCATACGAGTTCATTTGTTTTACATATAAGTATACAGATTTTCAATTCTAACTCTTTTTAAACTTCATGATATTTTATTTTAATGGTACCTACTACCGTATGACGTAGGTCCTCATACCTTATTCGAATATTTCGAATACAAAAATCACCTCTGCGTGTGAACGAGTATATAGGTACGCGGTTTTGTGAACTAATGAAAAGATTTTTGAACTTCCCGATAAGTACCTACAGACACTCAAACACCTTATTATCTCGCAAAAGTCGTCTTACCGGTTTAATCATCACACTGACCGTGGGATACGGCATCTGCTTCCGATCCAAAAACCGACAACGAACCAATTAGTGATGTGATTGCAATCGCATAACGCAACGCAACCGATCGTCGACCGTCGTGCGACTGCGACTTCGACGTGAAAGTAAAAGTTGTAAGTCGTGTGAACGAGTCACGAATGGGATTAACCATAATTGAGTGATATCACGAGCTTCAATATGTTAAGGTGTGATATTAGGTTTGATTAGCAAGATCTAGACACGCGGGAGCGTGTCAAGCCAAGTTCAAGAAACAGAACTGGCGAGCCGCACCGTGTGTAATATTACACGAACCATTTGGAGCCACTTTTGACCCCCTCATAAATCAAAAACTATTTTACATAAACGTATCAAATTTGGCTCATATATTGAGACTTGCGAGATACATATGTGTTCTAAATTTCATAAGCTTATCTCAAACGGTTATTTAGATATTAATGTCCAAAATTCCTCATTTTTATCATTGACTGACCTATAGACCAAAACTCTAACCCAGTTCCAGATGACCTAGAGAGTTAAAATTTGGTATGCAGATAGGTAATTAGATGAATACAAAGGAATAAATAAAAAACTGTCAATTTTTAAATAATTAGATTCTATTATGAACGCTTAACATAAATACCTAATATTACTTAGGGTACCTACGTTATTAACTGGGATTAATTATTATTTTTATATTTAGCGCACATCAATAGTGTAAAATCATTACCTACTCATAAATAATGATAAAATAATAGGCATTTAGATTTTCGGTATATACACGACGCGCGCGCATATCTCACGGTGTTACGAGGATATGTACTTACCTACAAAAAGTAATGATATCCCACCAAAAACATAAATGTAAAAAAGGAGAGCCAAGTTCAATACAAAAATTATTCTCTGCTGTGGGCTTCGCCGCAAAAATAATGGAGATCTGAGTGAGATTGAGTGCCAAATTCTATGCAAAATCCAAATATGTAGTCTAAGGGCTGACTTGGCTGGTTTTCCCATACGAATTATATAGCCTTCGCATGTTCTAAACCTGTTACCTTTCGGTTCTTATTTTATTATTCCGAAAATTTGGCTTGCTGGTAGAAACTACCCATCGAACATAAGGCTCTTCCATGACTGTGTAAAAGTAGGTACTTAATAATAATTCGTATGGGAAAACCAGCCAAGTCAGCCCTTAGACTACATATTTGGATTTTGCATAGAACTTGGCACTCAATCTCACTCAGATCTCCATTCTTTTTGCGGTGAAGCCCACAGCAGAGAATAGTTTTTGTATTGAACTTGGCTCTCCTTTTTTACATTTATGTTTTTGGTGGGATCATATTTACTTATAAGGGTTGGGTCACCAAAATAGTGTTGGGGCTACGTTATGGAGGCGGATATATAGCGCGGCAAATTTAACAGAAAATGAACACATGACGTTTAAGCTCAATGAATGTTAATCAGACAAACAGTCTTCAAAAACCATAGCACGGTGGTAGGGTACTTTGTAGTACCCGACAAGGACCTATCGGTGTGTTCCGACAGTTGCACTTGAGATCCAGTTCCCATCTAGGCGTTGTGTGCTTACCACCTTCGGCCACATCATCATTTACCATAGTGAGATTGTAGTCAAACACTAACCTATCCAAAAATTGAAGATAATGTCATATTTTAGTAATGATGATTTAAAGTAGTTCTCTCTCTCTCTCATCTATTCGGCAAGAATCGACATCGCCTGCAATACGTAATTGTTTCAACACTTCAGAATTAAACATCAGCTCCATAATTTATGTCTAAGACATGTATGTTAAACGAATAACCAAATTATGAAGTGTGTTCATATTTAATTGATAAACGTGATTTACGACAGGACGCGCAGACGAGGAAGAATTATTATCGCATTCAAAGCTGCGGATATCCGCAATTCGGATTTTGTATCACAGAGTTGGTACTGCCTAGGTATATGAAATGATTTATTCATTGAATTTGATGTAACTATGTGAAAAACTAACGTTGGCATGGTATGTTGACGTAAGTAACTTTATTGAGAAGAGTTAGCATATTCTCAAAGTGACAGCTAAAATTAATTATACTTAGGTTAGGTAGCCTACTCCACGGATTTTAACATGAACTAAAGAATATCGAATGTGGCTTGTTTCTCTATTATACCTAGATGGATATTTTTACTTTATACAAAACGCCTGTAAAAATATTTTTCATTCAAATATGTAGTGAAATGCAAAAATAAATCCAATAAATTTACACCATAAACTCGTAATCAATTTTGGAGCATAGTTCAAAAACAACTACAATCGATTCTGTTACTTATTCTAAACGTAATTAAAATGCTTTAAGGTTTTGTATATTCTACATTATTTATTTATCTTTAATATTAGATAGTATGTGTTTTACGTCCACCATCAGCTATAAACTCTTAGTAAGAGTCTCTCACTACGGCGATGATAGCTCAGTGGTAGCGACGTCGGATACCGAATAAAGAAGTTCGAATCCTACAATGAGCTTAAACTTTCAGTGAAAGAAAACATCGTGAGGAAACCATAGCATGGTTACTACAAAGTACCCTACCACCAGCACCTGTTGGTATGTTCCGGCAGTTGCACTTGAGAGCCTGTTTGCTTCTCGGGTGCTACCTAAGACCACATCTCTTACCATGATGAGGTTACGGTGAAACACAAGCTTAATCCAAACTAAAAAAAACGGTATAAATAATTGCTAAACTGTGATGTATTAAATACAATTTTGTTACACGATATGTCCCTTATTAGTGCCTAACCCTCGCCTGACCTGAATTGGAATAATATTCCATTATGCGTCAGTAGAGCATGACGTAAAATAACTTTTATGTAACAAAGATAAATAGGTTCCTTAGGTATGTACCTACCTAAGTACATAGTACAACTTCACTGATAACCCTTTTATTTTTGTAAGTATTTTTCACGACGTGCATTTCTAGACTAGCTGTCCCCCGCGTTCCCGAGGGGTCTTATCCTTTCCCGGGATAAAAGGTATCCTATGGTAGGGGAGGCATTGATGCTAAATTTGTAGCTACTCGAGCGTCTTTGGGACCTACTGGAATTTGAAGATTAGGTGGAATAAAGAAAAAAAGGTTATGTGATATTTTCCCCTTCAGCGGTGGGGGGAGCGTCTACAGGGTTTCAAAAATGTAAAAAAAAACAGTCACCAAGAAATACTCGAGCGCGTCAGATATTAATAGGGTAGTCGCGCCACGTCTGTCTGATAACGGAAAAATAATAATCTGCCGTTTTGCGTGGTGGGGGTGGCCGTACGAAGGGGTCGAAAATATTAAAAAAAAAAATTTACTCGAGCGCGTCAGACATTAATAAGGGATGTTAAGTGAACCCTCCAGTAGCTCCTATTTTAAAGACTGACGATTTGGACGCGACCATCAGTCAGGGCCGATTTTTGAAAATGCAAAAAAAAATCGTGACCTTGATTTACTCGAGCGCGTCAGATTTTTATACAGGCGGTTCTTCTTGATGGCCTTGTTGTACTGACCCATAATCTGACAATTATGTTGAGGGATTTCCTTAATCTGACGGTTTGAAAAAAAAAATATGTAAAAAATATCGAAATCTCGAAAATGGTTCAAGATATCGAAAAAATGTTTGTACAAAAGTTGTAGAGAATTTAACCTTCTACAATATTTATTATGAATACATATACCAAAAAACCCATAGGAAACGAGATATTTGCAATAAATGATTTTTTGACCTTTGACCTTGAAAAATCAGTAGTCGCGGGCACCCTAAGATAAGTAGCTTTTGAGACAAGTTTTAGGGTGTCAAAATAAAGGTTTATACAAGTTAAAAGCTGACTATTTCTCATTCTGAGGTGAAACTCATAATATTCCTGGACTATACACTTAATAATGATTTTAGCCACTTCGGCTTGTGCAAATCGGCAGATTAAGATATTTCCGTGATTCGTGACTAATTTCCTTCAAAATAAAAAAAAAACCAATCGCGCTCGAGAAAATCCAGGTGACGTTTTTTTTTTGCAACTTTGCGAGTCTCCAATTTTCTTTCGTCACGCCCAATTTGTCAGATTATTGAAATGTACACTATTTTGCATGTAACTAACCTACCTTACCTTAATCTGACGCGCTCGAGTATTTCAAACCATCGATTTTTTTTTACTAATCTGACGGGCTACCCTAGGCGTTCGACACTACATAGAAGGCTCAGATTTGGTGAGAGTACTTCACAAGGTGCAAGGTTGCCCCCCTTATGTTAATCTGACGCGCTCGAGTAAATCCCGAAATCCCCTATTCGCCTCCCCTACCACTATGTGTTATTCCAGGATATGATCTACCTGTATGCCAAGTTTCATCAAAATCCGTTCAGCCATTTTTGCGTGAAAGAGTAATAAAACATCCATCCATCCATTCAAAACTTTCAAATTTATAATATTAGTGGGATGTAAGGATGTTCACATATTGTCTATGCCAATTGCCAGGGATCTTATCTTTTTCAGATAAAAAGTATAGAGTAAAGTAACCTAAAAGATATAATAAAGGATAGTCACTTCAAAATTAAACTTAAACAAATTTTATTACATAAAAGCTATTACAACATAAAATATTTTATGGAAGATAAATGGTAGCCAATATGATAATTATACATACACAATATATAGTTATTATATTAAAAACCAATATTATGATGCATAGAAATAAAGTTCAATTTTATTTCGCTTTTGATTTTACATCACTATTTTTTGCTACACCCTAACAGGGTCATTGTGCTTAGCCCCCCTCTTTTTCTTAATCCATTACAGTGCAAGTGTACATTTTTGCTAGTGTTTCCTAGTCATCGAGAATTACAACAAGGTTCAAACTAAAAAGATATCACTGAAAGAGATGCATACTAATGACATGAGTTGTCATAAGTTGTCAGATTGATCTGTAAGCTAATCTTTATCACCTATAAATCTGCAAGCGGCATTCAACCTTAGGGTGGTACACTACTTTCTTGGCCGACCGTACATAACGGTGTCTCTTTCTCCAAGGTCCCTATATCTATACTCAAATTAATAAAAGCGTGAAAAAGCAACAGACAGGCAAACTGAATTAACGTAGGTACTATGAATTTACATTTGAGATCGCGATATGTAATTTAATTATTTATTGTTCTCTTACATCACACACCCGCCTATTATCGAATTTTATTCGCTAAACTGTATATAATAAAATTATTAGGTATCTAAAATTTTACTTGGCGTCATAATTTCCATTCCAGGCTAGTGTGTCAGGATTACTAAATGATGTCATACTAAATCCATATTATTAGCATTAAATTTATTTACTACTGTTTCTACATTATCAATTTTATTGAAAACGTTTGCCAAGAATGTATTGGATGCGCGATGAATGATTCTGTAGCTTTCCCGTATGTGACAACAAAATTAGTGATTTATTAGTAGGTTTTAAAGCGATGATAGCTCAGTGTTAGTGACGTTGGATACCGCGGCGAAGGTCGTGGGTTCGAATCCTACAATGAGCTTGCGCTTTCGGCGAAGGAAAACATCGTGAGGAAACCATAGCATGGTGGTAGGGTACTTTGCAGTACCCGACTGGCTGGCTACCACCCTCTAATTGAAAATCTGTCGCCAAGCACCTATTGGTGTGTTCTGACATCGCCAGTTCCCTTCTAGGTTTTGTGTGCTTACCACCTTCGGCCACATCATCACTTACCATGGTGGATTGTAGTCAAAACACAAGCTTATCCAGAATATATATAGTATAAAAAAAGGTTACCTACATTTTTACTGTAGTCCGATATCGTATTTTTTGGCATTGTTGTGTTAATTGTTTTATTTCATCGCAGTACCAATTCTAGGAATATACTAAGAAAGCTAACTTTCATATACACTCTGCTAGTATTTAAATTTGCTATTTCGTCAGTAGATTTGGCATTTCTAGGCTTTACAAAAAAACATAATACCTAGGGTATATGGGGTTTTAATTTCTCAGAGATCTCCACAATGCAACGAATTTTAGATTATTTTTTAATAAAATTTGCATTTACCTACCGGTTTCATTAAGACGTATAAACAAAAGATTAAATTGATTTTAAGTAGGACTAATTAGTTACAAAATTCATTTCAAATACGTTATGAAAATATTTAAGTAAAAAACCGTCAAAAAAATCACGTTTCTTGTAAGGGGGGCCCTTAAATATTTATTTTATTTTGTTTTTAGTATTTGTTGTTATAGCGGCAACAGAAATACATAATTTGTGAAAATTTCAGCTGTCTAGCTGTCGCGGTTCTTGAGATACAGCCTGGTGACAGACAGCGAAGTCTTAGTAATAGGGTCCCGTTTTTATCCTTTGGGTACGGAACCCTAAAAATTACAATATTCAATCAAACTAAAGTACCTAAATCTATAGAAATCGCAGAAAAAAGTAAGTAGAACCTAGCAGAAACAATAAAAAAATATTTACGAGTTGGAAACCTTTAGTTTTAAACCATAAATACTCGTGACCAAAAATTCTCACCATTCTTCAGTATTGTTTCAATTTACCTACGTTTAAAAAAAAACAAAAAGCGCTCGCAACAATGCGCTCGACGTCTGTGTCGGATCATCGTCGTAGATAGTGTACCACTTTCTCCATCATATTTTGCATTATATTGTAACAAAAATGACGAAAAAAATCGATAAAGTTATATGTAGGTACCTACCTACCTATATTTCACACGATGTTATGGTTTATGTGAAGAGTCATATATGGCATATATGGCGCTTCCAAATATTATTTTGTCTATCTGTCATTACACAGCCTTAAATCATAAGATCAGTATATAATAGTTAATAACTTCTAAAATCTACGGTAGGTATAAGAAGGATTTAATGAAATTCAATCTATGTATAATAAGGTAATTAATTATTAAAACGTATGGAAGGTAGGTATAATTTTTATTTGGCGCGAAATTGCACGCATCAAATTGACATTTAATGTTTTTTATCAGGAATTCTGATCGGATACAAAGCCGATGTGCCATTCAGCCTTGTAATTACTGATAATTTTAAAGTAATTACATTGCACGATTTCTTTTTTAAATTGATGAAATCATTCGCTTATTCTCGCAACAATTTACGAAGCGGGAATAGAGTGGACGAGAACGACAACATGGCCAAAGACAGACGTAGGGTCAAGAAAGATCGTAAGATCAAATGTCATTTGGCATTTTGTTGCTGTAGTCCTATTTTGGCGTCAACCACACCTCGAATAAGAATGTTAAATATGTCCAAAGGTTCATGTCGATTGTAACCAGCGGAAAAACATTGCGCTTGCTCCTATCGCCACTCTTTTGGTTCTCATTAACTATCTTTTGTAGATTATTTTCATCTATATTTGTTTAGAAAGGGAAAATCATTGCTAGTTGCGATCTAACTGTCCGTGATTTTTCTGTGTGTAGAATTCAGATAGTGGTCCTCGCATACAAAAGGTTCCAATAGATATCAATATGTAGGTATGTGTAGTGTAGGCTGGTCTATAACGCGACCACAGATCATATAATGCGGTTTGTCGATGAACATAAATAAGTGGGTTATAATATCTGATTTTAGATTCTAGTTTGTGATTTGAGTCGCAAATATTGTACGAGTTAACTATTAATCTAATCATTTACCTAAAATGATACATTTCGGTACCTTATTGGTAAAAAATATTATTTGCAGATCACAGCGGTGATTCATGCTTTTATATGGTTTTTTCCTGCAGTTTTAGAACTAGTACAAAATCGTTTACAAAGTTAGTTAATATTTGGTCAAAACTGTAACGATGCGACCTTCTTTCATTCTCATCATATCTCAGAAAATAATAAACATTTATTTTCAAATCACCCTGACAAAATTATTAACTCGCACATGCAGATTAGAGGGGCAATACTGATCATTCTGTAACTTTTCCCGGATCCTACACATGGAGGCAGCATGCATGCAAATCCAACAGACCAAACAAGAAGTAGTACAAAATGTCACGTATAGACAACAATAGTGTTGTAACACGAGTCCCTGCGCGCTGCGCGGGCGCATCGGATGGTGAAAGGTGACATACCGTTCCGCCCTGAATGGTGCGCTGTTGTCCGCACGCGCGAGAGAAGCGTAGAGTTTCGCTTTTAATAAGTAGTTTAGGGCATAGTTTCAGAGGAAGAAGTAAAACCCGGATTTACCCGATTAGCAGAAATATTGAAACAGATATCTGCTGCTGGAACCCATTTTAGATTTTCCACAGTGGAACTTTGATGACAGCGTTTGTACCTTGTGAGGTGGAACGCTCCATTCTAATTTATCGATAAAAATAATTTGGTTTATATATGTTTAATGAATTGACATAAGATCATACTGAACTTATAGGTACTTCCCCTAGCTTCGGTCATAAATCCGAAGGTAATTCGTAACATCATCTGCCTTTGTACGTGGCGGTTGTAATTGGGTGTTGCGGGTATGCATGGGCGGTGGGGATCACTTAACATCAGGTGACCCGCATGCTCTCTTGTCCCCTATTAAATAAAAAAAAAACCGCAACAGGAGTTGGTGGTAGTCCTCCAGTTTTACTCAACCAATTTAAAGGCCATAAAAATGGCGCGATTACCGCATTACACAAGCAAACCAACCATACTTGAACCCTATAAGCATTCGAACGAAAACATTCCGTTTACCCCACAAGCATTTCTCTTTTCCACGACACGCTTTGCCCTCTTAAATTACTGTAACCACACAATTACCTTGGAAAGCTATCTATACATCAGCCCATATGGTTAATTATTAGAAATGCGACGATTAACAGCGACCTGCGCAAGCGCACCGTGTCGCACCACTAAGCTACGACACCGCTGACAATTAGCGCTTGATAACCATTTGGAGTAGAAGACATCTTACTGTTATTTGTGATGATGATGACAGTAGTGATAAGTTTCCACGTAATGTTAAGGATTGGTATGACGGCTAAGCGTTGTTAACATTTTTTCAGTTGTGGGCTGACTTCAGAAACAGTGGTGACTTCGGTACATTTACTTTCATGAATACCCATGCGTTTATATGTATATGAATACAAACAGATAGATCAATTTACAATCGCATCTAAATTCTGTGTGATCCACAGATGTGTGACATCTTTATCTATAATTCCTTAGAATTAAGATAAAGATAGGCTCTCACAGCTGAACTCACGTAGCTGTTTCTTAAAAGATAATGTTTTTAGAAATAGCCAATCATATTTGTTTCGCAATCATAAACGCCGGCTACTTTCTATCAACTTCAAAGTTAAAGCCATTTAATAAGTAACAGCCCTGGAAGGCCAATAATAAAGTAGCAACAGAAATTATTACCGGTTAAATCAGCTTTAGAGAAGAACAGGCAATAAACTCAACAAGGTTCTTTTTTTAAATATTTAAATCGATTACTTATCTTACGTCAAAGTCTTCATTAATTTTGTTCCTTGAAAGACGAGGTACCTTCTCAAATGAAGGAACACAAAGAGTATACAATACGGCTATGGTATATTACTATATTACTTTTAAACCTGGGATATTTTACAGGAAGTTCTATATCACGATTCGATCAACAAATATCGTCAAGGATTTCATAATTCATCTCAATTGAACTTATGAAAGTATTCTTCTAAAATAGAAATACCTACGAATCAAAATGCAAGTGTACCAATGTAGTGTTTAAAACGACGCCTTTCTAAACCACATTTATCAACACATCGTTATCAAAAACATGTTATCAGTATACACAGTGATAACTGATAACAGTGTCGATCTAATTTACAAGCACCTCAGATTATGTATTGCATAGTTTAAATAACTTATTTACTATACAGACTACTGAAATATTAAAAAAATTAGGTAAAATCGGTGCGCAAATAAAAATGTTACAAAAGAACTAATACTCGTAGTCGAAAAAAGTACAAAATTAAGACTCACATATTTTGTGGAGCTCATTCTTCGCACCCGATTGATGGCCTTCTTCTGCCCTCTCCTGTACTTATTCGATTCGATAGACTTCGCCTCACCAACGATCTGGTCTTCTAACACAAACCAATCCGTCACTGAGCCCCTTCGAGCCGTCCTTGCACTGACCACTGCATTTCGTTTAACACTCAAAGCCCTAGTCAGCTCTTTTTTAAAATCTTCACTTATTTCACTCACTTTGTTCACTTGAACCACTTTCGGAGATGGCAGGGTACTGAACGAGGAACTCTTCCTCTTCTCTTTTACAGGAATATCCTTGATAGATTTGGTGTAAGGCTCGCAATCACTCAAATAAGCTTCACTGAACATTTCAACAGCTTTATCGAACTCGTCTAAGAGGTCTTGGACTGATTCTGTTTTGAAGATGTTAGTTACAATTCCACTCGATGCTGAGGTGGCTGTTGATATACTAGAATTATTATTCGATGATTCTGACACGGGGAATTCTTTGATGCTTTTGAGGAAGACGCCGTCTTCGTTGTCGTAGTAAACATTTGAGTGATATTCAAGACTCTCATTGGATGTCCACGCTTCTCCCATCGTCTCACTGCTATCGAACACGTAACCTCTTTTAGACTGCTTTTCTTCCTCTTCTACTATAGCTCTAGGTAAGAACTCGAAGCTTTTACTCCTTTTGTAAATAGGAACGTGATCCTTATCCCGTTTCTCCATTTCCTTATTCCTGAAGAACCAGAAGCGCTTGTTGCTCTTAAATTCGTGCTCACTCTTGCCGCTGCGTTTCGATACTAGCGGCATGTCTCTGGGACTATCGTTCAACCGTTCGTCTTCGACTATGGTCTTCCATTTCGGTTTATCCTTGTCCTTATTGAATAAGCTTATTCGAGAGAATCTGTCACGAAAGCTGAAAGATTTCTTCAAGGGAGAAACGCTCTCGTCTTCGGAGGATGTAAATTTCTCGGAACCTGGCGAGTCAGGGATAACTGGGAGACATGATGTGAGGATACCTGAGGGTTTGGCGATGACCAGGTCGGTCGGACGTCCTCTAACTGGCACGAGAGGTGGAGGCTTGAATCTGTCAGGTAAATCTCCAAGTAATCCTCGCTCGATAAGCTTTAAGCTCTCCGTATTAAGTTTCTTAAGTACCTCAGCTCTTCTAACAATGGGTCGCTTATCTTTGTCCATGGTAAAGGCGGAATGCGTCATCGCCGGCTCGTGGTATATTTTCGACTGGCACCTATCATCATGCGTGATATCTGTAAACTGATAAGCAATGATAACATTCTCTCCGCTGAGTTTTGTGGGCGACATTTCTTAGCAAAATACATGATTTTATTCCGTTAGTTTTTTAAGATATGATTGTTATGGTAATTTACAAAAAATAAGTCCGCAATAATATGCTTACCTACCTACTCGCAGATGTGCTCACACCCGCGAATTATTTATATTTCTATACAGTGACACGAGCGACTATTTAATATCACATTTTAATATACTTAACTAGTAATAAATTAGTATCGGAGGTATGTACGTAACTTTTTAATTGGCTTTATATATATGGGGCACTGATAACTAATAATTAAATCAAATCGTTGTGATATCGAAACGTTCTGATTGATTTGCATAGGTAAAAAATTGTATAAAATTCCCGTGTTACGATGTTGGTCCGCGATGAACTCCGAAACTAATAATCCGATCTTGACGAAACTTGGCACACAATTAGATTATATCCTGGAATAAGAGGTAGAATACGTTTTATCCCGGGATAAGATAAGATCCCACGAGAACGCGGGTGAATCTGCGGAGGACAGCTAGTAATATTATAAACGCGAAAGTTAGTATGTATTGACGTTTGCTACTCTTTCACGCAAAAACGGCTGAACGGATTTTGATGAAACTTGGCACACACATAGATCATATCCTGGAATAAGACATAGGATACACGAAAAACTAGTTATGCATATAGTTAATTTCTATTAGAAAGCCTCACCATGCGCAGAATTAGAACCCCGAAAAAATCCTCTCATTTCCACTAAATACGATTTGAAAATCAACTGTAGCACACAGAAATTAAGTCTCAAATCATAAACTCAGGTAACTTAAGTCAGATTTCATACAAAACCAACCTTGATACGATAGTTTAATCGATAAAAACACAACAACAGAATTCGTATCGAGTGAGCTATTATAACTTTCCATCTACGAGTGAATCGACGGTACAATTGAGTGCAAAGCTAATTGTTTATAGTGTGAAAGTGTAATGTTGTAGTCACGGTGTATGTGAATGTTAAATCGGATATTTATCAACTGTCATTTTATTTTATGGTGCAGGCTGTATAAATATGTTCCTAAGTCAAACTTCGTGATGCCTTCGAGCTTTGGATGTCAGCTAATGTTTTTTTTTGCGTTTAACCATTGGAATTTTATTACTTATTTCAAACAGGGTATTTCTCCTTTAATTGGGTCTCAATAATATTCTTTTCATTCGAAATTAATAGATAGTGAGACACAGAATCTTCGTTAGCCGACTTGAGAAAAAGGATGAGGTTCTCAATATGACAGATTTTTTATCTACCTTAGTTACTAACGATGTGAAATTGATTTTATGTTTTATATAGAACTTGTTTCACCCGCGTTCCCGAAGGAACTTATCTTTTCCCGGGATAAAAAGTATCCTATGTCCTTCCCCAAGGTTCCACCTATCTCTATTCAAAATTTCATGTAAATTGGTTCAGCGGTTAAGCGTAAAGAGGTAACAGACAGACAGACACACTTTCGCATTTATAACATTAGTATGGATTTAGCTGCTAGTAGCTGAAACTATCCATAGTTTTCGTTTTATCTTGCTTTTCTTGAATTTTATTTACCTCTTTGATAAGGAAACTGTATATTATATATATATTATATATTATTAAATATTTTCAACTATTCAGTTCGTTGAAAAGTTTTTTTTATTTAAACCTAGACTTATACAGCGACTGATATATCCCTGCAACCTAGAACTGACAAATGATACAGTGTAATTTGAATTGCCCTACATACGTAACAATCTTTTAATACAAAAGTCAGCTGCCACGGACAATTAAGAATATTCCCACACATTGTAATTTCAAAGAGGAAGTGATATAATGGTATTTTGTTACAAAATAATAACAGACACGCCGCGCCGCTCGGGCAGCGCGTCTCCGAGGAAACTATCTCCAGTGGGGAGGAGCTTTAATAGTAAGTCTACTCTTTTTAATAACGTATTAATTAGTCTATGATATCCATGTTCTGTATTCTATGTGTCTATCGTTAGTTTCCGCTAATCGCATTGTACGTTATGGTATTTCTCTCTGGGAATATGAACAGCGCCTCTCGCGGAATATCGATGGAAGTAGAATTGAAATGCTTACCCCAGTCCTACATAGTAAATGCAATATTTTTTGGTTAATAAGTCTTATATTAAAAATACTAAAGTATTTTTTAAATTATAATTATTTTAGAAAATATTTTAAATTTGAATGAATTGCATCCATGAGTATTCTATGCAAATCACCTCTGTATTTCTGTAAAAGATGCACAATGAACAAGCTCCTTAACTATGTAGGGACACAGTGTTTTATTGTTTATAATATTTTACGCTGTGACAAGTGGTTTGAGCGGCCAGTCAGTCAGTCATTGTTACACTCGTATCGTAGACGCACGGTTTGGTAATAAACACCAGTAGTGCATAATATCCCTTATTATTTGATACCCGAGTTATACCCATACGAAGAACACAATAGATAGACAATACTTATTAGTATTTATTAGTAAGGTATGCAGACTGATACTTCACAGTAAGAATATAAATTACTGTGGTTAGTGAATCTTTATATAGCAATTTACCAATACATTACATTGGTGACCCCTGTGAATTTTTATGCGGGCGATCATCGGGTATTTAAATAGAGTAGTGAGTGGGATACAGTGACTCTCAAGATCAGGTTGTCGGGGCATTTACCATCATCGGTGCGGGCAGTTTTAGCCGTCACCGACGTGAAAGACCTGGAAAGTTTGGCAGTCATTGCCGATAAAATCATGGATACGACTCGACCAATAGATGTTGCGGAAGTAGCCAGTACGAGTGCAACTCCTCAGTCAGACTTAGCTGCACAAATTGCCAAGTTGACGCTAGAGGTACAGGAGTTGACCCGCCGAGGCAGGCAGGAATATCGCAACGATCGGCGGAATTTCGGACAGTCGAGGTCACGCGGAAGAAACAAGTCCAGAGAAGGTCGCAGCCGCAATAAAAAGAATTGGCTATGTTTTTACCATTACAGGTATTCTGAAAAGGCTAACAAATGCTTTAAACCTTGTAATTGGAAGAAGAAATCACAGTCGGAAAACCTAGACTTGGCGGAGGGCTGTATAGACTTTGCGAATCACCGTTTATGTGTAGCCGACGTAAAATGTGGTTACAATTTTCTGGTGGATACGGGTGCAAATATTTCAGTGTTGCCAAAAAATCTAGTGAAACTTAGTGACTGTAGGAAAATTAGTGATAATTACAAACTGTTCGCAGCAAACGGTACTGAAATCAACACATACGGTACGTGTACATTAACTCTGAATCTGAATTTGAGAAGACCGTATCGTTGGACATTTATCGTTGCGGATGTTAAGCAGCCAATTTTAGGTGCAGATTTTTTAAAATATTATAGACTTTTAGTGAATTTAAATGAGCGTAAGTTAGTTGACCAATTGACTAATCTTAAGGTTATCGCATCCGTCATAAGTAGCGATTGTACAGCAACTATTAAGACGATTGATGATAATAGCCCGTGGCACTTGTTGTTAAGTGAATTCCCAGATGTGGCAAACCCTGTATGTTACAAAGAGCAACCTAAACATAATGTGTTACATTACATCGAAACTTCTGGTCCGCCTGTGTACGCTAAGGCAAGGCCATTGCCACCAGACAGGTATGTTAAGATAAAAGAAGAGTTTAGGATCATGACCGAGCTTGGTATCTGTAGACCGTCAAAGAGTGCGTGGGCTAGTCCACTACACATAGTGCCGAAAAAAAACGGCGATCTAAGGCCGTGTGGCGATTACAGGCGCCTTAATGCGATTACCAAGCCCGATCGTTACCCTATACCACCCTTGAAAGATTTTACTTATGTTCTCACAGGAAAGAAAATATTTTCACGTCTCGATTTAAACAGAGCTTACCATTTTATACCGATTGCGCCTGAAGACATCGATAAAACCGCCATCATAACGCCTTTTGGTTTGTTTGAGTTTCCGCGCATGACCTTTGGGTTGAGAAACGCAGCTCAAACATTCCAAAGATTTATGGATACGGTAGTCTTAAACGGTTTAAATTTTTTATATAATTTTATCGATGATGTCATTATTGCTTCTGATGGGGTAGAAGAACATAAAGAACATTTGAAAGCTGTTTTTTCGAGGTTTAATAAATTTGGCATAACTATTAATGTAAGTAAATGTAAATTTGGGTTGGAAAAGATAGAATTTTTAGGCTATGAGGTGTCTACGCAGGGAATTCGACCGCTTGGTGAGAAAGTCAGAGCAATTCAAGATTTTCCTAAGCCGGAAAATATCGAACAACTTAGGCGATTTTTAGGTATGTTAAACTTTTACCGATCGCATTTACCAAAGGCTGTAGAATGTCAGTCGGTGTTAAATAGTTACCTGCATAATGCAAAAAAGAAGGACAAAACAAAAATCGTGTGGACAGAGGAGGCGAATAAAGCGTTCGAACTATGTAAACTGAGCTTACAGGAAGCGGTTACATTGTTTCACCCGCTACGCGACGCGCCCTTATCTCTGATGACCGACGCGTCAGGCTCTAGCGTGGGAGCAGTACTTCAACAAAAGGTAGGTAATGTATATCAACCGTTAGGATACTTTTCTAAAAAAATGACAGAGGCACAACAAAAATATAGCACGTATGATAGAGAATTATTGGCGATATTTTTAGCTATGAAGCATTTCAGGAACATGTATGAAGGCCGACCTCTTACAGTTTTTACGGATCATAAGCCCTTGATGTACGCGTTTACCAAGAGTAATAGTAATATAGATAGTCCAAGGCGAATTAGGCAGCTAGCTTACATCAGTGAATTTACCACAGACATACAATATATTAGTGGGGAAGCTAACGCGGTAGCGGATACGCTATCGCGCATAGAAACGATAATGTGTCCTACGGCGATAGAATTCTCAGAAGTCGCGTTACGTCAACATAGCGACAAGTACCTCGCGCAAGCACTTCAAGTAACAAAGAACAGTAGGTTGCAATTTAAACAAATTTTATTACCCTTTTGTAATCAACCTATTCATTGTGAAATATCAACAAATAGAATGAGACCATACTTACCGGAAGAATTTCGACGTAAAGCTTTTGCTTCGATTCATAATTTAAGCCATCCCGGAATTCGTGTTAGTAGGAAGTTAGTAACAGAGAGATATTTTTGGCCGAATATGAACAAGGATATTGTTGCGTGGGCGAGATCATGTACCCAATGTCAACGCACTAAAATACATAGGCATACAGAATCGCAATTAGGTACTTTCCCTAGTGCAGATCGATTTACCCATGTACACATAGACATCGTTGGGCCATTGCCGATTACAGCTGATGGATACAGGTACTGCATAACGATGATTGATAGGTGTACCGGTTGGCCTGAAGCATTTCCATCCCGTGATATTACGGCAGAAACTGTAGCCAATATAGTATTTTCTGGTTGGGTAGCTCGTTTCGGTTGTCCTGTTAAGCTAACCAGCGATCAGGGAAGACAGTTCGAGAGCCAAATATTTAGCCAACTTATGAAATATTTAGGTATTGATAAATTGCGTACTACTCCGTATCATCCGGAAAGCAACGGCATGATAGAACGTTGGCATAGATCACTCAAAGTGGCACTCATGGCACGTTTTAAATGTGACACTTCATGGGTACAAGAGTTACCCGCCGCTCTATTAGGGTTACGCGCTGCACCGCGGAGTGATACGGGAGTCAGCGCCGCAGAGATAACTTATGGCAGGACATTACGTTTGCCAGGTGATTTTTATGACGAGGTGAGTATTAAAATTTCCGATACGGAATATGTAGATAGATTAAAAACAGCAATAGGTAGTTTACGACCTAAGCCGGCATCTCACCAAACGTCGAAGTCTTTGTTTATTCATCCCGATTTAGATAAGTGTGCAATGGTATTCGTGCGTAATGACTCGGTACGTCGTAGCTTGCAACCGCCATACGACGGCCCTTACCCAGTAGTCAAACGCCGCGGTAAGGTCTATACAATCAAAATAGGCGATAGAATAACGTCCATAGCTATTGAAAGGTTAAAACCAGCATATGTGTTGAACGAAGATGCTGGGAACGCCGATGATGCGATAATTAAGCGCACAACGAGCGGTAGAGTGGTAAAAAAACCCGTAAGATTTGTATGAGTTATTCTTTGTATTCGTATTTACATTATGAGTACCTACTTAAATGTTAAACGTGAATGTATTATTTGTTTTAATCATAAATTGTAACTTTGTATACCTTAACAAATCTTTGTGTATGTTTTAGTTTTAGCGATAAAGAAACTTTTGTTATTGTATTTAGTTACTTTTAAGTTGTTATTGTAATAGTGACGCCTGCGTCTCGAGTGAGATTGCTGACTGGCACATTGTTGTAGCATAACAGTACTCTATCTATGAATTATATTTTATTCAGTATGTAACTTAGATAATGTAAGTTAATATTAAGTTTATATGGGTAGTTTTTCTTTTTTTTGGTAGGGGAGTACTGTAGGGACACAGTGTTTTATTGTTTATAATATTTTACGCTGTGACAAGTGGTTTGAGCGGCCAGTCAGTCAGTCATTGTTACACTCGTATCGTAGACGCACGGTTTGGTAATAAACACCAGTAGTGCATAATATCCCTTATTATTTGATACCCGAGTTATACCCATACGAAGAACACAATAGATAGACAATACTTATTAGTATTTATTAGTAAGGTATGCAGACTGATACTTCACAGTAAGAATATAAATTACTGTGGTTAGTGAATCTTTATATAGCAATTTACCCAATACATTACAACTAACATAATAGACATACCTATAATAGTTTTGCTATAAGGATACATTCAGGCACATTTTAGAATAGTTTTTTTTTTTCATATTTTTAGTACCAAGCTCCATATCACAACTGATCGGTTCGCTAAACTACCAAGATTACGACAGTGATGTCCTGGATTCGATCCCTGAGAGGGAATGGCGACTGTTGGCAACACTGGTGAGGAAAAGAAAAGAAGATGACGAAAGGGAGAGGCTTGCTGACCAGTTCCGGAAGATGTGGCAGAAGGAGAAAGAGGAACGGGAATTGGTGAGATTTGGACACCCTCAATGGAGAGCTAATTCCTTCTAAGCTTTGTTTAGCCTTCGGCCAAATTCCCACTTTCCATGGTGAGATTGTAGTCTAACGCAGGCCTCTAGAAATAAACAAAAAAAGGCTTTGATTCCTTAAAAGTTTTAAGGCGATGATAGCTCAGTGGTAGTGACGTCGGAAACCGCG
Source organism: Ochropacha duplaris (assembly GCA_951361185.1). Lineage (NCBI taxonomy): Eukaryota > Metazoa > Arthropoda > Insecta > Lepidoptera > Drepanidae > Ochropacha > Ochropacha duplaris. The sequence continues at coordinate 8,273,249 of OX592711.1, read as the reverse complement.
TCGAAGGTCGTGGATTCGAATCCTACAATGAGCTTGAGCTTTCAGCGAAGGAAAACATCGTGAGGAAACCATAGCACGGTGGTAGGGTACTTTGTAGTTCCCGACTGGCTGGCTATCACCCTCAAGTTGAAAATCTGCCGCCAAGCACCTATCGGTGTGTTCCGACAGCTGCACTTGGGAGCCAGTTATCATCTAGGCTTTGTGAGCTTACCACCATCGGCCACATCATCACTTACCATGGTGAGATTGTGGTCAAACACAAGCTTATCCAGAATTTAAAAAAATATATCATACTAGTTGTCCCATGGGATCTTATCTTTTCCCGGGACAAAATATAGCCTATGTTCATCAGGGATAATGTAGCTTTCAAATGGTGAAAGAATTTTTCATAATAATCCAGTAGTTTCAGAGCCTATTCAATGCAAACAAACCTATAGATGTACTTTTCATTGGTTATTCGAAATTTTGTAAAGTCCACTACCTACTGAACCAACTGCAAAATGTTTAAAGTTGGAAGCAGAAACCTCAGATGAGTACAAACGCTACCTCCACAAAAAGCGTCAGCAAGAACGCACATGTCAGGAGTACAAGCGCGTCCAGAAGGTGATGGAACAGCACCTGAGGAGGGGGAAGATTCTCGACTGCATCATGCATAAAGAGAGGCGGAGCGCTGATATGCTGGCTTGGAGAGATGACAGGAAGGTGCTGACTACTCATGTTTGTTTTTGATATAAATCTGGCTGATAGGCAGGCAGGCGGCTCACCTGATGGTCGCTATAAACCATACTTCAAGGCGATGATAACTCTGTGGTAGTGATGTCGGATTCCGCTGCGAAGGTTGTGAGTTCGAATCCTACAATGAGCTTGAGCTTTCGGTGAAAGAAAATATCGTAAGGAAACCATAGGCACCCATAGGCACGGTGGTAGGGTACTTTGTAGTAGCCGAATGGCTGGCTACCACTCTCAAGTTGAAAATCTGTCGCCGAGCACCTATCTGTGTTCCGACAGCTGCACTTGAGAGCCAGTCTAGGCTTTGTGTGCTTGCTTACCACCTTCGGCCACATCATCACTTACCATGGTGAGATTGCGGTCAAACACAAGCTTACCCAAAAGTGAAAAAAAACCTACTCCAGTGAATACTTTGTAATGGGACAGTGTCTATGAATTACCTGATTTTTGAGTGGGAAATGTGCTCGAGCTCGTTTTTTATGCATTAGCAATAACAGGGGGTTTCCATTGAATTATATTTAATTGCTATTATAAAAGCATAACTTTATATGATTGCAGGCATCAGAAATAATCGACAAAGCGCTAGAAAGTGAGGCGCGGGCGCAGCTAGCTGCCGACAGACGCATTCGCTTGGGGGAGGCTGAGCAGTGGCGCAAATGGCTCGAGCTGGTCGAAGCTCAGAAGAAAGCTGATGACGCCAAGACCCGACGTACCGCTAGACTTAGAGATGCGTCACAGGTTAGTTTGGAAGTTCTTATATTACCTACTTATGCTAAGACTGATTCTGAAGCCCGCTTTGAATTAAGTTTTGTCGCTAGATATTTATGTTATTGACACCTAAAATTTCTAGTCTTACTACCTATGGCGAATGTAACAAGGTAACACGGTACAAACGGTTCGGTCGATACGGTTCAGTGTATAGGGCTCCACGACTCACAAGCTCTTGACTGTAGGTAAAATTCATTCGAGTTTTGAAATTATCGGTCCAACAAGTCATGTGAGTGGGCTTAGGATTTCGGGGACTTTTGCCCCCATAGTTGCCCCTCCCTGCCCTCCCTGGCAACGCCAAAAAAACATTCCGTTATGTTGAAATCACGTTCTTGGGGCCATAATTCCAAAGTCAAAACCATTTTTCAAGTTTTCGCCTTAGAAGATCGAATTACAGAAGTTACCACCGGTTCGGAAGTCAGCCTTCAACTGAGAAGAACCGGCAAGAAACTCAGCAAGGTTAATTTTTTTTAATATATTTAATATATAGGCTTTTTTTTCAAATATTTATCAATTTTATACTTAAACTAATACAAAAATACATAAAAAATTATAACCCATTTCAAAGTTTTACTTGTTCACTAACACCTACATCATCCCCCAGCGCGTAGCGATATCCAACGTCATCAACACGTGGGAGTCAGCACTCCTGCGACAAGAGGTGAGTGCGATAGATGCAGCTCGTCGATCACAAGACGCGGCGGTCACTGAAGCGCGCATCGAGCGAATAACGCGGGCAAGAGACGCAAGGTTGCGGCGCGCGCGCAGACTCGCCGCTGTTACTGCGGTTATGAGGGACGCTGTCAGGGGAGCCAGGTAGGTTAGCTCCGACCGTATGAAATAAATAAAAAATAAATATCCTCGGACATTAGTCACACACGGCTATCTGATCCCAAACTAAGCAGAGCATGCTGATCACGCTGATCACTGACATACTACATCCTACTACTCTTTTTTTGTAAAATCATATTTAAATAGATAATTACACCCAGACTCAGGACAAACAGACATGTTCATGCACACAAATGTGTGTCCTGGATGGGAATCGAACTCACGACCCGCGGCGTGATAGGTAGTGAGTTAGCCAACCACGCCAACTGGCCTGTCTGCTTACCTACTTCTCCCTCTAGATTCAAGAGCTTTTTATGGAAAATGGAAACTATAACCGTGGCTAACCGTTGTCAATGCAATACGATAGAGCTCGTCTAAGCTGCAATGATGCGGTCCACTACCGCATTTACGCACACGTAATTATGGACAGAATTCAAATAAAATAACAGTTTTAATTGATCATTCAGTTGCCGGTGAGATGTGGTTGTTCTCTGATTTATTGTCCAGACCAATACCTAGTCGTAATTGAAGAGAGAACGGACATCTTGTTTCATACAAAGAGCAGCGCGACTGCATACAGAGAGCGTTGTCGGATTTATCACGCGACTAGTCGACTGCGATGTTCCCACACAGTACAGATTAGTTCACGGAATAGTCGACGCTCCCACACAGATGAAGTATTTGCACACACATCTAAATTAACCAATATTTGGGCGCGTCATTTCAGCTTAGAAGAGCTCTACAAAAGTATCTTGCTTAGACCTGTTTGATCTCAATTGACAAAGTATTATTTATGGTATGAATGATTAATGAAAATTACATACATGGTCGGTCATTGCTAATTTCTTCTACCTATAAGTATGTATGCAACATTTTCACACCATAACTATAGAATCAATTTGATAGAAAGAGGAATAGTTAATCTTTCACTGTAACAATACATTTCAAGTGTTTGTATTTTTATGTAAAACTATTTCTGTTTTAAACTGTAAGTAGTTGTAACTATTGTAAACCTCAACCTACCTCGTAAACTTAAGTATTAGTAAGATCTTATTTTCAATTAAAACGCACAATTTTAGTACAAAAAGTTAGTTTTATTTCCAAATATCGTTCATCACCCATCGCAGCGGCGATCCTGGTACTATCTAGCTCCTCTGTACTCTGTGAGCGCCGCCTCCGCACCCACGAGCACAGTGCTGATGCTGTACTGGTTCCAAGAGCTGCTGGTCTACTAAGGAAGGTGTCATCCATCTTCATCCGTGCCTATATCCCTAGTGGCAGCAACAAGCCTGGCCCTAGCTCTCTTGTACTCTGTGAGCGCCGCCTCCGCGCCCACGAGCAGTGCTGATGCTGTACTGGTTCCAAGACCTGATGGTCTACTTAGGGAAGTGGAACTGTGAGCATGAGTGATGATGTTCCAACGGAGGTGGATTGTGCCGGTTGTGAGGTAGGTGAAGTTGGTATCCTGCAATATTTTCGAAAATATGCTATGGCTAGCTGATCACCCATGCTAACTATGGTAAATGATGATGTGGCCGAAGGTGGTAAGCACACAAAGCTTAGATGGGAACTGGCTCTCAAGGAGACAGATTTTAAATTTGAGGGTGACCAGCTAGTCGAGTACTAAAAACCCTGCCACCGTGCTATGGTTTCCTCAAGATGTTTTTCTACACCAAAAGCTCAAGCTCATTGTAGATTTCGAACCCACGACCATCGCCGCGGTATCCGATGTCACTACCACAGCTATCATAACCTTGACTTTTTAAAATATAAGACGCGGCAAAATATTACCTGCAACTGCGGCTTGGCCAGCACATCCAAATCTTTAATCAGATGGCATCCCCCAACGAAGAATCTTCTGCTCTCAGCTTCTACTCTGTCCTTCTCCTCTGGCCTAGAGCAGGACAACTGCTTCTTGTGTCTACCAGGAGCTAAAGTAAGAGCGTGATAGCTATAGCCTTCCGTGCGATGTCGGCCCCACCAGTCTGTTGATATTGCTTCTAAGAATAATTGAACTGGTGGAGGATCTGCAATTGATTAAATTCAGAGATTTATCGAAAATTACTCTCATATTGAAAATCGGTGTTTTCCGACAGCTACACTTGACAGTCGATTCTCTTTTAGGCTTTGCGTGCTATTATACCTTACCATGGTTTAGACTATCATACTACAACTGGACCTGTAAAATGGGTCTTTGACATCGATATACCTATATCGATGGTCTTTGATCATCAATTGACTTTAAAGGCTTGCGTACACCCAAACCGGGCGCGGGCGCTGGCGCGAGGGCGCTGTTGTGAGTGTCACATAAACAAAGGCTCCGACTTTATAAATTCAAAAAAAAATCATTAAAAGCAGTAAACCGCGAAGAAAACAGTACCTACAGTTCGGTGAAAACAAGTGTGAAACGCCAGGATTGTTAATATCAGTGAGAAATATCCCAGGATTGAGATGTAAATACGTGATAAAAGTACGTAACGGATTTCAAAGACGAATCGCTATTGCATGGAAAAAGTACTGGAGCTTGAAAGAGATCATGAAAAATAAAGCGTTAAGTCTAGAAATCAAGAAAAAAGTTTATGAAGGAGTAATTCTTCCATGCTTAACGTATGGTTGCCAAACTTGGTCTATACGGAAAAAAGACGAAGAAAAATTAGCTATATGTCAAAGAAAAATGGAGAAAAGCATGTTAAGTATAAAAAGATCAGACAAAGTAAGTAATACGAAAATAAGGATGAGTACAAAGCTACCAGATATGACACAAAAAATAAGACTACTGAAGTGGAAATGGGCTGGTCACATTTGTAGGATGGATAATAAAAGATGGACAAAGAAAGTGACAGAATGGATTCCAAGGGATGGGAAAAGAAAGAAAGGAAGGCAAAAAAAGCGATTGAGAGACATATTTCATCAGATTTGTGGACCAGACTGGATGCGTGCAGCTAGAAACCGAGGTTTATGAAGAGATCTGGGGGAGGCCTACGCCAAAGAGGCGACTACTAATTAAAAAAAATTATATATAAATATGAATTTAATCAATTGTACCTAATAGCTATCTAGTAATTTATATATTTAAAAAAATATTACTAATTATATTATTTTAATGTAATCAATTAGCAGCAAATATATGAAATTAAGATAAGATAAATGCATGCAAAAATATGTGATACACAATGTTAGATTCCAAATTTTAGTAGAATAAATGGCTTTTTTATTTTTATTTTATTTTATTTACACCCAAACCGACTCATCGGACGATTTCGTCCCGAGGCTGTCGCACGAGTGTCTCGGGCGTTTGTCTGCATAAACTGTTGCCGATATCGGACGTTTGTCTGCATATACTGTTGCCGATATCGGAAGTTTGTCTGCATATACTGTTGCCGATATCGGACGTTTGTCTGCATATACTGTTGCCGATATCGGACGTTTTTCTGCATAAATCTTTGCAGGTGTTGGACTATGTAGTTCGTCTTTTAATGCAGCAGGTAGCCGGTTAAATGGCGAGAATTCCCCACAAGTTCGGACTCACCGTTTGTTCGGCCGTTTTCGGACGTCAGCGGTCGTGTTTGTGTACGCGCTCTTTCTTTTATGTGTTTGATCGAATCGACTGAGTTTGGCCGACATAGCCCGTCAAACTGCGGAGGTGTACGCGAGCCGTAAATGATGTTATGACGAGGCAAATGAAGCAAGTTTGTCCAGAAAATATATATTCACTTGCCTTAAAGATATTTGGGTTTATTTAAAAAAAATACAAACACGGGAATTGAGATTGTCTCTTTCAATGTCTATGTGTATACTTTACCAATTCCAGCATCATACTCCAACATAAGCTCCATGACATGTCCAAAGTTCCATTCCTCAATATCATCAGTTCTAATAACTTTACTCGTGTGCGTCCTTCCGTGTACGTCGCCATTGCATTGTATTGTTTCTGGTACCTGAAATAAGGTGCATTTTGTATTAACAACTACACTACCTGATTTCTTAGCCAGCATTGGTCATAATTATTAAAATACTGATTTTCCATCCAAAAGTAGGTAGTTCTATTTCGTATGGAGCATAAATTTGTCTTGTCGTGCGTCATCTCCACAATAAATTCTTTTCATTAGTACCTAATACAAAAAAGTAGAACAGCAAAGATATAAAAATACTAGAGGCACTTATCTAACTTCGTGACAGCTTTTGAATGATAAAAAATGATTTATAGCTGTCTTTCTTAAACCAAATGGAACCAAATACTTTCTATATTCCACTCACATAGATATTTTGTGAGGAACACAATGGGATAAAAAATAATAAATAATACGTGTGCTCAGAAAGATATAATAAAGTGAAAGTAATGTCAAGTCAATACATATTCCTAATATAAAATAACATTTTCTTTTATTTAATTAGAACCAAATAGATCCTATTCCCAACACACCCCCATAATTAATACAAGAAAACACTAAAAAATAAAATAAAAATATACATTGAAAACAAAATGTTTGCCCTGCTAATCTAAACCTAACCCTGATGCACACTTATAGTGAGCCTGCTTCGGCAAGGATTTCGTTAGTACATCCGCCAACATATTGTTCGTTGAAACATATTTCAACACTATATTCTTATTACATTTTAGCACATTTCGTATAAAATGGCATCTTATATCAATATGCTTGCATCGAGAATGAAAAACTGGATCTTTGGCTAATGAAATTGCGCCCTGATTATCTGCATATAAAGAAATCTTGGCATACCTGTGTAACTCGATTTCAGTGAGCAAACTATGCAGATAGACTGCTTCTTTCATTGCTTGTGAAAGACTGACATACTCTGCCTCGCATGTAGAAGTCGCAACGCTTTTCTGCTTTTGACTTTTCCATGATATGCATGCACCGCCTAAAATAAAAGCATACCCAGAATATGAGCACCTATCCAAGAGACAATTACCCCAATCTGCATCAGAAAACCCTACAGCTGATTTTCCAGTTTTCTTGAACACGAGTCCATATTCTTGCGTTTTTTTTAAATATCGCAACAAACGTTTTGCTGCTTTCCAGCATGTTATATTTGGAGTATTTGTGAACTGTGCCAGCCTGACTACCGAATTTGTTATGTCTGGTCTGGTGCCCGTGGCCAGATAAAGAAGGCTCCCTATCAACTCACGATATGGCCACACTGCTTCATCTTTTGCACATTCCTCTCCATTTTCAATTCCAAACCTCTGTCCAACCTCCATTGGAGTGGAAACCGTTTCTTTGCAATCTTCCATGTTAAATTTTTTCAACAAATCGTTGACATACTTTTGTTGTGACAATTTAATGACATTTCCCCTTTTGACAATGTCAATGCCCAAAACGTAACTTGCCAGTCCAAAGTCTTTCAACTCAAACTCTTTGGACAATTCCCGTTTAAAGTTTTCAATATATCCTCTTTGACTACAAGCAACTAAAATATCATCAACATAAATCACAACGAACATCTTCGTACCATTTTCATCAATGTCTTTAAAATAAAGACATGGTTCATTCACAGTAGGTTTCAACTTCATTTTTCTCAGCTTTTCGTCCAACAATATGTTCCATTGACGTCCAGCTTGTTTCAAACCATATAAAGATTTTTTTAATCGACAAACATCACCTCCTCGTTCAAGATCTTCCAACATCTTTTTCGCTTTGATTTTCAATGCGAAATCCTCATCTTTTAAATTGACTAGCTTCTGCAGACAGTCCTTCATCAGCTGAGGGATCTTCATATATATTTCTTCATCGAGAAAACCGTTCAGATATGCTGTTGAAACATCCAGTTGATGGATTTCCATATCTAGTTCAACCGCAAGTGCTGTCAATAATCTGACAGTATCAAGTCTTGCAACAGGGGAAAAAGTATTATGATAATCAACACCATACCGCTGACTAAACCCTTGTGCTACAAGTCTTGCCTTCTTTTTCTCAGTTTTATCGACATTTACCTTCGTTGTCAGCACATAGCGACAACCAATGACGGTACGGTGTGCAGGTTTCTTTACAATATCCCAAGTTTCGTTCTTCAGTAAACTCTTAACTTCCGACATGATGGCTTGCTCCTATCCATATCTTTCATTTCCTGATAGAACTTCTTTCAAACTTAACTCCACTGCACCTACAAAATCATCACAGTCTGTGAATTCATCAATTTCTTCCTCTGTTTGAATGTCTGGTTCTACTTCTACCATACGGTAAACTTTTTTAGGACGACCTACGCCACTTCTGTCCAGACGTGGTCTTCCAGGCCCTCGTTTCGTTCGTATACCTCCTCTTGATGCTTAGGATTCTCTTCAACAGATCGTGTGTCAAAATCACCACTACCAGCTCCATGATGAGATGGTCCACCATCCATCCTCAATTCTGTCAGTGGTTCAGCTTCAAGTGGACTTGTCGGATGTTCTCCATCTGCTCCCATATTAATTGATCGATTTTTAAGGTGCGTATTTGAAATAATTTCTATTTCCACAGCCTTTGGATCCTCAATAAGTTTAGGTTCATCCACTTTAATGCCTGAATGAGGTTGATCAGTTTTGAACGGATCAATTTCGATATTATTCGTAGAAGTTTCATGTTTATGAAAGCGAACATCTCGTGATATGACTACTTTCCTATCTTGAGGAATCCAGACTCTGTAACCTTTTGCATTTCTAGGGTATCCGACAAAAATACCTTCCACACTTCGAGCAGCAAACTTCCCTTTTTGTTCCTTATCCAAAACATGTACTTTGGTGCCGAACTTCTGAAAATAGTGTAGCTGAACTGGTTTTCCATACCACTTCTCGTACGGGATCTGTCCTCCAAGAGTACTCGATGGACATCGATTTCTCACGTGGCACGCCGTCACTATGGCATCAGCCCAGAAACCTGGTGACAATCCGGACGATATCAGCATACATCTAGCCATTTCTACAAGTGTCCTATTCATCCTCTCTGCAACTCCATTTTGTTGCGGAGTTCGAGGAGCGGTCAATCGCCTAGATATTCCCTCATTCTTTAAGAATACATCGAAATCTCGGTTACAGTATTCACCTCCGTTATCCGTTTGTAAATATTTTATCTTTTTGCAAGTTAAATTTTCAACAAAACTTTTGTATGTCTTAAAGATAGTAAATACATCATTCTTTTTAGTCAGCAAAAACACTTCACACCAGCGTGTACTGTCGTCAATAAAAGTAACAAAATATTTTGCGCCTCCTAACGCTTCAGTTTGCATGGGTCCGACTACGTCAGAATAAACAATTTTTAAAATATCATCACATGGTCCACTTGTTCTAAAAAAATGGCAACGCGCTCATTTTCCCTTTCGCACAAATATCGCAATCGTGAAATTCACGGTTGTCTATTGATCCGATTTTAATTCCCGAATGAACTAACACTTTTGACAGATCTTTCGCATTAAGATGACCTAAACGTTCATGCCACAACCACGCATCACTATTCGAGACAATAGATACAGATTCAGTTTTCTCTCTAACATAGTATAAGCTCCCTAAACGATCCGCGGTAAACTGAACTTCACCTTGACTATCTCTAACTATAGCCTTATTCTGACTAAAAGTCACTACGGAACCATTATCCGTAATTTTTGCCACTGAAATCAAGTTACTTCGCAAATCCGGAACAAATAGCGTGTCTGACAATAAGACTACTGTACTAGACTCACCTTTACATGCAGACAATGTGACTACACCCTTACCTTGCACATTTGTAGTGGAATTTGATGCTAAATTCAATTTACCACTTGCAGGTATCATGCCATTTACAAACTTACTCGAATCGTTACATAAGTGTGACGTACACCCACTATCTAAGATCCAGTTTTCCATTCCACTATGAACAGCTCTACATTCATCTGAAAAACAGTTAAAATTTTCAAAACCAGTATTAAAAACAGCTCTATGTACATCACTATCACACTTATTTGACACACACTTCACATCTCCTTTCTTAGGACATTCAGATGTTTTGTGGCCTAGTTTGTGGCATTTGAAGCATTTGAACATAAAACCCTTTGGTTTTTCCGTGATTTTCTTTTTTTCAAACTTTCCCTTTGCAATCATAGCTCTATCCGTCTTTGGTTGATGTCTCGAGCAACTTTCCTCCAATATCTTTATCTTCAATGCTTCTGGATCTGGTATCGCATCACGAGATTCAATTGCGCATCTGAAGTTTTCAAAACTTGCAGGCAAGCTGTATAACAACATAATGGAGAAAAGATCATTATGAATGTCCACATTCATAGCATTCAACTTATCTTTGATATCGAAAAACTTCAAGACATGCAAGAGCATGTCTTGCACGTCGAAGACGACGTCACCATCATCCTCCGACTTCGCCATTGTTAACTGCTTCAGCAGGGTTGCCTTCCTGGCTGGTCCCTTCGAAGCGTAAATTGACTTCAATTTATCCCACACTTCCTTCGAAGTTGCGCACCCTCTAACGTGTCGCAACTCACTCGCACTCATCGATAATATGAGGTCTGCTCTTGCTTTTGAGTCATTTGACATCCACAACTGTGCAGCCTCCGAATCAACTGGCTTGGGTAGCATGCCGGTCACATACCCCCATGCATCGCTCTTTATCAGGAGAGCCTCTGCATGAACGACCCAACTCTCATAATTCGATTTGTTCAATAAATCAATTTTTACAGTACCCATAGTCATTTTGCTGATTCCCTCGCTTTCCGTAATACTTATTAAACGTATCCTGGGCCCATAACCCTTGTGAGGAACACAATGGGATAAAAAATAATAAATAATACGTGTGCTCAGAAAGATATAATAAAGTGAAAGTAATGTCAAGTCAATACATATTCCTAATATAAAATAACATTTTCTTTTATTTAATTAGAACCAAATAGATCCTATTCCCAACATATTTGGGGATACTCAAATTAGCACCGAATTAAAGGGAATTACATGATTAGATGCAAATACGATAATGATTATTTCAGGGCTCACAAAATGGCGGACTGCGGTCTAGATCCGGACCGGCAAGCTATTATATGCGGAAAACAGTAGTTTTTTAGATGAATTTTCAATTATAAATTAACGTGTTCTTCTTATTATAAAACAATTAAAGTAGAGCAAAGTAAACACGTATACAGGATGGTATATTTGGTAGATGATCCGCCCACCTATCACTCTTAAGTTTGTCGTACCACTTAACATTATGGAGGAGCGAGGTGTTAGACTCCTCCATTGAAAAGGGAAGATCTTCCGCCAGGCTAGGTCATCGTGCCTGGGGACCGCGGTCCAACATGTTGATGTTGGAATCTTGTATATATGCAGATCGCATGGAAAACTTCGTAAGTGCGATGTAGGTTATTGAAGCGCCATCTATCTAGGAGTCGTGCGAACTATATCTATGTGTAGATAGATGTCGCTACAACATCATCAAAAACGGACCCGAAATGAAAATAATTAATATTACTAATTATTAGTAATACTAAATTATACCTCACTACATACCTTTATATCAAACTCAATGTAAATATCATCCACATCAAATCCTCTTGCAGTAAGTATTTCCAGGGTGACATACGACTGTTTCTTACCCAGTGGAGGCATCACAAAGTTCAGTAGGTACTTGTGCCGTTTTTCCCACTTCTTTAGCATTTTTTGTAACTGAAATATTGTAAATAGCATATCTAGTAAGTATAAAGATGAGTGCCTCGTTGAGATAGAAATATGTTATATCACTAGTTTTCCACCCCGAGGTTTCACCCGCCTTCCCGAGGGACCTTATCTTTTCCCGGGATAAAAAGTATCCTATGTGTTATTCCGGGATATGATCTACCTGTGTGCCAAGTTTCATTAAAATGCATTCAGTAGTTTTTGCGTTAAAGAGTGACAAACATACATACAAACTTTCGCGTTTATAATATTAGTAGATAGGTACAGTTATAATAACCTTATGTAGACGTATTGTATAATAGTTATCTCGAGAATAGCTGGGCCGTTTTTATGATCTCTGATTTTTTGGATTTGTCTCTGCTCTGAACTAACTTAATAGGAAAAAATATCATGAAAAAATTCAATCATATCCTAGAATAAAATATAAGGTACTTTTATCCCGGGAAATGATAACATCCCACGGGAGCGCATACTATACAGTAGCAGAATATATGAATGATGGCAAAGCATGACAATGAGTTGCTCCTCTTAAACGATATTATGCAATGTATCCATTATTATATTTAAAAGAGAAAAGAGGGGACTATTGTAAAAAAAAAAACCGGGGAGTTTGTTTCGCCGTTTCTTTTCCTGACAGGTCTTTATTTGGAAATGGTGGTAACAGTAATAATAGCATTAAAAATAGCAATAAGACGTTCAATGAGTGTTCCTTAAGTGTCCCAAAATTGAATAAAACATTTTGAGTTTGAATTTGAATGCGGATAAAACTGCGGTGGACAGCTAGTCTTAATATGAATTAGAAAACTCACCAAGCTCTCAAGCTCATTCCCACCCATTGTAGATATAAATTCCATGTCAATTCCATACTGATATCCTAAGAGCTCCCCATTGGCTGTCTCCACTGAATACGGATTCAACTCCAAGTTGTTGATGTTGGGTGATACAATCAGATGATTGTGTTCTTTATTGTGATAAAGTGACAGGAGTGTTGCTTCCTGCTTGAGGAGAAGTTGGGAGTCTCTGAAAATTTGCTGGATAAATAAGATTTAAGATTCATAGGTTTTTTGCTCTTAGAGTTTTGTAAGAGAGCTTTAAGAGTAAGACTAAATGCAAGGTTTTTTCAATTTGAAAATTTCACCTCTTATTTAGATAAATGGTTAGTGACTCCATTTGTAACTCATGAACGGCTGAACAGATTTTGATGAAACACGGCACACAGATAGATCATATTCTGGAATAAAACAGGATATTTTTATGCCGGGGAAAAATTAAGACCCATTAGGAATGTGGGCAAAACCGCGGGTCCCAGAATTAACTGACTGGTAATTGTAAAAGCATCATGGTCAGATAGTTGCAAAGGGAAACATTACACAGAGGTGTAGATGGCGCTACTTAAATAAAATATAAATGTTTTTCACACAAATTCACCAATTTCTCACACTTCTAGTAAGTATTTGGAAGTGATGTTTTTATTACATGTTCTATTTAATGCAATTTAAGTTTTTGGAGGGCATGTGAAATGGACAGAAAATGATTTAAGTACCTATTAAGTTCCTTGAACTACTTACTCATTATACTCAGAGTTATCAAATACAATATGCATAGCTGTCCATTGCTCACTTTCCTCATGTATGAATTCCTCGCTCCTGAATAAATGCCTCATGGAAACTGTATGTCCTCCAAAAAATTCATCTACCTGCTCATCTAATTTCAAACGCTCTAAACATAAATTCAAATTCAGAACACTATTATACTTTTTAAAATCACTTGGCAAAGGCAAGTGGTAATCTTGATGAATGTATGTAAACAGTTTATGAGACACTATATCTGAGCTTTTTATAATATCGTGATAATTTAATTCTGCATCTGATATGCAGTTGTGGACATCTGCATATCTTTTTAATTCCCAAGAACTAAAGACTTTTTCCTGCCATTTAAAAATGCGTTCCTCAATGTTGCTTTCTTTATTTAAATTAAAACCATTTGTTTCATTTGTGTAGTCTTCGAATTTTGGTAAAGATATAATTCCATCTCGAGGTTTTAGCTTAACTCTGAAAGGATATAAAATCGCACTCATGTCAATACCATAACTATTTCACATAATAAACTTTCCACAAACATGTAGGTAGACAAGAGATAAACTAAGAATATAGCGTACTTAATTTGTATGTTCTCCAAAGGCTCTTTTAACCAATAAACACCTGATAATGTATTACAACGATTAAAATCATTCATTTTGAAGAGTTATCTAAAGTTATCTTTATATATAAAGTTATCTTTCATTGTTTTCCCAATACACTATGAGAAGGTAATAATTTAATATTGGTCAGTGCCATAAACGTAGTGTTTTTATCCTCTTTGAGTGCCATTATCATAGAACACTATACGCCATTATGTATGTGTGTGAGTGGTGGGTGATCGTTTATTTATTTGTTTACATTTTTGACCGTTCGTCACCATGACAACAGACCATAGAGGAGAGTAATATTTATTTTAAAGGCTTCAGTTACAAGACTATCAAGCCTAAACCATTTCTTTATTTTCAATATTCTTCTTTTATGTAAAAGTCACGTTATATCACATTCACAGTAAATGCAAGTCCTCGTCCGTATAAGTCTAGTCAGGTTTTAGTGAAATTGGTGGTCGTTCCATTAAAACTTCACGGACTTTTTGGGACAATCTGGACTGATAAAACACCACCGGAATTATTTAATAAAACTCAAAATACACGAATCTAATGAAAATAAAACGAAAACGCAACGTCACTTCACAAGTTCCCGCAAAAAAGTCGGAAAGTAATATATGACACATACAGACAGTAAAGCGTATGCACCTTTCATCCCCACTATTCCCCACTGTACAGCCTGCCAAGGTCACGCATGTTGCTGGACGTAGCATACGCACCATCCAGTTACTAGATGCGTACTAGATGGCCGAGAAATCCAGCAAATCGGGAAAAGTCTTGTCCCGTTGTATTTTAGGCCCTAGGAGAGAGAGCACTTATGAAGGTCAATATTAGCTTCTTTTTATTCAAATGTTTATGAACGGACTGAATTTCATTTAAAAGATGGTCGGGATGTCATGTCCCCATGTCCCTAAAAAAAATGAAATTTTGTTACCAAGGGTATGTAATCTACTAATAATAGTATGGACCAAAGTTGTCTGAAATAAATGAATATAGTTTTTATTTATTTATATTAAAACAAAAATATATAAAATTAAATTAAAATACGTACTGCATAAAAGATTATTGACTTTCTTTCTACTCTGTTTTTGTATTTTAATAATTTTATTAATTTGTATTTTAAATTCCCTTTACAAATACTAAAATAACAGTATTATTCTATTATGTTTCAATTCATCAATCGTAGAAAAGATAAGCTTGTATGTGCCCTTGTGCTCGTCTTAATAATTTTTTTCCATTTAGACGTGCGGTCACCAGTGGCGTAGCTACCGGAGGGCTAGGCGGTGCCGTGCACCGGGGCCCCCAAGCTCAGGGAGCCCTCGGTCGGACCCTGACCAGCAAACCTCGAATCGAACTAGCTAATAATTCTCCCATCTTCGGAATGTAGGTAAATAAGCTACAACAGGACTTTAATAATGACAGGGGAATTCCCATTTTTATTAATAAAAAATTCTCGTCAAACAACAATAAGGCAAGAAAAAGTTTGATGGGCCAGTATACTTAGCTAATGACCCTAGCTACTCACCCCTACCGTTTGGTACACGTTTTTCCTAACAGCCTGTATAATTATATTTAAACAGTTTAGTTAGGGGCCCAGTTTTTTCTTTGCACCAGGGCCTTTGGTTACCTAGCTACGCCTCTGGTGGTCACCTTGCGCAACAAGCTCTGAATCCTTTAAATCATATATTACTTTCCTCTATGCTCTAAATGCTGAATATTCAGTACAGCTTGCCTATTCACCATCAAGCATGCACGAGCTACGCTCATCTGCGCCAAGGTCACGGTGGTGGGGGCGCTCGCTGGATGAAAAAAGTTCCATGCAGATCCAGCAAGCAATTAATAATAATAATACGTCCAGTGAGCCTATTCATGGTCAAACAAACAAACTCTTCAGCATTATAATATTAGTATAGATGAGTATGTACTTTATGTTTTAGAAACTACCTACAGGAAAATAATATTTTATTGTTGGCAGCACTGTACCTGGCCGTCAGTTCTGTAACTTCTGTATTTTTTTTTTATTTAGTTGCTAACGGTATTGCAGTGTAGATGTGTAAATCGTGTTCTTTTCGTTTTATTAAATAAACACTGATATTATTATAAGATTATCATAATACATCGAACTTTTCTCGGATACGCTATCTTATCTCTCGGCAAGGTTAAATCGAACATGAACGATCATTACCGCATCCTGCAAGTGACCGTATTATGATGCGCTACTTACCTTTATAATTTACACATTTTCGTACGATACGTGAGATTTTATTGGTGAAAAATGCCGTCCGGACAGAGGGATACGAATGTGTCGATTCCACTGACACCGACAAGATCGGATTTATACTGGCGGAGAATATTTAACAAGGTAAGTACTCAATACTTAATTAAAAATAACACTTTCGCTCCAGTAGTATGTATTGTATCTTTATCGTGATTTCGTTCCATAACTAAATAAGTAGGTAAATTTTTTTTTTCATAAATTGCGTAGGTACATACGTAGTTAGACCGGTTTTCTCTTTACCGCAGTAGGTATGAGTTCGAATTTATTACAGTACAGGTTACCACCAATTATATTTCTTTTATAACCTTGTGTAGTATTTAGTATACCCAAGTTAGGCATAATACTATTTTTATTTCTGTTATACACAATAATCTCTCCATTTTAAAATATAACTAGCAGTTCCCATTTCTCGAGAGATCTTATATCCTATAGGATAAAAAGTATCCTATTTAATACAGGATATGATCTACCTATGTGCCAAGTTTCTTCAAAATCCATTGAATAGTTTTTGCGTGATTGAGTAACAAACTTTCACATTTATAATATTAGTAGGATTAATTATGTTTTTATATTAATTCGTCTCCCTAATTACCAATAGAAACCTTACTGTAGGTAGTTAAATTAAAATCAAACAAACATCCTTTAAAATTAAACAATTTATCGAAATAATTTAACCTAATGTGTATACTGAAGGACTGCTGTCCCACTTAAACAATAATATAACAATTGAATTTTGTATATAAGAGAGTTGAGTTATTTTATAGATTTATCATCTTATAAACAATGTTCTACGTACTCATTGATAATCTTAATAACTCAAGTCACTTATATACTAAGTTCAATTGTTATCGCTTATGGGTGTAACAGCTTAATGGGTGTTTTATAAACCAACAAATATTATTTAACAATTTTACAATAGCTCTATTTAATAAGAAACCTCTTTGTTTGACAAACTTATCATTGTGGTAGCTTGGATCAGCTTTAATCATGTTAAATATGTACTTTTCTTTTACTGTAATTTTTGTGTTAGGCCAAAATATCTTTAAATTTTCCTTCCTTTTTTACTTTGATAAACACAACTGGGGGAACTACCAATGAGCTCTTGCTGCTGTTCTTGAGAGCCAGATCTCTAAGCTTGAGTGCTTACCATGCCCACTCCACAATGAGATCAAGGTTAAGTAGAAATTAATTATCTTTTAATAATATTAACATGTGTTTGATACCACCCTTAGTGTGGCAAGGTTTAAAAGACCACCACTTTTTGGTGGGGCATATGCTTGTTTGCCAATTTCCAATCTTACCTACTGTTTGGAATTCAATGAAAAAGTTGAATCACACTGAAAATAAAATATATAACCAATTCACAAACACACACACACACACATCTTTTTTTTTAGCTTATATGTAACTTAAAAGTATGTAACAATTTGGCTTCACAATTTATTGGGAAGGAACCGATTCCTAATATACAGCTACCGCTAGTTTGGGAATCAGGGCTTGCATTCTAAATGTAAAAACCTTGTTGCTACAATAAAGATTTATTATTATTATTTATTAAACTGAATATTTTCCTATATATTTATCCCATTACTTGTAAAAACCCAGCGTTGCAAAATAATGATAAATTCTGATTAACGCCTTTAGGGATTCATTATTTCTGTAGGCATGTGTATTGTTTTCTGACCATTCAACATAGTAGAGAAAGAGATAACATTTCCAAGCCTTGAATTAAATAACTTGATATTATTGAAATTTGATTTTTAAAACCATTATCCCATAGATTACCTACATAATCAATATGATACATATTCTGGTTAGGTATTCTATTTTTACATGGTAGAGTTGTACTTATATTTGGCACAAATCCAAACTATAAGGAATTGATTCGCTGGGATTTTATCTGTGTCTTATTTGCTATCGAACACATTTAGTTGGCTGAGCATCCTGTCAATTAGAATTAAAAATATTCAAGCAGCTTGAGGTTGGTCTCCATGGTAATCCTCACCTTGTGAGCCAATATAAGTTTCTTGCCCATTCTCATTTAGGAAGATTTCCAAACCAGTAGTAACTTCTGTAACTTTCATAAGTGCCCTCGTAGGGCTTACACTGACTTTGATTTGTTCAAGGCGATGATAGCTCAGTGGTAGTGACGTCGGATACCGCGGCGAAAGTCGTGGGTTCGCATCTACAATGAGCTTGAGCTTTCGGTGAAGGAAAACATCGTGAGGAAACCGGTAGGGTACTTTATAAGTTGAGTCTGTCGCCAAGCACCTATCGGTGTGTTCCGACAGTTGCACTTTCAGAGCTAGTTCCCATCTAGGCTTTGTATGCTTACCTACTTCGGTCACATCATCACTTATCATGGTGAGATTGCGGTCAAACACAAGCTTTTACTTTTGGATAAGCTTAAAAAAAACGTGTATACTTAGTACAAAAAATGCCCTTATCATCGACAATTATACCTCTTAATCACACCAACAGATAACAAATTAATTTTTTTATTCCTCTTTAAATATTGTAACATAAATTCCATTTTATGGAATCCTGTGAACTCTATATTATAATAGACCTTGAGACATTGTGAAAATCCCGCCATAATTTATTCTCGCGCGCAATTTCCATTCGTAAGTAGTTTTCAAATCAAGTTTGTGGCTAAAATGTTTTTACGCTTATATGATTATGTTAATTCACTGACACTAGTTCGGTGGTTCCGAAAATCTCAATCGAATTATTTTAGAGGCCAATAATAGCTTAGTAACAACGTAAGGTCGGCAATACATCGGCAATCACCCTTGCAAATGTCCATAGGCGGCGGTGACAGACCACTTACCATCATGCCTGTTTGTCAATCTATTGGCATAAAAAAATCGTACTTGCGAGCCAGTCTTCTAAGCTGTGCTTATTACCTCTTACCATGGTAAGGCCGTAGTCAAATAAGCCTATCCAAAGCAAAAAAAGGGTTGATTTAAAAAAAACATTCGGGCACACGGTATGTAAGGATAAGCTTTACCACATTGTCAATGGAAATATATTAGGCCAATATTTTGACGTGACCCATATCAGTCTGTAGAATACTGCCTTACCTTAGCGTAGCGTATCGAACATTATATACTCAGTGAATACTGCTCTGAAAAATGTAAAATTGGAATGTTTAAGAGATGTTAATATAACACATATTTTAATGACCATAAGCGATAGGGACACATCAGCAGGTGGATAATCAGATAGCGCGTCTGTCAGCCTTCTAAAATAAAAATAAGATCCCTATATTGTTCCAGTAAAAATGATTCACTTATTCACCGTAATCAAAATCATTGAACAATGACTTTAAAAAATGAGTCACTTTAAAAAGAATATTATTTATCGTTGATAGATCACAAATTGGAACAATTGTCGCCAGGAATAGACAATGATTCAGATGTAGACCTGTATGTAACCATCCTGAATATGACTACATATGTATTTCCAATAGACATTCTCCCGTGAGTCATGTGCCTAAAGTACAGAATGAAACAAGAGTTGCTATGGTAGAGTCAATTGTAACGTTCATAAGAGCCTTACCTTACCAGATCCTAAACTGAATAAATGAGATTTGATTCGTTGTGTTCTTGGACGAATAAACCACGTTCATTTACAACCAAAAGCGCAGTCCCTCTGGTATTGCTAATGTCTATAGGCGGCGGTATTCACTTACCATCAGGACACCCGCCTGCTTGTTGAAAATAGTAGTATGAAAAAAAAAAACAAATGTAATATTGGTGATGTGTATGGCAAATATTGGTGGAGTTGGTTATTATATCCCAGTGGCATTGATGGTAAATAGCGTGTACAAGGTCGATTAAATCCTTGCTGGCCTATCTGAAAACCTTTTTGAATCAGGGACCGACAGACTCAGAATTAAAAACCTTAACGCTCGGATCACAAAATATCATTCTAGTCTACATGTGAAATCAAATGGAATCGATAAATGCTGACGTAAACAGTTAATTTAATACAGATGTGAAGTCATAATTCTAGAAAAACATGCGTTTGATCTGGTATTTGGTGTGGTATCTGCAAGATGTGTAATCATTAACCGCAATGTTAAATATTTGCGTGTTGTCTTTTCGTCTTTAGAATGCATGGGAGCAATGTCAAACATTTCACAACAAACATACTTGAGCTCACTGTCAAGATTCACGACATTGAGCCGCGACTCCAAAACCACTTACCCGATCTTGATGAAACTTGGCACACAAATATTATTACAATTAATTATTTTACAAATAGAATACTTGTAGCCCGGGAAAAGATAAGATATCACGGGAACGCGGGTGAAACTGCGTGGAACAGCTAGTACGTCTGTAAAGTTTCATCTTATTTAGGTTACATTATAATTCTATTCACGTAAATTATAATTTATAAGTTTAAAATACTTTTTTAAAAACAAGCTTTGGATTTAGTGTGACGTCACATTATTTTTCGAGTTATTTTCAGCAAGCCTTTTCATTTGATTGATACCCATATTGTAGGATTGCATTAAAAAATAATAGTCCGCTATCTTAGGTGTTCCGCCATGTTGTATTTAGAATGACGTCACACAGCTGACCATGCATTGTCATCCAAACTAAACGTGTATACAAAAATTCAGCTCAATCGGTTAAAGATATCTGCTTCAAAATTGAGTTGCAAGATGCAAGAGTCAGTCAGAAGGATGTAGACTTGCACTGTAAGGGATTATAAAAAGAGTGACACTGAGCGACGAGCTTGGGCATTTTTTTGGCGGCCAGGGGTCGACAAATTACTAATTAAAATTTCCTAACTTCCTTCCTCGTCACCAGAATTGATTCTAAAGTTGAAGACTGTGTTATAAGTGTCTCTACTGCTCAAATCCTACGAAAGATACTCTCCTTCTATTCATAAATTATGTAATTGTGACCGATGTGCGAACCTGTCACGCACTGAATGAGCATCATAATTTGAAGCTGATTTATAACTCATAAAATATTAGTAACGTAAATATTGATGCAAATATTATATACGAGTATGTATGTACCATTGCTTCGCTTCGAGTGAGAGACATAAATATTTACTGAGTGATAATGAGAGATCAACGCTGAGCCTATACCACTGCACTCTGAGCTTGCTTGTTCTATGGCCACCGATAACTACTACATATACATGTTTTTAAATATGTACTTAAATTGATAATTACACCCAGAATCTATAGGTACTTAAATTATAAAGAAGAGTTTGTTTGTTTGAAGGCGATAATCTCAGGAACTACTGGTTCGGATTGAACAATTATAATTAGTTAGTTTTAGACAACCCATTTATCGAGGAAGCCAACAGGATAACATCACGATAAGTCTCGAAAATCCCTCGAGAACGCGGATGAACCCGCGGGGGAGAGCTAGTAAATAATATGCACAAATAACTGAAAACATGGGACCAATACCAACACGAGACAAGATTTTAGTCCTTAAAATCGCAAAACAAACAAATATTAAATCGTACGGCATTACGGAGTGTTGACCCAGAATGTTTCTTAAAACAGAGGCATTTGTCTATGGTCATTTTTAACAAGTTCGTTGTTCAAATATTAGCTTTAACCACGTATTCTGACCTAATACCGAAATCACTTCGAGATAAGATTGAATGTGGTTACGTTTTTGTGTATTAAAACTGATCTGTCCCATCTTAACCGAACCTAATTAAATATTATGATCTACTAGCTACCGCCCCGCGGTTTTATCCAAAGTATCCAAACTTTTTCCGCGATTTAATAAGTCCTAAGTTGTCTATTTGAGGGCAACTTGCGGAGTGACGTTTCCTATTCGTTTTATTTTCATTAAAAAAGTTTTTTTTTTCAACTATATTAGTTCTTAAAAATATGTTGTACATAGGTAATAAGTCATATACAAAAACCATAGAGGTTAACCGACGGCATGACTTAAAATCATCATTTAGAATAGAATAGAATATAATTTTATTTGTGAACTGTAGGTTACATAAAAGATCTTACAAAATAAATAATTCCTCTACGTCCCGCCACATGGGCATACAAATTTTTACAATTTATGTCATCTAAATTAAATTACTTATACTCAATAAAATTGGATTTAAATGATTAAAGATTTGATGTCAAGAAAATTAATAAAAAACAATACAACATAACATTCACCAACAAACATGACGAACATGCCAATAGTCTATTTCAATTTACATTATCATTGAGAAAATCCCTTACTGTGTAATAACATTTATCGATAAGCAAATTATTTAAGGTTCTTTTAAATATATTTAATTTGTTTATTTCGCGAATATGTTTCGGAAGTGAATTATAAATAATAGGGGTCATACAGAATACGCTATCATGTAGAAGTTTAGTTTTTGAAGGGAAGTATCGCAACAGATTTAGAATTTTATTGAATAATATTGGTGCGGTTTTGTCCGAAAAAGCTAGCTACGCGGTATCACCCGCATTCCCAAGCGAGGAATCTTATCTTTTCCTGGGATAAAAATTATCCTATGTTTTATTTCAAAATATGATCTAGCTATGCGCCAAGTTTCATGGAAATCCGTTCAGCCGTTTTTTCGTGGTTGAGCAACAAACATACAAACTTTCACATTTTCAATTATTTCCTTTTGGATGCCTAGTTCAAACATCAATAACTCCAAAAGTTTTGCATATAGAAACATAATTTTAGTAACGTTTATTAGGAAAACGAATCAATTTTTGATTAAGCGACTAAAAAAGTAGATTAATGGGCCTATTTTTAAGACATAATGATAGACAATATTTTAACGTATCCACCAGTATTTTTTTACTCAGATAGGGCGTCAGCTTACAAAATTATAGCAGTTTAAGCACTTGCAACCGAAAAAAAAATTAAATGGCTGCCGTTTAAAGGGGGTGGCGTTTTGACCCCCCATGTGGGGTAGTTTTGTCGATGAAAATGATCATACTACATGCCCTTAAAGTTTCTGTAGTCGATGACCGGACACATTGTATAATATTACTAGAATAGAAAGATGTGTCGTGCAAGAGCGTCCCTTAAATTTTTGTAGGTATAAGAAAATGTATACATGCAAGAGGGTCCTAATTGCACCTTGCAGTTTTTGGAGCGTAATAACAAAGTCATCTCCAATTTCAGTACGACAAAGACAACGATGGCTACATCTCCGTTATGGAACTCAAAGAGATCATCGAATCCCGGGAGTACGACCATGACCTTCCAAACAACGTGGTGGAAAAGATCATGGCACTCGCTGACAGAGATAACTCCGGCTTACTGGACTTCAAAGAGTTTGTTGAGATGATGCACAATCCTGCTCTGAAAGCTGTCTTCGGCCACTTCGTTGCTAGATACGTCCACTCAATCATACCTAATAGACGACCCGTCGATACTACTGGTAAGGATATTTGAACTCTATTTTGTAGACTGTAAAGTTTATTTTTAGATTGTATGTAAAAGCTTAATGGAGGAGTTCGATTTTGATGATAACTTATTTTAACGTCTTAACCTTTTACTTTTCTTTTACACATCATTATGTATTTCATTTTGATGTTCATACATATATTTATGTAGCTGAGAGATAAAACGGAAGGTAAATAGTAAAAAGGAATAGTAAAAGCTATCAAGCTTTTACTATTCCTAATTGATTTTCTCCTTTATAATATTTTTTAAACAATAAAACTATGTAAATAAACATCACAACAAAAAATCTGCTAGTGTTGTAAAAATCACAATCCGGAGCTTATCATCTCTTTAAATAATTGAAAGTGCTACAGATTCATGTATTATGTAATATATGAGCATAATTTTTATTTGATGATCGTTGTCGTTGTTACATTTAACCTGTTGGTTCTGAAGTGGTACTATCGTCCCACTTAAACAATAAGATAACAATTGAATCAAAAATTCTGCGAGACAACTTGAGACACTTAGCGAGAGGTTTTGTGAATTGTGACCGAACCTTCATTCGCTAACTATGCAACCCCTTATAGACAATAGCTGGCAGATACAAAAAGAAATATTACTTATTTAAAAGTAAATATCAACAAAACAATAAACCGCTAGCCAAAGTCACTCCAAACCTTTTCAAATCGAAGATTTTTGCCTGATCGCATAAAGACTAATTACGAAATCGCTCCTCCATTAAGAAATTTACTATGTTTATAGGCTGAAGAATGATTTTGAGCATGCTGCGTACTAAAGTAGTGCTTAAAATTAAGTAAAACTAAAAATGCTTGCAATTAATAAACCGTGTCTGCAAGTAAAATTAAATGCCAATGCATGTTGAAAAACTCAGTTTATTCAGATAATTATATCATGATTGCGATTTTTTGTTGTGTAATTTTCTCAATATTGTATACATTATGTATATAGATTTATTCTCTGTGTATATAAAAGTACTACATTTAAAAAAATATTCAATGTTTTTTTGAGCCTTATGCAATATTGCTTAATGCATTTTTGTTGTTGCAATGCAATATTGTGTACCTATTGTATAAATCTGCGCATGAGTCGAATTTACACACAAAAACATCTCAAATTATGCAATTGCAATTGAGCACGTTTCCTACATCCTTTAAACGTGTAAATAGAACATTCCTGTAATATTTATAGTTGTACTGTTATCATGCAATTAACAATGTATCCTATTCTATGTGCTATAACGACTAATTTTATTTGGTAGGCCAGTGGACAGGGTTCCGAGCTGTGACGACTTCCGACGGCGGTACTTTTTTTTAAATTAATGTTTTTATCATCGGCTTGTGTCATTCAACCATTGGGTTTATACAGCATGTACCTAAAGATCGGCGATATTTTACTCGCTAGAGATACATTGACGGCTATATTTGTATACTTCAATGGCTAGTCATTAAATCGTCAATGGCGATGATTGGAAAGAACATTTTCAAACTAAACTAATAAAAATAATATGGCAAATAGAAACAAGATTAATTTTTTCGTGTTAAATTCGTCTAATTACTTCTTTTTGACGTAAATAAAGTCACCGTCAAAGTTACGTATCTACTTTTTCGTATATGACAGTAGCATAAATTATTTTAACAGCTTTAAATATTTGCTATCCTTTACTTTAATATGTTAAAGTAAATTAATACAGCCATTTGTTATAAATAGATTGACAGATTGCCAGATCATTTAAAAGTCCTAACAAATTTAGCTGTTCTAATAATTTCATAAATAATAACATGATGTATCACAAAATTCAAAAATCTGTTGAGACAGCTCTGCCGTGTATCTTCTAAGCTACCAGATCATCGTTTCTCATCACCACGTCCATAATATTTTATCATCACATTGGGTATTCTGTTATCATTGTTAAATGTTTGCTTTTGTTCCATCATCACCAACATCTTAGGTTTATTTATGACTAGGTTTTTGCCCGAAACTTGCGCTTGCGGCGACATCGTAAAATGTCTATAACTTTTCTTCCAATTGACCAACTGCGATGACCATATGCGAAGCGCCAAGATAAGCTTATTTACCCGTGAAAACACCATGAAAATGCGTTCAGTCGTTTTGAAGATTGCCGCGTTCAAACTGACAGACAAAACAATCTTATATGGTGTCTTATTCTGCGTAAATATATGATATAAATACGCTGGTTCTACAGATTTATTATAATATGTACATGCATAATCTGTGATAGAAGTGTCCAATAAATTTACAAAGTCAAAACCATTTATTCAGTTTAGGCCCTAGAAGGGCACTTATGAAAGTCGAATTACAGAAGTTACCACCGGTTCGGAAGTCAGCCTTCAACTGAGAAGAACCGGCAAGAAACTCAGCAAGGTTACATTTTTTAAATATTTTTGGACCATCTGACTATATTGGGTTTTTTTTTCAAATGTTTAACAATTTTATTCTTAAAGTAATACAAAAATACATGAAAAAATTATAACCCGCATTATAATTAAATATCGAATTAAACATGGCAAAGTAAAACGAGAACGTAAACGAATTGTTAATATAAACGTACTCAGAAATAAAGATAGAAACATGTGAAGATCATACGCAACCTAACAATCGACTTGAGCCGCCTTGTTATTTCAAAAACAATACACATTTCATTATTCTTTATCGTTTCAAACGTGACTCTTCATGACGACATACGAAATATTTTATTGTTGTATTGGGACACAGCCTTGGCAGCATTCATCCTAATTTGTGTAAAAGAAACATATATATTTTTCCTTATTGAACATCTTGATCTTTAATGACACATTTGAATATAGAAGCATGACTAATAATTGGAGACCGCAATTGTTGGATAAGCCTTTGGTAACTTTTACCAACATTTAAAAAGATACGGGTGACTCAGTTCATTAAACCCCCAGTCAGAGATACAACGCTTGTTTTTAAATGGGGATTCCCTAGCTTTTTTTAAGGCGATGATAGCTCAGTGGTAAGTGACGTCGGATACCGCGGCGAAGGTCGTGGGTTCGAATCCTACAATGAGCTTGAGCTTTCGGTGAAGGAAAACATCGTGAGGAAACCATAGCACGGTGGTAGAGTACTTTGTAGTATCCGACTGGCTGGCTACCACCCTCATGTTGAAAATCTGTCGCCAAGCACCTATCGGTGTGTTCCGACAGCTGCACTTGAGAGCCATTTCCCATCTGGGCTTTGTGTGCTTACCACCTTCGGCCACATCATGACTTACCATAGTGAGATTGTAGTCAAACACGGGCCCATCCAGAATAAAAAATTAAAAAAACTAAAATTATAAGGTTATTTATTTTCACGAAGTGAATTGAACATTATTTACTATACATGAAACATGCTGTATAAAAGACCTGTTTAAACTGTAAATACAATTTCATGACAAACTTTTATTTATTTTAATAGAATCGACAAAAAGTATAGTGCACCACACTACATGAAACTCTAGGAGATACTAGAACTTAGTACCACCTTAATTATTGGTGATCACGAGCACGGCATGTACTAATATGATCCAGTTCATCTAAATCTAGTCATTGCAATTTTAAACAACAGAGTACAATAATATGCTTTTGAGCACTGGCTCAGAAGAAATTACTGAATTTTGATATAAATTTTCTTGAATTAATAGAAAAAATATCATTAAAGATAACTTCAGACTTTCATTAAAGATGAAGTAAAGATAGGTATAATAATTCAATTAATCAGTAGTTTAAACAACTAAAATTTATCATTGAAATAATCTCGGATGCAATTTTTACTTCAAAATAACCCACACGATCGTAAAAGAAATACTTGACCACTGGAACAATTATTACTTATCTTTATACATATCTACTATATAAAAATAAGTCGGGTTTTCCTTCCTGACGCTATAACTCCAGAACGCACGAACCGATTTCCACGGTTTTGCATTCGTTGGAAAGGTCTCGGGCTCCGTGAGGTTTATATCAAAGAAAATTTACGAAAAATTCACAAAAAAATTATTTTTGTCATACATTTTGTATAGAACGACTTTTTGACATGTTACGAGATCGGACTGACAGATGGTTTAGTTACACAATTGGTGGCGCTGGAATCTGGTTCTCGGCTGGAGTTTTATTTTCAGGGCAGGACAACGTCTGCCGGGCCCACTAGTATCATCATAAAAGTTAAACATAAAATTCAGTTACGTAATACAGAATCTCAAGTTTAGTGGATTCCATAGATATTAGTTATCCATATCTTATCGGAGACCTTGGATACATGATACATTGTGAATCATTCAATACACAAGTACATATTTACATTACACTCCCCAAAAAGTTTTAATGTGTAAAACCTTTGATAAAACCAATAAATAGTTCGTTTTTATTTGGGGTAACATTAGGTTAATTGGACCTACTATTAAAAATATAACAACTTTTTTTGTGTTGATATTTCCTACTAGGTTATTGCCATTTCTCATCAAACAGACTGACCTTGATGCTTAGTCATTATAAATAAAAATTATAATAACATTCAATATTTGTAAAATTTTTACATTTTATTACAAAACACGAGGTTTCTATTGTGTTACTTACAAAAATCAAAATGGCCAATATAAAACAAAGTAAAAAATTCTGAAATAAAAAAGTTGATTTTAATTATTTTATTTAGAATAAACCTACCTCTAATCTATAGATATAAAAAAAAACTAAATATATTAACATATTTTTTAAATATGTTAATATATTTAATTTAATATTTTTGTAAATATATTCACATATTTTTTTTTATGAAAATATCACTCTAGGTAACGCAAAGATTTGCATACAAATACACTTAATGCATGCCCAAGAGAATGCTACCACATCGCGTAATCTTCAGCAGAGCGATGTGACGACTTCTACACATATGGACTCACCAAGACGTGGGTAATGATATTAGTACTCATTTCTTTTTGTTTTTTTCTTTTAATGCCGAAATATAACATATAGGGCTAGTTTTGAAGGTGTATTTTTAGTTTACTTTGAATCCACAGATATTCTAAAATAGAAACTTTTGCTTTGGATATAAAATACATATACAATTATACGTATCTTGATAATTATCAGTAATCTAAAATAACGTAAAGTTTTGTACTACAAAATATTACTGTAGTTAGATACTTTATTTCTAGTTGTTGTTAGAAAAATTAAAACTAAAAAGTAAGAAGAACTAATACAATATATTGGGTGTCTGTGATAGTTAGATTTCACCTACAAATATTTATCTTTCATATCAGTTAGATATATATTTCATATTTGTATATCAACACATATAGCGCGGAAATATCAAAGGGCTTGCAATAATCCCTGAGTTTCCTTATGAACACAGATATAAAATTCTTCAAGTGACTTATTAGGATGTAGTAATGTTTGAGTATTTTATAAAATATGTAGCAAATAATGTGAGTACATATTTCTAGCATGTTATTCATTACTAAACGTATCGTATACTTTATGCACAAATCTGATAGTTTGTTTATATTTTTATGCTAAGCGCAAAAAATAACTAAAACAATACATATAATACCTAGGTAACCACTCTACCACTCACTTTTCAGTATGAGTCAGTGATAAAAAACCGATTTTATGACAAGTAGGCTTAATAGCTTTCTTTAAAGCGTTCAAGAATCCGCTTTACTTTCCTATGACAATCTTAGGCTTTGTCAGAGACGTATGGATCATCTAGTAATGCATTTTTCACTGCCACCACTATAGGTAGAAAAGCGCCTCCACTGGAGCGGATCTTCGAAAAATTTCCCAATATAATTGCAGATAAATGACGCAACGTCACTGTAATGTATCCATTACCATGGCTACGTAAATTATGACCTTCATGACACGTCACCGCTCCGCTCCCGTAGACAACCAGGCTTGTCACTGCGTCTTACCTAAGTTACGGCACGGCACTTGATCAGAATAGATATACCTATACCTCAAGCTATCATAAAACCAATGAGACCTCATACAATATTCCCAACGCATCATCATACTTACTGCCCATGACAATTAATGTCAAAGTTCACGTCCCAATTTGTCAAAAGGAAAATGGACTAAGGACGCCATTATGCGAGAGATAAGCACGAAGTGAATAAAAATAATTAGGCTCTTATCATTTGATTGCATTGAGGTAAAAAGCATTAATATTGTTACATGATTGTACATAAATCCAATATAGCTTCAATTTAATGTATGACAAGTATTTTTATATATACTACCACATTATGCCAAGTTGCATAATAAAACAGAAGTTACTACTAACCTAAAACAACTTTGCCTGACAGTTTAAGTTTCAATAGTCTGTCAAGCAACTACCAGATTATTCCGACAGTTGCACTTGAGAGTCAGTTCCCTTTAACGCTTAATTTGCTCACATCCTTCGGCTACAAGCCAAACACAAGCCTATAATAAAAAAAGGCCTTCAAATAAAACAACGTATCGTCATATTACTTTGATTCTAGTTAAACACTATTAGGTACCCTGTCATTGAGTTGAAATGCAATGTTACAGTAAACTCTTTTCGGTTGAATTCATGTTTCTCAGTGCAATCACGTGGGTGGGATTAGAATAAACCGCCCGTGAGAAGAATGGACCATAATAACGTAACAATTCCCACTCATCCGTGCATAACGTGGACCGCTAAAGTCACCGGCAATGTTTTTCTATAGTATCTCGTTCTCTGCTGTACTAAGTGCACGTTTGATACGACCTCAATGCAGCAAAAGTTGTTTTCAAACCTGTATAGCAATGTAAATACATCTGTGAAATCGGAAATCTGGGACGTACGTATATTTCGTTTGAAAAACATGGAAATCGATTGTAAATTTACTGTGTTTAAATTTGCCTTCAGCAAAAGTGATTAGGAAAGCATAATCAGGGCCTGACATGTTTTTAATGTTGTTTTAATTGTGTCCGCTCTTAATCAGTGCGTTCCAAGTAGACGGTGCCTCGAACAATATGTGGCTAAAATCGTGTAAACGCAATGTTTGTGAATTTAAAAATGATGATACACAAAGTTTTTTTGTTTATAAGACTTGGGATAAAGTGCTGAGGTATATAAGACAGATCGTCGAATATTTTGGTATGTTTTATTGATAACTAGCTTTATATCTACCCCATAGTTATACCCACTTACCCTTTTTTACCCCGGACCGAATTTAGAAAAATCCTTTCTTATTCCTTGTCTACGTCTTAAAAACAACATTTGTGTAAAAAATCAGCTTTCTAGGTCCAAGGGTTTAGGCTGGTCGTTGATGAGTCAGTAAGTCAGGCCTTCTCATTTTATATAGATGATATGATGTTATAAAACCTTTTGTGATTAACTGATACGCGAATAGATCTTGATTCCTTCCTTAGACCTTTTAGTACGTATGCATCATAGATTTTGAATCGATTAATTACTACGACCCTTGGACACATAGAAAGTCCCATTGAGAAAGCCAAAAACCGTGAATAAATCATCAAAATGTACCTTTATTTAGTGCATGTTTACATTATGCTGAGCTGATGTTCCACGTGCCAAAGTGGTAACTTTTGAGCTGTAAATAAAATCAAGCAATTTAGTCGAGTAGCTTTCACTCAAAATAATATCCATTTAATCTATACATATAAAAAGCTTATCCTCACTTGCTGATCTGACGCACTGCCTTTTATAACGTAGGCATAAACTATGAAAGACATTGTTAAATTTATCTCTGAGGGGTTAAAATAGGGGATTGCGGTTGAAACCACGGATCAGTAAGCTAAGTCACGTTATAAATAGATTATTATGTACTTGTGTCCTTGAGATTAATTCGCTCCATGAGATCGAATATCCGATTTACTCGAATCGGAATGTCATTGCTTACTGATGATTGCAAGTCAAGGTTGTGGAATCATGGTGGTGGGTTGTCTAAATAAACAAATACACGCAAATATTGAGCACACAATTTGAAAACAAGGCTTGAAGAATATTTTCGTACGTAAAAATCTCGTGTTACAATGTTTGTCCGGGCTAAATTCCGAAACTACTTCTCCGATCTTAATGAAACTTGGCACACAGGTAGATCATATCTTGGAATACAATTATATCCCGGGAAAAGATAAGATCCCACGGGAACGCGGGTGAAACCGCGGTGGACAACTAGCAGTAAATATATTTTCGGAGGTGAATGATATTTGCGTTATTTTGTTTGCACATAATATTTATGTAAGCAATACCTTTACCGTTGCTAGTCCTTAACGTAAGTAAGTAAGTATGTATCAATGAATTCAAACATCATCCATTCAATTATAGATTTGGGAAATGGTAATTGTAAATGTACCTACTTTCTATTACTAACAAGCCACAACCATTAATCACTGCTCGTCATAATTACTAATCATAAAATTATTACGAAAAGGCATGCAATTACTAACAAATCTTTTTCTCTTTCTCTTCCTATTGTTGTTTTATGTTTTTGCCCTTGTCCAAAATCCTACAAATAAAAAATAAATAAAAAAAAAACAATCTGATTGTACCTGAATTGGCGGCCGTATATCTGGTCACCGCCAATTAACAATAATTTGCCCTTTCGTCACTGCGTGGCGCTTTAATTGATTAATGCGTCCTGCTTCTGTCACAATCGTTGACACTCGGTCATTGCGTGATCTATTTCTGCATTGTTGTTGCCATATTGCGACAACTATTTATAAATGCATGTTCACTAATACATTGCTCCATATAACGACTTTCCGTCGCAAAAAAAATCAAACAAATACCCTGTTCCAATCATCCCCACACTCTATACAAAAAAGTATTCCGAATTTTTCCCATCATAAAAATCCTCAACCATCCCCCCATGTCCATATTGTGTTATGTCGTACAGTCACCCCTAGTACCCCAACTAGCAAAGCGTACTTCACATATTCAGACGGGACATACGAAGAGGAATACAGTTGCTGGCCGCCAGCCGTCTGCATGATCCTGATATCTCTAGTGGAGATCATACTCTTCTGTTATGACGCGGCGCAAGGGCACACTGATGCAAATGGCCCTATTGCCCAGATCTTCATTTACAATCCAAATCAGAGGCAGGAGGCGTGGCGGTTCTTGACTTACATGCTAGTTCATGTTGGGTAAGTGTTGCCATGCTTTGCTAGTTATTTATATTCTGATTATAGGTACACCCCCGACATAATTCTTCTGCAGCTAACATTCGCACGACTGCACAGGTTTTGTACAGCGTTCTGCTACGTTACGGGTAATTTTTTACATGCTTTTATTTAACTTGTAATGTATGTAGCAATCTTGCTACTCAATTTTGAAGCTGATATCTTTAACCGATTGAGATGAAATGTTGTATGCATGTTTAGGTTGGATGACAATGCATTCTAAATCCAACATGGCGGAACACTTAAGATAGTGGACTATTATTTTTAATACACTCCTACAATATGGGCTTGCTGAGAATAACTCGAAAAATAAAGTGACGTCACTCTAAATCCAAAGCTTGTTATTAAAAAAGTTTTTTAACTTATAAAAGTTGAAAATCTGTCGCCAAGAACTTGTTGATGTGCTCCGGCAGTTGCACTTGAGAGCTAGTTGCCCTTGCCCTTAAGGCATTGTAATAAGGTGTACAACACGTTGGCAGTCCACCTGGTATTGCTAATGTCTACAAAAAAATCCATATTATTTTGCTCCCTTATGATACAATCTACTATTATAACTCACTTTGTGAATAATAGTAATGAAAAAGTCACAGTTTGATTATAGGTGTCATTATGTGCCTAATCGCGGTGAAATTAGAGCCACTTTATGAGCAAGTGTGTTGAAAATTTTTTTTTGCTACGAAATCGTTTCCTAATTCCAGCGTAGTACACCTGCTAGTGAACCTCCTAGTGCAGCTGTTCCTCGGAGTGCCATTAGAGATGGTGCACAGATGGTGGCGCGTCCTGCTAGTGTATATAGCTGGAGTGGCGGCCGGCTCTCTCGCGACCAGTCTTACAGACCCTAAGGTGTTCCTAGCTGGTGCTTCGGGAGGGGTCTACGCGCTGATTGCTGCTCACGTCGCTACCATCATTATGGTAAGTGTAATGTTATCCTATAAGGGGCCTTCCATAAATTGCGTCACACGAATTTCATGATTTTATGACCGGTCCTTGTCACAGCGTCACATTTGTGAGACTCCCTCCTCCCTAATGTCGACGTCACAATGTGTTGAATTTGAATTTGTAACAAGGTGTACAACACATTGGCAATCCCCCTGGTATTGCTAATGTCTATAGGCGGCGGTAGTCACTTACCATCGGGTGACCCGCCTGCCTCGTTGTCACTTGTATAATAAAAATTAAAAAAAATATCGTCGGACATTTTCACACACGGCTATCTGATCCCAAACTAAGCAGAGCTTGTAATATGGAAACCAGATGACTGATATAATACATACAACTTTTTTGTAAATACATACTTAAATAGATAATTACACCCAGACTCAGGACAAACAGACATGTTCATGCACACAAATGTGTGTCTTCGATGGGAATCGAAACCACGACCTGCGGCGTGATTGGTAGTTTCTTAACCAACCACGCCAACCGGCCCGTCATAATAAACACTACATAGTTGATAATTAATTATTACTTAATTCCAGAACTGGTCTGAAATGGAGTTCGCGATTATACAGCTGGTAGTATTTCTCCTGCTAGCTGGTGTGGACATCGGTACAGCAGTCATTGATAAATACTGGCGGCATCTACAACAGAACATTGGCTATGTGGCGCATTTAGCTGGAGCTCTTGCTGGTAAAACTTATTAACATTTAATTTGTTTTAAAAAATTTACAGGAAGATCTTGGTTTTTAATGCGACGATAGCTCATTCGGATATCGCGGCGAAGGTCGTGGGTGCGCATTCTACAATGAGCTTGAGCTTTCGGTGAAGGAAAACATCGTGAGGAACCATAGCACGGTGGTAGGGTACTTTTTGGCTACCACCCTCAAGTTGAAAATCTGTCGCCAAGCCCTATCGGTGTGTTTCGACAGCTGCACTTGAGAGCCAGTTCCCATCTAAGCTTTGTGTGTTTACCACCTTCGGCCCATCATCACTTACCATAGTGAGATTGTGGTCAAACACAAGCTTATCCAGAATAAAAAAAAGAAACAAAGCTTTGTAATAGTTTTATACTGCCTGTCGATCATGAGGTTATGATAGCTAACTGGTAGTGTGGTTGGATACCGCAATGAAGGTCGTAGGTTCGAATTCTAAAATGAGCTTGACGCCTTTAACCTTTTGGTGTGTTCCGGCAGTTGCACTTGAGAGCCAGTCACCTTTAAGGCATTGTAATAACGTGAACATCACATTGGCAATCCCCCCTGGCATTGCTAATGTCTATAGGCGACGGTAGTCACTTACCATCAGGTGACCCTGCCTGCTTGTCAGACCAATAAAATCGCATTTTGTAATTTTACAGGTCTATTAGTGGGTATAGGGATTCTAAGGAATCTGGAGAAGAGAAAATGGGAGAAACGGTTATGGTGGGCGGCAGTACTTCTCTACTTCTCATTGATGATTGCTGGCGTGCTAGCTAACATCTTCTGGACTTCTAGGTTTGCGAAAACATAATTGTGGTTTGACTGGTGCACTTTAGTTCCTGTTAATGGTTCAGTCACATTGGAGTGTTTATTGCGAATTCGGAATTGAGTAAATTTCAATTTTATAAGCCAGTATCACATTTGTAAAATACAGGCATTGATGCATTTTCTCATAGCTAGATTTTCGAACGTAGCCATGTTTTCTTAATATTTGTAATGTAAAAAGGTGTAGGTAGGTTATGACCCGAAAAGTAAAAAGTGGCTAATTAGCCTATTTTGACCTGTGTCGCGGCATCAACGATTGCACTTTACGTACCGTACGTGCCATAACCAAAAATGCCATCTTGTGTTATGAGATAACGTAAAGTAGTTTGGATATTGTAATGTTAAGTTATTTATGTGTGCGTTAGAGCCATTTCTTAGCCATTTTTTAAGATTGTGTAGGTAACCAATCTACAATTTTTTGCTAAACATAACAAAACTGGCATAAGACAAAATACATTCTCCCGAATGCATTAATCCGAATTCGGACTAACCAATGTAATGTATCTAAACCCTAATTTGTTTTAAGGGAATCTTAGCTTTATTAGCAAATGAAAAAGCTAGTTTTGAACTAATGTAAATGGATTTTTGAAATGTTATTATAATAAGTATGGAAAGATTAAGTCATTCCGTACTTCTGTAAGAAATGTTTACGAGAAGCTTGGTGTGATCTACCAAATATGCCTTGATTATGTACTATGTGCCTTTATATGTGTCTTGTATGTACGCACAAACTATGTGTTCATTGACAGTAGCTATTAAAAATATAACTTTGAATTTTGGATAACTGCAAATCTGCCCCAAAAACTAAATAAATTGACTGGTTTTTTTCGTTTTAATTCGCTCACTTTGCTTTAATAAGCCAGAACGTTTATATGATTCAGAATATTATTAATTAAAGTATTTGTGACACCAGATAAAATTAGTATTTAATAAGTATTATTGGTAAAATAAAATAAAAATGGTGATGTAATATGCAGGTATTTAAAAAAATGCATAACTATTTATTATATATAACTATGCTATTATTGATGATTATTCGCCATCTTATAGTCCTCAAGCTCAAAATATGAAAATAAGCTTAAAACTTATATATAATTTGTATAGTCAAGTGTACGACGTCTACAATAATAAGCCTTAATACAACGATATAAAGTATAAAATTAAACACAATATTTATACACGCTTGACTGTATACACTCAGTATTGTAGTATATTCGCATTGTGCCGTCCTGTTATTTAAATGTGAGTGTTGCCATAGTATTTACGACTTTATTATTAAGTATTAGAATTGTATTTTATTGAGCACCATTCTCATAAAAAAAATAAACAGAAGTAAAAATTATAGATACCTACATATACCATTAAGAGAGATAATAAAAAATAATGTATTATAAAATATGTATATTTGGAATAAATAATCTCAAAAACTACTGGACCGATTTTAAAAAATCTGTCACAACTAAAATTTTATATTATCACTGAGTAACATAGGCTATAATTTATAGAGGTTCGATTCCCACCCAGAACAGACATTTTTGTCTATGAACATTCATATTATATTTTTTATTATCTATTTAAGGATTTAAAAAAATGCATATCAGTTATTATTTACGTGTGATTGTGCGAGGATATTTAAAATACATATATTTAGAAGTACCTATGATCAAGAAAACGTCATCAAGAAAACTGAAAGCTTGTAGTTATAATTTATCGATTTGATGTGACAGCCCAAATGACAGCAGATGTCAAAAATATATGACAAATAAATCATCATTATCATGTCAGCCAGAAGACGTCCACTGCTAGACAAAGGCCCAAGGATAAATAAATCAACTGCTCTCTAAATAAAAAACAATATTATTTATGATAATGGTGTTCATATTATTATCTAATGTGTATATTCACTAAAATTCATTGATATCTAATAACAAAAGATAAAAAAGCAAAAGTTATCTCAAATTATGCTCTTAAACAAGCACTGAGGCATGTTTAGCGTCGGAGCGTTCGAATGATTAAAAGAGTACCCAAATGTCCGAGTGGGCACTCATTCGGTAAGGCCATTTTTTGTTGCTGATTGTGTATCTTTAGTTATTAGATATCAAAGCTAAAATTACTATAAAATATGTGCCTTATTACATAAAATACGCACAATTTTTTCAAAATGTTAATGTGGCATGACAAAGAATAATGATATAATTGAAAATTAAATAGCTTGGTGTATTTTATCATGGACCCGTTACAATTTTAATTAATTGTGGTTCAACTATTACCTAATCTTTAGGTAGGAGCGAGATGTTAGACTCCTCCATGTTGGAATATTGTATATATTATGCAGATTGCTTGGAAAACTTCGTTAGCGCGATGTAGATTATTGGAGCGCCATCTATCTAGGAGTCGTGCTAACTACATCTATTTGTAGATAGATGTCGCTACAACTTCATTGCTTTTATGTCAACTGTCACTGACACAAAGACATTGCAGTTCAGGCCGAGTTGATCCGCAATAAGTATTGTTGGTAACCCCATTGCAAATAGTTTTGATGCATTTATTCTGATGTAATGTTGTAAAATACTTCTATGAAACCACATTTTTATACATGTAACAAAACCTATTTTTTTACAAGCCTTTCACTTTACTTTTGCATCAATTGTTATTCCTAATTTAATGTTATAGCTCAACCAAATGTGATGAAATTTGGCCTGCATGTAGCCTATGATACAAGAGGAACAAGCTTCTTTTTATAGCTAGAACACCTAGATTTATACCCATTGCTCTTTTTTTTTGTTTAAGTCAAAGATACATGTTTAAATAATTGAGTACTATAATTCAGGTTAAGGCTGTCAGTCCACCGAAGCGGTGCGAGCAGCCGCAACAGGTAGCCTAAAAAACAAACCTTTCATTTAATTTGTTGTCGTCGTATAATGACTATTGATGGGTTGGGCATATAACTGTGATACTATTGTCAGTTGATTTGTTTATGCCTATAAATGTTTATTAGTAATATTTTAGGTATTTATTGGTAGATTTGTACTGTAGAGTCTAGCTTGATTGATGCAGTGTTACCAACAAGTATGAAATAATTATAGAAACGTCAAAATTATTGAGCATGCTGACTAAATAAATGTCAGCATAAATTACAGATTTTTTTTTCAGTAACCGTTATCAGGCTGATAATTTGAAATTAGAATAGTTGTATTAATTGTCAGAGAAATTGATTAAATAGAATAGAATAGAGCGACAAGCAAACTAACGGGTCATTTAACAAAATCAGAGCATTGCACAATCAAGCTATTTATGCTCCAATTACTTTTAAGCTTTAAACCAATTATTTCATGTGCCTGCCTTTAAATATAGTAATAAACCTTTATTTTTACTTGTAAATACTGTTCGAATTTTGTTTCAAAAGAAGCCAAACCTATATTTTTTTTTATATTTATGACAAAAACATTATTAACGTTCAAGCCAATGAAAACAGTATTTAAAATAAAAAAAAACATGGACTGTGTTCATAATGTTAGTATTTATTTTGTTACATAAATGTCTTAAACAAATTTTATTGCCAGCACAAAAAACCGGATAAGGCCAAGAACGACATCAAATATCTGAGTGAACAACATTCAAAACATGTTATTCAATGTGATTATTGGTACAACTGTTATTTTTCCCTTCCATAATAAAACTGTTGTACCTGTATACCATCCACCAAGATAAACAGTTTATAAAATATTATCAACACTGGCTGTAGGTATATAATTTTTTTTTTCTTTAGTGCTGTGGAGATTTTTTTCTATTTGTAAGTGATGTTGCTAGATTAAGTTTCTGTGTTGTACCTACCTACAATATTTAATTTGAATATTGAATGTATGTATGCACAAATGTTTATTATTTTGTGGTTTGTCTTATTTAAGTTGAAATAAATGCTATTTATTTGTAGTGCATTTCTTATTTATTATCTTTTAAACTTTTTGAAAATATAAAATGAGTCCCATGAAAAGACTATAGAGGAGGGAGGTGTTTCCATTGAAAAGGAAAATTCTTCTGCCAGGCTAGGTTATCAGGCAGGTAAATTATGGATTGTATGCGTATTGGAACGTTTCTATTTGAACGGCGTGAACAAAGTTCCTGGGGTATTTTTTTTGAGAGGACTAAAAGGTGAGGGACCATAGACACCCTTACGCAAGGAGTAAATTATGTTCCTTGCCCTTACGCGAACTGGTTCGGCGAGGGCTTAGGGCTGTGTGCCATCATGAGATTTTATTTAAAACAGTGCTACCGTCTATCATTGTCTTTGATTGTAGTCAGAAGTTAGTATTATACTGAGCTGTATGACCAATTTTATGGGACAGCAACATGGTAGGTACCTATTTTTAACTACTCTTTTTTTTTATTACTTATTTTGGTATTTGAGATATTAGTGTGAGTGTGAGTAATTGATTCTTCCTATTTAGAAATCCTTAAAAAAATGTTTTGACGGTGGTCCTCTTCGCTAATAGCAATAGATATAATTATTATCATCAACATTATTAAACTAAACATAATGATTCACGTTCAAGTTATTAGAATAGCCACATTACGTATTATAACATTAGAATAATATGTATGCAAAGAAATTTAAATATGTAATAACTTAAATGTCTTTGTATGTATGTAACGTTAGAATAAACATTGTTTTTATTCAATTTGCTACTTCTTTCGTGGCAATCGTCCTTTAGGATATTTCTGCCGATGTCAAATTATTATTATACTTTTTGATAATATCATATTCACAGTAAAGTTAGTGATCACCATTCAGGTCAGGTCAGGTTTTAGAGAAATTGGTGGCAGTTCCACTAAAAATTTTCACAGACTTTTGAGACCACATGAAAAGTCCCGATACACGATTTCACTTCACTGGTGCACTTAGATTGAACATTATTAGATAAAACACCACTGATATTACAATTAAACTCAAAATAAGCTCAAAATAGACGAATTTAATCAAACGAAAACGCAACGTCACTTCTCAAGTTCCCGTTTAAAATTCTCCGCAACTTTTACTGTGACACTGCAAAGTGACAGTTGGCAAATAAAGTGTTGCCAAGTAAATACAAATTATTGTTTACCGTACGTTAACCCAACCATCATGCTAAGGAATTTTAATTTTATTTTGAAAATAGCGACGCAAGTGCAAACTCATTGTACGATTTGAGCCTTTGTCACCATATCACACATAAACCGAATCAGAATTATTTACTTTAGCATTTGAAAGACATGTTGGATAAATTGTTTTTTTTTTTCACAAAAGACGATTTTTTTACTGTATAGGTATATAAATTATTCGAGTGTGTGTAGCAACACTATCTTTGTCTTGCTGTCAGTCAGCTGCTGCCGTATCAAGAGTGATTCATATTTTATTTCTTTCTTATCTAACCGTAATTATTTTACACTAAAATTTCGTGATACGGTACAATGTTTACAGCGATAGAGTAGTGTTTACATTTTCACATCTTAGTTTATAGACAGCCGTCCGCCCGTGCTGTGCATAACCGAACGTAAAAATGGGCTTAAACTTTCCTACGTGTATATTGGTGCTGTTTTCATTATTTATTAACGAGTGCACGCCGCGATCAATCGAAGAAGTAGACGAATCATTCCTAACGACCCCTAAATACACGAGATACAATGAAACTGTGGAGCTGTTCAACAAACTCGAGGGTTCGTACCCGGACATGGCCAGAGTTTACTCAATTGGAAAGTCAGTCGAAGGACGCCTATTGCTCGTACTTCGGATAAGCGAGAACGTAAACAATCCGCACCCTGACCGGCCAGCGTTCAAATATGTGGCCAACATGCACGGAGATGAATCCATTGGGCGACAGTTGATGGTATACTTGGCCCAATATTTGCTTCAAAATTATGGCAAAGATGATA
Source organism: Ochropacha duplaris (assembly GCA_951361185.1). Classification (NCBI taxonomy): domain Eukaryota; kingdom Metazoa; phylum Arthropoda; class Insecta; order Lepidoptera; family Drepanidae; genus Ochropacha; species Ochropacha duplaris. Next base: position 8,231,849 of record OX592711.1, on the reverse strand, counting down.
GGGTCACAAAACTGGTTAACACCACAGACATACATCTGATGCCATCACTCAATCCTGATGGATATGAACATAGCAAGGTAAGAATCTTGATTTTGATATTGTCTTGTAACAAATGAGAACTACGGTAGGTCTAACTACTTGAATGTTATGCTGTTTACGGCAAGGTTCCCAGCAGGTTGGCACTGTTTCCTCTTTGGATGGCCAGGCTGATGTGTGAATTTGGCTAAACTTTACATTAAAATGTTTGTAAAAATCAGAATTAGGTTTTGTAATGAAAAATTGGAAAAGTTTCCTGGAAAAATTGGGAAATTCAGGGTTGCTTTTATTCTATGCAATATTTATTAGACAGTTAGATCAGCTAGTTTATGAAAAAAAAATTAACAAGCAGTCTTTATCACTGGTAAATAGTTGTGAGTATGTAGTCAACTGGAAAGTACATAAAATACATGTGTATTACAATGAGGAAAAAATAAGCATTATTTGAGTATGAAATTGACATTTGAACACAATCCTGTTACAAATAGTAATTTATTTGCACTGAAATAAAAAGCTATGCTGCCTATAGCTGGAGTAGAGAAATATATAACTAGTTGATTTTGTCCATTTCTCTGAAGATTTTGCTGTATCCTCTTTGGAGTATATTACTTGGAATACATTTTCCTTAATTCATTATGAGTTTTTGATGTAGAATAGACATTATTATAATATACATAAGGTACCTAATGGTTAATCATTTTATAGCTAATAGATGTTTATCTTTGTTTATTTTATTGTGAGTCTTTATCTGCACTAGTTATTTCCAAACGGTGTTATTTGGTAATAACTATGAAATCTTCTAAACTGTCTAGTAATTAATGTTTTGAATGAAATACTCTTTATTGTAAACACCAAAATACAAAGAATACATGACAACAATAAAATAATATAAAAAAGTGAATACAATCTAGGCGGCCTTATCGCTTGAGCGATATATTGATGTTAAAATAAATAAATAAAAAATATTTCAATATTATTATTTCTTTAACCACTAGCTTCCAACCCATCATTTCACTCGCGATTTTCGGGTAAAATACCCTATATCCTATTCCAGAATTTAAATGTAACTTCATTAAAACCTTTGACCCATTATGATACTGGACATATCTTGTACATATACTAAAATTTTAACATCTAGTATTTAACATCTAATATTAATAGCTAGGATACCATTGAATACCTATTGTTAATCTTATTTAGACTGGGAGCCACTGGCATATATAATTTGCTTATTTCTAAGTGAATTATTCCTCATCAAGTAAATAACAAGTTTATCATGTCCTGACCTGTGCCAAAGGAACGTTGTCATTGCACCAGTGCAGTGCATTAGTTCAATGACTTGTATAGATAAATTGAGTGTAAAATAAACATCCATGAATTGTGCAATTCGCTCCATGTACTTAGGTAATTATTATGACAGTACTATAAGTATTTAGCAAGAATGTCATTAATTTAATTAAAACTATTTATTTTAAATTTAAAACTTCTGATATAGGTATAATTACCGCACAAGTGTGTTTTGGACAATGCACAGGGTAGTGTTCCATTTAACGAAGTATTCATAAAGTTTATTTAATCACGATCAAAAGTAAGTTTGTATTTCTTGAAGACACTATGAAAAACAAAGTTATTGTTGCGATCGTTTTACTCACAATGGCGTTGCATCCGAAAATAACCTATACATATATCACAACCTACTTTATTTGAAACATATTTCATGGAAAGGGTTTTTACGAGCTTCTATTCTAATGTTTTTAGGGTACTTCTTGGGTATTTGTTTTTTTTATGTCATAAAAATGACTGAAGAGTTTTGCCTGAGATATCCACATATAGAAATCAATCAAATCAAATCAAAAATCTCTTTATTAAGTGAACTCATTACAAGTATTATGTATTATGATTTTTCTTACACTACAATGTATTATGATTTTTCTTACTCTAATGCACGGTTCGAAAGTTTGCTTTTGATGAGAAGAGCCGGTAATAAACTCAGCAATTACTCTTTTTTACAAAACTTGACTTTGTCGTCAAGCACATGTGTTCCGGCAGTTGCACTTGAGTCTTGAGAGCCAGCTGCCTTTAATTTGTAATAGAGTGTACAACACATTGTCATTCTATGCATATTGCATAAATTAAAGACCTTGGAAAGAATAGCCACGGCTTTTAGTTTTAATAATAGATACATTAGAACTATTTAACCGTTTGTCATTAAATGCAAGATCAAACAGTTGGTACTATAGGGAGCTATCGGCAATAATAATTACGGTACTTAGTTGACCTTCACATATACATCTGAGTTCTCGTGAAATCCCGTTATCTAAGTAAAGTCCCTCTTTGAGATAATTTTGTCTTCTCATACTAGTTTATGCCTCGCAGTTGTACCCGGGGTTTTTGTTATCCCACTAATTATAAATGCGAAAGTTTGGATGGAAGTTTGTTACTCAATTACGCCAGAACGGCTGAACGGATCTGGATGAAATTTGGCGCAGAGTTAGATTATGGTCTGAAATTGCACACTTTTTATCTCGGGAAAAAAACCGCGGAGGACAGCAGATTGTAATCTTATAATCGCGCAAACACAAAACAGGTAGTCAATCGCTTTTTTAACTAACTAACTTATCTGCCAAATAACTGACTACCGATTAGTACCTGATTATCTTATCTAATTATATTTTATCAGAATGATACCTTTTGTTTTAAAATATGGGTTTTTAAAACGGCCCAACCGTTCATGGTCAGATCTCCTAGTAACTAATTCATAAACTTCGTCCATTTGATGTAACGTTAATCAATGTAACATAAGTTATAAGTGGAGATTAAAACAACTGAATTTGGAGCCTGGTTCAAAGACTCAAGGTTTATTTTCTACTAGCTGTTCCCCGCGGTTTCACCCGCGTTCCCGTGGGATCTTATCTTTTCCTGGACAAAATATAGCCTATGTTCATCAGGGATAATGTAGCTTTCTAATGGTGAAAGAATTTTTCAAATCGGTCCAGTAGTTTCAGAGCCTATTCAATGCAAACAAACAATCAATTATGGTAGGGGAGGCGAATAGGGGATTTCGGGATTTACTCGAGCGCGGCAGATTAACATAAGGGGGGCAACCTTGCACCTTGTGAAGTACCCTCACCAAATCTGAGCCCTCTATATAGTGTCGAACGTCTAGGGTAGCCCGTCAGATTAGTAAAAAAAAATCGATGGTTTGAAATACTCGAGCGCGTCAGATTAAGGTGAGGTAAGTTAGTTACATGCAAAATAGTGTACATTTCAATAATCTGACAATTTGGGCGTGACGAAAGAAAATTGGAGACTCGCAAAGTTGCAAAAAAAAACGTGACCTGGATTTTCTCGAGCGCGATTAGTTTTTTTTTTATTTTGAAGGAAATTAGTCACGAATCACGGAAATATCATAATCTGCCGATTTGCACAAGCCGAAGTAGCTAAAATCATTATTAAGTGTATAGTCCAGGAATATTATGAGTTTCACCTCAGAATGAGAGATAGTCAGCTATTAACTTGTATAAACCTTTATTTTGTCACCCTAAAACTTGTCTCAAAAGCTACTTATCTTAGGGTGCCCGCGACTACTGAGTTTTCAAGGTCAAAAGTCAAAAAATCATTTATTGCAAATATCTCGTTTCCTATGGGTTTTTTGGTATATGTATTCATAATAAATATTGTAGACGATTAAATTCTCTACAACTTTTGTGCAAACATTTTTTCGATATCTTGAACCATTTTCGAGATTTCGATATTTTTTATATATTTTTTTTTTTCAAACCGTCAGATTAAGGAAATCCCTCAACATAATTGTCAGATTATGGGTCAGTACAACAAGGCCATCAAGAAGAACCGCCTGTATAAAAATCTGACGCGCTCGAGTAAATCAAGGTCACGATTTTTTTTTGCATTTTCAAAAATCGGCCCTGACTGATGGTCGCGTCCAAATCGTCAGTCTTTAAAATAGGAGCTACTGGAAGGTTCACTTAACATCCCTTATCAATGTCTGACGCGCTCGAGTAAATTTTTTTTAAAAATATTTTCGACCCCTTCGTACGGCCACCCCCACCACGCAAAACGGCAGATTATTATTTTTCCGTTATCAGACAGACGTGGCGCGACTACCCTATTAATATCTGACGCGCTCGAGTATTTCTTGGTGACTGTTTTTTTTTACATTTTTGAAACCCTGTAGACGCTCCCCCCACCGCTGAAGGGGAAAATATCACATAACCTTTTTTTCTTTATTCCACCTAATCTTCAAATTCCAGTAGGTCCCAAAGACGCTCGAGTAACTACAAATTTAGCATCATTGCCTCCCCTACCATTAGTATAGATATAGATTCTCAATATATTTTTGCGAAATGCGGAAGTTTTGTGTTCGGCATTGGCGACTACATGAGTTTACCGTGACTTAGGGCATTTAGGAGATTTTTGGCGGCTTAACATACCCAAATTAACAGCACTCTGTATAACCCGAAAACTTAAATCACTTCTGAAAATAATTGATAAAATAATTGGCAGAGTAATCGCGTAACAAACATACAAAAAAAACATACAGTCGAATTGAGAATCTCCTTCTTTTTTGAAGTCGGTTAAAAATAACAAAATGAATATCAACAGTCCTAATGTTAAATTCACATTGTTTTTAGGAAGGTGAATGCGAGTCCCTGAAAGACTACGTGGGCCGCAACAATGCGAAAGGCGTGGACCTCAACCGCGACTTCCCTGACCAGTTTGACAAGAATCGCTCGAACGATGACGAGTACCTGTTCGGCAACCGGCAACCAGAAACGGTAGCCCTGATGAAATGGGTCAAGAGCAAGCAGTTCGTGCTGTCCGGGAACCTGCATGGTGGCGCTATCGTCGCCAGTTATCCGTATGATGATTTGAGGTAAGAAACTATCGCCTTTAAGGCAATGTATTAAGGTGTACAACACATTAGCAATCCCCTGGTATTGCCAAATTTGCCAATGTCTATAGTCGACGGTTGTCACTTACCATCAGGTGACCTACAATGAGCTTGAGCTTTCAATGAAGAAAATATGTGAAGAAACCACAGCGCGATGGTATGGTACTTTGTAGTACTCGACTGACTGAAAATCTGTCGCTGAGCACCTGTTGGTGTGTTCCGTCAGTTGCACTCTTGCACTTGAGAGTAAAAACCTGTAATAAGGTGGACAACACATTATGGTAGGGGAGGCGAATAGGGGATTTCGGGATTTACTCTAGCGCGGCAGATTAACATAAGGGTTGCTCCCCTTGCAACCTTGCACCTTGTGAAGTACTCCCACCAAACCTGAGCCTTCTATATAGTGTCGAACGTCTAGGGTACCCCGTCAGATTAGTTAAAAAAAAATCGATGGTTTGAAATACTCGAGCGCGTCAGATTAAGGTAAGGTAAGTTAGTTACATGCAAAATAGTGTACATTTCAATAATCTGACAATTTGGGCGTGACTAAAAAAAATTTGAGACTCGCAAAATTGCAAAAAAAAAACGTCACCTGGATTTTCTCGAGCGCGATTAGTTTTTTTTTTATTTTGAAGGAAATTAGTCACGAATCACGGAAATATCATAATCTTCCGATTTGCACAAGCCGAAGTAGCTAAAATCATTATTAAGTGTATAGTCCAGGAATATTATGAGTTTCACCTCAGAATGAGAGATAGTCAGCTATTAACTTGTATAAACCTTTATTTTGACACCCTAAAACTTGTCTCAAAAGCTACTTATCTTAGAGTGCCCGCGACTATTGATTTTTCAAGGTCAAAGGTCAAAAAATCATTTATTGCAAATATCTCGTTTCCTATGGGTTTTTTGGTATGTGTATTCATAATAAATATTGCAGAAGATTAAATTCTCTACAACTTTTGCACAAATTTTTTTTCTATATCTTGAACCATATTCGAGATTTCGATATTTTTTATGTATTTTTTTTTTCAAACCGTCAGATTAAGGAAATTCCTCAACATAATTCTCAGATAAAAAATCGGCCCTGATTGATGGTCTCGTCCAAATCGTCAGTCTTTAAAATAGGAGCTACTGGAGGGTTCACTTAACATCCCTTAGCAATATCTGACGCGCTCGAGTAAATTTTTTTTTTAAATATTTTCGTCCCCTTCGTACGGCCACCCCCACCACGCAAAACGGCAGATTATTTTTCCGTTATCAGACAGACGTGGCGCGACTACCCTATTAATATCTGACGCGCTCGAGTATTTCTTGGTGACTGTTTTTTTTTACATTTTTGAAACCCTGTAGACGCTCCCCCCACCGCTGAAGGGGAAAATATCACATAACCTTTTTTTCTTTATTCCACCTAATCTTCAAATTCCAGTAGGTCCCAAAGACGCTCGAGTAACTACAAATTTAGCATCATTGCCTCCCCTACTATTGGCAATCCCTCTGGTACTGTCTATAGGCGATGGTAGTCACTTACTATCAGGTGACCTGCTTGCTTGTCAGACGTGTGGATTTAAAAAAAAACATTGTTTCGCTACACTTTTATTTTGCTATCGATCCTCGATGGGAATATTTTACACAAACTTTTATTAAAATCTCTGGCTAGAGCACGTGCTATTTATTAGTATTTGCAGCACGTGCAAACTGTCGTTTTTCCATTTCAAAATTTTTTTCAAATGTCAAATTAAAATAGCCGAGCAAAAGACGACGTATATGTTACTATCTGTTTTCCGCGGTTTCACCCGCGTTCCCGTGGGATCTTATCTTTTCCTGGGATAAAAAGTAGCCTATGTGCCATTCCAGACTATAGTCTATCTCTATGGCAAATTTCATACAGATCCGTTCGGCCGTACTGGCGTAAATGAGTAACAAACATACATACATCCATCCGTCCATCCAAACTTTCACATTTATAATATTAGTAAGATTAACAAATAGTGTGTGAGGAAATACACTAGCAGGCGACCCTTTAAAGATATATTTTTTTAATAATAATTTTAATTTTTAAAGCCTACCACAGTTTTGAGACTAAATACAATTACATTTTTTACTTTTGTTGAGGCTTCTTACACCCAAGCTACTCGTAGAAATAAATCTGTAATATGGGAGACAGCATTCCTCCTGATATGACAGCTAAACTATTGAACATCCACAAACATACGCTGCTACTTTCGCAATATTTAATTGTATAACATAATTTAATTATACAAGAACTAGTTTTGAATTAAACTCGTTTAGTAGATTTAGTCGAAAACCAGTTTTATGTGAACAATTCGTGTCACTGCGTCGATCGATTAATTTTGCGCTCTCACTGACGCTTGCGGAACTTGGATTTTTTATTCAACAATCTACTAAGACCTGTTGGATAACTAAAACTCAAAACTCATTCAGTTTAGGCACTGGTAAGGCACTTATGAACGTTAAAATTGACTCTACCACTGGTTCGGAATACACTTAAACTGAAAAGACTGGCGAGAAACTCAGCAAGGCTTTTTTTTTCTACAATGGATCTATTCTGATATTTTACATTCATGAGATAGGATACAAGTGCAGAGAGATGCTACTACAGCCATATATTTTTGTCTTCCATATAAACTGCCTTGTAATAGGCTTTATTCATTAACCTATATAAGTAATAAATAGATAAATTTAACAACATTGATTGATTGTAGCCCGGAGCACAAAGCAACAGTCTAACAAGGATGTATTTCTTTGATCTAAACAATGACCTTAGCCGTGGCATTCGACACCGCCACTCAATTATAATCACCAAAAGTAACTCTATCTATCTGTCTGTAAGAACTGTTTTTTGTAAATTTGCTATGGAGATACCCTGAACTCTCAACAATGATATAGGTTTTTTTAATCACCCATAACAGAAAGACGGCGCGATATACGTTATTAAAAAAAAACTGGTCGACTTATAGAGAAAAGAAGGGGTACCTAAATGTAATTATACTTTTATTGGATCTATATTTTTTAATCCTACTATCCTACAAATATTATAAATGCGAAAGTATGTTTGGATGTGTGTGAAGATGTGAAGATGTTTGTTACTCTTTCACGCAAAAACGACTGTATGGATTTTAATAAAACTTGGCACGCAGGTAGACCATATACTAGAATAGCATATAGAATACTTTTTATCCCGGGAAAATATAAGATCCCTCAGGAACGCGGGTGAAACCGCGGGGCGGAAAACTAGTACATAATAATGCAAAGGGGTCAAAGATAATTTGTCAATTGCAGCTCAGGTAAGGACTGTTGCGAGGAGAGTCGAACCCCAGATGACTTGCTATTCAAGCACCTAGCCACTGCGTACGCGTCGCGTCACGCGGCCATGCACGCAGGCAACGCGTGCGCACCAGAGAGCTTCCCTGATGGAGTCACTAATGGCGCTAATTGGTACTCCGTGCAAGGTAAGAATGTTACCCTGAGCAGCACAGATCTCATATCTATTTTGTGTATAATACAGGCCCAGAATTTCGAGGCATTAAGGGTGACTAGCTAGCTACCCTTTCTTTTAAAGTGTTCCGATGTTGATCATGATTGAAATCCCGTCTATGTTTTTTTTAAAAAAGTGCTTTGTGAAATTAACTTTGGTGCTAGCCGATGTCGAAAAAAAGCGACCTAAACATGTAAAAATTAGATTAATTATCTGATTCATTTAATTATCCATACTAATATTATAAATGCGAAAGTGTGTCTGTCTGTTAGCTCTTCAAGCTTAAACCGCTGAACCGATTTATATTTTAAGGCGATGATAGCTCAGTGGTAAGTGACGTCGAATACCGCGACGAAGGTCGTGGGTTCGAATCCTACAATGAGCTTGAGCTTTCGGTGAAGGAAAACAACCATAGCACGGTGGTAGGGTACTTTGTAGTACCCGACTGGCTGGCTACCACCCTCAAGTTGAAAATCTGTCGCCATGCACCTATCGGTGTGTTCCCGCAGCTGCACTTGAGAGCCAGTTCCCATCTAGGCTTTGTGTGCTTACCACCTTCGGCCACATCATCACTTACCATGCTGAGATTGTGGTCAAACACAAGCTTATCCAGAATAAAAAAAATACATTTTATCCCGGGAAAAGATAAGATCCCTCGGGAACGCGGGTGAAACTGCGGGGCGGAAAATTAGTTCTTTATAAATTAAAATTTGTACACTACACAGTGTTCATGAACCTATTTAGAAATAGCAATTTGATGAATGATATGATTTCTATCTGTAAAAGTACATTTTATATGACCTCAACGCAAATACAGTCAGCGAACCATGTAACTAAACTGACCAATAAAATATTTTATTTCAAACTTTATTCCATTGAAATAAGATCTAATGTTTTATTGATTGACTATCTACTATTTGTAGGATTACTTTATAAATATCGTCCATTGTCCCTATGTTAAATATACAACGTGAACCAGTTTTCAAACGCTAATACTCATTTTGGATAAGGTCTTGAGGAGATACTTATGTATGAAGCATTTATTTTACATGTCTTGATACTTCTTTTTTCAAAAACCTTATATTCCTCTAAAAAATAAAATCAAACGTTTAAAAATATCTTCTATCACAAGGTGGCATGCAAGACTTCAACTACCTACACTCAAACAGCTTCGAGGTGACGTTCGAGCTGTCTTGCTGCAAGTACCCAAATGCAAGCGACTTGCCCAAGTACTGGAAAACTAACAAAGACTCACTACTTGCCTTCATTGAACAGTCGCACACCGGTGTCACTGGAGTAGTTGTTGATGAAAGCGGGGAACCGGTAAAGGTAAGAACACATCACAAAATTAAATTTCTTATTACAAGTTACCTCGACTCGTGAAGACAATTAAATTAAAACTAAAATAAGAAATGGCACTAATCATAATTCCCAGGACATATTGGTGGCAACTGACGAAGTGACTATGACTGTATTAAATACCAGCTGTCCTGGGATCTTATCTTATCCCGGGATATAAAATATAGCCTATCTTAATCTGGAATAATGTAGCATTCAAATGGTGAAAGAATTTTTGAAATCGACCCAGAAGATTTTTGAGTTTATTCGTTACATACATACAAATCTTTCCTCTGTATAATATTATTATATTATTATTGTGATTATTTAGTAGAATTGGTGATGTAATATATGTTATCATGAATGACGAGCCTAAAATTAAAGCCATTTTACTCGGTACTGAACTCCAAGTGACTGTCTTCCATAGCAGTACCGGATTTGGGGTCGATGTAACTAATCTAGGTTGGTATTAGAGCTAACCGCTGTTGACTAAAACCATTCCATTAAGGCATATCTGGCCCTTACAGTTATGTACATGCCAAAAATCCTTTAAAATAGTACCATGATGAGATATCTCATGCATAGAACTCATTTCAGAATGCCCAAATAACAGTGGAAGGCATACAACATTCGGTGCGCACAACTGAAGATGGTTACTTCTGGCGATTGTTGCTGCCCGGACAATATAACATCACTGCTGTCGCTTCTGGGTAAGTAATCTTTACGCGACGTCTAATTCTGAAGGACCAAATTCGTTACTGTAAAAAAAACAACGAACGCAACTATTAACTTTTTTATTATCTAAGTACTGGAATGCAATAAGACAGTAGGTGCAGCGTGATTTTCATCGACGGTCAATAATTGATCTAGGATCTTGTAGAGCGACTAGCGAGTGATCCAACGAACTTCTTTTAGTTGTACCACACTGGGTGCCCATTTATATACCTTCAGCTTCTCAATTCCACCGCCAATATTTACAATGGTCCCAGAGAATCAAATCTTACCTCAGTAAAGTTCACGGTCCACCGTCGGGGCATCAATAATGGATGTAGGATCTTGTAGGGCGAACTAGCGAGTGATCCAACGAACTTCTTTTAGTAGGTGCCTATTTTTTTCAGCTACTCAATCCCACCGCCGATATTAACAACGGTCCCAGAGAATCAAACCATAGCCCTGTCAGTGAACTTCACGGTCCACCGTCGGCCGCGCACGCTCAGCTCGGGTAAGTCCCCGGCGCACGGACACTTGCGACACGACAACTCCGCCGTCGCGGTGCTCACTCACGCGTCTGTCATGCTTGTTAACTTGTTACTGGTGTTTATTGTCGAGGCTTAGATGGATCTTGCGGGTATTAGGAGCATTGAGAAGTTTAAGTAGATCTTGCGAAGTTTACGTAGATTTTGCGAAGTTTACTTAGATCTTGCGAAGTTTACGTAGATCTTGCGAAGTAGAGAAGGCGGAGAAAGTTTAAAGTGAGACTTAAAAAGCACCAATTTTTGGTGCTTATTGGATCTGTATTGGAAACATAACATTATACAGAATGCTAGTGCAAAATCATTTATGTTTTATAAAGGTTAGGTCCATCATTGTATTAAAGTACTTTGTTCTGAATCCGTCTCACATAAGCCAGTGGCTTGTCTCAAAGATGATACATCTCCGACTATTAATTTAAAATGAAATAGTCTTATTAACCAGTAAGAAGGCTCATTTATAGTATACATATTTAAGGGGATCTATGTAATTGCTTGTACTTTGCTTACTGTGACTAACTGGACTGGTGTATGTTTAACCATCGCGTTTAATAGTACATTACGATACGCGTGACCTAAGTAGGCTATTATTGCACGACGACAACTTCACACCGTGCAATAATAGACACAAGGGCCGCGACAATTTGGGTTCAAAATAAATTTGAAACGATGTTAAAGTAGATAATTCCTGGCAACAGATTCTCCGAAATAAAGAACAACATAAGCAGGACTTACCAATGTTTAGGTCGTCATATCCTGCAGCGCGTTGATCTTATTCTTGTTACCAGCCGGTTAAGTTTTACGCCAAAGAATTCTTAAATGTACACGCAGGTGAGATGAAAATAATTAATATGTATTTTTCGGTGCTTTTATCTGTCTCGATTTTTTCTTAGAATCACGTTTCTCCTTGTTTTGGCTGTCACTGAATGACATTTAAATGTTTCCTTTTATTTTTTCTACATGAGTGAAGTTGGTCAATTCATTTACACACCGTGCAGAAATAGGCTACTTAGGTCACGGAAAAGCGTGCGTAAAGTGCGGGTTTAGGTCACACTGTGCTATAATAGTATATTTCATTACAAGTGCGGAAAGGCTGTCATTGCAAAGAGTTCCGACAAATGTCTACCCTAGCCGAGGCGCAGCCGAAGGCGAGGGTTGACAGTCGGAACAAGTTGCAATGACGGTTCCGCAAGTGTACTGAACGACTATTTTTAATGCAGTTGCGAAAAAATGAAGCAATTTAATAAAATAATAAAAACACAATAAACTCAACTAACTAATCATTTATTTCTTATAAAAGTTATAGTACACATGTACATTGAAATTGGTACAGTTTTTTAAACTTACTGGGGAAGTTTTAGGTTGCATATTTACTGTTTGAGACAAACTATTATTAATTTCGTATGATTGTTCATGTATATTTGTCATACAATGTTTGTGCAATTATAGTGATTCCGGTGGTGTTAATTAAAATAAAATAGGGTCGAAATTACTCATTTTGTGCAACAAATAACTAAACTCGCAAAGAAAATTTCTGGAAAATGGCGCCAACCGTTTTTTTTCAAAGCAGAGTTTTTTTTTCTTCGGCCAAAGGGAACTATCCATACAGCTTAGTCTTCAGTATATATTTTTTATTGATATGAAATGAAAATGAAATTTAATGAGATGAAATGAAATGAAACCTAACCTAACTCATTCAATTAAATAATTAAATCTGATATTGAAATAAATTAGTAGCTTCTTTTTAGAAATATACGTAGTTGTATGAATCACAAAAACTCTTTAGTAAAAACTTCATGGTTGGTTTTTCTTTTTAATAAACATTATTTTGACAGTTGGGAAAGAGAACGCACGAGTTCGGTAAAGGTAAAAAAAAGCACTAGTATGTAATAGCCCACATCCCGAACGCTATACGTCCCTGTAATACACCAGTTTTTGAGCAACTGTATTAAAAAGAATATTTCGATACGCCGTAATGGTTCTTAATGCTTAATCGAATCGGATCTAGAAAAAAGGCCCACAATTTTTTATTACATTTTAATTTAGCTTTTTGTACATCAAAATATTTCATAATAATTATAATATGTTATTTAAGTTTATGATACCATTCATAATATTATAAACAGCTTTAGGTAGGTATATAAACTTATTTAATTGCATAGACTGTAAAGAGTATTAAAATTATACAAAATTACGTAAAAATATACTTTATTTTATCATTTAGAAGACAAAAATCTAAAAGGCTAGTCACATTATACGACAGTGTTATTTTAGTTTATTTCAAAGTAAAAATTGATATTTGTTGTAAATTTGTACTCTATATTCTAAATAATAAGGTTGATTATTAGACCAGTGATGTAAATTTCTTATTTGGTAGCTTGCCTAATATGAATGAATATTATATAATATTATTCATAGAATAATTTTACATTTTTTATACAATATTTACTTAATCACTTAGATAATAAGTTAAACTCAAAAAATGTGCCAAAAGTATGTATGAATAAGTGAAAAATTATTCCAAATTGGATCTCAATCTAAAAGTATTTAATGGTAGGAATAATTTGTCTTAAAATCCGTCTTTTAGGAATCTCCATAGTTTTTTAAAAATGTGTTGTGATTTTAAATTAGGTATACAAAGATGTTAGATATATGTTATTATTTATGTATTATGAATTTGTAGGTAAATTTTAATAGCTGAAGTAAGTATAAAATGTATTTTTTGTTATGATACGAATTTCATCACAAGTTGGTACGATAGATATTGCTATTCACGTAGACGCGCCCAACTCTTTTTCCTATCAATACGTATATATCGATATGTATATGGTCGAAATGTTCTACAACACTAGCGAAAGGATGCACACTTGCACTGTAAGGGATTAGGAAAAAGAGTGGGGCGCCTGGATGGGACTATCTACACCACATACCTATTATCTAACTAGATAACGCAAGTACCTCAATTTGTATGAAGACCAACCGTGACACTTTTGACAATGTTCACACAGGGAATATGTCCATTATTTGGGTTTGGCTTTTCCTGTACAGTTTTTACAACTTAATACGGAACAACCAGTAAATCAATCAATACAAATCAAGGCGATGATAGCTCAGTGGTAAGTGACGTCGAATACCGCGGCGAAGGTCGTGGGTTCGAATCCTACAATGAGCTTCAGCTTTCGGTGAAGGAAAACATCGTGAGGAAACCACAGCACGGTGGTAGGGTACTTTGTAGTATCCTACTGGCTGGCTACCACCCTCAAGTTGAAAATCTGTCGCTAAACACCTATCGGTGTGTTCCGACAGCTGCACTTGAGAGCCAGTTCCCATCTAGGCTTTGTGTGCTTACCATCTTCGGCCACATCATCACTTACCATGGTGAGATTGTGGTCAAACACAAGCCTATCTAATATAAAAAAAAAATATTACTTAGTGTCGATTGACGTCCGAAGACAATAACGGTCGATCTTGGACTAAATGAAGACAACTAGAAAGCAGACAAATTGACTGCTTTTTGACTAATTTTGACACGTGAAGTACGTACACTCGCGACGTCTAGTTAGATAATAGGTCTGTGATCTATACATACATACATCATATTATTATAATATTTAGTCCCAACAAGTTACTAAATTTTGATGATGAATATCAGTACATTGCATTTTCATAAAGAAATACAGTTTCATTTAAATTAATAGCGATTTCTAATCTCTCGAAATTTCGTTCTAATTTGAAAATGAACATATTTTGTTGAAGTTTCAGTTTTATTTTTAAACAATAAATATGAAATTATATAAAGTGTCATATATGGTTTACCATAATCAACTTAATTAATAACATATTCTCTAAGCAATAAAATTGTAAATACTCTGTTGGTATTTATTGTGATTGGGTTCTTAATAAAGGTTATCATCTGTGTAAAGTAACATTTTCATTGTTTCAATTGACTAACACCTTTCGTGTGTTTAAGGTTCATTGATTAATACGCTATGACTTTAGTTGCCCTTTTAAACAGTAATTACATTATTAACATAATTATATTTACGAAAGGAATAGCTAGAACAGTTGTTTTTGTACGATTACCGTCAATTTAGTCTTTTTTTTTAACATAAAATAAAAAAAAATTACATAAATTATAGAGACAATATACAGGGTGTTCGGTAAGTAGTACTACAAACTTAAGGGAGAGATAGGTGGGCGGGTCACCTACCAACATATACAAAAATCACCTCAGTAAAAAGATCACAACTTTCGAGATATTCCGATCTTTCTGAATTATTAGTATTGATTTTTTTAATATTAGATATTAACTCGAAACTGGTGACACTTTTACTTAGGCCTTTTTGTATATGTTGGTAAGTGATCCTCCCAACTATCTCCCCCTTAAGTTTGTCGTGGTACTTACCGGACAGCCTGTATACAAAAAGAAACTGTTGTAGCATTCCTCTAGTTATATTAATATCATATTAAATACAAGATTTCTACCTATATATCGACGACGTAATATTAAAAACACTGAAGCAATAGTAATTGTTATTTAAACATGATTAAAAAAAATTACACGTGGTTTATGGATAATCCCTAAAATGACGCAGAGATTGAAGTAAAAGCGTGCATCAATGGACCTTGACATGTATCTGTGGGCTTATTTTTGGTTTGTTATTGGTGATGGTCACTTTAATGTTACTCTTGTTATGTTCTTTTGATTTGCCCCCCACTTTACTTTTTCCAAAACCTATTTTCTGCCTATCCTATCCATAAAGTAGTTAATTGTCATGTATAATAATGTAGTTCTAGAATAATAAAGCACGTAGGCGACTTTTAATTGCTAAATAAAAAAGTATTGGATGGCGACGGTAAAATCATTGCTAGCTTGTCTATAGATATAACATCACTGAACAAAAATGCAATGCAAAATTTAAAAAAAGGTTATGGTAAAATAAAATTCATAAATGTTAGCTCTTAATACATAACTCTCAATCTCAAATAAATTAATTCGTGATATAATTTACTTGAATTTTTTTAAAGGCTTTAGTTACAAAGACTATCAGCCTAACCATGAAAATTACATATAAAAAATCCAATAATTCTAAAACCGTAGGTAATATACGAGATATTTGAACAACAAAAATAACCTTAAACCTTTTCAACAAAAACCTCGAAACATAAAAGTGGGCAAATCTCCAGAGCTTAGTAGGAGGAAGCGTCACGACATCGACGGTATTTCCGCAGCGGACTTCGTGCACCACAACTTCGAAATGATGGAGAAGTTCCTTCGGGACCTCCACGAGGCGTATCCTGATATTACAAAACTGTCTAGCATTGGCAAGTCTGTAGAGGGACGGGATCTTTACGTGCTGGAAGTTACTAAGGAGCCTGGAAAGCATTTACCTGGTATGTGCAATTGTTTATTTATTTCGACTGACAGTTAAAGGCGGATTATTTTATAAAAAAAAGTTACTGAAATTGTGCTCTATTTTTTATACAAGTGACATTAGTAATGCCAACAGGCTCTCAAGTGCAACTGCCGGAACACAACAACAGGTGCTTGTTGACAGATTTTAAACTTAAGGGTGGTCAGCCTGTCGAGTAGGTACTGTACTACAAAGTACCAACGTGCTGTGGTTTCTTTGCGGTGTTTTCCTTCAAATGTCATGTCTTAATTTATGCCAAGCTAGATATCCCCTTCTTTCCCGAGAGATCTTATCTTTTCCCCGGATAAAAGTTTCCTATTTTATATTCCAGGATACGATCTACATGTGTGCCAAGTTTCATCAAAATCTGTTCAGTAGTTTTTGTATGAATGAGTAAAAAAAACTGTAATGAAATATCAATTCGTATTACAAACGTTTGTTCCAACAGGTAAACCCGAGTTCAAGTATGTTGCCAACATGCACGGTAACGAGGTAGTTGGTAGAGAAATGCTCCTACTCCTCGCCAAGTACCTTTGTGAGGAGTTTACGCGAGGTGATGAGAGGGTCCAGAAACTGATGAACACCACGAGGATACATCTGATGCCGAGTATGAACCCTGATGGATATGAAATGAGTGTCGTTGGTGAGATTCAAGTCTTAAACTTTCTTTGAGTTAATGCTTTTATAAATAACTAGCTGTCCCCCGCGGTTTCACCCGCGTTCCCTAGGGAATTATAAGAAAATGTAGCCCAGGTTACTCATGTAGCTTTCTACAAGTGAAAGAAATTTAAACCGGTAAAGTATTTCTAGAGTTTATCCATTACAAACAAAGATATAAAAAATCTAATATTTTATGTTTATCTATCTAATCTAATCTAATTACCTTTAAACGAGCAATTCTTGTATATAAAAATATATAATCAGAACCTCGGAAACGGCTCTAACAATTATCATGAAATTTAGTATGCAGGGGGTATCGGGGGCGATAAATCGATCTAGCTAGGTTTCATTTTTAGAAAACATCGTTTTATCCGTGTTTTCAGGCAATGAAAAATTGCTACAATATCATTAGAATACGAAGGTAAATTTCGCATCTACAAAGTTATAATAGCTCCGGTGGGAAATTGGTCGGTCCCGAAACCAGAAGACCCCGGTTCGAGTCCAGATGATTAATTTTTCCCTTTTTTTTAAAGTTCCTTCTTTTGTGAGAAAAACTATTAAAAATTTACCAAAAAAACGAGCAAAGCTCGGTCATCCAGGTACTAATATTAAATGTAGACGTTCTAAACGTAGTAATTACTAGCTAATTACATGTATGTATGTATATATTTCGTAAAATATACCTTGATACTAACTACAGTAATAGTAATATTATATACTAATAGAATAATCTAAATTAAAAACATTACAGGCGAGTACAGCGGTAGTAAAGGAAGAGCGAACGCACACGACGTAGATTTGAATCGAAACTTCCCGGATCAATTTGGAGAAACTAAGGTAATATTAACAAGCTTCTAAACAAACACATAACCCGTTTTAAAGTTTACATTGAAGTGTTTTTTTTCTACCAAATAATATTGCATTTGAATGTTTATCCAATCAGTCAATAAAATAATGATGTTATTGGAAAATGTACCTTATATGGATAAATACAGAGGATATTACATCAAATAATCTAACTAACTAACCTTTTGTATATCAGGAGAACAGAACACCAGAGCCAGAAACCAAGGCAGTGATGAACTGGTCTCTCT
The DNA here is from genome assembly GCA_951361185.1 of Ochropacha duplaris. Taxonomy (NCBI): domain Eukaryota; kingdom Metazoa; phylum Arthropoda; class Insecta; order Lepidoptera; family Drepanidae; genus Ochropacha; species Ochropacha duplaris. The sequence continues at coordinate 8,213,649 of OX592711.1, read as the reverse complement.
CCATACCCTTTGTGCTGTCCGCTAACTTGCACGGTGGAGCGTTAGTGGCCAACTACCCTTACGATAACAACCCTAACATGCTGAGCGGCAATGAGTATCTGGCGCCTGACAACCCTGTGTTCTTACATTTGGCACACGTTTATTCTAATGTGAGTTTTTTTTTGTTTGATGGCAAACGTCTTTTAGGACATTTCTGCCAATTTCAAGTTGTTAATTGAAATTAATATTTTATGGTAAGTTATATTACATTCACAGTATAGTTAAATGTCGTCCGTACAAGTCAGGTTTTAGTGAAATTGGTGGCCATTCCACTAAAACTTTTCTTTTGGACTACCTGAAAAGTCTCAATACTTTATAGGACAAAGCGCCACCGATATTATTAAAAAACCTCAAAATACACAATAAAAAAAAACGATAACGCAATGTTACTTTGTAAGATCCCGCCAAAAAGTCTAAATAACTGTTCTAATTTTTAAAAGACTGAATAAGATCTCACGACGAAAGATTTATATTTAAAACGGTGCTTTTTTCATTCAGATCACATTTCGTCCTTCTTTCTCTGCTCAATATTTTTTTAATTATGTTTTGAATGTCATGACATCTATCTGTATGTCTTTGGTCCAAAGGGATTTAACGCTTGGCTGTGTAAGTTTAATTATGTATATGCTCTTTTCCAGCATCACCTGAAAATGCATTTGGGTCAACCCTGCAAACATTCACGAGAGACTTTCCCAGAGGGGATAACGAATGGTGCTAAATGGTGAGGACTTAAATAAAAAAAAACTTACGGTTTTGGTGCCGGGGACCAAAACCGTAAGTTTTTTTTTATTTACCAAGCTACCCCTCTGCATATTTCTATCACAATACATTCGTTAGTTAGCCTCGCAAACAGCAAACAGGCAATCTGTATTGTTGGTTGTTCAAATACACCAATCACGTCACAGTTCTTGATTTAAATTCCCATCCGGGCCAGATATTTGTGTGCATGAATATGTCTGTGTGTCCTTAGTCTGCCTTTAAGGCATTGTAATACGGTGTACAACACATTGGCAATCCCCCTGGTATTGATAATGTCTATAGGCGACGGTAGTCACTTACCATCAGGAGACCCGTCTGCCTAGTTTCACTTGTGGCATCTAAATTCTAGGTGTAATTATCTGTTTAATTATGTATTTAAAATGTATGATATCAATTATCTGGTACCCTAAGTACAAGCTCTGCTTAGTTTGGGACATGGAAGAATAGAGCATGTCCCAGGATATTTTTTGTTTTTAGTGACATAAATATGTTTTCCCCAGGTATGTGTTATCAGGTGGTATGCAAGATTGGAACTACTTGCGCACCAACGACATGGAGTTGACCCTCGAGCTCGGCTGTCACAAGTTCCCACCGGCATCAGACCTGCCCACATACTGGGAGGACAATAAGGACGCCCTCATATCTTACATTGAAGAGGTGGGGGTTTTTAATTTATGCCCAGTTTTAGAAAGGGGGCTTAAAAGGACAAAAATGTTTTATGTTAATCTTGAGCATCACTTGTGGAACCAGGGGGGGCATAGAGCTCAAGTAAAAAGGGGTAAAAAGATTTTTCTTCACAATTTATTATTATATTAGGTCCACACCGGGGTCCATGGGTTCGTCCACAGCCACATCGGTCACCCGCTCCCCAACGTTACCATATCCGTGGAGGGAATACACCACGGGTTGCGGTCCGCACGAGACGGTGACTACTGGCGCCTCCTCGCTCCTGGCACTTACAATATCACTGCTAGCAAAGATGGGTGAGATGTAGTAGAGTTAATCTTATCTTTAAACCGAGGTTCCAACCGTGTTTTCGGCTTAACAATTGTCTTACGTGATCCGAACTACTCGGCCTTATTTCATTGAAATCGTTAAAAAAGAGGAATAGAGAAAAAGAGCTCTTATAGGAATTTTGATTGTTTTCGGCTTAATGATTGTCCTAGGTGACCCAAACTACTCGCCCAAATTTAATTAAAATCATAACTAGAGAAAAAAGAGTAATAGAGAAAAGGAAGTATTAGAAGAATTTTGGGTGATAGTTTTTTTTTTCTGTTAAGCGTCAAGATTAAGTTGCCGATATTGTCAGACTGTCCCAAATATATTTTGCTGAGTTACTTGTCGGTTTTTCTTGTGAACCGATTTAATCTTCTGGAGCGACCAACATACGTGCCCTTCTAGGGCCTAAACAGGCATTTACACAAAAGATAAACCGCCATAACATATTTTTTTCATATACTCCCCATTACACCCACTCAATAAACGGTAAAATCAAAATTGATTTTCTTTTTAAAGCTTCTTGGCTCCGTAATTTCCCTTTTGTTTCTTACTACTTTTATAAATCTGAAAGTTTGTTATGATGCGAGGAAGTTTTTGTTACTCTCACGTAAAAACTACTGAACGGATTTTAATGAAACTTGACACACAGGTAGATCATATCATGTTTTCCCAGGATAAAAATAAACATTTATATTTATCCTGGGAAAAGATGAAATCCGGTAACGCTGGTAAAACCGCGGCTAGCTAGTCAATCATAAGTGTATAATTTAAACATAATTTCTGTTCTAGATATGAATCCGTAACGGAATTGGTGACGGTGCCGGAAACAGGTTCTGTCAGCGTCAACTTCACTCTAATGGCCGACGATCCCCAACACTGGTCATCAGCCTACGACTTCCGGTGAGTCACACGAGATACGACCTTCTGCACTTCGCAATAATGACGATTCTGCTTTGACTTTGTACTTGTCTTTAGTTTCTTATTTAGCTTTTTGTGTTGTGTTTCTATATATGCTTAATTAAGGTGTCACAGTACATATGTAGGTTGAAAATTAGTTTTTGCAGATGAACCTTATCGTCAAGCAATTAGGTTAATTTTTCTATAACATTCTCAATCGCGATATAGGATATACTTCTATTGCGAAACTCGCTTATAAGTTTGACAGCGCTCTCTACTAGTGAAAGAGTTGAAGAGATATTTGAACAACATAAGTTAACATAACTATTTTTAGACCTATTATTATGCTCTGTGATATTATATCTATTTATGCTTCCTATATTATTGTCGTATAATAATAACAATGTTGTCCACTCTGGACTTAAAATGTTGTAAAAATATATATTGATATACAGGTGTCCGGCAAGTACGACAAACTTAAGGGGGAGATAGGCGGGTATTTTCGAGATATTTTGATATTTCTGACTTTGTAATTTTAGATATCAAATGTCATTTTTACTGATGTAATATTTGTAAATTTGGCAGGTGACACGCCCATCTATGCCCCCGTTAAGTTTAAAGTATGACTTACCGGAGACTGTATGTATTTTGATATTATTTAGTTCTCTCTTTATATTAATCCAGTAATCAGGTATCTAGGTGGTTTAATTTTTTTTTTAATATTTCCAGTGATTAATTATCATAAGTATTTTATGTATATTATATTTCTTTACGTACTTATATAATTATATATGCTACGATACTTAATATTAATAAATAATTTGCACGTATATATTGTATTGTTCATTGCACTAACTGTCTTATTTGACTAATCTATGTCTCCATGACTGCTTTTGGAAGAATACGAGTGGAATATATGAGTAGAGTAATGATATTAGTAGCAAGGACAGAATAGTTTTAACATTTAAAAGTTTACACACATGAAATGTATTTTCTTCCTAATATTATAAATTTCTATATGTATGTGTGTGTGACTGTGCGTGTATGTGTGTGTCACTCAGCTTCTCGATGAATTTCAATAATACTTGGTAAAGATATAGTTTATATATATTTTTTTTTTATGTCACAAGTGACAACGAGGCAGGCGGGTCACCTGATGGTAAGTGACTACCGTCGCCTATAGACATTGGCAATACCAGGGGATTGCTAATGTGTTGTACACCTTATTAAGGCGAACTGGCTCTCAAGTGCAAATGCCGGAACACACCAACAGGTGCTTGGCGACAGATTTTCAACTTGAGGGTGGTAGCCAGCCAGTCGAGTACTACAAAGTACCCTACCACCGTGCTGTGGTTTCCTCACGATGTTTTCCTTCACCGAAAGCTCAAGCTCATTGTAAGGATTCGAACCCACGACCTTCGCCGCGGTATCCGACGTCACTTACCACTGAGCTATCATCGCCTTAAAAATCTTATATCCTGGATTATAACATAGAATACATTTTATCTTGGGAAATCTAGGGTGCGACCGCTGGGTACAGCTAGTAAGTGAAACATATTCATGGTTTATTAGTGAGAGTAAGCGAGAGAGAGTAATACTCATTCGTAGATCACAAAATTGCCAGTACTCGTGGTTGGTTAAAGCACTGTCGCACAGGTCCTTCGATTCCCACCCAGGACGGACATTTGTGTGCCTGATAATGCCAGATTGACCTGAGTTGGAGTGTTGAAAAAGTAGTATAAATCCTTAATTAATGAACAGATTTAAATGAAATTTTGCACACTGTGCAGTTTGGTCCAACTTGAGAGATAAGATACTTTTATCCCAGAAAAAGATGAGTACCCACGGGGAAGCGGATGCTTGAAAATGAGTCGCCAAGCTTGAAAATGTGTCGCCAAGCACCTGTTGGTGTGTCCCGTCATTTGCAATTGAGAGCCAGTTGTCTTTAAGGCTTTTTAATAAGGTGTACAACACATTGGCAATCCCCGTATTGCTAATTGTCAGTCAATATCCCTATTATCAGATATCTGGTTTCCATAGTTCAATATCTGCTTAGTTGGGGATCAGAGGGCTTAAAATGCAAGAAATATTCGTTTAAAATTGTGATTATCCACATTAATAACGATATCTTGCAGACTATTAGACAACACGATCGGCACGCGGTACCACAAGCCGCTGGAAATGTACGCAGCCCTCGCCGACTTTGAGAACAACTACCCCAACATAGCTGAGTTCAGGGCTGGAGACAGTCTCCTTACCTCCAAGTTTCATCAGTTGAAGATTACCGATCAGGTATGAATAGAACTGTGGTTTTATTTAGTTTAAACCCATTAAGAGGGCTAAGAATAATGTCTTAACACTATTGATCTAAAGATTTTCATTACGTTTAGCAGAATGATGCCTTGGAAAGCTTCGTTAGTGCGATGTAGATTATTGTGGCGCCATCTATCTAGGAGTCGTGTGAACTATATCTATGTTGTAGATAGATGTCGCTACAATAGCTCAGTGATAGTGACGTCGGATACCGCGGCGAAGGTCGTGTGTTCGAATCCTACAATGAGCTTGACTTTCGGTGAAGGAAACATCGTGAGGAAACCATAGCGCGCTATGCTACCACCCTCAAGTTGAAAATCTGTTGCTAAGCATCTATCGGTGTGTTTCGGCAGCTGCATTTGAGAGCCAGTTCCCATCTAGGCTTTGTGTGCTATTTACGGCCACATCATCACTTACCATGGTGAGATTGCGGTCAAACTCAAGTTTATCCAAAGTAAAATATAGATACGGCGTAAATTTTTTCCAACCCCAGCAATCAAATTATATAATTTATCTCATAGGACGGTTCCCCAGAAGAGACCAAATTTCACATCGCTTTAATGAGCAGTCTATACGGCTCTGAGCCTCTCGGACAAGAAATGCTTCTAAACTTCGCGCGTCACATCGCCACTGCCTACACAATAGGCGAGCCTATCCACGTCAAATTGTTACAAAAATCCGTCATACACTTCATACCTAACTTAGACGTATTATACGACAAAGTAATAAAGCAATACGACGGCACCAACAAATGTGACATAGACCCAATAGAAGAGGAATTCGGTGACAGTCTTTACAGCTACCTAACTAAGAAAGATTTGAATCCGCTGTCTAATTATACAAGAGAGAAAGCGTTTATTGATCTGTTAAGCGCTGAGAAATACGATTTGGTGTTAGAACTTAGTTCGGGTACGGAAGATGTTTCGTACCCGGAGTTATCGAAGCACATTTATGAGCAGTTCGCTCGGGTGTACCAGGATAACAGGACTCCAAGCGATAAGTTCGAATGTTCGCCGACTAATGTTAATGTGGCTCATGGGGACTTGATAGATTTGCTCTGTGAAAGGTTCAATACACCCATAATATCTGTGGGGCTGAGTTGTTGTAAGATGCCCGTGGAAACTGAGATTGCATCGGTGTGGAGGAATAATTTGAAGGGGATCATGAAGTTCATGGAATTGGTTAATACGGGTAAGTTACTTAACTGTACATATATCTTAATCAGTCTCCCACGGTTTCACCCGTTTCCCATTTTTCCATTTTGAAATTTTTGCAACATAGCGTGATGTTATATAGCCGTGAAAAGTTTTAGTGGCCAATTTCACTAAAACAAGACCGGCCTTGTACGGACGAAAGTGAAAGTGACAATAAAACGTGACTATATAACATAAAAAAAAAAATTTAAATTAAGAAATGGCTCAAAAGTTTAGATACCAAGCCAGAAACCTTTAAAAAAAATGTATACTTCCACTGTAAGGGATTAGGAGAAAGAGTGGGGCGCTTCTTCGTGCATGGCAATATCTATAGAAGCCCTTCTAAATGGCCCTCTGGCTAAATGTAAAGTTGTTTCCAGGTGTGGTAGGGTACATAAAGAACCAGGAAGGTCTCCCGATGCGCGACGCGAGTGTTGCCATCACGGGCGTGGAGCGACAGTACCGCGTCACTCGCAACATGGCTCACTTCCACATGCTGCTGCCTCCCGGAGAGTACCACGTCATCGTGCGATGTCACAACTATAAGGATCAGGTTTGTTTACTTAAATAACAAATAAATAAATATCCTAGGTAATTTTTTCATACACAGCTATCTGATCCCAAAGTAAGCAGAGCTTGTAATATGGAAACCAGATGACTGATATACTACATATACAACTTTTTTTTGTAAATACATACTTAAATAGATAATTACACCCAGACTCAAGACAAACAGACATGTTCATGCACACAAATGTGTGTCCTGGATGGGAATCAAACCCACGACCTGCGGCGTGAAAGGTAGTGTGTTAACCAACCACGCCAACTGGCCCGTCTTGTCACAATACACACCAAAATTGACAATTATTTCAAGATCTGACGGCAGTGTGATGTCTTGGATTATTTGGTATCCACAGATGCTGACCTGGTTAGTGGTAGACGGGATTCTCAAGGAAAAGAACATAGTACTCACTAGAATCAACTCGGAAAGCTTGCCAGGGGGGCAGTTCGAAGAGTTGACCCTCGATGAAGACCCGAACGTTGTTTATGTCACTGGTAAATATGGTTTAATTAGATGCCTTCCCGCGACCCGTTCCATTGGAATTTTTGTTGTTTTGCGGTTAAAGAAATCCTGTTTTATTCTAGAACTAGCTGTCCCAAGGGATTTTATCTTTGCCCGGTATAAAAAGTATCCTTATCCCAGGATTTGTAAGTTTCATCACAATTGGCTAGTAGTTTCAGAGTTTAACCGTTTTCGCAGCGCACGCAACGGAAGCTCTCAAAGGGAATAAATTTTCCCCGTTTTTGCAACATTTTTCATTGATGCTCCGCTCCTATTTTAGTCCAGTCACTTAAGCATAAAAAAGGGGTTAACCTCGAAATTATAGATCATGATGTCAGATCTGTCAGTCAACATTCCTACATTATATTTTCCTTCTTAACATTTATAATATTAGTATAGATTGTGCCATTCACGAAGACGAATTTATATTTTGTTTTTTTTTTTTTTATATTCGATAGGCTTGTGTTTGACCACAATCTCACCATGGTAAGTGATGATGTGGCCGAAGATGGTAAGCACACAAAGCCTAGATGGGAACTGGCTCTCAAGTGCAGCTGTCGGAACACCGATAGGTGTTTGGCGACAGATTTTCAACTTGAGGGTGGTAGCCAGCCAGTCGGGTACTACAAAGTACCCTACCACCGTGCTATGGTTCTTCTTCTTCTTCTTTTTTCGTGCGGGCGTTTTCCGCAATTGGGCGACGGATTGCGCCCTTTTTGCGTCGGAGGGTGTTTGGCTGGGGTTACTCCAGCCATCCTATATCTTCAAGGAAGCCTGCCAGCGCCTTGACGTTGCCGACCGCCTCCCTGAGACTACCCGGGTTGCCCAGGTAGTTTGCCCGGCATTCGGCCACCCCACCGCATTCCAGCAGGACGTGGGCGGCTGTTTCTTCTGCCCTCATGCAAGCTCTGCACAGGGGGCTGTATGTGACACCTAGATTGAACAGATGTTTGTTAAAACTGCCGTGACCGGTTATAGCGCTAGTTACTAGTCGCAATCGTGGTTTGCTCAGTTGTAGGAGTGCTCTAGAGAGCCTTGTATTAAGTTGAGGCAAAGCTAGTTTGGTCTGCCTGCACTCCTCATGGTTGTTCCAGTAGTTTTGGTGGAGGTGATATGTGCGTTCACTTATCCTACTTTTAAACCAGCACTGTGGGAGAGGGAGAAAGGGTTCGGGTCCCACCGGTATTGACTCCGATCCTCTCCTTGCCAGTGAGTCAGCTGCGTCATTGCCTCTGTCTCCACTGTGTCCTTTGATCCATTGTATGGTTATGTTATTGTGGATGCCTACCAAATTTACGGCCTTTTGACACTCCACTACAAGACTAGATGTCACCTTAGTACGATCCAGTGCTTGTAGTACTGATTTGCTGTCTGAGAGAATGATAATGTTATGATCTGTTACCTTTCTTGTCGCTATTGCCTGAGCCGCCAGTAGGATCCCCATGCATTCAGCCTGGAAGACTGTGCTGTGGGATCCAAGGGGTTTGGCAATGTTGATGTTAAGGTCCTCCGAGAAGACGCCTGTACCAGTGCCTGCACTGGTTTTTGAGCCATCCGTGAATATTCTGAGTGATCTGTGGACCCGGCTAGGGTCGCCGCACTCGGACAGTTGAATTTTGAATCTTTTGTTAAAGATGTGGATTGGCGCCACCTTGTCACAGGGGGCGTCTATTAGGGGTGTGTTGTTCCAGTCTAGAAAAATACTGTTAAAGTGCTTGACTTTATCAAACCTGTTTAGTTTTAGAAATTTGAGTCTTAGAGCTGCTTGAGCCGCTTCTTGTTGGATGAATAAGTGGAGCGGCGGTAGATTTAGCATGGCTTCCATAGCCGCAGTCGGAGTGGTCCTCATGCAACCTGTGATTGCACAACATGCTAGTCTTTGGAAGCTTTGGAGTTTTTTGACGCAAGTTCCTAGTTTGGTTCTTGGCCACCATACAAGGGCTCCGTAGCTTAGCATTGGTCGTATTATTACCGTGTATAGCCATTTGAATATCTTGGGGGACAGACCCCAGCGTTTACCTACCATTTTGCGGCATTGCCACAGGACTATGCTGCTTTTTTTGGTTTTCTGGTCAATGTGGCTGCTCCAGTTGAGTTTACTGTCCAACGTTAGACCAAGGTACTTAACTTCACTTGATGTCTGTAAAGCGGATCCAAATAGTTCCGGTGGGTTGTAGTTACCCACATTACGCTTGTTAGTAAACATTACCATTTCTGTTTTTGTTGGATTCACGGTGAGGTCGTGCTCGACGCACCAGTTCTCCACCAGTTTCAGCGCCGCCTGTGTAGTATCACAGACTATGCTGGCCTGACGTCCGGTCATTAGGATGGTGATATCGTCTGCATAACCTACCGTGTAGAAGTATTTGGAGTTTAGCCTGGTCACAAGGTCATTTACCACGAGGTTCCACAGCAGCGGCGATAGTACGCCCCCCTGCGGACAGCCTCTAGCCACCAGTGCTCCCCTGCCGTCACCTCCAGCAACCTTTACCACTCTGTTACGTAGCATGTTGATTATCCAGTCGGTGAGAAGTGTAGGGACTTTATGTCTTACTAGCGCTAACTCTATACTGGTGAAATTTGTTCTGTCAAAAAGCTCCCTCAATATCAATGAAGGTGCCTAAACAGATTTGTTTATTTTCGATGGCCTCCTCGATTTTTCCTACCACCTGATGGAGTGCCGATTCTGTGGATTTGCCTGCACTGTATGCGTGCTGGTGTTTGTGAATAGGGGATTTGAATAAAGTTGTATCCCTAAGTTGTCTGTCGCATAGTCTTTCTAAGGTTTTTAGGACGAAAGACGTAAGACTGATGGGCCTGAAGGCTTTTGGATTTGTATAGTCTGCCTTACCTGGTTTGGGTATAAAGATTACTTTTACTTCTCTCCACGCTTGTGGAGTGTACCTGTAGGCCAGACATGCTTGAAAGATGACGGTCAGGTGAATAGCGATATTTTCCCCTCCCCATTGCAAAAGGGCAGGGAAAATGCCATCTGTGCCCGCTGATTTGAAAGGAGAGAAACTGTTGGTTGCCCATGTAATTTTTTCAGGTGTTACAATTTCACGAGCTAAACGCCCAGCATTCCTCTGTAGCTACATATACCTTGTCCTGTGTTTCTGATGTTTGCATGAAACGACAGTCCGGGAAATGTGTTTGGAGTAGGATATCATTGGCTTCACTGGCGGTTTTTGAAGTGGAGCCATCCGGTCGTCTCAGCTCCCCTATCTCAATGTTTCCCTGTTTCGCCAAGATTTTCCTTACCCTGTTTGCTTGAATGTTGGAAGCGATGTCCCCACTGAACTTCCTCCAGGACATCGTTCGCCAGTACCTTATACGTTTCTTGTATAGTGCTTTTGTTGTTTTATACACGTCCCAGTCGTTGTCCTCCCGGGTGTTAAAGGCTCGATTAAAAGTTCTTCCCACCCTTGCTCGAAGGCTTGTTAGCTCTGGGCCCCACCATGGGGTTTTACCATTACTAGGTTCCTTGGGGCATGAGAGAGGGCAAGACTGGTTGTAGCAGCTTATTAAGGTGTCATTAAAAAATTTTGCCTGTTTTTCTAGTTGCACGACGTCTTCTAACTTCGTGCAAGTGTTATTTGGCTTCAAACCCTCTGTAATCAGTTGTTTGTAGCGTTCTCGATTGGTTTTCCTAGGCTGCCTTCTAGGAGCAACCTGTGTTGTATGTACCATGATATTGAAACGGATCCACCGGTGATCCGAGCAGGAAGCTTCTTTTGATACATGCCATTCAGTTATTGTACTACCTGTGGAGGGTGTAGCTAAAGTGAGGTCGATTATGGTTCTACTACGTCTGCCGACGAAAGTTGGTTCACTACCTCTGTTTAATATTTCTAAATTTGTTGTTAGTAAGAAGTCAACAAGTTGTATACCTCTGTTGTTGTTTTGGTCCATACCCCAAAGTTGGTGGTGGGCATTGGAGTCCGTTGCAATGATCAGCTCGAGTGTGTTCCTCTCGCAGTGTCGGACCAGGCGTATGAGTTCATCCGGGGGCGCAGGCTCACCGTCCGGCATGTACGCTGTTGTAATTAGAAGTTCACGTTGCCTGGTGTCTTGTACAGTAAGCCTTATAGTGCATAAATCTCTGGAACAGAAATCCATTAGTGGCTGTGCATCAATATTTTTAGAAATGTAAATACAGGTTCTTACGTCGTTTGTGGTGGCACTCACCAGCTTACCTCCTAAATTGGAGAGTCCGCATATGGTCCCACCCCTGATCCACGGCTCCTGGATCAAGGCGACTGCTGTGTTGTTAACCTCCAACCACTTTCGAAGCTGAGCCGTTGCGGTGATACTGTGGTGGAGGTTGCTCTGGATGAACTGGGCTTTAGTAGAGGGTGGCATCTTGGCCATCCTCCTCGTTCAGCACCAGTTCGTTGAGGCCCAGGATTTCGTCCTCTAGGAGGAGTTCTACCCCGGGTTCCCCAGTTGAAGGACCTGCCTCGGTATCCTGGGATACCTTCGGGTCTGTCTCCGGCTTGGATGGCGTTGAAGTCACCCTCCCCAGATTAGCCGCCCCGTCGATGCCCCCCGGTCTGGTTGGGGGGACCTCGACGTAGCGGCCTCTGGCGTCCTTGAACTTCACATAGACCGATCCGAGGCGATAGCTCAGCCTGCGCTTCCTTGCCATTACCTCGGGGATCATGTCCTCAGGGACGCTGAGCGTTAGGAAGGTGGCTCCCACGTTCTCCTGCCTGTGCATGGCGTGGAGCAGCCAACGTTGTGCCTGTGCCCAAGGATTGGACATGTTGAGCCGCTTCCCCACCAGTACCCTATCGGTCTCCAAAGTTGGGAGCAGAATACCCACCCGCACCCTGCGAGGTATATCCTCAGGGTTGAGTACGACCAGGTCCTCCACCCCCTTGTAGGAGGCTATAGTGTGTTTTACCCACTGGACCGTAGCAACATCCTGGCACTGCAGTCTGAGGCAGCCCTCCAGGTATCGTGGTTTCCCACAGAACGCCGGTTTGGGGTTTGCCTTGTCGTCACAGAGCGCGCAGATGTCGTACTGGTCCAGCAGGTGTTCCTCGATCGTCGTCGCCACTTCCCGCGTGATGAACCTACTGGTTGTCTTGGTAATGGCGACTTCGATGTCTTCGTTGATGTTGCTTCCCGCTGCTGCCGCGTATGAAGGGGGTTTGGGTCCGCGAGATGGGCAGAGCTTCTGCTTCTTGGGCTCACCCTTCGGAGATATTGTCTCGTCAGGCCTTGCCCGTTTGGCATTGGCTCCACCTTTCCCACTTGCCTTGCCCTTTCTCAACGGCTCCTTGCCCGACTCCTTGCTAGGTCCCGGTTTGGCTTGTGGCCTCTCCGTTTCCCTGCAGGCACTCGAGCTTGGATTTGCAGCGGGTGTGGTTGTGGAGGGTGTGGTTACTCCCTCCTTGTTGGACTTCTTCTTCCTCTCCAGCTTGGCCTTGCGTCGCTGTTTCCTTGTGAGGGCCTTCCCAGGGGCGGACTGCGGCTCTCCATTGCCCTTTGCAGAGGTCTGGTTTGCCGTTGGTCTTCCCTGTTCCGATCCCCACGTGGCCCAGCACGCTTCGACGGCGGAAGAGGAGCATGCCTTGGGTCTCCCATCGGTTTCTTCCTTCGGCATGTTCTGTAAAGAAAGAAGCACTGGATCAGCAGTTCTCCAGTCCTTCTTGTGTTTATCCGATGAGATCGCGGTGTTATCCGCTTTCCCACCAGTGTTTTTGGACGACGAGATGGCAGTTTTACCCGCTTTCCCGTCGGGGGTGTTAAAAACAGACGAGATGGCAGTTTTACCCGCTTTCCCGTCGGGGGTGTTAAAAACAGACGAGATGGCAGTTTTACCCGCTTTCCCATGTGCTGTGTCTGAGCCTTCAGGTTTCCCCTCGGGCTTGTTTGTGATGTTCGTTTGTTTGGATTCCATTACTAGAAGTTTAAAAATTCATCCTTAGAGCTTCCCACCCTCCACGGAGCCCGCACAATCGGGAGTGCCAGATGGGCACTAGGACTACTTTCAGGATATAGTTAGGGTTAGTGAATGAGAGGGCGCGACCGCCGGTGCTCGGTATGTGTACCCGAACTAAGTAGCACATCCTCACTCCTTTGGCATGACCATCATCCTCGTACCGCCCCGGGCATCACTCCGTGACAGTACCTCCCCCCAACTCGCCACGACCCTCTGACGGGGCGTTTGACCGTTTCCCTCCACCCGGCTAGAATGAAGGGCTACCGTTTTGGCAGAAATCCGGACCAAAGGGGCGTGTTGCTTCCTAAGAGCCGCAGCTTCTTATTCCGCTCAACCTCCCAGGATTCCTTCATCCTCCCGCACGGCGCTCAACTGTGCAGGTCATGGCACAGGTAAAGCAAAAGTTAGTCTTCTTTGGCCGCCTTACTGTTTCCAAAGAAGAACCGAAGGCTAGCTTGCCTTAATAAACTACTTACATTATAATGTTAATATATAAAAATATAAAGAATATATATATATTTAAATACAATATACTATGTAAACTATAATATAAGGGGGTGGGGATACGCCTGGACTGTTTTAGTTGCGTCTGTATCATAGGGATTCAGAACTTAGAAACAGGCGGAGAACCACGTGAAGGATAACAGTCCGACTTGCCTTGAGGATCTACACGACTGTTGCGCTCACCCTCAAGACCTAAACCTCCGAAGCACCATGCGGGACAGCATGGTGCCACAAGCGAGTAAATCAGTCACGTCGTCTTACCAGAAGCGCAAATGACTGACCCCCACGCTCGCCCCCGTGCTATGGTTTCCTCACGATGTTTTCCTTCACCGAAAGCTCAAGCTCATTGTAGGATTCGAACCCACGACCTTCGCCGCGGCATTCGACGTCACTTACCACTGAGCTATCATCGCCTTGAATATTTTATTTAGGAAAAAAAAATTCTATAGGTTTTATAATACCCATTTTCCCTCAGGTCTAGCGCTCGACCGCGGCAGCAACCCACTTAAAGACACGAATATAACAGTCCGTCCGCTCGGCTCGAACTCACTCGTAACACACAACTCGAGCGACGAGCTCGGTCGGTTCGTACTGACGCTGCCTTTCACCTACAAGGGCAAGGAACTTGTCCTGGCAGCTGCTGCAGACGGGTACATCACTAAACAGAAGCATGTTGTGGTAAGTGCGCTGATCCTTATTTTACCCCTTATGGGTTGAATTTTTAAAATCTTTTTTTAACCCATTTAGGATTGAATTTTAAAATCCCGTTATTTTACCCCTTTAGGGTTTAATTAAAAAAAACATCTTATTTTACCCTCATTAAGGTTGAAATTTAAATGAAGCCCAATGTTTGCAATATAATATCTCAGCTGTTTACGCTGTGCTATGATATATCAGTCAGAAGAAAGAAGTATTATAATATGGAATAGATTATTAGGTACTATTTAAAAATGCAATTTATTGCGTATACAATTAAATATAATTATAAATTAGACACCATGTAACATGATGAAATATAAAATGATAAGTGTATATCGGAATAAGCCCAGTGTAGGATTCCTTAGTCAGTAAAATGTGTTTTTACTTGTGTTTGACTGCAATCTCACCATGGTAAGTGATGACGTAGCCGAAGGTGGTAAGCACACAAAGCCTAGATGGGAACTGGCTCTCAAGTGCAGCTGTCGCAACACACCAATAGATCCTTGGCGTCAGATTTTCAACTTAAGCCAGCCAGTCGGGTACTACAAAGTACCCTACCACCGTGCAATGGTTACCTCACGATGTTTTCCTTCACCGAAAGCTCAACCTCATTGAACCCACGACTTTTGCTGCGGTATCCGACGTCACTACCACTAAGCTATCATCGCCTCAAAAGTGATACAGTCTACCTCTTTAATTAAATTTATATACATATTTTTTCCTGAACAAAATAAAGTCCCTTAATGTAGGAAGTCTTTTGTTGAACCTATACCGTACTGTAATTGGAATAAGACTGTAAATTGAATATCTTGTAATATTTGTAGGTAAATAACAAAGAGAAGGTGACGCCGAACATACTGTTCAAGTTAGAGACAGATGATGACGTGTTCGGCATGCCGAGACTTGTTTTCGTCATGTTGGCGGGTGAGTGACAATAAATATTAATATCAGCTTTTAACAAAAAAATACATACATTATGGAATTTTGTAATGCCACCTGAAGGGAAAGTACTCTTAATACTGTAGATAGAAAATTTTACTCAAATAAAACATTCCTTTATTTTTGAAAAGAAACAAAACTGCATCCATAGATTTTCGAAAATTCGCTAGCCACACCCGGGAATCGAACCGACGAAAATGTGTAAAAATTATATCCTGTACTTTTATTGCATCTATCGTTAAGGCCAATCATAAGGATAAAATCTCTCTAACAGACTTTAAATGAAAGATAAACCATGAAATTTTTAATTATTTTAATTATTTACAAAAAATGGTACTGATTAGTTGCTCGAATTTATAAGTCCAGATTTCACGGTTTTCCTTTCATTTAATTTATCAAGTCTGTGAAATAAATATCTCGAAAATGGTGACACTTTTACAACGGTAATTTTTGTATGGTAGGTGCCGCGCGCACCTATCTCCCCCCTAAGTTTGAAGTACTACTTACCGGGCACTCTATATAGATGATGTATGAATTGCACATATAGCTATGTGTCTATAATTGTATGTAATGTTGTAGGAGTGGTGGGTGTATGCCTGGTGACGCTGGCCGCGTGGTGCTTCAGTTGTCGGGAGCGCACTCGCGACGCGCGCAGAGAGTATCTCTTCACACAGATACCGTCCGACGACAAGCGACCGCTCTGCGACGACACCAACTATGGTACTATAAAGAATCCAAATAAAAGCGATTCTTTCTATGATTTAATATCTTTATTTCTTTAATCTGTTGACTCGCGATATTAACCTGTCAAACAACTCGTCAACTCGCGCACAGTTTTCAAAATTTCAAAATTCGTGCCCAATTTTCAAGTAAATGTCATCGTCCCGATTGTCCCATTTGAGAATCAAGTGGTGCGGACTCTGAAACCCCGATTGTCCCAAGAAAGAACTGACAGGTTAAACTTTTTCAATACGTTTTTATATCTGACGGACGACACGTCTATTCCTGTCTCCGTACTCATTTCGAATCCATTTATAAATTTTCTTTTTAATAAAATTATTTAATCAAACCCAAAAAGAAGTACTAGTAGTCAGTACGAAGCACAGGCACTACAGTACATATTATCTATACTAATACTGGCAGACGTTGTCCTGCCCTGAAAATAAAGAACCCGATTCCAGCGCCACCTATTGTGAAACTAAACCACCTGTCAGTCCGATCTCGAGACATGTCAAAAAGTCGTTCTATACAAAATGTATGATAAAAAAAATCTTCATTATTCTTTTTTTTTTCGTGAATTTTTCGTATTTTTTAATCCTATGTCAGTCTCTTGGTTCTAAGCTACCTCCCCACCAATTTTCAGCCAAATCGGTTCAGCCGTTCTCGAGTTATAAATAGTGAAACTAACACGACTTTCTTTTATATATATATTGAAAGATTTTATTGTTTGTTTGCATTGAATAGGCTCCCGCGTTCCCTAGGGATTTATCCTTTCCCGGGATAAAAAGTATCCTGTGTGATGTATGGGATTTAGGTTGAATTTTGCTTGACTCAATGATTTGAATGAAAACTACGACCACTCTGTTTGATGATTTATTTGCGACTGATTGTATCCAACACTGTGTTATTCCAGTATATGATCTACCTGTGTGCCAAGTTTCATCAAAATCTATTCAGCCGTTTTTGCGTGAAAAAGTCACAAACATCCATCCAAACTCACATTTATAATATTAGTGGGATTAGACAGGGATATTGTTAATATTATTTTTATTTATAGAAATAGTACGCAAACCTTACTTCGATGAAGAAGAGCTGCCAATATCGGAGACAGATTCCGAAGAAGACATCGTGTTGCTGCGTTCCGATCGCGACTGAAGGCACTCAACCCTCGGATTACTTAACTTTGTTGCATTCAGTTTCAATTGAAAACAACCTCTAGCACTTACTAAATACCTTCGATTTTATTATGAATAAGGCCATAAATCAATAGAAATATAACAATGATAAAAATGCTTATAGTTGCAATGAAGTAGGTACTGCTATGCTGTAGAACATAAAAATATCAGATTTTTAAGATTGAATCTGATTGCAACAAGTTACGTAATAGATACTTTGATCTATATGTTGGTACACTTTTAGTGATATTAGTATGAATCGTCAATTACGTTTATTAAAGTAGTGAGGTTATTTGAAATCGGATTTATCTGAACGGTAAGAAGTTTTGAGTACGCGATGCTTGGTTATATTACTTTGAATATGACTAGCGAGT
The DNA here is from genome assembly GCA_951361185.1 of Ochropacha duplaris. Lineage (NCBI taxonomy): Eukaryota > Metazoa > Arthropoda > Insecta > Lepidoptera > Drepanidae > Ochropacha > Ochropacha duplaris. The sequence continues at coordinate 8,196,025 of OX592711.1, read as the reverse complement.
CGCTCTCGTGCTTAGGGGTTCCGTACAATAACAATTAACCAACTTAATATTGTTGTTTAGACCAATTTTTGAGGTCTAGCTTAACGGTCCTGAGCAAATTTTGTTGAAAAATAGCAGATTTCAATGATATTTTTTTTGTTTTTATGAAACTGTATTTGTATCAAAATAGTGTCTTACGTAGATATAAAGCTTTCGGGTTAGAACCAGAATAAAAAAACATTAAAATATGTTTCTTTTAATGTTTTATTATATTCGACAATAGTTATTATTATATTCCATAATAGACATAGTAAATTTAATTCGACAGTAAGACAATAAGCCTACCCCGTAAGGAGGCTTATTAGTTAGGGAACCCTAGAAAATTATCATCACATATTAAAACTTAATACCTTTCTAATAAATCCGATTATTTATTAACAATGATATTATTTCTAACATAATTAATTAAATAGGAAAGTCATGAATTTCATTTGAAATAAACTACAATTAAGGTTAATGAAGGACGTAAGCCTAGGAATAGATACTGTGATTGATTAAAAAATAATTTAAATAAAACACAATTTGTGCATGTTCATTGTAATGCCATTTACAAAATTATAATTTTAGAGAATTGTAGAGTTGTTTATGAATGAATACTTTTTGGAACATTTGCTAATTTAAAATTATGCTAGAATTTAATTACTGTTCTCTTTTTGAACTGTGGCATAGAGAAGTATAACTATGGCAATGCTTTTTACACATATTTAGAATAAAATTATAATATTTATATTTTTAATATTTATGAACTATTTTTACCCTCGCATTGTGTTATTTATTGAAAATTAGGATTATTAAAAATGTTTAGATCTCTTCCAGTTATATAACATTCAGTATTATTTAAGAAACGTTGGTATTGGTCTATTTAAAACATTCCACAATGCTATTGGGAACCTTATTTCAGTAGTGTTAAAGTATATTTTACTGATAATAAAAAAAATACTATGAATCAAAGCTAAGGACTGAAAATTATTTAGAACATTCCTCTTCTCTGAAATTCCTATTTAGATATACTATCTTTCTATTATTATGTATAAGTAAAATGGAAAATCTTTTTATTGCAGTTTTTAAATTATTCAAATATGTATGTGTATAATATGTAAACTCGTAAGCAATATTGAGAACTAATATAAATTAACGAATTTATTTTAATTATACTAATGTTGTGAACTGAATTAATTCACAATTAATAAAATATATTGGTGCTGTATGATGTGTATAGTAAGATTTTTGAAAAATTTACACGCAATTTATATTGTAGTATCCACATTGATATTGTAGACAATAAATAAATTAATATTAAATTAAGTGATTTTGATTTAAGTATATTATCCTTTTTAAACTAGATACAATCAATTGTTTTTTTTTGAGTGTGTTTTTTATACCACACGTGACAACGAAGCTGACGGGTCACCTGCTGGTAAGTGACTACCGTCGCCTATAGACATTAGCAGTACCAAGGGGATCGCCAATGTGTTGTACACCTTATTACAATGAATAAAGGCACCTGGCTCTCAAGTGTAACTGCCGGAAGACACACCAACTTGAGGGTGGTAGCCAGCCAGCCTACCATCGTGCTATGGTTTCGCACCGAAAGCTTAAGCCCATTGTAGGATTCGAACCCACGACCTTCGCCGCGGTATCCAACGTCACTACACTACCACTGAGGTATCATCATTTGTAGTTATGAAAGAATAATCTTCGAGACTCGATTAAACGTAGTGTTTTTATCCTCTTTGACTCGATTCTCGTGAAGAACGAACTATTTACACAGCTACAAGTTTGTACGGTAACTCTTTACCCGTTATATTACTCTCCTCTATGCCCTTGTCCCTCGTTGTGTGAGTCAGACTCGCACAGCCGTACAGCTAAAAGCGAAAAAGCTATATAAAAGAATACTAGTGAGGTGTCGTGGATCTCCCGAGTGAAGCAAAACGTAAGTAAAATCGAATAACACGATTATTGATTGATTGATGGGTCTTCAACAATACCATCATTGTTCCGAACAAACTTCATTCGGTCAGTTGATCTGTCATTACTGTCATTTATTGTCATCAAAAAAAATATATATCTGTCCCAAAAGTCAAGTGATGTTGTATTTTACTTCAATAACTCTTGATTTTGAATAAAAAATTAAACTTTGTCTTATTGAGTACAATGCCTGCAACTGATTTCACTAGAAGATAAGCAAGCTACGTTCATATTGCGAGAGATTCGCCGCTTGAAACTTTCAAATTGTGATGGAAAGGGTCCGAACGAATATCAGCGAAATGAGCCGCCGTGCCGGAGATGTTATGAGGCGAATCAACCGATTCACCGACGGGCCGATGACGAGAAAGAAGCTGGTAATCATCATTTTAGTTATTGTATTTCTGTTAATGTACGTGGGCCCGACATTGATGAACTGGTTTTTGAGTACAGACACATCGAGTGGTCACCAAAATGTTTGTCAGAAAAACTTTTTGGGCACATTTCAAGATGCCCTAAATGATTACGATGCGTACTTGAGGCACGAAACATCCGCTACTTTGTCAACTTTAGATCATAACTATGTGCCTTATATTGGGAATGGTCTACTTGGTTTGACATTAGAGCATGATTCTCATCTGAACATCAAATATGGTAGAACATTATCTCTACCTGTTTACTATCATCCTCTATACATTATAGATGATTATGAAGTAAAAGAGTTTACTGTAGCGGATTACAAAAAAGGTATTGTTAATAGATTTCAGTGCAGTAACACAGGACTACATGTATCTTATCAGTATTATGCACATAGAACTATACCTTCTCTTTTTGTACAAGAAATCTGGATAAATAACCCAACCAACAAAGGTAGGGAACTGCACATGTCTTCACCGAGAATATCTGACTGGCCAACATCAGTCAAACAAACTATTAAACTTCATCAAGGGGTTGACACTAAAGACTATGAAGTTGTGACGGGCATGATTCCTGTACCAGATAGTGAAAATGTCCTAGCCGTGGCTGTTGTATGCCGTAAAATGAGTGGTACTGTTAATGTAGAGGCTAGAGACGGTCTAGATTTACTAATTTTAACTACAGTTCAGTATAGTGATCCAATAAAAAAGGCAGATTATGCAAAGCACAAAGATATTGTTGAAAAAAAAGCAATAGCAGAAATGGAAAAAGTCATAGCAATGACTGGTGACAAAGCGGCTGTACGAAAATTGAAGGAAAATCATGCCAGAGTATGGCAAGGTCTATGGTATACAGGTTTCTATATTTCAGATTCAAAAGCTGAAGGAGTCATAAATGGTGACCGTATAAATGCTACAATATATACAATTCTATCACAAGTACGTAGCTTAGAACATGAGGAACATATAAAGCTGAAAACCAAATCAGACATACTAAGGTCTCTGACATACTCGGAAGGGTGTTATGAAGGACATTCAACATTGGATGCGTTTAACTTATGGAAACCATTAAACTCCCTGGAGAATTTGAATGCTGTTGCCAGTTTGTGGCTTCTGACTTTAGAGAAACAAGGTTGTCATAAACTTCTGAAAGCCGGCGCCAGTGGAGTGAACCAAGCAATGATTCTGAGTTTTGGTAGTTTACGTTTCAGTAATCAACATCTGGAGTATAACATTCACCCATCAAAGTTACATAGAGACTTCCTTTTCCGACGGCTCAATTACGGTAACATGACACATGTGAACATAAGTGTGATACTCCAAGAAGACAATAAGGCAGCTATATTTGTTGCGCTAGATCGCTCTGATAAGACTTACTATGCTTGCGATGCCGGATGCTTAGACTCTCCCGTACAATTGGGACCATATAGAAAATATTTCCCCGTTAAACTTACTGAGCCTTTGACTGCTATATTATATGTTACCGCTGATAAACAACACATGGAGGATTTAAGACATGCTATACATGTGAAGGAGGTTGTCGAAGCACCGGCGCACGAAAACCATGTGATAGCATTACATAAACATGGTCACAGTTTAGGGGGCTTAAACCCCTTTTTCTGGATCTCAATAATTGCCCTCATTGTGGTCTTCCATTTATTCTTATGCAGGATAATCATGAATGATTTCTGTGACAATAGTGGAGTCAGTTTTAGAAGAATCTATAATAAGCCCTGAACATGTATCCATTATGTTAAAATGCTGTCCACTGTAGCTTGGTGAAGTCAAGCATGCTTATTTGCACAAAATTGGTGTAATTACACGCTAAAATTGACCTTATGTACAAGCAAAACTGCCTAGAATAGCATAAGCTATTTATTTATTGGTGTATTATTTTGTGGCCAGGATAATGACTATTGATTTAGGTGATTGTGTTACAATGCAAACATTTGTTTGGGGCATTTGGGCAAATATTTGTATTATCGAAAGAGTGCGTCCGTTTCCTTGACTTGTCGAAAAGAATACATATAGTAAGGCTCATGAATTATTTATTTCACTTAACATTTAGTACCTTATCTATAATTATCGCAACAATTTATTGCTTTCCGATAACACTGAATCGAATCGCAGACGTGTTTCATTTTACGCCATTTTTTATTATTTCATGTAACTATTGTCAATATTATCACAATTCAATATTTAAGTAGAAATGAGCTTCGACATTAATATGTATTTATATTATTCAGAACAAGTTTGTTACAGTACTATATGTATATACTTACGCTAGTCAGATTTTACACTAATAGATTCTGGTTATCAATTAAAATTATGTCATATTCAATCGACATTAAGGTTGCTATTCCTCAAAAGGCTGTATTAAAGATTAGGGCAGATTTTACACTAATAGATTCTGGTTCTCAATTAAAATTATGTCATATTCAATCGACATTAAGGTTGCTATTCCTCAAAAGGCTGTATTAAAGATTAGGGAAACCTACATGCTTTTTCTGTCCTACTGTATACCTAATAATATTTATTTTTTTAATGAAAGGCTCATCCCTATCCAATGTTAGACTGTACATATAATTCTATATGTTAATATAGTTATGATTGTTAAGATTGTGGTGTATATTTTTGAAATTAAACACCATATATGTTTATCTAGTATATTTATTTTCAAAATACCTACCATGAAAAAAAAAAATAAGGAAAGAATTAATGAATCACATAATTTTGTTGTCGAATATTAACTCTTCACCATAAAGGGGAAAGCGATTCTTTATTGTATAAAAATAAAACAAAATATTAAATTGTCTATAAATATATTTACAAAATACAGTGTCTAAATATAACTTACAAGGCACGTATACACGGTAAACTCCGTAACATTTCATTACAATCACATCTCCAGCGTTTACTTACTAAAGGCAAATACAACATGAACAATTACTCAAACAGAGCATTACAAATAGGTTATGCAAAAATATACCTTACGCTAATGCTGCAAGTTTAAAATTGCAGTACAGTACTAACAAAGATATTTCGAGCGTTTTGAATTTATATAGACTATTTGAAAAATCGCTCTTATTTAATATACTTTATAGGCACATTTTCAACAAAATCCCCAAAGACTAGAAGTTAACTAATCTGTGGGGCTATTACGTAACTTGTTTCTATCGTCAAAACGGTTTATTAAAACAGTTTTTTGCATGTACAATGATGGAATAAAAACGTTCGTCGATTTTCAAATTGATTCGTTCAACGTATCGCGAGCACATATTACCTTTTGAAACTATGTTACAGAATAGACTCGAGTTAGAGAAAATAACGTTTAACTCTTCGTTAATAAAGCTCAAAATTATTTAGATCAAAGTTCTTTGACTGTTAACTTGTCAACAAGATTATTATGTTTGATAAACTAAAACCTTCTTGTTGGTTCAACCTGCCATTATTATTTCAGTTAAAACTATTGTCAAGCGGTCAATGTCATCATTGCAAAATATCATAATTGATTCTTGCAGTACCTAACCTACTAGTGCAAGCGAAAAGCGACTCTAAGGTGACGAACCTTTTCATTCTGTGACTGTACATGCATGCATAATATACAAACAGTAGTTCATTGCGAATAGAACCATTGTAATATTTCCATTGATTTAGAGGCTATTTTCAAGATTGAAACAAGTTACGTAATAGCCCTACGGTCCTTAAGATCCGCTTAAATGAGCTAGTAGGTCCTTGTGATAGTTTTTGAATACTTTTGAACAATCATATCAGCAGGGTACATGCTAACGTAATTACTGATCTAATGAGCCTGAGAATAAGGTCGCATTTTCAAACATTCTAAAAAGTATATCCACCTTTTCAAAGTTGTATTTGACATTAGAAAGAAACATCAAATTATCACCACACGCAACTTATTTATATGAGGACATTTCACTAAAATATACTACAGTGATTCAATATCTCGTGTACTTTTCGTTAAAACAGTTCATTACAATTTGTAACTTAAATATGGTATAACAAAGTTTAGAATAGGTTAGCAAATTCACTGGGTTTCATGGATTATGGCCTAGTGACAAACGAAACTGGACTTAAAACTCATAACAATATACAGGGTGTCCGGTAAGTAGTACGACAAACTAAAGGGGGAGATAGGTGGGCAGGTCTCCTACCAAATATACAAAAATTACCTTTAAAAATTAAACCATTTTCCAGATATTTCGATATTTCTGAACTTTAAATATCTCGAAAATGTTGACTCTTTTATTAAGGCCATTTTTGTATATTAGGTAGGTGACCCAACCACCTATTTTCCCCTTACTACTTACCGGACACCCTGTAAATGAAATTGTAATACCATAAGCTCTAATTTCCAAATACACCCAACGACACAAAATAGAACCTTATGACAAAGGCGTTATGACCACAATCGATTAAATAACTATACATGACTTACACATTAAATATACGAAGGTACGTTATAGAATGGTCTGGTTACATTTGAACTGGATTGACACATTTATCTAAGAGTGAAAAATGTAACTAAATTAATAAATGGATTCTACATTAGGGGCCATCCATAAATTACGTTACACGAATTAAATGATTTTTAGACCCCTCCCCCGTCCTTGTCTCAGCTGGTTACATTTGTGAGACTCCCCCCTCCCTAGATTTTGCAAATTTTAATCTATAAATTATTAAATGAAAAATATGTTATGAAAGATACAATCTTAATCATGTTCAGTCCATTGACTTTCAACCCACACCTTTAAATATTAGATTTCGAAATGTGACGTCACGAAACTGCGGTTCCCTCCCACCTCTTGTCACACAATGTCACACTTCGTCGACCCCCTCACCACCTCTTTCCGTATGACGTAATTTATGGATGGCCCATTATGTTCGTAAACGCACCCTAAGGCTGGTTTTCCACCAGAGATGGGCTATGCTACGTTCCTATGGAACGTTTCATATCCACTAATCATCATTGGTCCACAGTGGAAACGGGTTCTAATAAGCCATGTTTTTTTATATGAAATGGTCACAGTTTTCACATCATAGCTGCATATCTTTGGTGGAAAAGCAGTCTAAGGTATTAGTAAAAAATATTTAAAAAAAAACCTAAAAAAACTCGTACAAAGTCTAACCAGATCTTGATTAGGATGTGTTCCTTAAGTCCTAGTTTTGTTAACATTTTGCAATAAAAAAAAAAACTAAAAAGTGGCCAATAATATTTCAGAGATCAGTAATATTTTTTATGAAAAGCGTTTTCAATATTTCTATATTAATTTTGTTTAAGGCACCATTTTTATTTACAAAACATTCCAGCAGGAACACAAGCTTAAAAATACATAGAAAAAAATATAAATATACAATTAATTTGTATAATTTAATACCTGCTCATATAAATAATAGTGGCGATTTTATACTTAATTTGCATCTCGTTCGCACGATATCTCGAATAAAAGAGAGGTAAATAGTATCGCTGATTTATAATTTCATTTTATTTTACGGTTTGTTACCTAATAATATTCGTAAAAAATAAACTTTATTATGCAGAAAGATTATTGAAACTGTATTTTGGCTACATTTCCTAAAAAGTATCTATAAAATTAATTAAAATGTCAGTTGCAGTAAAATTTTTGACAACTAAAATGGCGGACATAATATGTCAAAAATTATTGAATTCTTTAGATATTTGCGGCGGTTATTGATGTGAAATTAAACCCGATAACCCAAGAAACTTTGAAATAACCTTGTGCATTCATACACTTTTAATAAAATTACTTGTACTGAAACCACCTTAAAATAGTTTCAAGCAAATATTTTATTCTTGTTTTCATTGTTAATTATTATTGGATTATTAAAGCATGTTTTTTTTTAAAGTTAAGATTTGTTAAAAGATACGATGTATATCACTTAAAATTCCATAGTAATTGCCATACTTAACAAGATCAATTAATAAATTATTTAAGACTAGCTTTGCGCCCCGCGGTTTCACCCGCGAATTAAAATAAAATATATCCCATGTTACTCACTCATAATGTAATTTACTGTAAGTGAAAGAATTTTTAAAATTGGTTGAGTATTTTTGAGTTTATCCATTACAAACAGACATACAAAAAATCTAATCTCTCTCTTATAATATTAGTGTATATGATCCGTCTTTGTTATAGAATAGCTTTAGAAAGGGACATGAAAGTGCGATGTTTAATAATTTTCTAACTAATAACTGACTGCAATTTTGGTAGACCTTTGCTCACCATCAGAAAACCCATTCCAGGTAAGTGATATGCTTCTAGATAAAGTATTCGGACGAACAAACAACTTATAACTAATTTGTATTGTCATTTAAATCACCTATTTTGTGCGAAATTTGTGATACAAATTGTCAATTGTTTTACCTGAAAAATAATATGATACGTTAATAATAATTACAGTCGCATCCACACACATGTTTATCAGTGAGACAATTTTTTTTTCTGTATAAGCTTGTGATGTGGCCGAAGGTGGTAAGCACACAAAGCCTGGCGGGAACTGGCTCTCAAGTGCAGCTGTCGGAAGACACCGATAGGTGCTTGGCGATAGATTTTCAACTTGAAGGTGGTAGCCAGCCTGTCGGGTAGTACAAAGTACCCTACCACCGTGCTATGGTTTCCTCACGATGTTTTGCACGCTGTATGAAGCGAGCGATGAATCATTATTAGCATCACTTGCTAAATTCACACGCGAACGTGAATTCGTGAAACAGATAAATTTAGTATTCCCGTGGTTGAGACGGAGAGTGCACGCGGCCGGCCGCTGACGTATGAAGCGAGCGATGAATTCGCTTCACACTTCGTAGAATTTAGCAACTACATTTAATTTGTGAATGCTAATTAATGCATTACTACCACTGAGCTATCATTGCCTTAACCTTCGCCTGCTTGTCAACCTAATGACATAAAAAGAAAGTACTCACTCAAAGCTCCTCATAGAAAGCCACTCTGGTCTTAGTGGAGCCCTGCTTCAGTTTCCTGAGCGTGGAGTACTTGTTGTCTCCGGCCTTGGCCTGGGCTTCGTGCAGTCTGTCTAGAGCGGCCGCCGTGGGAGTCTCCACGCGAAGTACTGAGAATTCGCATCTCAACTCATCTAATTGTTGCTGAAGGTGTTTGGATTTCGCTAGGTATTCCACTCTGTAAACCAAGAATTATCACAAATTTATAAAAAAAAAAAAAACTAATCCAGAACTAAGCAGAGCTTGTGCTATGGAAACCAGATAACTGATAACTGCATAATACTCTTTTTTGTCCATTAAGTTGGACGGTCCACCTGATGGTAAGTGATCAACGCCACCTAGGGAGAGTTCAAGTATTACGTAACGCAATTTTTGAAGATTTTTGGCCCCCTCCTCCCCCCATGTAACGCGCCACAAAGTTTCTCTGTAAAACATCGTGAGGAAACACGAAAACATCGAGAGGAAACCACTGTAGTACTCGACTGACTGCCTGATTGTAGTAAGGTGTACAACACATTGGCAAGCCCCCTGGTATTGCTAATGTCTATCTATAGGCGACAGTAGTCACTTACCATCAGGTGAAATGCCTGCCTGGTTCTCACCTGTGGTATAAAAAAACAACAGGAATTGAATCCAAGACCCGTGGCTTGATCTAACCACGACAACCAGCCCGTCAAATATATGTTCCTCACCTCTCCTTCTCTATCTCCAAGGATAACCGGTGTATGTGAGGATCGGAGTCATCGGGCACTAGTTGGTAAGAGTTGAGATCTGACTCCGCCGCTGTGGTGACGCCGTTCTGTAGGCCTTCGCCCCCCAACTCCGCTGGCAAGGAACACGTTGATGGGAACAAACTTGATGGCACTGTTGATGACTGTAACAATTGAGTTTGGATTTGAAAAACACATATACACGAGTACGTCAAATCGAGTACGAGTCCGCATCGCACGTTAACATCTTTAAATCGGAAATTAATTGACGTATCGAAGTAATTCTTTCACTTGTATTTTTTATTTTTGACACAGAATATGGAAAGCTAATATTCAAAATTAGTTAACATTCTTCATTGCGCGGGTCACCTACCAAATACACAAAAATTTGCTCAGTAAAAAGATCATCATTTTCGAGATATTTCTGATATTTATGTATTGATTTAAAAAAATTAAGACATCAAATATCTCTAAAATGGTGACACCTTTAGTAAGGTCATTATTGTATATTTGGTAGGTGACCCGCGCATATATCTCATCTCTCTCTAAGTTTGTCGTAATACTTAACGGAAACCCTGTTGTATATATAAAAAAAATACTCTGTTTTATCTGCTTAGTTTTCACGAATTGATTTATATATTCTAAGGCGACGATAGCTCAGTGGTAGTGACATCGGATACCGCGGCGAAAGTCGTAGCTTCGAATCCAATGAGTTTGAGCTTTCTGTGAAGGCAAACATCGTGAGGAAACCATAGCACGGTGATAGGGTACTTTGTAGTACCCGACTGGCTGGCTACCACCCTCAAGTTGAAAATCTGTCGTCAAGCACCTATTGATGTGTTCCGACAGCTGCACTTGAGAACCAGTTCACATCTAGGCTTTGTGTGCTTACCACCTTCGGCCACATCATCACTTACCATGTTGAGATTGTGGTCAAACACAAGCTTATACAGAAAAAAAAAAGATAACATATAATTTGTCACAGTTTTTATACCGTATGCTAGTGTTTTGGTTAACTTATACAATGATATTCAAATTAACCTTTTCCCAATCACTTTGGTGTCTGCAATCAGTCTCGTAATAGTCGATATCGTTCTGTAGTTGTGTGGGCTGAGACGATCGGTTCCCTGACGACATCTCATACACACTCATTATGTTCTTCTCAGAGTTTTCTGGCCGTCTGTATAGCATCTGTAATTAGACAAATGTTACTTAATAATTAATATTTGTTACTGTTTCACGCAAAAACTACTGGAAGGATGTTGATTTCTTGCCGGAGTCTTCTCAGTTTAAGTGTATTCCGAGCTGGTGGTAGAGTCAATTGTAACTTTCATAAGTGCATTACCAGGGCCTAAACTGAATAAATGAGTTTTTGATTTGATTTTGATGAAACTTGGCACTCAGATCATCATCGTGGAATAAAATAGGATGCTTTTTATTCCGGGAAAAGATAAGATCTCTTGGGAACGCAGGAGAAGCAAGTTGTTTCAACTCAAATTATCTATTGATAAGTGCTTGGGGTTCTTGCAGAAAACTAAAACATGATAAATTAAAATCTATGCAAAAAGAAAATAATAATAACTACATTTAATTACCTACTAACAAAAATTTATAAACCTAACATAGAATTTAACACTTTTTCTTTTGAAAGCTGTAAAGAATTAAAAGGCAATTATTTTATTTATTACTAGTGGACCCGGCAGACGTTGTCCTGCCCTGAAATTAAAACAAAACTTAGAACCCGATTCCAGCGCCATCTACCGGGTCCAATTTTGTTTTCACCCATTGAAATACACACACAAAATTTCATCCAAATCGGTCCTGTTACCATACTCCTCCGAAACGGCTTGACCGATTACTCAAATTACTAAAATGGCTATTAAAAAATAAGGGTTGATCGTAGAAGGGTGAAAATTGGGGATTGTATGTATTTTTGTATGTTGTATCATAAAAAAATAGAAATTAGAAATTTTGTCTCAAAAATAAAAATAAAAATTTGGGGTGGACTACCCCTAACATTTAGGGGGATGAAAAATAGATGTTGGCCGATTCTCATAGATACCGGATAAGCACAAAAAATTTCATCAAAATCGGTTAAGCCGTTTCGGAGGAGTATGGCAACGAAAACTGTGACACGAGAATTTTATATATTAGATTAAGTGCTTGGAAAAGTCTATTTAAATATAAAGGATTTTCATAGAACACGATTCAACTTACAGGAGGCAATGAGCCATTAGAAGTCCTGGTGAGGAAGTTGAGTAGTTTCTCTTTGGCTTGTTTCTCCGCTAACCTGGCGGCTACTAACTCCGCCTTCAGTCTCTCCGCTTCAGCAGCTCGCTTCTCCGACTCCTCGACTAGACGCGCCGTCAGGTACTCCGCCTCGCGAGTCTTACGTTCTAGCTGTACCTGTGCAATACGATATAATAGTCAAAGTCAAAACCATTTATTCAGTTTTGGCCCTAGGATGGCACTTATGAAGGTCGAATTACAGAAGTTACCACCGGTTCGGAAGTCAGCCTTCAACTGAGAAGAACCGGCAAGAAACTTAGCAAGGTTACACTTTTTAAATATTTTTGGACCATCTGACTATATTGGCATGTTTTTCAATTGAAATGTTTAACAACGGAATATCCTACATGTAATATTAGTTATTATTAGTTCGTTAAGCTATCTGGTTTCCACAGCACTAGCTCCGTTTGTTTGGGATCAGATAGCCGTGTGTTACAAATTACCCAGTATAATTATTACTATTTCTCAAATGTGTTTCTGTGGCAACACCATATCTCATTTAATTTTTCATTGAAATTAATGATTCAAACTAAAGCTTATGATAAAAAGTGTACAAATAGCGTAAAATGAACATTTAAGTAAAAAAAATTAAGAAGCGCCATCTATTATCAATCTATTAAATTAACATGACAGCTGTTAGTTAGATTTAAAGGCGCCATCTATCAACAATTGGTTACCAACACATTATATTACTATTCACTGTTTCAGAATACTGTACGAAATATGCACAAGGGTCTGCACAATAACCTATCTCTCTTTATTACCTTTTCCTCCTCAGTCTTAATGGCAGAGAGCCGCAACCTAGCGTTGTCTCGCTCTGCGTCAGCTGCCTTCTGCGCCAGTAGCGACGCTTCCTCTTCCGCCACTCGACCTTTCTCTGCTAGCAGCTCTGCAGTTTCTTCTGATCGACGCTATAACGTATGCAAGAGTAATTATTAGCCCTTGCTGGAAAAGATTGCAATGGAACCAAAAACGCGAAAAATATTATGATTGAATACGTTTTCTCCATGCATCTACCCCTGCTATTGTTTTAATGACTTAAACACAAAAATTTATGGTGAAGATTATATGATTAATGATGAAGGATATAAGGGTTAAAGATTTTTCTACCTATGTCAATATTTAGTCTCATAATAAATATAAAGTTACTAAACTCTGCTGCTATATTCCTTGTTTGATATTGTGTTTTCAATAAAGCTTTTGATACAGTAACTCTAAAAAAATTTAATTTAAAAGCTGAATTGGTTCTAGTTAACTATAATAAATTATACAAACAATATAACTATAGGTCCAGTTAAACTCTACAGAGTTGAAGACGGGATTAATAGCTGAAAGATTTCTATAGCAAGGAATAAATATCATTTGGAATTCTACAGGGTATCATTCTTGGTCCGATACTATTTTAATTTTTACATGACCGTTTAATTTTTTTTTGGTTTTGACTTCTCATGAACGCTTCTGCAGGGACTTTTATAGACAATGTGTAAACTCACCAATGCTTCGTTGGCTAGTCGAATTTCCTCCTGATATTGTAGCAAACGTTGTTCCATAGCGGCGCGCTCTCGCTCGGCCGCCTCACGCAGTTGCTTCTCACGAGACAACTTGTTGCGTTCGATTTGACGACGCTACCAATAAATTACTGTATGAATAGTGTTTAAATTGTTCATTATTAGAGATTTTTTATGACCTTGAAATCACTTGCTGTTCCCACGGCAATACCGATTATGTATTAAATTGATATTCGGAGATATGATTTCTTTTTCCTTTATTTGGTGTTATCTATCAGTTTACTTTAATTGAAAATATGAGAATTTAAATTTTATGATCATATTATTCGGTTAGTAGTTTCATCAAAAAAATGTATAGCAATGGTTTGATATCTATAATGGACTTAATATAACTTATAACTTTCAGTGAAAGAAATCGTGATGAAATAAAGTTGAGTTACACTACAAAACTATGTCTTATTTGTACATTATTATTTATTAGTAATCAAGTAACCAAGATTATGATTACAGATTAATAATCTGTAATCTCTTGTATGATTACTTTTTTTTATTACTTAAGGTAATCTGTAATCATGATTAAAGATTACACAATGTAATCGTAATCTGTAATCATTAATCTGATTGCATTTTGCCCAACACTGCCTGCGAGTGAAAGGCTACATCAAAAATAAAACAATAGGCCTAGTACTATCGTGCGCGAGTGTACCCACCCATGTGCAAACATACCCCCTCCACATGTTTCCAGCGTTCTTTTTACATGACGCGACCTGTACCATACAATTTAAATTCTATAAAGGGGTACATGTCATTTTGGTTAGGTATTGTGATCTAAAAGGGCATTAACAGGTCGCATTAAAATATTGTACAACGGAAAAAGACACAATAATATTTCTTTACTAATTTGAAAAGAACAACAAACCAAATTTTTACGTTTCTAAATTAGGGGGTATTAGAGATTGAACGCTGTAAGTCTGTTAGCCACAACATCGTACTATGACAGCGCTCAACCAACAAATATTCTGTAGGATTATTGATAATGATCTATCCGCAGTATTCTACATACACGTATAAGCCGGTGTTACCTGTTTTTCTTCCTTAGCTTGCGCCTTCATTTGCTGCACTTCCATTGTATCTGGTTTCCGTCTCCTCATGTACAAATCGTGGTTGCCGATACATAAGTCTAGTATCTATGGAATAATCATAGATATGTATTAGTCCTTTTTACCCGACTGCCGAAGGAGGGTAATGTTTTTCGAGCACATGTATGTTTGAATGTCTAATTCTTTAGCACGCTCTATAGCCTAAACCTTTTGACAGATTTCCTTTGAACATCTAATGTGTTAAACAAGTATACATATTAATCAGGGTGACAGTGGAAAAATAAATTCCTTAAAAATTACTAAAGTAACACAATTACTTAAAAATATATGTATTACTCACCAACTTATTCATCCCCTTAGGTGAGAAAAATATAAAATTATTGACGGATTTATCAACGAATTTGATGACAAATTTCTTATCGTCGAAGGATATGTGCTTGATCTCCGACCAGGGGAACGTCGTTTTGGGCGTCAACTTGTTGTCCTTCTCGTAAATGTTCAGCCCTAATGCTGTCACGCCTAAGTACAGCTCTGTGTCTTTTTTGTTCTGTAATATAAAAAAAACTACTGGTGAATCCTACTAATATTATAAATGTGAAAGTTTGTATGTTTCTTGCTTAATCGCGCAAAAACGGCTGAACAGATTTTACGGGCGGAAAACAAGTCTTAAGTAACTAGTAACCATGTTATATTGTTCATAGTGAGTGAATCTTATATGTCAATTGAATTGTCTTGGCGGAGCACTACCGTCTGGAGTCCCAACCGTGCGTTTTTTTTTAAGAGAAACATCTTTCTTCTTGCTTTCCTGCAATCTGTGGGAGTAATTTCGTGAAAAGGGACGGAATTGCGTAACAGGAAGCCGGTTTCTCAGATAGATGTGTAATTTTATTTCCTCTTTTAGTGCAGGCAAAATGTTTTAGCCCATACAGCCCCAAACTCATTTATTGACCAATGGTAGAGTTTCTGTCAGATGGTACCAACCAAACCATTTTCCGAGAGGTACTAGCTTTCCCCCGAGTTCCCGAGGAATCATATCATTTCCCGGGACAAAGATCCTATGTTTTGTTCCAGGATTTAATCTATCTATGTGAAAAGTTTCATCAAAATACGTTCACCATTTTTCGCATAAAAGAGTAAAACTTTCACATTTATAATATTAAGGTTTGAGTAATAGATTTTGGTTAAGGAATGGTAACTTACTTTAATTGCGAAATAGTTGACTCCATACATATCCAGGTCTTGTGCTATCTTCAGGTATTCCATCTCAGCCTCGTCCCGCGACATGCCTTTGTGGTCCGCGTACCTTAAACGTACATCAAAAGTCGTGGGTTCGATTTGAGGACGTAAATATATATTTGTGTAGGTATGTATTAAAAAAAAGTTGTAGGTATATCAGATAGGGATTTTAAGTTTTCGTATTCGGATGTTTTTTTAATCGCAAAACAACTATGAATACTTGTGTCATCGGATGCAAAAAAATCATTAAAAAGTAAATATTATAGAATTTCCACCACTCAAAAATGAGCGTGTCATTTAAAAAAAAAACAGAAATATAGACATATCTCGAAAATGGTGACACTTTTACTGAGGTCATTTTTGTATATGTTGGAAGGTGACCAGCCCACCTATCTTTTAAGTTTGTAGTACCGGACACCCTGTAAATGTATATAAAAACTAGTTTGTTAATGTAGTATATTATTTAAAGGGTAATGTAGGTACCATATCTTGATGCGTTCCTCCCACATCTCAGGCGTCATCTGGTACTGGTCAATGACTCGCTGAGGCAGCAAGTCCTCGCTGGCGAGCATGCCCGGTTTGTACACGCTCTCGTCGTAGTCACCGTACTGTATTACAACCAAGGTTTAATTGAAACCATTTAATTGAAATACAAATACGTATTTGTTACTTGTATTTCAATTACTTGTAATTTGTAATTCGTATTTCAAATACCTGACGCCGAGGTATTTTGTAGTTAGTATTTCAAATACTTATGGCTTCAAAATACATTACATTAATACATTTAACTATGTTTGTGCTCATCAGAAGTATTGTTTGCAGGTTTTATTCATTCTCAACCAATCATGAAAGGAAACTCTGGTTTTACTGATTAATCTTTTACTCTGCTTTTTAGCCCATGCTGGGATGATTACTTTTTATTCTTAATAGTTTTTTGTATTTCAAATAAAATAGCAAAAAGTATTTTATACAGTATTTTGTATTTTATATTTCAAATACATTGCTTACAGATATTTTGTATTTTAAATATTTGAGAGTGAGATAGTATTTTGTAATTTGTTTTCAATTAAAGCAAAGCATGTATTTATCCCAGCCCTGATTACAACAATCAAACAAAACAATACTCTACAAGGGTCAATATGAAGTAGTTATTTCTAAAACTGCGTGAATTTTATCTTTTTATTGTTGTACCTAGTTAACTTTTAGGATAAGCTTGTGTTTGACCACAATCTCACAAAGCCTAGATGGGAACTTTCTCTCAAGTGCAACTGTCGGAACACACCCATAGGTGTTTGGCCCTATGGGCATCACTGCCCTATTCTTACCTTAGCCTGAACAGCATAACTGGCTAACAGGACAGACGCTTCAGGCGGACAGTATATATCCATGCTGAGTATAGCCTGCTTCACTTGCAGGAACAGCAGGTGCTGCGTCACCTCTTGGATCAGTTCCTCGGCCACATCCTCAGGGTATAATTTGCAGAGGAGCATGAATGGTGTGCCAGGCATTTGGGAAACGCATTGGTCTTGTACTGAAATGGAAAAAGGGTTATGTATGTATATTTTTTTTAATTCTGGATCAGCTTGTGCTTGACCGCAATCTCACCAAGGAAAGTGATGATGTGACCGAAGGTGGTAAGCACACAAAGCCTAGATGGGAACTGGCTCTCAAGTGCAGCTGTCGAAACACACCAATAGGTGCTTGGCGACAGATTTTCAACTTGAGGGTGGTAGCCAGCCAGTCGGGTACGTATAAAGTACCCTATCACGTGATATGGTTTTCTCATGATCTTCACAAAAGCTCAAGCTCATTGTAGGATTCAAACCACGACCTTCGCCGCGGTATCCGACGTCACTACAACTGAGCTATCATCGCCTTAAAAGATTCTGTGCTTTGTGTTTAAAAGTATATGTTTACTTTCTATAATTTAAACCTCAGTACCAAGTAGTACCTCTCTTATCCAGCTTCAGCCAACTTATGAAGTGTTTCGTATCTTCGAACTGTAGCCCAAAGAACCAGGTCTCCCTCAAACCTATAGTCCTGCATACTAGATCGAACAGATCTCTCCCAGTAGCCCGCCACTGTAACAAACAAACATTACCTCGTTACCAAGGTCACGGGATATATACGGGGGGGTCTGCAATATGTAAATGGTCACGTTGGGACAATCTCTCTTTCTAACCCTACTTATCCTGAATGAAAGAAAGAGAAGTTGTCCCAATGTAGTTGTTATCTTACTCTTTTTCGCAATTGATAGGTATTTGATTCAGATAGGTATGGAGAGCTTCCTATCCAGGTAGTATACATAATTCTTGGACGTAACATATTATTTAACCATAGTTATTTTTTTATTATAAACAAATTTACCGCCCACGATCCCGAAGGATCTTATCTTTCCTGGGATGTAAAGTATCATATGTTTTATTCCACAATATGATCCACCTACTTATATGTTAAGACTCATCAAAATGTGTTCAGCCATTTTTGCGTTCACATTAATAATATTAGTAGGATGATAAAAGTGTGTAGTATAATAGAAGTTTAGATAGTTGTTTTTATGGTCTGTATTAAAATCTGTACAAATACAAAAATTTACTCAAATGCTGTTTTCCTTCCCCAAGCATTCAATCAAATTCAATATAGTTGCTGGTGACCTAATCCCTTGACTTCACAATGGGATAGTAGTCCCAAAAGTACTTTACAGAATTCTAGTAAGAAATAAACCTGGCACATTTTTCACCATTTGATCCTCAAGTAAGCAGAGCTTTTAAATACATACTTAAATAGATAAGTTCACCCAGACTCAGAACAAATAAAAATGTCTGTCCTGGGTGGGAATCGAACCCTCAACCAGAGGCATGGTAAGTATTGTGTTTAACCAATCAGCCGCCAAGATTCTCCTTGAACATTTTTCACAATGATCCCAAACTAAGCAGAGCTTGTACTATGGAAACTTTCTAAAATTATATATGCAAGTGTTCTGAAATTCAAATATATAAACAACTACAATAATGAGTGTAGTATATACATATATGATTTATTCATTGAATTGTTGCATTATCAGTAAGTAAGGTTCACTCATTTATCAAATAATGTGAAATACAAATTGTTTCCTGCCCATTCATAATTATTGTTATCATTGTTTTTTTAATTCTGGCTAGGCTTGTGTTTGACTACAATCTCACTATGGTAAGTGTTGATGTGGCCGAAGGTGGTAAGCACATAAAGCCTAGATGGGAACTGGCTCTCAAGTGCAACTGTCGGAACACACCACTAGGTGCTTGGCGATAGATTTTAAACTTGAGGGTGGAAGCCAGCCAGTCGGGTACTACAAAGTACCCTACCACCGTGCTATGGTTTCCTCACGATATTTTCCTTCACCGAAAGCTCAAGCTCATTGTAGGATTCGAACCACGACCTTCGCCATGGTATTCGACGTCACTTACCACTGAGCTATCATCGCCATAATTAATGATTTCATGCAAATTTATTGGTTCTAAATTTCAAAAACTATAGACAATCAGTTGATACCTATATCTATCTATACTAACAATTACAAACATATAGATATTTTAAGCCTCTAATGTTAATATTGTACATAAAGTTGTATTTTTAATTAGCAACAGTGAATTGAGAGTTATTGTAATAAATATTTTGTTACTCAGAAATTATTACTTCCCTTAAACAATAAGCTAATAATTGAATCAAAAATTCCGCGAGCCAACTTATTGAAAGAATGAATGAGAATAAGTGTAATTAATTACTGACATTAGAGTGACTATCTATTTAAACAAATTGTAAGTATTTATATAAGTGCTGACAAGACTGAATCATTTATTTGTATTCAAATTAGCATGTTTGGAGAGTTAAACAAGAGGCATGATGAATGAAACAAAAGGCATGAAAAGGCAACATACAACAACTATTAGTTTATTAATTGAGTAGCCTTTAACAATTTAACAAGTGATAACCCCCTGGCCCCTGGTTCACAAATAGGACAGTTGCCCAAAGACTATTTGTAAAAAAAAACATGAACAACAACATAAGTTAAAGAATGTGTACATAAAACAACACAAAGGTATCAAAACAATAAAAGTCATGTCCTAATTTATTGCACTGTACAGTAAGTACAATGCCATTCTTACAATATCATCTAAGGGTGATAAAGTGGGCCCAAAGCATTAATTATATGAGTCATATTACTGTCCATTGAGTTTATTCTACAGGACATTAGTACCTACCCAAACAATAACAAAAAAATGGATAACAATTTGTTAGTAATATTTACCTCAAGGTTAAACTCCAATTCAGCATCTAGAGTAAAAACTTTGACTGGGAACGATTTAGAAGCCTTTTTCCTTCTAAACGGCGGCATTATTCCGTATCATAGTCTAAATACTTTGAACCAACAGTCGAAACTGTTTGATAGGTTATGATAGTTCCACTGCCATTAATTAATTACCACACAATGTCTAACGTTTACGTAATGTGCAATCGGTAAAGGAATGTGTGTAATTTCACATTGCGTACTATTTCTAGCGGTTATTATTTACAAACAAGAAAAACGTCAATGAAACAAGAAATACGAAGGTGAATGAAGAAAAAAATATTGGTGGAACATCGTTCCGTTTCATGTCCAAAATTATTAAAACTGTTGTTGATGGAACTCACAATTACTCGTAAAGAAAACTGCGTATATAGGAACACTAAAGGAGTGAATGGATTGTCTATGAGAAATGGAGAGTACATTTTAATTTGGGTCATGCACAATACTGTAAAAATGTTGCCATATAATATTGTTTCGTTTCTTAATATTGGATACCATGCTTTTTGACACCTATAATTTGACAGTTCATTGACAGCATTCGTTTGTCGCTAACTTCATTCATTTCAGAAAACTTCATCACCACGTGCGGTGTACTATTTGTGAAAAGTTGTGAAAACCGTGATATTAACAGTTACAATGGGAAAATTTAGGTCCAAAATAAAAGGCAAATCGAAGGGAAAGCGATGGCAAAAAGGCCAATCATCCAATTCCAACCCGAAAGTCCAGAAATACAGAGAAATGGCGAAGTCACGATTTTTTCAGGAAAATTTGGGTACTTTTTTAAATTTTCTTATTATTTATTTGAATTTACGCCTAAACATTATGGACATGAATTACTAATCAGTTATCTAAATCTATAACACTCCTTCAGACTTCAAACAATTAGTGTAGTTTTAAAATGGCAAATCAACGAACACACATGAAAATAATGTTTTGTAGTAACTTAATTAAACATCCACTACTGGCGGCGGCAGCAGGGTGCAAGGGGGTGTGCTTGCACCCCCCTGTTGAGTAAAAAAATATAAAGAAAAGATTAAGTTTGAATAAAAACAAGGCATCTAGGTTGCTGTCCATAACTTTTTCAATAAATTGAGTGTCATCCTCCTGATATTTTATTAGTTAATAGTATAGTATGCAAAGGAAGTGGGACGATGACATTCGACAAGTCAAGTCGCGTTGTATGTCAATAACATGGGGTAAAGTGGCCATAGAAAGGCCTGAATGGAGAAGATTGGAGGAGGCCTTTGCCACCTGGCAAACGGACCCACAAAAGTGGAACAAAAGAACAATTTACGAATAATAAAGAAATAGTGTCATGTCCGAATGAAGGCTATAATAATAATAAAAGTATAGTATGCAGATGACCCCCATATTTTATTAGTTAAAGTATAGTATGCAGATGACCCCCATATTTTATTAGTTAAAGTATAGTATGCAGATGACCCCCATATTTTATTAGTTAAAGTATAGTATGCAGATGACCCCCATATTTTATTAGTTAATAGTATATATAGTATGCAGACAACCCCCTTGAAAGTAATCCTGGCGGCCAAATAACAAGTCAAAACTATTACTTCAGACCAAAATAAGAATATTAAAAAAAAACATACAATAAATTTATTTATTTTCTTATTTATCTACAAATTGATCTATCGAAAACAAAATATCAGTTCTGTATGCAGACAACCCCCTTGAAAGTAATCCTGGTGGCCAAATAACAAGTCAAAACTATTACTTCAGACCAAAATAAGAATATTTAAAAAAAACATACAATAAATTTATTTATTTTCTTATTTATCTACAAATTGATCTATCGAAAACAAAATATCAGTTCTGTATGCAGACAACCCCCTTGAAAGTAATCCTGGCGGCCAAATAACAAGTCAAAACTATTACTTCAGACCAAAATAAGAATATTTAAAAAAAACATACAATAAATTTATTTATTTTCTTATTTATCTACAAATTGATCTATCGAAAACAAAATATCAGTTCTGTATGCAGACAACCCCCTTGAAAGTAATCCTGGTGGCCAAATAACAAGTCAAAACTATTACTTCAGACCAAAATAAGAATATTAAAAAAAAACATACAATAAATTTATTTATTTTCTTATTTATCTACAAATTGGTCTATTGAAAACAAAATATCAGTTTTGTATACAGGACCTACTCATTTTCAATTATTTTTATTCAGGAAGCACTGGCCTCACACAAAAAGCTGTCCTAAAGCATGATGCTATGATGACTTACAAACATACATCAACTAAGGATAATAAGTCAGAAGCTGATAAAGAGCTGACTATTGCTAAGGAATTTGAGAATATGTCAGTGAAAACAGGGGACGATGGATCAGACACTGAATGCTCTGGGTCAATGAAGTCTGGGACATACAAGACTTTCCAGACATTTGCTTCTGATTGGAGTCAGTGTTCCAATATAAGTTTTAGCAAGTAAGTCAAAATTTGGTTCACAAATTCTTTATACAAAAGTGTAAGTTTTATTTATTTTTAGTGACATTTTTAATCCTTAAAATGATCACAAACTAGTTTATTCTGTAGATTTGTGTGTAGTCCCACACCCATGATACTTGATTATTAACTACTATGATACTCTATTATTAAACATTCAGAAACCATTTTAAAATCCCCCTTTATCATCAAGCCAAACAATGGTCCTTCGAGCCGGATTCATTGTTTGGCTTGATGATGTTAAATAAAGAAGACTGTAGTTAAATAGGTCTAATATTCAATCTTGAGGTACAGTTGGGTATATGCGATGAACTAAAAAATATGATGATGAGAGTGTTGTGGTTGCCACTTGTCGTTAACCGTACCAATCAAACAATAGCTTAACTATTGATTAGAAATTCCTCCCGAGTTTAGTTATAATGGCCAGTGCCTGGTTCCGTCCCCTCGTTCCGCATTTCCGTCCCAGGTCTTGTATCCCGCGTTCTGTGATACGCGCGTGGACAGTAGATGCCTATGTTATAGAAGATTTTTAGATTTTAAGCCCAGTAGTTAAAGATGTGCATTTAATAGAACAATCACAGGACAAGATATACTACAATGCATTTAATTATTATCATAACAAATGTTTGTATTCGTAGATTATAGGGTCTTTTCGCGCACAGAATAATCAAAACTAATTTCGACGCGAAAAGACCCAGTATAATCTACGAATATGAATTTAGTTATATAACAAAAGTTTATTTCATATTGTGTATGCTTGGTAAAGCTATTTTTAGAACAAGCTTTTTTACAAATATTTCTATTTTCCACACACAGAAATTGCACACCATTTGTACAAGTAAAAATTATTCTAATGATATAACTCTATTATCAGGTTGCTGAACAGGTTTGATTCCAACAATGCTCTTCATAAAGAGATGTTAGCTGTACTGGCAGCTGTCACTGAAGTTATCAAAGAACACGGGGGCAAGGAGACCACCACAGAATATTTTGCTGCACTGGTTCGTTCTTCAAACATTAAAATACCGTAATCAAATCTTAAGCTTAAAAATCATACACTTTTATTCAAAAGGCTTGTGTTTGTTGGTGTTTAACTATTACTTTTAAAAATATGGTTACATTAATTAAGCTAAAAAGTAGCAACAAGAATTATTATTGAAGCTGAAAGTAACTAAATATATTTATTTATTACAGATGGAAACCCTAAAGGTGTCAGAAGTTGAAGAAAACCTAGTGGCAACACTGACATTATTATCAATGGGCATAAAGTCGGTACCGGAAGCAGTCCTACGCAAACAGTTCTCGGACTCTGCTACAGTGTTCACAGATATATTAGAAAAGAATGCTCAATCCGAAAATGGAGCTTTATTGAGAGGTGCTATTGGCTGTTTGTCAGTTTTGCTACGGGCACAGGAATATGCAATGTGGGGTGATTCGTCTACCATGAGAGTTTTTGACTCTGTACTGGCTTTTGCTTTACACTCTAAGCCCAAGGTTTGTTTTCACGAATTGTACCTACTATTACGATTGTAGGAACTTAAAGTATTCTACGATTAATTACTTAATCCAGATTTTCATGTGCTTTTTAGGGTTCCATACTCAAAGGGTAAACCTACTACTAAGACTCTACTATCCATCTGTCTGTCTGTCACCAGGCTGTATCTTATGAACTGTGATAGCTAGACAGTTGAAATTTCATAGATGATGTATTTCTGTTGCCGGTATAACAACAAATACTAAAAACAGAATATAATAATTAAAGAAATCTACAAGATTTTTACGGAACCCTCGGTGGTCCGACTCGCACTTGACCGGGTTTTTTACTTTAGGATTAGGTTGTGTTTGAACGCAATCTCGCCATGGTATGTGATGATGTGGCCGAAGGTGGTAAGCACACAAAGCCTAGATGGGAACTGGTTTGAGAGCCAGCTGTCAGAACACACCGATAGGTGCTTGGCGACAGATTTTCAACTTGAGAGTTGTAGTCGGTCAGTCGGGAACTACGAAGTACCCTACCACCGTGCTTATGGTTTCCTCACGATGTTTTCCTTCACCGAAAGCTCAAGCTCATTGTAGAATTCGAACCTAAGACCTTAGCCACGGTATCCGAGTTCACTACCACTGAGCTATCATTACCGAAAAAGTGCTTGCTTTCATTAAATTTAGATAAGCCATTTCACTTTGATAATTAGAGAATTTTGCACTCTAATGCAACTAACTTACTTCTCCTTTTAATATTTTATGTTAGATTTGATATACAGCGTGATATTATTTTTGATGTAGGTGCGAAAAGCGGCTCAACATGCCCTGATATCAATCCTACGAGGCAGCTGTTTCATGATACCTTCAGATGACAATAAAACTAAGGTATGTATTACTAGTTTTCCGCCCCGCGGTTTCACCCGCGTTCTTATCTTTTCCCGGGATAAAAAGTATCCTATGTTCCATATAACTCTTTACCAAATTTCATCTAAATCGGTTCAGCGGTTTAAGCGTGAAGATTTAACAAGACAGTCAGACACACTTTCGCATTTATAATATTAGTATGGATGGACCTGTCAAATACATTCACAAATAAATCTCAACCTATAGGGTCCTTCACATTGACTTAAAATCATGAATGGTAAAAAAACAAGCCTGAGCACAAGTGAAGGCGGTGATAGCTCAGTGGTAAGTGACGTCGAATACCGCGGCGAAGGTCGTGGGTTCGAATCCTACAATGAGCTTGAGCTTTCGGTGAAGGAAAACATCGTGAGGAAACCATAGCACGGTGGTAGGGTACTTTGTAGTACCCGACTGGCTGGCTACCACCCTCAAGTTGAAAATCTGTCGCCAAATACCTACCGGTGTGTTCCGACAGCTGCACTTGAGAGTCAGTTCCCATCTAGGCTTTGTGTGCTTACCATCTTCGGCCACATCATCACTTACCATGGTGAGATTGTGGTCAGCCTATCGAGAATAAAAAAAAAAAAAAGAAAAAACGGAAAGTCGTTATTTTCTTTCAAAAACGGGTAAAAATCTTCGAGACATGGTTCCTGTGACCTCTCTGTGCGTGAATGAAACTCCCACGGTCCGGGTTTTAATTAAATATTAGAACATACAATTAACACACTGCATAAATTATAAATGTTTTGCTTCATACACTTTTCGCACGCTATGATTGACAGAAAAAAAACTCATGGACAATTTTTTTAGGGGCTAATAATTTTATTGTAATAAGTAACTATATTTTGGATATTCCAAATTGCCATAACATGTGGCGCCCTCACGCTGTTTTAACTGTAGATACTAAAAGCGTGCAATATCTTAGATACCGAAACTGCATCCGGCAGCGAACAGAGTGGCAGAATACTGTCTCTCACAAATAAAGGCGGAAGCTCTCCTATCCGGTCACCGCACTGTCTTACACACGCTGACGATCCTGCGCGACGTGTTACCTGTATTTAGCAAGGACTATATTAAGGTATATTTTAATATTAAGTATTATTCATACTACAGCGATATGTATAGTATTTTTTTTCATTTATAGCAAAGAATTTGAATAAACAATCCAGAGTGGCGATTGTGAAACTTAATCGACATCGAAAGCTTTCCAAAGCTGAAATTAATACACTGAATTATACTGAGGCGATGATAGCTCAGTGGTAGCAACGTCGGATACCGCGGCCAAGGTCGCGGGTTCCAATCCTACAATGAGCTTGAGCTTTCGGTAAAGGAAAACATCGTGAGGAAACCATAGCAGGGTGGTAGGGTACTTTGTAGTACCCGACTGGCTGGCTACCACCCTCAAGTTGAAAATCGATTAACCACCTTCGGCCACATCATCACAACATGGTGAGATTGGGGTCAATAACACAAGCTTATCCCGAATAAAAACAAAAACTCAAAAAATAATAAACTCATTATCAGACAATATGCGAGGCGATCCTCTCGCTGATGACGCATAACAACGTGTACATAAAGACGTGTTGTCTGCACACGCTGCACGCTCTTTTCGCGAGTGGCGCGGGGGCCACTGGGGGCGAGGAGGCGACGGGGAGCGGTAGTGGGTGCAACATGCCGGGGGGGCTCGCGGCGCAACTGACGCGTGCGCTAATGGCGGCTCGCCCCCCCGCCAACGACACGGGACAGGTGCTCGCGTGGGCTACCGTCTTGCAACAGGCATATGGATGTCTGGCTAGGTTTGTGTCTTTAAGGTTTTATTGGGTTTTTTTAATGTCAAAACCATTAATTCAGTTTAGGCCCTAGAAGGTCACTTATGAAGGTCGAATTACAGAAGTTACCACCGGTTCGGAAGCCTTCAACTGAGAAGAACCGGCAAGAACTCGGCAAGGTTTCATTTTTTAAATATTTTAGGACTATATTGGCTTTCGTTTTTTTTCAAATGTTTAACAATTTTTTTCTTAACCTAATACAAAAATACATAAAATATGTAGATGGGTTTTACTATTTATGCTCATTATTATTTTGACATTTTGTGACTTTACTATAATTTTTAGGGAAACCTATTGTTAGCCTTTGTGGGAATAGATTTATTTGATTATTGTTAAACGCTTTCGGTTTTCTAAAGAAATGATAAATTTTATCGGTGTCTTAAAATGATAAGTTTTCATTAAAGATTTTGGTTTTTTTCTACGTCAGTTATCAGCGCGGTATGATGTTCTAAGATCAGTTGAAATACTTGTTTCTTTTTTGTCAGATATATGACAAGCGGGCAGCTTGGTCGACTGATGGTAAGTGACTACCATCGTCTATGGACTACGAGGGGATTTACGAATATGTTGCTAGCCTTTTACAATGCCTAGAAGAATCTAATAATTCCTTTTAGACTTAAAATTGTGGTCCAACTCAAGCCGATCCTAATAAAACATAAATCATTCAAAAGATCATTTCCATTTAAACAGGTTAGATCTGAATCTGTGTATGCCAAACTTGCCGCTATTCGTAAACATCTGCGTGTCAGAACTGTGGTTGTCGGATGTAGCCGACATCAATTCAGCATCAACAAACGCATTAAAGGTAAACTGGAATTTCTGATGCATAATTTCCGACGGTTAAAAATGGATACGCTTTAAATGCTCACTAGTTATATAAATAGTATTTGTGTTTGCCAAAATTTATAAAAGTTCACCAGATAGGTGGGTTTCTTTTTTACTTGGTGAGCGTTTATACGTTTTGGTAGTAAAATTGGCGCATTTCTGGTAGGCGTTTAAACACAAGCCGTTAAAAACATGGGGCATGTCTTATAATTCTTTCCTTTTGTTTTAATGGGTGGCCAAAATCAAAGGCGTTAAAGGTTAAAAAAAAATAGGCCCCAAGAATATATAAATAATGATAGTTTCTGAAGATTCCATCGGTTGGGAAATTAATCTTCACAACTGAAGAACTTGCAACAAAATCACAGAACGATTGAATTGTTTTGCTGACCTAAGAAATACTAAATAACAAGTACCTTCCCACAGGCGGTACTCCTAGACTGCGTCAAACTAGCGATAGAGTCAGAAGACTACCCCAAGTATAAGAACCACGTGGAAGGAATATTCAAGAGCATTGGCACGGGACTCGACAACCCCTTCAACCAGGCCATCAGGCATGTTATACTCACCATTGCAGTTTGTTTTGAGGTAATTATAATTAGTTAATCCCCCCCCCCCCCCATTTTTTTGTTTGTCATACATAATATATTCGAAATGAATTCTAGTAAGCTTTTGCATTTAAAAAGTACAATATTATCTTTAGACAAATGGCGACATAATTGTATCTTAGTGCTTATCCTACTAATAACAAACAGGTAGATCATATCCTGGATTGAAACAGAATACTTTTTTTAAGGGACAGATAAGAACCCTCGGAAACGCGACTAAAACCGCGGGGTTCAGCTAGTATAATTATATGGTAGTTGAAACGAAGGTGGATAACAAAAACTGCGAGAAATCTCAATATTGGATAACATTTATAATCCTCTAAAATTAGCTTTTTATACATCAATAGATAGTTCTCTCGATGCTTACATAACACCGATTTATCCACAGATCGCCAACGAAAAAGTAACAAATACACTTGGACCTCTTCTAAAAAAGCTGAACGAACGCCGCGAAAGTCATAATTTCCACAACGATAAAGAAGTAGAATACGCAACTGGATGCGCCATAAAGGCTCTTGGACCAGAATTCGTATTAAGAGTAATACCTCTAAGAGACGGCCCAGAAAGCATCAACATAAACCGCAGTTGGCTATTACCCGTCCTAAAAGAAAAAATAACCAATGCAACCCTAAAATACTTCGCCACAGAGGTATTAGAAATGGCAACGTTCTGCCGTAAGAAATCTAGGGAACTAACGCAAGCCAAAGATATACCAGGCTCGCATACCTACGAATTACTGTGCAATCAATTATGGGCTCTATTGCCAAGTTTTTGTAACAACCCAAAAGATATTAAGGATAGTTTCAAATCTCTTGCTAGAGTTTTAGGCAGTGTTTTAAAGGATAATCCGGAGTTTAGGTTGTCAATAATGCAGGCGTTAAGGAAGCTTATTGCTTGCTCTTCGGAGTGTGAAGAAGATATGTTAGAGTTGGGACGGTACGCCAAGAATTATTTGCCGATTTTGCTGAATGTTTATGTGTCGCCGGCCAAAGGGAGTAGCGCCGAAGGGCAGAGATTGGCGGCCTTGGAAACTATTCAGGTAAGACTTACTTAAGGCGGTACTTTAAGGCGATGATAGCTCCGTGGTAGTGACGTTGGATACCGAGGCGAAGGTCGTGGGGTCGATTCCAGTCTGTCGTCAAGCCTTGTTGGAGTGTTCCGGCAGTTGCACCTGAGAGCCAGTTAATGTAAAAAGGTCCACATTGGTAATCCCTCTGGTATTGCTAATATTTATAGGCGACGGTAGTCACTTACCATCAGGTGAACCGACCGCTTCTTGGCAGACTTGTGGTATAAAAAATGACTTTGGCCCATATCTTACGTCAACATTTCAATAACTGTCGAAAACCATAATTAGATCAGACCTAGACAAGATGGACCTTGACATTTGGACATTTGCCT
Source organism: Ochropacha duplaris (assembly GCA_951361185.1). NCBI lineage: Eukaryota > Metazoa > Arthropoda > Insecta > Lepidoptera > Drepanidae > Ochropacha > Ochropacha duplaris. The sequence goes on along the minus strand of OX592711.1, from coordinate 8,165,923 downwards.
AAATGTTTGACTCACAATTCTTCTAGCCCTTGAAATCTTTATTAGAAGATGTAGTTTTTTAAAACATTATCGATCCTTATACACAGGTATATTTAACGATATGTGACCAAACACTGCGCGAAGAGCTATTCAACAATGCCTTACAACAACTAGAGACATCAACCGACAATCATTTCCAAAGGGAATCCATCTTAGACGTCGTCCGCCTTTTAGTTCTATACCAGACTAGCGATCAAATCACTAAATTATTTGACAATTGGGTATACCCCCTCTGCGAGACAGTATTGGAAGACCCAAAGAAATTTAAAAAGGCAAAGAAAGAAAGAGAGGCTATGGATGAGTCCGGAGAAAAAGTGATGAAATATAAAGATAAAGCGAAACTATTAGAAATGGAACACAAGAAGGCGTACAGGATTTTAGAGGAGATATTTAAAAGTGATCAAGATGGATGCAAAGGGTTTTTGAAAGCTAATTATAAGAAGATAAAAAAGTTATTGATGACGTCACTGAACAAGGTCGCTGACAGTAGCAAAGCTGCTCGATTGAGGTATGTTCCCTTTTACGATTACCTCTGCCACAGGTAAAGTTCGTCAAAAATTTTAAGGAATCAAAAATACTGGCGTCCATTCATTGTTTACAAACAATACTAATTTAATCCTATTAATATTATAAATGTGAAAGTTTGTTTGGATGTTTGTTACTCAATCATGCAAAAACGGATGAACGGATTTTGATGAAGCTTAGCTCGCAGGTAGATCATATCCTGGAATAAAATATCAGATACTTATTTTCCCAGAAAAAAAAATCTAATTTTAATTACCAATTTAACGATAATGAGTAGATCTTTTGATGGTGTATATTTATGACGTCACAAACTGGTGTTTCATATAAAACTCCATATCTTTTTAAAATATATATCAGTGTCACGATGTTAGTCCTCGATTAACTCCGAAACTACCAAACCGATTTAGGCGAAACTTGGCACACATATATTATAGCAGTATTCAGTTTGTATTATGCATTTTAGATATGCATGAATTTTCGGAACTATTAGTATGAATATTTATTTTGTACTTTATTTCCAGATGTATAGAGCACCTTATCAATTCAACACCGTTCCTAAATGCGGAAAGCAAGTTATTGAAGAGTGCTATAGCAGAATCTGTGATATGCACTCGGGATATCAACTCAAAATGTCGACAGTGTGCGTTCAACCTTATAAACAGTGTTGGCAATGTTTTGAAGGGACATGAACAAGGTATGTAGGTTTATTACGCAGGTTGTGGGTTTGATTCCCATCCAGGACAGACATTTGTGTGCATGAAAATGTCTGTTTGTCCTGAGTCTGGGTGTCATTATCTTTTTAAGTATGTATTTACAAAAAAAATGTCCCAGGATATTATTATTATTCCATTTATTTATTTCTCTTTTACTTATTTATTACAATTTCAAATATAGATATAAAAAAAATCAATATTTATATTTAAAACTATAAAAAACAGCATCCAACCGGCATCGGGAACAAGGTCCAAGTTACCAGTGGTTAAGACTCCAGAGAGAGGGCCTTCCTGCCGTCTCCAGGATTACTGCCTTCTGAATCTGGCCCTTGATCCAGCTACCTAACGTGAGCCTCTTAAGGTGTTTGTCGAGGCTCTTTGCCAATAGGCCATGGGCGGAAACGACTATTGGTACAATGACTGCCGTGTCAATGTCCCACATGTCGACAACCTCGTGGACCAGATCAAGATACTTGATTTCTTTATCTTTCTCCGCCTTCACAAGGTTGTCGTCATGAGGGACAGTAACATCAACAATCATTGCACAACGTTCTTGGCGATCTATCAATACAATGTCAGCTCTATTGGCTACAATAGTCCTGTCAGTGATGATATATCTATCCCAGTATAGTGTGATATGACCATCTTCATGAACAGATTCTGGCACATACCTGTAGTACGGCACCTCAGACGTCACAACATGGTATTTCAGGGCAAGTTGCTGGTGGATTATCCTGGCTACTTGGTTGTGCCTGTGCAAGTATTCACCATTTGCGAGACGCGAACAAACGGAGATTATATGCATGAGGGATTCACCAGGGCGATGACATGCTCGACATATGTCGACGGTACCATCCCGCAGGATAAATCTCCGGTAGTTGTTCGTCATCACAACCTCGTCCATAATTGCACAAACAAAACCTTCGGTTTCCCCGAAAAGATCTCCAAACTGTAGCCAGGCCACGGAGGCTGTAAGGTCCACATCGGGACCGTGAAGTGCCCGATAGTACCTTCCATGTAACTCCTTGTCCTGCCATACCTGCCTGCGATCGTCCAATGTGAGCACCACAGGCCTGCGCCAATTCTGTCTAGCTAAAGATAGAGGAGTCAACCCTTTGTCCACTGCTACAACAACCGCATTCATTCCCTCATCGGCTTGGAGAAAATACTCCCTGAGGTTATGGAGGGTCTTAGCATTTAAAAAGCCTCGACCACCACATTTCCGCGGGATATATAACCTCATCACCGAGGATCGTGGGTGATGCATACGGTAAGCAGTCAGCAATGTACGGACTTTTCTATCCAGGGCGTCCAATTCAGCCTGAGTCCACTTGAGTATGCCAAAAGAGTACATCAAGACCGGCATGACCCAACCGTTGTAGGTTTGCACCTTGTTTCCGCCTGACAAAAGACTTTTCAGTACTTTTTTCAGGGGCCCCAAGAAGCGTTCCCGCAACGACTGTTTCATGTCAGTCTCATTGATGCCAAGCCTTATTATTATTATGTTATTTTTCTATACAAAGAATGCTGGATATGTATGTGGGTAGGTCGACAAAATTTAATTAAATAAATATTTTGTATGATGGTAAACTGGATCTGACTGGAATGACTGGATCCGCCCTTGATGTGGTGTTACGAATAGACAAGATAAGCAATGAGTATACCAGAGGAATTTTGAATTTAGCGGTGACAGAAAAGTTGAAAGGCAATAGATTGGCTTGGTATGGGCATGTCATGAGAAGGGATGAAAGACATTTTTTTTTATTCAGCATAGGTTTGTATTTGACAACAATCTCACCATGGTAAGTGATGATGCGGCCGAAGGTGGTAAGCACACAAAGCCTAGATGGGAACTGGCTCTAAAGTGCAACTGTCGGAACACACCGAACTCACCTTGGTGAGATTGTGGTCAAACACACAGCTTATCACAAATAATGAAAACAAAATCTACAATGAGATCTTGGTGAAGGAAAACTTAATAGGAAAACCATCGCCATTTTTTTTTACTTCCTGACAAGCACGAAACTGTATCACCTGATGGTAAGTGACTACCGTCGCCTATAGACACCTTATTACATAGCTCAAAGGCAACTGATATTCCAGTACAACTGCCGTACTCAAGAGCCAGATATCTTCTAGAGAGAGTGTTTACCAACTTTGGACTTATCACTGCTGACAATCTGATAAAATCAAAATTATGATAATTCCCAAAAAAACTCAGGTATGCAATCCTTCATCACCATGCTGACCTCTGGCCTAACGACCCCTCTCCCCCGCGTGGTGTCTGCCACCCTCCGCGCGCTGGCCGCGGCCCTGTACACTTTCTCTGAAGACATGGGCTTGGAGACTGTTCAGGAGTTGCTTGAGAAAGTGGCGGAGTACCTGCTCAATAGTAGCAGGGAGATTGTGGCGGCCGCTATGAGTTTTCTAAAGGTTTGTTAGGGTTGTACATTTATTTATTTTTAGTAAAATAATTTCAATCAGGGTTGACCCATGTTTTTTTGTTTTGATACAACTTAAGGCGATGATAGCTCAGTGGTAGTTACGTTGGATACCGCAGTGAAGGTCGTGGGTTCGAATCCTACAATGAGCTAGAGCTTTCGGTGAAGGATGTTAAGGAAACCATATCACGGTGGTAGGCTACTTTGTAGTACCCGAATGGCTGGCTACCACCATCAAGTTGATTATCTGTCGCCAAGAACCTATTGGTGTGTTCCGACAGCTGTACTTGAGAGCCAGTTCCCATCTAAGCTTTGTGTGCTTACCACCTTCGGCCACATCATCATTGCTGTGAGATTGTCAAACACAAGCTTATCCAAAAAGTTACAAAGTTCACGAATTACGATATTGTCTACAAATGTCATAGAGGCGAACGCATGCTCGGTAAGTTATGTAGTAATATTAATATCAAGTAATTATATGATTGGTACTAGCTGAAAGATAGAAAAGCGCTTCCAGTTTATCCTAAAGTTTCCATTTGGCTGAGCAATGTTTCCATAATTTTTTTCCATAAGAACCTCAATTGGAATCTTACGAACGGTTTAAAAATTTGCCATTTTTCTTCCGTACCAGAGTGTAACAAATTTCATACAAATCAACAGGTATACACAAAAGTGCTACCCACAGACGTTCTGGCAGGCAGCTTACCAATCATCTTCAAAACATTATCCACGATGCAAGAAGACTGCAAGCGTCACTCACGACTTGAAATAGGCTACTTCCTAACCCGCATGATCAGGAAGTACGGAGCGGACACCGTGGAGAAACTCATACCGAACACTGATGAGGTGATGCTGAGAAGACTGAGGAATATGAGGAAGATGGAGAATAGGAGGAAGAGAATGAAAGATGGACAGAAGTGAGTGTCTTTTTTGCAGGATTTCTTTAAATAACACAAGTGGTGACTATAAATAACTTGCTGAAGTTGAAAATCAATAATAGCTCAGAGGTAGTGACGTCGGATACCACGGCGAAGGTTGTACGTTTGAATTCTACAATGAGCTCGAGCTTTCGGTGAAGGAAAACATCGTGAGGAAACCATAGCACGGTGGTAGGGTATTTTGTAGAACTCGACTGGCTGGCTACTTCTTGAGGAAACCATAGCACGGTGGTAGGGTATTTTGTAGAACTCGACTGGCTGGCTACTTCTTGAGGAAACCATAGCACGGTGGTAGGGTATTTTGTAGAACTCGACTGGCTGGCTACTTCTTGAGGAAACCATAGCACGGTGGTAGGGTATTTTGTAGAACTCGACTGGCTGGCTACTTCTTGAGGAAACCATAGCACGGTGGTAGGGTATTTTGTAGAACTCGACTGGCTGGCTACTTCTTGAGGAAACCATAGCACGGTGGTAGGGTATTTTGTAGAACTCGACTGGCTGGCTACTTCTTGAGGAAACCATAGCACGGTGGTAGGGTATTTTGTAGAACTCGACTGGCTGGCTACTTCTTGAGGAAACCATAGCACGGTGGTAGGGTATTTTGTAGAACTCGACTGGCTGGCTACTTCTTGAGGAAACCATAGCACGGTGGTAGGGTATTTTGTAGAACTCGACTGGCTGGCTACTTCTTGAGGAAACCATAGCACGGTGGTAGGGTATTTTGTAGAACTCGACTGGCTGGCTACTTCTATTAAAAATCTGCCGCCAAGCGACTGTTGGTGTGTTCCGGTATTTGCACTTGAGAGCCAGTTTGCCTTTAAGGCATTGTAATAAGGTGCACAACACATTAGCAATCATCCTGGTATTGCTAATGTCTATAGGTAATGGTAGTCACTTAGCATCAGATGACCCTCCTAATAAAAAGATCTGTCGCCAAACATCTACCGGTGTGTTTTGGCAGTTGTACTTGAGAGATGCCTTCTAAGGATTGTAAAAGGTCGGTAACACAATAGCATTCCCCATGTTACTGGTTTTAGTTCATAGGTGACTACTAACCATGTGGTGAACCACCTGTTCTCTTTTCAAACTTTTAACATAAAAAACGAGCACTTTTCCCACTCTTAAGTTTGGCAATCCATAGACACCGTCCCATCACAAAGTATTCACTGGAGTAAGTTTTTTTACTTTTGGGTAATCTTACCATGGTAAGTGATGATATGCCCGATGGAATCACACGAATCATAGAAGGAAACTTGCTCTCATGTGCCGCTGTCGGAACACACCGGATAAGAACTTTCAACTTGAGGGTAGCCATCCATCCTACCACCGTGCTATGGTTATTTCTTCACCGAAAGCTCACTGTATTGGACCCACGGCCGACACTCACTGAGCTATCATCGCCTTAACAACCCAAAATCCTACATAGGGACCAAGACTCAGACTCTGAAACGGACCCAGCGATAAAAGGAACGTCCAAGACTTTGGAAGACATTCTCAAGGACTCTGACTCCGAGATGGAGTATTTGGACGACGAGGAAGAGAGGAGACCGAGACCGAAAGCCAAGAAGACCAGGACGCAGGCCTGGATACAGGACGACCCCGATAACATTGTGGATCTTGCTGATGTGTCCGCTTCAAGGAAGATCACGGGTATGTCAGTTAAGGCCGAAGCCTTAATTTTGAATATTGAACCGTTAAAGACCTAGAACTCTTAATATCATGAATAAATCTTATGGATCTTTGTAGTTATTAAGGAAAGTCATGTTATATTGTTATGTTACTATTTTTCTTTTAAATTTATTTAAAAGTATAGATAGAGACCGGAAAAAATTAATAATAACAAAATGGTAGGGGAGGCAATGATGCTAAATTTGTAGATACTCGAGCGTCTTTGGGACCTACTGGAATTTGAAGATTAGGTGGAATAAAGAAAAAAAGGTTATGTGATATTTTCCCCTTCAGCGGTGAGGGGGAGCGTCTACAGGGTTTCAAAAATGTAAAAAAAAAACAGTAACCAAGAAATACTCGAGCGCGTCAGATATTAATAGGGTAGTCGCGCAACGTCTGTCTGATAACGGAAAAATAATAATCTGCCCTTTTGCGTGGTGGGGGTGGCCGTACAAAGGGGTCGAAAATATTTAAAAAAAAAAATTACTCGAGCGCGTCAGACATTGATAAGGGATGTTAAGTGAACCCTCCAGTAGCTCCTATTTTAAAGACTGACGATTTGGACGCCACCATCAGTCAGGGCCGATTTTTGAAAATGCAAAAAACTCGAGCGAGTCAGATTTTTATACAGGCGGTTCTTCTTGATGGCCTTGTTGTACTGACCCATAATCTGACAATTATGTTGAGGAATTTCCTTAATCTGACGTTTTGAACAAAAAAATACATAAAAATATCGAAATCTCGAAAATGGTTCAAGATATCGAAAAAATGTTTACACAAAAGTTGTAGAGAACTTAATCTTCTACAATATTTATTATGAATACATAAACCAAAAAACCCATAGGAAACGAGATATTTGCAATAAATGATTTTTTGACCTTTGAAACTCATTATATTCCTGGACTATACACTTAATAATGATTTTAGCTACTTCGGCTTGTGCAAATCGGCAGATTAAGATATTTCCGTGATTCGTGACTAATTTCCTTCAAAATAAAAAAAAAACTAATCGCGCTCGAGAAAATCCAGGTGACGTTTTTTTTTTTTTGCAACTTTGCGAGTCTCCAATTTTCTTTCGTCACGCCCAAATTGTCAGATTATTGAAATGTACACTATTTTGCAAACCATCGATTTTTTTTTTACTAATCTGACGGGCTACCCTAGACGTTCGACACTATATAGAGGGCTCAGATTTGGTGAGAGTACTTCACAAGGTGCAAGGTTGCCCCCCTTATGTTAATCTGCCGCGCTCGAGTAAATCCCGAAATCCCCTATTCGTCTCCCCTACCAAAAGAGTTTTGCTTCAAATCATTTTTTTTATATCAATTAATAATTATGAATAATGAATATTCCTGTTTTATTTTAAACTAGCTGTCCTCCGCGGTTTCACCGTAGGATCGTATCTTTTACAGGGATAAAAATATAGCCTATGTTACTCAGGGATAATGTAGCATTCTAATGGTGAAAGAATTTTTAAAATCGGTCCAATAGTTTTTGAGTATTTTATATATTAGTATAGATGAGTAGTTTTCGGACTACCGTCCCCAAGCCAATGGGTTGAAAAACACTGTTTTTACTAAATTTACCACAAATTCAACCATTAAATTAGGATTATCCTTATTTAAACATTTTATTTGTATGATAATCTAATTTTCCGTGACATACTAATCTTAATTATCGCCATTTTTTAAATAAATCAAATCTCCTCAGCAACGGATCCAACCAAGCAACAGAAATCAATAGAAGTGAAGGCCAAGAAGAAAGACGGTGGCTTCAAGACGGCGGCCGACGGTAGGTTGATCATCGCTGACGACGCGGATGATGACGAAGTTGAGGATGAACCGCGACCCAGCGGTGATATCGACACTGACACTGATGATACAGGTTTGTTTTACAGTTTTCGATGCGTAAATAAATATCCTGGGGCATTTTTCACACGCCATCTTATACCAAACTAAGCAGAGCTTGTACTATAGGAACAAGATTACTGATATTACTATACTATACTATACTGTTTTTTAGGGTTCCGTACAAAAATACAAAATATAGTTTATTGCTTGTAGATTACAGGAAAACCTATAAGAATTCTATCAACTGAAAAAAAAGTGGTAAACTCAATATAATATGTTCACTAACTTTGGCATTGTACGGAACCCTCTCCACGAGAGTTCAACTCGCACTTGACCGGTTAGATAATTACAACCAGAATCAGGACAAATAGCCATGTTATGATAGCTCCGTGGTAGTGACGTCGGATACCGCGCCAAAGGTCGTGGGTTGGAATCCTACAATGATCTTGATCTTTCGGTGAATGAAAACATCGTGAGGAAACCATAGCACGGTGGTAGGGTACTTTGTAGTACTCAACTGGCTTGCTACCTTCAAGTTGAAAAGCTGTCGCCAAGCCCCTGTTGGTGTGTTCCGGCAATTTCACTTGAGAGCCAGTTGCCTTTAAGGCTTTGTAATAAGGTGCAAAACATTAGCAATCGCCCTGGTATTCCTAATGTCCATAATGATTATGATAATACTTGTTCACATCAACCATTATTTTAATTCTGATTTAATTAAATCAACAAGTTTTCAAATCTATGCAAGTGTTCAAAATTTTCTAGACAACGAAGAACAAAAAGCGAAGCCATCCAAACTGCTCAAACCGGGAGCTAAGAGGCGATTTGACGACATTCTCAGCATAAAGAGCGGCAAATCCGGCAGAAGTAGGGCGTCTACCGTCACTGTCAACTCTAAATACAAGGCTGGTGGAAAAGGAATACACAGGTGAGATTTTACCTTATTGCTATGGTGATAAGGTTCACCTTGAAGAATATTTGTTAACTCCTATTAAAAGGTTATGAGAAAGTATATACAGATGAGATCCTACCTTATTGCTATGCGTATAAGGTCGACTGCTATATGTAGAACTCGACTAGGGATAGAGAAGATATTGTGCTTTCACCAAGAGAGATTGTACTCTATTGTTATAATGATAAGGTTATTTTTACTGTGTTTAAAGCTACGATATTGGATGCTAATGGATAACACAAGTGCAATTGTACATTTAGGTATAAGGTTATATTTATTGGCTATCGATTGATAGCTATAATAACGTGGTAACTCAATATGGATAGCGCGATGTAGGTTTTTGTTGACTTTGGAAGGCTTAAAAAATAAAATTCTTTAGTGCAAAATTTATGCTTATTTTTCTGTATCAGCTTGTGTTTAACCACTATCTGACCATGGTAAGTGATGATGTGGCCGAAGGTGGTAAGCACTCAAAGCCAGATGGGAACTGGCTCTCAAGTGCAGCTGTCGGAACACACCGATATGTGCTTGGCAACATATTTTCAATTTGAGGGAGGTAGCCAGTCGAGTACTACAAAGTACCCTACCACCGTGCTATGGTCTCCTCACGATGTTTTCCTTCACCGAAAGCTCAAGCTCATTGTAAGATTCGAACCCTCGACGTCAATACCACTAAGCTATCATCGCCTTAAAATGCTACTTACAAATGTAGTGTAGCCTACATACACTTGTAAGATATTAAAAGTATCCTAAGAATTTTATTGCTATAATTTTTTTGTTCTCAGACCTCTAGGCTCCGCTGCGTCGGTAGCCTCCACTGTAGGCACCGATTACAGATCTAAGAAAGCGAAGGGTGACATCAAGAAGAAAGGCAAGCACGATCCGTACGCGTACCTACCTTTATCTAGAAACAATTTGAATAAAAGGTAATTGTTTTTTTTACTGTTAAGTCTATATTGAATGAAAAAATATTTACATTCGTTAGTCTTTATGGATATGGGCAGAGGGATATGATTGAAATAAAATATCCTAGGGCATTCTTCACACACAGCCATCTGATCCCAAACAAAACAAAGCTTGTACTATGGATCCCAGATGTACTACATAATTGATACTAATATAGATAACTAGTTGTCTCTCACGGTTTCACCCGCGTTCTCGAGAGAATCCTTTAGGGGTTGAATGTTAATAACCGTTTTTAGGGTTCCGTACCCAAAAAAACATCGGTAAAACGGAAACCCCATTACTAAGACTCTACTTTCCGTCTGTCACCAGGCTGTATCTCATGAACAGTGATAGCTACATTTGAAATTTTCACAGATGATGTATTTCTGTTGCCGCTATAACAACAAAAAATAAAAACAATAAAATAATTTAAAAAAAAAAAATTGTACGGTATCCTCGGTGCGCGAGTCCGACTCGCACTTGACCGGTTTTTTTTTTATAATTTACCTGTCAAACAAGTTCTAGCATTTATTCTCATCCCTTGAATTATAAATGTTAATTAATTAGGTTTGATGAAGGCGGTAGGGTGTATCGTACCTTGAAAAGGCCTAAGCAATGGACTGAATCTAATCATAGACAAGCTTTTTTTGCTATTTTATAAATAACTCTATTATGTATTATTTGCAGGAAAAAGGCTGTTACATCGAAACAATTCAAAGGCATAGTGAAGTCAAAAACTAAAGGCGTGAAAATAAAATCTAGGAAATGATAATAATTTATAAAATCTCTTTCGTTTTATAATATACAAAATAAGAAGTCTTTGACAAACGCTGATATTGTTATGTACTACAAAAGTTATTGGTTACATCAATTAGCAAATACTGTATAGAGCTACAATTATTTAGTTCAATTGAATTACAGTCTTAGAGCTAAAACGCAGGGTTTATTTTCGAATAAACTTATAGTTTAGTATTAAACAGTTTCAATCAAAATTAGTAATTTGAATAACTTTTATTAATACACGATGTAACTCCCGTGTAACCAAGAGCTTGCTTTGTTCTCATTACAGTAAGTTTGAAAATGAAATTTATAAAAGTGTTAAAACTGTTATAAATAAATAAATGAAATTAAATTATGATTTTGTTTTATTAATTATCCAACACGATTTTTGAAGAAATTTCAAATCTTCTGTCGTTTTATGCATGAAAACCACACACCTAACATTCTATTCTATCTATCTAACATTCTACAATACGAGGGCGGCACTGAAAATTTCGGGAATCAAGAAAGTGACACAACATTACTATTTAAAAATGTATTTATTGCTTTTCGAAGTATTCTCCGCGAAATTTGACACATTTTTCCATACGATGGAACCAATCATTGAAGCAACCATTCCATTCGGAAGTTAGGGTCTCCAAAATGGCCGTTTTGTAGGCGGCCACAGCTTCTTCAGGTGATGAAAATCTCTGACCACGCAATTTATTCTTTATTTTAGGGAAAGTATAGAAATCATTAGGGCTTAAGTCGGAGCTGTACGGCGGATGGTCTAATAATTCTATGTTTTCTTGCTCTAAAAACTCTTTTGTTCTGTGCGCGGTGTGAGAACTCGCATTATCGTGATGGAGGATGATGCGGCGATTGCAGTTCTCTTTACGGAGTTCAGAAACGACCTGTGGCAAACAAATGCTAGCATACCATTCTGCATTAACCGTTCTTTGTCTCTCAAGAGGAATAGTCGCAACAAGGCCGGTTTTGGAGACAAACGTGGCCACAATTTTTTTTGCAACACTCCGTGAACGAACAATTTTTGTTGGCTTTAACTCATTTTCGAACACCCAAACTCGTGACTGGTTTTTTGTTTCGGGTTCGTACGCGTATATCCAGGATTCGTCACCTAATACGATGTTGTATACAGCATTTGAGGATCCTGCGTGGAATCTTTCGAGAGTTCTGACGCACCAAGTAACGCGAGCCGCTTTTTGCTCTTCACAGAGCGAATGCGGTATCCATCGGGAAAACAACTTTTTTACACCTAATTGTTCATGCAAGATTATTTGTATTTGACTCATGCCAATGTCTAAAGTTGCCTGAATTTCGCGGTATGTCACATGTCGATCTTCCTCAATCAGCTTACGCACAGCATCAACGTTTTCTTGGGTGACTGCAGTTTTTGGACGACCTTGACGGGGATCACGGAGCTTGACACGTCCACGTTGAAATTCAGCAAACCAGCGATAAATTGTGGTTTTGGATGGGGCTTCATCACCAAATGCAGAAATCATCCGGTCAACACACTGTTTTTGTGTTAAACCACTTCGAAAGTCATAATAAATCATCGCTCTTGAATTTTCTCGAGTCAATTCCATTTTCTCAATGACTAAACAAGTTTGACAAAACCTTGTGACAAGACCGAGAATATTTTTTTAAATAAGTAAATGGTAGGTATTCGATTTTTAAAACCAAGGAGTTTTCAATAAAAAGATTTTAATATGACAGGAACAGTGGAAATATTCCATTCCCGATATTTTTAGTGCAGCCCTCGTATGAAATACTTACATGACATGTTAATTATGGATGGGAATCGAACCCACGACCTCAGTGGCAGGCATGCTAACATCCATGTCATCCGGCTTAGTTATTCAACTACAGCTAATGGACGCAGACGTTCTCCAATACTCTGCTATCCTGATGTAGTTTTCTGACGGAGTTCTTCTTCAGCGAAAAAGCTTTCTAACATAGTCGGTAGAATGTAGAGTAGGTACCTACATAAAGCTCACGGGCGAGTCGTAGTGTGCCCTATGCAGTGTTACCGGATGGTGTTAAATTGTTTTCATTAAATTTTATACAAAAAAAAATATGGAAGATTGAATACCTATGTGGGATTATTGTTTTCAACACTCACAGCTTCTCATTGAATCTTGATTTATTTTTATCTGTTAGTATTAACATTTACAACATTGGTATAGTTCAAAATAAAATTGTAGAAATATTAAATTTAATCGTACATACTCTTAAAAATGTGAAAGTTTTGAATGAATTTGAATGTAGTTGTTACTCTAAAAATACTGAATGGATTTTGATGAAAATTGGCACACAGATAGATCATAGGTATCTTTTAATAAGAATGTTATACTTTTTATCCCGGGAATAGTTAAGACCCCTCGGGAACGCGGGGGCAGCTAGTAAATATATAAATCTGCAAAAATATTACTTTGTAAAAAAGTAGATCGAAGCTGATAAAACGAATGAATATAATTCTTTTACTGTTGAATTGTCTTGTTTGACCTAAATCTCATTACTTAAGATAGACAAGGTCGAAGTTAAAAGGTTCCTGGCTCTCAACTGCAGCTGCTGGAACACACCGCCAACCAGTCGGGTCTACCACTATGTTATTCGTCGCGACATTTTCCTTCCCCGCTACCTTTTTTTTATACCACAAGTAACGAAGCTGACGGGTCACCTGCTGGTAAGTGACTACCGTCGCCTATAGACATTAGCAATACCAAGGGGATTGCCAATGTGTTGTACACCTTATTACAATGCTAAAGGCAACTGGCTCTCAAGTGTAACTGCCGGAACACACCAACAGGTGTTTAGCGATAGATTTTCAACATGAGGGTGGTAGCCAGCCAGTCGAGTACTACAAAGTACCTCATTGTAGGATTCAAAACCTAGACCTTCCAACCTTCGGCACGTTCGACGTAAAATACCCTGTTTGTAGGCACAAATGTAGTAAATTTATAAAACAATACATAACATAGTTTTTTAGTTCATATTGAAGCAGAATATAATTCGTTAATGAAATGTATTATGTATATATGTAATTATAAGCGTTTTCTCGGCGCCGGCGAGTATCTTAGTAACCAGCGGGATAACAGCACCGCGCGTTTCACAACTCGAGTCATGGGAACTTACGGAAACCAGTTCCCACGCTCGTTACATTCATGTCCAATATATTTTTAAGGCGTAAACCGGTAAATTAAAACAAGTTGTCTTAGTTATTGAGGTATTTGCCTTTATTTTCAAAAGGAGGCGATTTACTATTACGGATAGACTTATTTTAATAGTATTTATATTTTTACATGGAAATTTTCATCACAATAAACCATTATTTAATATCCTAGGCCATTTAATCAGTATTCAATTCAGTTTCAACAATGAGTAATAAGTCATTTCGAAAAAATACAACCATTCTGTAATAATCTATTTTTAATTCTTCATTGACACATACCGACTTCGCATCGGGGAACGATTTAAAAAAATCTTATAAATAATATACAAAATAATACAAACATTAGTTCGCTTTTCGACGAAAACTATTGAGATTTTAGTCACGTCCTCACTAGATGACAAATCTCCAGCGACACGCACGTGTCTCCGAAGATATCGCCCGACATTTCTGCAGACACGTGCGTCGCAGCCGATCTGTCCGCTAGTGAATACGCAACCGTAACATTATCGTAATATTAAAGTCCATTCGGGATAAAATTCGTGATTAATTTACATCGTATAAAGTGAGTCCGATTCGATTCTTTACAGAAAAATAAATATACAATTATTATGTGACTACACAACCGGTGATTGCTTACGTATATATATATATATAGAGTGCTCAGCACTTTTCGTCGGCCAGCAGCGGGTCGAGCGAGAAGCCGAGGTCTAGCACCGAGGACCGCTTGTGCCGAGCCGCGCCGCCGCCCCCGGCTCGCTTGCCTTGCAACACAACACCTCCACCCCCTACTGCGCCCGCGCTCGCGCCCAACACGTGCCCATTTAGAGCTCGCACGTCGCCCCCGAACAGCTCGCTCAACGTCTGTTGCACGTCCTTGCTCGTCCCACTGGGACCACTACACGTCACTATTAGTTTGCGCACTTCCGGCTTGTTCGTTTTACTAGCGTTCATATGTACAGTTTTTGATAGAGACAGGGCGTTCTGATTGTAGTAGTAACTATTCGCGCCGCCCGTCGATTTGCACTGAGACCGCGTCAGCGATGATTTTATATTACTCCGTACCGTGGCGAATTTCTTTCCTAATGTGATAGCGCCGCCCGCGTGAGACGCGTTGAAGGTGCAGAGAGCGAGCGGGCGAGGGCACGCCGCGTACCAGCACACGTCGGCCGGCACCAGCGGCGGCGGGCCCTCGTCCGGCTGCTCCTCCAGCCGCGCCGCCGCCGCCGCCACCGGCACCGGGCCCACGACCGCCGACGGTCCCGCGGGCGACGCTATACTCAGGATGGGCACGTCCGTCGGGATATCCGCATCGTCCGGCATCAGAAACGGGTCCGAAGCTAGCGGCTGGCTGAGCAGCGACGTTATGCTCGACGTGTCCGGCAGCACAGAGTTAGGGTCCTCCACGCTGAGGAGACTTGCATAAATGTCGTTGACCTGCTGCTCGGCGGTGAGGCTGTTGAAGGTGCTCAGATCTATCGACGAATTGACTAGGAGCGGTGGGAGAGGTGGTAGCGGAGCGGCGACGGACGGCGCGGCTGCGGTCGGGGGAAGGATGGGCGCAGGCGTTGGAGTGGGTGGCGGCGCGACGACCACTGCCGCCGTCGCCGCTGCTGCTGCTGCCGCTGCGGCCGCCGCCGCCGCCGCCGCCGCCGCAGCTGACGCTGGATCTCGTGCCGCTCGGTGCTCAGCTAGCAGCGTATCGAAGGGTTTCGACCGCCCCTCGACCATCCTCCTGAGCGACAGCGCGTGCGCTTTACACGTCAGCGACCTTGTGCAAGGCTTGGGGTTGTCGGTTGTCACCACGCCGCAGTGCTTATTCGGGTCGTACTCTCGGAAATTAAACTTAGTTTTACTAGTTTTCGATCTTGATTGTGATTTAGTAGTGGGCGTGCTCGGCGTCGGCTTCGGGGCCGGGGTATTGAGTATGCTCACGTCTAGCACGGAAGGTAGCATTGGTGAAGTATTAGGGGGGAACTGAATGTTAGATAAATCCGAGTCAGCCATAGTGTATGCAGCTAAAGCAGATGTGTGCATAGGTGGATATAGATCCTGTTGCACTGGGTCGGTGGTATTGGGAAAATTAATCTCATGCATATTTCCTATATCTCTAATAATATTCTTCCAATCTGCAGCATTTGTTATATCATCTGCACTTTGGATGCCTTCCGAGTTCATTATCGCAAAAATATCATCGGTTATGTTTTCACCGAGGGGCAAGTCCTCTGTGTCCTGTATACTGACAACTGGTAGCTCTCCCGTCTCAACACAGATTTGCACTTCTGCTGTCACAGCAGAAGAGGTGCTGGCCTCGTCTAAGTATTGCAATTCTGGCTGCGGTAACACTATCCTTGAGAGTGGGGCTGTGGCAGTGTGAACAGGTGACGTCTCCATCTTTGGTGGGCCATGGTCTATGGAGAGTAAGGAAGATGCTGCTTCCTTTTTATGTCGACTACGATTTTTAACTGGGTTCACGGGTGGTGGTGGAGGGAGCAGTGGTTCGGACCCTGAATGGGATTCAAGTAAATGTCTGTATGCCGCACTACACTTCACTATAACACCGCACATATGACACACGGCAGCGTTCAAATTGTCCATTTGAGGTAAGAGGCCGTGGAGGCTCATGGCCTCATGTTTGAGGCGGTTGAGGCCTGCGCGGCGATAGCGCGCCTGCCGCTCCGATAGTTTGTAGGGGTGCGTGTCGTGGCCGCGGCGGGACGCACCTCCCTTCGCCTCCACGGCCGCCGGCGACGTGAACGCGTTCTCATCGTCCCGCCGCGGCGACAGGTGCCCAATCTCACTGACCCACAAGTCCCACGGCTTCTCATTGCACTTTGCCGGGCTCACGGTCTTCGAGAACGGGTAGTCGCCGGACATGTTTGAGCGTTTACCGATTTACCCTTGGTGAAAGTGCTCCCGTCTCTTCAAGGAACTCCAGCCATAGCGTAACCAGCCTCGCTCCTCTGATAGGTTATTACCCCATATCTGCCTCGAGATCGCGGTGCGTCGCGAGTGCTGTCAGGGTCACATTGTAGCTTGATTGTTTATTTCATTATTTACACATATCGAATTAAAACGTGTTGTGATTGTCTTAGCTTTTATATTTACAGGGACAGATGATCTATCTCACTGACAGCTGATTATGCAGATTGTAAGTTTTTCTGAACGTCTGAACACTTCCATCTGTCGACGATTGTTTTTAGAGCACTCTTTGGGTCCCGATTGATAGAAACATGTGTTTATTTAACTTGATTTATGTGATATTATACTCGCTACACACAAATAAAATGTCCAAAATTTCTGTTTGGTTGGTTGTAATTTACTATAGAAAGCATCAACACTTTTTTAAGTATTTGTCAAGACCGAAATAAACTCTATGGTCGTTCATTAGTGAATGAATGAATATTCGACTTGATGGACGTGACAGACATCACTTGTTTATACTTTCCATAGGTACTATTTTACAAGTTTTCTTTATTCATGACATTAGATACAAAATCTTTCAGTCGCATACAACTTCTACTTCTTTCTTCAGCAATATACATCACCCTATGTGCACAAGTGAAGGAAATGAAATGAAAACGTGTATCGTGACTTTTTAGGTTGTACCAAAAAGTCCGTGAAAAGTTTTAGTGGAACAGCCACTAATTTCACTAAAATCTGACTGGAATGAACTTAACAGTGACAATATTGCGTGACTATAACAATATTTAAAATAATGTAATGGCTTAAAGGTCTAGATACTAAGCCCAAAACCTTAAAAATATATAAAACAGACAATATATTAAATACTCTTTGACAGACAGCTAACAGCTAACTTGAAAATGTTTTATAAATAAGAAACAGTTTAATTCAATGTTTTAAATTGACTATGTCGGGCTTATTTTTGTTACAAAATCACTTAAATCCACATTCATGTTTCTCAAAAGTTTCGGCAAGTCCGTTATCTTCGGATTGCCAATCGGTATAACCTTTCTCGACACCGTCGGCTATGTAGCTAGAGTCGAGGGTGTTTCTATGCAGCCAGTGTTAAATCCAGAGTCAACGAACTCTGACTATGTATTTTTGTCGAGATGGGCGGTGAGAGACTACAATGTGAGGCGAGGCGATGTGATCTCGTTGGCATCACCCAAGGACCCAAACCAAAAGATCATCAAACGTGTGGTGGCGCTTCAGGGTGACATCGTGAACACTATAGGTTACAAAAACCAGTACGTTAAGGTACCAGAGGGACATTGTTGGGTAGAAGGCGACCACACTGGTCACACACTCGACAGCAATACTTTTGGACCAGTTTCTCTAGGTTTAATTAATGCTAAAGCTCTCTGCATAGTCTGGCCACCAAGCCGATGGCAGAGTATCCACACAAAGTTGCCCGTTCACAGGCAGCCTCTTAGCTCACCCATATAGCTCAACAAAAGTAGATCATTAGTGTTTATTTATTTATGAATTTAGTGTTTAAAAATAGCAAAATGTGGCAAAACTGGGGCTCTAGAAAATATGATAATTTTGTTAACTGTTGTATAGTGAATTATATTTATTCTGATGTTACTATAGAGATCTCTATTAACTAGTCTTCTGTATTGTTTATGGCTGGACATTTTTCAGCAAACTGTACTTACAATAAAACTTTATGAAATCAATATATCAAACCAAAAGGAATATTATTATGTAACTGCAAATTTCTCCCCTATAAATAATTACAATTTGCTAAAATTGTAAGGCTGCAATGTCAAAACACCATTGTTATCTTTACATTTGAATAATAAACTGGTTAATTGATACAATTTATTTTCTATAATACCATAACAAAAACAAGTCATAACATTAGGCAGCACTTACACTTGTAAGTTTTACTCACGTAATTAACTTTTGATAAATCTTCAAATGTAAACACGCTTTGCAAGTTGCTTACTGCAATTTCTTACTATGTTTAAATGCAGCCGTAAGTTACTTACATAAAACTTGCAAAAGCAACTTTATACAAGTGTAAGTCTGGCCTTATATTTATTCAAACAAAAACCATCACTAAGTGAATAATTTGGAGACTTAGCTATGTTTCAGACCAAAGGTCTCTAGGACAGTAATTATTGTGTCATATGAAACCCCTTTTCTTATAATATTATATGTGCCAATTTTTGATAAGTCTAACACAGTGGAACCAGCTCTATTCTGATCTAAGCCTTGATTTAACACTCCTCCGTCAAAAACTGCACTTAAATGTCCAAATAAATGTTCAAATTCTTTCACTGATAGAGTAGATTGTTCATTACTAAAATTGGCACTAGTCAAAGCAAGAGGCATGTCAAAAATTTTAGTAACCCTGTTAATAAAATTGTGATTTGGTATTCTTATACCAATTTTACTAGTATCTGGATTTAAGTATGGATTATCTAGAAACTTTGTTTTTTCTAGAACAATTGTTACCGGCCCAGGTAGTAGACTATTCAGTAAATCATCTGTAAGATGGTCTGCTTGCCCCCATTTACGTACATCAGTTATATATGTTACACAGATTGCAACCGGTTTAGCTGAATCCCTTCCTTTAACAGTATAAAGTTTCTTTATGGCCTCAGGACAGTTAGCACTGCATGCAAGACCGTATATTGTATCTGTTGGAACTGCTATAACTTTCCCTGTTGTTAGATATTCTGCAGCTTTAGAACTTGACATCTCATCATCGCACTGAATTACAGGAGCTATTTTATCAACCTTCATTTTGGGAGATGCACTTTTATTTCTCACTATGTAACTACTTAAACTTAGTTTTTTAAATATCTTCATAATCTGTTATAGGTATTATCTCAACAAAAGTTTTCGTAAGAGCTAGTCACGCCAATTGTGTGCACATTTGTGATTGCAGCAACGGTAGAATGTTGTCATAGGCTCATCAGCAGAACGTGTTTGCAGTTGCATGAAGTAAGCTTTACCATGACCACATTTAGGGCACACAGCATCAGTTGAGTCTACGTTTTCCCATGCGGCGGCTCCTCCCATAATATAATCAAGTTCCTGGAATAGAGTAATTACTTCATTTACTGTTTTTCAACTAATAATTGCTATAAGTACACACAACTTTTCCTTAATTAGTAAACATCCTTTGCTGTCTTTCATTAATACAGACCATTGATATAGTAACTGATGTGCTGAGATAATCTCACTAGATATTTTTTATATGAGTTTTCTCTAATTATTTTAGCATTATTATACTAAAATAACTTAAAATAATAATTTTTGTGGTGTCAGTAATTGTGCGAAATTTCACAAATCTTGGTTAAAAAATTTGCACCCTACACAGCACACATACTAGAAATCTAAATGAGAATGATTGAATATTAAATTAAGGATAACCTTTATTCATTCATAAATAATATTTAGTAGAACGTCGGGGTAAAATGATGCAATATATAAATATGTAAACAAACTAACCTTCAATTTGGGGAAAGTGCGTGAAGACACTTTCCTTTTGATATTATAAACATAAGGGCACGTGTTACATGCGTATCTTAATCCTGATACCGGGCCTTCTTCTACCATAAGTATGTTAGCACACGTTGGGCAAAACAACATTATCTTAGCACTACAAAACAGAGTACATTTTTATACCAAACCAACTCTCGTTAGTTTTCAGAGTGGTATCGGAGAGTATATGTATAAACTAAAGATTCTATTACGGTATTTATCAACTTACATGTATATAAGTACCTATTATTCTTTGCCTTTCTTTACATTCTTTACGCAAGGCGATTTATGACGTCTATGTTTTTTTTTAAATTATTTAAAAGAAGGCTTTTAGTTATGACTCAGGTTAGGTATTGTTAGGCCATGATTTATTAGTTTATATGCCACCATTTTCCCAACGTTGATGTAATAATAATGTGTTCAGTTAGATGTCAATATAGGTGCATTAATTACGTGTGGTCACATTAAGCCTATACATAGACATGCAATATGAAGAAAAATAACTTGGTTTGTACCAAGAATTATATATTCAAAATGGATAGGTAACTCTAAATACCTACTTGAAGCAAATACCTATCAATTGCTAAAAATTCTTTCATTAAGGGTAAGTAGGGTTAGAATGAGAGATTGTCCCAACGTAGTTGTTATCTTTCTCTTTTTCGCAATTGATAGGTATTTGCTTCAAATAGGTATTTAGAGTTACCTATCCATTTAGAATATATAATTATTGGTTTGTACATTCACTCGGAACAATAACTAGCATGGAAGCCGGGCTAAAATAAGAAATGAAAAGCATATACTTTACCTTTTTTTACTTTCGACGTAAATAATGCGAAAGAAAGGGATGCGGGAAAGAGACATATAATACCGTTCTGTTTCGTTATCATGCAGGTTGTCACAAGCTATTTTTTGGCTAGTGATGGGCTTATCATCGACATTGTCGTGTCGATATAAGTCATCAAAGCAAACAAGTAAATATAGTTAGTACTAGCTGTGCCCGCGATTTTTTTTTTTTTTAAGAAGATTTTTGGCCTGGTAGCGTGACCTTTAAGCCATTTCTTTATTTTAAATATTCATCTTTTATGTTTAGTCACGTTTTATTGTCACTTTCACTGTAAAGTCTAGTCCTCGTCCGTACAAGTCCGGTCTAATTTTAGTGAAATTGGCGGCTATTCCACTAAAACATTTCATGGACTTTTTGGGACAACCTGGAAAGTCACGATACACGCTTTCATTTAATTTCACTTCACTTGTGCACTTACATTGATCTTTATTGGACAAAACACCACCGAAATTATTCAATAAAACTCAAAATACACGAATTTAATGAAAATAAAACGAAAACACAACGTCACTTCGCAAGTTCCCGCCAAAAAGTCCTGTGCCCGCGACTTCGTCGGCGTGGAATAGTGACATAGGGCATATCTTTTGGTTTATTTTGGATTAACAAATGTTCGACGTGATTCTTTAAATTGACATAACTTTTTTATTTAAGAACCGATTGACATGAAACAAACACTAAATGTTAAGTGAAACTTACCACAATATATTAGTGACAACCACATCCGAATAAGCCGTTTCTGAGATTAGCTTGCACAAACAGACAAAATTCTAACAATCATTGTTTTGGGTGCTATTGCGTTGATAAAGGACCCAATAATATTTTTTCTCATATATCTTCCATGTACAGATAGCGATCCGTAACATTTTTATTATATGTACCTATAGATAGAATAGTTTTCTATTATATATTTTTTAATTCATATAGTTTATCCTTTTCTTAACATTCCCATGTTATTGTTAATTTATTATCGACCCGAAAACGCGCCTCCAGACTTTACCAGGCCTACGCCACACTTGACGGATATTCCGTCGCGGATTGCTTCAAAATGACTATTAACGGGCACACTCAGCGGAAAATCGGTCGTTCTGTCGCGGACCGCTCGCACTCAGCGTCTGCTCCGTCCGGCTACAACGCATTTCGTGTATTTATATGTATCGCGGCACATTCGGCGGATAACACGCAGCGACGGATTTATTACGAACACACCGTATAGGCGCTGGCTCTCGACGGATAATCTGCCAAGTTTGGCTGTGGTTTATTAATGGATTTACCACGACGGAACTTCGGCGTCGGAATATCTGTCAAGTCTGAAACTGTCAATGAACCTACAATTATTAATTTCAGATCTTTATTAATCATTAAAATCCATATATATACTTATACTATATAATATTTTATTATATATTATTATAAATGCGAAAGTGTGTCTGTCTGTCTGTCTGTTACCTCTGCACGCTTAAACCACCGAACCGATTTAAATGAAATTCGGTATAGGGATTGTTGGAGTCCCGGGAAAAAGATAGTTTTTATCCTAGAAATCACCCTTTAAGGGGGTGAAAATGGGGGTGGAAGTTTGTATGGGAAATCAATTACCGATGAACTAATTTCATTTTGTCTGTCTGTTACTTCTTCACGCTTAAACCGCCCAACCGATTTAGATGAAATGTGGTATAAGGATAGTTTGGATTTCGGGAAAAAATATAGGATATTTTTATCCTAGAAATTACCCTTTAAGGGGGTGAAAAGGGGGGTGGATGTTTGTATGGAAAATCAATTACCGCTGAACTAATTTCATTTTGTCTGTCTGTTACTTCTTCACGCTTAAACCGCCGAACCGATTTAGATGAAATTTGGTATAGGGATAGTTTGAGTCCCGGGAAAAAATATAGAATAGTTTTTATCCCAGAAATCACCCTTTAAGGGGGTGTGAAAAGGGGGGTGGAAGTTTGTATGAGAAAAACCTATTGATGCACTGACTCCATTTCATTTTCATATCACCATCTTTAGGAAATCTGCAACAGTATTGAAATGATTATCGATAACCATTTTTACATCACCAAAAGTACTATATTTATTTATCGTCTATCACTTTTTTTATTTCCAATATTGAAAAATATATCTCTAAACTCACCGATGAAATGTTAACGTTTCGTTCTCATTTTCTTTTCTCGAACTATGGGCTTTACACCCTTCAACAACACAAGACATCTTGTCCAGGGCACTGTACACCTCTCGTATATACTTTCTGGCCACGTTCTCAGACAGAAATTAATAATTAACTCGCTTTTTTCACTTACTAAATTCGTCAAACTCCCGACTCGTATCAACAAAACATAAAACTACAAAATTAAGTGGATAGCCAACGTAAGTATTTTGACGTCTTGGATAGAACTCTTGTATTTGTTAGCATTATAAGACGACCAAAGGTGACCATTTGACATTTTGCTTGTGACACGTTCAAAAATAATAAAAACAAACAGCCATGTTTTGTTTCATTCCCCCATTTTTTTATTTATTTATTTATTTAAGCCTTCCTATAAACTATTACAAGATTTTAATATATACAATTTATAATTTTGGGTTTTCTCATTATAGGTCATCCCATTGTAGGGCAAAGGCCTCCCCCTTTTTCCTCCAGGTCGTTTTTGCTGCAGATTCTCTTGTCCAGCAGACGCCAGCTCCGTCAAAGAGTTCAAGTTCGTCTCGCCAGCGAGCGCGCGGCCTGCCTCGGTCGCGCTTTGCATACCGCGGACACCACACTGTACACTCTTTTGTCCATCTTTCATCTGTTTGTCGCATCACATGGCCAGCCCACTTCCATTTTAGCTTCTTAGCATGTTTAAGAGCGTCGGTAAAATTTGAAGTTTTCCTTATTATTTTATTAGGTATTTTGTCTGCGAGCCTTATATTTAGTATGCTTCTTTCAATTTTCCTCTGAGCTCTTTTAATCTTTATAGCTTCTTTTTTCGTAATTGCCCATGTTTTTGCCCCATAGGTAAGTATCGGGAGTAGACATGAATTGAATACCCTGCTTTTTAGTTTTATGGATATATTCTTGTTTTTAAATATATGTTTTAGTTGCCAGTATCTTTTCCACGTATTTGCAATGCGTCTGTCTATTTCCTCACCTTGGGTGTTGTGTTGGAATGTTAGGTTTCGTCCAAGATAGACAAAACTGTTGACCGTTTCTAATATATCTCCATCCAGGTTGATGTTTATAGTTTCCCCCGTATTTGTCATAACTTTTGTTTTTTGCTTGTTAATTGATAGACCAACTTTTAAACATTGGCTATTTAGTTCTTCCACCATGTCTTGCAGTTGTTGAGCCGTTCTACCAATTACGGCTATATCATCCGCGAATCGTATGTTTGAGAGGAATTTCCCGTTTATTTTAAAACCCTTAGTATCCCAGTCAAGTGTTTTGAAGACATGCTCTAAGACAGAGTTAAAAAACATTGGTGACATGCTATCTCCTTGTTTTACTCCCCTTTCGATGGGTATATTAGGACTCTCTTGGTCTAGTTTCACAACAGCTGAGCTGTGTTCGTATATTTTTTTAATTATATTTATGTATTGATGATCGATCCCATCTTTCCATAGAGATTGCCAAAGGTAGCAGTGTTCTATCGAATCGAAAGCTTTAGTAAAGTCAATAAATGCTATAAAAATCGGTTGTTTATACTCTGAAATTTTTTCCATCAGCTGTTGCATTGTGTGTAGATGATCACAAGTGCTATAGCCCTTCCGGAAGCCGGCTTGTTCGACTGGTTGCTGTGCATCAAGCTGTTGAGTGATTCTAGTTAGAATTATTTTGGCAAATACTTTGTAGATATTGCTTGTGAGTGTTATAGGTCTATAATTGTTTATATCATATATTGAACCTTTTTTGTGTAGTAAAATTATTAATGACGTAAGCCAGTCTTTAGGTATTTCATTGCTTACCAAAATTTCATTGAACATATTTGTGATTGGTTCCAGGATGCTATGCAATCCTATTTTAAGTATTTCGCTTTTTATTCCATCCAAACCACAGGCTTTTTCATTTTGGAGGTCGTTTATCGCATGCTCTACTTCGTTTTTAGTATAGCAGGTACATTACTGGTGCTGCTTTGTAACTTTGGTGATATTTTGTTGCATACTTCGTTACTTAGACTGCTCGAATAGAGCTTCGAGTAGTATTGTGCAGCTTCTTTCGCTATTCCTTGCCTTTCAGAGATTTTTATACATTTTCCATTTTTTAAAGCATTTAGACGTGGGATCCATTTTTTGTTGTTGTTTAGGTATTTTTCTAGCTTTGCCACTGACGTAGTTTTTTTGGTAAAAGTAAGTATAGTATTGTTTTTCGCCTGTCTTAAGTCTTTCCTTATGAGTCTTTTAGTGTTTTTGTTTAACACGTGGAGGTACTCGTTTTGCTGTCTAGTTCGATGCGGTGTTTTACTTAGTTCACTCCTCTCTTTAAGTTTTGATATTGTTTCAACAGATAGTGTTGGTTTTGTCCTATGGTTATATGAAGGTATATTTATTAGCAGCTGTTTTCATTGATTC
Source organism: Ochropacha duplaris (assembly GCA_951361185.1). Taxonomy (NCBI): domain Eukaryota; kingdom Metazoa; phylum Arthropoda; class Insecta; order Lepidoptera; family Drepanidae; genus Ochropacha; species Ochropacha duplaris. The sequence continues at coordinate 8,140,052 of OX592711.1, read as the reverse complement.
CTTTATGAAATTGTATTTATCTTGGACATTATTAAATATTGCGATACTCTCTTTCATGTTCGTGAGTTCACTATTAAATAATTTATTACTTTCTGGATTTGTATAGTTATACATATAGTTGTTTGTTCTTATAGTAAAAATACAGGTTTTATTTACAACAAATGTACAATGAAGTTATAGTTATATTTACATTTAGTTATATTAGTTAGTTATTTAGTTTTAGTTATATTTCTTTGTTTTCTTTAATTTCAGAGCAGCTCTTATAGGTCTATGATCTGAGTAGAAATGAAAGTTGCTTATCACGTCGATATCTTCAAATTCATTTATATTGTTGCTTAGTATGTAATCTAGTTCTGCTTTAGTTTTACCATTTGGTGATAGCCAAGTCCATTTCCTGTTTGAACGTTTTTTAAAAAATGTATTTAATATTTTCAAGTTATTTTCTTCACAAATTTCTACCATTTTCTGCCCGTTGTTGTTTCTTTGGCCTGTTGAGTGGGGACCGATTACATCCTGTTCAAAATCTCTTCTTTGACCAATTCTGCTATTAAAATCACCCATTATTATAGTCCGTTTCGATTTTGTTTTCTTTAATAATGTATCTAATTTGTCGTAAAACATATTTACTTCTTCCTCCGAGGCCATTTCGGTTGGTGCATATATTTGTATCACATCGATTGTTTCAATATCTTCAGTCTTAACAGTAAGGATTGCTATTCTTTCAGAAATGCCTGAAAATTTTATAATATTGTTTTTCCATTTTTTGTTTACACAGAAACCTATTCCATAGTGTCCTTTGGTCTCTTCATAGTAGTATAATATAAAGCTTTCATGTTCTATTATTTCTTCACCTATTCTTCGCACCTCGGATAGTCCAAGTATGTCCCATTTTATGTTATTTAAAGCATATTATAATTCTATTATTCGTTCGTTTTTTAAGAGAGTTCTAGCATTTAGTGTAATGATATATAAGTATTTATCTTTAGATGAGGGAGTGGGGGAGTATTGGTCTTTAACCTCCACGGTGACCGGCCGGCTTGGAGAATTCCCACATTACGATATGCTAATTGACATAAATGAATAAACTATACAGTACTCGGTTTTTATTTTAGCCCAGCTTCCATGCTAGTTATTGTTCCGAGTACATTCATGATGATACCCAAAAGCCCAAACCAAATGATACCTAACTATATACTTGTCGGAGAGTATTTACTTATCTGTGTCACTGTGTCATAAACAACGTTGATGTGCCTATTCACTATCCTGCATAGCAGACCGCCGCCGTGCAGGATTGCGAATCAGGATATACCTCATACACTCTACTGCTGCGGGTGCTAGCACGCTTTGTGCAGGACTCAAGACGCATCGTGCTCAGTGTTGCCGGATGCCATGCAGGCTACGACAACATAGACAATCCTGCATATAGCGGCGTATGGCAAAGCGGACTGCCGTGAATGGGCCCCTTTGGGTATCTTGGTAGTTTGTGGCCATAAACAAAGAGAATGTAAGCGCTACGCTAAAGAGGCGGGAGTTCCAATTTAAAAATAAATATATGTAACGGGTGCTACGCTCGTAATACTTTAGTGTTCAGGTGGTGGAACACTAATTTTTGTTATTAGGAAGGAGGATTCGGCGTAATTAATATGCCTCAGTTCTTGTACTCACAGCAATTTATTATATGTCCATATATGGTGCGATGGTAGTAGGCACTTCAGTGTAATACACTAAACACATATACAGTACAGTTGTTCACAAGATGTATAGCCTTACAGCACAATACGAAAGACAGTTCACAACACAACACGAGAATTACAAATACAGATACTAAAATTATTTAACACAAATGCGAATCAAAAATATCAACAGCTTGTAGCAGAGCGTAAGGTCGACTGAGTTCGTTCCGTACGATATTAACGGGCGCGATGTAGGTAGGCGATGTCGTCGATCGACGTCATCGTACGGAGCGCGCTTCCACTGACTCGCAGCGATAATATCGTGCATGTAATATTTATGTTAGTATTATAAATAAAATATGATTTTATATTATTATAATGTAAATATGTAAATATTAGATTCTAGTTTAAATATATATAATATTGTGTCGTGTAGTGTAGTGTTATGTTAGTACATTACAGATACATAAATTAAGTGTATTATTATAATATAGTATTTATTAAGTAATGTAATATATGTATTTATTAAGTATATAATATATGTATTTATTTGTTAAATGTGTGTACCTACGCCACAATACCAATACAGATTTAATTCAGTGACATCAGCCAGTCTTGAGACCTATAAGTCATTTTTTTATTTTAAATATTCTTTTTATGTTATAGTCAGAAAGTTACAAATATAGAATTTTAGGATATTAGTATACTATGCTATTTTTACAAAAGTAAATCAAAGAAAAAAAACAAATAATCTAATTAAATACTTAAATAAAAATATATTTACAATAAAAGATTTTCCAAATGGTCCATGGTACCCATAATGCTAGCAGCGTTGCCTCGCTGAATGATTAAGCTTAGCTTCTGGGTGAAAAAGTCCCTAGCTTTCAAGTCCCAAGAGGCCAACACCATGCGTTTGCCTATGTCTTCAACTACACTTTTGGTGTCAGATGACCATGGGCCCATAGTTTCTACCGCGAGCGCCGCAAATTCGTAGTTATCAGTTATACGTGAATATTTGCGACGCTTGAGGGTCTGCGCATTTTCTGCTGCCGCTCCTGCTCTATTGCGCGTGCTAGGAATGTGAGAGGGTGTCAAAGTATCCACACATGTCACATCCCACACTAGGGCGCGGCCTAATCTCCACGGCACCAAAGTAACACCATCTGATCTCTTGCCGTCATCTCTGGAGAGGCCGCTGGGCTCCAGTTTGGCTGGAACAGTATGACTCTCGGTATAAAGGAACATTTTCTCTTGGAAATGAGGTAATCCAAAGAGCTCTTGCATCTGCTTGACCGCTAACACGAACATCAGCTATGGATAAATTAAGAATATTGCTGATGAGTATTAAGGTGCTGTGAGTAGATGCAAGGAAAGCTGGAAGAGCTACACTAGATGCGGTGCGGATACCGAGGCCACCAAACCTAATAGGAAGTGTTGCCTGTCTTCACGAACGGTCGTCAAACTGTACATTTAAATTTTTTGTTAATGTACTTTTCAAAATAATGTCTATAGGGTCAATTAAATTAGGTATTTGCCAAAAATTACAACAACGTAGAAGGTACATAAATTTAGGAGTAAAAAGGCAGAGTCTAAGAATGAAAAGTGCCATGTGTGGTTTTATTTTATATAAGAGGTCAGATGACTGTTGAAATTTTTCTAATTTAGAATTTATGTGGTCAGGAAACGCTTCGATGAAAATAGGTGCACCTAGGAGGGAAAGATTAAACTTATCAGATACAGAAATATTTGGTGCCAAATTATTAAAATCACTAAAAAAAATTAATTTTGTAACTGGGTTAATGTGTTCTGAGAAATATATTTCACATTATTGTTATAGTCACGTTATATTGTCACATTCACTGTAAAGTCTAGTCCTCGTCCCTTCAAGTCCGGTCTGGTTTTAGTGAAATTGGCGGCTTTTCCACTAAAACTTTTCACGGACTTTTTGGGACAAACCTGAAAAGTCACGATACACGCATTCATTTCATTTCACTACACAAATGCAGTTAGATTGATCTTTATTAGACAAAACAACACCGATATCATTCAGTAAAACTAAAAAAACACACGAATTTAATGAAAAAAACGTACCTAATATCACTTCGCAGGTTCCCGCTAAAAACTTCGCACCTGTTTCATACATTAAAAAACTTATATGGAAGTTGCGTCAGGCTGGTCATAAAACATAGTACCCTATTTTTATTTACCCTATTCTCTTTGGTCAAAAACTGTATCCAAAGAGGATAAAAACACTACGTTTACTGTATCTTCCTTCAGTGGAGCGGTTGTGTTTGCGGTTGTGTACTTGTGTATCGTTTCGTTTCGGTAGATTGTCGTACGTAGTTGCCTGGGCGTGTTTATGCAGTAATAATAAATTCGGTGCGGAAATACCGTACTTGGTAGAACATTGTTGAATTTTTAGTGATAACCGGTGCTTAAAATGATGCGATATTTCTTAGATAAGTTTTGGAATGAGGACGTCTGGCTGCCTCCTAATACAACTTGGAAAGACTTGGCACCGGGGCCCGATAAAGCGGTGGTTTATTCGGATTATAGGCATCTCCTGTACCCCATACCCTTAGCTCTGGTGCTGATAGTCCTTCGCAATGTACTAGAGAGGTATGTTTAGCCACTATTATTGAGCACTTAGAAAATGTACGTCAGTAATACTCACGGATGATATAATTAGTTTAATGATTTAGTAATTGATTCACATTCCGTAAAATTTACAGTAGTAGTTGCCACTTCATTGCTTACGGTTACTTTAAATTTTCTGCCTATAAGCAGAAATTAATTAGCCCTCCTTCGCGGTATTTCACCCGCGTTTCAGGATTTATAGTAGGTGGGTACCCTCTGCCTTCATTCAGAACCTAAAGTAACTGAAAATTCAATCAGCTGTTGCATAGAGTGGTACCACATAAACACACACATTCTTCAAACACATTTCTTTATAAATATTAAAATAATAAGGATTGTATTTTACAGCTAAAAACTAGCATTGCCTTGCCTAATTAAATATCAAAAGTAATCTAACTATGTTTTTTATGTTATATCTTTTAAACTGTATAAAAAGTATGTTATCTAACAAGTTTATAGATAGTTTTAATCAATAGAAAAGCTATTTTTTATTCATTCATTTTATTATAATACCCTGTGGAAATCCAGGGAACAATCTGAAATAAAAATGAATACCTACCAAAAATAATAAAATTCCTGTCACAAATTTACTTGACAATCAAAACCTCTTATGTTTTAAACATCATTCAACAATGATACAATGCATAAACAACTACATAAGTTAAAGCTTACTTGAAGAGCCTCCAGAAATAAGTCATCTACACTTACAATGGAAAACAATGTGCATTTGTTTGTCTGAAATAAGCTCATGCCTTATGAATTATTATCAAGGGCATGTTCATAAATAATGTTCATTGTCTGATGATGTTAGTGAACATGAAATTTTGTATATGGTAATCAAAGAGTGAAAAGCATTTAGAAAAAAAATGACAATGTCACATTGTTCTAATTTTGAAAAAAAAATTATTGAATATTCTTTTTGGTTTCAACTTGTTTTTTTTTTAAATTAAAGTATTGTTTCAGATACTGGTTTGCACCATTTGGAAGGTCATTAGGAGTTAAAAACACAAGACCAAAGAAAGCACCAAACAACACTAAACTTGAGGCTGTATATCAGGCTTCACCAAAGATTAAACATAAACAGGTAAGTTACAATTATTTAAAAAAAAAAACAACAACAATACTAATAAATAAGTATTCCCTTGAATATAAATTCAGGAACAATACCTAAATAACATAGTAGATACTAATGTTATTCCAATGAATGCTAGATACATATTTTTAATGTTTGATGTTCTCTACTATAAATTTAGCAGCCATTTCTGCTATGGTTGCATTTGGTGGTGTGGGCTTGAGTAGTGAATAATGTACAAAAAAAACATACTAGGGCAGCGTGGAATACGAAAGCAAGAAAAATGATGGTGATTATTGGGGTAGGTCCATAAGCGACGATAGATATCCCGCCTATCTGCTTGACGGATTCTGGCGTAAAAAAATCGCAACTCCCCGCGGTTACGCCAAAACTTATCTTGTCCCGTGATAAAAAGTATCCTATATTTAATTCCAGCATAAAATCTACATGTGTGTCAAGTTTCGTCAAAATCCATTTCGTAGTTTTTGCGTGATAGTGTAACACTAACAAACACACCCTAACTAACTTTCACGTTTATAATAGTCGTAAGATAATAATAAAAAAAACTGTTCTAGAATCAAGTTTACCATATATACATACTTATAGACATACTGTTAGTAGAATGGTTCTTGTTAAAACCCACGTAGAACTTCGCGTTCTACGTGGGTTTTAACAAGAACGTTTTATGTAGAATTCGTACAAATACGTACTTACCCGCACAGATAACGGTCATGATTATTCTCAGTGGTTGCCGAGCCGAGCTTTCTGCGAAGGAAAACATCGTAAGGAAACCATACCACGGTAGTTGGGTACTTTGTAGGTAGTATTCGCAAGGCGGCTAACACGCTAATGTTGAAAGTCTGTTGTGTTCCGGCAGCTACAAGCTTTTGTGCTTACAACCATCGGCGACATCAAATTTAACATAGTGTAGTGCCAAAGTCTATCAGAAATGCTTAGACCAAATAAAAAAGTTAGACAGAGCCCCGCGCACTTAAAGAGAAGCACAGTAAAGGAAGCTGAATTTAAAAAAGGAAGCCGATCGCGTTCACTTCATTGGAGACTATTGTTTACGTACGCTTCTTCTAGCTTTTTTATTTGTTCTGTGCAGAAATGTTAATGTCTGTGGTCCTATTTATTAATTTGCATTTTTTGAAATGAAAGCGTGTATCGTGACTTTCCAGGTTGTCCCAAAAAGTCCATGAAATGTTTTAGTGGAATAGCCACCAATTTCACTAAAATTAGACCGGACTTGTACGGACGAGGACTAGACTTTACAGTGAAAGTGACAATAAAACGTGACTGAACATAAAAGATTAATATTTAAAATAAAGAAATGGCTTAAAGGTCTCGATACCAGGCCAAAAATCTTTAAAAAAAAAAAAATTGCATTTTTTTTAACAATTAAGTACATATCTATATCAAGAAGGGCGGACTCGCTTAGATATTAGTTATTTTGTTCTTTACTATTTCGTTCAACTGGCAATATGGTACCTATTTTATCTAAGAAACTATCGCTATCAATGATAAGGGGCCGTCCATTAATCACGTGAGGCTCGAAGGGGGGGCATGGGGTTCGGCAAATATCACAAAGGGGGGGTGTAGTAAGATATCACATGTATTTCTTTTTTCGTCAAACGCGCGATTTCTAAACCAAAAAGCGACGTGTAGTGTGACCTTGACTCGCGACTGCCAGGCAACGAACGAAGTCAAAAAAAATAGATTCTTTGTAGGTACAAAAAAATACACGTGATTTTGGGTGGGGGAGGGGGGATTAGTCTTAAACCTCACTAGGGGGAGGAGGGGGTTAAAAAATGCTAAAAAAAACATCACGTGATTAATGGACGGCCCCTAATAATCTGACGACTAGGTAATTACCGTAGATAGTCTTGAAGACGGTTTTAAAATGTATTTAATAATTATTTATCATAATAAAAAAGCAACGGCTCAGTAGCTTATGGATGATCCATCATGTCCTGTACTGAATCTTATTATGTTTGCAATATAATCTACATTACGGAAAGGGGAACGGCGGGAAGACGCTTTTTTTTAACAGGCAAAAATTATATTTTGACAAAATGTTCTTCTTTCAAATCACATTATTTTCCTTCCTAATTAGTAACAAATAGTCACACGGTTAATAGAACCTTCACGAAATTTGTATTTGAGTAAGTTTCATCGCAATAGATTTTGAGGTTTATTAACACTTACCAAGGTATTATAATACTACTTCCTGCTAATATTATTTGCTATTCGACGTTTCAATGACATTTTGTAGGAAATATATGGTATGGATAAACTCATAGGCTACTTTTGTAACCGGGCGATAGTCGTTGATAACCAAAAATATCCTAAATAAACCAATTAGTATATTGCCAGATATTTTTCTAACCCAGTTTTAATTTGATACGTAAACTCATTTTAGAAAAGCTGCGCTTGAGTACATCCGTTAAAAGAGTACTAAGTGTGTGTTTTTTATACGCAAGAAATCGCAACGTAGTGGATTAATATTTTGAAAGTTATTATATCTTTTCAAAGCTTCGTGAGGCTGTCCTTTTTAACAGACTTCAAAAAAGGAAGAGGTTCTCAATTCGACTGTATGGTTTTTTTTGTATGTTTGAATTACATTTTCATTCAACAATATTACCTAACTAACTCATCATAATATTAAATGATATCACTTTTTGTGATGTCAGTTTTTTTAAAACTTGTTCAAATGGCTAACCAGTGGTTTAGCTTTGGTTTTGAAATGTAGACTTCAATAATATACAATCTGTATATAAATATACGATATACAACTCTACATCTAGTTTTATGTATACTACTTATTTTATGCACGTGAATAGATACTTTGCGTGGAATTAATTTATCGGAATCGTGCCTTTCATGCAGTTAGTGACTCGAGGTATTCAATACAAAATTTCATTAAAGTCTGCTAAGCTTGGAAAAACCCAGTAGACAATGAGCTCTTGTATTAACAAGCTTCAGCTTGAGACTCGTCGAGATGACAGTACTATAGTACTGTCATCACTCAAGAGTTTTACAACATAAAGAAATTAACGCTTAGATACAAGGGAAATATTTTAAGTAAACCTTGAAATTTGATAATGTAACACCATCAGTTAGTAAAGGTATAACAATTGGTAACTAATATCGATAATCATTCGCTATAGGCACCGCCAAGACGTTCCAAATATTCGGTACATCGACCTAATTTTACTACAATATGAATTATTTTAGAACAAAGCAGTCTGTTTGAGTTGAACCCTGATGCTGCACTTGAGAGCCAGTTCGATAATGAGCTTTGTGAGCTATCCAGAAATAAACTTTACAATAAAAATATGAACATCTCTCTTACATTACATATATGAGAATAGGGAATCCCTAATACGTTATGTGTGTTCTGTAAGCTTGTTAAAATATCGTAATTTTTTTGCAGTTCTTTTTAACCAAGGATGAGGTAAATGTTGCATGATTTTTATGTGCACTCAAACTTTAAGCACCTAACACGTTGTGGCTTCTCTATTATTTTGATACCTATCACGAAATTCGTGTTATAGCACGCCCACAACGCGCTGTGGCAAACAGAAAGACAAACTAAATTCGCGTCGAAGATTTCATGGCAAGAAAAGCTATGACGCTTGTGGAACGCATGATTTGTGTTGTTATAATTTGGAGCCTAATATAATGTATGTACAGTGTTCACAATTTCCACACACTGCTTCTACAATAAACGTACCACCAACATTTTTACCACATAATTCAGAAATTATCTTTTATATTACAAGTTTAATCGGTTACAATCCTGATCTCGTTCTTATGTCAACAATTCGTAATTGCACTATAAAATAATATGACACGATTTAGAATTGCATAGTCATAGTGATTAAGAAGAAAAATACTATAATTAATTAAATCATTAGCTGAGGTTATAAAATTATATTATTTTCCATGGTACTATAAATTGTAGGCGAAATGGCCTCAACTTTTTCATACAAACGCGCTGTCTTGTGAATAATAGTTATCCGACTTTCATCAAATAGGATCAGAAGTGGGAAAAAAGGTAAAGAGATTTTTTGAGTTACTTCAAGCTAGTAAACAAAAACAAACAAATAAATAAATGCGATGCTAAATGCTACTGTCGCATATACCTTTTGTAGTCTAGTCCCTTGTACATATTTTTTTGCTTAATGACTTGGTGTACAAACAAATAATGCCATTTTGAGAATAGAATATTTTGCGCCAAGACCTAAACGTTTATAGCAAGTATTTTATAACCGTTTTAAGATAGAAATGTCTCTATTTGTTATACATAATACTTATGTTAAAAAGTGACGGACATACAAAAACGGAAAGATTATTATCTATGGTCATCTAAAATAAAGTTAGTTTGTCAGCGACATCGGTAAATAAACGTAATCTTTTATCTTTGCTTCCTTTAATTGGTGTTTATGAGTATTTTGATCGTTATGATATGAGTAATTTAAACAGTAATCTTATCACATTGATTTTGTCATTGCGTTCCAGATGGGCATAATCATAAGGGTGACTCAGTTATGAATCATTTTACCTTCCTTCTTTTGAATAATGTCATGAACGTCTTATCTTTATATATATATATATATATATATATATATATATATATATATTTATTACGGATGACAAATTGTGGATTTTTTTCACTCTCGGCCATCTGATCCCAAACTAAGCAGAGCTTATACTATGGAAACAAGATAATATACATATTACAATACTAATTCATAGGTACTTAAATGGATAGATCCTGGATGGGAATGCAACCAACAACCTATGGCGTGGTAAGATAGTATGATGATAACCAACCACGCCAATTATACTAGATTGCGCGTCCCTGAAGGGCCTTATTTTTAGGGTTCCGTACCCAAAGGGTAAAAACGGGACCCTATTACTAAGACTTCGCTGTCTGTCCGTCCGTCTGTCTGTTAACAGGCTGTATCTCAAGAACCGCGATAGCTAGACAGTTGAAAATTTCACAAATTATGTATTTCTGTTGCCGGTATAACAACAAATACTAAAAACAAAATAAAATAAATATTTAAGGGGGGCTCCCATACAACAAACGCGATTGATTTTTTTTGCCCTTTTTTGCTCGATATCAATAATGGCAACAGTTAGGCTCTTGAAATATTCACAAAATATTGATTTGTATTTTTACTTTAATAATAAAACTAAAATAAAGTAAATATTTAAGTGGGTCTCCCATACAACAAACGTGATTATTTTGCCTTTTTTACGGAACCCTTCGTGCGCGAGTCCGACTCGCACTTGGCCAGTTTTTTAGTAACTACATTCGTAGTTACGATTTTGTAATTTTATTATTGAAATCGGTCGGTTCAGTACCTATCTCTTACGTATAGTGCAAATGGTATTTTATACAAGTCGGTCGGAAAGCGAAATTCAATTCATGAACGTATAATAATATACTATATCTTGTCACTAATGATAGGGTGTATTTCAATCGATACTGACGGTGACGATTCGGTCTACGTACTAAACTTTGTCAATATACTCTTAGACGAACTAAAGTCTAACTAATAGTAAAAACTAATTTTCAAGAGTGAAAAATTGTCAAAATTCGAGTAGGTATAGTAAGTACAGATAAAAAAATACTTAGTCAAAAATATTTACAGATTGACTTTGATTTACTGAAATTAACGTCAAACAGTTAACAAATATATATAATATAACGATCGATAATCATAATAGTATTTATCGATGTCAACCTAACGACGTTTTACTTTTTTATCTGTATTTTTAACAGAATATATAAAATAATTGCTCCAATTTATCGAAACGAAATTTCCATTGTAGTGACGACGGATTTCCCTCATCAGATAAAACATAAGGAAACATTCCATCTGTCGACTTCCTCATTTTAATATTTAATACTAAATATTACTCATTTATAAACAAAAATAAATAAAATAGTATTTGCGTCTCTTTCCTTATATTGAATGTGCGCGTTTTCTACAAATATCAGTATTATGTATAAGTATTTCATAAATACTTCATTTCATTATTATTCTGCTCGGCACCCACCAGCACTATGAGTTGGGATTGCTAAAGGCCTTTTACCGCTTTGTCAACGTTGTCAACGCCGCACATACACCATGTGGGAAAGTCGCAATGTTTTCTTTAACTCTTATTAAATATACTCGTAAATTATTTCCTGGCAAAGCTGCTATTCCTTTGGATATCGATAGAGAATTATACCCAGATTCGATTTTGATAAGAGAAATTGCTAAAGTATGTAGAAGTTATAGGACCGTAATTTCAAGTTCAAGGCCTGTACAAATGTTTTGGGAGTTCCCAAGGTTCCTTTTTTGGTCCAAAAACCATTAGAACTAGATTATGATTCAATCTACTGTAAAGTTTCTCGGAGTCGGACCTGCACTTATGAACCTTGTGTTTGATTTCTGTTTTTCATCGTAGAGGTCGTATCTTTCTCTCATATAAATATTTGCACTTGAAATATCAATATTATGGCGGTAAATTATCGCAGTATGTCACCTATTTTCATTTAATATTTGATTTTAAGAATTTTGGGAATTCTAATTTCAGGAAGTCGATTTTAGAGAATTGAGTAATTTGACGTTATTAATTTAAGAGAAAATAAAAAAGACGGATGTAGCGTATAGTGATCATCGCCGAAGTCAATCTTTCAAGTCACGTAATAAGGTTTGTCTTGGCACGACAACCTGTTAATATTTTTGCTTTCATTACTACTATTTACTAAGTACTTGAGTTTGTTAAATCTTAGAGGTATATCAGTTACCTTAGTTGTTTAGTCGTAGATTTCAAGGGTTTCTTCAAAGAAACCCTCATTCCATAGTTCGCTGAGACACAGTGAGAATAAGTTATACAGTCAGCAGACCTTCAAGTGAAGGCTCAGCATTAATATTAAACAACCCTGTAGAGTATGTAAAATTACAAGTGTCAACCCTTGGCCTAGCTACCATGAACAGAAACCACGGTCATACCATTTAAGCCATTATTATTGAAAGACTAGCTTTCCCCTTTTTTACCCCTGGATGAATTTCTAAAAAAACCTTTCTTATTCCTCGTCTACATCTTAAAAACAATATCTGTGAAAACAAAATCATCCTTCTAGGTCCAAGGGTTTAGGCTGGGCGTTGATGAGTTGTGAGTCAAGACTTGTGAATAGTTTGGGAAATATTCGCCATGTTCGATCTTTGACTGATTTCAATGGTTGATATCTTGTCGATTTTATCCTACTAATATTATAAATGTGAAAGTATGGATGGATGTGTGTGAAGATGTTTGTTACTCTTTCACGCAAAAACGGCTGAACGGATTTTGATGAAACTTGGCACACAGGTAGGTACCTAGTTCATATCCTGGAATAAAATATCTAAGTTCCAACTTTTGGATTATGTAATTTTAAAGTGTTCTATTTTAGCAACAAACACGTGTAAAGATTAAAAAGTTATAAGCCGCCTAAAATGTATTGACACAGTTTGCAACTTTGATGATAAGTCAAGTCAAGGTTTATTGAACTTTTGATAATGAATTTAGTTTTATCATTGCATTTGCATATCATTACGATTTACACACGATATAAAAGCCGTACCAGACAGGCTTGATTATGAAACCAAATGGTAGAAATATTTATGAGAACTTCGTCGTTATTTTGATCGCGTACCACGACTTCCACTTCTTTATATTATAAAGATTCGTTTTAGAAATAATTAGTTTATGTTACGTGTGAGGGTGCTACAGTCAAACTTATGTTTCTAAAAAAAATATAACACTAATATAAAATTCTAAATAATTATGATTGTCAATACAATGTCCGTATATTGGCCTTGATATCTCAATCTAAATGGTCTGCTCCAACAAATTGAACAACCAACGAATTGACATGTATTACCATTGTCTACAGTACACTAATATTATAAAGATACAATATTTGATTTATTTTATATTTGTTTGTGATGGATAAACTCAAAAATATATTTTTTTGAGACTAAATAAAAGACTATCCAAATCCAAACAGTAGTGGTGTGTTTTATTTTGTTAAGAATATAATATTATTCGCATCTCTTGGTCTTTTCTATCACTCAGTAATAATATGCTTAATAAGGTGCAGGATTCCATCTCCGAAATAGTAATAATCTGTGGTGGCATTGGCACACAGTGCAAGGAATACTCTTGGTGCCACGAGACTAGAAGAATGCTGCGTGTAAAATATTTAAATGTTCTATAAACTAAACATAGAAGAACAAAATAACTGATAATAATCCTGTTTTATTCGATCAGTTTTCCCGGAAAGTCATGTCGTTTCCTACACCGACAATGGCATGAACTAGTTTTTAATAAGCGGTTGTAATTAAATATGTAGCGTGTAGAATACTTCCACGTGTTGGATTGCACGCCGAGCGTCTCTGTAGAGTCGTGCATTTTAAAAATGTGAACCAATTAGATCTTACAAAGATGAGAGATATCGAATGAATGAACGATCTTCATAAAAGCACGCTTCACTGAGAATCGTGACCCGTTTTCATTACTCCGGTTAAATAAAGATCATTACGCGCTGTAGGGTTGGCAATTGTTGGTTTTGTTAAAAACAATGACGTAATTTATTCAGTAGTTTCATTTCAAAGGTTTTTTTTTAACTTTTGGATAAGCATGTGTTTGACCGCAATCTCACCATGGTAAGTGATGATGTGGCCGAAGGTGGTAAGCACACAAAGCCTAGATGGGAACTGGCTCTCAAGTGCAGCTGTCGGAACACACCGATAGGTGCTTGGCGACAGAGTTTCAACATTTATATCATGTTACCCCATCCATTAGCATCCACCCCATCTTTAGGACCTTGTTCTTGTATCAGTCTTTAACCACTGCTTGGTCAAGATGGTTGGTTTCTGTCAGTCTCGTACACGATGTATATTGAATTTGAAAAATTAAATGTAGTTGGTCTCAAGCACATGCCACATTCAAACATGCTTTCGCATTTATAAAGTCCTAGGATGACACATACTGGTAGAGCTGTATCTGCAGTAGTTTAGTAACCACTGGTTCGGGAGTCAGCTTTCGACTGAGAAGCACCGACAAGTAAATCAGTTATGTTGCATTTTTGGCCAATATCGGCTTCTTATTTTTCGAATGTTTACACAAGAATACGAATGCTTTACATCCCCCTTAGTCACTCCTACTCGGTTGCCACTTCGATAGACTAGGTAGGTACAGCATTCCTTAGGAAAAATAACAGGAGCCATTTTGTTGAACTACCCAATGGGTACGTCTTTTCAATAGTCGGTGTAAGAAGCGACAACCCTAATAAGAAGTGTTATAGACAGTTACATACGCCTCGCAAGCAATCACAGTATGTTAGAGACAATAAACGTTCATTCAGAACGCAATTAGCGGGTGCTGCTTGCATTGACTGCACTGACCAAAATAAACCTTCGGTGCCAATTGACCTACTTGTAGATTTGCCTTATGAATTTTCACTTGTTTTCTCCAATCAATAATCGAAGGTCTTTTGCAGAAAATAATAATTAAAAATAAATCTATTCACAAACATATGTAGAAGAGGGGTAGAGTGCTTGTAGATGGGGATATGCCGCAAGTTGTAAAATTGACATAGTTGTGGAATCTTCAAAGTTTATGTCCCCCCATTAATCTCTACGAATTCTAATCTGTAATTGAGTTCTCAACTAGCAAATACTGAAACTCTACTCACACTTAATTTGTACTTAATTCGTCATTTGAATGGGAATATGGAATAAGGGATTTTAAAGTATACATATTTATATGAAACAACATTATAGGATGATTCAGTGTAATTTTTTGTCGGGAGAATTCGAAAGTATATTTTGAATTGATATTAAAAATAACTCATTGATCTTTATACATTCTAAAGTACTTATTGATAAGAAATCGCCTGTTATCAGATGCCGCTAAGTTCCCCCGATAACGGCACCTTATCAACGGTAAGTATTACCCCGTGCACTATTGTTTTACAAAGTCCAGATTATGGCGTTTAAAAAGATAAGATATTGAATGAAATGATGTCAAAAGATTCGTTACTTGTACCACAGTGTCGTGACTAATTCTTCTTTTTAGCTGCTGAAAACCAGCGTTATTAGACTTAAGTTATTAATCTTCTTTTGACGCTGACTTTAATATTTAGACTTAGTGGTTATCGATTACACTGATTGTGTAATCCTGGTAATGCCCTGATATCTTATCATTATCACGCCTGAGTTTTAATTAAACAACTTATGTGTGTAGGAATTATTTTACTTCCGTTTACCTTTTATTATCTGTAAGGAACTTACGAATTTTTTATAAATTTCTTATCAACTTTGGTGCTCCAAAACTTATTAGGAAATCGAGATTTATTCGATTTAGACCTAAGAAGGAACATTGTCGGTCGCAGATGAGATTTCGGTTCGAAAGATCCTGCAGAAACTATGTAAAGTTTCTCTTATATATTTTTATGATCTCATTTAAATAATAAGTAATAACAAACGGTCGCCAACATACCATACCCCTATTGCAAGCGTTTATAAGCTACTTTAACCGCTTACCACCTGGCGACCAAAAAACCCATAAATAATAATTTATCGCTTGGCTATATCTCGACCTTTTTGACTTAACCACATTAATCTAGCTAACTACTTACGGCCAAAATCACTGGATACGATGAGCTTGGTTACATATGCTTGGAATCGTCTATTAATCACGTGAGGCTCGAAAGGGGGGAAAGGTCGGAAAGAATCACGAAATATCATAAGAGGGAGGGCGGTGAAACACCTCGCCACGTATCACCATCACCACCAAAAAACATCTCATGATTAATGAGCCCTTAAAATAACCCTTTTTAATATATTTGTTTCCCTTATTAAGCAACTCGTACATTGATAATATCTGTCTGTTCCAGATATGTGCACTCGCCAAACAACTGGACATGACAGAGCGGCAGGTGGAGCGCTGGTGGCGTCTCCGTCGCAGTCAAGAAAAGCCTTCCACCCTGGTTAAGTTCTGCGAGAACGCGTGGAGATGTACCTTCTACTTGTACAATTTCTCTTACGGTCTCTTCATACTGTGGGATAAAGAATGGCTGTGGAATATTGACCATTGTTATATTGGGTTTCCGCATCAGGTATGTTTATAAGGCCATAGAAATGTGGCGCTTTTACAGTTTCTTTATAGATTTTTCCATTTGTTACATTTGGCCATCAAATTACCCCAGATGTCGAAGCTGAGCGATGTCGAGAAATGTCTATGTAACCGCCATACAACTCCTAAGGTTTACTAGATTTTGCACCATTATCTCCTGTTTTCCAGGCAGAAACCTCCTGGAGAATATTTTTGGGATAAGCGCTCCGCATCTTCGGTGTCATTTCCGAATGAAACCAACTTTTAATGACCGACAAATCTTGTGCAGTCACACAAACACAAAACCAATATTTGCTCCCTTTCAGGGCCTAACAGATGACATATGGTGGTACTACATGATATCGGCCGCGTTCTACTGGTCGCTGACTATATCTCAGTTCTGGGACGTGCGGCGTAAAGACTTCTGGCAGATGTTCATACACCACATAGCTACGATCGCGCTGCTCTCCTTCAGCTGGGTGTGCAACATGCACAGGATCGGCAGTTTGGTCCTCTTGCTACATGATTGTGCCGATATATTCTTGGATGCCGCTAAAGCTGCGAAGTACGCGAATTATCAAAAGTTTTGTGATGCCGTATTCGCCGTGTTCACAGTGTTGTGGATAGTTACGCGGCTGGGGATATACCCCTTCTATATCATTTGGAGGTAAATGTTTTGCTTTATTTGGTCATTTTTATGGTATTTCTTACGACCAATGGTAATTCTTACGACAGGCTTTAGCCATCTTTCTCAGGAGACTGTTAAATTAGTAGTTTATTCTGAAGGGTCTTAAATTTAATTTAAATTAGCTTTTGTACAAACCCTCCCTACACCACAAATTAGGGAGTAATTTTTATTCTAAATTATACGGTAGCAAAATGTAGATCAACAAAGAGCATCAGATAACTTTTATTGAAATTGCGCGAGTCAAATGAGCGAAGCGACCGAGCCGCGAAAGCGGGCAACGAATAGCAGATCCAAACATAGTCACCCAAAAGTATTGTCCCATTTTTTTACAACTGATTGACCAAATACTTACTTCAGCACGTCGATCCGCGCACCAATGTTACTCCCGATGTTCCCGGCGTACTACATCTTCAACTCTCTGCTGTGCCTACTGCTGGGGCTGCACATGGTGTGGACGTGGCTCATCGTGCAGGTCGCTTACAAGGCCATCAGTGCTGGACAGGTAAACGTCTTAAGGTTGTAATACGACACAAAGATACGAATAATATACGGGGTTATTTGTATATAAAAGGCAATCGTTACTGACTGAATGACTGATCTATCAACACACAGTTCAAACCACTGAACGGATTGCGCTGAAATTTGGCACGCAGATAATGGTGTACGTATCCGCTAAGAAAGGAATTTTCAAAATTTACCCCTTAAGGGGATGAAACGGGGGTCCATAGTTTGTATGGAGAAACGGGATCACGGGTGATACCGCACGGGTGGGTAGCTAGTTTTACATATTTTTCAATCATGAGCCAAACATTCAAGGGGGAAATGTGGGCCCAACTGGCTTAATACTCAAAGGGGCCCAACCTTGAACGTTAGTTACCCTGTTAAGTCGTATTTTACAAATATTTCTATGTAAAATTCTAGATGGAAGGTGACATTAGGAGTTCTAGTTCAGAGATCAGTGATAGTTCACACCAATCTAACCACAGCACGCCTAGCCATGTGAACAATAAAAAGTGAGTAGTATCATATGTCTGTACGCGAAGCGTGAGATTACTTATTACAAGAGCTCTTCTCATATACGACATGTATCGGCATCGATTGTTGCCTTGAAATATTGATTGTAAAGAAGATCTTGATAGTGGCGCCCTCTCTCTTCAGTCTCTCAGATGAATTGTTAAAAACCTCATGGGTGGCATTTTTTGTACCGGGTGAATAAAAACCATTCTTAAATTCCCATTTCTTTTGTAAACTTTCGGAAGTACTTGCTTTCTTTAGTTATTTTTTTTTTAATTAAAGGGGAATGCCAAGATTTCCTTCAAGATTGGGCCAGAACCGACAAAGATGAATCATATATCATAAAACAGGAAATTTATTCTAGACTTTTATAGTATAAATAGTTTAGTCCAACAAAAAACGTAACAGTTCTTTAAATATTACTAAATAATATTAATGATTTAAACGATAACATTAAGTAAATAATAAATTGAATGAAGTAAACTGAAAGCTGGTGGCAGCTTATCTCGCATATGTATTTTTATAATAAAAATACTGATCAGGTGACCCCGTTTGCCCTCCCCTAGATCCGGGGCTGGATTATGACAGTTCTGTTTGCCTACCTACTTTCAAAACGACATCAATAAACTAGTTAATGCATTATGTACCTATTTCCAGGGACACATAGGGTCGACTGTACCTTGGCGCGGACGGTGTACGCAACACTCCGCGCCGCACACGCACACGCACACGGGTACGCACGTGATCTGCACACACACACTCTGAAACGAGGTTGTAATTCTTAGCATATTATACTTAAATGAAGCGGGCCTTGCACTAGACCTATTGACTCACTGTTTCAAAGTACATATCAAAGCTACAGAAAAAAACACTTGTTTTAGTGAAAATATGAACTCTATTGTGATAGTCGGTATGTCTCTTTTTGGCTATTTAGTTCATAACTATACTATAGTTCTTAAAATATAGTTGAACTTTGACAGTTAGAATGGTGTCAATTATTCTTGTCCCGGGATAAAAAAAAAAAGTAGACTATGTCCTTCTCCAAAGTTCCATCTATCTCTATATCAAATTTCATCTAAATCGGTTCAGTGTTTTATGCTTGAAGAGGTAACAGACAGACAGACACACTTTCGCATTTATAATATTAGTATGGATAATATTAAGAAAATTTTACTTAAGGTTAGTTTGCAAAACAGAATCGTCACCAATAATTATGTATAATGGACCTTATAGCTTATCGAATAAAATTCATATGTTTGATCATTGGTTCATATTAAGATCATTAATATAAACCTTGTAATAAGGTTCATTTTTACGTAACTGATTACTTTCACATGTAAGTCTGACTTAAGTAAAAAACGCGCTTAAATTATTAGGTATTAACGGCTAGTTCAAAGGTTCTGAAAAAGGGTAAAATGCATAGGGATTTGTTAAGTATTGAGTCATATTGAAAAGAAAATCTTGGCCCCGCAATCTTCGTCCTTAAGTCTTTTCGTATATAACAAGGTATCAATACATTAGGTATATATCTTTAAGTACCGTCGCCTATTAGTAAATTTGTAGAATTTAATAAAACTTGCTTGATACCGCGATAGAGGTGTAATATCACCAAAATGCTTTAACCAGTGACAAGCTCTTATTATTACCAAAAAGGTATAAGATGTTTTTACTATATTTAAAAATTATCATTTAGGTCTATGATATAATCCTGCTTATTTACTAATTGCTGATAAAGCAATTGACAACATTTCATACTTTTACCAATTCTGTCCTGGATTTGTTTTTTTTTTAAATGTCTACTTAAAGAGAAAATACCATAATAAATGCCTATAGTAAAAATGCTGTGTCCACATTGACATATTATTAATAGTCACTATCCAAAGATGTCCGAAGAGATTTACGTTAAGTAAGATTAGCTGGATATGCTTTAAATGCAGTCTTGCTTATTTAAGTTATTAAAGAATAAATGTAGCTACATTTTATTTTAATATTTTATTAAATATCGGCTATTAATTTACTTATTTATAATAATGTGTGCTTACCATGCTGGGTGTCGGCAAATATTTTTTATACACGATGTCCGGTAAGTAGTACGACAAACTTAAGGGGGAGATAGGTGGGGGGGTCACCTACCAACATATACAAAAATGAGCTCAATAAAAAGATCACCACTTTCCGAGATATTTCGATTTTTCAGACATAATAAATGTATTGATTTTTGAATTTTAGATATTAATTATTTCGAAATTGGTGACACTTTTACTACTTACCGGACACCATGTATACGAATAGTATGAGACTCATTTTTAAATGCTAAAGGTCTTGTTACTTATATGAACTAGGAGATTATATTTTATTAATTTACCCGAGATAAGGGTTGAATTTTCAAAAATCCTTAGCGACTACCTATTTCCTAATAGAAACATGCCTGCCATACAAGTAGTAGCATGCTGTATTCTTAAATACTTGAGTATTAGTGGTTAAATAAAATGTGGTGTAAATAGTAGTCCAACGTTAAGGGGTCGATATACCGTATATTCAGCTATCATATGCCACAATTTGGTCCACTTTTTACCACGGGTCTCAATATTATTATTTTTATTAATTTAAATAATCGATATCTTGTACTAATTTGGCTTTTATTAATTTAAATAATCGATATCTTGTACTAATTTGGCTGTAATTTCAACACAAGATTTTTTAAATTAAGTTTTTGTATGTGATTACTTAATATAAGGTGTATCAACCCTTTAACGTTGGAACTCTATTTATGCTACAGCCTGTATACAGATATAATAAAATTTCTCGTTTAATTCCCTAAAAAGTTAGTTCCTCTTCAATATAAATTAGTTCTTATTACATGAGAAATTAAAATTAGTTTTACATTGCGCGTTACATTTATAAACTCGCAACCTCAGAATATTATAGACTACGCTAGGTATTAACTCTCTTACGTCAGTTTATTTTGAAGTTAACAAAAATACCTTATTAAATAGTGTTGTGCTAATATATCGATAAACGTTACATGTTAATTTGTTGTTTCTTAGAATAATTTGGTAATTTTACACGTTAGAAGTTATAGATATTTATTTGGGTTATGTAATGTTTAGTAAAAAATAATACTTATCAATGTCATATAGTATTTCTTTTTTTTTTGTTACTATGTTTGTATATAAAACAAAGGTCACAAATGAAAGTATTATGGTTTAAAGTATGTTAGCTTCTAGTCTTAACGCCATAGTCTTTTTTACTGTCGACTATCGATATAACACTACACCTTTCTATCGTATGTTTTAGCGAACTTTCCACTGACTAGGTAATAGATTTTAGTAGAAAAAATATCATTCCTTTTTTTGACGTCTGTTTTGTTTCTATTTATTTTATTATTAAAACATTGTATTGATATCTTGCCTTATTTCAAATAAAGAGGCTATAAATTTAGTTATACATTATGTTAAAAACTTTATAACAATGCATTTATTAACGTTTATATGCAATAAAATTACAGTTAATACAAAATCTTCCTAAAATACCAAAAATCCTAGTCAATACCAAATTTATTCCAAAAAGCTTTTATTTCTACAACTCGCAATAATAATGTTAATTGAGATGTAATAATATTATTAATGATAGTGCCTGAACATGTGCTTTATATATACGTTTGAAATTCCAAATTAATTAGGTAGGCGCTTCGTTTTAGTAGCTTGCGGTTGCACCTACGATATTGTATGTTGGCAACGTAATAATATGGTTTGTTTTTGAGTAACCGCTGTATGAGGGATTTGCTGTTTTTAAATTAACTTGATCTTATGAGAGATGTGTCAACATTTGTTTCCAACGTATTTCTTAATCTGTTGACTCGCGACATTAACCTGTCAGTTCTTTCTTGGGACAGTAGGGGTTTCAGAGTCCGCACCACTTGGTTCTCAAATAGGACAATCGGGACAATGACATTTATTTGACGAGTTTTTGACAGGTTAAATCTGCTGACTCGCGACAATAACCTGTCAAACAAATCATCAACTCGCGCACAGTTTTCAAAATTTCTAAATTCGCGCCCATTTTTCTAGTAAATGTCATCGTCCCGATTGTCCGATTTGAGAACCAAGTGGTGCGGACTCTGAAACCCCTACTGTCCCAAGAAAGACCTGACAGGTTGAGAGATAAATCCTGAATTAGTAATTGAAAATCTAAAAAAAAAATCCTCTATTCTATATTGAGTATGATTCATTATAGTTTCACAAATTAACAACTGCAGTCCTTCATCAGTGTGACTGGTTACATAAAGACAACCCAAATAATAATTCAAAGATATTAATATGAACAAAAATCCATATCATTTCACATAGTTTAACTAATATATGATAATTGCACATTTACATTAGTAAATAGATAAAGTAAAATTATATTTTTAAATGCGGTTATATCGAATAAACTTAAATATGCTTTTTGATGCTTGTGAAACTATAGTTGTAAGATATTACGTGTAGATTTACTTTTATTTGTTATTTTTATAAAATGTCTTTACTGCAGTCGAATGTCATAGATTAAATATTATTTCTCTCTGGTAATTGAATAAAGAGAATTAATACGTTCAGTGCAAGCGTCAAGCCAAATAATCCCAAGTGCTAATCGACGCGTAGGTGAGTGCAAGCAATAAAACTTATAATGCACTGTCGTATGCAAGAATTATGTATATTAACTGGATAGGATGATCCATACCTACTTGAATCAAATACCTATCAATTGCGAAAAAGAGTAAGATAACAACTACATTGGGACAACTTCTCTTACTTTCATTCAGGGTAACCGTAAGATAGGTATTTGATTCAAGTATTTATGAAGAGCGTCGTATCCAGGTAGTATACATAAATCTTGGTGTTATGCTACTGGGCGCACCGGCACGCACTCACATACGCGTCGAGTAGCACTTGGGATTATCATTAGCACTGAATGTGTAAGGAATCTTATTATTTCATAGTTAACGATTTCGGCATGGGTATATTTACAAACAATATTTTTAATTATTTCTAGGAAATGTTATGTAGAATTCTGAGAGTATTTAAAGCATTATTTCCCATACATATATTCCATTTTGGTTTAAAATTTAAAGCAAAATAGTTAGTGCTGTGAAAATCTCTAAATTAAAATATATGTTCAGTTGATAAGTTAACACTATATATATCCCGCTAGGATAGGACTACTATAAATTCTAGAGATTATATAATTTTAAATGAAACATGAATGAGTACTTTATTTACTATGTAGATTCTATTAAATTAAATTTATAAATCAAAATGATATCATTTGGTGCCTTTCTCGTATGTAACGATGTTTTTAATATATTGGTAACTATAGGAACCGTTAAATTTAAAACAATTGATAAAGGTTCACACATACAGCGCTGACACACCTACTTTTTTGTATAATATCCAAAGTGAAGCGTCGGTTGTGATTCAAGACTACTATCATTCTAAGTGCACCCATTGCGCCACCCTCTTATTCGCACCTTAAGTAAGAAACGCTTGGGCTGCCCCAATTAGTCGGAACTAAGTCCATGTCCATAGACACTATATTGATGTCCAGTAATACTTTCAGTCGATTTTTCACGTGATGTGTTCCGTGCAGTGTGTATGAAGCCTTATTTAAAAAGCTTGTTGTAATTTTGGGTGCATAATAAAAATATTTGTATCTGTGGTGATCTCTATGTTGAATGTTGATTTTCCTTCAAAACTTTATTTATAAACACAATTTATTTTTAATAATTAAAATTTAACTTAAGGTTGTTGTTATTATTTTTAGGAAATATGTGTTTAAAAATAGTAGTTTGTATGTTTTTAACACATTCTGATCTGAACAAATAAGCAGTTTGATAATGAAAATTGTTTAGCACTTGCAAAGTAAAAAAATAAGAAGTTTAAAGATGCTAGTTTATTGTGACTAATAACTTGTTATTGGAACAATTTTGTTGCAATTGTAATTGAAGAGGCGAAGTCGAGTGTTAATTTGCAACAGATTCTCTTTTGTATGCAATTAAAATTATGAAAGATAAAATAAAAAATGACAAATAAATTGTAGTTTATATTTCTTTCCTTCATAAGTGCCCTTCTAGGACCTAAACTGAATAAATGGTTTTGACTTTGACTTTGACTTTCACAATTCCTACTTTTTCATATCTACAAGCCCCATTAACTTTACGCAACAAAGTGAGATATTTGTGATTTTAAAATTTCTATTATATTTATACAAAATGCAACTTTTAAATTAAAAAAAAACGGTAGGTTCAAGTTTGAATGTGTATGTACTGCTATACAGGATGGAATTTTGTAATGCCACCTGAAGGGAAAGTACTCTTAATACTGTAGATAGAAAATTTTACTTAAAGAAAACATTCCTTAATTTTTGAAAAGAAACAAAACTGCATTCAGAGATTTTCGAAAATTCACTTGCTACTCCCGGGGATCGAACTGACTAAAATCTATAAAAATGACACCCTGTGCTTTTATTGCATCGATAGTTAAGGTCAATTATAAGAATGAAATCTCTCTAACAAACTTGATAAATTAAAATAAGGAAAACCATGAAATCTTTAATTATTTACAAAAAATAGTAAACTAACTAATTAGTTGCTTGAAATGGGCTCCTTTTTCTTGGATACACAAATGTGTTCTTGTAACGAATTCATTTCTAGTAACCTTTAATAACGTGTTGTGGTGAATATTATAAATCGTATTCTGAAACAACTCTGAACTCGATGAAATTCGCATATGATTTAATGTAAATTTTATTTTTACATATAAAAACTAAAATTTAATTTACACCTTAATTTAAACAATTTAAAACTTAATTTATAAAGTAGGTTAGAGAGATTTCATCTTTATAATTGACCTTAACCATTTAAGCAATAAAAGTACAGGATGTAATTTTTACAGATTTTAGTCGGTTCGATTCCCGGGTGTGGCAAGCAAATTTTCGAAAATCTTTGAATGCCGTTTTGTTTCTTTTAAAAAATAAAGGAATGTTTTATTTGAGTAAAATTTTCTATCTACAGTATTAAGAGTACTTTCCCTCCAGGTGGCATTACAAAATTCCACTCTGTATATATCGTTACTGCTGTAGGTAAGTGCTACTACCTACTCGATTTAAGTTATGCATTTGTTTTTTCTTCGTCGAAAACTGTGAACCTTTGAAATCGAATAGGTATTATATATTATAGTACACATTCCGTTTATTCGATTAATTCATGCTTAGTTATCCTACAGTACAACTCAAGTGATATATAGATATCGTTTTACTGTATCCTTGTACTATATAATACCTAATTCTTTAGATAAAAAGTTAAAATGATTTTTATTTATTTTTCAACTTTTATCTTGGCAATAAATCTACGCTATGGCAATAAATTATATTCGTTTGCATTATTTTAGATTGGCAGCACCGACTCAAAATGTCATTTTTACTGAATGAATGAAACCGTTCGGTCGAGGTTCCGTGTATTTAGCGTACATACGTATTTTCACTTCCTTTTATTTAAATTAAATACCAACTAATAAGTGATAAAAACTAACACAGTGGTAGAAAATGTTTCGACAATTCCTCGATATGTTTTGGAATGAAGATATTTGGCTGCCACCGAATACTACGTGGGAAGACATCGAGCCAGGCCCTGATAAGGCGGTAGCATACACGGATTACACGCACGTTTTCTATCCTATACCGTTAGGAATAGTTTTTATGTTCCTACGATACGTGCTGGAAAAGTAAGTAATAAATTAACATGAAGGTGAGAAACGATAAGGCCTAGTGATAACCTCACATTCTATTTCGATCTTGATACGGCGAAATTTATAATAATACAAAGCTATAAATTGTTCCATTTTCGAATTGAAATTTTGAAACATCGGTGTTTTTTCTATATCCATGTCTTCCTTGATTAGGTAGGCGGCTAAAATCACCGTCATAGTCGTATTTCTTGACTCATTCTTCCGCTTCCTGTGCTTGAAGTCATGCACGCAATATAAAAAAAATGTGGGAAGTAATTGCTTTGAGTCTATTTGTACCAGTAACTAGGTACCTATATCAACAGAACAAAACACTATCATTTTGTTTCACTATGGCCATGACAGGTTTATTAAATTAATCTATAAGTTAAATACCTGCTTAGGTAATTAATCAAATATCTCACTAGAGCCATGGATAGTATATAATTGGTTTTTCTGTAGTTTTGTTTATAACTTTATTTAAGACTTCTGCAATATACATTTTTGTAAGAACCCTCTTCTAGTCTTAGTATCATTTGCTTGTCAATAAATTTAACAACATCATTTTTCTATCTCGCGTTTGAATGCCCTAAGGTGGCGAGAATTTAAAGCCTGAACACATCAATAACATGATTTGTTGTACAATATTCCATACCAAATTAACAATCTTTTTGGTCCACTTGCAAACCTTCATAAAAGGAAATATCAGTCTTAAAATAATACAATATATGTTCTTAAATCATTTGTATTTATAAATCTATAAGGATAATACTGTAATAAAATTATTTTTATCATTAGAGTTTGTATTAATGTGATGAATAAAAAACATGAATTAGGTATGGCTAGGGTATAGATACATAGTGCTATCCAGAGACTCGCCCCACTCTTTTAATCTTTTTCCTAATCCCTTACAGTGCAAGGGTAAATCCTGTTGCTAGTGTTGTATTGCTACATATGGACATATCAACAGCACTAAAACTCTAGTGATAGTATGCACACTTACTGTGTGAGGGATTGAAATTATAAATAAATATCCTCGGACATTTTTCACACATGGCTATCTGATCCCAAACTAAGCTCAGCTTGTAATATGGAAACCAGATGACTGATATAATACATAGACTACTTTTTTGTAAATACATACTTAAATAGATAATTACAACCAGACTCAGGACAAACAGACATGTTCATGCACACAAATGTCTGTCTTGGATGGGAATCGAACCCACGACCTGCGGCGTGATAGGCAGTGTGTTAACCAACCACGCCAACCGGCCCGTCAATTACCACTAAAGGATTCTCGGGAACATGGGTGAAAAATATTTGTAGTGCCTGACGGGCTGGCTACCACCCTCAAGTTGAAAATCTGTTGTCAAGCACCTATTGGTCTGTTCTGACAGCTGCACAGAGCCAGTTCGCATCTAAGTTTTGTGTGCTAACCACCTTCGGCCTCATCATTTTTGATGAGGCCGAAGGTGAATCTAAATTTATGATTTTTATACTTGCGAATAGATCCCCTATAAATTACTACAAATACTCACTTTGTGTTATTCTATTACCCACATAGGGGTTCATTAAAATCAATTAACCTATACCTTCATGTTCAAAGTACCCCAAATTTCATTGATTTCAATGTGAAAACAAAGTAGACAGTTGCTTTTGCATCCATAAATATGAGTATGGGCTACATCTCCTGCGCTATCTCTCACCTTCTTGTGTTTATATCCTTGGTCGAAGCCACCTTAACCAATTCATCATTATTTATTTATAGTCCAGTCAAATTAGGTTTGAACTATTTCACATTACTAAACGGCATTGGAATATGTTTGGACACCTTCCAGGATGACGCTCGCGAAAGTTCCGAAGTGGGATAGCCGGGGTAATTGAGAAAAACTTCGTAATTTTAGGACTTTTTTCACTATTGGCTCTCCAGGGCCAAAACTATGCATTTTTTGCGATTGATGTTTCCTACACTTATTGACTGTATTTTTAATTGCCTTGTAACCATTACATTATCTTATGATAACCTACATTAAACAATGATAACACAAGCCCCTGACTTTGCCTGCCTTCAATAAACCTATGTGGTTAACTTGGAGTATGTTAGTATGTTGTAGCATAAATTGAAAAACCGGTCAAGTGCGAGTCGGAGTCGTGCACCGAGGGTTTTGTAGATTTTTTTGTATTTGTTTTTGTAGCGGCAACAGAAATACATCATCTGTGAAAATTTCAAGTTTCTATCTATCACGGTTCATGAGATACAGCCTGGTGACAGACAGACAGATAGCAGAGTCTTAGTAATAGGGTTTCCGTTTCTACCCTTTGGGTATGGAACCCTAAAAATGAATCAGCAATTGTTTTTTTAATTTTGGATAAGCCTGTGTTTGACCGCAATCTCACCATTGTAGTGATGATGTGACTGAAAGTGGTAAGCCTAGATGAGAACTACATACTGTCAAGTGCAGCTGTCGGAACACACCGATAGGTGCTTGGCGACACATTTTCAACATGAGTGGTATACAGCCAGTTGGGTACTATAAAGTACCCTGCCACCGTGCTGTGGTTTCCTCACGATGTTTTCCTAAACGAGCTCAGGCTCATTGTAGGATTCGAACCCACGACCTTCGCCGCGGTATCCGACGTCACTACCACTGCATTCATCTCCTGAGAATGTTTTTCTATACTTACAATTTTGCTATTAAAATAATATTTTGTTTAAGTGAATTTACACTGTATAATTAATGTGCCTATATTGATTGGAATTGGAAGTCCTATAACACAATTTCATTTTAAACCGGAATGGTAGTTCCTGAGATAAGAATGTTCAAACATACGCATACTTTAATAGTACATAATATAATAAATGCGAAAGTGAGTTTGTTTGTTTGTCCTCTCTCAGTAACTGATCAATGTAATTTTTTGCATATAAATAGCTTATGGACCAGGCTACATTATACCCCAAGAACGCAGGTGAAACCGCGGGGTGGATCATAGTATTAGTTGTTGATTGATATACTTACTATATTATCAATCCATTGTAAATTGTTATCTTTCACGCTATGTTACGTAAAAATTACTCATAGGTACGCTTAGATTTATCAGTATGCGTGTTAGGCTGATTTGGATATATTAGTATTATCAAAAGTGAGTCAAAACAACATTTCTAAAATCGGTAAACCATGCAAAAAAAATCTAATCTTTCCTCTTTATAACATTAGTTTAGTTAGATAGTCAATCTAATGTCAGCGATAACACGTATTCTTTTAAGAAATAATTTCTGAGTAACGAAATATTTATTACGACAACTGTCAAATCACTCCGCTAATTAAAAATCCTACTTTAGATACAAGAGATTTAATACAGGTGCGTATTTCCAATCAACCTACAATTTCTCTGGCTCTTTAGTGTAGCATTTTTTTTTATATAAACCTATCAACCCACAAGTTCTCTGGCTCTCAAGTGTAGCTATCGGTAGGCGGGTTCAAGTACTCAACCACCGAGCTATAGTTAGATCCCACGACCTTTGCCACGGCATTTGACGTCACTAACACTGAGCTATCATCGCCTTGAAGCCTTCTTCACGTTGTAAATGTCGGCAATATATTAAATATCTATAGGCGACAGTAGCAATTTACCATAGGTGGGACCGACATTTTGCAGCTTTAAACATGTAAGTTTTACTCACGTAAGTAGGCTTACGTAATTAACTTACGATAAATTTGCAAATGTAAACACGCTTTGTAAGTAGCTTAACGTAATTTCTGAATACTTTAAATTGCTTTACAAGTGTACCTAAGTCCGGCCTTATGAAGTAAAGAAAGGCTCGGTTTTCATTTGACAGAAAGCCGGTTAAACTCGAGTCAAGTTTTGAGTTGAGTTTCAATTTGAAACGTGAGCTAATCACGTAAGGTTTTTTCCATTTTTAACACAATCCATTCATGAGCTTACTCGTTAATTCCCGCAATTAAAGACCTTAAAGATTGTGACCATAGTCAGCTTAACAAATATATTTATTTGTGAATAGAATTGATGTCATTGACATTCGATGCGCATGAGTTCACCCATTGCAGTTTAGCGGTGAAGTATTGTTTTTTACTGCGATAACGAAGGTTACTGCAAAAACTATATGATATGAGGTCAAATCTTGTGATCTAACTTGGCGTATAACTATAGTACCTTAATAACTAACTATACCCTGGTACATTCTTCAAACAATGTTGGTAGGATCTCAAACTAAGCAAAGCTTGTACTATGGATACCAGTTTACTGATATACCTTTTTTAATTTGGGGAAATCCTCATAGGATACCCGGTCGCTCAAGTATGGTAGCGACTGGGTTATACCAGACTCTTACCGGCTAAAACCCCACGGTCGCCATCTGCGCTTTAGAGGGTTTTCGGTTCGTACAGAACTCGTACTCGAGACCCCTCCACGCGCCAAGCTTTTTTTTATTTTTGTTTTGGACAAGCTTGTGTTTGACCACAATCTCACCATGGTAAGTGATGATGTGAAGCACACAAAGCCTAGATGGTAACTGGCTCCCAAGTGCAGCTGTCGGAACACACCAATAGGTGCTTGGCAACAGATCTTCAACTTGAGGGTGGTAGCCAGCCAGTCGGGTACTACAAAGTACCTTATCACCGTGCTATCGTTTCCTCACGATGTTTTCCTTCACCGAAAGCTCAAGCTCATTGTAGGATTCGAACCCACGACCTTCGCCGCGGTATCCGTCGTCACTACCACTGAGCTATCATCGCCTTAAAATAGCCCGTCCCGGGGGAAGTGTGATACCTCCCCCAGCACCCTCGCTGCGCTATCGCACGTACGGTCCGAAACCAAGCAGACCTTGTACTATGGAAGTTGTAAATATGACGCAGTATTATAAACGCTAAAGTAAATTCACTGCTAAAAGTCTGAACAGATTTTGATGTTTCAAGGCGACGATAACTCAGTCAGTGGTAGTGACGTTGGATATCGCGGCGAACGTCGTGGGTTCGAATCCTACAATGAGCTTGAGCTTTCGGTGAAGGAAAACATCGTGAGGAAACCATAGTAGGGTACTTTGTAGTACCCGACTGGCTGGCACCACACTCAAGTTGAAAATCTGTCGCCAAGCACCTATCGGTGTGTTCCGACAGCTGCACTTGAGAGCCAGTTCCCATCTAGGCTTTGTGTGATTACCACGTTCATCACTCACCATGGTGATATTGTGGTCAAACACAAGCTTATTCAGAATAAAATAAATGTCCCGGAAGAAGGAAAAGTGCTTCTTTTGGTTAAAAAGGCTAGTATAGGTATATGTTCATAACTAATTTCTGTTTCAGATATTGGTATGCACCGTTCGGAAAGTCACTTGGTATCAAGGAGACGAGGCCTCGGAAGGCGCCCACAAATCCGAAGCTCGAGGAGGTTTATGAAGTTACGCATCGACTTAGACAGGTAGGTACACTGTACAGTTATCTAACTTCGTTGTGAGCCAATGAGGTATCTTTTGCAATGGCACATTTGGTAGCCACACAAAGTGCTCTACGTCTGAAGATAACGGTTTTATTTGCTTTATCAATTGTACCTACTTAATTCTGCATAATTTTTTTCAGCTATGCAAAATTATTAAGCGAAAATAACGGTAGATTTAAACATGAAAGACTTAGACAGACTAGAAACTTCGTGGCTTAGTCACTGAAGAAGGCGATAATAGCTGTGGTAGTGTAGTGACGTCGGATATCGCGGCGAAG
This sequence comes from Ochropacha duplaris, assembly GCA_951361185.1. Classification (NCBI taxonomy): domain Eukaryota; kingdom Metazoa; phylum Arthropoda; class Insecta; order Lepidoptera; family Drepanidae; genus Ochropacha; species Ochropacha duplaris. The sequence continues at coordinate 8,108,310 of OX592711.1, read as the reverse complement.
GTGGGTTCGAATTCTACAAGAGCTTGAGATTTCGGTGAAGGAAAACATTGTAAGGAAACCTTAGGAGAGGGGTCGGCAAACTTTTTAGACAAAGAGCCAGATTCTAGAAAAAATATCGACTTCTCGGAAGCTCAAAGAGCCGCAGATTTCTGTTTTAGGTTTTTTCACTGTATTCCAAATGTTAATAGGACTGTAGTAAACTGTGTTTGGGTTCGAAATAAAGACAATTATTTAGCTCGCGGTATTTACAAAATATTTGATCTCATATGCACCCAAAAAAATGATTTTGAGGGGAACTTGAAGAGCCGCAACTGACCCTTCAAAGAGCCGCATGCGGTTCGCGAGCCGCGGTTTGCCTTAGGACGATGGTAAGATAGCTGCTACTACCCTCAAATTGTAAATCTATCGCCAAAAACGTATCAGTGAGTTCCGGGAGTTGCCTTTAAGGCATTGTAAATAAGGTTGACAATACATTGGCAATGCGCCTGCTATTGCTAATGTTTATAGATTTCGATGAAGAGGAATATTGTTAGGTAAGCTGCAAAATTCGTGTTTGATAGTTCTGTCGTCCAGCAGGTGACGTCACCTGTGATGGTTTATTGAAATCTTAAGATTTTGGCGACAGTTGCCAATAGTACAATACCGCCGTCAAATTAGTTAAAGATATACGAAAGGGACCGCTATTTAAAAAACAAAAATTAAGCTTATGAGTTTGGAGCATTAAACTAGTTTATGAGCGGTAATATGGATGTTTACTGGCATATAATCGGCTTATGGCTTAAAGGTCAAAGGCAAAATCTTGAAAAAAACAAAACAAATTGGCTTCTTTTTATGAAATGCCAAAACTATGGTATAAATCACCGATCATCTGTGTGTTTTATGTTTGTGACGTCATAAATATACACAAAAGAATATTCTTCGTCGTTTAAATTAGTAATTAAAAAATCATAAAAAGGTACAACGTAGTTGTTATGTTCGAGTATTTATCATGTTTATTACACTATTTTGTGTTAGATATTTTTCTGGAATGTCGACAGAATCCGTATCGTACCACGGTGTGAGTTTTGACACTTAGTTTTATTAGTGTTTTAATGAAAAGCAATCTTATGGTCTAGCTAGACAGAAGGGCTTACATTTCAACTGCACTCCGACCGCTTTGCGGTTTGAATGCAGTTAGTATGACTCCAAAAAAACTTTATTCATAATGAATGAAAATTATTTTTATTCAAATAGGCCTTTACAAACACTTATGATATACATACATATTAAGACAAACGATTTATTATTTTCGCAGCATTCGGCAGGAATAAAACGGTGTAGGTGAAAACTGATATTTCAATGATTCTTGCAACGAGGTCGTTTTAAGAAAATGTACGCCTTCAGGTGCTTTGCAAAAGATTTGTTCGACTTACGGCGTCGATGCAATAAGCAATATGTCTGTCAATGTTACATTAATTAACACAATTACACCTTTCAACTTCAGCATTAACATGATAAGCGTGTTTGTTATTGATAATGCAACGCCCACATGTTTTTATATAATAACCTTTATTTATATTGACATTGCCTTTTATTTTGTAAAACATCTTTTATCTGTATATACAGGGTATCCGGTAGTATAAAAAACTTAAGGGAGAGATAGGTGGGCGGGTCTACCAAATGCACAAAAAATACCTCATTAAAAATGTCACAATTTTTTATTTCAGATATTTAGATATGAAATATCTTGAAAATGGTGACACTTTTACTAAGGAAAATTTTGTATGTTTGGTAGGTGATCCGCCCATCTATCTCCCCCTTTAGTTTGTCGTATTACATATCGGACACCCTGTATAAAAGACAATCGTTACTGACTGACTTATCTATCAACACACAGCTCAAACTACTGAACGGATTGCGTTAAAATTCGGCACGCAGATAGTTATTATGACATTGGTTACAAAAATTATACAATTCAGAACCTATACAAAATCCCCGTTAGATATAAATATAAAGCTAGACAACATACATCTGGAAACAGTAGACTCTTTCAATTTACTAGGACTAAATATAGACACAAATATTAATTGGAAAACTCACATAGAAAAAATTAAATCAAAACTATCAAAATTTACATATGCCCTCTTTGAGATCAAATACTGCACAAACACGGAAACCGCACTATCAGCCTATTATGCGTACGCATACTCTTGGTTAAAATACGGAATCATGTTGTGGGGAAATAGTGTACATTCTAACGAACTATTCCTCCTACAAAAGAAGTGTGTCCGAATAATTGCACAAATAAATAATTCACAAAGCTGCAAACCATACTTCAAAAAGTTCCAGTTACAAACATTGCCATCAATATATATACAAGACATTTGTACATTTGTATTTAAGAATAGCAATTTATTTACAAAAATTAAAGAAACCCACAATTTTAATACACGCCATAAAAACAGATTACACCTACCACCTTCAAGAATAAAAATGCTTAACTGTAGTCCTTACTACATGGCAGTAAAAATATATAATAAGTTACCCTCGAACATCAAATCTGAATCAAAATATAACCAATTTACAAAAAAATTAAACAGTTTTTAGTTAATAAATGTTTTTATACAATAGAAGAATATCTTAACGATTAGGTTTGTTTATGTTTTATTTGTTCGTAAAATTATTATTCTTATTATTATTACTTACTGGAATTATTATTAGTAGAATTATTTATTTAAATATTGTAAATTCATAAAAAAATATTATTATAATGCTATACCTGAAAAAGGTCGCTAAGTTTTTAAGTACTGTGTAATATTATAAGATCTATGTATGAGACACTTAGTAGCAGAATAAATAAATGAAATGAAATGGTATCCGGGGATAAAACGGGGGTCCAAAGCTTGTATTGAGAAACGGGATCGCGGGTAAAACCGCGCGGCGGAAAGCTAGTTAAGCATACAGAGAAATATATTATTATTTCGATAAGGTGTGTTTGTTGCCATTAATTTTATCTGCGTTTTCTTGGATAAAGGCTTGATTTATATTTATTATTGATTTACATTTTGACATCTTATAATTCGTTTCAATATAGGTCATAAACTTATCGCTGTTTTCTATTATTTTCTTATTGTAGGCGTAATATACTGAAACATTGATTACCATATATTTATAAGAATGTTACTAACATTGAAATTTTATAGAATATACATATCAGATTTTAGTTAAAAGATACATATCGATTCCTCATCGAGGGAGATCTTATACTATAAATGCGAGAGTGTATATTTGTTACACAACAAGCCGTATTGGCTGGACGGATTCGGACGAAATTTGTTACTTACATAGATCATACAGGCTGTAACAAAAAACCCTTACCGAAAGGGGGGTGTATAATATTGATAACTATACAACCTTCTTTTGTTTATGGATTTGTGTTAATAATTAACATTTCATACAAGGCCAGAGTGAATAGGTTCTTGCTAGGCAAGCGTGCTCCACTTTAGGCTTCGTCCTTTGGCCTTCATGGACGGTTCAGTGGCCAAAAAAAAACATTCAACTTTATGGAAAAACTTTAAGAACAGAAGTTGTTCAGTTATCGATACTGAACGACCCACTCTAGGCTTCCTAGGGGGTTTTCGTTACATCATGTATAGGACTCTTTATTAAGGAATAATAATGATCCCTCGGAAATACGGGCAAAACGGCGAGGCAGAAGTTAGTACGACAATAAATACAAAAACTTGTAAAATCCTATTGTGTTGTTGAAATTAGTTACAAACCGCCGAAAGACCTTGAGCTCTCAAATAATGACTACTGAATAGTAAATGAACAGAGAAAAAGAGTCGAATACTAAAATTTATTTTAAGATAATATGAAACATACTTAACCTTGCTTAACTTTTTATCTTAGACCAACTTTTTATTGATTAAGTCTTTTATATCTTATAAATTAGTTAGGAAAGAAATTCGTTTCGATGCCCATGATAACTGGATGGCATTATGTTGTAATAGAAGCAATCTGCTGGATCTCTTCGATAGGTGCGATGCGGTGCGATTCTGAAGCGATGATAGCTCAGTGGTAAGTGACGTTGGATACCGCGGCGAAGGTCGTGGGTTCGAATCCTACAATGAGCATGAGCTTTCGGTGAAGGAAAACATCGTAAGGACACCACAGCACGGTGGTAGGGTACTATGTGGTACTCGAGTGGCTGGCTACCGCCCTCAAGTTGAAAATCTGTCGCCAAACACCTGTTGGTGTGTTCCGGCAGTTGCACTTGAGAGCCAGTTCCCATCTAGGCTTTGTGTGCTTACCACCTTCGGCCACATCATCACTTACCATGGTGAGATTGTGGTCAAGCTTATCCAGAATCAAAAAATAAAAATTGTTTAGTCATTATTGATTTCCGATTTCCAGGCGTCATATATCGCCAAACAACTGGACATGACAGAGCGGCAGGTGGAGCGCTGGTGGCGTCTCCGCCGCAGCCAGGACAAGCCTCCCACCCTGGTCAAGTTCTGCGAGAACGCGTGGAAGTTCACCTTCTACTTGTGCAACTTCTCTTTCGGCATCTTTATTCTGTGGGACAAGGAGTGGCTGTGGGACATCGATCAGTGCTACGTCGGATATCCGCATCAGGTGAGGCGAGAATAGCTTTTATAGCCCCTATTATTATTATTTTTGTACGTTGTTTTCTCAGCTCTTTATTATTATTATTCTTCCATTTGTTCATATTTAAACTAATTTTTTTAAATTGTAAATATATAAAAAAATTACAATATTTATATTTAAAACTATAAAAAACAGCATCCAACCGGTATCAGGAACAGGGTTCTAGCTACCGGTGGTCAGGGTTCTGCCGTCTCCAGGAGTACTGCCTTCTGAATCTGGCCCTTGATCCAGCCACCTAACGCGAGCCTCTAAAGATGTTATTATTCTTTTTATTGCAGTGTATCTATACTAATATTATAAGGCTGAAGAGTTTGTTTGTTTGAACGCGCTAATCTCAGGAACTACTGGTTCGAATTGAAAAATTATTTTAATGTTGGATAGCCCATTTATCGAGGATAGGAGGCTATATAACATAACGTTATGTTGCGAAAATCCCACGGAAAACGCGGGTGAAACCGCGGGCGGAAAACTAGTGTGAAATAAAATACAGATGTTGCAAAAGGGTATTGAGATTGGCTACCCTTTCACTTCTTTGTGTGTGTTGTGCAAAAAGAGACAAGTATAGCGAGTTAAGAAGAGACACCCTCTTGTCAAAACCGCAGTGTAGATAATTTAAAGCACGTCTATTAAAATATTATAAAATATGTCACTTTTTAATGTCAATCAAAAAGAGACCCTAAAACCTGGACTTGCAAGTCTGAGATCTGTTTTTGGATTTTAATTTTGAAGGAATGTACATTACGTTTAAAAACGTATTAACACCAATTAGCGCTAGTCCATACAAGTAATTTATTTTAATTGTGTACAATTTTAGACTGAATTTAGCTAGCAACAAAGCAGAAAGTTATTAGCAGAGGCTATTCTGATGGTACTATGTATTATCTTATACCTTTAAACGAGCAATTATTCTTGTACATACATATGTACCTATATAAATATAGTATCTGAATCTCGGAAACGGCTTCAACGATTTTCATGAATTTTAGTATGCATGGGGTTTCGGAGACGATAAATCGATCTAGCTCTTCTGGGAAAGCTATTCAAATTTTACCAAGAAAAAAACGAGCAAAGCTCGGTCACCCAGGTACTTATTATTTGTGTGAGAAATATTCCATTTTAAGGGTAAAAGTGGAAACCCTATTACTAAGACTCTGCGGTCCGTCTGTCTGTCACCAGGCATGTCTCATGAACCGTGATAGCTAACCGTGACAGTTAAAATTTTCACAGATGATGTATTTCTGTTGCGTCTATAACAACAATCATAAAAAAAAAATAGTACCCGACTGGCTGGCTACCACCCTCAAGTTGAACATCTGTCGTCAAGTACCTATCGGTGTGTTCCGACAGTTGCACTTGAGAGCCAGATCCCGTCTAGGCTTTGTGTGCTTACCACCTTCGGCCACATCATCACTTACCATAGTGAGATTGTAGTCAAACACAAGCCTATCCACAATTTAAAAAAGTATTCAATTTCCAGGGTATAACAGACGATGTATGGTGGTACTACATGATATCGGCCGCGTTCTACTGGTCGCTGACCATATCTCAGTTCTGGGACGTGCGGCGTAAAGACTTCTGGCAGATGTTCATACACCACATAGCTACAATCACTCTGCTCTCCTTGAGCTGGGTGTGCAACCTTCACAGGATCGGCACTTTAGTACTTCTGTTACACGACTGCGCTGATATTTTTGTTGAGGTATGTCATGTTTGTTTTTAATCTATATTAATATTATAAAGAGGTAAAGTTTGTGAGGGTTAATCTCTGGATCTATTGAACCGATTTTGAGAATTATTTTACCCTGGTATATTTTTATCCCGGGAATAGACAAGATCCCACAGGAATGCGGGTGAAACCGCGGGGGATAGCTAGTTATTAAGCGATCCTAAAACCACCAATAGAAAGCCACAATATCACTGTCTAACATAACCTATATTTTATTTCAATAGGGATTTTGACTGACATCAAATCAGCTTCTCTTTATTAAATGCCAAAACGATAGTTTATCTTTCTAATAATATTATAAAGATTTGTATGTACGTAACGAATAAACTCAAAAACTACTGGGCCGATTACAAAAATTCTTTCACCATTTGAATGCTACATTCTCTCTTATCCCGGGATAAGATAAGATCCCGCGGAAATGCGGGTGAAACTGCGGAGGACAGCTAGTAGTTTATAAGGAGATTTGTATGAAATACTTGCTTGTGACGTCATAAATATACAACATCAAAAGATTGTTGGTAATTAAAAAACATGAAAAGGTAAAGTTTTACCAAGTGTTCGCTACTTACGAGTATAAAATAAAAACTATTCCATCGGATTGTAGGGGAAGCTATTTATTAACAAAATGTGCGTTTAAAATGCAACATGTTGTATGCAGTCGGTGAAGGCGGCGAAGTACGCGAAGTTCCAGCGAGTGTGCGACACACTGTTTCTGTTGCTCACCGTGTCTTGGATCGCCACCAGGGTTGGCATCTTCCCCTTCTATATTATATGGAGGTGAGATTTATATATCGAACTAGCACACATACACACACACACACACACACACACACACACACACACACACACACACACACACACACACACGTGTTATGTGTTCTTTTTGGATGAACAGAAAGCGTGAAACTCGCGTCATCGTCACCGCACGCTTCCCATTAGTTTTCACTTCTATCGGCACTCCCCAAAAACTACCCTGACCCTTTTTAGGGTTCCGTACCCAAAGGATAAAAACGGGACCCTATTACTAAGACTTCGCCGTCTGTCCGTCTGTCTTTCACCAGGCTGTATCTCAAGAACCGCGATAGCTAGACAGTTGAAATTTTCACAAATTATGTATTTCTGTTGCCGCTATAACAACAGATACTAAAAACAAAATAAAATAAATAAATTCTAGGCTAAATTCCCATACAACCAACGCGATTTTTTAGCCCTTTTTTGCTTGATATCCATAATGGCAACAGGTGGGCACTTGTAATATTCACAAAATACTAAGTTGTATTTTTACTTTAATAATAAATAATAAAATTAAAATGAAATAAATATTTAAGAGGGGCTCCCATACAACAAACGTGATTTTTTGCCGTTTTTACGGAACCCTTCTTTTTTTAGCCGGAAGCCGGTTTTTTGTTATATCTATGTTTTCATTTGTGTGGCAAATAAAAAAAAATAGTAATTTGAGTAGTAATTTTTTTTATCCAATCTGCTTTTTTCATCTGTCTACCTCCTTTTTTATTGATACCCTTTACAAATTTCAGACCCCCTTTTCTTACACCCTTAAGGAATGATCTATATCCTTCCCCATTACTATGATCTTCATACCAAATTAAATCTACATCGGTTAAGCGGTTTAAGCATGAAGAGGTACCAGACAGACACACTTTCGAATTTATAATATTAGTATGGATTTTAGGTTTTATTTATACCACAATTGACAAATAGGCAAAATAGGGTCACAATTATTGTAAGTGACAACCGTCGCCTATAGACATTACATTAGCAATACTAGTGGGATTGCCAATGTGTTGTACACCTTATTACAATGCCTTAAAGGCAACTGGCTCTCAAGTGCAACTGTCGGAACACACCAACAGGTGCTTGGTGACAGACATTCAACTTGAGGGTGGTAGCCAGCCAGTTGTGTGTGATAATACACAACTGGCTGGCTATCACCTACATGACGGGCCGGTTGGCGTGGTTGGTTAACACACTGCCTATCACGCCGCAGGTCGTGGATTGGATTCCCATCCAGGACAGACATTTGTGTGCATGAACATGTCTGTTTGTCTTGAGTCTGGGTGTAATCATCTATTTATGTATGTATTTACAAAAAAAAAGTAGTCTATGTAGTATATCAGTCATCTGGTTTCCATATTACAAGCTCTGCTTAGTTTGGGATCAGATAGCCGTGTGTGAAAAATTTCCAAGGATATTATTATATTATAATAAAAGTGTATTATTTATTTAAGTATCATCTATACATTGGGTTTTAGAAAGGGCTTTGTGAACTTTTTATTCTTTCTACACTCAGACGAAAATGGAAAATAAGCAATATTGTGATTATAATGGACTTTATTATATTTTCAGTACGTCGATCCGAGCGCCAATGTTGGTACCAATGTTCCCCGCGTACTACATCTTTAACTCTCTCCTGTGTTTGTTGCTTATCTTACACATCGTGTGGACCTGGCTCATACTGCAGATCGCTTACATCACTATTAAAGCGGGACAGGTAAATATTATCGTTTACTTACGGATCAAGGTCATAGGATCATAGAAAGTCAAGTAAATATTTTTATAAATATTATGTGTTCCGGTTGACGTACTAAGTCCATTATGAGAGAGTACATCGTTTGATTTCCGCTGCAGGTCGCAATATTTTACTACTTCCGTTTTCTAAACCGCGCCTACAGCGCCCCCTATACTCCTTTCTGGAACTAATAAACTAACAAGCAAAGACAAGCCGCCATATTTGTCAGTTAATTAATCTGGTTTCCACTGAAAACTAGTGTCGTAGCAACAGGTCTACCCTTCTGCTGCGACATTATGCTGAGTGGGAGACCTTTTCAGCTCCTTAGATATAATTAATAAGTCTACTGATGTAAATAAAGTAATTTCCTGTCATGAGCTGAATAAACGTTTTTCTATTCTATTATATTCTAAGGATCCAGCATTAATTTATACTTTTGTTTCAAATTGAACCATATGTATCATACTTTTAAAAGTCAGTTTGTTAAGTTTTCATGCCTAAAATATCGAAAGGATTTTGATAATTATTGGCAATGATGGTTTACAGAGAAACATTTGGAGTTCTTTTTTTTACTGTTAGGATAAGCTTGTGCCTCCTAGGCAACTAATTAACTGCGATACGCAAAAATTCTAGTTTTATTGTCATTATAACAAAATTCAATTGTTATAATTTCAGATGGAAGGTGACATCAGGAGTTCCAGCTCGGAATTGAGTGATAGTCCACAAAACTCCAATCACAGTTCTCCCAATCGGATTAAGAATAAGAAGTATGTATACACCTATTTCCAGTATATTTTATGTTGACGCAAATGTGTATACAGGATGTCCGGTAAGTAGGACGACAAACTTAACGGGAGATAGGTGGGCGGGTCACCTACCAAATATACAAAAATTACTTTTGTAAAAGTATCACCATTTTAGTCAGAAATATGGAAATATCTCGAAAATGATGACCTTTTTACTGAGCTCAATTTTGTCAATTTGGTAGGTGAACCGAACCGCCCACCTGTCTCCCCTTTAAGTTTGTCGTACTACTTACCGGACACCCTGTATATCGTTTAAACAAAAGCGGGAACACTCCAACAGTTGTATGGCAGATTTTTAACTTGAGGGTGGTAGCCAACCAGTCGAGTACTACAAAGTACCCTACCACCGTGCTGTGGTTTCTTCACGATGTTTTCCTTAACCAAAAGCTCATGCTAATTGTAGGATTCGAACAATAAAAACATGGAGTCGGCTTAAATTAAATATTTTCTAATTGCAGAGAAACATAAGGATGGATATTCAGAAAACTAACATACAATACAAGAGACAGCCACACATTACCCCAGCAAAGATATATATTTATTACACTATCTATACTATTACATATGATCGACCACAGGGAAACATCTATCAGTCACTGAATTAGTGTTTTACTGCTTTATTTGCTGTGTCCGAAATTCTATTTGTAACAGCACTCCCTGTAAAGGCATGTGTCTATCGCTGAATGTGGCATGTCTATTATGTCTATTTATGATACTATGTACGGGTTATATTTAAAGAGCACGTACTTTTGGTACTCTGAGTCTTCGAATTTTAAGTCGCGTGTTTGAGTATGCGTTGTTAACTGTCACTGCCGATAGATGGCGTTGATATATCGAGCTTTACAGTAGTCACATGTGATGTGTAACATCTGACATCTCTGGTAACATACATATACTTAACTCTCGGAAAATGGGTTGGTAACTGACAGTCAAATCTATCACGCGCTCATTGCTGAATAAATGAGTTGAGTTTGAGGCTGATTGGCTAAAACCCTTTGCCTGTATTACAATAGAGAAAATAAAATTACACACCATCTGACAGCTACTACCGCGTGCGCTCATTGGTCAATAAATGAGTTTTGAGTTTGAGGCTGTATGTGCTAAAACCCTTTGCCTGCACTACAATAGAGGAAATAAAATTACACACTTTCGTCTCTTTTCACGTAATAACTTCCACAGATGCAGGAAAGCGAGAGGAAAGATGTTACACATAAAAAATTGCATTGTAGTATTGATTATCGGAACTACAATATAGGTTAGTTTTTCAAAAGCTTTGTTCAAACTAATAAAGCTTAACACAAAATGTATACCAAAAACAGAAGGATAGTAAACTAGTTATTAATTCGAAATAAGTACCGTTAATTGTAGTTCTCGAATCGTCCGCTAAGGGGCGCTGTTAAACGTCACAGTGACAGTTATTAACTCGCTCCTTGAGATTCGGCGCTGATTAGGAAGAAAACTTATCCGAAATAGTCTATAGTATTATAAGCGCTCCGAAACCGGGATCACCGTGTGTTATGAGATATTGCAATGTAGTGTGGATATCGCAATATAAGGTTATTTATGTGTGCGTTAGAGTGCCATTTGTCGGCCATTTTTTAAGATCGAATGTTGTTTACGTAACCTATCTATACCTATTTACTTAAATCATTGGTATAGATATAGATTAATAATCGGACCTTTTCTCCCAGGTCAGTGCTGGCACACAAAAATCTAGTAAATAACTTAGTTTTGTTTAACATTTGTTAATGAACATTATGTCTAAAGAACATATACGTATTTATACGTAAATTATATTGCAAGTGTGTTAGTTACAGGTAGATCTTCTTTATTGTTTAAGTCTTCCTAACTCTGTGTAGCCAATAATTTAGTGGAATAGTAATCGAATAATAATATGTCTTATTTTGTAAATAAAATCTGTTCAAAACCATTCATAATAATTTTGAAGCGTATATCAATAATTAAGGTGTTATAATTATACTAGTTGATCCTTGCGGGATAAAAATTATCCTTTGTTATATTCCAGGATATTTTCTAAATGTGTGCTGTTTTATCAAAATCCGCGTGATTGAGTAACTGACATCCAAAAATAAAATTTCATATGTATAATATTAGTAGGATTTGTTTTTCGCTAAAATGTTGAGTTTCTTGCCGGTTCTTCTCAGTTGAAAGCTGGCTTCCGAACCGGTGGTAACTTCTGTAGATCGACTTTCATAAGTGCCTTAATAAACTGGTGTTTTACTTTGACTAACATAACCAAATAAAACCTTTGTATTATGACTAGTGCGAAACCAGGTGCGACCTCGGTGTCTCAAGTAGAAAATCTTTCGCACCTTACCCATATCATGAATTCATTGCCGGTGTTCATGAGGTGTATCATTGCTTCCATAACAAAGTAGTCATAATTATTGTTTTTATCTTGTAGTAAAATTTGTTAAGCATAAATTTTATTTTAAGTATACATTATTTTTATTTATCTTATTTTTATAATTAGGTATTATTAGTTTGATTCTAAATGCAGGTACATTGTTATATTTGTATGTGTCACTTGTTCGTATAAGTGGTGTTTACCTTTAATAGTTGTGCATTTAGTTTTTGTTATTTATATTTTCATTTTTTGTATAATTATCAAGTATTAATGTATCAACTGACGGTGAACCTTAAATAAATAAATAAATATCTATTCGGTTTTAGCTCTCAGTGAAAGCCAATATCTGAATAGGTCGCCTTTTTTGCCGCAGGCTACTTAAATATCCTGGGACATGATTCACACTCGGCCATCTGAACCCAAACTAAGCAGAGCTTGTGCTATGGAAACCAGATAACTGATATAAACTATTCAATACAAAATGAGGGCCGCAAAATTTGTTTTTTTTTTCCATAAAAGCATTTTGTTTTTCTAATAAAAGACTATCAATTTAACTTTATTTTTGCAAAATAACTTAATCAATTCTTGATTCTGGAAATACTAGGCTGATAAAATAAAACAAAGTTAAGGTTGCCCTTATTTTGAGTAGTATACTATTAGTTAAATAGATAATTACACTTACACAGGACAAATAAACATATTCATTAACAAATATAATCCTGGGCGGGAATCGAACGACCTGTGGCGTGATTTTGTTTACAAAATAAGACAAAAAAAGTTAACATAATGTTCATAAACAATGTCTTTCCGCTTTTTGTTTAAAAGCGTTGCAAATAGTTTGTAAGTTCAATGTTAGATCTAAGACAGACATATTATGTCAGAAGATGTATTTTAAATCTTACTATAATGTAATACGGCTTAATTTAGAATACGTCTTTTAACATTTGCCTATTATAATTATTATGTATTATAATTTGTTTCATAGTTCACACACAACGGACCAAATTGAGTTCGTGATTATAGCCAAATTAGTAATTTTATATACAAATATTAATTATTTTTCGAAAGTGTCATTATGAAGGATTTTATAGGTATACCCCGTAACATGGATTTGAGTATTACAATTTAGGTATATATGTGATTTTGAATTTAATTTTGGAACAGCAGTTTTATTTTTTTATTTTGCAAGTAAAGATTTAGTTTCATAGTTAAGTTGTTCTATCTAAATCAATATGTAAAGTGAATCTAATGGTGCTCCCACACGGTGAAGCTCTTTAGCATTCTTTGTTGTTAAATTATGTTATGTAATGCTGTGTGGAAGCACCATAAAGGCGTGTGATATGGGCACATTTTTTTTATAATCCGTAGTAGCAAGATGTGGAATATAAATCTATATGATATTGATTCCGAGCTTGTCAATGTCGCTTTTCATACAAATTAGTGTCGCTTGAAATTTGCGGTCTGCGGTCCGTTTCGGACTTGCACCTTAATATTTTTTTAAATAAAAACGTAAAAATTGTGGCACCAGCGACAATGCGACACCTAGCGGGATAAATAACTAATGTGCCCCATTGAAACAGCGCCTCTTGCGGAATAATTATGAAACAATTTTCTCTTATAATAAATTGTATTGTTTATTTAAATTCAGGACAGTTATCTTGTGTAATACTCGAATTGGATGGTCGAAGTGATTTTGTAATGTATTTATGGTCCAGTGATTGCTATTTCTTTCTCACGCCCGAGCAGAGAGACTGCTATTTAATAGCTCTCTCGCTCCCATTTTTATTTCTGTATACTAGGCAAACTGGCTATACCGGTTAACTGGTATTAGTATCTCAGTAATACCGGTTAACCGGTATCAGTATCCCTGTAAATACAGGTTAACCGGTATTAGTATCTCTGTACATACCAGTTTCTTACAACATCAGTTGTAAAATACCAGTATTTCAATCCTCAAAATGTTTTGATTCCTTAATTAAATATTTAGAACTGTATAACAACAGGTTAATTTCGAATATAGTGAAGGGTTCTTCATAAGAACTGCAGTCGCTAGTGAAATCCGTGTATGGAGAATAATACCTGGAGATTTCTAAAGGGACCACGGTACCTCTCTAGATTTTTTTTATTATTAATAATCGCTTTTAGTAATTTTAAAATATTGAGCAACTAGGTTTCCTATATTTTTTTGTTTTTTTAATAGTTCTTTTTGCTGTGAAGGCATAGATACGTAAATACTTTATTTTTATCTTGAAATGAAGCCCCAAAATCTAGATATTATTCATCATATTTATGATCACTATACATTAATATTTTATGATACATAGAATGTATATTTTGGATGCGTGTTGTAACTAAACGTAGTTCAAAATTAATTGAACAGTAGTCTGGATAGTAAGATCCGTTTTTGAGAGGTATTTATGTTTATTTAACTATTTACATACGTGTAAACAGGGTTGAAATATGTGTAATTAAAACTTATATCTTTAAATATTTTATTATATAATAATAGATTTCACCTTAACTTACATTTCTGGCCATTTGTAATGAAAAAGTCAATGTCTGAATCATGAGTTGGCTTTTAAAATGAGATTCCACAATTGTCCGTTAGAGGCGCTGCACGAATCTTCATACTAAATGTTTGGTGTTATAGCGACTTGATGCTTGCAAGCTGGGGTACATGGTTGGGGTACATACTACCTGACTCGATATAATATTGATACTTCCATATATACCATTGTACCTATACAATTTCTAAATGTCTCCAAATCAATGTTGTCGAAGATTTCGATAGTGTTAAATTATGTTTAATTAATTTTATTTTGTACAGATGCTAAAATCTATTATTTTTTTTGAGGTTTAATATTTTTCTCAAAATATATGCGCTAGAGTAAACGTGCGTTTTTAAGTCTTTCTTCATACAATGTGTGGCAGAAATGTTAAAAAATATTGAATTCCTGTAAAAATATTTAATGTTTATGTAAGCAAATTCGTGATACCCTATTGATTGATATAATAGGTATGATCATTATTTACATTAATCACAGTTTAATTAAAAACTTTTATGAATGCGTTAGGGTTTCTGGTAACATCTTATTGTTATGAATATTATGATTTTTTAATAAATCATTGAACATTTTAATTATGATAAATAACCACAATTGCAACACTTATGGTTTTTTTGTATTATTTTAGTCTAGCTTGTTGATAATATCATAAAACACAAATATACTGTATCTTATTGTTAGAAAAAAATGAATTTAGTGAAATTTAATGTTAAATGTGTTTGGATCTCTTTTGTCTTTTGATGCATTTTTAAACTTTCCATTTTTTTAACGATTTCCATTAAGAATTAACACGTTTGTTGTGTAGAGCCACTTATTTTTTCTATGCGGCTTCAGGATAATATTATGTAATTACTTTCATTAAATTGTTGGTTTGCCTATTGCCAGTCTACAAAACTATTTTCACGGGTTTTATATTAATGTACTGTAACAAACATAGAAAACTGTATTGATTTTATAAGTGTACAGGTAACTTAATGTATCGATGTTGTGATTGAATTACTCTGCATAAATAAATGTTAGTACCAGGGCGCTGTGCTAGCCCTGAATAAAGATTTTTTTGATTATATTTTCCAATTTATATTTTCGTAAAATCAAATCCCTGGTCCTTCCTAAAGAACGAATTGAATATGTTATGCGTAAAACATATTTGTGTAATTGAAACTTATTATGGACTTTTCGTGTCAGAAGTTCTAGTCAAATCACAAGCTTAGTTGAAAAAGATCTATATTCATAATAAAATTGTATTACAAAACGCTTTGTATACAATCAGAATGATTTACTTTTACATAATTGTGTTGGGTTTTTAAAAATAACTACGAATTTTATTACAGTATGTCCAGTTTTATTTATTTACTTTTAAAAAATACATTAGGATTCTAACGTAAATCTATTTTATTACGTAACTAAGTCTGCAATACGATATTGCAATATAACGTTCCGATTCACGCTACCGCACTTATTATCCCATGACGGTGGGTGATTAATGTCTTCACACGTAAAGTATATTTAACGAATACACACTTTAACCTACTATTTACACAGTTTTACAGTCTCGAATCTCATCATATTGAGCTCTTTAGATCCGTGTTATAGAATACAGAGGCTGATTCTTCTGTCATAGATCATGTCCATGTGACGCGTTTTAACCGCACGCTGCGCGTCAAACGGCGTCCGGAACGCGACCCGCGCGTCGCCCGTCGGCTGCCCGCGCTCATTGTACCTTCTTATAACATCGTCCTGCGTCAAATCAAACTCCGCAAAGAAATTCATTATGTCATCAATGGAAGCACGGAATGGAACGTTCTCCATGGAGACCACACAACCGGGAGCGCCGAAGTCGTCGAGCGCCGGATCCTGCTCCTCTTCGTTACGAACCATACCGTTTTCATATCCTCCACCACCTCCGCCTCCACCACGACCTCGGTTGAAACCACGACCTCGGCCTCGGTCGAATCCTCCCCGACTACCTCTGTCGAAACCGCCGCGGCCTCTGTACGAACCGCGGCTGTGGTCGAAACCACCGCGACTCTGGTCGAAACCGCCGCGACTCTGGTCGAAGCCACCGCGATTCTGATCGAAGCCTCCACGATTGTAACCGCCTCGGTCGAAACCACCCCTATCGAATCCTCCGCGACCTCTGAATCCACCGCCGTTGCCGCCGCGTGCAGCGAACCCTCCGCGCATCGACTGATCGAAGAACTGAGGAGGCCCGTTGCCGAGCAGGCCCTCTTGTATTTCTGGTTGTTTGGGACCTTCTAATGCTTCCTCGACGACGCCTCGCGGTACGAGGTCTACGGTCACTCTACATCCATCCAAATTATTACCGTGCTTCGTTGCAGCCATCCTCGCCTCCTGAGAGGATCGGAATTCGCAGAAGCAATCACCGGACGGCAACCCGTTTGCGTCTAGCATAAGATGTATTCTGGCAGGTACCGCGCCAGTGTCCGATAAAAATGTTACAATCGTCCGATCAGTCGCGTCTCGAGGAAGACCCTTCATTAGAACACAGTCCAGAGGTTCGTCTTCCAAATCAGTTGAAATAGCTTTTGGTTTCATCATATTCCCCGGCATCGGTTCCATCTGATTGGGGAAGGGGGGACGGTTTGCCCAATTAGTAGCAGCAGTGCGAGGGTCCATCGCTCCCGGGCCGGGGAATCCTCCGAATTGTGGGCCTCCGAAAGGCGCTGGAAAACCTTGTTGTTGTACAAATGGACCTGCAAAGAATGGCGCTCCTTGCGGCCCTCCTTGTACCGGAGGGCCGGCCTGAGGTCCCGAGCCGTTATCGAATTGCTGGCGACGCTGACGTGGATCCCTCGGTGCTGTATTTTCTTGCGGAGGTTCAATAACAGGTGGTCTCTTTGCCTCCGCCGGCTTATCACCCTGTGACAGTTTTTCTTTCTCATACTCTTCATTGGTCACCGGTACAACGACCGCTTGACGTCTTCCAAAAACGTATTTTTCTCTCTGATCAAATGCGATCCTAGCGTCTTCGGGTTTCACAAACTGGACGAAAGCAACTTTTGAGCGCGTGATTCGACAATCCTGCAGCATAATCGACAGTAGGGAAAAATCACTGAAAGTTTTTATGATGTCGTGCTCTTTGATAAAATGAGGAAGTTCTGATAGTTTGAGTACACTGAACGGAGGCCGTTGCACATCCTCGTCTGCTATAATGAGGGTCTGTTCCTCTTCATCATTATCCTCACGGTAAGGTAAAAAGGAGTCTACGGCATTGTCGTATAAATCGTCATCGAGCGCTTCGACAATAACATTAGCACCCTTCAGCTCGTTGCTCTTACGTTGTAGAGCTAGTTGCCTTGAGCGGGCATCACAAAATCGTACGTATATGTTCCCAGTACGTCGGCCCATAGTATCATTAATCATTTTGATGCCGTGTTTGTCAATGAGGTAGGGGAAAAATCTGCGAACGTCTCCGTAACTAGTATGATTGGGTGCGTTCCTGAGCGCCACGCAACAATCACGCTGTTGATCACTTTCAAAGCGTGAAACACGTCCGTCGCGACGGTTGTTTGTGCCGCCGCGACTCATACCACCTCTGGCACCTTGAAACTTGCCGGCACCAGAACCGGCGCCATTCTGCTGCTCGCCTTGAAACGCATTCGGGTTGCGTTTTTTTCCGAGCTCCTGGAGCTTACTATAAGTATCCGCTAATGATGGATCATTGAAGCGATTTGCAGGTGAATCATTCCGTGAGGACGGACCATTGGGTGTAACGTTGGCTTGTATCAACTGTTGCAGAGTTGGTGTTGGAGCTGTCGGATTTATATTTCCGAGAGTTGGCGGCATAGGTGCCAGTGGAATGTCTCCAGGAATTTCTATAATTTTCTCTTGAGAATTTCCGGGCGACCTGCGTTCGTTAGGTCGCCGATCGCGAGATCGACGCGAGGGTGAGCGGTCTCTGGAGCGACTGCGATCTTTTCTATCGCGTTTGCGATCCCGCCTATCTCTGCTGCGGCTACGATCGCGACGACGACGATCTCTCGAACGCGACCGATCCCTGCGGTCTCTCTTACGATCCTTCCTGTCCCTATCGCGTGATCTGGACCTACTCCGAGTGCGGCGCCTATCCTTCTCCCTGCTGCGTTTCCTCTCGGATTTATCTTCATCTCCTTCTTCGACATTCGTCGTGTTATCATCGGGGCTGATTAGCGGCGCGGGTAGTTCGATCACTGCCGGCTGGGGTATTTCTTGTGGGTTCCCCAATCCGGGGATACCAAAACTAGATAGTGGGTTGGCGCCTAGAGCCGCTGAGAATGGAGTGATGGTTGGTGGAACGGGGTTCTGTTGTACTGGTGGAATGACTGTTGGAGTGGAAGTGGGTTGAACTGCGGGCACGGGCGTCTGTATAGGGGCTAGACTGAGTATGGGCACAGTCTGTCTCGCAGCCTCGATCACTTTGTGCATCTCAGAACGGGAACTAAGGAGTAGTTTGACTTGGATCTCTTTGATCTTGCCGCAGTTCAACATCATAGCTTGGCGCGCATCTTCGTCCGTACTGTAACAATAGATAAGGTTCTTGTAGGCAAAATAGTTATACATACATACTATGCTCACAGTATTCAATTTGATCAAATTGATCTCACCAATTTTATATAAGTAGGTAGGCTATATTCTTTATCTTAAATACGTAAGTACTTAGGTACTTAACAACTAAAATTTGTTTTTTTTATTGTTGATAGGTATGTGTTGGATGGAGTGGTTGATAATCACGCCACAGGTCGTGGGATTCCTCCAGTCCGTGGGTCGTGGGTCGATTCCCATTCTGGATAGACATTTGTGTGCATGAACGAACATGTCTGTTTGTCCATCGTTATCTGGGATCAGATATCATTCACCTTTGAATGAAAGTGACCAAACTTATTTTGCTATAAACTGACTATGACTAGCCTGGCAGACCGGGCAGCCTTCTGTCTGTACACGTTTAATAGATATACCTAATAATTACCAAACATCAGCCAGTCCACACAGTGTGAAGATATGAGGATTATCATCAGCAAGTATTTTATTCGACTATTGACGATTATATTACTCAAATAAGTAACTAGGCCTTTACAAGCACTTATGAATAGTCTTAATATTAACGCACGGTTCGGATGGTTACTTTTGCTGAGAACAGCCGATAAATACTCAAAAGCAACTTAGACATAATATGTACAGTCTCACTAATTATACAGGGTGTCCGGTAAGTAGTACGACAAATTTAAGGGGGAGATAGGTGGGCGGGTCACCTACCAACATATACAAAAATGACCTCGGTAAAAGTGTCACCATTTTCGAGATAGTATATAAGATCTAAAATAAAAAAATCAATAAATTCCATAAAAATCTGAAATATCTCGAAATGGGTGACCCTTTTGCTGATATTTTTTTTGTATATTTGGTAGGTGACCCGCCCACCTATCTCCCCGTTAAGTTTTTCGTTCTACTTACCGGACCTGTATAAGCGTGTTATGGCGTAAAAATAAAAGTAAATAAATGTAATTTAGTTAGGAGTGATTTAATATAGCAGACCAGCCCCAGCCCCCACAAGCAGCACCTTTTCATAATTAGGTAGGTAGGCTATGACGCATGTGGCAGCCAAAGCCATCGCCCTCTTGTGGTCACATATTGATGTAGGTGGATGTGACGGATATGACGTTGAATTGGGTAGGTAGGTAGGTACTATTTACTTTTTAGGCATTGTAAAACATCGTCTACACATTGGGAATCCCCCTATTGTTGCTAATATCCATAAGCGACGTTATTCATTTACCATCAGGTGACCCGCCTGCTTTCTTGTAAGATTTCTGACGTACCTATGCGAAGTAAAACTGGGGGAGTCGACCACTCAAACTCAAAATGTTTTATTCAATTTTGGGACACTTATTGAACGTCTTATTGCTATTTTTAATGCTATTGTTACTGTTACCACCATTTCCAAATAAAGATCTGTCAGGAGAAGAAACGGCGAAACCAACTCCCCTGAATGTACTAAGGTTGCTTTTCCACCAGAAATGTGCTATGAAGCTATGATGCGATGTTGTGAAAGCAAAGGTACGAAACTATGTGACCGTTTCCACTGGTGCTCAGCTATGTAGGAGGAGTGAGTAACACCCATACGAGAACGTATCCATCCATATAGTTAAGTAGAACACGTTTCGACTAGTGCTATGCTGTGTGGACCAAAGAATATGATTGGTGGGTACCATAGCAACGTAACATAGCACATCTCGCGTGGAAAGGCAGCCTAAGGCCACTGTCCGACCGGAGCGCAGTGGTGGAGCTACCTTACTGACTGCGTAATTTTTGTGCTTATTCTATAGGTTAAATTGCCTTAGATCGATGTCGTTAGGAAGTAGATAAATAGGTTTCTAAGGCGATGATAGCTCAGTGGTGTGACGTCGAATACCGCGGCGAAGGTCGTGGGTTCGAATCCTACAATGAGCTTGAGCTTTCGGTGAACATTTCGGTGAACTTTCGGAAACATCGTGAGGAAACCATAGCACGGTGGTACGGTACTTTGTGGCACCCGACTGGCTGGCTACCACCCTCAAGTTGAAAATCTGTCGCCAAACACCTATCGGTGTGTTCCGACCGGAAGGAAACCGGCTCTCAAGTGCAGCTGTCGGAACACCGATAGATGCTTGGCGACAGACTTTCAACTTGAGGGTGGTAGCCAGCCAGTCGAGTACCTACCTACTACAAAGCACCCTACCACCGTTTTATTGTTTTCTCACAATGTTTTCCTTCACCGAAAGCTCGAAAGACATTGTAAAGTTCGGACGCACGATCTTCGCCACGGTATTCGACGTCACAACCACTGACCTATAATTCGTCGTCACCCTTAAAACCTCTCAAGATGTTGCGTTTTCTTAATAAAAACTACTCCTACCATAAAATATTGCATTGCTTTATTAAAATTATTATTAGGTATCTACTGTTAGAGTTTATGTAATCGTAAATAAATAATAATAAATAAATATCCTGGGACATTTTTCACACACGGCTATCTGATCCCGAACTAAGCAGAGCACCTAATATGGAAACCAGATAACTGATATACATAAATAGATAATTACACCCAAACTCAGGACAAACAGACATATTCATGCACACTGTCTGTCCTGGATGGGAATCGAACCCACTATCTGCGGCGGGATAGGTAGTGTGTTAACCAATCACGCCAACCGGCCCGTAAGATTTTAGGATATGTAATTATGTGGATATCATGACTTCAAGAAACCTGTGCATTTTTTTTTCCATATTTTCGACAAAAATATAGCCATGTGGGTCATAAATACATTCAGGTGTTTGTTACTCAGTAACTCCGTTATGTCCCAAAATGATACCATCTTCTTACTTCGGTGGTTCCAGAAGCTTGAAGAACCTTAGGTAAATGTTAGTAAGTACCTAAAGAGAGAAGTAGAAATGGGTAACTAGCCGAAGTAACTAGGTAAGTAGCTAGTATCAGAAAGTTGAATTTTATGACATGTTCGATGTTTTAGAGGTCATGATGTAAATGTTTGTGTGTTTGAGACGCCGACGGGTGACGAGGTGGACTGTTGCAGATCTTGGCCGTCAGATTTCAGCAGGTACCTACAATACTCGACTGAAGCGTTATAGAATCTCCTCTTTTTTGAAATCGGTTAAAAATAAGGGATTCGTTGCAAACTCTAATTAGCTAGCGTAATTGACTTCTAGGTCAGAAGGTCATATAATGGTCTACAGTCATGTGTATATCAACTGAATCAGCGGATCCAGCCCTCAAAAAAGGTTGTGCCAAAAATCTAGCGAGTCGGAGTATGAACTCGCTCATGATCGATATAGTACATTCCTACAAAGGAGATGATTACAAAATATATGTCGCCCTGACCAAGATTTTGCAGTGTAGGCTACCATTTTGTAGTGTTTTGTACAGGGCAAAGCGGAGGGACGAACAAGTAGTAGGTAAACTAATAAACATTTGCAAGTTTGCACATTACAGTGTCACATTTAGACTAAACGACTAAACCGATTCGGATGAAATTTTTACTAAACTAAACGTTAGTATTGTACCTAGATACATACATTTTACATAAATAATTTTATTTAAGTGCTTCTTCGGTGCTTACTTAAATTATAAATTCAAGCAGAAGATTTTTTCACGAAAATGTTGATTATTTCATAGATATCGAGGTTCACATATTTGTATATTTAGGAGAGCTATTAGGGTTGTGGGCATGCCCATCGTACCCACAACGGTGGATCCGCGCTTGAACGGAATTGAAAGTGTTCAAAAAAGCGTTTTAAAATTATGCTATCTTGCTAAGAAGGTTCTTCTCCGAAGAAAGGTTTGCAGTTTTTGGGTTTGTTTTATCTCCCTTTATTTATATTGTATTTTTATAATACCTCTCCCTCCATCTAAAGGATGATTGTAGATAGCTGTGACTACTGATGAGGCCGTCGAAAAATATTTTAATGTAAAACTTACAAAATAATGGGTGGCACTTATAACACTTAAGGTCCGGCAATCAGAAGTAAAAAATGGATAGCTCGTTCGGTCAGAAAGGAACAGGCTCTCAAGAGCACCTGCCAAGTAACGGCCATAACTCCGCCTGTTTGTTAGTAAGTGGTAAATGTAGTCTATTGACACTAACATGACCAGACTCCCTTCCCGCCGTTAGCGTTAAATCAAAATTATTAATTCAGTGTAGGCCCTAGGAGGGCACTTATGAAGGTCGAATCACAGAAGTTACCACCGGTTCAGAAGTCAGCCTTCAACTGACAAGAACCGGGAAGAAACTCAGCAAGGTTACATTTTTAAATATTTTTGGTCCATCTGATTATAAATTGAGTCTGACAATTCAGTTGTTAATTTCACCCTTTTTGAAGAGGCTTATGCTGTAGGGGAATAAGGGGTAATGGGAGTCACCCTCACATCCACGAAACATTGCATGAGAGCGACGCTTAAACTGCATTCTTACCCCCCGCTCTGGCCCTCGGCGCAGCCTCGAACAGCTCGCGCCAGTCAGTACCCGCGCCACTGAGAAACGAGCGTGTTTTGTTTTTGTGCTCCGCTGATGTAATGAAATGAAATTGTTTATTTATCCAAATAGGCCTTCACAGGCACTTATGAATAGTCAGACTCTAAATGCTCGGTTCGGAAGGTTGCTTTTGCTGAGAAGAGCCGGCAATAAACTCAGCAATTACTCTTTTCAAAAACAACTTACACCTATTACATTCAATAATTATTTAACTAGTCTCACTGACAATATTTGCGTGTTATGGCGGCAAAAATAGTAATCTATAGAATTTAATTATGACAGACTTAATAAACAACAAACTCAAGCAGGCCAGCCCCCACAAGCAGCACCTGTTCACAAGTATGACGCGTGTGGCAGCCACCGCCTTCCTCGCACATATTATAGGGAAGTGAGCGACCCAATTTTACGTCAATGCAAATTAGAAGGTAAGTGCCACATATTTTACAGTATGCGATTAAGACATTTACACACTCAGACGTTCAAAATTGTGATGTGCAGTTCAGATTATATCAGTGTGTTTAAGTTTTTTTTCTTCTCACTATTGTAGTTGTGGGTTATGAGTCAGTGGTGACTTCCTATTGCCCACAACTATGCATGTTTAGTTACATTATTTTAATTTCTTTCTAGATGCCGAAAATACGAGTAAGGACAACTGAAAAAGCTTCCTGGTCTTTTGATAGCCTGGAAAAAGCTATACAGCTTACTGATGGAGGTTCTTCTATAAGAAGTGCTAAAGTAATGGGAATCCTTTTTTCAAGTCTTCAAAAGAGGGTGAAAAAAGGTTCTACCTTAGGACCACATCTAGGACGATTCACTGTTTTTAGTCCTGAGGCAGAAGCCAAGCTAGCAAACTTGGTAAAGAAAATGGCAAATATTTTCTATGGTGGCACTGGGTGATCACCATTACCCCTATGTTGGTGTAATAGGAGTCAAATCTGTTTTTTTTTTACTTTTATAATTTTTATAGTTGATTGCCAAAGTGACTGAAATTGATCTGTAATGATAGTTCGATAAGTAAATTATGTTTAAAGGCGGTTGCAATAAATACTTTACTTTTAATTAAAATTTTATTTGAGTTCTCGCTTAAGTGACTCTCATTACCCCCTTTTCCATTTGAGCATACGCGGTGCGGTAGGTTGTGTGATGAGCTCTCCGTCCGTTTCGTGAGACGGTAGTTGGTAGCCAACGTCAAACAATTCTACAGAACACTGTCCGTTGTACAGTCAACCCCAAAAGTTGATGCCGAACATCATCCGAACACACACACACACTAACGATAAATCTATCGACATTATCTTGACAGTTTGTATAAAAAAATCCTACTTCTGGGGTACACTGTACAAGCAGCAACCTGACTGTACTTGCCTCCAAATATAGGTCCAACATCTTGAATCAGGCGAGTTACAGTTTTTTCTAAATTAGAGTTCAGTTGGCTTACCAGGTGATGGATCAACGTAGTACGGCATATTTTAATCACATATAGGATAATAGGAGGTTACTTACCAAACTTACCTAAATAAATAACTACAAAGCATCGTGCTAAATAGGTATTTATATAGGTACCTACCTAAGTACCTACATTTAAGACAAGTGCAGGATTCGCAGAAATTGGATTTCAGAGGATAGATAAACTATTTAGATACTGTTCATTGTAAACTAGTATTTTCAAACCTATTTATAAAGTATTGTATCTAGTGAAGACGTCGAATCCTACCAAATCGAAAGTCCTTAGTAACTAGATAGTGGGTCGTAAGCTTGTTTGCCACCTAGTGGTATACAAATTCAGGATTCCTATCCAAGTAGATTTCACTTATAAATAAAGAACTTTTTTTTCTTCCAAAAATCCCACCAACTCTTCGTGTCATACCGACTGCCGAGTGAATAAATACCCCTTGAATACCCCACCCCGTCCCTTGAATCTTAAACAAATATGACTAAATTGTTTGTTTCAAAGTGTGAGAGTGTGCGAGAAACGAGGGTGAATATACCAGTGTGTGTGCAAGTCGGGGTGTGGTGAGAGAGGTACCAAAATTGAATTTGTAAGCAGTGTGGGTGGATAATGTAATGGAAAATATTGTGATATTTATGGGAGGGCATTTACTAGATACCTCGGTGTTGTAATTATCAAGGAACTGTTACCATTTCCTAGTTACTTTCTTTTTCTTCTCATAATTGGTTAATGGGTAAAGAGAGAGATGAGATGTTTATTGACCTTATTATACAAGTGGCCACAGAGGGAATAAGATTGTTGCTTGGCTAAGGTAGTTCGACAACTTATTCTAATGGGCCACATTCTATCATGTCTTCGCTTTGCGGGGTCTTATGGTGTCAAAAATAAAGAGCTCTCTAACAGTGAGTACCGAGATGTCCTCATGTAGCTGAGTTGTTGAGTATCGGAAAGACTTCTTTAGTATAACTTTAAGAATAGCTCTTAGTAACCTCTCCAATTTCAAAAGATAGGTTTTGGGTGTACCAGACCATGCCGATTTATCATACGTAATCAAAGACTCACACAGTGAATTATAAAGCATCTCCATTGTCCTGATGTCATCACCGTGCCTCAAGTTCCTAAAAACATATATTAGTTTCCTAAGCGAGTAGAGTCGAAATTCAGGGTTAATAATTTTGGGATTTGAGGATAGCGAGTGCGCGATTTTGGTAAATACTTTTTCCGCATTCAGACGAGCATCTTTCCAACTTATTCCATAAATCAGAAGAGCTGTAGGAAGGTATAGACGGCGTAAGTAATACAGCAGTTTGATAATTTTTTTTTGCCGTCAAAATGTATTTTGATGCTCAAGACATTTACTTACGGTTTAGCACCGGAAATACTATTTGAAGCTTTCTGCATCAAAATCTAATTTTACCAAAAAATGATAGTTAGGTACGAGATATCACATCTAGACCGACGATCTGTCAGAGCCTAACTATTTGACTTGCTTGTTGGGAGGGACAAGTGTCTGCCCTGCCCTGCGACTGGTTGTAGTGTCCGCATAGATATCGTGCGTGTTGACACGAGTTTTTTTAACCACCAATTCATAATTTTGTTGCAACGACAGAACATTTAGTTCGTTGTGAACCTTGTTTGTATGATACTAATTATTCAAAAAAATAATTATAGGGTAAGAATTGTATTTTACCGCTTTGACAAATTGTAAAGTAGCAACAACTCGCTAATTTCATAATCGGAATCTGACTCTGAACTCATAAATTCTTTGTACTAGCTAGGACGCGAATGTCTGTGTAGATGCGTCGCAGCATGCGCTCGCAGGCTATGTCTGCCTCGCCTGCCTTGCCCTGCAAAATCTGTACAGTGATGTGCTGCGTGACCTGCGTCTCAGCATGGAATTTGTTATGGGGCTCTTTATTTTTCAATCAATTCCTAGGGTGAGTCTGCGATTTACGAATTCCACGTGAACGATGTGTTGAGATGGTTGTCAGTCAGACAGGACTACTTTTAGAATAACTTATTAAAAATAAACATAAGTAACAACGTGACGTTTTGATACAGCTTGTCGGAGTCAAGAGTTGCTTACAAATAGAAATCGCCTGTCCCCGCCTGTAATAAACATTTCCAAAATTCTAAATACCTACTATAGCTTGTTTTTAACTGAAAAGTTAAAAAGTCGAGTGTTTTTTTCAACATTATAGTTTCGTTCTTTCACCATCCTTCGGGACCTAGTTAAGTAAAAAAGAGGCTAATTGTTCATGGCTGTGTTTGTCCAACTTGTCAAGTTGCTCTGAGAGCTCTCGGATTAATTAATTCACTTACCATCAAGCGATCAGAATGTCTGTGTGACATCGTTACCAATTTCATACGAGTAAAAAAAACAATCAAAACTTCCGCAATTATTGTGTTGAACCGAGTTAAATTCAGCATGACGAATTGAACTTAGGTTGAGAAATTTATTGACTTTTAGGAAGTAAACATTTATCTTCTTTCCACACCAGATCGTCACTTAACCTGGTGAGACAATCCTCAAAAAAAAATATTAAGAAAAGAGGTCCCAATTGTGAGCCTAGAGGAACTCCAAGTTATGTCTACAAAATGTCTAGAATATGTTTTCATCAAGTAGGTAGTTAGTTATCACACTTTAAGGTATAAAGTTACCTACTGTTTATGACATCTCGAAGCAAACCAGCTACCCTAGGAAAAAATACAAACTTGGTGAGCTCTAGTTAATCTGGTTTTGCTTTGACAAAACTGTGTAAAATATTTCCTCATTTTGTCAAACATTTTCTACCACTACATTACGCATATTACCTATGTAATTAAATTGGTTGTAATTTTTTTAGCAGTCATCAGCGGACAGACAATAAACCGGATATTTTATTTTCTAAATTACTAGCTTTACATTCCGACCAATTTTTCAGCTACTTCTACTATTTAAAATCTTTTTTTATAAGGCTCGTCCCTAATCGTTGATGCTAGAATAGATTGCCTTAACGTGAGATATACAATTGTTAAATAATAATAACTATCACACGCGGCTATCTAAACTAAGCAAAGTGAATGATTTAACATTAAACGATTTGATTTATTATATAAAAGGCACACTAATATTTTGGGTGGGAAAATAACCCAGGCCTGGTGCCGTTATAGTCAGGATATCTCATATCTAAGATACAAATACCGGCCCGTCAGCTATACTTTCCTTAAATAAACATGTGGGCAGCTATTTATTGTACGTTTGATGCAATATTTGTCATTGAACTCAGGGTTCTAAATCGTCAGTCTTGATGATGCACGGCGCACTGTAATTACTTAACTACCTTAACTGAGATTAGAAATAACTTACTGGTATTAGAAAGTGACTTACACTGTCTACCATTTACAAAAAAGTGTCATTGTACAAATAAAACTCTTTTCAATTCTTCTGTCCATATGCAACAAGGTCGACTGCCTGCCTAAACCGTAAGATTTGAAGATAGATTGCTATTATTGCTGCCTAAACTCCTGGACTTATCACCGTCATTCATACTTCTTAATGATAATTACAATAATTGCTAATAGTGAGATTGTCCTATAAATAAAGAATCAATAAATGCGGACCTAAGTTGGAACCTTGAGGTACTCCATTGCCGTAAAATTATCAAGCATTAATCTTATATGCAGATAAACTCTACACCTATTGAGAATACTACACTGCTAAGCATACCAAGCATACTGGATAATAGATGATCGATGTGAAAAGCCTTCGAGAAATCGGCGATAATTATGTTATGATAAAGCGCTATTACGGTCATTATTAGTACGGCTAATGTAATAAAAATCTCTGTAGGTAAAGAAAGAGATAAACATTGGTGGACCTTTTGGTAATAGGTACGAGTAGATACTAGTTGAATAAAAGATAGTCGTAATTAGTCGTTCCCAAAGATTCCTAAGTATTACAATACGCAAGCTTTTCCTAGTCTTCTTCTCCATTTAGAAGGTAATTGTTAAGGCAAATAAGGTATTGAAAAGGTTTCTAGAATCTTTGGTTACTTAAAACTTTGTATCAAAATTTATAGAAGCTGTAGTCGGGTTGCAACAGAGTTAGGCTTATTTCGAAAGGTTGTCGGTACAGCGACTGCTACATCTCGTCACTGAAACATCAATCTTCTACACAATCAGTTAGGATGTCGAAAGTGTTAAGTACACGATTGATCTGCCTGAGTAGCACAGAGGTCCCGCCCGACATCATACTCAGAGCCATGTCACTCCCTCTGATAAATGCAAATATTTGTCATTCAACCAACATCCAGCGAATTTCTGATCGTTTCTGTGGTAACTAAAATAAGTATGGTTTTCTCTCTTGTAGGAAAGTACCTACTTAGATTGTCCATAAGAAAATAGTTTTTCTGTTATAGCTACTATACCTATGTTTCTATGAACTAGAAAAGATTACATAGCTAAATGTTTTTGTAATGTTAGTTAACCTACGAAAATGGTTAAGGTCTTAAAACGTTACTTTGCAGTAGTGAAAAGAAATAATAGAGGAAAGTAGAATTGCGTTTGGTTTACTAGGGGGCCGCTCAAAACCAAACTAATAAACTAAATAAATCGTTTTTAACCCCTGGGAGACTTGTCCAAGGCTTTTAATTGTGTCCATCATGAGTTACTGATCAGAATGAAATTACAAGCTATTGCACGCAGTCTTATGAATTCATACTTCTGTGATAGAATTCAAAAGGGTGATGTTGATGGTACCTAGTTTCCCTTGGGTAAACAGTAGTAACTATGGTCGTCTCACAAGGTTCTATCCTTGGACCTTTCTTTTTCATGACACATGATTCGTTCAATTAGGGGTGTCTGAATAGAAACTACTGCAATAGCATAACTAACATTAAAGTTATATTTATTTATATTGGAGCTTGTTTTTCGCTTTTTAGAGATTATTTAAATGCAGTCGTGTTTTTTGTTTCATTTAATCATTTGCTTTATTTCACACTTTTTAGTAAGACAGCATCCTACTAATATTATAAAAGTGAATGTTTGTATGTTTGCTACACAATCATGCAAAAACTACTTTACAGATTTTAATGAAACTTGACACACAGGTAGATCATATCCTGGATTAAAACATAGGATACTTTTTATCCCGAGAAAAATTAGACCCCGGGTGAAACAGCGAGGCGGTAGCTAGTATTTAAATAATATACCCTATGTCATTCTCACAATGAATACGAATCTAACGACCTCTCAAGCCAAAATCTATCAAGCCGTTTAGGTGCCAAAGAAATATGTATACATACACACGAACAACATAACCCTCCTTCTGGCGCAGTCGGGTAAAAACAAAAGGGAGTCGAGAGCAGTTGCGTAGAGAAGGCAAAGCGGGGTAGGTACTTGTAAATTAGAAAGCGGGGCCTGAAATGGCTTTCTAATTACACAAGGTAGGTTTTAAAGGCACATATGGATACATACTGAAAATGTTACTGACGTAGATCTGGGGGCTCTCGGCTCTTGGTCTAATTTGACGGTAGTTATACATAGGTAAGTCGGTACTGCCAATAAGTCTGTTTGGATCTGCATCTGTCATTTCGTATCAAGATCTAAGGGCTCGTGTGTACTCTCTAAATCATAAAACCGTTATAGTTATGTCATACATCACATGTTTCCAAGACAGTCACGAAATCTAATTGTAGTGCGGGTCCACCGAAATATCGATGCTTACGTTTCTCAACAGAATAGCTCGATTATTTCATTGCAATATTTGTATCGTTAATAAGTTAGCGTTAATATTTAATGTGAAGGCGACATTTAAGAGTTTTCACATTTTACTGATGAAATGTTAGTGTTTTTGGTCACAAGAATATTCCTTGTTCAGAAAATACAAACGGACTTAACCGAGTACATAGTTAGTATATCAACATAGAAATAATTATGTATTGACGAAGGTGTAAGGTGTATGAGAAACTTAGCAAGAGTATACATTAAAGTGGTCCCAGATAGATGTGTACGTACTTTAAGAAACTGCAAGAATATGTACATATAAGAAATAAAAGTGGCCTTAGATAACAACTCTGAGGAACACTACAATAAGTTGATGAAAAAGTCGTTGGCATCAGTTAAATGGTAATTCTTTTCGATATCAACAATTTTAACTATGGGAAAAACTGTGAAATCAAAATGCAGACTTAAAAATCTACTCTTTAAAAATTCTCAAAAATACTACGCATAGTTTTTCTTACAAGGTGAATTTAAATCTAATTTCTAGACACTACCAGTTTTGCATCAGCTGGCAATTGTAGTTCCATGTTATTAGTATATTACTGCAATAAACTCCCAAGTTTCTAATCGAGTGATGAGAAAGTAAAAGTAGGAATTACCCGCAGGACTTACCTCATATTTTTTTTTGTAAATAATGCTTTTTAGTTTTCCAGTGATGATGATGTAATGATACTTGAACATCACACCATTGTGAACTATGTACGATAGAACTACCTACTCGCTAAATCTGATTTCGGAAAAACCTGTCTCACTTATTTTCATTCTTAAGCTTAGTTTGACTGGATGGTAACGTGCATTCATTTTCTCATATCTCAAGTCAATCTGAGGCAGTATCTGGCAGTAGAAGTAGACCACGCAGCACTCCTTTAGTAGGTTCCTGTGTTGGTGAAGGAATGGTGCTTTCCAAGGTCTGTCCAGAACTGCACTTAAAAAATGCATTAGCTTTAAGAGTGCTCAAGTAATTGTTTTACATATTCGCGTTACGAATATCCTAAGGCTTTTGACTTTGTAGAACATCGTACCTACCCTGACAGAATTACTACGTTTGCTAAGCGTTCAATTACACGTAGCATTTTTGCTTTGTAACTGCCAATATGAAGGAACCTAATAATATTGGAGGAAAAAAGACAACATTTTAATGTCATTGTTAGGAGTACCACAGGATTCTAGTTTAGGTTCGATCGTTTTCATTATATACCTATTTATACTAATCGTCATAGAATTAGAATCCTTCTTTTTTCATCAAGATGAATATAAAAGAGTACCTAAGTATATAATTTAAACTAATATATTGATTTAACCAAATTCTGAATTGCATTTCTGATCTCTCGTCACACAGAATTAAGTAAGTACCTGCCTCGCTTTGTAAAGAAAATAAAAGGTTATTCCTATTTATTTTATATTTTGATTTAAAAGTTGGAAATTCAAGAAGAACAATACAAATGTGATATTTTTGCAAAGCTCACTTAACAGTTAGGTAGTGTGTCTTCTTATACAGGTTCACTAGTTTCTATTTCTTGTCAATCTCTGTCATGGAACTATTAGGCCTAGCTAATTGCTATTTTCACTAGTAATCGTTTTGAAGTCGTCGTTAGTCATGATACAGCTCTAGTTAAGTCATCAGCGAAAATGTTAGTTGGATCCCACCCAAGAGCTTAATTATTTAAAATGTTATAGATAAATCGGTCGAGTTCCATAATCGCGGTGTTGTAAATCTGCTGTACCTACGCTTAAATTAATCAATTGAGTTAAAGCGTAGAGTGCGCCGCGCCGGTCATTTGTTATTTTTTACCTTTTGGATACTATCTATGTCAAAAACTTGTTTGAGAATAAGAAGTTGCATCACCTCCAACTCTGCTTCCGTAAGCTGTGTAGCAAATTTGTACGTTAAAAGAACCCAAAACGTTGACAGAATCATTTAGGTTTGTTGACTTAAAATAAAGAAAGATGATATGAGTTTCATCAAATATTTGCGTTACGCCGTTGTCTCCTGGTGAAGCAAAGATATCATCAGATAGGCGATGTATATAAATATAATCTCGAATTGGCCGTTTCTCCATCCAAATGAAGCTTATATAGTAACGTAGGTGGGAACAAATTCAGTCTGTAGGTATTTAGTATTTGTATTAGAGTAAATAACGATAACAAGTTTATAAATCACGCTTGATTTGGCAATCGAAGTACCTACCTACAGCAAACACGACGTTCTAAGAACCTAGTAGACAAATCGCAACAACTTCAGTAGGCGCGGTGAACTATCTGGGCAAGCATCCTGCATTCTCGGAATCGTCATAACTCATTCAGGAGTCGAAAATTAATCAAAAATTTAGCTTCCAATGAACAGAATATGTCAACTATCCTCTGACAAACATAATTTTACAGATTTATTTATAATTATATACATACCATTTCTGGGTACAGGTGATTCAGGTCTCTCGCCACGTGTAACGTAGTCAAATTTACCTAAGGATCCCTAATAGCTCGAATATTACATAGGTACCTTAATCTACTAACCGTTAGAGAAGATTTACGAAAACTCAGCAGTCCTCAATTGTTGCGACAAGTAGAACTATGAATTTACGTCTGTTTTTAGTTTTGAGTAGAAGAACGCACGGTAGAAGTCAGCATAATCTATATACATATATAAAAATGAATCCCTATTTCCCTTGGTCACGGCATCACGCGTGAACGGCTGGACCAATTTCACTAATTCTTGCTGTGTTTGTTATTGTAAGGAGAAGGTATGAAAGAAGAAAAAAGTATGAAAGTTGCGCGGAACATTAGAAAATTTAAGAAAACTTAACGACCATATTAAATTTTCTAACCTTAATATAAACATGGCGTTTGACATAACTGCCAGTTGTGTGACAGTTGGCGCAATTGACAGAATACGCGCCGAAAATATTGTTTAAAACTGATGGTTCCAAGTTTCTTTTTATTTTCATTTCATGGCAGGACTACGTCTGCCGGGCCCACTAGTAATATATATTTTTTACCTAATCGCGGCGCATGACCGACCTGAGAGAGTGGCGACCTCAGTAAATATACATAAATAAATATATAATTTTAATGATACACCCATAGCTCACTATTGTAGTAATGTCGCCGATGGTGGTAAGCACACCAGGCCTCAATGATAGTGTTGGGAATCTCAATTAGGTGTTAGGGAGCAAAATTTTCACCATATATCAGCATAGTAGCTAACCAAGCAGTCACTACAAAGAACCCTAACCTTATGCTATGGATATACAACTCACATCGGGACTGCAATTTCCAGACGTCTTGCTCATTATTTTATCTCTCAATTTTCCTTCACCGAAATGAGTTACTGTAGGATTTTATGTTCCACCTTCATGTACAAATAAAGTTTTATGTAACAAAACGAATAAATAATCCATATTTGCAAACCTTCAAAACCCTTTCTAAGAAATAAGAATGTCTTAGGGCATTTAATTTTAAGATGAATACGTTAATTAAAACCTATTTAGATTAATTATAGTTTCTTATATTATATCTTTATATTTAGACATCTCAGTCTGACTAAATAATTATCTCACTGTAGTTGGTTTTAAAAAAAATATTTGATGTGTTGCATTTATTAAGAAAAAATACCATTAACTATATCTAAATAAATAGTATCCTTATATTACAATATAGTGAGATCAAATGCAATACTGTAATATTTTCATTGAAATATGTTCAAAGAAAATATTACCAAATGCTTTCCTTTAACTTGAATGTTACATATAGCTACCTGAACGCAATGAACGCATCTCCAAGCTCGCCTCCTACGATGTGAACTCCCCCCTCAGGTATTGAGAGGCCCCGAAAGTAATTCCTAATGTCCAGGGCATTTGCAGACCACGGCAGATTCTGCAATCTAATGATGACACTCATGGCTGCTGTTGATCTTGTTTTTACCTATAAACAAATGAAATAGCCTGTCCATTTTTCGATTTGAATGTATAAATGTCACAATACTGCCTAATTACACCTCATGAACCCACTTCTAACACTTTGACCAAACTACTAAACTTACTGACAAGGTAAAATTCATCATAATTTAAATAGAATACTGATACTCGAATGCTTTTATCCAGTAAGCTCCAAAATAAAAAAAAACTAAGTTAGATTTACTAATAGCCTCATTTTATTTTAATTAGCAATTCAAGGTAGGTAATTCAACCTAGTTGCTGTTGGTGTATTTTACAATGCAAGTATTAAATGGTATTTTGATAATGTATCAAGGATTTAATTACCCAATTAACCTTATATTTCCTATCATCAATATTGGTAACTTCTTATTATCATAGACAATTATCATTTTCATTTGTTTATCCTGTATATTAATTTTGATCATAACATGATCCTATGCAGCACAGATTATTTATAGTGTGTTAGGGTTATGTGTGACTCACCATTGCAAGTTATTATAATATAGTCATAAATGATAAACACACTGGAAGGAGCTAGTCACCATACATTCAAAATAAAGGTTGTCACCAGCTATTCGGGTCCTACATAGTAACATGATCAAATTGTTGTACCTAACTAACAAATGGAAGAACCTTAGTGCAAAGTACAACATTTTATTCTAATCACACATTGGTTTGAGGATTAAGCTCTCTGATGTTTTTTTTTACTCAATAACACTCTTTTGCTCTGCTGATAACCTCATCTGCAGCAAATTTCAGGAAGTCTACTTAGTTTATTGGCACAATAATCCATCCACCTATGTTAACTCATAGTTAATCATTAGATAATCGACAGACATACAGTTATTTACTTTCATCTCTAAGGTAACTCGGTTGTTGCAGTGATAACTCAATTGCCATTGTCGTTTTTAGGGTTCCGTATTTGCATATAGTCTCTCAAATGGAAATTTAGGGTTGATTGCTTGCATAGAGTAGATAAAAACAAATATAATACAAACACTGGGATTGAATTGATAATTATTGATGGCCGTTTTATAATGCTATTGTTCTAGAATATTCGGATTAGAAACGTAGTTGGTTTTGAAGTAACATCCAACTAAGTAGGTATACGAAATATAGGTACAATATTGTGTTATTTTGGGTCACACATTTACATGCACGACAAATGAACTTATTACCTTGATTAGATAGTATCTAGTATATACGGTACGGTATCTAATAGATACCTAGCCTAACTAAGCAACTTCGGTAGGAACTCCAGATATTTTCCAAAGATTTTGTAAAAAAGGTAGTAGAATAGTTTTCGGAAAAATTATAAGTATATATAAAAGATATAAAATTACAACAATATACAATACACGACTCATTTTAATGGAGTAAATGTGTAGTTTTTGCATAGAACACACATAATATCGTAGCCTCGTAGGCCGCCATTGCGAAATATTCTCATCACGTAGGTACTTACCTCATAAAATCCTAAAACTCTGGAGGTGCTAACTAAGAAACATTATACACACGAATTGTTCACAATGGAATTAAAATCACATACGTAGTTCCCATTAAAATCATCTAAATACGTACGCAAGTCACACGTAGCGGAAGACAAGCGTAAGACAAACGGAAAAAGACAAGCGGAAGTTAAAACAAAATGGCTGGCTGGCGACTGGCTGGCCTTTTTTTTTTAATAATGTTTGTTCATGACCTTAGATACAAAGTCTTTCAGTCGCATACGTTTTCATCAGTTTTAATATTTTAATTTATGTTACAGTCACGTTATATCACATTCACTGTAAAGTCTATTCTTTCTCCGTAAAAGTCTGTCAGGTTTTAGTGAAATTGGTGGCTGTTCCACTAAAACTTTTCACGGACTTTTTGGGACAACCTGAAAAGTCACAATACACGCTTTTATTTCACTTCGCTCATACGAAAATGTGGCAATACTGATGGAAAATAAATATCTATGGTTTTTTTAATAGGTATCTATCTAGCTGTCGTTGCGCTTGTCACGGTTTGTTATAACTTGAGTAGCGTTTCCTGAATAATTTGCAAGAAAATATAAATACCTAAATATAAAAGTGCAAAGAATTCTAGTTATTTACAAAAATCAAACGTAAGTTAAAATAACTCCTTCATGCATCTTCTTGGAATATTGCTAGCACACGAACGATCTGTCAAAAACTAAAGCCCATCAGTATTTTTTTCTATTATTTTAGTAATTTCATTATTACCTATGTTATTTTCTCAGTATTTACATGTAAACATGTTACTTGTCATAAGTAATTTGTTCATGTTAACCTGAGTAAACCGTGTGATAATCATGATACACGATATAGTGCTCGTGAAGTACGAACGGACCCGCTTGTATGGATTCCAATAATTACTTCAATTCAAAGCAATAAATAATGATATTATTACTATAATAAATTCTCTAACATTAATTCGTATTATTTGAAAATTCTACTTAAATATTTTTTCACCCCTTTCAAACCATATGAATACGCAGTTTAAAATTTTTAACTTTTCAGGTTATTCCCTTTTTTGAGGCCACTAACCAGTTCCATGGCTTTCCTGATTTGCTTTCATCCAATCTTCTTTTCTATTTTTGCAGGTATACAAAGCAAAGCTTGGACTAACAGAAAATAAATAAAATAGATACTAAAATGAACTCCTTATAATAAAACCTTTGCTCAACATTATACTTAAGCTTAGATATCTTCTTGTACGTAGTGTATTTAAAGAGTGATAAATGTGTGATCGATATCCGGGCTACTTGTTCGGGGGGACTCCTGTCAGCAGTTGGGACAGGGGTTTCAACTCCTTGGAAAATGTAAGTATTGTTGTTTTATATTTTTTTTGAGTGAATTGTGGAAAGTACATCTATATTAATTAATCACAGTAGACTCTCACTACTCAGGCTTTATTATCAACTAGAGAGTGCCAAATTAGCGGAATATTTGGAATACTGGATTGTATAGAAAAAAATATTATAAATGAAATAAAGCATCTCATTAAGGGAATGTATTCACTATGCATTTTTTTAAATTACCTAATCAAAACATATAATAAACTCGAGATTTGATTGTTTGTTTGCATTGAATAGGCTCTGAAACTACTGGACCGATTTGTAAAATTCTTTCACTATTAGAAAGCCACATTATCCCTGATAAGATCAATATTATAGGCAACTGTAGTCACTTACCATCTGTTGACCAGCCTACCTCATTTTCACAAGTGGTTCAAAAAAAAGTAAATAGGTTAATTTCATCTATTATAGTACTTAAAATACAACTACTTGCAGTACTCACGGATGTCAATTAGAGTTTTATTAGGTACTGATTCTGATCACCATCTTTTTAATTGAATAGCTATAGAAATGGAGATTTCAATCATCATATTTATTATATATCTGTTTCTTTTTGGACTAGATTTGGTCAAGAATGCTCTGCATACGTTTAAAATCATAAATGTAAAAATCATAGAAAAAAAAATCAAGTCATATTTAGAATCTTGGCCATAGAGATGCTACAATCTAGTGTGTCTAAATAAAATATGTTCAGTTTTTGTTATTTGTTTCTGAGTACTAGTTGAAGTTTTTTCATTATTATTTATTGAGAGGTGCTGTCTAGGGTAAATCCATCATCTGACTTTCTAACAATTCTTCTACGTAAGTTCTACCTAATAATTATGAACATTATTTTTTTTTGTTTCATAGCCAACTGGCTACCCTAAAAATAAAACCTACTGGTGTCCAGCAGCTGCTCTTGAGAGCTGGTTCTGAGTCTGCGGTTGTTCACTATCTATTAGGTGTAAAAAAAAGAGATCCTACTATAGTATTTTTCTTGATATGTACTTGTAGATAAGCACCATAGGTCATGGTTTCGATTCCCACCCAGGACAATTTGTGAGAATGAATGTCTGTTTGTCCCGAGTTTGTGTGTATTCTATTTAAGTATGTATTTAAAAAACTATAGCATATTTAGTATATATCAGTTATCTGGTTTCTTTTGTACAAGCTCTGCTTAGTTTACATCCAGTTGGCCATGAATGAAGAACAAATGCTGTCCTCTGACTTCTCGTTTTATTTTGGTCATCTCTCTTATAAAGTTATTTTTTCAAATACTTTGCTCTAATACAGGATTGCTGATACAGGATTGAATTAAATAATTTGTGTTCTACAAATCTGGCTGTGACAGTCAAATTATAATAAGTTACAGTACCAATATTACTGCAATGTGCATGACCCTCTAGATGTAGACAGCATGCAGTATTTATAGTATAAGGCTACTTTTCCACCAGAGATGTGCTATGCT
This sequence comes from Ochropacha duplaris, assembly GCA_951361185.1. Lineage (NCBI taxonomy): Eukaryota > Metazoa > Arthropoda > Insecta > Lepidoptera > Drepanidae > Ochropacha > Ochropacha duplaris. Next base: position 8,069,188 of record OX592711.1, on the reverse strand, counting down.
ATAGATGCGTTTGATATCTACCAATAATATTCATTGCTACACATACCCTATGGTACTGGTGGAAACGGGTTCTTCTAATCTATGGTATTTGTATAGATGGATGCGTGCTATGGTCGCGAGTTGTCTCATAGTGTGGTGATGACATAGCTTAGCATCAGTGAAAAACGGTCACATAATTTCGTAGCTTAGTTTTCACATCCTCACGTCATAGCTTCATAGCACATCAATGGTGGAACAGAAGTACATAAAATGACTATTTAATAGCGTAATTGCATCAATAACCCTTTTTAGTTACGTTATTTTTCTTTTCGATCGTTCAGTGTCCCTCCTGGCAAAGGTCTTCTCTAATGATTTCCATTGCATTCTGTCTTTTGCTACTCTTCTCCAGTTTTGGCCTGCTGTCAGTTTGAGTTCGTCCTCCCATCTTTTGCGCTGTCGACCTCTGTTTCTTTTGCCATGTCTAGGGTACCATTCTGTCAGAATTTTGTTCCATTTATCGCGAGGGCTCCTCGATTTAATAGCGTAATTGCATAAAAATTCAAATTATCATTGTAACGTGAATAATTATCTTATATTTGAATTAAATAACTCGCCCTGTGTACCTGGCATGAAGCCAGTAATAATGTTTACCCTACATTTCAATTTAAGCTATAGATACTTTAATTTGCCGTTCCGCCCATATTTATAAATGGCATTCATACTTTATGGAGTAAGTCCAACATTATTCTTTTAGATTTTGATATATTATTGACAAGAATTTCTGTCATGGTCGAATCTTAGTGAGTTTTAGTCAATAAATCTCTGGTACCGTTGATGGCGTTACTAAGTACATTTTGAAGGACTCGTACACGAAAAAGATCTAAAGTAATGTCCTTTGGAGGCCTGCTCTTCAGTAGGACGCCAGACTTAGAAATAAGTCTTAAATAACAATCTAAAATGTATTATCCTTGTTAATGCTGTATCTTTTATTATAAATAAAGATACGTTTGTCCTGCTATAAACGAGTGTCTGAAAGGTTCTAAAGGTCTACAAAAAGTTGAACCTGCAACATTTTTCATATTTAAAAGAAGGTCCTAATGACACTCGAGAATCCATTATTAATGAGCCCTGTAACTAACGTTTTGCTAAAGAGGCAAGTTCCATTTTACATTGGAACTATGCCAGGGACCCTTGTCGCCACCAACCGCCAATGCAAGACTAGGTTTACTGTATTTTGTTAGTTATCTGGGACATGTTATGTTTTGCACTCATTTTACTAGCTATGCTTTGGCTGCTACCTTATGGACACGAGTAAAAAATAGTAAGGTATATCAGAAATTCTATAGATGTAGATTATTTCATAAATAACCGTTTTTGGAGCAGAACTGCGTTTGGTTACCTTATATCTTAAATGTGACTATTGCAGTTGAATAGATCAAAGATTGCTGGGTCTTTTGTCATAATCGGCAGTGGTACTACGAGGGAATCCAACATGAAATATAAAAACGTTTTTGTGCATAAAGCAGACTACATCGTTTCATAGATTAGCAATAGTGCAATGTCATTTAATCCCAATAGGAAATGATGCCGCAGTTTTCCGACTATACAATTTCATAAACGAATATGAAGTGAGTTGGGTAATACAGTGCCGCCGTCAGGTTTATGGGTCACGGTCGTATTTCGCCCCATTTTTTTCATTTGATTGTAAAGTTTACTGGCACTTGTTTGTTTTGTTTAAAATTGGTATTTTCATTGGCCCACGTTGCGGTATTTGTGTGGCGGTATTATTGTTATTTGTTATACAGTGCCGGTTTCGGGATATCTCCATGAACTTTATTTTTCCAGAGCTTTTGTTTAATAAGTTTATGATATGAGTCAGTGGCACTTTTAATTTCTTTATATTCATATGCTACCCTAACATAAATCGCGAATTTAAACTTAACATTTTGATGGCAATTTTAGCTACATTATTCTCATTCATTCTTCATTCAATTTAGACCTTACGTAAACTTCATGCCTTGCCTTCATGTTCACAAAATTCCCATGCAATTGTCCTTCAGCCGGTCCTGGCATCTTTATTTTGGTAAACATTTTTCTTTTTACAGCTTACGGCTGTTTTATAGCTCGCGTGCGCCGTGTGCCTTAAATTGGCAATGAGATGGTCCAAAGGCTTTTCTTTAAATTCGCAATGATGTCTGTAAAGTTAATGAGTTAGAGAACTTCGGTTCTACGTGAGGATTGAGCTTTATTGTATTCGTTAGGCATTCACCAGCTGTGACCACTGCTACGCGTGGATATTTTAATGTCCCCTGCTCCTACGGGAATGTTATAATATTTTACTAGCATTCTGCTTCGCGGTTTCACCTGCGATCCCTTATTTAACTCTCTCGGAGATGAATTTTAAAATCTTCTCTTTGTGATCTACTTTATAAAAGGAAGTTTCTCACGAGCGGTTTTGAGCGTTGATTGGTTGATTAGTCAGTCCCATTTATGTACGACGATATTCTACGCTAGACTTAATCCTACTACTTATTTCTTTTAAAATGGAAACTATGTGTCCTTTTTTATAGGCGACAACAGGCGACAACCTAGTAAACATATCGCGAATTGAAATGCGACGTATTATGTTTTACTGTCAGTAAGTGTGCTTATATCTGGAGAAATATTCGAGGTTTTCAGAGTTACCCAAAGGGTGACTAAAAGACAGCCGTGGTGACCGAAATAGACAAAAATAACTATCCTGGCGCTGTTGCCGCGCGCATAATTTGCTAGTCATTGAATATGACAAGACTCTTCAACTTTTTTATCTATTAAGGGTATCTGGAAAGTGTTGTAATAGTCAGGCAAACTCATGATAGTCATCTAAGGGTACATCTAAGGGTCATGTGTAATGTCTGGCAATAACTAGATTTTTTCTAATGGTTGTAAAAGAGGAGCGATAAATTTTAAACACAATATTTTGCTCCACAAACGGAGATCCTAGTGACTGTAAAATGAGGAGCATTAAAGCACCATAAAGTTCTATTTGTAAATTACCGATTTTGACACATTCAAGTTAATCTCAGCTAAAGAATCCATTTCCCTCCCAGCAAATCCAACAGCAGTACAGAGGTAGAGCCGGCCCTGGTGCACGGTGCTGGGGCAGCATGTCCGAAGGAGGGGGCATATCGTCTGCGGGCGTCGACAACTGCAAGACAAACCTTATAGTGAACTACTTACCGCAGACTATGACGGAGAAGGACTTATACGCGATGTTCATGACGATCGGACCGATCGAGAGCTGCCGGGTTATGAAGGATTTCAAGGTTTGTCCCCTATATATAGAAAAGAACTCAGAGAGTATAAATGCTGCAAACTTTGAAATATGGGCAGGTTTATTCCTAATATGGGAGATATGCGCTAAAAAAGAATTTATGAAAATTGAACCAAGAGATAACTGGTTAGAAATAATGGGCCTGCCTAGTGACCTGCGGTTTCAGAAACTTGGACCTATGTCAAAGTCAAAGTCAAAACCATTTATTCAATTTAGGCCCTAGAAGGGCTCTTATGAAAGTCGAATTACAGAAGTTACCACCGGTTCGGAAGTCAGCCTTCAACTGAGAAGAACCGGCAAGAAACTCAGCAAGGTTACATTTTTTAAATATTTTTGGACCATCTGACTGATATTGGCTTTTTTATTCATGTATGATGATGGGTTAATTTATACCATCTGGTGTGTGTTCCAGACTGGCTACAGCTACGGCTTTGGGTTCGTGAATTTCACGCGCGAGGAGGACGCGTCGAGAGCCATCGACACCTTCAACGGTTACCAGCTCAGGAACAAACGGTTAAAGGTTAGTTTGTTCATTACTAGTTCCCCGTTTCACCCGCGTTCCCGAGAGATCTTATCTTTTCTCTCTCTCTTATCTTCTTATTATCTGTGTGCCATTTTTCATAAAAATCCGATCAGCCGTTTTTGCGAGATTGAGCAACAAACATCCAAACTTTGGCTAAATCCAAAATTCATGGACTATAATAAATGTTCTAGGTTTCCTACGCGCGTCCCTCAGGCGAAGATATAAAGGAAACCAACCTGTACGTGACGAATCTACCGCGCGCCATCACCGAAGAACAACTGGAGACGATATTTGGAAAATATGGGCGAATAGTTCAGAAGCACATCCTTAGAGACAAGAGCAACGGCTCGCCGCGGGGCGTCGCTTTCGTTAGGTTAGTTTATGTCTGTTTCTTAAGGCATTGTAATAAGGTGTACAACACATTGACAATCCTGCTGGTGTTACTAATGTCTATAGGTGATGATATTCACTTAACAGGTGATACGCATTCCTGGTTGTCACTTGAGGTATAAAAAAAAATTGCGAGATGAAAATTTGTTTAGTTTGTAAACAGAAACAGTTTTTTTTAACACACGGCTATCTGATCCCAAACTAAGCAGAGCTTGTAATATGGAAACCAGATAACTGATATACTACATACTGATATACTACTTTTTTTTGTAAATACATACTTGAATAGATAATTACACCCAGACTCAGGACAAACAAATATGTTCATGCACACAAATGTATGTCCTGGATGGGAATCGAACCCGCGACCTGCGACGTGATAGGCAGTGTGTTAACCAACCACGCCAACCGGCCCGTCAACAGATGTCTTTAACATTTAATAAATTCATAGAAAATTAAACTTAATGCTTTACAGGTTACTTAATAAGATCATTTAAGATAATGGTTATTAGTGTGCTGATGTAAATGAATTTTATTGCAAAGATATAGGGTATGTTTTTCTATGCAATTTGTTGGCGGGCTAAACTACTAGCTAAGCTACGCATCTGCGGTGGAAACGCAGCCTTAAACCGAAATATTGTTGTAGAAAAATAAAATCCGTATTGCAGTTTGGTCACTTTATAATGTAAATTTATTAATTCTCATATTTTCCACATAAGAGGGAGATAGAGATGTATGCGTCTTATTTTTTTTTCTGGATAAGCTTGCGGTTGACCACAATCTCACTCACCATTGTAAGTGATGATGTGGCCGAAGGTGGTAAGCACACAAAGCCTAGATGGGAGCTGGCTCTCAAGTGCAACTGTCGGGGCACACCGATAAGTGCTTGGCGATAGATTTTCAACTTGAGGGTGGTAGCCAAACAATCGGGTACTACAAAATACCATATAACTGAGCTATGGTTTCCTTCACCGAAAGCTCAAGCTCATTGTAGGATTCGAACCCACGCCCTTCCCCGCGGTATTCGACGTCACCACTGAGCTATCATCGTCTTATAACTACAATAAAATGTTATTTGTTGTTAGATTTGACAAACGCGAAGAAGCGCAGGAGGCGATAGCTGCACTAAACAATGTGATACCAGAGGGCGGCACCGAGCCACTTTGTGTTAAGGTGAGTGGCGCCATCTCTTTTTATAATATAACAACTTTTCAACTAAACCTGTACTGTAATCTTTTGGTGTTAGCATTCTTGTAGGTACTCCTTATTTACTTCGCTTTGCCTGCTTTGAGTGACGTTGTGTTCGGGCTTCTGTGGGATTTTATTGAATAAAAATTATTTATATATGGATCATATTTGAGAAATCTGCCTAGGGTGTACGTGAAAGAAATTTATATAAGAAATATATTTTGTTAACTTGTAGGAGTTTTTAAATAAATGAATAGGTTACTCTTCTCATTATACAATTCTACTTGGTGGCGAAACCGTGGGGCAACAGCGAGTTCAGACTTATTAGTTAGGTACTTTATATCGTTCCGAGCTCAGATTAATCAGTTTTATGGAAAAACTAGCGGAGGATCTTCCTAAATTATGTGAAAACAGTTTAATAACCAGAGATGTACAAAATTGTTTTAAAAAAGCATTTAAATACAAAATGCAAAATACTTTTCCGATTTTATTTTAAATGCAAAATACCAAATAATTTTGCGTTTTGTATTTCAAATGCTAAATGCAAAATAGGTATTTACAAAATACTTTTTCAAAATATAATACCTTTTGACCAAATCGAATAATATTATTATTTATTTTAGATATTTATCATGAGAAATAGAATAGAGATACAATGCCGAGCCGATTAAAAATGCAAAATACATCTCGAAAGGTATTTCAAATAAAATACAAAATGTTTTTTTTTACTAAAAGGCATTTAAATGCAAAATACAAAATAGGTATTTTGCATTTTGTATTTGCATTTTAAATAAAAGTATTTCAAATAAATCGCATCTCTGTTAATAACTAACTTAAGGGTGCATGCATATACATACCTACATTGGCGGGGTGGGGTTTAAATTTATGTGTGAATGTGTGTGCAGCCGTGCGGCGGCACCGTCACGCGGCGGGAGCGCGCGCGACAACCTGCGCACGCGCACCCTCACGCGCACACTCACGCGCATCGCTCCGGCACGGTGCGACACTAGCGGCGTTGTAGTCGGGGATATGTGGCACTGTGCTTACTTTACTTACATTCGCCCCTTCTATCCGTCATATCGTCTTTTCTTTTAAAATTATGTAAGGCATTGTAATAAGGTGTACAACACATTGGCAATCCACCTGGTATTGCTAATGTTCATAGGCGACGGTAGTGACTTACCATCAGATGACCGGCCTGTCTGGTTTAACCCGCCCCACGGTTTTATCCGTTTTCGTTGGATAAAAGTTGCTATGTAATTCTCTATCGTTGCGTTCCTTGTTATCTGAAAGAAGGACAAACTAATAAGCATACATTCCAATTTTATCGTATGAAGTATAGTCAATGAATCAAACCAATATAGTCAGATGGTCCAAAACAAATAAGAAAATGTAACATGGCTGAGTTTCTTGCCGGTTCTTCTAAGTTGAAGGCTGACTTCCGAACCGGTGGTAACTTCTGTAATTCGACCTACATAAGTGCCCTCCTTAGGCCTAAACTGAAAAAATGGTTTTGACTTCATTTGAAAATGAAAAGTATTGATTTAATTTATACCATTTGTCAAGTTTAATAAACCATTTTAAAACCAAACCTATGAAATTCTAACCATAACATATATTACCCTAACCAAGATGGAGTCTAAGCGCCGAAAGACAAACTTCTACAATGAAAATTTGTAAAAGGGGGCCACTAAATAATAAACATTGATAGAGTATTAACATGGTATATGATTGTGCTTAGTTTCAATGGGTCAAAAGTTTGCTTTGCTTGCTTCCAATATTATTCTCGCTGTCAGTACTTCTAGATCTCTATTTAGATAATTTACTTTTCCTAATCTAAATTGTATATTCCTAACTTGGTAGGAATGAACGGCCTCGAAATTCTAGTATCGAAAGTTTGTCTATTCTCATATCTAGCTAAGGCATAATGTTATGAATATACTAGGCATAAGCTTAACAACTGAGGTCTTAGCTAACCTTTGTGCCTGTAACATACAGACGAAAAATAATTAAATATTATTATCTATTTAAAAGTAAAATTAATGTTTATGTTAGAAATGGCTTAAAGGTCTAAACACCAAGCCAAAAACCTTAAAAAAAACTTTATCTTCATGTATGTATGATGCTAATTAATAAAACGCAGTGCCACATCGAATCCTAGTTAGAACGCCTTCGATTTACTTTTTGGTTCTGCCTTTTGAGGTCTATTCACGATTTTTCTTTGCTTTTTGACACATGTCAAATAAGACAGTGACAGGTTGACAGTAGGTATAAACTTTTCCGTTTTGGATTTTAGGTTGCAGAGGAACATGGTAAGCAGAAGGCAGCATATTACGCAGGCTGGTCGGCAGGCTTTCATCATAACAGAGGTCAGTGACTGTTTACTTCAAAGTATTCCTTCTGCACTTAGCCATAAGGCATAGTTTCTGTAGTTGCCATTATGGCTTATATTGTTATAATAATATTTGTGACCTTCATAGGATTAGTAGGACGTATAAGTTTATTAAAATTGATGTAATTAAAAACTTGTGCACGCTGCTTAACGGATAAACAGCGCCAATAGTGCCTCAACGTCACCACAGCCTCGACCAACTGGACATGCTGCACAGCCGTCACGATTACACGACCAATTACGGAATGTACGGCGGCCCGTCTAACAGGTTCCTAAGGCGCGACTTCTACAATCAGTCGTCTTACATGAGCCACCACCGCCCGTTTTGAAAAGGGCTTTACTGTAAAAAGTTCCGTCTGTCCGATACGCGGATTTAGACGGTCGTGGGACTTTTGATTTTGGTAGTGTAATATAAATATTATAGTGAACTTTTTGTGTTGCGGGCTGTTTCACTGGAATTTGGATCGCATCCAATGTCCCATAAATTTTATGTTCTCTTTTTATCATAAACTAAAACTGAAGGGAAAGTTTTTATTAGTATGTAAGTATCATTCTCTCATTAATTAATTCTAACTAGGTATGTCCCATTGTAGGATTCATGTTAAACCTAAATTATTTGAAAACGGTCTAAAAGTTTTTCCAATAGGCGGTATCGATTCCTTCATTCCAGAATAACCCGCAATATTGAAAGTAATATAACTTAAACTTATTTTGCGCTTAGTTCCCCCTCCACTGTTACAATCCTAAGCTTCTTCTGTACTATAAGTAGTAGAAAAGACTTGACCTATAATTAATGTCGTGTAAGGAACGGTGTTGCCAGTTTTGTGGACACTTTTTGTTGCCAGCTTTAAAATATAATTAAATCGTTACCCTATGGAAAAAATGTACTTAATATTTTTATATTACTCCAGATGTATTGACGCAAAGAAAAATAGCGAATAAAGATTTTGAATTGCCGATTTTATTTTTGAATAACGCTCATAGTTACAATAAACACAATGCATTAAATTATTTTTATGGTGGTGGAAAAAGCTTTTCAGTTCTCTACAAAAATTGTTCACAAAAAAAATGAAAAAGTCTACGGCTGAGACGAGATATAAAAAAATATAGGTACTTACTTCAAAATTGGAATGTTAAAATTTCTATAAAATATTAATGACTTACTAACAATTAATATTGTATTGGGCTGGAATCGATTGTGTTGTATCTTTAATTTTAAGTAAACTTCCTATAAATTATTGGATTCATCCGGCTCGAAAGACCACTACTTAACTTATACCTATCTCTTCTTAAAATAAAAAATCTCATAAAAATCCAGCAAATTAATGCTCATTCAATCTTCAATTCTGGAAGTACCACACAAAATTCCTTTCCAGCCCAACACTATAATATTAGCCAGCGTTATATTCATCCTAAATTTAAACTACATACAACTAAGGGACCCAGTCTCAACACAAAAAACTCTGTTTAAAATGTTCCAAAACAATCTAGAATCTTAGATCTTTCGTAATGAATCAGAAGATTATTACTATGAAACAGTCGATTATTTTCTATTATAGTCGATATTGATTCTTTCTAACCATATTTAAAAAAATAGTTTAAATTTATATGAAGAAAAGAGTTATTGGAAATGATGTTGGAATTTATTTGCTAAGGTTTTTTAAGAATGAAGCCACTTGATATTCTTTGAAGGGGTGATGGTTTAATATTAATTAATGATAGGGTGAATGCCTCTTGAGAAAAAAAGAAAACAAACCCTTTCATTGTTAAAGATACAGAAGAAAAACACGTGACTTCTGCTTTAGAACCTGTTAAGCTATATATATGTCTGTCTCTCTGTAAGGACCTTTAAATGTCTCACCTATTTTTTAAGCTAAGCCTGTACCCTTTTTTTTGTAAGCAAAAATATGAAAGCTAAATACTACACTGATTAATCACGAAATCTCAGAAAGCATAAATGCTACAAACTTGAAAGATTCCTAGGGTACTCTCTAAGGTTAGAAAAGATTTTTGAATATTCAACAAAAAAATCCCTTGGGAGCACAGCTAGTACCGGAATAAGTTCATCGAGTCTTACGATGAAAAACTGCACCCTTTCAAAGAATATTGGTCCATTATTCTTACATTTATAGACAGCCATAAATTAATCGTTGTTTATCAATATCTGTATGTAATAGATGTTTAAAAATTACCACAATTTCATTTAAAAGTTGTGCAAACGTCAATTTATTAATTTTATAAATTTGTGCAGTCGGTTACACCAGGATGAAGATTATATTGAAAATTTCTGTACCTTGGCGTTATAATAATACAATATGTTAGTTTCAACCACCATCTTGGATTCTTCATTGATATGTCCGTGATCTTGAATGTATCTCCATAAATTTCTACATAATTTATACCTTAGTTTTAAGTTATTTGTAAATTATTTAACGGGTAATAAGTTGGTGTAGATGTATCGTTTGACTAAGGCAGTTCCTGAGGCCTCAATGCCGCGAAAGTGATCGTGAAATGACACCAGTGCCTATTTTAAGTGCACCAATGGTTTTAAAACTTGTCCTCTTACACCATGAAATGGATATACCTATAGTTATCATAGGAAATTATGTTATTAAGTTTACAAATTATATTCAACGTAAAAGATCTTATATTTATTTAGTTACTTCTTTGTCGTGTACCCGACTGCACGCACTTATCGGCTTATGAATACACAAAATGTGCTCAATAGAATAAAATAATAAATCTGTTAAACATCGTTATTAATATCTAGTTATTTGTAAATTAACACGCTTTCTGTTAGTGCTATAACGTGTTATTATAATTGTATAATAGATACGAGAATGCAATAAATACTCAATATGTACATATTTTTCTGTTATATTCTCAATTATAATGAGTTCCTGACAAGTTTATATCGTTGCTATTAAAATATTAATTTTGAATAATGCTTTCGTATTTTCTAATTAATTACCAATCGATAATTCAGGACGTATAGCAAGTGTTGTATAAAATCTAGTTAATTTTCATATATCGGTGTTAGTTTCGTGGTAACTTGGAAGAATCGAGTCGTCATGAACGCGTTCTAATAGCTATTGTAACTTAACTATCAGCTGTTCTCCATTGTTTAATGTGCTATTTTACGCTATTTTACTTTATCAATTTTCCGATAAAATAATTTAAACTTTAAGCAGCAAATAGCTTTATAACATAATATATAGCGCGTTTATAACGGCTATATTCGTTACATTGACAATATTATAATGGTGATTTGTATGTTCAGTAGTTGTTTCGGAGTTTATGAGTGTTGTAAACGACTGTCTGTTCCTATGCGTGTTTTTTTGTGATGGGTGTCCGGAAAATTATTACATTAATTTAGCTACTATTTTTAATCTGATAAAGTACATAATATGATTTGTGTGTTTTAAATAATTTTCGCGTGAATACTAACTGGTGTTTCATGATATTAGTTTGTGAATTACTATTGGTTGATTTGTTTGGATTCTAATATTAGGTTTTTTTTTTAAATCTTGTGTTTTTTTCCCCGGTACCCATTATGATCCACCTCGTCCCTTCTTAGGTTAGTTTTAATATTGCATATTAACTATTATGATTAATTGTAGACATTAAATAAAGATAAATCAGTGGGGAATTCTTAATCGCGTGTTAGATTATGATAAGTTTTTTCATAAAAAAATAATTAGGTACTTTTTTGGGATAGCGTAAATTAAATAATGTGTATGATATTCGAATTGTAAAAAGTAACTCGAGTATGACAATGGAATGGTGTTATTCCTAATTTATTGTACTCATAAATTTATACACCTTATGTTCATATATTTATGGTACAGATTTCCTCACTGAATCACCAACTAGTAGGTCTAGAATGCTAGAACTAGATTTCCAATGTGAATTGTGCCTAAATAACGCGTAATATCTAAGTGATGTAACTACCTATGATCACATGTCTTGTCGTTTGAAAAACTATATTGTTTGTTAGTGATGTGAAAAGAACTAATACAATGAGCTGTTATTTTTAACATACAAGTTAAATAATTAGTATTTTATTTAACTTTTTAATGAACAACATTTTGTTAAATAATTTTCCATGTGAGTCTAGTTATTTTATATGATTGATAACTTAAAGTAAAGATAATGGTACTCTTCAATAATTGCTAAGGAAATGTAAATAAAAAGAAAGTAACGATGGTTGAATTGAAGGGGACTTAAAAAGAGATTCAACATCTTTAGTAGTTTAATGATACTGCAAGTTTCAGTTTGTGATTGTTATCAAAATAATTATTAGAAATTATGGCTCAATTGCCTTAATTATTATTATATGTGTATAGAAATTACAGTATTCCGCGTGTGACCCTTAAGCCTTCAAAACATTAAAAGTATCAATCCGTTGTTAATATATAACGTTAATTATATCACTTGGCGTAATAACTTATTATAATCTGTTATTTATAGTGATGTTTCCTTATCTTAGTGTTATAATAAATAATACTGTTTTCTTAGTTCGTTAAATTTAGGTTATATTATTACTATTAAATCAAAGATTGACTGGAAATATACTATGTTCGTCAAATTGCATAGTTTATTTTTGTATTAGCGCAGATTTCACAGCTTTAAAAGATGGCGGTAGATGTTCGATGATTCTTTTAGATTTATGTTTATTTTAAATAAATATAACAATTGGGACATGCATATTTTCAGTCGAACTATATCTAAAATATCGAAATTAAACTATAATTGGCCTTATAATGTATTTAAAAAAGTATAATAATTTAATTAATGATACGTAACTTATGATACAAATTCAATTATTATAATTATGCTCGATTTTATGGATATTTTCTAGCTATTTTATAGCATTTAGTACAAACCTATTGTTTATCAAATAAAACCTAATTATAACAGTAATTTATGATATTTGCGTGTATTAATTCATATAATTTGTAGTAGATACGCTTTTTGGGAGAGAATTGAGAATTATGAAATTGTAACTTTTAGCCTTGGAACTGTTAAACTTATACTTTTCATTATGATAATTAAAAAAAAACTAAATACTGCGCAACAAAAATAACGATCCGTTATAAATAACATAACCATTTCTAGTTATAATTATATGCTGTATGTAAGGTATAGCATGTTTTCAAATGATATAACTACAACTTAAAATATAATTTAAATAATAAAATAGTATTTTGTGATTGTATTAAAGTGTACGTAAAAAATCTATGATAGGTCAAACGAAAGACGCAAAAGTATTCTTCCAAATTCTGGCCAAACGATATTATAGTGATGTATTAATAAATAAATTATTCATGATGATGTATTTTGCTTTATCATGCGTAGAAGAATACCTGGAATACCTTAAAATATTTTATGCATACGACAAAAAAGTTAGACCTACCTTTTTATTACTTATACAAATGTGTACTTAATCTATCTCTGATACTGACTCCTTAACATTCACAGGAGATTACTCTTGGGCATGCGGCACTTGTATGGTCCCTGATCAATGGGAGGGATTCCCATCCCCACCACTAGGTGGCAGCCACCCCAACACCCCCAGGAACGGCTGCAGACCAGGCGCATGCGCAAACAATAGAATCTACACCAACTATATCCAGGGTAAAGGTACAGCTCGTTCAAACCGAGGTAGGAACTTACCTTGGGCGCCAGGTTTCCCCGAAGACCGTTTCAAGGGGCAACGCTGTAGAACCGGCCCGTCTCCATATTGGTAATGGCGTTTATTCATTTGAAAATGGAACTCGTTTTGACGTTTGTATTTCGAACGTATATTTGTATATTCGTATGAAGTGTATGAGATGGTTCAATTTGATATTTGCTTTTTTACATGCGTTAGATTTATTTTACAGTTAGTTTCGTTCGGAAAATACATTCGTATAATGAATGTAAATAAGGTTCCAATTACCTTGTATAGGTATGCTAGTGAACCAGTAGGGCTTATATAAAGCTGTCCTATTATATATATATATTTTTTTTTATATTATTATTATTTCATCCAGTTAAAGGTTGATTTCTCCTGAACCGATGTCTTTGACAATAGGTTTGTTACAAATAGACTCGTCGCTTAATGTGCCCTCGACTTTCGACTCGCGCGGCAGCCAGATAAAAAGCCTTACAAAAGCCGGACATCATCATGAATATATAATCAGAAGAAAACAATACATGTCTATATACTTGAAGCATATCGTAGAGCATTTTCATGGCTTAAGGCTAATTTTCATGTAACTCTGACAACTATCACAAGTATCAAGTTTTATTTTACGAACTGTAGTACCTTAAGAATGATAAACGAGCCCCTGTATAATAAATCCCACCAAAAACATAAATGTAAAAAAGGAGAGCCAAGTTCAATACAAAAATTATTCTCTGCTGTGGGCTTCGCCGCAAGAATGGAGATCTGAGATTGAGTGCCAAGTTCTATGCAAAATCCAAATATGTAGTCTAAGGGCTGACTTGGCTGGTTTTCCCATACGAATTATTATTAAGTACCTACTTTTACACAGTCATGGAAGAGCCTTATGTTCGATGGGTAGTTTCTACCAGCAAGCCAAATTTTCGGAATAATAAAATAAGAACCGAAAGGTAACAGGTTTAGAACATGCGAAGGCTATATAATTCGTATGGGAAAACCAGCCAAGTCAGCCCTTAGACTACATATTTGGATTTTGAACACACGGTGCGGCTCGCCAGTTCTGTTTCTTGAACTTGGCTTGACACGCTCCCGCGTGTCTAGATGCAATTCAGAGTCAAATCTAATTTATTCGGTTTAGGTACTATTAGGCGATAGGCATTTATTGGCCCGTAAACTATCTAAATGCAAAAAATCACAACGATCTGTTCCTCCTTTAAACTCTTTTTAAAGAAGGATAAACCAACAAACACTTTCGCATTTATTAGATACTAGCTTTCCGCCTCGCGGTTTTACCCGCATTCCCGGAATCTTATCTTTTCTCGGGATAAAAAGCCTATGTGCTATTCCAGACTATAATCTATCTCTATGCCAAATTTCATCCAGATCTGTTCAGCCGTTCTGGCGTAAATGAGTAACAAACATCCATGCATCCATCGATCCAAACTTTCATATTTATAATATTAGTAGGATATTTATAGTATAGATATTATAAAAATGTAATTATAGTTGTCATGTATAAATATAGTATGTACAAGAAATATAGAAAACATCTTTCGATGGTACAAAAAAAGTTGCCGAGTTTCTTGCGGGTTCTTCTCAGTTGAAGGCAGACTTCCGAACCGGTGGTACCATCCTAGGGTCTAAACTGAATAAATGGTTTTTGACATTGATTTTGATATGCATATCATCGATCATCTCGAGCTCATTCAAAGCCGAGGTAATATCCATCATCATAGCTGGAAGACGTCCACTGCTGGACAAAGGCCTCCCCCAAGGGTCTCCACGATGGCTGGTCTTCCGCTATCCGCATCCAGTGGCTGGTGTACATAAATGGCCTTATACACCTTATACATCTTAGATCTGACAGGCTTTACAGTGACTGTACAGTCCGATACGGGAGCGACAGTAGCGTCCACATTTTTGGCACCTAAACTGTGTGAGGTCGTTTCATGGCTGAGTTGGTGAAGCGACTCTCGCACTCAAGTGTCTCTTCTCACGCTTGCCCGCTAAATTCTGAAACCGCCCGCTGCGGTCGCCAGCCAGGTCCTTCAACTCCTCAGGGCTACTCAGGTGTATTACCTGTATGAGGTGTATTACCTCAAAAACTTATTTTCACATTTGAGGTTATATGGGTCAAACACTTTTAACACCCAACAAACAAATATCCAAAATTCGCATTTACAATATCATTAGGTAATGGAAAGCAAGATATCTTAATGAATCATCTCTGTTCCGATTGAGATTGTGATCTCAATGCGTTTGTATATAGTATCATGAGTGTAAGAAAGGTTTTTTTTTGAGAAATGAAGTAAGGGTTTATTAAAAAGCGTAGACAGAAAAAGCAATAGACACTAGTGTGAAGAAGTGAGATGAGTTCGGTTCGAAGCCAGCACTTCTAGGACTTATGACCTCCTTACTAAATAGGACATACAAATTTTTCTGTCTATGTTAAACATTTATTTCTGCATGCGGTAGTTTCTGACATTGGTTTTTGTTCTACGAAAAATTTTGAGGTAAGCGAATTTAATGAGTTGGTAAGGGTACATGATGGCGTTGTAATGAACGGAGTATACGGGCAGCTTTTAAAAAAAATGTGAATAGTACCAATCTGTTTTTTTTATTCATGTAGGCGATGATAGCTCAGTGGTAGTGACGTCGAATACCGCGGCGAAGGTCGAGGGTTCGAATCCTACAATGAGCTTGAGCTTTCGGTGAAGGAAAACATCGTGAGGAAACCATAGCACGGTGGTAGGGTACTTTGTGGTACCCGACTGGCTGGCTACCACCCTCAAGTTGAAAATCTGTCGCCAAACACCTATCGGTGTGTTCCGACAGCTGCACTTGAGAGCCAGTTCCCATCTAGGCTTTGTGCGCTTACCACCTTCGGCTACATCATCACTTACCATAGTGAGATTATAGTCAAACACAAGCCTATCTAGAATAAAAAAAAAAAAAAAAAAATGTAAAGGCGAAAGGAGTATTTGGAGCTGCAGTGTAACCCTTTACTATCAGTCGATTGAGGGTTACTATGTAAGGTCAAAGATTTATAAGAAATATTTTGTGCTGGAACATTTTCGTAGAACAAAATATGTTTATGTAGCATTGCAGTGGATGATAATTTATTTCAATTATCTTTGATAAAAATATTATCCTCAAAGCATTTTTATTTTTAAAATAAATTTAGATTATAAACGTCAGAGTTTTTCTTTTTATTTTTAAAGTTATTACCAAATTAACGTATTATAGCGGTGTTTTTTTTGTGTTTTATGTTTCTTTTTTTTTACATTTGTGAGATATCGCTGTACCTTTTTTGAGGTGTAAAGCTGGTCGTTAGGAAAATCAGGCAAGTAGAAAGTACTGTGGCTTAGTACGATCATACTTGTTTCAATATAGAATGGATATAGGAATTGTGAGATGAATACCGCAGGGTGGTTATATGTAAGGTGGCCGATTTATTAATCATTTAAAGGGACATAATTAAAAATGTTTAATGAGTTCTTAGATTATACACTAGAGGCGCTGTCACTAACGACTATTTTTGTGAACTATAATAAAGGTATAGTGATGATCTTCATATGGGAGAATACCGGTTTTAGTAAACCGTACGAAATATCTCTGCGGATCTTTCAAATGGGGTCACAAAATGTTTATTGAAATGGCAAATATGGCCCGTCCGTAGATATTTCTGAAGTGTATCTCCCTATTAAATATTGCTTTCCAAAATGTCTTGGAGATGATACATAGTACATAATTATGTCTGTAGGGGTGATTGTGAATTTTGTTTTGTCTTCACAAAATTTGATTAGTTCGTGCATTTTTTAATACTTAGCTAGAAGTTGTAACATTTATGTTATAAGTTTTCATTTAAATGTACAATGGGTATGTAGTGATTACTTTGGTTTTTTGAGTTATGAATGTCTTATGTTTTTATTTTGTTGCCCACGATTAATTTTATTTTGGTATCGTTGCCAATTTTAACTCCATAATATTAACTTTAATGAATATGAAATTGTATTTATGCTTGTGTTTACGAGACGTAAATTGTTTTTTTTTTTGGAAATTCAACCTTTTTATTGTATTTTATTTTGTAACTATAGCTACTCATTTCATTTATTGTTACCTAAGTTTCTTTTATTTGTAATTATAGAAGTTGAAAACTATTTTGGATTTTTATTTATTCATTTTATATTTTTAATGCTTACACTTGCCGAACGACACTTTACTGTCATAAAACAGTTTCTTTCGTTCGTAGATTTGGAGAATTTCATTTTAAAGAACAATAAACAATATCTACTTTAGTGGTAGAGTCGTGGTCGAGAGGCTTTCGAGAGGTGTCGTAGGTATTATCATATTTGTCGGACTATTGAGTTATATGTAGCCCGGAACTTTTTGAACAAGAGTAATCCGACAAATGACATATCAAAGTGGTAAGATCCTAGTATAGATTACGATGTAGATGTAGTTTCCTGAATAATCCTTTTATTTCCTGAGTAATCTCATTTTGTTTCAAAAGAAAGAGACTGGATTAAAATTTAGGATAAGTTCCTATGCTTTGGGGCGACCTTTGGACATAGTACCAAAGTTCCTATGCTTTGGGGCGACTTTTGGACATAGTACCAATGTTGCCATTACAAGATTCAAAAATATAAAGTAGTATCCACGAAGTAGGGTAAGGATCGTTAAATAAAATAACTAAATTAATTCATTACTGTTAAAATTTATTTTTCAATTTTATCGTTTTGCATATTGTTCGATCAGTCTACTTTCAAATATTGATATTATTTATTAACACTTATTATTACTAGGTACGTCATGGCAGAATGCTATTAAATATAGGGGGGTGGTCACTACAGGCTGCTCGCGTCAACTAGCTTTTTAAGCTGCTAGAATAACTTCATGCTTACAGAAGAATGTTATTATTTTCAGAGTGTATTCATTTGGTACAGGAACTAAAGGGTGTGTTCTTAAATTCGATCCAGCACACTGGCCAGTACGGTGTGACGTAATCAACTGACGCCATATGTATTGGTGACATTTTAAAATTGTATCTGATCGGTGTCAACTGTCAAGTAAAATTGACAAATTATAATTAGGCCGAACTTACACTTGTAAGTTGCCTTCGTAAGTTTTATGTAAGTAGATAACTTACGGCTGTATTTAAAAGTATTAAGAAATTACGGTAAGCGACTTACAAAGTGTAAGTCGCTTACTAAACGTAAGTTACTTACCTACGTGAGTAAAACTTACAAGTGTAATGAATAAATGTAAGTGCGACTTTAAAAAAAGGGCTTTAACCTTGCTGACACAGATGAGTCTACTGGTATTATTTCGGAACAACAGTGTGGCGTCAGCTGATGACGTCACACCGTCCAGTATGTTGGCTCGAATTTAGGAAAGCACGCCTTACTTCTAGCAAATTAACAGCGGAAAATATTTACGAATACCTACCGTCTTTTATTAACTTATTTGTTACTGTGAAATTCTATGGAAGCTGAAGTAATTTTTAATATAGCTAATGATAGTTCGATGCTTGCTATCTCTTTCCTCGTTGTGAGATTTTTTTTAAATAATAAATGCATATGCATAAAAATCTGCTTCAAGTTAGATTTCGAGTTACACATTCGCCCTTTAGATTTTCATATTTTTTTATAATTCATGAATAAGTATCACATAAAGAAACAATAATATTACTTATGTTGAATGGTACGTTTCTATATAGCTTATACAGTATTTTACTATTTGTGTAATATACGATGACGATTTAAAATTGGCGTTATTTATTTTTAAACTTCATTGACAATATTATTAATAAGGTAAATAGTTATCTATTTAAATTTGACCAAGTAATCGCTTTTAGTTTAAGTACGTCAATCTACATAGAGTTCGCTCTTTAAATAGGTATTGTTCTTATGAGCTGCTTCAGAATCTTTAGAAATAACACAAGATTTTATCGAATATCTAAGTACCTAACTTACTGATAAATTCAAATTTTACCTAACAGATTCCGCGTTTAATTTCGCTCTGCCACGGCGCGAAATTAACAACAAAATAAATTTTAGCACCCTCTATTAGAAAAAGTACGCTGCAAACATAAAAATACTGTTTAAATGACCATGTAATTATTTTTTAATTTTATTTTAGTTTGGTTACTTAGTTAAGTAGGATATCTCAGGGTTGGTGCTGATTATGTTGTATGCAAAATAAACTAATCTCTTTCTAACTAAGAACTAAAAAGGATATACAAAATTTAGTCTGTTTTAGTCCAATCGATGTTTCAACGTAAATATATATAAGTAGTCTCCATTAAAATTGTTGACATAGACTAATTTGACAATATTTATCTATCCTTCTTCAACAATGTTTGTAAGAAAGAGATAAAGTAAGATTAAAATTAGTTATTTAGCAATCATATTAGGACCATAGTATTTTTTTAATTACCTAACACAAAATCTTCAAAAACACTCATGATCATGACCACTTAACTAAAGTTTCATTTTTTGCAAACAGGGAATTGATAAATACATGACAATATAAACTGATAATTAAGCATAAAAATTAACTTAATAATCATAAATATTCTGCTTTATCCACGGCAAGAACTTGGCTAAGTCTGTAAATATGACGTAGTGAGTTGGATCGCACCGGTATTCGTTTTGTCTGGCTACAGAGAGTGATACCAGGCCGCGGAGGAACCAAGTGCCTTGCACGTTGAACACCATACCACCTCCGCTGTCGCCATTGCAGACCGACGTACCTGGAAAATTAAATAGATCAGCAATGGTTTGAAGAACAGATAATGTCAAGCGATAATAAACCTTAAGTCATATTGGTTTCATTTTCATTGCCTCGCTTATCACCTTACGTCAAAAATCTGTCGCCAAGCGCCTACTGGTGTTTTTCAGCAGCTAGGTACATTTGGGAGTTAGTTTCCTTCTAGGTTTTCTGTTGCCATTTTAGGCCACACAATAACTTACCAATATGAGATTGTATTAAAACACAGGCCTCCGAAAAGTTAAAAGTTCAATAAGTCAATAACCTTATTAATTTTCTTACCCGACATGCAAAATTATGTTACAAAATTAGTCTATAATTAAAGCGGTATTACATTGGTAAGAAAGATTCTATAGACATGTAGGTACCTACTTAATTAGGTTTTGCTATTAATTAATTAAGATAATTACCTATTATGCCAGATAACTTAATAATAGTAGTTGTTAAACACAAAATTGCATGATTAGATCTTAGAAATTAGTGAATGGGTGTTTAGTTATATAGTCAGGTAACCCATTTAAATAATTCTTTGACTAGAAGCGAAATTCGCGGGCTATCAAGCGAACTTCGTCTTCGTAAAAAGCGTAATTTTATTTTAGTTTTTTTTTAAATGTTAGCTTAGTGCAGTCAGGCTTTTTGCATTTTAGTTATAAAATATTGTTAGAATAAACTAATTTCTGAACATACTTTCCCTAACTCCAGTTCGTTTATTGATGATTCCTGTAAGCAATATAAGTCAGACTATTTATAGATATTAGCTTGAGTAGATAATTTTATAATTGTCAATTAAGATTTTTAAAAGTGATAATTTACGTGATATTATTTAAACACGGTATTCTATCTTTTAAATTGACATACCGTATTTTGGCATTAGTGCTAAGCCTCTCGAGTAAATTAGAAATATTTTTAGATAATATTAGGGTAAGGCATTTATGGTAGGGGAGGCGAATAGGGGATTTCGGGATTTACTCGAGCGCGTCAGATTAACATAAGGGGGGCAACCTTGCACCTTGTGAAGTACTCTCACCAAATCTGAGCCTTCTATGTAGTGTCGAACGCCTAGGGTAGCCCGTCAGATTAGTAAAAAAAAATCGATGGTTTGAAATACTCGAGCGCGTCAGATTAAGGTAAGGTAAGTTAGTTACATGCAAAATAGTGTACATTTCAATAATCTGACAAATTGGGCGTGACGAAAGAAAATTGGAGACTCGCAAAGTTGCAAAAAAAAAACGTCACCTGGATTTTCTCGAGCGCGATTGGTTTTTTTTTTATTTTGAAGGAAATTAGTCACGAATCACGGAAATATCTTAATCTGCCGATTTGCACAAGCCGAAGTGGCTAAAATCATTATTAAGTGTATAGTCCAGGAATATTATGAGTTTCACCTCAGAATGAGAAATAGTCAGCTATTAACTTGTATAAACCTTTATTTTGACACCCTAAAACTTGTCTCAAAAGCTACTTATCTTAGGGTGCCCGCAACTACTGATTTTTCAAGGTCAAAGGTCAAAAAAACATTTATTGCAAATATCTCGTTTCCTATGGGTTTTTTGGTATATGTATTCATAATAAATATTGTAGAAGGTTAAATTCTCTACAACTTTTGTACAAACATTCTTTCGATATCTTGAACCATTTTCGAGATTTCGATATTTTTTACATATTTTTTTTTTCAAACCGTCAGATTAAGGAAATCCCTCAACATAATTGTCAGATTATGGGTCAGTACAACAAGGCCATCAAGAAGAACCGCCTGTATAAAAATCTGACGCGCTCGAGTAAATCAAGGTCACGATTTTTTTTTGCATTTTCAAAAATCGGCCCTGACTGATGGTCGCGTCCAAATCGTCAGTCTTTAAAATAGGAGCTACTGGAGGGTTCACTTAACATCCCTTATCAATGTCTGACGCGCTCGAGTAATTTTTTTTTTTAAATATTTTCGACCCCTTCGTACGGCCACCCCCACCACGCAAAACGGCAGATTATTATTTTTCCGTTATCAGACAGACGTGGCGCGACTACCCTATTAATATCTGACGCGCTCGAGTATTTCTTGGTGACTGTTTTTTTTTTGCATTTTTGAAACCCTGTAGACGCTCCCCCCACCGCTGAAGGGGAAAATATCACATAACCTTTTTTTCTTTATTCCACCTAATCTTCAAATTCCAGTAGGTCCCAAAGACGCTCGAGTAACTACAAATTTAGCATCAATGCCTCCCCTACCATTACTAATGTCAATGAATGTTTAAAAAAATGCAGAAATATTTTCTAAGTATTGTTGAAACACCTAAACAAAACCTAGACGAGACGTAACGTCCTTGACCTAGGTGTCCATGTTCCATTTTTAACAGCCTAAAAATATACGTCATTTTCTTTCTCTCGATTTTCTTCTTTTGTCATATTTTTTTTTATTCGGAGTGCGATTGTGTCTTATGCTCTCGGAATAAGTCTATCTACTTACTTTAGGTATGTAAAGTTACTAACATTTTACAACACGCAGGAAGGGATATTAAAGGCCGTCGCGCCGTCAGTCAAATAAAAAAAAGGTTTATATCTATTCGATTCCAAGGGAATTATAGATACACAATCGTACCTTAACTGTAGATAAGGAAAATGTCGGTTAGTAATAGTAATACTTAGATATACTTGGCAAGGATGTGTATGATACAGCCAATAGATGAAATTCTAAAATACAATCCTATGAACTGTAAGAAATATAGAAACATAAAAGAGAATTCCAGATGTCTATCGCAAGGAACCACAGAACCAATAGATTTTAGAAATATAATTTTGATCAAACCAGTAATTTTCCTGATTTTTGACTAAGAACTTACGAGGCGGTTTACGTCTGGAACCGGCAGGGTTACGAGCGGGAACTATCATGCTATCTGCGGGAAAGAACCGCAACGTAAAATGAACTAAATTTACGAAACGGCTGGGAAAGTAGTCGAAACAGAAATGTAGCTCGTTCTTAGCCTCGCCTTAAAACTTAAATGCCTCTTCAGATATTCAACAGTGATCACTTTTATAGAACCGCCATCTTATCATACTTATTAAAAACACAAATTAGGTAGTATTTCGGACGGAAATTATGGTAGCATCGTACATGCACTTGGTCGGATTTTCGACGTATCTATATTTTATGGAATACTTATTACACCTTCATAATAAACATTTCCTTTTACTTTTACCAGACTAATACGAGCATTCCACTAAAAGTTTGTAAGGTATTATACCTATCTATTACCTATGCATATGTATAATTTTTTGCCCGTGGGACCACCTATGTTGTCAGAATACGTGTATATAATCTTACCATCTCTGTATCCAGCACAATAAGTGTACTCAGAAGTAAATCGCACGAAGAACTCGCTGTAAGATCTGATGCAGGTCTCCTGGTCTACGACGGGCATTTCCACCAGGCTCAGCTCCTCGGTAGCTACTCCTGTGTCATCAAAACCCCAGCCTACCACCTGTAATGTAGAAGAAGCTTAGGCATGAGGCAACTTAGGTGAAAACACTTCTTAAATTGATTCATAGGTTTTTTATACAGTGCGAGAGGCATTTTTTTACGTGGATCACAGAATTATTGTATTATCAAGATAAATTCAAGGCAATCAAGATAAAAAAGTAAAGAATCAATCGAATCCAAATTTAAATGTGACTATTAGTTATATTCTCTCAATTAAAAAATGAATAATTAAAATCGACGAAGATAATATCCCATTTTACCTATCTAGTAAACAAGTCTAAAATAAAAATTGGTTTAATTAAGGCACTGCATTTTTTCTGCTGGTAATATTTACGAGTTTTCATAGCTGACGGAAAAGTTTATTGTTTCAAACCATTGACGTACCAACCAACTTACAGCGAGCAAACGTGCATAATTTTGAATATTTCGACAAAACGCGAACCGCAAAGTTCGATCGACTTTCATGCTGATTGGTTGGTTTGCTTATCGAGTTATTAATTGACCGACTGTAGCTTGTTAGCATAAGACTATTTATTTGGCGTGAAATTTGCTTAACCGTCAGTTTTTCTAGCGAATCAGATAACTGCAGTATGGTGCAATTTACTGCCTCTTTATTAATGCTGGCATTTTTATATTTGGAATATTCTACAGTTTCTTTTTCTGGTTCACGGTCCGATAAGTTTTTGATAGATATCTGCAGTTAGGTATATTCATTATATCTAACAAATTAATTATCAGATACGTTTTTGGTAACCTGTAAAATAAGTTAGATATGTTTTGTCTATTCTCTCTAAACAGGCAGTAGAATAGCATTTTATGCCGCCACAGGTCGTGGGTCCGATTCCCATTCAGGACATATTTTGTGTTAATAAATCTGTTTGTCCTGAGTCTGGGTGTATTTATCTATTTAAGTACCTATGTAATTACAAAAAAAAGTTGTATGTGTAGTATATAAGTTATCTGGTTTCCATCCTACAAGCTCTGCTTAGTTTGACATCAGGTATTTGTGTGTGAAAAATGTCTGAGGATATTTATACTTATTATTATTATTTATTTAACTAGTTTATAAGTTCATAAAACTCACTGATCCCTTCTTCCCGATGACATTATTTAGGTTGATATCATTCTCCGGCCACAAGCACGCTGGTCTGATGTAGTCGGAGTACTTGACTGGGTCGCGCAGCTCTAAGATGGCTAAATCTCGACTGAACGAGGAGGCGTTGTACTCTGGGTGGACTGTTATCTTTTCCACCTGGAAGTTTTAATAGATTACAGAGTAATTATTATAGATATCTCTATACGTTTCAAATAAGTGATGATAGCTCAGTGGTAGTTTCGTCGGATACAGTTCTGAAGGTCGTGGGTTCGAATCCTACAATGAGCTTCAGCTTTCGGTGAAGGAAGGAAAACATCGTGAGGAAACCAGAGCACGGTGTAGTACTCTACTGACTGGCTACCACCCTCAAGTTGAAAATCTGTCGGTAAGCACCTATCGGTGTGTTCCGACAGCTGCAGTTGAGAGCCAGTTCCCATCTCGGCTTTGGGTACTTACCACCTTCGGCCACAACATCACTTACCATGGTGAGATTGCAGTCAAACACAAGCTTATCCAAAGTAAAAAAAAATGCGCGTTATCAAACGTAGGTATAATACGCGCATATTAAATTTGGGAAGTTTTCAGAAGATACAAAAAACTGATTACGAATGATGACTAAAAGCGATTTGCGCGGTGCCAGAACTATTCGAATAACGCGCTGCGATTGGATAATTTAAATTTTTTATTAACATTATTCGATGCACGCGACAAAAATCCAAATAAGTATAAATCATCAAAGACCAATTTTCAACTTATGTTACCTAAGCGACGTATTTCTTTTTTTTTACAAGCTTTATATTATATTGCAATGTATGTTTGTTGTTCCGGGGTGAATCTTGCAACTCAATTTTGAAGCAGATATCTTTGACCGATTGACCTGAAATTTTGTATACACGTTTAGTTTGGATGACAATGCATGGTCAGCTGTGTGACGTTCTAAATCCAACATGGCGGAACACCTAAGATAGCGGGCTATTATTTTTTAATGCAATCCTACAATATGGGTATCAAATGAAAGGGCTTGCTGAGATTAACTCAAAAAATAAAGTGACGTCACTCTGAATCTAAAGCTTGTTTTTAAAAAAGCTTTTGCAACTTGTAACTTTTTTATAGTTTTATCTAAGATTTTTATGGGTTCATATACTTACGAATCTAACAGCAACACCATTCACAGAGGTCCTCAAGTTGTGCTTGCCCAAGTAGACGGTGAGCGTGTTATGGTTGACCACTCGGTTAGAGTTCTTGCGCGTGACGCAGTGTCCAGCTGTTATGATGTGTCTGTGGGAGACCAGGGTGCCACCGCAGATGTACTTGTTGTCCACTGTCTGGAATTGGCAACACGTATATTGGTGATCGCCCTAATAAATTCGTACAGGGGTAAGACCGAGTTACGGGGTAAGACCGAGTTACAGGGTAATATCGTTTACCGCCTTGGACCGTATGCAGTTTTATCTGCCACCTAGATAATACGGATGTTGATATTTTTCAACTAAGGTGAGCATTCTTTGCGTGGAATTGATATGAGAGAACGATACAAATCATGTAACAAACCCACTTCCAATGTAGATCCCATACAAAAGTCTAGTATCGATGAGAATAGATGGTGACTGACATATCAAATCAGCTTCTTTTTATTAAATGTCAAAACGATTATTTATATGGTGTTTTGTATGAAATACATACCTTGTGACGTCATTAATATACCTACACCTTCAAAAGTAGGTATTTTGATGGTGTAGGTATATTTATGACGTCATTAAATTGGTAATAAAAAATCATAAAAAAACGGAATTTTAAAAAGTGTTCGCTATTTTCCAGTATTTTTTTAGATGTATATATATATTTTATACACTAGTTAATGTTATGATTTTTTTCTTGAATATAGGCATCATCCCCATTAACGTCGTCTTGTCTAGGCCTCCTAACATGACGTTTTCAAAAATGTATCATGAACTAATAATATTAAATAGCATTACTGTAGGATAAGTCGTTTAGGATTCATACTCGTACCTGGGTTTGGTAAAGGGCTATCTGCCATGGCCATTGTCCTTCCAAAGTGGGAGTACCATTCACCACCAGAGGGATAGGATTATTCAGCACCACTTTACCGCACACACCCTGTAGGAGAGGAACAAAACTGAAGTTGAGTCGTGAGAGTTTAAAAAAAATAAACAAAGAGTAAGTATATTAGTCAATACTCTAAAATATAACTAAATAAGTACGGGTTATATTTAACATTGACTATTCGAAAATCGAGAAAATAAATTATCCCTAAAAAGCTCGAGTACACATATGTTTACTATTTTACTATTAAGTTCGATCAGATTTGTATATTATGACATTTTTACTAATATTAATGGGAGGTAATGTTTGGAAGTTTGGATGTAGGAGGTATTCTCCGAAATCACTGTTTCAATTTAGATTGTTTTTTATTAATAGAAAGTTATAGTAATATTGAGTACTACAGATAACATTTCATCATG
Organism: Ochropacha duplaris; assembly: GCA_951361185.1. Classification (NCBI taxonomy): domain Eukaryota; kingdom Metazoa; phylum Arthropoda; class Insecta; order Lepidoptera; family Drepanidae; genus Ochropacha; species Ochropacha duplaris. The sequence continues at coordinate 8,041,913 of OX592711.1, read as the reverse complement.
AAAACGCGGATTTAACCGCGGAGCAGTAGCTAGTTTTAAATAAAGGTATTTAGTAGATATCTTATAAGAATTAAAAACAACATATTTCTCGCTTAACAAATAGTCAAAGTTATTTGTAACATGCACTACTAAAGGTATTGTTAAATGTATGAGTGAAATATTTATTTCTAATACTTGTGAAATGGAAATGCTCTATTTATTAGCTACTACAGGTATATTTATCTAAGCCACTGATGACATTTGTACAGTAATGGTCAAGAATTATAAGTAGGTAATAGTCTAAAAGGTTATAGCTACAAAATGCTACATGCTGTCCGAACTAACGTTAGATAGGTAGAATCTATCTATGTGCATTATTTACAAGTGCAGTCAAATCACTACATTAGAGCTTAATTACTTAGCAGAGTTGTTCGGCAGTCTTCATGTCCCATTAGTCTGAAACTTGCCAATCTGATAGTACCTACTTGATATTTAATAAAATCTTTTTCAAGATTAAAACTTATACAAGTTACGCTATTGACCCGATATGCATCAATATGATACAAATACACAGCTTAGCCATTGAAGATAAATTAAGAAGGCATGTAAAGTAAGTATGAATAACAAATTAAAATAAACCGGATCGTACAAAAAAAAGTTATGACTGTTGTAGATCCAATTAGGCAAAGAAGGGGATTTACCTTCAACAGATTTTTATTTCAACTAACCGGTTTTAAAATGACGTTATTAGTTTGTTTTCAGAGTAACAATAATGTTAAGATGTTATTGTTGTAAAAAAGAATTGTTCACTAAAAATAGAATAAAAGATCATCGTCATATGACACATTCGACTATATTCAAAACCTAAAAATATGTGCTTGTAAACAAGTATTAAGTAGTTTGCAAGAAAATAAAAGTCACACAACAATCCTTACAAAGTAAATATGGTAATTAATATAAAAAGTATGGTCTAAAATATGAAATATCTTACCTGTTGCCTATCATGATTATTTTTTTTATTCCCAGAGCCAGAAGGCAATACAATTAAAGGTTGACCTCCCGTAAAGTATTCGTCATGATCGCCAGAATCCCCAGTACTGAAATAATAAAGTGACACTATTTAACAAACCCCGTTAAAACATTTGACGTGCGTAAATGATATTAAAAACTATTTTATCATTTAAAAAAAAAGTTTTAACAAAATTTTTACGCGAAAAAGCCTTGGCACAATGAAAAAGCAGAGATAAAAAAAACATTTGTAAGGATACAAAAATTGGTATAAAGTTACTTCATAATAGGGAATACACAATTTCTAGATATGCCTAGATAAGACAAATGAATGAGAAATCATACAGAATAAAGTTCTATGTTCAAAATTTTACACCATCGACGTAGTGTAGGTATACTGATTGACTGACTAAGCTATTAACGCACGGTCTAAAACACTAGGGGATAGAAACTTTGCACACAGGTCCTTTTTTAAAGTAGGCATCCATTATCCCCATTAAGTACGGGTTTAAATAGGGGATTGCAGATGAAACCGCGGAGCAGAAAGCCAGTTTCGTATACTTACACAATTTTTTTAAGCATCATAGTAGCTTTCTTTCAGAATTACATCGGTCATAATCCGGTATTACCCCATATTTTAATCCATGTATACTCCATCGGTATACGCAAGCAATTGTAGACGTTGCTAGTTAATAATTGTGTCGAAATTAGAATGGGATAAATAGGTCAACAGAGTTGTACATCGCGTGACATTTCCATTTTTTTATCCATATTTCATGCTTCCACTTTTTGTTCGGTAAAAAAGACCTTTATTCAACAATACTTGGGATGCTAGATGAAAAAGTAAATCACAAATCTGTCACATGTTCAGATAGTAGGTAACTACATAACTTGCAAAAATTATATTTCATAGCTTTGTAGTGATTATAATTATCTACATAGATTACTAGTAACAAGCTGTGACATACAGAAGGAGATGACCTGGGTCGGCTCTAGCCCATGTAGCGCCTGAGTGCAATCAAATAGGCTGGCGCCACCTTGAAGGCGAGCCAAAAAAAGTTTGTCAGAGCGCCCTTTAGCCTTAGGTCGTTAGCGATCTTCCCAATAGTACGTACTTAATATGGGCGCAGGGTCTATTCAGAGCGTCACGAGAGACGGCGCCCCTCACACCCTGCACTGTAGGGTGCTATAGGTAAAGCCGGCACTGGGGATGACAAATCTATGGGTATGACTTTAACTTAAAAATCGCACGACAGTGACTGAATCGTTGCTCTGCAAATCGCAGACTTACTGCGTTTATTCGGCGGTCACTTTTTAATGTTTAAGGCTCACCTTTAGCTAGTTACCTATCGGTGAAAATTTACCTTCACATACCTTACGTCAAAATCGATAGGGTCCTGATGGCGAGTCGTCTGTCTGAAAGGAGATGCAGTGGTGAGCCGGTAGCCATTGTTAGGTCTTGAGTTCGTGTCTTGATTTACAGCTTGTTGCACGGGGGGCTCGCCGCCGCCGGCACTGGTCATGGAAAAGATCATAGACGTTTAAAAAAACCGGCCAAGTACGAGTCGGACTCGCGCACGAAGGGTTCCGTAAAAACGGCAAAAAAATCACGTTTGTTGTATGAGCCCCCCTTAAATATTTATTTTATTCTGTTTTTAGTACTTGTTGTTATAGCGGCAACAGAAATACATAATTTGTGAAAATTTCAACTGTCTAGCTATCGCGGTTCTTGAGATACAGCCTGGTGACAGACATGCGGACGGACGGACAGACAGCGAAGTCTTAGTAAAAGGATCCCGTTTTTACCCTTTGGGTACGGAACCCTAAAAACGGAGCTATTGAGTTTCGTTAGTCAGCGAGTGAAGAGCCCAAATACTCGGGCTCAAGGAGGTTTATTGGTAGGCATTGTCTCTGGCTCACCTGTCGTTTGTCATTCTACATCCTTCTCGTTGTCCATTGTTTGCATTTCACCACGTACCTATGTGATGTCGTGTTATATAGTGCTACTAACTGTCACCTGCAGTTTCACCCGCGCTCTGTGTATGTATCCTATCTCAAGTTATACCAAACAAATTGTGCCAACATTAAAATCGGTTCATTAGGTTCATTAGTTTAGGAGTTCATGGACAAACACAACAAGAAAATGTATAGATAATATGACTGACTATGTATGTAGGTATATTGATAGATAATATCTGTGAAAGCATTTTTTTTTATCGAAGTATCGTTAAGTAATTTAGAAATATCTAACGCGGTTAATTAACTATCGGAGATAGTGGGTATATTTTATAGGTATTTCAATTAGACAAACTGTCTTTTAGGTCAGAAATTACTTGTGACTAGAATAGGTATTTCCCACACATTCATTCCCTCTCATACAGAGGCGTAGCTAGGTAACCAAAGGCCCTAGTGCAAAAAAAAACTGGGCCCCTAGCTAAACTGTTTATTAGGTATACAGGTGTTAGGAAGAACGTGTGCCAAACGGTAGGGTGGCTAGCTAGGGTCATTGGTTTTTTTTTTTTTCGAGAAATTTTATATTCATTAATATCCTTCATAATTTTGTAACGTTTTTATGTAATCAGCCAGCGTCAAAAGTACCTATATGATAACTTGTTGACATACTCTTAACAATTCGATAAAAACTGAATTGCGTAATTTGCGGTACTAAAGTAATCGTTGCTTTTGATGCTGACTGTACTGTACTAAGGTATATCTCATTAATTTTAGTTAGGAAGCAAGGATTAGTAATATAATTGCTAACTTACATGTCTGAAGGAATAGCATTGGGTGTATTCTGAGGTCTGACGTAATATGGTCTAGAATCGTCTTCAGTAGGCCGAGTACCGGTATTTACCGGTCTTGTTTGAGGCCGATCCTCCGGTCTGATCTCCGGCCTCACATCAGGCCTCACATTAGGCCTGCCGGTGCTGGTACTAGGCCTTTGAGGCCTACTGTTTGTGTCGGGCGTATCAATAACGGGATGTGGTGTTTTGGCATTGCAAATCTCCCTGCCATTAAGTCTTATAGCTAAGAGTTTAGGAGTTTTGTTCAATGGGTTATATTGCACGAAGAAACGAACGGCTACAGCTGGCCCGGGCTGGATCTTCATCTTAGTGTTTTCGATTTTGAAATCTATGTTGTCCAGTGTTGATACATCGCCAATCCAGTTCTGAGAAAGTGATTTTTTATTAATTTTAACCATTTTCAGGGGTGAATGTAAGTAGATGGACTTATTTAAGCCAAATACCTTTTACAATGCGACCAACTTGCGAGCAAAATAAATAATTCATGCTAAATAAAATTATTATACATAAAACATATATCACAAACAAAAATTACAAATATCATTAACAATAATAATATCATTTTATTTTTGAAAAAGCTTTAACTTGATTGTCCTTGACATATAAAAAAATGGCTACGTTTAAAATTTATCTGGTAATTTTAATTATTTGACGGGCCCGGCTATTACATCATATTTTTCCAACACGTCCGCAGCGCTAGTCATGATGCATAATATTTTTACGATTCGAGTGTAGTATGCGCTTTTGTAAATTACGTAATTCACTTTTATTCATAGAATATTGTTTTAATTCCTTAGTTTAATAGTAAGTTAAGGGTGTGACAAAAAGGGGCACAACTTCTGGGCCCTGATGTGTCAATAAAGTAATTTGACACGTTTTTTTTGCTTGCTTAAAGGACCCAAAACTCTGTGTGCCAAACATACCCTGATGCAGGACCTATGTATGTTGACCCTGAGTAGGTAAGTTAAATACATTTTTGGATGGATCATACCATATGTTTTTGTGTTTTCGTAGGGGCACATAATTCGTTATCTGGTTGCGTAGACGCTTAGTTTCGTAAAATATAATACCCTCGCACCTAGACTTTTAAACACTACATGAATCATCAAATCGTCTTAGCTTACCCCAAGTATATCCGCCTTGGAATCCAACACAATATTCAGCCACAAGGAATGCAGAGTGCTATCTGTGGATAAGTTGACGACCCCGTACCATCTGCCTGGCTCCGACCCTGGGGGCTCGTACATGAACACGTTGGGACATGGTGAGAGTGGGGTGTCCTGTTCGTGTGATGGTACTGCTAGAGCTACGACTAGCAGACTGAGGGCTTTGATCTGGAAGAGAAAGGAAGGTTAGCCTAGAAATAACGTAATTAAATAATTTATTAGTAGGATTTGATTACGTAATACGAGTAACTTATTAGTAACGTATAAGCTACGTAAGTATGTTATTAGTGTTCGACAACGATATCGTAAATATCCACAGCGCAGCTTTTAATAAATAAAAATATAAAATAATTAAACGCAATCAATATTGTCTATGCACGCGCTAAAGCAATCGAGGAGTAGTCAATTATAGTAGTTAGACATATTATTGAAATAGATACAATACATACATTGATTGAGTATACATATTAAATTGCTTTTATATTTCCCCCCATAGATTTTGACTATCAAAAACGCCCCTGTATTCAGTATGCTCAAGGGTCCATCCCTACACGGCCCTGACTTTTGAGATGGAAAATGCAATTTGTTTAATAATAAAATTATAGTAAGTAATACAGTTAACGATCTATAATATTATGGTTAGTTTATTATTTAAAATAAATAAGGTCAACGGCCTCAGGTAACTGGCAGATCCCCCAGTGTTACCGCCCCAACTTGCTCGTAAACTTCGGCTGACGTACGATTCGACCTTATTCGTGTGTGAAAAAAATGCGGATTTATAATTTACCAATTATTATTATTCCTACGACATCTATACGATAAGATTTCTTGTTTAGTGCATGCATTACTTACAAATATGCTGGGTACTTATAATTGTTTATGATATGTTTTTATAGTGTCTATGTACCAACCAGTATATTAAAAAAAGAATAAAACTATGCAACTAGTAGGAACGAACAGACTAAATAGCAAGACTCTAATACCGGTTCGGAAGGTTGCTTTTGCGAAGAAAACGACAATAAACTAAACAATACAGTAACTAACATCATTCTATATTTCATAAGTAATGAATAACTCAAGAGCTATATATTCTATCGTCTAAAAAAGCTGAGACTAACAGCAGCTCGCAAGACGCTGTAAATAGCATGTGCAAAACCAGTAGGTTTTTCTGAAAACGAGTACCGGTTTCGTGCAAGTCGCATTTGAGTTTACTGCCCTCTCACTCGAATAGTGATGATGGCTATATTCAAGAAAAAATATCAAAAACACGAACTAGTGTATAAGACCTAAAAATACTCAAAAATATTCTATATTATTATCCTAGCTGTTCCGCGCGGTTTCACTCGCGTTACCGAGGCATCTTATCTTTTCCCGTGATAAAAAAGTAGCCTATGAGCTATTCCAGACTATAATATATCTCCATGTCAAATTTCAACCAGATCCATTCAGCCGTTCTAGCGTAAATTAGTGACAAACATACATCATTTAAGGCTGCGATTAAGCGATGGTCGTGGGTTCCAATCCCACAATGAGCTTGAGCTTTCGGTGAAGGAAAACATCGTGAGGAAACCATAGCACGGTGGTAGGGTACTTTGTAGTACCCGACTGGCTGGCTACCACCCTCAAGTTGAAAATCTGTCGCCAAGCACCTATCGGTGTGTTCCGACAGCTGCACTTGAGTCAGTTCCCATGTAGGCTTTGTGTGCTTACCACCTTCGGCCACATCATCACTTACCATGGTGAGATTGTGGTCAAACACAAGCTTATCCAGAATAAAAAAAAAAACATCCATCCAAACTTTCACATTTATACTCGTAATATTAGTAGGATTAAATAAAATATATTTTGTCTTGACTTAAGTTGACCTACCAACTACTGAACTTGCACACAGGTTTTTTTATAACACACAATCTTGTGAAAAAGTTTAATTTATTTACCCTAAATAAATTTATATTAGGTGCTTAGGTAGTATAAACATTTGCTTAAATGTTTAATTAGAATAAAGTCATGGTTTATTTAAGATTTGTCACAGGAGAATTCAGATGCTTTTGGCGAGGGGTTTGAGCCCCTTAGTCCCTAGATCCGCTACTGCATCCGTGTAATCGAGTGATAGGTATTTTATGTCAAACGTATGTAACGCGCATTAAGATTAATTAGTTGTCTTATTAACTAATCGTTAGCGTGGAAATTATCTGAGTAAAATGTTAACTAACTAGCGATTATTTCCTATAAAAAGGTTGCAAATACACAGGTTCTAATAATAATATATTAAATACGTAAATTATGGTAAGAATAATTTTACTAAGAAAACGTACTTGAATCCAATCCAGCACCTGGATGAGAGCTGGTGAATCTTTTGATGACGAAATAATAGAAAATAGTAGATGAATTTTTATCATTCACTAACAATAATATAAAAGGGATAAAGAAGACATCTCGAGTTATTGGTTTCCGTATATGTAGCCGAAATTTAAAAAACAAAAGAGTCTATATTCGTCAGAGCTTTCCACCAAATATCTTGCAACTTCGTTCTCCAAGCAAAGTATACCTACTTTGGAACGTAATCAAATCTAGCCACGAGTGGCCACGACAGTACCACAGTATAAAGATATACTTTATACTGTGACAGTACCTTTGTCGTATAAAATTAAACTGTAAAAGTATTAAAAATAAATCCCCTTATTGTTAAAACTAACCCAAAGTTCATCGATCTACAGGAAATAGTTATTCAAAGAATTGTGATACAATAACAAGTTTATAAACAACTTTTTAGCAACAGTGAAAGGACGAATGCCTTCCGTAGTTTTTTACTCTTTCTTTTACATATAAAACGAAAAGGATGTGCTTATTACATTGAGGTGGCTTGAGGTCAACCGGACGCTTAGCGTTTATGTTTTATTGTTGCTCTAAAGATATTATTATAAATATTAGGATCCTGGTTTTCACATTCCATGCGCATTAGGGCTTAATATTAATTACTAATACTAAACTAGCGGCACATTATAATGTTTTGACAACGCTATCCTGTGCCAAAAAGAGACAAGGATAGCGAGTTAAGAAGAGACACCCTCTTGTCAAAACTGCCATCGTAACAAGGCGCTAGTTTAATTAAGATTTAGGGTTACCTAAGTTACACAAACGCCAAAGATTTTAAGCTAAACTTCTGATTGCTATAATAGATAGCAGTGCTGAGTTAAATGTATAAAGGATATCTTCATAAATTATACTATACTTTATGAATATTGTGTCCTTATCGGAAGAATTCCGAATATTGATGTTAAAATAGATGAATGTATTTCATATCTAAATGGTTATGTTGTGACCTATTAACATTATCTACTCTATAGCTACTGATTACTGAATCAAATATCATAAAATGTAACTAATTGTACAAATTTCTTTAGAGGTATCTCGCACGCTATCACGCCCGTAACAAATCAATCGAGTTAGGCAAACTTTTCGAGCACCTAGCTGTTATTTGTATATTAGAAATTCCTTTCCTCAAAATGCATAGTTTTACTGATATTATTGCGTCAGTTTGAGTGATTTTTAGGGTTCCGTACCCAAAGGGTAACAACGGGACCCTATTACTAAGACTTCGCTGTCTGTCCGTCTGTCCGTCCGTCTGTCTGTTACCAGGCTGTATCTCAAGAACCGCGATAGCTAGACAGTTGAAATTTTCACAAATTATGTGTTTCTGTTGCTGCTATAACAACAAATACTAAAAAAAAAAAAAAAAATATTTAAGGCAAAGCCTTTTTTACGGAACCCTTCGTGTGCGAGTCCGACTCGCACTTGGCCGGTTTTTTTCTCAATTAGCAATGTGTAAACAATTTTTTACTATGGTAACTTCAAAAGACATAGGGAGGTGATGAGAACAGCTATTGTGATGACCTGCGTTCGACCGCAGCCTGTTGCTTTTCACCAGGTAAATTATACATTTTATTAGTTGTACTACTTTTTGCCCCAATTATTTCCTTTATGTTTTGTTTCTGATATTCCCACGGTGCTTGGTTTGCAAGCTAAACACCTTATTGATGCAGAAAATAACACAAAAGTCCATCGCCATGCCTGGTTTTCAGTAAAAACTCGGAGAAGAGATACGATAGTTAATTTCCCTTTGAAATACGGGTGGAACTGCAGGGCTATAGTTGTCTTGGAAAATTAACTCAATTCGAGAAACTGCTATACAGTTATCAAGCAATTAGCCCTGATTGTCTGTCTTAATAACCCATTAATTTTATAACTGATTTGACGGAATTTACCTTTGGGGTAAGGATGCCTATTAATTGGCGTTCTTTTGTGGTTTGTAATGTTATATATTTATCTTTAAAAAAATACCGTGGACTCCAAGGTAAAGGTCCTAATGAAACCCAGACATGAATCCTTGAATTTCATTAGATTGTATTTGGTAATGGGGGTTTTGGAGGGCTCTTTTCAATAATAGGGGTTTGAGGGGGCTATCAATAAGTACATAATTTATAGGTACAAATCAAAAGGTACCTATTAGAGTCAGAGTAGTCATAACTGCCTAGGTCTATTTGAATGACAAAACGATTCCTTTAGTTAGTAAATCCACTCTTTAGTAACATAGTACAAGATAGATTTTATTATCATACCTATCTTATTATTTTCGAACCGAATTCTCGTAAGCTTCCGATTTCGAGGAATCCGGTCTCGAAGGTTGCTAATAAATAATTTATATATTTATGTCTTTTTTGTTACGTAACTATATGTATATTTTTTTCTCTTTATTTGCAAATATAGTATGTAACTAGCTGTCTCCCGCGGTTTCCGAGGGATCTTATCCTTTCCCGGGATAAAAAGCCTATGTGCTATTCCAGACTTTAATCTATCTCTATGCCAAATTTCATCCAGATCCGTTTAGTCGTTCTGGCGTAAATGAGTAACAAACATACATCCATCCAAACTTTCACATTTATAATATTAGTGGGATTACAATTTATTTACAACAAATGTACAAAACAATATACCGACTTTTTGGCGGGAACTTGCAGAGTGACGTCATTCGTGTATTTTGAGTTTTATTGAATAATTTCGGTGGTGTTTTATCCAATAATGATCAATCTAAGTGCACAAGTGAAGTGAAATGAAATGAAAGCGTGTATCGTGACTTTCCAGGTTGTCCCAAAAAGTCCCTGAATGTTTTAGTGGAACAACCGCCAATTTCACTAAAGCTTGACTGGACATGTATGGACGAGGACTGGACATTACAGTGAGTTTGAGAATGTGACTATAACATAAAAGAAGAAATTGAAACTGAAGAAAATGTACGCGATTGAAAGACTTTGTATTGACTAAATACTAAAACTGTGACAAATAGACCAAGACCATTTCAAATACTTTGACATTGGCAGAAATATCCTAAAAGGATGATTGCCAGCAAAAAAAAAACAATATACCTACCTACTGATATAAAAAATAGTTTTGATACCTATAGATAGTGTTCATATTATTGTACGATGTCAAACAATAAAAGATGTATTAAAAAATGACGTTACTTTGCTTGGATTTATTTGACAAAAAAATGTTTATCGTTACGAATGGAACATTCCGTAGATATTGTACCTACTTAAGAGATTTTTTTTTATTATTTTTTTTTTTTTGTTGCTGGCAATCATCCTTTTAGGATATTTCTGCCAATGTCAAAGTATTTGAAATGGTCTTGGTCTATTTGTCACAATGTTTTTTTTACATAAGTTTACATAAGTATGTAGTCAATACAAAGTCTTTCAATCGCATATATTTTGTTCAGTTTTAATTTCTTCTTTTATGTTATAGTCACATTCTCAAACTCACTGTAATGTCCAGTCCTCGTCCATACATGTCCAGTCAAGCTTTAGTGAAATTGGCGGTTGTTGCACTAAAACATTCACGGACTTTTTGGGACAACCTGGAAAGTCACGATACACGCTTTCATTTCATTACACTTCACTTGTGCACTTAGATTGATCATTATTGGATAAAACACCACCGAAATTATTCAATAAAACTCAAAATACACGAATTTAATGAAAATAAAACGAAAACGCAACGTCACGCTGCGAGTTCCCGCCAAAAAGTCCTACTTAAGAGATGTATCACTACATTAGAATCATGAACAATAGATAATTGTAATATAAATATTTGATGCGTTCGATTTTTTAACTTGTTCGATAAAAATCGTTCAATAAGGTTGTTAAAAGTATAACAGTGTTTTTGTAAACAACTTCAACAAAACAATTAAGTGCGTGACGATTAGACATAGACAAAAGCGTTATTATATGCCATTCAAAAACATTTAAAAAGCAATAGCTTCCTTATTAAGCCGAGTATTGCAAAATAATTAACCACCAATGTCAATAAACCGGTTCACCACCATTTTGCTTACCACAAATACCATGTAGCTCTAAAAAGCTATACTCCGACTCAAAAACGCACAGCTAACTTCCTCATATCACTTTTATACGTAAATATTATAATTACTCCGCATCAATTACTATTAAATACACTGCACACGTTAATACAATGACATTCATTTAAAAAAACACATTCTTACCATTTTCTGAAGTCAATAATCACTTTACAACACTATTATTTATTTATAATTGAGATAAAAATATGTTCTTAGATTCGAGACGCGTGTCTCCTGCGCCCGACTCTTTAAGAATGACAAAAGAAAATTATAGAATTAATCTAAGGTCAAGTTCACGATAGCCGGTAAAAAGAGACAAGGTATAGCAAATTTTATGAGATAGAATGAAACAAAGGTATGTAGTAAAAGACGTTTAAGAGGGGGGACATCTTGTAAGCAAACTGGTTAGCAATGGTGATCACAACAGTAATTGGCTACGTAATGAAGGTGCACCGTGCTGGGTATAACTTGTTTACATATTTTGTGGAAATATGTTAAGGGACTGGACAATATTTAGCTAGAGATAGGTTACTTTTTAGAACCTGGGTTGCTACCCTCAAGTTTAAAGTATACCGGTGTGTCCGAAGCTGTTTTCGCTAAATGAATTCATTACATTATTTTCACATTGGCGCTTGGATTTTTAGAGACGTCAGTGTTTTCCAAATTAGCTATTAATATTTACCTTTTAAATAGTGATATCATTTGGTATTTCCAAGATTTTACACGGTTTTTGAATATTTCCCTTGTCCTTATCGTACACTTACATAAGTTAATATAATAATGTACTTTAAGTGCATCATTAAAATTATAATCTAGCCAAAAGACTAATGAGTAATTTAAATTTGACTTAAACTGTTAAGTAGAGTAAACTATAAGAATGTATCCATTAACACTTTTCTTAATGTCTCTATTAAGGGGAAGACACTTTGTTGACGTGTTCTTTACGGGTAGCACTATACTACGTTACACTAGCACTTCACTAAACTAATTCGAAGGGTTTCGTCCGTTTTAACCTTCTCACTAAAATTGTTTGTTTACATTGAATAGGGTCTGAAACTACTGGACCGATTTGAAAAATTCTATCACCATTAGAAAGCTACATTATCCTTGATGAACATAGGCTATATTTTGTCCCGGGAAAACATTCCACGGGAATGCGGGTGAAACCGCGGGGGGCAGCTAGTATTTTATAACATTGTTATTTTCAAAATATTCTGTTCATTTATAACAATAATATAATATTATTAAACAACTGTAAGATTTTGAATCAAAATATAACTGTTTATTTATTACTCGTATCTCATCACTTCAAATACTCAAACTTGTGTCTCAAAAAAGTCCCATTCCCACACAATTGATCATATTAACCGGCTATAACAAAGCAATTTAAAACGATCACCTTCCGCGTAATCGTTACACAATATGAATCATAGGATATGGTAATGACAATCATTACCATTCAACTTACGATATAAATAAACTAGAGATGCCGCGTATATTACCAACCTATGATATGACGTATGGTTTAAGGCGATGATAGCTCAGTACGTCTACCATGACTTTACAAAAACCGCACACGCTCACGACTGCGTAAAATATTTGTATGGAAAATGTGCACAGCGCCACTAGCGGTCACGTAAAGAACTAAAATTGGTAGTACGCACCATGAGTCAAGTGATGGTTTATGGTAGGGGAGGCAATGATGCTAAATTTGTAGTTACTCGAGCGTCTTTGGGACCTACTGGAATTTGAAGATTAGGTGGAATAAAGAAAAAAAGGTTATGTGATATTTTCCCCTTCAGCGGTGGGGGGAGCGTCTACAGGGTTTCAAAAATGTAAAAAAAAACAGTCACCAAGAAATACTCGAGCGCGTCAGATATTAATAGGGTAGTCGCGCCACGTCTGTCTGATAACGGAAAAATAATAATCTGCCGTTTTGCGTGGTGGGGGTGGCCGTACGAAGGGGTCGAAAATATTTAAAAAAAAAATTTACTCGAGCGCGTCAGACATTGATAAGGGATGTTAAGTGAGCCCTCCAGTAGCTCCTATTTTAAAGACTGACGATTTGGACGCGACCATCAGTCAGGGCCGATTTTTGAAAATGCAAAAAAAAATCGTGACCTTGATTTACTCGAGCGCGTCAGATTTTTATACAGGCGGTTCTTCTTGATGGCCTTGTTGTACTGACCCATAATCTGACAATTATGTTGAGGAGGTTCCTTAATCTGACGGTTTGAAAAAAATATATATATAAAAAATATCGAAATCTCGAAAATGGTTCAAGATATCGAAAAAATGTTTGCACAAAAGTTGTAGAGAATTTCATTTTCTACAATATTTATTATGAATACATATACCAAGAAACCCATAGGAAACGAGATATTTGCAATAAATCATATGTTGACCTTTGACCTTGAAAAATCAGTAGTCGCGGGCACCCTATGATAAGTAGCTTTTGAGACAAGTTTTAGGGTGTCAAAATAAAGGTTTATACAAGTTAATAGGTGACTATCTCTCATTCTGAGGTGAAACTCATAATATTCCTGGACTATACACTTAATAATGATTTTAGCTACTTCGGCTTGTGCAAATCGGCAGATTAAGATATTTCCGTGATTCGTGACTAATTTCCTTCAAAATAAAAAAAAACTAATCGCGCTCGAGAAAATCCAGGTGACGTTTTTTTTTTGTAACTTTGCGAGTCTCCAATTTTCTTTCGTCACGCCCAAATTGTCAGATTATTGAAATGTACACTATTTTGCATGTAACTAACTTACCTTACCTTAATCTGACGCGCTCGAGTATTTCAAACCATCGATTTTTTTTTACTAATCTGACGGGCTACCCTAGACGTTCGACACTATATAGAGGGCTCAGATTTGGTGAGAGTACTTCACAAGGAGCAAGGTTGCCCCCCTTATGTTAATCTGACGCGCTCGAGTAAATCCCGAAATCCCCTATTCGCCTCCCCTACCATTACGTACACTCTAGTGTTTGCTCACATCGAGCAACGTTTCTTACTTCACAACGAATAATGCTGCCTCTTTCTAACTATACTGTAAAGGCAGAGTAAGTTATATACTCCCAAAAAATCTAAGTATTCAGTTATAACCCTGCTAATTGAAAACGTCATAGACGAATGCTCATTTGCTTTTATTCTTAGTGATTTTTAAATTGATATGGTTGTATACCGTCACCGTATAGTGAGCCAGTGAGACGGAGCGTCGCGTCGTCCCGCTTGCTTGCTGCGCTGCACGCCCCGTCGTCAGTCAGTCGGTCGTGCGCACTAGGTTATGCGCATGTGTGTGTGTGTGCTGTGGTGTGTGTTTATAAACAATACGTTTGTACATAAATAATACATAATGTACTTTAAATAAGTATGTTATTTTTATAGAAACATGTGTTTGTCTGTGAATGTTTCAAGTGGATGCTTATAGTTGAGGAATGTGGCTTAGGATTAAAATTGTATGTAAGTAATAGTACCTAAGTATTTATTCCTTTATGTAATTGTTCTCAATAATATCACGGCCTATAAACCACACTGATATGTTCAAGTGAATTTCCAAACTAAAATATGCTAAATAACTTATTGCCCACATTATTTCAACTCAAACTCAAAGTCAAATATATCTTTATTAAGTAAACTCATTACAAGTACAACAAAATAACACTCAAATTTTATAAACTTTCATTAAAAACTACAAAGAGTAGGTATATAAACACTACGTAAACTATACGATCGAAGATCTCACGGTTCAATTTGCCCGTGAGTTACATAACTATAATCGAGACGGTATTTCTCGATGACATCTGTCAAATTTGTGACTCACGGTACCGATATTCTAAAAGCAATGGATAAAAAACGTTAGTTACTAGCGTGTAGGAACAAGTTTAACCAAAAACTATTCGATGCGCGTTTCTCCGCTAGCGTTTGATGTGTGTTTTAGGGGCACTGTGGTAAGTGACGTCGAATACCGCGACGAAGGTCGTGGGTTCGAATCCTACAATGAGCTTGAGCTTTCGGTGAAGGAAAACATCGTGAGGAAACCATAGCACGGTGGTAGGGTACTTTGTAGTACCCGACTGGCTAGCTACCACCCTCAAGTTGAAAACCTGTCGCCAAGCACCTATCGGTGTGTTCCGACAGCTGCACTTGAGAGCCAGTTCCCATCTAGGCTTTGTGTGCTTACCACCTTCGGCCACATCATCACTTACCATGGTGAGATTGTGGTCAAACACAAGCTTATCCAGAATTAAAAAAGAAAATGGTAGATTTATTCGGTCGCATTATTCGTCATATTACTCCACTGAAAAAATAATCATTAATCGTTATTCTATTAATAGCAAACTACTTACTTTTGCACGGTGGTAGTTTCTGTGGTGGTAGGGTACTTTGTAGTACCCGACAGGCTGGCTACCACCCTGTTGCTGTTGAAAATTTGTCGCCAAGCACCTATTGATGGTGTGTTCCGACAGCTGCACTTGAGAGCCAGTTCCCATCTAGGCTTCGTGTGCTTACCACCTTCGGCCACTTCATCACTTACCATAATGAGATTGTAGTCAAACACAAGCTTATCCAGAATAAAAAAAAATTACATCGAAAGATGTCGACTAAATGGAACAATTTTAAAATAAACGTGTATAAATAATTATCTAGAGATTTGAATTCAGCGAATGCCGCTGAAAACAATAGAAGCGGGGAATGAGCTAATGAGCTCGTTGTCATGGTAACGGGAGCAGGTGGTGAGGATGTTCCATTAAATACGTTGACGTTTTTTTAATTTTGTAATTGGAATTATCTATCTATTTATAAGTCTATCTATCTATTTCTCGTGTCACAGTTTTAGTTACCGTACTCCTCTGAAACGGCTTGACCGATTTTGATGAAACTTTACATTTACATTCAGTAGGTCTGAGAATAGGTTGTTATCTATTTTTTACTAGCTGTCCCCCGCGGTTTCACGTTCCCGTGAGATGTAGCGGTATAAAAAATAGATAACAACTTACTCTCAAACCTACTAAATAAAATTTCATCAAAATCGGTCAAACCGTTTCGAAGGAGTACGGTAACAAACGACCGATTTGGATGAAATTTTGTGTGTGTATTTCATTGGGTTCCTCGATGATTTGAAAACAAAATTGGGCCCGGTAGGTGGCGCTGTAATCGGATTCTAAGTTTTGTTTTAATTTTAGAGCAGAACAACGTCTGCTGGGTCCGCTAGTATCTATATACAATTTGGATTAGATAGTTTCTTGCTTGACATTGCTTTGGAGTAGATTTCACAATACATTCAGCCATTTAAAATGTTTTGCAACAAAAACATTAAAGTAGGTAAGTATGTTATTACCTGTAATTGATTGATTGACCGGTGAAAGAACAAAATTCAAAAGTTACTTTCTTTTATGAAGAACTAGCTGTCCCCCGCGGTTTCACCCGCGTTCCCGAGGGATCTTATCTTTTCCCGGGATAAAAAGTAGCCTATGTGCTATTCCAGACTATAATCTATATCTGTGCCAATTTTCATCCATATCCGTTCAGCCGTTCTGGCGTGATTGAGCAACAAACATCCATACATCCAAACATATTTTCACATTTATAATATTAGTAGAATACTTGGACTAAGAATAGGATTTATTAGTAAGATAAATATTCTCAAAGCAATTGTAACTCGATAGACATATTAATTTTTTTTTTTTTTTTTATGTCAATAGGTTGACAAACAGGCAGACGGTCCACATGATGGTAAGTGGTCACCGCCGCCTATGGACATTTGCAATACCAGGGTGATTGCCGATGTGTTGCCGACCTTGAAGAGCTCTTTTAACGCCCCTTTTGAAGAACCCCATATCATAGCGCGGAGGGAATACCGTAATGGGGAGCTCATTCCACATCCTAATGGTCCGCAGAAGGAACGTCCGACTGAATCGTTCGGTGGACGATCGAGGCGGCTCGAGGATGTGAGGATGAGCTCCACATCGCCGGCGAGCAGTGCGATGGTAGAATGGTGACGGTGGCACCAAGTCAAAAAGTTCTTGAGAACACTCCCCATTATACAGACGGTAGAACACACAGAGAGAGCCAATATCTCTCCGAAGGCTGAGAGGTTCTATACCGCTGGTGAGTTCGGGATCGTCAACTATACGAGTGGCCCGCCTTTGCACCGAGGCAAGTGGATCAAGCTGGTAAGCGGGTGCGCCAGCCCAGAGATGTGAGCAGTACTCCATATGCGGCCTAACCTGCGCTTTATAAAGCTGCAGCCGCTGGGGAGGTGAGAAGTACTGCTTGGACCTATTTAGCACACCCAGCTTTTTTGAAGCCAGTTTGGCTTTGCTTTCCAGATGACCTCGGAACTGGACATCACTCGCAATGTCAACACCGAGGATCCCGATACTCTTAGAGATGGTGAGAGGAGTGTCTTCGAACTTTGGTGCTGCTATGAATGGGGTTTTTTTCGTGGAGAACGCGCAGACCTGTGTCTTCGAGGGGTTGAATCGGACTAAATTACGTCTCCCCCATTCCGAGACCCGCTCCAAAGAGGTCTCGACTTCAGACACAAGTCGTATTCGGCTTTCTTCCACCACGGACCGAGGGATGTTAGCACGGCCGGTATATTGAGCATCACCGGTACTGTCATCCGCATAGCAATGAATGTTGGAGATGTCCAACAAATCATTGATATGCAGGATGAACAGCGTGGGTGATAGCACGCAGCCTTGCGGTACGCCAGCATTTATGTTCTTGATATCGGAGCAGCATCCGTCAACGACAACCTTGATGCTCCGATTAGCAAGAAAGCTGGACACCCAAGTGCATAATCCCTCGGGAAGTCCGTATGACGGTAGCTTCGACAGAAGTGCCCTATGCCAGACCCGGTCGAAGGCTTTAGCGATATCTAGGCTAACTGCCAATGCCTCGCCTTTACTCTCTATGGCTTCAGCCCATCGATGCGTCAGGTATACAAGAAGATCACCAGCTGAACGACCATTACGAAAGCCATACTGGCGGTCGCTAATCAGCTGGTGCTCCTCTAGATACCTGAGGAGCTGAGTGTTGATGACTCGCTCCATCTCCACCTTAGAGAGAAGGGAGGTTATCGCTATAGGCCTGTAGTTGGACGGGTCTGTTCGGTCCCCCTTTTTGGGGATCGGATGGATAAGGGCAGTCTTCCACGAAGAAGGAACACGTCCGCTGGTATAGGAAAGCCTGAATAGGCGCGTCAACACTGGAGACAACTCTGGAGCACACGTTCTTAGCACAATGGCGGGAATTCCATCTGGCCCACTCGACTTTCGGACATCAAGGGAAAACAGAGCTCGCCGAACCGTAGTTTGCGTGAAGCGGACATCCGGCATTGAGCTGCCACAATGCGGAACGGTAGGCGTTGTGGCTCCCCCGTCGTCAAGTGTCGAGTTGTCTGCAAAGAGAGCTGCCATTAGGTCGGCTTTCTCTTTTGCAGTGTGGGCCAGAAAATCATCCGGAGTGCGTAGTGGTGGGAGCGACGACCGACAGAAGTTACCCTCGACAGCTTTGGCGAGCGACCAGAATGCTCGACTTCCAGAAGGGAAGCTTGCAAGCCAGTCGCCAATTCTGCCGATGTGCTGGAATTTCGCTCTGTAAATTTGCTTCTTGCTGGACCAAGAGGCAGAATTGTATATTTTTCTCAATTTGGATTCCTCCGGATCATTTTGAGCATGCGCTTTTGTCCAAGCTCGGTAAGCATCTTGCTTAAGGCTAGTAGCCAAAGCACTGGGCCTATCGAACCAGGGCTGACTGGGACCACCAATGGACACTACAGAGCTTGGAATGTAACATTCCATGCCCTGCAGTATGACATCGGCGATCGAGTCTGCGCAGCTGTCCGGATCATCCAACGAGAAACAAATCTGCCTCCATGGGTAGGACGAATAGAACTCCCGCAGTCCATCCCAATCTGCTGACCGGTAATGCCAAACTTTACGCGTCTCGCGGGGTCGAGATCTTTCTGGTCGCGTGAGAGGCACATCAGACTGAACCAGGCAATGGTCGGACGATCCCAGAGGAGCGCCGACGGAGACCTGGTAATCATCTGGGTGAGTGGTCAGCAGAAGGTCCAACAGAGAAGGCTCGTGTTTCTCGATATCTGGTATGCGGGTTGCATCCTGTACCAGTTGCGAGAAACCATAGGCCAGAGCAAAGTTGTGAACAGTTTTTCCTGCGTGGTCGGTCCGCGAAGACCCCAGCCACTCACCATGGTGAGCGTTGAAGTCTCCGAGGACAATCACCTCGGCTGTGGAATACTGTTCCAGCACCCTGTCGGTCGCTTCCTGAACGCGTTCAAAGAAACGAGTTGTCTCAGCATCGCCACGATGAGACCTGTAGAGGCACGCGTATATACGGGTGGACCCTCCGTAGTCTACGCGCACCCAGAGAATAGACAGGTCTCTGTCTTCGAGGTTGTTTAGACGGCGACAACAGATACCCTCCCGGACGAACATGCAAACCCCGGCCTTTGGAACGAACAAATGTTCGAGACTGTAGCCAGGGAAGTGAAGATATGTTGTATCGGCCGGGCAGGCTATCTGTGTCTCCGTCAGAAAGAGCAAGGCCGGCTTTGCTGTCTCAAGATGGTGATGGACAGCGGTGATGTTACTATGAAGTCCCCTGATATTGCAAAAGTCCACTCGAAGTGTGGAGGGGGTAGCCGCTGAAAAATGCCTTTGTCTTTTTTTTTGCAACCATATTAAAAGTGGGATAAAAGAGAATAAATGGAAGTGAGCAGCTCGTGCGTTAGCGGGGGCAAAGAGCGAAGGTTGGGGGTCGATCTTGACAAGGTGAAATATTGTGGGGCTGACATGGGGGACGAGAGGGCCCCCGGTCCCCCCCGGGAGTGCCTGCCGGGTTCCACTCCGGTCTCCTCCTCCGGCACGACAGACACTCTCCAGGATTTAACACCAGTTGGCGGGACAGCCTCCTGGGCCGGAGGTTAGAAGTTGTGCCCAGGTTCGGGTCCCCAACTAACCGGCGGGCGGCCAGCGGATAACCGTTTCACCGGGTCTCCCTGGCCCCCACGCCAACCCAACACGTCACACACAGGAAGACCGACAAAAACACATCGCAGGACCCCGCCAACACACGGACCGCACACTTCGGAAAAATAGGGGGGCTGGCTCTCGTGAGACCTGTTGGAACACAGCGGTAGCTGCTTTGCAACAGACTCACTCACGAGGGTGGTCGCTAGCCAGTCGGACCGAGGTCCTACCACCATGCACCAGGGTTCGTCGCCTCTTACGATCCGCTATCCCGGCAGCGGAGGGGATTAGTATTCTTTCTCCGTCCCCCCACGGATAGCTTGTGTAAAGGCCTAACAAGAGGCCTAGATCGTGATTAGGCCGACAGGTGACGTAATCACGTTGCACGGTGACGAGGCGGTGACAGGAGCGGAGAACGAGTAATGGAGGGGGTTATATTGATGTGTAATTAGACCTGTATAGACCTGTATATATATGCTGATTTTGAAATCGTTGGCAACAGTCATCGATATCACAAACAATGTAAAAATCTCTGAAATAGAGTGGGAGTTATAGAACTTTTATACGTAGTTTTCTTATAATGGTCGAAGGTGGTAAGAGCACAAAGCTTAGATGGGAACTGGCTCTCACGTGCAGCTGTTGGAACACGCCGATAGGTGCTTGGCGACAGATTTTGAACTTGAGGGTGGTAGCCATAGCCAGCCAGTCGGGTACTACAAAGTTCCCTACCATCGTGCTGTGGTTTCACGATGTTTTCCCTTAAAAACTACCCCTCAGTTTCACCCCAATTCCCGAGGTATCTTATATTTTCCCGGGATACAAAGTATCTGTGTTTTATTCCAGGATTGAATGTACCTGTGTGCCAAGTTTCATCAAAATGTGTTGAATAGTTTTTGCGTGAAAGACTTACAAACATCTTCAGATCGTCATATCCTAACAAAAAAAATCACATTTCTAAAAAAGCTAGTTTACCGCCCCGCGGTTTCACCCGCGTTCCTAAGGGATCTTATTTTTGCCTGGAATAAAAAGTATCCAATGTCCTTCTCCAAGGTTCTATCTATCTCTTTACCAAATGTCATCTAAATTGGTTCAGCGGTTTAAGCGTGAAGAGGTAACAGACAGACAGATAGACAAACAGCATATTAGTATGGATGGATAGAAGATTATGTTAAACTATCATCATAATATGAGCAGACGATAATTATGGTCGCTTTTGAATTCCTCTTGAAAAGTCTATTGGATTTCAAAGTTAGCAAATTATATTACCTGTTTCAAATAAGGACAAAGTGAGTCTCTTCACTTGATAAAAACACCGCATCGGTCTCAAATGATTGCTCAATTATCTGTGCGCTGTGACTGTGCCACTGGTTCATAGTATTTTATGGGCTTTTTTGCAAACGTAGCGAGCAAAAGTAACAAGGTTTATGATAAAATGAAAGCAACTATTCAAAACCCAATAATAAGAGCCAAGAGCCTCGACAAACATCTTAAGAGGCTCGCGTTAGGTGGCTGGATGAAACCGCGGGGAACAGCTAGTAGAATATAATAGAATACAATAAGTTACAGCCTTATTCAGTACCAACGTTGTAAGAGTACGCCTCGTCGAATCGAAATCAGCAGCTGTACTTAACTGTGCTAACTGCTCAAAGCATGGAGCCACAGTATATACAGGGTAGTGAGTTAACTCAGCCTTTTGCAAACAATTTAACCTCTACTGCCTTAACTATTATTTGGTCAATTTAATAGCAAGTGTTATACTTTTTTGAATAGTTAAAGAGACGTTGAAGTGTTTAAATTCATTTGCCGAATAAGTTCGATACATTTATTTTTGAAAAACCGCATAGTAAATTTTTTTAAATTCTAACCATTCTCAGGCAATATTTTTAAGCTGTTAGTAGTAGGTTCAGTTTTTGTTAATCATTTTTATTTATTGACATGCCTTCTAACTTTATACATAAAAAAATGGGACCCTAGCAGCTCTAACCCCAAAAAAAATCAATAAAAAAGCAAATAATAAAGGATATTTTAAAAAAATCTTTAGAATTGAATATCTCCGTAACGGTTAAGTTTCGGACACCATATTATGGGATCAAATCCATCAGAAATGACCTTAATAATAACGTCCTTTAATATTCAGTACGACTGTCCCTGTAACCTTGTATATACAATAGAAAGAAGAAGATGTATAGACGTCATTTTAATTTTATTCTGTGTGTGAAAATAAACCAGCCTTTCTCAAACGCTATTTCCTAGATTTAATTTAAGTACCTACGTACGTACCCAATTACTTATGTATGAGCTAAATGGCCGTTGATGGAAAGTAGAATATAAATTTTAATCTAAATCAGTAATTAAAGACAAAGCAGGATCCGGATTAATTCCTTAATTCTCACTGATCACCAATTAACTTTGATCCTTCATTAAGCTCATCACATAATACTTTATATTAAATATAAACGACTGAAAAAAGCTCCATCTTAATTGGTTGTCTTTCAACAAAATAATATCCGCAAATGCTAGCAAAAACATAAGAATTTCAACTTTAATGTCTACTTTTTAAGGTTTGAAATGAAAAAAAAAGTGTTAACTGAAATGTCAATCTTCTTAAAGGCTTGATGAGTGGAAAATAAGTCTTAAAAGAGAGAGTTAGAGTGTATTATCGAGTGTTTGGTTGCGTGTGTGTGGTTGCTAATCGGTCTGATCAGGCGCTTTCCGTTCGTCTTGGATGGAACGTCGATGGGAGATTAGTGATGTTTACGTAATGTTGTACATACCAAAGTATGTCATTTGATATCGATATTTTAACATTTTTTTTTTTATATATTTTTTTTTAAATAAATGGACATATAGAGTAACAACATGGGCAGGACCGCTCAATAAGAGAAAAAAAGGAAGACCAAGAGAGAGATGGATAGACGAGATAAACAAAGCGGCTGGCAAAGACTGGATTAACAAGGCAAGAGATAGAGAAGCATGGAATAAAATGGAGGAGGCCTTTACTCGTAGAGAGGTCCTTAATACATAAAAATGTTTTTTAGTTATATAATAATTTTAGATTAATATTAAATAATTGCATATAGATTATAATTTGATAGATATATAGATATTTTTATGTGATGAAATGTAAAACGTAATTAATAATTAAATGTAATATTATTTACTAAGGAAAATAAAGAGGCTATAATAATAATAATTTTATCTTTTACTATTTTTTTAAATAACCAACCAAACCAATACTAGCTTTGTTTGTTGGGGGTTTTATGTCAGAATTTCCTACCTACACTTTGGAAAATTGTATTAAGTAGACGAATATTTGTTTTTTTTTGTTAAATTCCGAATAAGTAATACATTCCTAAATTGCGTTTTCAAACATATGATAAACTTAGATTCAAAATCAAGCCAATCTGCATTCATTCAGACATGATAATTCCGCTTTCATCTGCAGAATATTGATGGATATACAGAAACTCATTCGGTTCGGAAATTGGAAAACCATTTGCATAGACTAAAGATTAGATTTAGTAACTATGCCACAGGATGTCTGAAAAAAATATAAACTATCACGTTAGGTTTACCCGGCGAACTTTTTAAACATATCAATTTTTAAACTTTTTAAACAACAAATCACGTTTGTTGTATGGGAGCTCCCCTAAAATATTTATTTTATTCTGTTTTTAGTATTTGTTGTTATAGCGGCAATAAAAATACATCATCTGTAAAAATTTCAACTGTCTAGCTATCGTGGTTCTTGAGATACAGATAGACGGACAGACAGCGAAGTCTTAGTAATAGGGTCCCGTTTTTACCCTTTGGGTACGGAATCCTAAAAATGGCCTTTGTTTACCTATTATGTTCGTAGATTGAAGAATTTAAAGATACGACATATTTTAATGACCATAGCGTTTGTTTTTTGTTATTGTACTAAAAAAAAAACAATATATATACGGACGAAATTCCTTTTTCAAATTTATTGACAACATTTTTCTTTTAGAAATAGGTAAATCAAACATGACTTTAATTTGCAGCTATAACACAGATCTGTAGCTATAATCACAGAGAGCAGATCATAAATACGAGAATTCCTTAAGAAAAGCCCCTCACGCAACTATATTTTTTATAAAACTCAATAATTTATCTATGATAATTTCCACAACGCCAGATTAATGAACTACATTTCATAATATTGGTTACAGCCAAATGCGTAACATGCATTGAATTGTCTGCGAGTGATGTTTCTAGCATCCACGTCAAATTGCGTGATGGACGGCTCTGAATATCCAACGTTTCAGGCACAGGTTTCAAGAACTTTGCCGCGTTCAATCCAAACTAACTTCTGCACAATTTACGTTTCCAAATTTGAAAATGTTCACGTCGTTTTTAAATATACCTTTTTAAGGTAGGTATCATTTACATTCGGGATTCATTCAGGGTTTTAGGTCAGTAAAAGTGAATGAATCATAGTTAAATAATTAAAGCCAATAATTGTGCATTAATTAATGAGTCAAATTGAATTTTTGGTGTCAGCGTCGTGTAATATTGTAGTTTTGGCCATACTACGACGCCAAATGAGCCTTATAAAGAACGTGTTCGATTTTAGCATAGTATTCGGCACGACTGTCCTCAGCTAGTTTGGCCAAAGAATGAATAAACTATCTTTAATAATCGTGACCAATAGAGAACAGTATTTCAGTTTAGAAGCATATGTAATAATTTAAGAATAAAAGTAACCTAAATATCGATATTTGTTGTTCGCAACACTTTAATATACCTAGCTAGAAGCTCTCCAATTCAGTGTGGTAACTCTGTTGAGAAAAGACTATCTGTTGTGGAAAAAATAATCACCAAACAAGTGGTGGTGCAATCCTCTTTAAAATGGGAGAGATAAAGGCCAAAGACCAATATAAGAGACCAATGCAGATTGGTGTATTTCATGCCTATAGAATTAGAATTCTTGTCAAGCTAGTTTCACCGAAGAAGAAGTGAATCTAGTTTTATGAACGTACTTGACAATTATTTTGAGGCGATGATAGCTCAGTGCTACTGGCGTCGGATACCGCGGCAAAGGTCGTAGGTTCCAATCCTATAATGAGCTTGAGCTTTCGGTGAAGGAAAACATCGCGAGGAAACCATACAAGAAGCACGGTGGTTGTACTTGTTGAAAATCTATTGCTAAACACATATCGGTGAGTTCCGGCAGTTGCACTTGAGAGCCAGTTGCCTTTAAGACATTGTAAAATGACGCCAACAGAAAGGCAATCTCCCTGGTATTACTAATGTCTATAGGCGATGGAAGTCACTTACCATCAGGCAGGCGGAGTGTAAGGCATTGGTGTAAACAAAATAAATTACACTTAAACATAAATTAGGTCGCTGTTCGAGCTACAGCGAGCTTGTGCTTACAATGGAAAACTTTGTTAGAAAAGCAAATCAAGCGTGGGTTCGTAGTAACTGACAGGTTGCTTCAAGGTAAATACTACGCCAAATAACTATCGGCGTTTCGGAAGTTGCAACGGCATTGTCAACATATTGCCAATCACCCTGGTATAGGCAACCGTATCCACTTACCATCAGTGCCCCTAGCATGAGTTGGCACCAAAAACACACATCAGACGGTAGCGGAGAAACGCGCATCGAATAGTTTTTGGTTAAACTTGTTCCTACACGCTAGTAACTAACGTTTTTTATCCATTGCTTTTAGAATATCGGTACCGTGAGTCACAAATTTGACAGATGTCATCGAGAAATACCGTCTCGATTATAGTTAAGTAACTCACGGGCAAATTGAACCGTGAGATCTTCGATCGTATAGTTTACGTAGTGTTTATATACCTACTCTTTGTAGTTTTTAATGAAAGTTTATAAAATTTGAGTGTTATTTTGTTGTACTTGTAATGAGTTTACTTAATAAAGATATATTTGACTTTGAGTTTGAGTTGAAATAATGTGGGCAATAAGTTATTTAGCATATTTTAGTTTGGAAATTCACTTGAACATATCAGTGTGGTTTATAGGCCGTGATATTATTGAGAACAATTACATAAAGGAATAAATACTTAGGTACTATTACTTACATACAATTTTAATCCTAAGCCACATTCCTCAACTATAAGCATCCACTTGAAACATTCACAGACAAACACATGTTTCTATAAAAATAACCTACTTATTTAAAGTACATAATGTTATATTTATTTACAAACGTATTGTTTATAAACACACACCACAGCACACACACACACATGCGCATGACCTAGTGCGCACGACTGACTGACTGACGACGGGGCGTGCAGCGCAGCGAGCAAGCGGGACGACGCGACGCTCCGTCTCACGGTAGATATAGTGGCTCACTACACGGTGACGGTATACAACCATATCTATTTAAAAATCACTAAGACTAAAACCAAATGAGCATTCGTCTATGACGTTTTCAATTAGCAGGGTTATAACTGAATACTTAGATTTTTTGGGAGTATATAACTTACTCTGCCTTTACAGTATAGTTAGAAAGAGGCAGCATTATTCGTTGTGAAGTAAGAAACGTTGCTCGATGTGAGCAAACACTAGAGTGTACGTAAACCATCACTTGACTCATGGTGCGTACTACCAATTTTAGTTCTTTACGTGACCGCTAGTGGCGCTGTGCACATTTTCCATACAAATATTTTACGCAGTCGTGAGCGTGTGCGGTTTTTGTAAAGTCATGGTAGACGTACAGGTCTCGTCTAAACCATATGCCTCAGCCTTCTGGCATATTTTGGGTAAAATCCGGTTGGGTAATTCAAAACGCTTACAATTCGAATTAAACTTCACATGTTAAGATATAGCTTCCGAGCGCTTTCTTGCTCCAAAACGATAAGCTTATAAGCTGTCAAAACGCAAATTGGCTGCGATATCGTCACAGTATCGCGACACCCTCGTCTAAACTTGCCACTAGTGATGTCAGCCGCGGGATTAATGGGCGAATAACGGGATTTACTTTGGTGATCTACGAAGGATGATAGGTAAAAGGCGAAATAAAATAGTGTGATTGTTTTTAGGGTTCCGTAACCAAGGGTAAAAACGGGACCCTATTACTAAAACTTCGCTGTCTGTCCGTCTGTCTGTCACCAGGTTGTATCTCAAGAACCGCGATAGCTAGACAGTTGAAATTTTCTCAAATTATGTATTTCTGTTGCCGCTATAACAACAAATACTAAAAATAAAATAAAATAAATATTTAAGGGGGCTCCCATACAACAAACGTGTTTTTTTAGCCTTTTTTACGGAAACCTTTCGTGCGCGAGTCCGACTCGCACTTGGCCGGTTTTTTTTATTGGTTATTGCGTCAACATAATCATAATATACTCGTTATACGTGAAGAAAAAACTTTGTACCCCTTTTTTACGAAAATAACGCGGACAGAGGAGTATGAAATTTGGCACAGTTAAAGTTTATATGGAGAAGGAGTGCAGAAAGCTCATGTTTTTAACACGCTTTTATTAGCTTGGTATGTATCTATGAATCTATGTATGTAACGGTAATGTAATGTAAATTAATAAAAAAAAACATTACACACACTGCCATACGTTTGATACACACACACACACACACACACATATCATTATCCTCCTCTGTTTGTCAACCGGAGCTTCGTCTTAGCACTAGTACTAAGGCGATGATAGCTCAGTGGTAAGTGACGTCGAATACCGCGACGAAGGTCGTGGGTTCGAATCCTACAAAGAGCTTGAGCTTTCGGTGAAGGAAAACATCGTGAGGAAACCACAGCACGGTGGTAGGGTACTATGTGGTACTCGACAGGCTGGCTACCACCCTCAAGTTGAAAAATCTGTCGCCAAGCACCTTTAGGCATTGTAATAAGGTGTACAACACTTTGGCAGACCCCTGGTATTGCTAATGTCTATATGCGACGGTAGTCACTTACCATCAGGTGACCCGCCTGCCTCGTTGCCACTAGAGACATTAAAAAAAACTATTTTATCATAATTTAAAGATGAATTTCATAAAATGTTCGATTTTTTGAGTATTTTAGGTGTTTTATACACTGGTTTGGGTTTGAATATTTTTATTGAATCTAGGCAAATACCCTTATTAAATATCTTACACAACAAGTAACAGTATTCACTATCCTTAAGACAACACATAAAAAAGATAGAAGAAGCGTACGTGAACAATAGTCACCAATGAAGTGAAGCATCGAGCACGAAGTTGTGTGCGTGACCTGCACGTAAATACTACGCCATGCGCCACGCGATCGGCTTCCTTTACTGTGCTTCACTTTAAGTGCGCGGACCAGGATAATATCAGAAATCGGGATCCGGTCTGGTGATCCCGATTTCTAAAAATGGCTAAAATATATCCCGTTTATTCCACAGCACTATTCACTAGTTGTGATAAATCACTCCCGAATGACGTCCTAAAGTTATATGAGATAGATTATGTATATCAATAACAATCTATACATATCAAAGGCTTGTCCTGTCTGACTATCTGACGTTAGAAATATCAAATTTTGCACATTATTTTCCTTTTACAACTTAGGCATCCAAAGGCAGGGATTTTTTAAAATTAATTCAACCTCTGAGGTTAGAAACTGCGGATCAATAAACGTGTAGGAATACAATTACAAATATTCTTTATTGTTGACTCTACATGATAAAGGTTAGGTACGGGTTACGTAAAAGACAATAACATAATAGTTTCACCATTTCAGATGGTCTTATCGCTGAAGCGATCTCTTACAGGCAATCTAGGGTACCTACATATTGTCCCAGAGTAAATTTAGTTATATAATTTAATTTATTTTTTTGCTGTAACTTACCATCAAGAGTATTTGCTGGTTTTTAATTTTTATTCTGGATAAGCTTGTGTTTGACCACAATCACACCATGGTAAGTGATTATGTCGCCGAAGGTGGTAAGCACACAAAGCCTAGATAGGAACTGGCTCCCAAGTGCAGCTGTCGGAACACACCAATAAGTGCTTGGCGACAGATTTTCAACTTGAGGGTGGTAGCTAGCCAGTCGGTTACTACAAAGTACCCTACCACCGTGCTATGGTTTCACGAAGTTTTCCTTGAAAGCTCAAGCTCATGTAGAATTCGAACCCACAACCTTCGCCGCGGTATCCGACGTCACTACCACTGAGCTATCATCGCTGACGTGCTTTTTACAACTGTGTCTACAGATTGTAACATCCTTACGGGAACAATTCGGTAAGCGCAGTGGCAAATGCTTAGTATTCTTGGGTGAGGGCTCACTACCCCAGATTGGTCACATTCCCAAATGAATCCCCTTGAAAGAGGGACCTTCTTACAAGATGACTAAATAAATATAATATTTGTATTCACGAATTTTGTAAACAACATTTTAGTTTTCGTAGCATTTTCGTAGAGCTTTCGTAGAGGTTCGTATTTTAGTATGCCAATGCCGCTTAGACCAAATTAAACCAAAATACAGATTTATTATTTTGTTATGTTTAACTGTATATATTTAATTTTTAGTGCTATTTACAGTGACAATGTATTTCAGTCGTCTAACTTTACCAGTCATTTTTATTTTAAAAGATAATTATTATATTGTAGTTACTCCAAGACCTGAAGTTACAAGACCAAAATATATTGTCACTGTAAGACAACCATAATTATAATAAGTTAAAAAACTTTTTTAAAAACAAGCTTTATTTTTTGAGTTATTCTCAGCAAGTCCTTTCATTTCATACCCATATTGTAGGATTGCATTAAAAAATAATGGTCCGCTATCTTAGGTATTCCGCCATGTTGGATTTAGAATGACGTCACACAGCTAACCATGTCATCTTTAAACTAAACGTTCAGCTCAATCGGTTAAAGATATCTGCTTAAAATTGAGTTGCAAGATTCACCCGGGTAAAACATACATACATTGCAAGCTAATATAAAGCTTGTAAAAATGTTGATAAATAATTAAGCACAATAAAGATGGCGCCATAAACTAGTGAGGAATTTTTCAATATAAAATGGCCGGAACACGTGCTCCGCTCCGGTCGAGGTTTACGACGTCATAAACAGAACATATTTCAACTTAGGCCGAACTTCGATATTATAACATTTTGAAGTAATAGTGACATTTGTCCTGTAAACCGTCCAAGGAATGCGTAGCATGCGCCCGACTTGTAAACTAATAAATTATCATGCATATGTCGTCAAATGTATTTATGATAGAGTTATTTCTGTGATTTTCTCGCCGACTTGAGAGTTCCCTTCTAGGCTTTAAAGCTTGTATCTGTAACTAGCTCAAGAATTTAAACCTTATGTAATAACTCCTGTGGGGCTATTACGTAACTTGTTTCAATTATTTTGAATCATGAAAACGGTTTTTTGCATATACATGCATGCATATACAAACAGTAGTTCATTGCGAATGGAATGATTTTTGGCATTGATTTTAGAGGCTGTTTTCAAGATTGAAACTGATTGAAACAAGATACGTAATAGCCCTACAGGATTTCAAATAAACTGTCGCAATCTTGACTCCATATTCTGCTTTTTCAGTGGGTTTGAATCCTACAATATGCTTGAGCATTCGATTAAAGATTTGCATAATTTATTAGTATTCTTGACCGTCTGCCTGTTTGTCAATCTAATGACATAAAAAAATATTAAGGAAAACATGGTGAGGAAACCATAGCACGGTGGTAGGGTACTTTGTAGTATCCGAAATCTGTCGCCAAGCACCTATCGGGGTGTTCCGACAGTTGCACTTGAGAGCCAGTTCCCATCTAGGCTTTGTGTGCTTACCACCTTTAGCCACATCATCACTTACCAAAGATATTTTGGATATACTTGAGATTGTATAGTCAAACACAAGCCAATCCAGAATAAAAAAAATCGCTTACCATCAGGTAACCTGCCCGCCTCGTTGTCACTTGTGAAACAATAAACAAGTTAGAAGATATGTTATCTTCAGTTAAAAGATATCTTTTGTTTAAAAAACAGTTGCTACTTATAACTTAAAGAGAAATGTAAATAAACAATACCTACGTAACTTCTGCACGCGAGTGATAACGCGGGACAATGCTTACTTACAACAAACTTATGTTAAAGTTATGTTTGTTTGTTTCTGTAAGATAATTTACGAAACTTACATCTTAGTTTTAAGCTTAGTGAAAGACTAGGGCCTTACTTATAAATAATAATGTTGAGCTTGGCCATCCAAAGAGGAAACGCTGCCAGCCTGCTAGGAACCTTGCCGATCGGCAGCAGCGGCGGCCTCGAAGAAGTTTTTTATATATTATAGTTGTACATTTGTTTGTATATTTTGTACATATTTTTATAATGTTTAAATCTTTGGCTCGCGGGTGGGACGGTCGTCCACTACATACAATAACAATAGAATTCGAATTGTTTAATAATGTCTGAACGATTATCTTTAAATGTTTGACAACTTTATATAAATAGCGTTTGAGAAAGAGTGTAGGCATCATTATAGATCTCTGTTTGTCCACTCTCTTCTGTTTTTGCTATTGACGAGCTTTAAAATTGGAAACAGTTCTTTATTTTCTTTGTAAATATCTTATGGTCTAATTTCGATCAGTAGTCGAACACTAGTTAAACTCAAACTCAAAAATATCTTTATAAAATAAACTCATCACAAGTATTTTTATTCGTCACAACGTCGTTTGCTTCATGTAAAATTCTAACGCTTGGTTCGGAAGGTTGCTTTTGCTGAGAAGAGCCGGCAATAAACTCAGCAATTACTGTTTTTAAAAAGCAAATAAGACCTATTACAATATTTAATAATTATTTATATAGTCTCACTACTTAAATATACTTAAATAATATTTATGTTCAAATAGAGATTAAATGCAACATACAGCTTTCAAAAACGCCTTACGTGATTAATTTTAAGCTAATCCGAAACAGATTTTAAGGACCAGTTAGAAGACTTTCCAGAGAGTAATCAACGCTTATTATTACCACAAGACAGACAAAACCGTATGGATAACTAGTTAAAAATAATCATAAGTCATCACAAAGCAAAACAAAACACGGGCGAATGCTTATTTATTGCCAATATTTAGGACTGTTCATATGTGAGGATAATTAATCCTGCAATTGATTTATACCCCATATTATTTTGCTCTATCCCTGTTTTACCCTCTTTAGGGGTCAAATTTAAAGACTACAATTATAAATGTGGAAGTTTGTATGTTTGTTACTCAATCACGCAAAAACGACTGAACGGATTTTGATGAAACTTGGCACCTAGGTAACTGATTTATTACTGACTATTTTTAAATATATACCGAAAAAAATAGAATTACACCCAGACTCAGGACAAACAGATATCTTTATGTGCAAATATTCTGGGCGGGAATCGAACCCATGACTTGTGGCATTAATATAAATCACGCCAGCCGGCCTTTATACGTAACTGTGTTACCAATTGACTAATACTACTAGTTTTCCGCCCCGCGGATTCACCCGCGTTCCCAAGGGATCTTATCTTTTCCCGGGATAAAAAGTATCCTATGTCCTTCTCCATAGTTCCATCTGTCTCTACACCAAATTTCTTCTAAATCGGTACAGCGTGAAGAGGTAACAGACAGACGACAGACAAAAACTCTTTCGCATTTATAATATTAGTCGGTATGTATAGTATAGTATGGATATGAATAATTACGTTGGTAACCTTAACTGGCTCTCAAGTGCAGCTGTCGGAACACACCGATAGGTGCTTGGCGACTGATTTTCAACTTGAAGGTGGTAGGTAGCCAGCCAGTTGAGTACTACAAAGTGGGTACTTTGTAGTACCCACTTGGTGTGTACCGACAGCTGCACTTGAGAGCCAGTTCTCATCACCAAAAAAAAAAACTTATAACAACAAAATCAAATGACATTAGATTCTATAGAAACTTTCTATCTGTTGCTTTGTATCAAAGCCCAGACATCTTTGTAAGATGCGTATCAAATCAAAGAGTTAAATGAGCTTACTTGGACAAATAATAAGAAACATAACGTGTAGGTATAGTTCGCCAAGTCTGTCCATCACAATTATTTATTCTTCTTCTCCTTTTATTTTATTGAGTATAAGTTCGCGTTTGACTACTATCTCACTTGATGTTAGGTGACGATGTGGTCTACGATGGTGCACGCTTACCTAGAAGTAACCTATTCACTCGTGACTTGAAGACTCCCAGGTTGTAACAATCGGGAAACAGACTCGGGCAAGGAGTTCCACTCCTTCGCAGTACGCACAATGAAACTCGAAGCAAATCGCTTCGAAATAAAGATGGAATGTCCACTATGTAACGGTGGCGCATCGCCGTGCGTCTGGTCCGATGATGGAATGGACTTGGCGGAATTATGTGTGTAATTCCATCACACACTCTCCGAAAAAAAAACCGATAAGCTGGCAACTCTACGTCGATGCTCAATGCTCAAGGCTCTGAAGCCTTGCCTCGACAAATGCATCGTTGTTAATGAGCCTCTTCTCCTTCCAGTCCTTATCCCGTACCGGGTGTGGTTGGCACAACATGTTTTCCTCTTCCACTCCGCTCTAGAGTATATCTATAATTAACACAGTATTTAAAAAAAAGGATTTTTTTATGAGACTATCTTTGAGAGGCTTACCTACATTCATCCAAGATACACGGGTCGCTTACAATCCTAAAATGCGAAGCAAACCAATGAAAAATACTTTGTATCCATTATAATCCTGTCTTTTAAGTTAACAATTTAATTCAGCGGAACCATAAAACATAAACCCTATATCGGCGTGTCGCACACTGGGCCACCGTCACCGCGCCATAAATCACAATAGGGTACCGCCGATAAAGATTTGTGACTCGCCCATTGTACAAGCGCCCTTATAATCCCTATTTTCTTTTATTGATAAAGGCGGTCATTATTTTCCTTCAAGATTTCCGCTGAGAAGGGTATTTTAAAGGGATGTATTTTGTAGTCATTTAGTTGTTTACCTCCATTTATATTGGAGGGAATCCTTTAGCGATTGAAAAGGTATTGGTATACCTTTTATTTATAAGGCGATGATAGCTCAGTGGTTATGCATCGGATACCGCGGAGTAGGACGTGGGTCCGAATCCTAAAATGAGCTTAGCTTTCGGTGAAGGAAAACATCGTGAGGAAACCATAGTACGATGGTAGGGTACTTTGTAGTATCCGACTGGCTGGCTACCACCCTCAAGTTTAAAATCTGCCAAGGACCTACGTAGTGTTTCGACAGCTGCACTTGAGAGCCAGTTCCCATCTAGGTTTTTTGTGTTTACCACCTTCGGACACATCATCACTTACCATGGTGAGATTGTGCTCAAACACAAGATTATCAGAATAAAAAAAGATTTAGTATTTTGTGAAAATAACAGCGCGTTAATGGTTCGGAAGACGTTGATTGTAGCTCTCACTCCGGTTTACACCCAATTACTAATTAAGAAGTGTTCCATTTAAACCCGATCAACAAACAAGCATTCATATAAATTACCGATTTACAATAGCAGAAAAGAAAGTGTAATTTAATACTAGCTGTCCCCCGCGGTTTCACCCGCATTCCCGAGGGATCTTTTCATTTTTCGGGTAAATATATATCCCATGACACTCACTAATAACGTGGCTTTCTATTTATAAAATAATTTTTAAAAATCGGTTCAGTAGGAGATTATGAGATTGCTCACAAATTACTTCTTTATAATATTAGAATAGATTAGTACCTACCTATAGATAATTATAATCATTTATATGCAGTTTTTTTAAATAGAAAGGACATTCAGAAACATGCTTATAGTTGCACTTGAGAGCCAGTTAGTTTCATTCAAGGCATTATAAAAAATCAAGACATTGGGAATACCCCATTGCTGATGCCTATAATAGGCGACGGTAGTCACTTACTATCAGACGACTTTTGGCATTGGCATAAAAAAAAACATCTATAATAAAACAAAATATATAATATTTATTTAAAAATAGAACAGGCATAATAAATAAAAAAACAGGAGCGCTCTTTATTTAAAAACTAGGCACAAGCTCACTCGCATTCAGCCTCATGTAGGAGTATAGCACGTCGGACATATCGAAAGTGGTAAAAACTGAATACCACCACAAACGAGAAGAAGTACAGCACTGGAATAGAAGATTATTGGCATAGATTATGTTACGGACAATGAGACATTTCAATAAAGAAATTTGAATGTTATGTTATTTTTCCTTTAGTAGCGAAATCACATACTGTTGCAAGCCGTAAACTGGCCTCTGCAAAATAAAATATTATGTATTGAAAATAAAGTAAACAAAGTCTGCTATGCGAACCTACCTGTATGTATCGCATAGAAAAAAATTAATTTGTCTATAGATTCTTGTATCTCGTGGTTTTAAGTGGCGAGAACGTATACCGTTGCCAACCACAACGTAGCCATTGCATACGAAACGTTATGTAGTAAATAAACAAAGTAAATAAGCAAAGTAAATAAGGTAAATAGAAGGAATTATGCTAAAACCATGGAACGGCTCTCGATAAGGTAATGCCTTGCGCCGAGGGTACCAATTTTGATGTTTATTTTCCGTTTTCCTGGCTAATTCCTTATATATTTGTTATGTACAAGTACCTGATGAGGTTTATATACATTAATACGATATGGAATGAATCACTATTCACATATCCAGTCACTAACAAAAAGTTTGTTGTGAAACTGAAATATGCTTATTTTCCCTATATACATTAAGTGGATACGTTATGTACTATTGTAAACCACACAAGAATAATGGCAGGCAGATGACTAAATAGGTAGCCAAGCCATATTGCATGTAAAACAGGTGTTTTTCGGTGAAAAATGTATACCAAAATATAACTCAGTAAAACCATGTAAATACAGTCGAATTACTGATTAGAAATGTTTAGAAACACATAGAACCATGTAAAATAGATGTTATGTACCTAAAATAGTTATTTCCTAACCAAAATGACGTCACGAATATAAATCGATGACGTAGATAAATATCATTTTTGTAAACAAGTCGATCAGCCAATCACAGCGCTGGAAATCGAAATTGAATTAGTACACGTTTGCGAGGATTAGAATTGCAGATAAGAAGGCTTGTTTGTTTTGTAAAATCCCCACTCAGATTCAGTCTCGTCCCCCCGTTAGTCAGTCGTTAACGGCCCGAGCCGCCACAGTCAGTAATCCGACCGTCCCCTAAAAAACTCCTCTAAATCGCTTCGGCGAAGTCCGTCCCACTTTTTGTGTCCCCCGACGACGCCCTGAGCCGAGGTTCGGGCCCCAACTGGGGCGCCCTCAGCGGTGAGTCGTCACAAACAAACACGGCTGAGAGCCCTAAGCGCTCGCCGAATAGTCCGCGTAAGGGTGTCTATGGTCCTTCAGACCGCCACCTTTAAGTCCTCCTCAAAAAAAAAAAAAAAAAAAAAAAAATTTGTAAAATCACTCCTCGAATTCATCCTGATCTACGTGCTGCTCTCAAGCTGAAAAATTGTAATCGTACTTTTAAGTATTAGCATAGTGAACTACGTCACAGTTGTAAACACCATATGAAGAAAGAAATACAGTCCACTATTATCACTTTGGCAAGGAGTTTTATTTGAATGAAGGCGAAACCCCACAAGTTGTGGTCCTGTCGTCGCCGGATAGCTGCCAGCCTGCAAGTTTTGAGTGCATTCAAGCAGAATTACGGGACCACCTCACAAGTTGTGGTCCTGTCGTCACCGGTTTATTGAAGCAGCTCAAGCCGTGGTGTTTTGGAAGCCGGACGTTCCTGTTTGCAGCGATTGGAGATATTTTGAAGCCAAGGGGGTGCCGTTCGTCGTCCCATCGAGTCCAGGGCTGTGTATACGTTGATGGGGTTGCAAGGGCTATTGAAGAGTCATCACACATCGGCGGTTTGACGGGGTATCAGTCATATACCACGTCAGACAGATCAAGTACACAACTCGACGTGGGAAGAACACCGAACGGTGCAACGAGTGCAGCACGAGTCAGCGAGGGAAGAACACCGAACGGTGCAACGGGGAGTCAATAGGGAGCTCAAGCAAAGGAGTTCAAGCAAAGGAGTTCAAGCAAAGGAGCTCAAGCCAAGGGGTTCAAGATCAGCCAGCACGGACGGTGCACCTGGTCGACGATTGTTGAAGAAACCCAACGCGGTTTATCCGTGGCCCTGTACTTCCAACCACCTAACGGTGTCAAACGGTTGGAGTCAGAGGTTAACGCCTTTTAAGGCGGTGTGGTGGTGTGCGAAGCCACCAGTCTATATCCTAGCGCATAGCGCGGACTGAAACAGCGCACTACGCCGGTAAGGTCGTATCTCGGTGCGGGGGCCGGCCTGTAGGCACTGCCAATGGGGTCGGACATTCCAGCCGACTTCCGAGCGCCCCGTTACCTTGTACTTCCCTCTGCTGGGTAGTTCCCCCTATTTCCATTCCTTACTTTCCATCCCTGAAGGAGCATATCCCGTTTAACCACGGGCCCTCCTGACGGTCTGATAGGGACGATTAGGGAGGTAGGGACACGTAGGGATAGTTAGGGAGGTAGGATAGTTAAGTTAAGTAGGTTAATTAGGGTCATAAGGTAAGTTTAGGTAGGGATAGTTTATTTTGTGTTTTGTTTTTCGTTTGTGGATATGACTACACCAAGGAGTCCTATTCGCACACGCCGAACAATCGACAAAATGCCTCGAGTGTTTGAGGATTCCCCCGCGTCTCCGTCCACCGTCAACGCACCAATCCGCGAATCAACAACCACATCTACGAGTATAACAACCGCGCCGGCGAACATCGCGACTGTAACCACCGCGACCGTACCGACAACGACTTCCGTGACCGATCCATCCGCACGCGAGAAGATACCACCGCGTCCGATCACCACCATCACGGAGAGTAGACAGCAAGCGGCGTCAGTACGATCACAACAGTCAAACGCGAGCACCATAGTACGTATCAGACGGGCGGAGCTAGATGCAGAAGAACGGTTGACCGAGATTCGCAGAGAAGAGTTGCAGCTTCAAGCCATGCTTATCAAGAAGCGACTCGCCGTCGACGTGGCGACTATAAGGGACGAGACCGACCGGGATAGCGCGTGCGTGGAAGAAACTATTTCCGCGGAAGATAGAGTTCAAGATTGGCTGAAATATCGCGCTTTACGGGGGGAGACAGAAGACCAACCGGGCATGGAACGACGGAGGAGCCGCTCACCCACCAAAAGGGACAGATTGGAGCCGCCCCCTCCTATTGTCGAAAAAGAAACACGAAAACCTAGATCACCGACCCCACCGCGATCGAAGGATAATGCGATCGACAAACTAGCGGAAACCTTGGAACGAATGGTCAGAGGCAGGAAGCCGCCGAGGCAGACTCAAGATCTACCCATCTTTAGCGGCGCCACTGAGGAATGGCTACCATTCAAGGCGGCCATGAAGGAGTCCACTAGTTTACACGGATTTTCTACTGCAGAGAACTTAGCCAGATTGAGGACGTGCTTACGAGGCGAAGCACGGAAGGCAGTATCCGCCCTTCTACACACGGCTACTGAACCGTCGGAAATTATGTCAACATTAGAACAATGTTATGGACGTCCAGAGATGATTATAGATCACGCGCTCGAAGAATTGAAGAAGTTACCGCGCCTGGGCACCTCCGCCGACGAGATGAACAGTTTTGCTATCAAATTACAAAACACAGCAGCAGTCATCAATTGTGTGGACGAAAAGGGATACCTGCAAAATCCTATGTTAACGCGGCTAGTAGTAGAAAAGCTAAGCCCACACATTAGATCAAGATGGTGTGACTATGCCGAAGAACACGGAACTAGATCGGAGCCGGAAATTATTACATTATCACGATTTCTTATGCGAGAGGCGGAACGCGCCATTAAGCACACATATACGGTTAAAAGTTCGGCGGGAACGACGCGCACGGAGAATAAACGTGAATATTCACGTAAGACGATGGATCGTGGCCACAAGGCTCCAGTCTACGCGACAACAGAGACTTCTACCAAGAAAAAGGAGTGCTACTGTTGTGGAGCGGAACACGATACGTGCAAATGTCCCAAGCTCGAAGCCATGTCAGTACCTGAAAGGTGGGCATGGGCGAAGGAAACTCGTATGTGCTACCGATGTATGAACAGCAAACACAAGAAGTTTGCATGTAAAGCAAAGAAATGCGGAATAGATGAATGTCGTCACGTGCACCACACGCTGCTGCACATGACAAAAGCCGGAAATCTAAGTAAACCAGTGGAGACTGATCAACCAGTACTCACGGCATCAACACACGCATCATCAGAGAA
Organism: Ochropacha duplaris; assembly: GCA_951361185.1. Lineage (NCBI taxonomy): Eukaryota > Metazoa > Arthropoda > Insecta > Lepidoptera > Drepanidae > Ochropacha > Ochropacha duplaris. Next base: position 8,002,248 of record OX592711.1, on the reverse strand, counting down.
TCGTCAAGTGCTCTTGAAAGTGTGTCCAATCGTTATAAAAACGAGAACCGGACCGGAAATAAATACGTACGCGCTGTTCGATGAGGGATCCACCATCTCACTAATAGACGAGGAAACAGCCAGAATGATCGGAGCAGACGGCCCAACCCGGGCTCTGCACATTCACGGGGCTACGTCGAGTCAACGAGAACCAGACAGCCGTCAAATCAGTCTTGAGTTAAGAGGCAAAAGTCAGACTGAATTCCACCACTTCAAAGCGCGAACGGTTAAAAACCTGACGTTGGGAAACCAAACTATAAAATCCGATGTATTGAAGTTATCACATCTTAGCAAGCTCCGAGAGGAAGATGTTTGTTATGAGTACGGGCGACCGCGAATCCTCATTGGATCGGATAATTGGGAATTAATTATCACGAGGAGATTGCTGATCGGAAAGAAGAATCAGCCGGCCGCATCACTCACTCAGCTAGGATGGGTGATACACGGATCTATGCCAAACAACGTGGTTACCAAGGATAGAGAATTAATATTGCATACACGCACATCTCAAGAAATCAAGCGCGACTCGTCAGTAACCTACGAGGACGACGAGTTGAACGATTTAGTGAAGGCACACTTCGAGATAGATGCTCTAGGAATATCTATGAAAAAGAAACCTATAGCAAAAGATGAGCAAGCAATACAAATATTCAAAAGAACCGCGAAATTGGTCGATGGGCACTACCAGGTGGGATTACCCTGGAAAAGTGATGACGTCACGCTACCACCGAGTTACGATATGGCCTTGAGCAGGCTCCGTGGTATCGAGCGAAAAATGGATAAATCACCACAGTTCAAAGAAGCATACACTCTACAAGTAAATGGATTGTTACAAAAGGGGTATGCGGAACGGTGTCGGCAAGATCATGTGGGTAACAGCCATCTATGGTTCTTACCTCACTTTGCCGTGACTAACCCGAACAAACCGGGTAAAGTGAGAATGGTATTCGACGCAGCCGCACGCACGAATGGAATGTGTTTAAACGACGCGCTGCTCGACGGGCCGGACCTTTTGCAATCACTTTGCGGTATACTGTTTAGATTCAGGAAGAAACCGGTTGCCATAACAGCGGATATACGTGAGATGTTCTTACAGGTCAAAATACGACCGGAAGATCGCGTAGCACAGCACTTCTTATGGCGTGGAGATAACCGAACTGAGCCACCTCAAAAGTACGCGATGACCTCTATGATATTCGGAGCACGGAGCTCTCCATTCCTGGCGCACAGTGTTAGGAATGAAAACGCTGTCATCTGCGCGGAGTCACACCCACTCGCCTGTCAGGCCATCCAGCAGAACCATTATATGGACGATTGGCTGGATAGTTTCAGTGGCGAGGAGATTGCCGCCAGAGCGATGAAAGAGGTACAAGAAGTACATAGGAAAGCGGGCTTCGAGTTGGCCAGTTGGAGTTCTAATAGACCGAGTTTATTAGAGTCGATTCCGGAACAGAATCAGTCACGAATACCCAAAGAGCTCGGCGCGAATGCATACGAGCACAGTAAGGCATTAGGAATACTTTGGGAGCAAACCAAGGATGAGTTGGCATTTAACACTGCCATGCCCAGAGTTCCTGACGAAGTCAAGCAAAAGTGGCGAACGCCCACGAAACGAGAGGCTCTCGGAACAGTCATGTCTATCTTTGACCCGCTAGGACTGTTGAGCCCGTATACCATCACAGCTAAGATCATGCTCCAAGAGTTATGGAGAAAAGGGATCGAATGGGAAGACTTCTTGCCATATGAAGAAGCCAACATTTTCGATGATTGGTACGACGACCTTAAATACATAAGCAATCTCCGGCTGCCGAGATGCTATGACCACGAGGAGAGTACCAATCAACAACTACACGTGTTCTGTGACGCCAGTGAACAGGCCTACGCGACAGCCGCGTATTGGCGTAACACACACAAGGATGGGAAAGTCAGCATTATCTTGGTAGCCGGAAAGGCCAAGGTCGCACCAATGAAAGCTCAGAGCATGCCACGAATGGAGCTGCAAGCGGGCTTGATAGGCGCCAGATTAGCGAAGGAGATAGTCAGACAACATCATCAAACCGAAGCCGAAGTAATCCTGTGGAGCGATTCGAAAACAGTATTGCATTGGATTAGAAACGATTCAGCCAAATACACGCCGTATGTATCGCACAGACTGAGTGAGATAGCCGAACTGACCGATGTCAACCAGTGGCGCTGGATACCGACAGCGCATAACGTAGCCGATGACGCCACACGGTCAGGAAACACGCGTCTAAAAAGCAGCGATCGATGGTTTACCGGCCCTCAGTTTCTAAGGGAACCACAGGACCAATGGCCGAAGGAAGTCGACTCTGATAGCGAGCAGAACGAGACCTTAGAGGTTCAAACTACAGCTCATACACGAGAGAAATCTGACCTCATAGATATCACAAGGTTCTCATCGTATCAGCGACTACTACGAACGGTTGCCGTTGTAATAGCCTTCATAGACAAATGCCGACGTCGCGCCGACTGTTTAAACACCGAACACGTAAAAAGGGCTGAACACATTTTGATAAAACAAGCTCAAAAAGATAGTTTTCCGGAAGAAATAAGTCGACTGAAGAAAGGAAATAACGTGGATCGCACTAGCCGATTATATAAGTTAGATCCTAGATGGAGCTCCGAGGGAATTATTCGTTTAAATGGACGAATAAACGCAGCCACCGTACCAAATTGTATGAAGGAGCCGCCTATATTGGATGGATCTCATATCCTTACGCATCTCATAATAAAACAAGAGCACGCAGATCGACACCATGCGGGAAAAGAACAGCTAGTCAATAACTTGAGACAGAGCTATTGGGTTCTTAGAGTGAGACCGACAGTGAAAACTATACTAAGAAATTGTGTTCGATGTCAATTAAGAAAGGCAAATCCCAAAGTACCAATTAAAGGGAATTTGCCTCAAATCCGCCTGGGAGCTTTCACCAGACCGTTCACTCACTGTGGAATAGATTGTTTCGGCCCTATGTGGGTAACAATAGGCCGCCGCCGAGAGAAACGCTGGGGCATGTTATTTACTTGCTTGGTCATAAGAGCCATTCATATAGAACTAGTAGCAAGTCTCAGTACCGACTCCGCCATAATGGCATTGCGGAGGATGGCGGCTAGGCGGGGGTGGCCAGAGAAGATTCTGTCAGATAACGGTACGAATTTTCACGGAGCCGAGGCGGAATTACAAAAAGTATTTGTAGAATGGACCACCGCGATGAAAGACTACACGATGGCCAAACAAATAAAATGGAAGTTCATTGACCCCGGAGCACCCAACCAAGGGGGAGCCTGGGAAAGAATGATCAAAAGCGTAAAAACCGCATTGTATACAGTATTAAACGAGCGGGCACCGAAGGAGGAGATATTACTCACTTTAATGGCCGAAATAGAGAACACAATAAACGCACGCCCACTCACACACGTACCCGTAGAACCAGAGGACGCCGAGGCCTTGACGCCAAATCACTTTTTACTAGGGACAGCATCAGGTCTACCCTATGCGGGGGAGTGTGAAATCGCCGATAAACAAACGTGGCGGGCATCGCAAGCGTTAGCCGATATGTTCTGGACTCGATGGGTAAAAGAGTACTTGCCAACACTGACACCTAGAGGTGACACTCGGAAACTGTATGAAAATATTAAAACGGGTGATATCGTTTTAATTGCGGATGGATTATTGCCACGTAACGTATGGCCACGGGGCCAAGTTGAAAATGTAATTGTAGGGCCCGATAATGTGGTACGAAGCGTGGATGTGCGGACGCGCGGGGGAGTCTTCCGCCGACCAGTTAGGCGTCTCATTGTCCTCCCAGTAAAGGGTGTAGGCTCCGAAGGTCTTCGCCGGGGGGAGGATGTTACGGACAATGAGACATTTCAATAAAGAAATTTGAATGTTATGTTATTTTTCCTTTAGTAGCGAAATCACATACTGTTGCAAGCCGTAAACTGGCCTCTGCAAAATAAAATATTATGTATTGAAAATAAAGTAAACAAAGTCTGCTATGCGAACCTACCTGTATGTATCGCATAGAAATATGAGGTGAATTAAAGTAAAATTAATTTGTCTATAGATTCTTGTATCTCGTGGTTTTAAGTGGCGAGAACGTATACCGTTGCCAACCACAACGTAGCCATTGCATACGAAACGTTATGTAGTAAATAAACAAAGTAAATAAGCAAAGTAAATAAGGTAAATAGAAGGAATTATGCTAAAACCATGGAACGGCTCTCGATAAGGTAATGCCTTGCGCCGAGGGTACCAATTTTGATGTTTATTTTCCGTTTTCCTGGCTAATTCCTTATATATTTGTTATGTACAAGTACCTGATGAGGTTTATATACATTAATACGATATGGAATGAATCACTATTCACATATCCAGTCACTAACAAAAAGTTTGTTGTGAAACTGAAATATGCTTATTTTCCCTATATACATTAAGTGGATACGTTATGTACTATTGTAAACCACACAAGAATAATGGCAGGCAGATGACTAAATAGGTAGCCAAGCCATATTGCATGTAAAACAGGTGTTTTTCGGTGAAAAATGTATACCAAAATATAACTCAGTAAAACCATGTAAATACAGTCGAATTACTGATTAGAAATGTTTAGAAACACATAGAACCATGTAAAATAGATGTTATGTACCTAAAATAGTTATTTCCTAACCAAAATGACGTCACGAATATAAATCGATGACGTAGATAAATATCATTTTTGTAAACAAGTCGATCAGCCAATCACAGCGCTGGAAATCGAAATTGAATTAGTACACGTTTGCGAGGATTAGAATTGCAGATAAGAAGGCTTGTTTGTTTTGTAAAATCACTCCTCGAATTCATCCTGATCTACGTGCTGCTCTCAAGCTGAAAAATTGTAATCGTACTTTTAAGTATTAGCATAGTGAACTACGTCACAGTTGTAAACACCATATGAAGAAAGAAATACAGTCCACTATTATCACTTTGGCAAGGAGTTTTATTTGAATGAAGGCGAAACCCCACAGATTAATAATAGGTCCTCGCGCGCCGCTCGAACTAGATGCCGCCGTCATACTTGAAAAAATGCGGCGGCAAATACTACTCCTAAATCGAACCCAAATCGAACCCGAAGTGTAACCGAGCCGAACCGAGCCCAGTCTCGTTGCAAGAAATTACACCATTCAGTGTTTCCGCGACACAATGTTTTCACGCACACTAGCATCCTTACAAATACACACAAAAATATTGTGTTGCCGCATTTTCGGAACTGTCACGGAAAGGGTCTGACGCTCTGACGCAGCTCTGATGCACCGCTGTGCATCAGAGCTGCGTCAGAGCGGCACGATGACCTAATTAATTTATGATTATTGACTTAAAGTAAAAGAACTTTATAATACTTTAATAGCTAGTCTACATTTTGTACTATAACAGGTATTTTAATTTGGATAGGCTTGTGTTTAAGTGAAGTGATGATTTGTCCGAAGGTGGTAAGCGCACAAAGAAAGAAACTGGTTTTCATGTGAAACTGTCGGAACACGCCGGTTTTTCCTTCACCAGGATAAGGAAAGGAAGGCATAATGTGTTTTCCTCATCCACTCCGCTCTATTACTAGTCGTCTCAGTACAACTTTCATACTCTAAAATTCTAATCATTCTTCACGTAAAGTCCACATGATTTCATTATTTTAACAATTTGAAAATAAAAATTAAGTTATTAACTAAATAGTTAATTTTATCACATGAAAGCGTGGGGTGCTTTTCACAACATTTTTATCATAACTATGAAACATTTAATTTTGATGTTACTAAATGAAAGCGAAAGTTGTATTTGAATAAAATTCCGAACTCCACGGCTTTACATTGCATAAAAAATTTGTATGGCTTATAAAACCGATGCCTGAGCATTAATTGGAATTGGAACAACAAGCAAATTACAGTACATTAGCAACTCTCGTATGAAACCCGTTCGCCCGTGAGTGCTGTGTAATTAATGTAATGCACTCACATTTTCATGATTGAAAACACAGAGTGGGACTGAGGCTCTAGTTGTTACGTTTGGATTAATTTTTAACATCATGTAAGAGCGTAGAACGCATTATAATTAATATGCAGGACGAAATTTATAATGTACTTCTCCTTTTTCCTGTCCTTATCCTACGCTACGTGGGGTCGGCAATCTCTGTACTCACACCTTTCATATGCATATCATTCTTCACGCAGTCCATCCATACCTTCTTCGGCTTTCCTTTACCTCTATATCTATCCACTCTTCTCGTTACATGCCTTTCATCCCTCCTCATTATTTACTAATGAGTTGAATATTATAAATGTGAAAGTTTATATGTTTGTTGCTTCAATTACGTAAAAACGACTGAACGGATTTTGATGAAACTTGGCCGACAGGTAGAATATATCCTGGTTTAAACATAGGGTACTTTTTATCCCGGGAAATAATAAGATATCTAATCTAATATAGATAGGTGTTCCAACAGTTGTAATTGTGAACTCTACGCTTTGTGTGGTTACCATCTGGGACATCATCTCTAACCATCATGAGATTTTGGTCAAACATTATCCTTTTTATCATTTAATATGCAAGAAATATGCATGTTTATTTGTGCTACAAATATTTTTATGAAAGCTTGTTTAAGTCAGAGATTTCCAAACTACACCGTTTATGATACTAATTTGTTTAAGACATTTGATTGTGAACTTTGGGGACCTATTAAATAAAATTAAAAATAGCTTAGACATACCTGCACCAAGGAAGGTAAATAGCCCACTAACACACGCCAGGTTTGTCAGTCTATGTTCTTCATCTTTTATTTTTGGAGCTGTAAAAAAAGGATAAGTAGGATTTTTGTCAGAAATCTGAGAAACAGACAGGCGGGTCATCTGATGTTAAGAAACTTCGCCTATTGATATAATAGCAGGGGGATTGCCAATGTGTTGGAGACTTTTTACAATGATTACAACTGGCTCTCAAGTGCATCTATTCTGTCTAGTAAGCACTGGTGAATTTCCGGCAGTTAAAAATTACAATGTTCCTAACTTTTTTTTATTCCACTAGTGACAATCAGGAAGGCGGATCACCTGATGGTAATACCTTAAAGGGTTAAATACCTAACTGGTTCTCAAGTGCAACTTTTTTTTTTTTTTTTTTTTTTTTTTCGTGGGGAAATCCTCATGGATACCCGGCCGCTTGAGGGGGGCAGCTGGCCGGGTTATGTCAGACTCCTACTGACTAAAACCCCACGGTGTTTCTACCTGTCGCTGCTGGTGCTGGGTATACGGGGGCGCCCGAGGCATTCTTCCGCGTACCCAGCAGCGACGGCCCGGTGGCAGGCCTCTACTGCTATGACGGGAGGATCGGAGCTCGTATCCTCACCGTCTCGCCTTGGGTAGTGAGTGGAAACACGCACTAGACTACCCGAGCCCGTTGTGACAGGGCGGCTGACTCCCCCGAGTCTGCCACCCATGGGCTCCAGTGGGGAGAGGGCGTGGCTCGCGAAAGCCGCCCTCCGTTCTCAAGTGCAACTGCCGGAACATACCAACAGGTGCCAGTCGAGTACTACAAAGTACCCTGCCACGTTGCCAACGATGATTTCCTTCACCTAAAGCTCAAGTCATTATAGGATTCAAATCCACGACCTTCGCCGTGGTATTTACCGTCACTACCACTATCATCCAAATCAGCTTTCTATCATCGCCTTACCTATCTTAACTACCGTTATGGCTTACTCGCGATGTTTGTTTCAATATTTACTTATCATTAAATCTTGCTGTATGTTCGCAAGAAGCTTCGATGTTGAATACTAGTGCCTAGTTATAGTTTAATCCTTACTACCATGTTCTTGTTTGATCACAGATGAAACTTTAACGAGCGAAGATGCTCTCAGCAAGAACACAGTGTAAGAACAATATTACAATACCCAGAGAATGCCTTCAGTTTCTTGATGGCTTAACAAACATCTGAGCAATTATACTGACAACAGAATTCGTTTCTGAAAACGGCAGATCCAGTTTATTTTTTGTTAATTAGCTTTGATATCTAATAACTAAAGATACACAATCAGCGGCAAAAATTACCTTACCAAATGAGAGCCCACTAGAACATTCGGGTACTCTTTTAATTTTAGTTTTTTTATATTACAAGTGACAACGAAGCTTACGGGTCACCTGCTGGTAAGTGACTACCGTCGCCTATAGACATTAGCAATACCAAGGGGATTGCCAATGTGTTGTACACCTTATTACAATGCTTTTAAAGGCATCTGGCTCTCAAGTGTAACTGCCGGAACACACCAACAGGTATGAGTCGTAAAATTTTATTGCGTTTTGTATATAGCTTTGTGAATACAACTTAAAAAAATTATCTAGTATTACCCAACACAATTTGCGGCAGTTTTGAGAGAACTTTTGCTTGGGATTGTTTATCTTTGGTTATTAGATATCAATGTTAATTGGTCACAAATTTTATACAATTAAATTCGTTAAACGATTTGATTAATTAATAATCTGCTGTGCATTCGGGAAATTAATTCTAGTAGGTATACTATGAACATTTTGTTGTGCTCATTTCACGAATGCCAACTCTCTCTCTGCCAACAATAATTATACAAAGATTCAATTGAATTGAATGAGCGATACTGGTAAAATAAACGACCTTCTAAAAAGATGTGCTTGAAAACTTTATTCACAACTAGTTATCCTCCGCGGTTTCACTCGCGTTCCCGTGGGATCTTATCTTTTCCCGGGATAAAAATATAGCCTATGTTACTCAGAGATAATGTAGCTTTCTAAGGGTGAAATAATTTTTGAAATTATACGTTTATAGTTTATACGCTACAAACATACAAAAATACAAATATTTCCTCTTTATAATATTAGTGGAGTGGATATTGTAAGTGATTATGTGGCCAAATGTACAAAATACACAAAGCATAGATAAATGCTATGCTTGGCGACAGATGCCACTTTAGGTTTTAACTTTACCCCCTTTATTAATTTTAGGATTCCAAAACACGATCTTCATCATGGCCGTTGACGTCTCTTAGCAATCACATTAAGTTCTTACCATCCTTGAATCTGATACAAGCTCTTCCGATCTTCGTCATAGCCAGTGACATTATGCTCAACCACACCAGTGTTGCCACAAGTAAATAAACCTGCAATTAAATTATCATTTGATTATTTAAATCCCACTAATATTATAAATGTGAAAGTTTGGATGGATGGATGTTTGTTTGTTACTCTTTCACGCAAAAGCGGCTGAAAGGATTTTGTTGAAACTTGGCACACAGGTAGATCATATCCTGGAATAACACATAGGATACATTTTATCCCGGGAAAGGATAAGGTCCAAAGGGAACGCGGGTAAAACCGCGGGGGACAGCTAGTAAATACATAAAGGAAAGATAAAGCTTTTTAAATCCCTTAGTTGACCCTACTAGGTAGACCACAGTGGGCCAAGTTTTAAGGTTTGCACACCGAGCTACTATTTGTATTTGTGCCCGAGCTCGCCCTACCCGCGTCTTACCCTTTAGGCCCCACACGTCTGCCCTGTCTAGACGTCTTCGTTGGACGACTGTTTGGATTTATAGGCTGTGACTAAACTAAACCATTTGAGTATAATTGATATGAGCCGATAGCAAACGTAATAGAGAGTAGCTCAAAGATAGCAAGCAATAATATCTTGAATCACGATTCCAGTAATAAAAAAAAAATTGGGACGATCATTTCTTCCGCGAGCCAAGTGGTTTAAAATGTGGTCAATATTCATAATTTTAACCTTCAAGAATGTGAACGATATCTTCGTAGTTATTTTGGTTTTAACTAAGCTTAAATGTATGTTCAAGTGTAATATTTTGAACCATTAGTGTTTTTCAAAAGCCTCTTTTAATGAAGAGGGGATTTAGGCTACAATGCACACAGATCTTGGGTAGATTGCCGAACAACACATGTCATTGGACTGCTTTTTCTAATGTCGATTCCCCAATTCACAGTTTTTCTTCAACGCAAAAGATTCACTTAGGGACAAAGTACCTACACACAGAAGACCATCTGCTAACCCGCATTTTCAACCGCAGTTTTTATTTTGCCCCTTAACAAAGATTAATTTTCAAACCCCTTAATTACAGTATAAGGCATCCGTGTGCAAAACTGCTAGTTTCTAACTCCAGTGGTCTAGTGGTCAGTTATTCATCAGTCAATTATGGTAGGGGAGGCAATGATGCTAAATTTGTAGTTACTCGAGCGTCTTTGGGACCTACTGGAATTTGAAGATTAGGTGGAATAAAGAAAAAAAGGTTATGTGATATTTTCCCCTTCAGCGGTGGGGGGAGCGTCTACAGGGTTTCAAAAATGTAAAAAAAAAACAGTCACCAAGAAATACTCGAGCGCGTCAGATATTAATAGGGTAGTCGCGCCACGTCTGTCTGATAACGGAAAAATAATAATCTGCCGTTTTGCGTGGTGGGGGTGGCCGTACGAAGGGGTCGAAAATATTTAAAAAAAAAATTTACTCGAGCGCGTCAGACATTGATAAGGGATGTTAAGTGAACCCTCCAGTAGCTCCTATTTTAAAGACTGACGATTTGGATGCGACCATCAGTCAGGGCCGATTTTTGAAAATGCAAAAAAAAATCGTGACCTTGATTTACTCGAGCGCGTCAGATTTTTATACAGGCGGTTCTTCTTGATGGCCTTGTTGTACTGACCCATAATCTGACAATTATGTTGAGGGATTTCCTTAATCTGACGGTTTGAAAAAAAAAATATGTAAAAAATATCGAAATCTCGAAAATGGTTCAAGATATCGAAAAAATGTTTGCAAAAAAGTTGTAGAGAATTTAATCTTCTACAATTTTTATTATGAATACACATGCCAAAAAACCCATAGGAAACGAGATATTTGCAATAAATAATTTTTTGACCTTTGACCTTGAAAAATCAGTAGTCGCGGGCACCCTAAGATAAGTAGCTTTTGAGACACGTTTTAGGGTGTCAAAATAAAGGTTTATACAAGTTAATAGCTGACTATCTCTCATTCTGAGGTGAAACTCATAATATTCCTGGACTATACACTTAATAATGATTTTAGCTACTTCGGCTTGTGCAAATCGGCAGATTATGATATTTCCGTGATTTGTGACAAATTTCCTTCAAAATAAAAAAAAACTAATCGCGCTCGAGAAAATCCAGGTGACGTTTTTTTTTGCAACTTTGAGAGTCTCCATTTTTCTTTCGTCACGCCCAAATTGTCAGATTATTGAAATGTACACTATTTTGCATGTAACTAACTTACCTTACCTTAATCTGACGCGCTCGAGTATTTCAAATCATCGATTTTTTTTACTAATCTGACGGGCTACCCTAGGCGTTCGACACTACATAGAGGGCTCAGATTTGGTGAGAGTACTTCACAAGGTGCAAGGTTGCCCCCCTTATGTTAATCTGCCGCGCTCGAGTAAATCCCGAAATCCCCTATTCGCCTCCCCTACCATTAGGAAGTATTTTCATACGTAAAGATAGATAGCGATCAATTTTGTGATAAAAGATAAGTTCTCACAAGCATAGCTCGACAGTTTTCAGTGAGAGCTACAATGATGAGCAGGATCCCAGCACCAGTGACTCCGCTGAGGATAGCACCAGTTGCTATACTCATGACTGAAACAAAGAAGAACAATCTTCAAGCATAATATGGTGTATACGTAAGGCATATACGTCCGAAGCCAGGTAGGTCACTTTAGCAATAGCAGGGGATTGTCAATGTGTTGCTGACCTAGAAGGCATCATCAAAGTCTTGACAAAGGTCGTATGTTTGACGTCTACAATGTGTCACATCATGAGGAAACTATTAGCGTACTTTGTTGTATCCGCTGACTGGCTACTACCCTCAAAATGAAATTCTGTCACCAAACACCTACCAGTACAGTGCACCAATTACACTCAAGAGCCATCCTTTCAGGTGTTTTGTGGTTACCACCTTGTTCTATACCATGGTAAGATTTTGGGCAAACAAGTCTATCCTCTATTTTAATGGCGCAAGATAATGCCAACGATGAAACCTCAAAGCAACATTCCAACTTTTCATAGTAGCTTGAATAAGACTAGAAGAAAAATATGATTTTGATGTTTTCAGGGTTAGCCTCGTAGTAAAAGTTATTCAAGTTGACAAAGACAACACTACATGTATAGGTTTCGATCATTTGCCATCTCAAATTATGGACCCAGTGTATTTTCTTATAGCTTTAATGGGGTACAGCTTAGTTCGTTATTTGCGCGTTCATGATCATCATCATGTCAGCTGGAAAAAGTCTACTGTTGTACAAAGGCCTCCCAATGATCTCCACTATGGCTGGTCTTGCACTACCCGCATCCAGTGGCTGAATTGTGCGTGTTAACTTACTTTGCGTGGCAGGAGTCTGATGCATATCATCATACTGTTTCCCATGCGTCAGTATGAGCGTCAGCAAAACAGATCCGACGAGTACCTGACAGAACGCTATCAGCAGAACACCAGGGAACAGGTTGCAGATCCCACAGCAGCTCTCGAAGTGGCATCCAGGTTTGTGAACAGCGAAGTGTAAGGGTATGTGCACGGAACTACTAGCACTTCTTGGTCGTTTTTCACTAGATTTAGTGCAGTCTTCAGTCGTGCTTTTTGGCATGGTTGAGTTTTTTTATTTGACAGATATTGGACATTTATGATTGATAGTTATATTAGGTGTTTGATGTGGATGTCAATATTTTTTTTTTTACTTTGATGATGGTGGTTTATTTAAAACATTTTTTCCATAGATGAATAAACGTCGCGCCTCGCGCGAATCTATGATTTTTACATTAAAAATAAGACGTATTATTTTCATGAGCCAAAACAAAAAGCTAAGTACATCTAGAACCATGTATGGCTCAGGGTTCCGTATTTAGATTTATTTAATTCCAAAATTAGTTTCGGAACGATTAATATGCTGTTATTACAATAATTATAATCAGATTTATTGTTGTAATCGAATTGTCCTCGTCCTGACTAGTCCTCGACCCTCTGACTGAAACCTGGATCCGCCCATGGCTTCTACGGATATTCGGTAACTGCGGATACTAACTACATCACTACTGCATAAAGTTAAATTCGACTACCAACAGACCCGTCTGAATCTGCAGGTAAATTTGCAAGTTGCTCTGTCTAAATCCCTTTGTTGTAGATTCACTGAGGGTAGTTTCAATTTACTCCGGACATTTCTGATTGTAGATTAACGTGTAAATTTCAGTTCGAGCTATTTGCTTCCCAAATAAACCCCTTTCGTCTGGGTGCATTCCATTTGAAGCTAACGTTTTAGCTAAAGAGAAGTTGCCAGCTCAAAATTTTCTTATATCATCATAACATCACGCTATGACTAATAGCAGCGGAGCATCAATGAAAAATGTTGCAGAAACGGAGAAAATTTATTCCTTTTGAGAATTTCCGTTGAGTGCGCTACGTAAACGGTTAAAGTTACACAAAAATCATGTATAAAAGTGCGTGATAGCATATATCTATATTTTTAGGTTGGCTCAGTATAACCCTTTTAGTATGGATGAGGGGAGTGCGCGGTAATGAAATAAGGATACTTTTTATCCCGGGAAAAGTTAAATCCCACGGGAACGCGGGTGAAACCGCGGGGGATAGCTAATATTCTTAAAACAGCATGCTGTAGGTATAGTAAAAATGATACAAAATAATGTAACAGTCATATTAGTTTCGTTATAATAATTCATATGAAATTTAGATATTAGATAACCACAAAATACCACAGTGAAATCGACATTTAATTTTCATAGGAAATACAAACCGATGTAGATATTGTTTATTGAGTTCAATGTAAATGAATATATTATGAGAGTCAACACCTTTGTTGTGGTTATATATATTTTATTTAAATGTACTATTATTTTTACAAATGGAAGTACAGTGGCGAAATCAGTGAGTTAATTATATTTCTATAATATCTATACTGATATTATAAATTGGAAATATTTGTATTTTTGTATGTAATGAATTATTCTTAAAAACTACTCGAAGGATATTAAAAAATCTTTCACCACTAGAAAGCTACATTATCCCTGACTAACATATGCTATATTTTTATCCCGGGAAAAGATAAGATCGCACGGGAACGCGGGCGAAACCGCGGAGGACAGCTTTTTTATTTATTTATTATTTATATAAGCCTTTAATTCAGATAAATTACATAGTTAAGAATTTACATGTTATATATTTTATTTAAAAGACATCGACACCATTATCTATTTGCCCTTTTTTGGCAAAGGCCTCCTCCAACCACTTCCACTTCCACTTCCACTTCCACTTCTCTCTATCTCTTGCTATGCTAGACCATGTTTTTCCTGCAATGACCTTTAGCTCGTCCTCCCATCTTTTGAACTGTCTTCCTTTCTTTCGTTTTTTGTTATTCGGGAACCATTCCATCACAGTTTTGCTCCATTTCTCCTTTCCCCTTACTGTATGTCCTGTCCATCTCCATTTTAATTTCTTTACTTTGAGTGTAACATCTTCTATTTTTGTACGTCTTCTTAGTATATCTTTTCTTATTTTATCCAGTATAGAAAATAATTTTGGTGATAGGCGATCGCCTTGTCGTACTCCTCGTTCTATTTTAATTTCTTTTCCCTCTCTTTCTAATTTTACTCTGGCTGTGCTGATTTTATATATATTTCGGATTATCCTTATATATTTGATGTCGACTCCCTGATTCTTTAGCGCGATCCATATTCGTTCGTGATCTAGTGAGTCGAAAGCTTTGCCATAGTCTATGAAGCAGCAGTAGAAAGGGATGTTATATTCTTTGCTTTTCTCAAAAATTTGCTTGACGACAAATATGTGGTCTATAGTCGAAAAGTCGCTTCGGAACCCCGCTTGTTCCTTAGGTTGATTCTCATCTAGTGTTTTTGTTATGCGTTTGAGGATTACCTTTGCAAAAACTTTATAGATATTCGACATTAGATTGATCGGTCTGTAGTTGTTCAAATCGTTTTTGTCTCCTTTTTTGTGTATCAGAGAGATTGTCGAAGAAGTCCATTGTTTGGGTATGATTTCGTTGTTTAAGACTTCATTGTATATGTCCTTTAAAATGGGTGCAATGTACGTCTTCCCAACTATAAGGAGCTCATTACTTATTCGATCTGGTCCTGGTGCTTTATTTCTTTTTTGGGTTTCGATAGCTCTTTCCACTTCATGTGTCATGATTTCAGGTATAGTCAGCTAAGTCAGTTTCTTCGGTAATGGTTTGTCTTGAATACAGGTTCCTGAAAAATGTTGTAGCTATAGATATTAAATCCTGTCTTTGACTCTTGGTTTTTCCTGTCACGTCTTTCAGGTAAGGTATCCACTCATTCGCTTCTAACAGCTGTTTTGTAGCCTTTTTTATTCCTCCAGTCTTCGCTATATGTTCCTCGAATGTTTTTTGCCTTAACTTCTGTCGATCTTTTCTCATATTATTTTTTATTTGCTTGCTCAGTTTCGTTATTTGCGGAGGACAGCTAGTATATAATAATTTTAATTGTGTTGTAAAAAGAACGAGGGCAATAAATATCATAAATCAATACAAATAAATAAAATTTATGTTCGTAATGTCAAAATAACAACTTTCTACAAAATGCATATGAAAATGTTCTGTTTCTTCAGGCCAATCTGCGAAACGGCTGAACCGATTTAGGTGAGATTTTCACTGGCAGATAGCTGGTGCTATAAGGAGAAACATAGGCTACTTTTATTTCAGAAAAAAAATTGGATGTCGCTCAAAAAACCTATGAAATTGTGAATAAAATCCGATTCAAATAGTCAACCCACGACCAACGAACTTGCATTTTATTATCGTATTACCCATGTAACCAGTATTTATTATAATAGTAAATTAAGTAATTAATTTAGTACCTATATAAATTAATTTAATTTTACAGGGTCCTTTTAAAATTAAAGTGTCATCAGCGTATCAATGTAAGAAGCCCACTCGGCCCATAGACAAGAACCCATTCATATATTTCTACACAGAAATCTACAACACTACTGCAACTAATAACTTGCTGAGAGGAAACATCACTATCCTTAGAGAAAATAGGAACATTGAAGTGAAGTATTTTTTCATAATATGAGTATGCAATGATGTTATTTTGAAAAGAAAATAAGCGGGCTCATCGAGATTCCTGATAAAATGTAGCCTATCCCTCCTCGGCTCATGTTGCTTTTTACTATTGTTTTGTTTATGTGAAGATGTTCATAACTCTTCCACGCAAATACTACTGAACGGTTTTTGGCGAAGGTCGTAGTTTCGCATCCTACAACTCACTTCCCTACAATATGTGCGAGGAGGGCGGTGGCTACCACACGCGTCATACTTGTGAACAGGTGCTGCTTGTGGGGGCTGGTCTGCTTGAGTTTGTTATTTAATTAGTCAGTCATAATTAAATTCTATTTATTATTATTATGCCGCCTTAACACGCAAATATTATCAGTGAGACTAGATAAATAAATAATGATTAAATGTAATAGGTGTAAGTTGTTTTTGAAAAGAGTAATTGCTGAGTTTATCGCCGGCTTTTCGCAGCAAAAACTACTTTTCGAACCGAGCATTAAAGTCTAGACTATTCATGAGTGCTTGGTAAAGGCCTATTTGAATGAAAAGCATTTTCATTTTCACAATGAGCTTGAGCTTTGGGTACTTTCTAGTACTTGGCTGGCTAGCTACCACCATTGTCCAAAAAATTGTGATTGGTAGATTCCATCAACTTCTTGTTTCTTAAGATGAAATGCAAGAGGCATATATGGGAGAATGGCAAGTGGAACATCGTCAACATGAACAACATTGGCTGCCAGGGTCTCCTCATGGAAGTCATTTTCACTGGTGTAGGAATTAAGATTGATAAGGAGAAATGTGGATTGCTTAAGGTACCAGACATTTATTTCATGCCTAATTTATCTCACAACTGGTGCGTGGTTTCACTAGTGTTATTCTTTTTTTATAAACTACGATAGCATAGGGACTAACAAAAATAAAAACAGGTATTAACGCGATGAGAAACTTCGTTTGTAATACTTCAATGGATTTGAATGTGTAACTATATAATGATGCGTTTTAATTATTTGCAACATAACATGTAATGCAACACGAACATAATGTGGACGGTCGTAGCGCACGTTGCGCGCATCAACTACAAACGTCCGTTCCCAGCAGTCATCACGCATGGCCATGAAGCTAAATATCTAGAAGCAGGCTCAGAAACAACACAACACAAAATTGCCCGCGTTTCCGACCTAGCCGGAACACTCAGTAAACCGAAGTCAGCCCTAGCCAGTCGTCTACATTTTAAATCATTATCCGGTTGAGAGTGCCCCATGCGCTCGCCGATTAGTCCGCGTTAGGATGTGCGTGGCCCCTCAGGCAAGCGCCAACTAGTCAATTTAAAAAAGGTAGATACTTGTTCGCGATGTTCAGGTCCTTTGCGAATGGCCGTCTAAAACACCCTGCGCGCACTCTAATAGGTTCGTCGAAAATTCTATAATCGCATTGAGAATGCGCGTCGAATGTACGTAGTTGTTTAAATTAAAATATATGGAAAATGTTGCATTGCATGTTGCATTACATGTTGCTTTGTAAATAAACTGTGCCCGTCTTAAGTTTTAATTCATGGGAATTCAAGTATTTCCAGTAGAGTTTAACGGTTAGAAACTGGTTGGAATGTTGGCAAACATTCGTGGCAGATGGACGGACGGACGTGACCAAATTATAAGGGTCTAACTACTTCAAAACCATTATCTCAACTATCAATGTTGGTATTTTTGTTACTCATTCACGCTGAACGGATTTGGACGTAATATTACAATACTGGCTTTCGCCCTGCCGTTTTGTTTTCCCAAGGATGTCAAACTCAAAACTCGATAAAAGTATTTTTAATTGTCACTTACTTATCATTCAAATTGTCTAGAAAAGTAAAAACTTTAAAGTATATTAATATTTATTACATAAGGCCGGACTTACACTTGTAAGTTGCTTTCGTAAGTTTTACGTAAGTAACTTACATAAAACTTACGAAAGCAATTTAAAGTAGGTATCTATTAAGAAATTACGGTAAGCTACTTACAAAGCGTGTTTACATTTGCAAATTTATCGTAAGTTAATTACGTAAGCCTATTTACGTGAGTAAAACTTACAAGTGTAAGTGCGGGGTAACTTTTATTTCAACGTTTTAAATTTACACACAGATAGTTCTTGAAATTTTTGGGTACTTTACATTTTAATGTATGTATAGACAGCCGATATTATGATCTATGGTATTTTTGAACCGGGGCAAAAACTTGATAATGCCGCTCCCTTCTCTCCTGCCCTGAGATAAATTGTTAAAAAATACTCACAATTATACATAATGGGTGGCATTTTTTGTGGCCGGGAGAATAAGAACTTTGCTCCTAGGTGCTTCCATAGATACTAATTAAAATAACTGATTTGGTTTTGGTCACAACTTTTTGCGGTGGAACGATTGCGTTTCAAGACTTTTGGTTTTTTTTCATGAAATTAGCTTTACCGGTATCAAAAACTGTCTTAAAAATATTATATTTTCTTGCAGGGATCATACGTATTCAAGGATCTAGACTCAAACAAACAATTAGAGAAGTGGATATCTGAGATGGAGTACGGCAGAATGCTATGGAAGTTCGAAATATTCTCTCCAACTGGTTCATCATTCTGCTGGGAATTTGAAAGTATCATTTACCCGAAGATCAAGTAAACAAAAATCATAAATAAATACAATATTTTATTACTGTGTGTAAGGACTTTATTAGTATTTTGATGTAGGTATATTCGGGCGTGGTAATTACAGTATTTCTTTGGTAGGACAAAATAACAAGCAAGACACATCTACAGTTGACGGCGTCGCGAGCGTAAGAGAGCGAGAGCTGTCACTCACTCTCGCCCATAGGCTAAAAAACTAGAGAGGTGAAATGGCGCTAGTGAGGTAATCTATTTAAAAAAGTTCCGGTTATAGGCTCGCGTTACATGTGTATAATTTTATTACAATAACTGACCTCCGCGGTTTCGCCCGCGTTCCCGAGGGGTGTAATCTTTACCGGGATAAAAAGTATCCTCTCTCTCGGACCAAATTGCACAGTGTGTAAACATTAAAATCAGTTCATTAGTTTACGAGTTCAGTGCGGACAAACAATTTGACAGGATTTTTTTATGTATTAAGATAATATGATTATGTTATTATCTATTCTATCATTTGTTCCTTTTGGATAAATACATTGCACATGTACATTTCTGGATGGTTTAGTTAGACAATATGATCTATTAAATATGTGTGTTTATTAATTTATTTAACAAGGCGACCGCGCTGCTTGGCAGATTTGCAAATGTTCACAGATATTAAACCAATTACAATATAGAGGTATATATTTACAACCCCGATATCCCCTCAGCCCATTCGGAAATCGGGGTAGCCATTACAACAGAAATAGTGTTGTTTTAAAACGATTTTTATATTGCCGAAACTTGAAATGTCATGCCATCTTTACTACGTACTATGCCATACCCAACGGTTATTTATTTTTAAGTGTTGTTTCACAATTATATTATGTTTCTTTTTACAAGCTTCATATTACCTTGCAATGTATGTATGTTTTTCCGGGGTGAATCGTGCAACTCAATTTTGAAACCGATATCTTTAACCGATTGAACTGTATACACGTTTAGTTTAGATGACAATGTATGGTCAGCTGTGTGACGTCATTCTAAATACAACATGGCGGAACACCTACGATAGCAGACTATTATTTTTAATGCAATCCTACATTATGGGTATTAAATGAAATGGCATGCTGAGAATAACTCAAAAATAAAGTGACGTCATTCTGAATCCAAAGCTTGTTAGAAAAAGTTTTTTTACCTTATAACTTTTAGTAAATTGTATTAATGTTTACTTGTACTCTTTTGCATGAAACATTCACTGATTCGCAGATATTAGAACATTTAAAAATCGTTTAGGCAACTATAAGTTTAATGTATATTTAACTGTTGGATAGAAAATAAACGACATAGACTGCGACCGTTTGATTATAAATTGTGAAATTGTAAATACAATAAAATATGAATATTTATTGCTTGGTTATTCTGTTATATTATGTTTTTTATTGTCAATCGAAAGAAGCAAAAGCTCCTTTATCGGTAAGTAAAATTCTGTTATTTATTTTGTGTATGTAATGAAGTCCATATTAAAACAAGAATTAAATAATTTAGTTTGGTAGGATATTAATTTGTACTCCGAATAACGATTTACCGATCATCCGAATAGACTTTCGGATATCGGAATAGAGTTTATTTTCGATTGACACGATGTTATCTCGAAAATTCTCTTATGTTTGACTGTCAAGCTTTTAAAAAAATCCCTACAGGGCCCTTACAAGTTGAGTATGTACTCAGCAATACCATGTGAGAAGCCGCCAAAACCCATAGACAAGAATCCTCCAATACTGTACGTCTGTGAGCTCTACGCCAATGGTCTAATGACGACTAACTTCACAGTCTTAAGAGAACACAAGAATTTGAAGGTATATTAATACGCGTATTAGTATTAGCACAAAATAAATAATAGTACTAACCAACAGAAGAGTCACTTCGCTAAGACAATTCAATTAAAAACGACTGTTGCCGCAATGCAATGAACTGCAAGTCAGCTCACACGACCTTGAATGCGTATCATTTTAATAGCCTAGAATGTCTCTCTTTCTAACGCGTAAGTCTTCTAATCTGACGCAAGGATCGCCAGTTTAGAGTCGGAAGAAACGCCGGCCGCCGACGAAAACTGTGGAGTGCCACCCCCTGGTATTAGTGTATATTATATTTGCCAGCAAAAGTTAGCTGATCTGGCAAGGAGTGGGCAAAACCAGTTTGAGTTGGTGAAGGAGAACATCTTGAGGAGACCATAGCACGGTGGTCGCCAAAAATCGCCAAGCATCTGTCAGCAGTTGCACGTAATAATCAGTCTTCTAGTGATTGTAAACGGTCTGCATTACATTGGCAATCCCCCTGGTATTCTTAATCAGGTGTCGGTAGGTATTTACTATCGAATTACCTACCAGCTTGCTTGTCAGAGATAAAAAAATACGAAGTGGAAGGTGCAGAGAAATAAGATTGTCACCACAGATTAAATAAAAAAGGTAGAAGGAGCGTACGTGAACAATAGTCTCCAATGGAGTGAAGCAACGAGCACGAAGTTGTGTGCGTGACCTGCACCTACGTTATCGCGCTGCATAAGAACACGATCGGCTTCCCTTTTCAAATTCGGCTTCACTTGTAAGTGCACGAGGCTCTGTCTACCTTTTTTATTTGGTATGAGATTGCCACACGACTGTATCATCTATAGGTATAATAATATGTGTTTCTTGTCTTCTGTTTAATGGAAATTTATATTGTCGGTTGAAACAAAATGGTGATATACTTTTTAACCCAGCTGTCATTTCTATATTGGCCACAGATTTTGAATACCTTTCGAAATTTGGAGTATTTCATTGGTATTTTTCTTCTTCGGTGGCATTTTTACTATAGAAACCCATATTTATCTTTCTGCCGACAAAAATAAAATGACATTTTTCAGATCAAAAACAAATGTTACATGTGGGAAAATGGGAAATGGAAAATCATATTTGTGATGAACGTTGGCTGCAATGGTATGTTCCTGCCGGTCATGTGCCAAGCGGTGGGAATCAAATATGATACAAATAAATGCTGTTTTCTACTGGTACACTCAAATTTCGTTCAGTTTATTGGCAAGAGCACGGTGGTAGTTTGTAGTTAACAAATGGCTTACCATTAAATTGAAAATCACTTGCACGTATATACTAAATTTCTAGAAGAAGTACACTTTCTAAAATATCTTTTCGCTATTTTTGCCATAATGTTTTCTATTCCGCTTTGTAGATTGCAGCACTCGTAATGGCTTCTTGTCTTCCAGTTGTCACCTCTCGATCGAGTCTCTTTTAATGTACCTAAAATATCACTGCCTTGTTATCCTTAGTGGATATAAGAATACCGTCAGTTTTCTATTGAGTAGGTATTGTTCTAAAGCATGAGAATCACTAAAGTTATTTCCTTGCTCTGTGTTTCAAACATGATTCATTTTTGTATAATATTATAAAGATTTGATTGTTTGTTTGCATTGAATAGGCTCTGAAACTACTGGACCGGTCTAAGTCTAATCGGTTATCTTTTGATAAGATCCCACGGGAACGCGGGTGAAACCGCGGGGGACAGCTATAACTTTATAAATATATTTTATTCCAGATTATTATCTACCCGTGTGCCACGTTTCATCAAAATCCGTTCAACGGTTTTTGCGTGATAGAGCAACAGACATCTTCACATCTTCATATCCAAACATACTTTCACATTTATAATATTACCAGTATACAAAATTTTTGCAAAAGGGTTAAAAGACTAGGCTAGTTCTTAAACTTATTACATAATTTGGTTGATTTCAGGGTGACTACTTCTACGATAATATAGACCCAAATCATGTCCAGCATCAATGGGCTAGTTCTCTGGAATATGGGAAAACAAAATGGAGAGTTGAGATATATTCTCAAGCGGGTAATGTCTTGTGCTGGGAATTTGTGGTTGTCATTGCGCCGGAGCCGAAATAAACAACAGCCTACGTCGTTAATAAATAATTCTTATTGCTTACATCATAGAGTTCATATTTAACCTAAGCGAACTGCACCAGTAGGTCTTTTCACCGAATTCATAATTGATGGGACTTGTAAAGACAAGTCATCTTGGACGAATCAAGTCATCAATGCTCTTTCTTTCGTTCACTACGCAATCACATGGAAAGTCAGCTGTCCCCAAGATCGTTGCACGAATTTGGTCAACTAGTTTCGTTTTAAAGATTGCAGGGGCTGCATTTGGATGACTGAAAGAAAGAGAAAGAAAGAAAGAAAAAAAATTTAACAAAGACAATTTTATTGACAAATTACACACGGATACAAAAAACAAAAACAATACAATGTAACTGTAGCTGTGTGAGGCCAAAAAGGCACCTATCTCAGCATTAAGCTGCGGCCGTATTCTGATAGGGCCACGGACAGTCACAGACTGTTCAGTTGAGAGTGCTTAGGGCACTCTCAATCGAATTAACCTTTTCAAACTAGACGACTGGCTTCTGAGGGCGTCCCAGGTGGCGCACGCACAAACCTCGTCTTTTGTTTTTGTAGCTAGTAGCTCTATTATCCAGATCGGGCCTACGCTACGTTAAACCTCAGCTGTGAAGGTAATTAAGTAGTTAGATTACTATTCTGTTGCATGCGCTAATTATGTTTTTGTACTAAACTCTTGGAAATCAAATACATTGATAGATTGAGCGTTACTAATACTGATATAATAACTTTGTGACCTTGCAATTAAAATAACATTTGGAAATTTATGGGCACTTGATTCATTATGATGATATAATCATCTATACTAATATTATAAAGAGGTAAAGTTTGTGAAGTTGTGGGTAATCTCTGGATCTACTGAACCGATTTTGAAAATTCTTTTACTAATAGAATGACACGTTATTTGTGAGTGTCATAGGCTACAATTTTATCCCGGGAAATGATTTATTTATTAAGTTTAGGAGGCATTTCAAAGTCACGATCGGTCTTAGAGGAAATCGGTCGCAAGACCTGTGGCGTAACAGGTAGTGTTCTTCCCAAGAACGCCAACGCCAACTTGCAATTTATTATTCTAATGTCAATTATATTCATCATCGTCATCATATTATTAATAAGTACGTGATGAAAAAACTTTGTACCCCTTTTTAGAAAATTATGCGGACGGAGGAGTATGAAATTTGGCACAGTTAAAGTTTAGACGGAGAAGGAGTGCAGAAAGCTAATATTTTTATAAAATATGCTTTAGAAATAATAGTACATTATGGTACTAGTGTGTAATCATCAATAAACACGAGTATCATACGACGTTTTTCAACACACTTGTGAATAAAATCATACTAAAAAATCATTTTATAAACTAGATAGTTTTCAGGTAGTAAACTTTCCATAACGTTAAGGGCTTCACATCTTATATCGGGTGGTGTAAACATAAATAATTTTCTTCATAACTAGTACTTGTAGACATTTTAATTAATAAATAACTATAATTTCAACAGTGAAAACGAGTTGTGGAAAATTTTTCGCAATGGCGGGAAAAATTAATCAGTTTTCCTCAAGAATTATATACCTACCTATACTACCTGGATAGGACGCTCTCCATACCTACTTGAAGCAAATACATATCAAGTGCGAAATAGAGAAAGATAACAACAATCTCTCTTTCTAACCCTACTTACCCTGGATGAAAGAAAGAGAAGTTGTCCCAATGTAGTTGTTATCTTCATCTAACAATGGCGATCGGCCATAGACTAAAAGAATGAGGTTTCTTTTCTTTTTCTTTTAGCCACGTACAAAATGATTTTATAATTCAAAGTTTACTTAATTAAAGAGAAAAAAAAAGTTACATTTGAGTGAAAGTTTTATTTATTAAAAACGTACAAGTTGAAACTTAAAATTATCTATTTTAAATACGAAATTGCATGAAATGGGCAAGCAATAGGTACATTAATTTATTTGTACTATTGAACACGATCTTTTTTTGTATCGAAACTTTTTTAAGAACAAAGCAACTCAACCAATAAAATAAAAATAAAAACCCTATAACTCACTTGTGAATAATAGCAATGAAAAAGTCAGAGTTTGATTATATGTGTCATTATGTGCCTAATTGCGGTGAAATTAAAGTCACTTTATGAGCAAGTGTGTTGAAAATTAAATTATTACCACTTCCATGCGTTTAACACAAACACACACATATCATTATCCTCATCTGTTTGTCAAGCGATTAACTTTTTTAAATATTATCAATGTCAGATTAAATCAAAATTATAATGTCATAAGTTCCTTATTGATTTAAAAAGTTACAACAAACTGATTTTGTTGACGATAAGAACACATTTAAATGAAATCGTCCACAAAGTATTTTAGTAAGAGACGATTAAAAGTATTTGTATTGAGTTAATTTAATTTACTTATAATTTTATATATTTTGAGTTTGAGTTCCAGAGTGCGGACTGCGGCTGCGGATACATCGTACGTGACACTTTGATAAGCTATGAAACGACGTGCGTAAATTCAATAACCTACCCTCGCTTACTCTGCAAATATTCCTTCAGGTTTTCGACCAGAGACAATAGTATATAATAGATAGGAGTATATGTAACCTTTTATTTGTAACAGCGGCTGGCTTAATACTCAAAGGTAACAGCCCTTTAGTATTCATATTAAGATGCCAAAACATAAATAAACAGTTTGACCGACCGGTATCGGCAGGGCAATTGTAAATTCTTATAGACATTGACGATTTAAATTTTTGAAGCTGAAGTAAATCTATACTTCTATATCTATATATATAGGTATATATAACGGAGAAGTCTATTTATAAAGAGGTAATGTTTGTGAGTTTGTGAGGTTGCAGGTAAGGAGTAATCTCAAGGATAAGGATCTACAGAAACAATTTTGAAAATTGTTTTATCAATAGATAGCCACGTTATTTGTGAGTGTCATAGGCTATATCTTTATCCCGGGAAAAGATAAGATCGCGCGGGTGAAACCGCGGGGGACAGCTAGTATTGCGCACGACCGAGTCTGAATTAGAAATAATCACAAAACCGTACCGAAACATAAGCAAATTAATGTTGGGATCTTTATTAGTTCTCAATAGGACCCAAATACTATTCAGAGCTCAGGAAGCAAAAGAAAATCCCGCAACTACCTACATCCTGAAATCCCGCTTTACTTTAGCAAGAAACATCTTCAATGGGCTAGGTAGAACATTTCTACGAGTTAACAAGCCTATGTATTTAAGTACTAGCGTATACAGCGTGTCAATTCTTGTTTTAATGACGGCATACAGAGGCCTACGTGTGTGAACCGCTTTTCAAACCACCCTCTATTCATTGAACTTACCTTTCAGAATGAGATTATTACTACATGTTACCTTTTCGATTGATAAACATTATCGAGTTGAATAACTGAAATTACGAAAGGCTAAAAAGAAAATTGTGTACACACGTAAGAAGTGAAACTTTTTTAATTATTTTTTTAGGTTATATTTTTTTGTTTACTAGATTAACAGTCGTCTATCGATTGAGCAACAAACATTGAAGTCAACAATTCCGGTTGGCTGAACATGTCTGTTTGTCCTGAGTCTGGGTGTAATTATCTATTTAAATATGTATTTACAAAAAAAAAGTAGTATATGTATTATATCAGTCATCTGGTTTCCATAGAGCTTGTAGCTCTGCTTAGTTTGGGATCTGATAGCCGTGTGTGAAAAATGTCCCATGATATTTATTTAAACATATAAACTTTCATATTTATTGGGATAAACGAGGTATTATTGCAAATACAATACATAGGTTCACTAAAATATTTTGTGTATCTTGGATACGGCTCTAACGATTTGGATCTTTTAAATTTATATAAGGTTTTCCTTTTTAATTTTATCTATACACGCGACTTTTCTTAAAAAGCGCTGTCGCCCAGTTCCTAGGATACAAAAAGATCATTTGTTAATTATTTTAATTCGTATCGGTTTTATTTTCGTAAATGAGAAATACATGGTAAGATCTCGAATAGTAGTTGTGCGAATTACTCCAATGTATTTACGTCGGCGCTCACCGCAGAAACAAGCCAGCCAAGACGTGTTATATACTTAGCTTGAGGTGCAAGTTAACGAGAAGCCTTCATACAAGCTTACAAATATAATAAAGTATCCTTTTTTACTTATCATTCAGCAATAGAGTCGCAGATCGCGCTACAAGACCGTTTCCATTTCTTTCGCGCGTCAGGAATAGCGAAAAACGTTGCAGTAGGTATTTAAATTGGAAAATGGCGACGTGGAAACTCGCGAATATTATATGAGTAAAGTCTAGACCCTGATTTTAAATCACAATAGATTTATTTTTGAAGAAGACTATTACAGTATTAATCCCACTAATATTATAAATGTGAATGTTTGACGGATGGATGGATGTTTGTTACTCTTTCACGCAAAAACGGCTTAACGGATTTTAATGAAACTTGGCACACAGGTAGATCATATCCTGGAATAATACATAGGATACTTTTTATCCCGGGAAAGGATAAGATCCCTCGGGAACCGTGAAACCGTGGGGGACAGCTAGTATATCATAAGAAAGTAATTCTAGTCATTAGAATTTATAAGCAGCAAAGGCACCAATTTTTACTTTGGATAAGCTTGTGTTTGACCACAATCTCACCATGGTAAGTGATGATGTGGCCCCAGATGGTAAGCACACAAAGCCTAGAAAGAAACTGGCTCTCAAGTGCAGCTGTCGGAACACATCGATATGGCAGCCAGTTGGGTAATACAAATGACCCTACCCACGATGTGTTCCTTCACTGAAAGTTTGTAGGATTCAAGCCTACCGCGGTATCATTTATAATATTAGCAGATAGTCAGGATTATATTTATTTCAAGTAATTAAAACATACATCTCCTTAATTTGTAGAACTGTAGCGGTGTGAATACAAATAGATAGGTAGGAGCGCCAGCAGTCTGCTATATAAACAGCTCGCAGTTACTCACAGTGTATGAAATACAATTTGATCTCAAGTACTATAGCTTGTAGGTACTTAATTGAGTGCTTAAATTAACTATCTGAATATTGTTTAGTTCGGAAACCGTTGGAATATAAAGGTGAACGCACACGATCCCTCGGGAACGCGGGAGAAACCGCGAGGTGGAAAGTTAGTATGAAATAAACACATTTATTGTGGACTATTCTTTAACTCTCACAAATAAGAACAAACGTAGACATCAGGGAATCCATAACAAATTTATAAAGAGTAACAGGTGTGATTTTGAAAATTGTTTCACTAATTATAGATATTATTAGTGCTAACTATAACAGTGAGACTAGATAAATAATTATTGAATGTAATAAGTGTAAGTTGTTTTTGAAAAGAGTAATTGCTGAGTTTATTGCCGGCTCTTCTCAGCAAAAGCAACCTTCCGAACCGAGCATTTAGAGTCAGACTATTCATAAGTGCCTGTGAAGGCCTATTTGTATGAATAAACAATTGCATTTCATTTCATTATACTACATACTATTCAACTCGAATACGCGGGGCGAGAGCGTGTTTTATATAAAAATCTGAATAATAAAATATTTGACTTTTCAGCAGACCTTTTCAGGCGTAATGTTGCACAGAGTTTTAGGAATGGCTAACAGCCGTTCCTGACTGTCCAGGCAACGATTGTCTGGCATTGGGCTGAATTCTCAAATTGCTAGAATTGTTACCAGTCTGGCTGTTACGTAGGGAACGCACGTGTAAAATGTTTATTGCACAACAGTCGATGCTTTAATAAGTTATTATGCATAAAGAATGCAGATAAGCTGAAATAGTAAAGTAGTGAAATAGCAAATTTTATGTAGAACACAAAAATACAATTAACTAGGTCCTATGTCAACCCAAAATATGACAATTCTATGGATTTTGACTTGACAAGGTTTTAGGAAATATAAATAATTTCATATCTATAGGTATTAATAAGTTTTATAAAGGTTATTTGTCATGTCAATAAATTAAACGTAGACTACGATACCGCGGAGAGAGTATGTAAGTATTACTACTTTTTAAATGCATCGTGAAATCAATAATTACATCCAGACTCACACACGAATGTATGTCCTGGGTGGGAATCGAATCCACGGTCTGTGGCATGATAGGTGTTCTTACAAACCCGTCAAATTAACATGAAACTTTTATAAGAATACTAGTGGACCCGGCAGACGTTGTCCTGCCCTGAAATTAAAACAAAACTTAGAACCCGATTCCAGCGCCATCTACCGGGTCCAATTTTGTTTTCAAATCATCGAGGAACCCATTGAAATACACACACAAAATTTCATCCAAATCGGTCCTGTTACCATACTCCTCCGAAACGGCTTGACCGATTACTCAAATTACTAAAATGGCTATTAAAAAATAAGGGTTGATCGTAGAAGGGTGAAAATTGGGGATTGTATGTATTTTTGTATGTTGTATCATAAAAAATAGAAATTAGAAATTTTGTCTCAAAAATAAAAAATAAAATTTAGGGGTGGACCACCCCTAACATTTAGGGGATGAAAAATAGATGTTGGCCGATTCTCATAGATACCGGATAAGCACAAAAAATTTCATCAAAATCGGTTAAGCCGTTTCGGAGGAGTATGGCAACTAAAACTGTGACACGAGAATTTTATATATTAGATACCAATTATTAAATTTCCAACTGAAATATTATTATTGTTTTTTTTGATTAATTTTCCGGTGCCAGAAGCCTAGCCGTGCGAAAATAAGGAAAATTGTGTTATTATAAAAAAATATAGCCACATTTTATATGAGAACCGGTGTTAATATAATTCCCAAAAGCTGTTATTATTGTGTTCATTAATTTCGAGGAAAAAAATAAATATCAAATACAATTTCTCATAAAAAAGAAACGAAATAAAATCAAGTTACATAGAAAGTGATAGGATTTCATTTAGATTTAAGTATAATATAATTGTCCATAATTATGACTGTATTATCATTGTGTATCGAAGTTTAGGTATATGTTTAACCCCGCGGTTTCACCCGCGTTCCCGTGGGATCTTATCTTTTCCCGGGATAATAGCTTATGACTGGCAATTAACGTGGCTTTCTATTGGTAAAAGAATTTCAAAATCGGTTCAGTAGATCTAGAGATTACCCCCTACACCCTCACAAACTTACAAACTTTAACCTCTTTATAATATTAGGTTAGACAAACAAACATAATAAAAATCCCCTATCGTCGCCTATAGATATTAGTTATCACTCATTCAATCAAAATTATTCGTGAATATAGCCACGCCATTAGCTACATCGCCCATTGAATCTATGGCAAAAAGTAACTTATTGTATGTTAAAATTATTATCACATCAAAAAAATTTATGTGAAATGAGAGCCAAGTTCAATATTATGAATATGCCTTGGTTTTTGATTTCGACGACAAAAGAAGTGGGATCTGAATGGGTGCCAAGTTCAATGGTCAGTCCTGAAATTTATTTATAACTACATAAAATATTTAATAACAACTTAAAATATAATTTCTTCTTATAACTTACGATAATACATTGAAGCCTAAGGTCTGACTTGGCTAGTTCTCATAATTAAATTCTATTTATTATTATTTAGCCACATTAACACGCCAATATTATCAGTGAGACTAGATAAATAATGATGTAATGTGTAAGTTGTTTTTGAAAAGAGTATAATTGCTGAGTCTGCCGGTTTTTCTTAGCAAAAGCAACCTTCCGAACCGAGCATTAGAGTCTAGATTATTCATAAGCGCTTGTAAAGGTCTATTTGAATAAAAAACATTTTCATTTTCAATTCACTAGAAATATTCGTGGCACTAAAATTGTACGGGCCCCGTTAGTTCCGTGCATGCATAATTAAAATGGAGGCCACAGTTATACGCGGAGTGTATAATTAGTTATTAAAAGTAGATGTACTGCTACGGTAGCCTTTGGCTTTCTCTACACATGTAAACACATTATTTAGTCATTACTGTTTGTTGCATATCAATTTGTAAGCCAATATAAACCTATTTGCTGATAGATACGATTGCTTTGCGTTTATCCACAAGTTATTTTTTAGGCTTTTTCAACTATCAGAAAGGACTTTTTGGCGGAAACTTATGAAGTGACGTTGCGTTTTTATTTTCATTCAAATCGTGTATTTTGAATTTTATTGAATACTATCGGTAGCGTTTTATCTTTATCCAATAATGTTCAATCTAAATGCACCAGTGAAGTGAAAT
The DNA here is from genome assembly GCA_951361185.1 of Ochropacha duplaris. Taxonomy (NCBI): domain Eukaryota; kingdom Metazoa; phylum Arthropoda; class Insecta; order Lepidoptera; family Drepanidae; genus Ochropacha; species Ochropacha duplaris. The sequence continues at coordinate 7,971,267 of OX592711.1, read as the reverse complement.
GAAATTAAAACGTTTATCGGGACTTTTTAGGTTGTCTCAAAAAGTCTGTGAAAAGTGGAATGGCGACCAATTCACTAAAACCTGACTTAATTTGACTGACGATGACCAACTTTACTATGTGAATATGATATTACGTGATAAATATACCTAACATAAAATAAGTGTTATAATAACTTGACATTGGCAGAAATGTCATAAAGGACGATTGTCATCAAAGAAAACAAAAAATCCTATCAGATTCAGCCAAAGTTTATGGTAAAAAGTTTTTTTTTCTAATGATGAATTAGGTGACTATCATTGGCTGTATCCCGCACCTTGAGGGTGCTACAAATCGGTTACTATAAAGTACCCTACCATCGTGCAATATTTTTTTTTAAAGTCGTCAATTAAAAGAATAAAGAAAACTTTTAAATAATAATTTTATTTATTATCATATAATAGGGATCTAAAATAATATAGTCATTAAGGCCCACAGTTGAGCATAATGGGGTGAACAAACCTCAAGTTATAATATGTTAACACCATGAGGTTGCCTATGAAGTGGATTACTGAAAAAATAAATTGTAGGATTATAATAATAGAATAATATACTAAAGAGAAATAATTCGTCGTTTGATTTAAGTAATTAAAACAAAAAAGATCTATCGTCCAACAGTTATTAAATCGATTAGATTATTGATAATCGATTGTGCAAAATAAATCATATAGACATTCTCGTGACAATGTCATAAATGACAACGAGGCAGGCGGGTCACCTGATGGTAAGTGACTACCGTCGCCTATAGACATTAGCAATACCAAGGGGAATGCCAATGTGTTGTACACCTTACTACAATGCCTTAAAGGCAAACTGGCTCTCGATTGCAATTGCCGGAACACACCAACAGTTGCTTTGGCGACAGATTTTCAACTTGAGCGTAGCAGCCAGCCAGTCGAATAGGTACCTACTACAAAGTACTACCACCGTGCTATGGTTTTCTCACGATATTTTCCTTCATCGAAAGCTCAAGCTCATTGTAGGATTCGAACCCACGACCTTCGCCGCGGTATCCGACGTCAATACCACTGCGCTATCATCGCCTTAAAATTTTAATAGGTACTTGATTTTTTTTCTATATATTCTATCGAATAATATCATCATCAGCCTGTGTTAGTCCACTGCTGGACATAGACATATTCTATCGAATAATATACGACCTTTCAAAACAGGAAACCTTACAAGCTAAGCAGAATTTGACAGCATCAAAAATTACTATCTCTATCATGCTCTTATAATCAAAGTCAAAGTCAAAACCATTTATTCAGTTTAGGCCCTAGAAGGGCACTTATGAAGGTCGAATTACAGAAGTTACCACCGGTTCGGAAGTCAGCCTATGTGAAAGTGACTACAGATTTAATACTAAAATAATATTTATCTGCTTAATTTCAAAATGTAACATGCTCACCTGATCCTAGCAAAGTTAATATGCCGACGATACACACTGTGCTCAACAAAAACTGATTATTCGCCGCAGGATGCTTGTAGGATTCTGTGAAACATTTACATAATTATAAGGGTTGTTACACACGGCGTGGATATAATGTATCGCCAATTACATATCCTGGGACATTTTTACACACGGCTCTATCCCAAACTAAGCAGAGCTTGTAATATGGAAACCAGATGACTGATTTAATACATACACTCTTTTTTTTGTAAATACATACTTAAATAAGCTCGCTAACAACCTTCGTTTTTTAATACTTTGAATGTTTTCTTTTCATTTTTATTTCTTTCTGAAAACTGTCTAAGTAATTTGTTTGGTTTTCAACTTATTTTTAAGATAGATTGTAAATTCTCATTAAGTGAACTCTGTTCTTTTGAGAAATAAAGCTTCTTTGAACCTAAATAGATAATTACACCCAGACTCAGGACAAACAGACATGTTCATGCACACAAATTTGTGTCCTGGATGGGAATCGAACCCACGACCTGCGACGTGATAAGTAGTATCTTAACCAACCACGCCAACAGGCCCGTCAAATATAATATATAGTGAAAGAGAAGGAAAATGATGGTATGGTATAGACAGCACACAACACTAAGGAAACTAAGGAAACGATGCACACTTGCACTGTAAGGGATTAGAAAAAAACGTGGGGCGCATCTGCGTGGATGGCACTATCTTTTTAGAGTCCCGTATCCAAAGGGTAAAAACGGGACCCTATTACTAAGACTTCGCTGTCTGTCTATCCGTTCGTCTGTTACCAGGCTGTATCTCAATAACGGCGATAGCTAGACAGTTGAAATTTTCACAAATTATGTATTTCTGTTGCCGCTATAACATCAAATACTAAAAATAAAATAAATATTTAAGGGGGGCTCCCATACAACAAACGCAATTTTTTTGCCCTTTTTTGCTCGATATTAATAATGGCAACAGGTAGGCACTTGAAATATTCACAAAATACTCAGTTGTATTCTTACTTTAATAATAAATAATAAAATTAAAATAAATATTTAAGGGGGGCTCCCATACAACAAACGTGATTATTTTGCCTTTTTTACGGAACACTTCGTGCGCGAGTCCGACTCGCACTTGGCCGTTTATTTTTATCTATAGTAGCTTTCTAGGCTGTGTAAAGATCGGCAACACATCAGCTATTGGTATTAGCAATGATACTTACAATCAGGTGGAATACTTATCAGCCTTTTGATATAAAAAAAACTTACCTTCTTGTACAATGAGCAGCGCAAAATGTATTTTCGTCAACGATAACATGAATACGTAAAAACATAGGGATGTCGATGACAGAATGTAAAACTGAAAAATATCAAATTATCTATAAAATTGGCATAGATTTGTGTTCTTTGACCGCCCATTTGTGCATAAATCACCGGTGCCTCCCGCTTAAACCACTGCAGAAATATGCAGCACATGCAAAACTGGGGATTTTGGATATAGCGTCTGAAGCGTATACTATCATCATCTCATCTCAACCGAAAGACGTCCACTGCTGAACATAGGCCTTTGCCAAAGTTTTTTTTTATTCTTGATAAGCTTGTGTTGGACTACAATCTCACCATGGTAAGTGATGATGTGGCCGAAGGTGGTAAGCACAAAAAGCCTAGATGGGAACTAGCTCTCAAGTGCAGCTGTCGGAACACACCGACCGATAGGTGCTTGGGGACAGATTTTGAACTTGAGGGTGGTAGCCAGCCGGTCGGGTAATACAAAGTACCCTACCACCGTGCTATGGTTTCCTCACGATGTTTTCCTTCACCGAAAGCTCAAGCTCATTGTAGGATTCGAACCCACGACCTTCGCCGTGGTATCCGACGTCACTTACCACTGAGCTATCATCGCCTTAAACCACATCGCCTTTTCCACATCGTATTGGGTGGGGCACATAGCCCGAAGAACCGATGGCTGATGGGGCGGAATAGTAAGGTTCTAGAGTGGCCACCACGCACTGGAAGACGCAGCGTGGGCCTTCTACAAGGTGGACCGACGACCTAGTGAGGGTCGTGGGAAACCGCTGGATGCGAGCGTATAGTATATTTTTTACTTTTTGGGTCATATAAAAGAACATTTCGATCCTTCGTCTTTGGTCAATTCATCTTCCATCAGCTTTCACCGTACCTCTTCAGTACGAGCCTCCACTGACAACAAGACTTGTCCAAAGTCAAAATCAAAGCAATTAATTCAGTGCCTGGTGACGCATTAGTAAGACCACAATCACTGATAGTACCGTGTTATCGGAAGTCAGCCTTCGACTGAGAAGAACCGGCAAGAATCTCAGCAAAGTTACCCCCTGACTTTATGTTTTGAGCTTCATAATCAGAAAATAAATGCGTTAAGTTTTCTTACCCACATAATTCGCTGGTTATCCAGAGCCAGTGACGTGAGTAACGCTACACCGCTGACTGCCAAAGCTCCTAGTCCACCAAAAGCCAATAAACTTATCACTGGAAAAGATGAGGTTACCTATATAGAAAACGTAGGCATCTTGAAAACCGTTGCTAAACATATCAATACCGATACGGTACCTACGTTAGGGGTATGGCAACCGTTTTCAGTTACGTTTTGCTATAGCGGACACATACGGTTGCCAGCCAGATGCTAAATATCATGATTTTCTGGTTCCTTTACAATATTTTTAAGCCCACGATAGCTCAGTGGTAGTGTCGTCGGATACCGCGGCGATGAAGGGAAACATCGTGAGGAGATCATAGCACGGTAGTAAGGTATGTGTAGTATTCGACTAGCTGGGTACCACCCTCAAGTTGAAAGTCTGTCGCCAAGCACTTATCGGTGTGTTCCGACAACTGCTCTTGAGAGCCAGTTTCTTTCTAGGCTTTGTATCCTTACCACCTTCGGCCACATCATCAGTTACCATGGTGAGATTGCAGTCAAACACAAGCTTATCCAAAATTAAAACGGCTGCTAGAACATATTCCCTTTTCAATGGAAGAATCTACCACCTCACTCCTCCAAAGATTCATGCAGGGTTAGCGTGTTACCCTTGAAGTTGCAGCGTCTATAACCGCTTATATTAGGCAAGCTTGTTTACTACCTTAGTTTTATAAAAATAGGTCCCTGGATTAATGGCAGCTTATCCGGAACAGATCCATAGGATCCTACATGGATAAAACGAATCTATTGGAACCTATTAATTTACCTTTAGAATCATACAATTTGGTATAGTGATTACTATAAATTGTGAGTACAGAAAGTAGTATAATTCCAAACACTACTTCAATGATCCCAATGCTGGCCACCATCGGCCACATTCTTGTCTCCAAGTCATGTTTTGGAACTCGTGATTCCATGTCAGTATTAAACGAACTTTTTGTTTTGGTTTCTTTATCTAACTGCATTCCCTCTTCAATTTTAGAATATGTGTTTGAATTTTGCATTTTACTTGTTCATAATTTTATTACTTATAATATTAACTAATTTAACGATGATTTTGTATTATTATCATTCCAGTGAGCAGTATTATTAATTCTTGGTTTTCATTCAAGCGCACTTAATTACGATTCGGTACCTTTTGAAGAAAAGCTTAAATGTCATCATGGTGTCATTTCTATATTACGTTTTCTATACTGTCTTGTAAGTGTCAGTTTAGATTGAAGGACTTTGAAGGAGTATGGTTTTTAAAAAAAATATTTAAGGTGAACCCACACTTATATTGTCTTCGGGGTACGGCCAATACTGTTCGATCTACAATGCTTCTCTTGCGGTACGATAAGTATGCGTGAACCTATATAACCTCGAAAAGCATTAGCTAGTTTTGGTAAACAAATTGAAAGCCTACTTAAATATTTTAAACTAGGTTTCCACCCCGCGGTTTCACGCGCGTTCTCGAGGAATCTCATATTTTCCCGGAATAATAAGTATCTCAAAGATCCTGACAAATTGTTTTAGTTCACGATTATTAACCCATATACAAAGACTAAAAGTCTTTTACTTGTAACTATCATTAAATGTCTTTGCCCATATATGACATTAGCATAGACTACAATAATTTGACAACTTTTATTTTCTATCCCTTTCCAATAACGTTTCTGAGAAACGATAGTGTTTTATCTTGGTTTTATATACGCATACATTGCCAAACCTTATGCAAAATATTCCCGAATATTTACCTGGAGATGAAAAGCCTAATTTCAGTTTCCAAACAACGATAAAGTCTATGTTAGTAAATAGCCAGAACGCCTGCTCATTACTTAGGTATTTGCAGGTACGATTCCGATTAAGTTTCCGCCGAGTTTCTCACTTCATAGTTAGTTTATCGACGCAAGTAGGGCGATCATCAGTTTTAGTTAGTTCTAAATACTATTAATAGTTAAGATTCAATATCTATTATACAGGTGTCCGGTAAGTTGCACGACAAACTTAATGGGGAGATCTTAAATATCAGAAATTCAAAAATCAATGTACAAAATCAGACTGGCGTGGTTGGTTAACACACTACCTATCACGCCGCAGGTCGTGGGTTCAATTCCCATCCAGGACATACATTTGTGTGCTTGTCTGTTTGTCCTGAGTCTGGGTGTAATTATTAATTAAATAATTAAGTACCTATGCATTTACAAAAAAGTTGTATAAAAATATGTACCTAGTAGATCAGTTATCTGGTTAATTAAAAAAAAACAGTTATCTGGTTTCCATATCTCTCTCTCTCTCTGCTTAGATTGGGATCAGATAGCCGTGTGTGAAAAAAAATGTCCCAGAACAATCGAAATATCTCGAAAACGGTGACATAGGATACTTTTTATTTTGGGAAAAGATAAGTTCCCCCGGGAATATGGGTGAAACTGCGGGGAAATTTAGTAGTAGATAAAGTTGATTGTAAGAAACCTGTTAGGTAATTGTATTGTAAGTAAACGTATAGTGTATTTTAGTTTATTGGAACGAAGTTCCTTATCGCGCGTTGTGAAAGGGGGCTAGACGGAAAAAATTCTTACGGAAAATTGTCACCGACACTTTTTTTGCTATGGTAAGCTATTGTAAGCTGTGCGGCGTGCGCATGTTTCTCTGACTGTCTCTCTCTCTCTCTCTCTTATAGAAAGCAAGCCAGATATTTTCATTTCTATTTATATATATATATATATATATATATATATGATTTTTGATGATGAATGATTTTTTTTATTTTTTTTTATTTATTTTTTATTTTATATATATATACTCTCTCGACTTATATAACTTCGTTCCATCCGGGTGTCCCTTGACACCTCTCAAGTTTTTTTTATACAAGAAATGGGAGTAATAACACTTTACTGAAAATTGCTGGCAAGTGGATACACTCAAAGGACCTGAACGAAACTAAATTAGTTCAATAAACAGCGAGCAGTCAATGGTTGCCAATATTTAACGTTACAGAAGTACGCAATTTTTTAGTAGAGTGAGCAAATATTATTTGTAACAATCTTTATTAGGATCTTTTCCTATTAAACCTCCTAATAGTTCTATAGTCCTAGTTTAAGATAAGCTTTAGTAAAATGTTTTGAATGTGAAGGTTTGTGTGTGTACTTTTAGCTCCGTAACAGCTAAACGAATATTCAAAAAATCAAGATACATAACCAAATTATAACCTGAATGATTCCAGATAATTTTTATTTCATCTGATTTTGCTCTAAAATTTGCTACATATAATGCTTCTGAGCAGTTTTATTGCTAGTTTTATACTTACTAACTGCTCGTGTCTCTGGTAAGGTTATAAAATTCATCTTTTCTTTTCGTACGGGCGGTTTCCGCGGGTAGTGTCCTGGGTCAATAAAAATGAATTCTAATTAGTCCGTCACGTATTTTTTGCTTTATCAAATCAATAAAAATATACAAAGTTTTAGCGCATCAAAGTATAGGAGTGGGGGCTTGTGACGTCACTTCGTGGTAAAATTTGTAACACGGTGTGACGTCACGCGAAATTTCAACGCACTGTATCCTCGTCATTTTTCGTTTACGGAACAAAATAAAAAATACGTGTCCAATATTTTTTGGTAATCTAACTGACGGACTAAATAGATTTTTTTAGGACACAACCCTATTGGGCGACGGAGTGCGCCCTTTTTGCGTCGGAGGGTGTTTGGCTGGGGTTACTCCAGCCATCCTATACCCTCAAGGAAGCCTGGCAGCGCCTTAACGTTGCCGACCGCCTCCCTGAGACTACCCGGGTTGCCCAGGTAGTTTGCCCGGCATTCGGCCACCCCACAGCATTCCAGCAAAATTCATCTTAATTGTACCAAAAACACAAATGGCGATGATAGCTCAGTGGACCTTCGCCGCGGTATCCGACGTCACGTCGGATACCGCGGCGAAGGTCGTGTGTTCGAATCCTACAATGAGCTTGAGCTTTCGGTTAAGGAAAACATCGTGAGGAAACCCTTGCATGATGGTACGGAACTTTGTAGTACCTGTACAGTAACTTTGTACCCGACTGGCTGGCTACCACCCTCAAGTTGAAAATCTGTCGCCAAGCACCTATCGGTGTGTTCCGACAGCTGCACTTGAGAGCCATTTCCCATCTAGGCTTTTTGTGCTTACCACTTTCGGCCACATCATCACTTACCATGTTGAGATTGTAGTAAAACACAAGCTTATCCAGATTAAAAAAAAATTGAATCACCATTACTGGAATCCTATTTTTTAGGTAATTCTGGGACGACCGTCCCACCCAAAAACTGGGTGGTTAAAGTAACAAACTAACCGACGAATTTCTGCATTATAATATCAATAGATTGAGAACTATTTCTAACTTATATAAAAACATTTGGTAGCTCCAACTTCGTCAGTGATTACCAGTTCAACGGCAGTTTTCTGTGCAATTTTGCTTCGCTCTCTTGTAGCCAGTATCGCTCCGCTACCTCCCCACCCGCTTCTGTAGCCTCTGCAGCTTCTGTAGCTCCAATCGCACACTCTGCTTTTCCCGATAATTCAATTCCACTATTGACAAGCTGTAAGGCGTGCTAATTAATCCTTGGAGTAAGGGTTTATATTTATTATCCAATATTGCTCAGGCTCCAGAGTATTTAGTTTTAGTAGAATTTATGTATTTAACATTCCATTTATAATGTTGGGGTCAAAACCATTTATTCTGTTTAGGCCCTAGAAGGAGCACTTATGGAGGTCGAATTACAGAAGTTTTGACTACTTCAATATTAATTTTGCACAATACTACATATCAAACCTTAACAACAGCGCCTCCTTGGAGAGGCCTTTGTCCAACAGTGGATGTCTTTCGACTGATATAATGATGGTGATGATGATGAAACCTTATTACACAATAAACAGCTTAGACCAATAATTATTCCAAAATAAACAGCCAATATTTTTCTTTTCACGGCCACTATATCAACACATTCAAGCACATAATGCATAATTATATGCACCAGCATAAGAATAAAAAAAATGATTCCCTATCAAATGTAAAAACGAATATAATTAAATATTTTTGCATTTGATAGGCTTGGTTAAAGTTGGTAAACTAAGTATAAAAAACCAAGCTGTCGGAACACAGGTAGCTTTAGCAAAATTTCATAAAAATTCAATAGGTTATACAGATATGTATTAGACTGCAAATTAAAGCTTTGTAGATGTTAATTAATATCGCTTATCATTCGAATTAAGACATACAAACCTCATATTAGTAAACCCACAAGCCCATTCCAGAGTGATTAAAAGTAGTTTTTGATGGAAAGATGACATCTAGGCATTCAACTGTATGCCTGCATTTAATTAACGGCCTAGACACCCAATCAACTGGCTAATTTAACGCGTCAGCTGCGACAGATACATAGCGTGAACAAGTACATACTAAAATTATCTCATCCTTTTGGTAGTGTTGTATAGCGACATATACATAATAGATATATCGATAACACTACAACACTAGCGAATGGATGCACACTTGAACTGTAAGGGATTAGGAAAAAGATTACAGAAGGGGTTTACCATAATTACGAATATTTAAATGACGACAATGCTTGAGTGAAGCGCTCGCTCTTACAGGACATAATCTAATCATATGTAATAATCTTATGTTTGTTTTGAAAAGAGTAATTGCTGAGTTTATTGCCGTCTCTTCTCAGCAAAAGCAACTATACGAACTGTGCATTAGAGTCTGACAATTCATAAGTGCCTGTGAAGGAAGGCCTATTTGGATGAATAAACATTTCATATAAATAGGCCGTAATAGGTAATGAGCCTATCTCATGTACTGTTAAGTGAGTCACCTCATTATTGTAGTATAAAATACCTAAACAAACATTCAAGGCAATATCGTAATGACATTATTATGTAATACATACAAAATGAGGGTGAAAATGTTGCCATTCAAGTTTTATGAGAAATCGTAAATTGATATTAACGGGATGAAATGAGCGTCATGACGCGACGTTGAGATGTTTCAAGCGAAAATACGTAGCACTAATACTTACGCACTATGTTGAATAAACGCTGTTAATTGTATCGCGATTCTTAATCTATACTAATACTAATTGTCCCCCGTGGTATGACCCGCGTGGGATATAATTTTTTCCCGGGATAAAAAAAGTATCCTATCTATAAGAAAGAGTATAATCTATTTGTGTAATAAGTTTCATTAAGATCGGTTGAGTAGTTTTGGAGTTCATCTCAGACCAACATTGTGACACGGGAATTTTATTTATTAAGATTATAAAGAGGTGTTTGTATGTAAGAGATAATCTCCAAAACTACTGATTCAACTTTTCATGTCGTAAATGTGGACGAAGCCGCGGAGTAGAGGCTAGTCTAATATAGTCATATGTTTAGTTTTATTCTAGATAATCGCAATCTAATTCTTTAATGATGATTAACTTTATTTTGCGACGCGAAAAAAAGTTTTTATCACTTTTTAGGGTTCCGTTATATTTTGCAATTATTTCCGAAAAAAACAACGTAATAAAAAAATTATAGAAAAAATCCTCGAGACTCCATTACCGTGATGGTCGAACGATTTACATACCTACAAGTTTGTACGGAACCCTCGGTGCGTGAGTCCGACTGGCACTTGACTGGTTTTTTTTAACGGGTTGAATTGTGTAGTAAAGTAGGTTTAACATGACATTATCACGGAACACAGAACGTTTTAATTATTTATGCCCTTTTTGTTAATGTAGGTAAAGCTCCACTACCAGTTGAGTGCGTTTTGTGTGAATTAATGTTCGCGCAAGGGTATAATGGCATTAACACCCACTGTCCATTAGAAATAGTTAACTAAATAAAAAGTATTTTTATTTTATTTCTCATCATGCGCTCCCGCTTCGTATTTTTAAAATATCGATACTCATTTATTTTCATGAAACACTGATTAAACCAAAGCGTTTAATTAAACGCAACGTTTCCCGCCCACTGTGCGAAAACAAGGCTCTACGCACCAATTTTCTTTCATTAAGCATTTTAATTAAAGTCGGTTAAGAGGTACTGTCAAACATATTCGACAAAGACTCGGATATTGTCAAAGTTAAATTCTTCGCGAACCATATTGAGGGGAGGCTAAATTCCTTACAAAATTCCTGGCTTGCAATTTTTCGTCTGTTATTAAAAGTATTTTTGACAAAAATGTTCATTCCTTATAACAAATCTGCAGCTCTATTGTTATCTATAAAAGCGAAATACCTATCAGTGATTAATCACGATATCTCAACAAGTATAGGTACTTTGTCGGGTAGATTCCCAATAAGTAGGGGTGCGCTTTAAGGATTTTTGAATATTCAACCCCTCAACGGTTTCCATGGAAACGCGGGCGAATCCGCGGGGGACACCTATTCTTTATATATATAAAATACCTGCGTCGTTTTTTATTTTATTTAATATTCATCAAAACTTATCTGGGAACATAAATATGAAATTATAAATCATGATCTTTTTAAATAGTGTATACTTTTATGTACTATCAAAAAGGGTCAAATTTAAATTTAAATCTTTATCTTTAAATTATTGGCAATCGAACTAAAAATTAAAATCGACATTTATTTAAAAATAAAAGCTTCATTCCAAACCGAGTAATTAATTTCAACTGCAAATGATTCGAATTGATATAATGAATCGATTACAATGACGATGACTATCACAAACACTGCGTATTTAAAAAAAACTATCACCGCTTATACTACGACATCAGCTACGATATTATGTGCTACGACGTAGCACATCTACAAAGGCGCTACAATATCTAAATATTCATCTTCGACATCCGTAGCAAGCTGCGATAACTTTTTTGGCACGAAATGCGTGATATCATTTTATGTGTAGCTAAGATCAAATACGCAAGGTTTTAATAAAATTGTATTGGAAAAATGAAAAGAATAGTAAGTGTTTAAAATTTCTGCAGAAAAATATACATAATGAATGGTACAACTATAATATATAAAAAACTTCTTCGAGGCTGCCGCTGCTGCCGATCAGCAAGGTTCCTAGCAGGCTGGCAGCGTTTCCTCTTTGGATGGCCAAGCTGATGTATTTATGTATTTTTGTATTACTTTAAGAATAAAATTGTTAAACATTTGAAAAAAAAAAATACAGTCAGATGGTCCAAAAATATTTAGAAAATGTAACCTTGATGAGTTTCTTGCCGGTTCTTCTCAGTTGAAGGCTGACTTCCGAACCGGTGGTAACTTCTGTGATTCGACCTTCATAAGTGCCCTTCTAGGGCCTAAACTGAATAAATGGTTTTGACTTTGACTTTGATGCATTGGCGGAAAAAGGTCCCCACCCGCCGGTCACCCGAGGCCGCGATTAATTTTTTACATAAAATACTTAAAACTACTTTCTATATTTGTAAGTTTGTAATGTTTGGATGTTTGTTGCTCAACCACGCAAAAACACAGGAAGAACTTATCCTGGAATAAAACATAGGATATTTTTACAATTTATGTGTTCTTATATTTTTAAACAACTATACTACAGATAATCTAATTAAGTACACAGTACACAAATAAAAAAAAATACAAAATAAAAACTTGACCACACTAAATAGGCCAACAGGTCCTGATCGCTGTCAGGTGGTAGCGTGCCCAGAATACTGGCAATACTTTTATCTAGGGGGAAAAAAATATGCATTAGGTACGCGGGTGAAATCGTGGGGCGGAAATCTAGTATATTCAGAAATGTATCAATAATATAATTAAATATAGTGTTTGGTTACGTTAATAATGAATTAAGTCAATATAATCATGTCGTTGATACAAAATTAGACTACCAAATTTTTATTGAATACATTTTGTCGAATAAATTATTACGTGGGTACTTTTGGTTACGTAGGTTTGTTTTTTGTTATAGCTTCATCAGGTGGCAAAAATGCTTACGGCCCACCTGATGGTAAGCGGTTACCGTATCCTATCGACGCTTGCAACACCAGAGACGTCACGGGCGCGTTGCCGACCTTGCAAAAACCTTCTTACTCCTCTTTTGAAGAATCTCATGCTGTAGTCTCTAGGAAAAACCTCTACAGAGAGCTTATTCCACAACCATGCATCAGCCTTCTAAGCTTTGCTTATTGATTACCGTCTCTTGATCATTTATCGCGTTGAATATGAAATTGATAGTATAAGAATGTTATAAGAAGGCGTACTACCATATTAACGAATATTTAAATGACGACATTGCTTGGGTGTATCGCTCGCTCTTGCAGGACATACATATATGTAATAATTCTAAGATTGTTTTGAAAAGAGTAATTGCTGAGTTTATTGCCGGCTATTCTCAGCAAAAGCAACCTTCCGAACCGTGCACTAGAGTCATTAGAGTCATTAGAATCTGACAATTCATAAGCGCCTGTGAAGGCCTATTTGGATGAATAAACATTTCATTTCATTTCATTATGGAGGACTAGATTTCCGCTCCGCAGTTTCACCTGCGTTCCCGAGGGACCTTATCTTTTTCCGGGACTACCTGTGTGCCATGTTTCATCAGAATCCGTTCAGCCGAAGGCGATGATAGCTCAGTGGTAAGTGACGTCGGATACCGCGGCGAAGGTCGTGGGTTCGAATCCTACAATGAGCTTGAGCTTTCGGTGAAGGAAAACATCGTGAGGAAACCACAGCAGGGTGGTAGGGTACTATGTGGTACTCGACTGTAGAACGACAAACTTAAGGGGGAGATAGGTGGGCGGGTCACCGCCTAAAATCAGTAATTCAAAAATCAATATATAAAAATCCGAAATATCTCGAATATGGTGACACTTTTACTGAGCTCAATTTTATATTTGACGCTTTCCGCCCCGCGGTTTCATCCGCATATCCCTTTTTTACCCATTTAGAGATTGAATTTCGAAAAATCCTATCTCATTCTTCGTCTACTAAACAAAAACAATACCTGTGAAAAAAAACAGCTTTCTAGGTCCAAGGTTGTAGACTGTAGACTGGGCGTTCCATACAAACTTTCAACCCCCGTTTCACCCTCTCAGGGGTGGAATTTAAAAAAAAACCTACAATGAGCTTGAGCTTTCGGTGAAGGAAAACATCGTGAGGAAACCATAGCACGGTGGTAGGGTACTTTGTAGTACCCGGCTGGCTGGCTACCACCCTCAAGTTGAAAATCTGTCGCCAAGCACCTATCGGTGTGTTCCGATAAATGCACTTGAGAGCTAGTTCTCATCTAGGCTTTGTGTGCTTACACCTCCGGCCACTTCATCACTTACCATGGTGAGATTGTGGTCAAACACAAGCTTATCCAGAATAATAAAAAAAAACGCTAAAACACGTGTTTCTTTATTTCTAATTATCAGCTTAAAAACACAGCTTCAAAAATGGCGGACTTCCATACAAACTTTCAACCCCCGTTCCACCCCCTCAGGGGTAGAATTTAAAAAAATCCGTTCTTATTCCTCGGTCAGGTTTTAAAAACAACACACGTGAAAAATAACAGCTTTCTAGGTCTAAGGGTTTAGACTGGGCGTTGATGAGTCAGTCAGGACTTCTCCTTTTATATATATATATATATATATATATATATATATAGATAGGGGACAAGCTCACCTATCTCCCCCTTAAATTGGTCGTACTACGTACCGGACACTCTATATAAATAAAACATCCGCTATGAAAGGGTTTTTAGAGGTGAAATAGGGGATTGCGGGTGATAATGCGAGGTGAAAAGCTACATAGTTTATCGTTATATTATTTAAACATAGACATTTTCGGTAATAGAAATGTCTTATTTCCGGAACCCGTTAAGATATTCCGGTTATCCGGTACGACTGAATGTCGGAAGCTTTCGACTGAGATCCGGAATTACAAATTACGGATCCGGATTATGTTGAAACAACTTGTGAATAAACCAGTGTCAAAGTCAAATACACTTTCTTCTTTTGTAAAAGTTATTTTGAGTCTTCGTACGGTAAGTCGAGTTTTGAATGATGAGTAATTATTATGGCCAGTTGGCTAGTTGGTGCTCCTAATAGGGTAGTATCCTAAAAAAATATTTAGTCTGTCAGTTAGATTACCAAAAAATATTGGACACGTATTTTTTATTTTGGACCGTAAACGAAAAATGACGAGGTTACAGTGCGTTGAAATTTTACATGACGTCACGCAGTGATACAAATTTTACCACGAAGTGACGTCACAAGCCCCACTCCTATATTTTGATGCACTATAACTTACGTACGTAACATATTTGCGGTTGTAACATACTGGTAAAACCTTGTGAAGAAACCGCGGTCGGGAAAACAGAATGCTTCTTCTTCTTCTCTTCGTACCGGTTTTCGCAATTAGGCGTCCAAGTGCGCCCTTTTTGCGTCGGAGGGTGATTGACCAGCCATCCTATCTCTTCAAGGAAGCCTGCCAGCGCCTTGACGTTGCTGACCGCCTCCCTGAGACTACCCGGGTTGCCCAGGTAGTTTGCCCGGCATGCGGCCACCCCGCCGCATTCCAGCAGAACGTGGGCGGCTGTTTACAGCTAATGCTTTCCACATTTAACAAAATGCTAACAAGAAAATCAAATGGCCTGTAAATTAACAAAACTATGTTAAACATTAAACCATAAATCAATCAATCTGTCAGTTAATTGTCAAATAACTGGAAGGCAATAAATCAATTGAGGCAATTTACCTGAAAATTGGTGGAAATTCAAAAAGTTACAAGGTTCAAGTTCGCTGGAACTTTATAAACAAGCGTTTATCTTTAATTAAATATATTCTTTTACTATAAATTGTGCGAGTGGAGTTTGTTTTACTGCTCTTAATTGATGACTCGATTGGGCAAATTCAATTGTAATAAAAAATTAAATTAAAAATTTAAAAAACCCCCGACGCAAAAAAGAAAAGCAGACATTTAAAAAGTCAAAAATAATACCTATTGTTGAGCCATCAAATTCGATTGAGTAATACCTATACATATTTTAATTATAGAAGTTGATGGATGTCACGATAAGGTTTGCTCATTGAAATGGCGCTATAATGTCACGGCGGGGTACCGCATTTATAGATAGTCAATCAAGTGAAGGGTCTGACTTACTTACGTGCGGTACCCCGCCGTGACATTATAGCGCCATTTCAATGAGCAAACCTTATCGTGACATCCATCAACTTCTATAATTAAAATATGTATAGGTATTACTCAATCGAATTTGAGTTTTTAGGTATTATTTTTGACTTTTTAAATGTCTGCTTTTCTTTTTTGCGTCGGGGGTTTTTTAAATTTTTAATTTAATTTTTATTTCAAAATTTTTAAACTTATTTTGAAGAGTGTAGGTACTAGTTTGCTGGATGGAAAAATACGCACAGCTTCCCCATCAGCAAAATCACCAATCAAAGGCAATACTGATAAAAACAAGTGAATCCAAACACTACATAAGATCTGAAATTTTTGTTTCAAGAGTGTATAGTTTGCTGAATATCTTGGCTGCAGGATCAGCTCATCGCGTTGTCACCATTGCATTGTATGTAGAATCAAATACTGATCAAAACGAATCCAAACACGACATATCTGCTATTATTTTTTCAAGAGTGTTCTATTGTTCTGGATATCCTGGCTGCAGCATCAGCTCATCGTCTTGCCACCGTTGCATTGTATGTAGAATCAAATACTGATCAAAACGAATCCAAACACGACATACCTGCTATTATTTTTTCAAGAGTGTACTAGTGTGCTGGATTTCCTGGCTGCAGCATCAGACCAAAAATTCCATAATCTTGCATAGTTATATAGCATACATGGATGTTTCAAATTTTAGGTCACATCTAGGTTTGAAAGTAAAGTAAATACCCATTACGCGTCTAAGATCCCTACCACAGTTAACAAAAGAGCGGATAACTTTGAAACGGCTGAACCGATTTTGATAAAACATATCTAAGAACCATTGCTGGAAAACCTGCTTTTAAATAAAAAAAACCGCATCCAAATCGGTTCGCCCGTTTAAGAGCTACGGTGCCACAGACAGACACACAGACACACACACACACACACACATAGCGGTCAAACTTATAACACCCCTCTTTTTGCGTCGGGGGTTAAAAAAAATCATTTAAATTAGTACCACTGAGCTACCATTGCCGTATTTTTTTTTTCATTACAGATCCCTATGAAATTTACAATAATGTAACCCAAGGTATCAAAAATTTGCCTTTAAAAGTATTTGTTATTGTTAGAAAATTGTGGTTACTATGGAGATCCCTTTGACACTTATCATTTAACTAAATAATGTCGCGGACAAAAGCTAGTTAATAAACTAATAAAAAATTAAAACCTCGAAAAAAATATTAATTAACCAAAAAGTTAATTTAAAGGTGACCTCCATTCGGAACCGAACGACGCCGAATATACACCGATACAATTTTCAAGTTTAATTGTTCATTCAGTAAGGTCAGTGACGTCAACAAAATGACGTCTTAATTACCTATGGTTCGTTAGAGAGCAGTTTCGTAACTTGATCCTACTATCTTTCCTACTAATATTATAAATGTGAAAGTTTGTATGTTTGAATGTTTGTTGCTCCATCACGCAATAGGCTCAACGGATTTTGATGAAACTTGGCACACTGGTAGATCATATCCTGGACTAAAACATAGGATAATTTTTATCCCGGGAAAATATAAGATCCCTCGGGAAAACGGGTGAATCCACAGGGGACAACTTATAACATTAAAAAATGCAAAAAAAATAATAATTAAAAGTAATTTACAATTTACATGACTTTGTGAGAGGTGAATTATATTTGAGTGAATTAAAAAACGATACATTCATTACAATATTAACAACAAAATTATACCTACTACAATATTAAGTACTAGCTGTCCCCCGCGGTTTCACCCGCGTTTCCGTGGGATCTTATCCTTTCCCGGGATAAAACGTATCTCATGTGTAATTCCAGGATATGATCTACCTGTGTGCCAAGTTTCATTAAAATCCGTTCAGCCGTTTTTACGTGAAAGAGTAACAAACATCGATCAATCCATCCAAACTTTCTCATTTATAATTTTAGTGGGATGGAATACAATGTTAAATACTTTAATACCTATTAAAATATCAATGAATAACCTCGAAAGTTTAGATCAAGATAGAAAAATGTTTTCATAGACAATATCTATGAGATTTTTTTAAGTTTTACTGGCCGCTTACACCGCTCTCAACCGGAGAATACTCTTCGTAGATGTAGGATACCTTGCTGAGTGTAAAATAATTGAAGATTTATATACACAGTAGCTTGACGACAGAAAAAAGTATCAACCGATAGAGGGCGCTAGTTACAATAATTGAAGTAACACCCACGGGTCAGAGGATCCTATCAACTCCAGCATACTGAAAACACCTCATTTACAAACAATGTCTTGATGTGCTGTAATTGTTGTAGACGTTGTTATTATATAGGTTTTATTGATACTATCTATTTATTTTGTAAATGTGAATGTTTGTATGTTTGTTGCTCAATCGCGCAAAAACGGCTGAACGGATTTTAATGAAACTTGGCACACAGGTAAATCATATCCTAGAATAAAACATAGAGTAGTTTTTATCCCGGGAAAAGACAGGGTTCCTCGAGAACGCGGGTGAAACCGCAGGTCGAAAAACAAGTACATATATTTTCACCTCTTACCCGTAACAATACGATAAGCAGTGCTTTGATTTGCCCGCAGATTCACCCGAGTTCCCGGGGTAATTAAAATAAAATAAAGACTAAATGCTAGACAGTAATAGATAATGTAGCATTGATGAAAGATGTTTAGGTTCAGTAATTCCAAAGCTTACAATCTACCATCAAACAAAAACAAACCCTACCTCTTTATAATATTAATCTTTGTAACATTAGAGTCATTTATTTAAAAAAAATAGTGCGTTATAGAATAAAGGTTTATAGAATAAACACCGAGCTCCTATCTGAAAAGTATTCTATCTCATATTTCAGGACATAATCTAATTGTATGCCAAGTTTCATCAAAATCGCTTTAGTTTCGGAGTTCATCGCGGAGCAACATTGATATCATCTGATTTTCATTTATACCCAGACACCTTCCAAAATGTCTGTTTATAGGTACAACGGTAACATACAGAATGGTAACATTTCGAAATATAGGATGTTCTTTTTTAATTAGAACAAAAATGTTTTATCATAAAAAAACAAGAGCCATACGTATAGTATAGTAGCAGTAGCAGGAATTCTAATGTGTACAAGAAGGTATTTATCATTAATGTTTTTAATAACAAATAACCAACAGTTGGAAAAAAATCATTATCTCAGCCGAAGGACGTCTACTGCTGGACATAGGCTTCCCTCAAAGTTTTCCACATCGACCGATCCTGAGCTACTCGCATCTAGCGGTTTCCCGCGACCCTCACGAGGTCTTCGGTCCACCTTGTGGGGGGCCTGCCCACGCTGCGTGAACCTTTCCGCCCCGTCGGCCATCGATTCTTCGGGCTATGTGCCCCGTCCACTGCAGCTTCAGTCTACTAATCTGTAGGGCTATATCTGTGACTTTTGTTCGTCTACGGATCTCTCCATTTCATATTCGATCTCATAGCTAAACTCCAAGCATAGCCCTCTCCATATCTTTCTGAGTGACTTTTAGCCTTCTTATGAGGCCCATAGTTAGCGACCACGTTTCAGTGTCATCACTGTTTTTTTTTACTTTAGGATAAGCTTGTGTTTGACCGTAATCTCATCATGGTAAGTGATGATATTGCCGAAGGTCGTAAGTACACAAAGCCTAGATAGGAACTGGCTCTCAAGTGCAGCTGTCGGAACACACCGATATATGCTTGGTGACAGAGCCAGTCGGGTACTACAAAGACTCTACCACCGTGCTGTGGTTTCCTCACGATGTTTTCCTTCACCGAAAGCTCAAACTCATTGAAGGATTCGAACCCACGACCTCGACGCGTTATTCGACCTCACTACCACTGAGCTAGATCATCGCTTTCAACTGGTAAGACACATTGGTTGAAGACTTTCATCTTTAAGCACTAAGGTTATTCGGACGAAACAAAATGCTTCAGTATTATTGCGTATTTTCAAGTTACGTCCTTTCAGAGAATATAATTTAAGCTGGGTATAAGGTTATTTTACGATAATCTGTTTATATTAAGATCCTGAACGTGACTGTTGCATCATTGATGGGCTTAACGAACTTTTGTAATCTCAATTTTAATATACCTTGTATTAGAGTTTGATATTCTACTCTGCACTACGTACCTGAAGGATCATAATTGAATAAATATTACCTAATCATCGAAATAAACTAGATTTTAGGTATTTTATAGACAGTAGGGGACGTGCCGCCTATGGACATTTGAAACACCAGGGATCGTCAATATAATATTAATAATTACCAAGAAGTTTGCGTTATATTAAGTTTTATTAGATTTATATCCCACTAATTATAAATGTGAAAGTTTGGATGGATGGTAGTTTGTTACTCTTTCACGCAAAAACGGCTGAACGGATTTTGATGAAACTTGGCACACAGGTAGATCATATCCTGGAATAACACATAGGATACTTTTTATCCCGGAAAAGGATAAGATACCTCGGGAACGCAACGCGGGTGAAACCGCGGGGCGGAATGCTAGTGTGTGAATATACTACGTATATTGATGTTTCTGTAAGGTAAAGAATATTTAATATCTCGAATCGCGTTTTTTATTTTTTTCTAGGTGCAATCTAGTATAATATAGTACCTACATACCTTCAATGATATAAAAAAACGTTGTTTTTGTAGATATGCCATCTCAAAATATTTTATGATGAAATATTAATCCACAATCAAAAACCAACTGGAAAACATTTAATTGTTTTGTAAAAGAGGAACACTCTGTATATAAAACATTTTTAAATTATACGTTTTATAAACACGGTATGTACGGTCAAATAGTCCAGACGAGTAGTGGTTGCCCGCCGGTGTCCACGTCCCAGATTCGATTCCCGACTCAACAATTTGCATATAACATTGATTGTCTTCTTGGGAATATATTAAACCATTGAAAGGTAAGTGGTAAATATAATAGCTTAGTTTATGTTTAAATATGTTTTTAATTTCTCTCCATTGTGCTTTTATACGCGTGAAAATTTTGAGCAAAATTATTGTGACAAATTGTGCTATCCTATTTTTTACCCGTCTATATATATTTTTTTGAACAAATCTCTTTTTTGAATCGAATTGCATCCTTCAATCCTCCACAACGTGTACTTTGGTAAAGGATTTATAGGAACCTACCTACCTTATTACGCTGTGTGGCTTATCAGATCTCTTTGAGATTTTTCAAAGTTACTTTAAATAATTATGTCTTATTCAATCTTAAATTATATTGACCAAAAAAAAAGTTACCTAAGACCTCAGACCAAACAAAAAAGGTAGACAGAGCCCCGCGCTCTTAAAGAGAAGCACAGAAATGGAAGCCGAATTTGAAAAAGGACGCCGATCGCGTTCCTTTGCGTCGCGGGATAATGTACGTGCAGGTCACGCACACAACTTCGTGCACGTTGCTTCACTTCATTGGACACTATTGTTTACGTACGCTCCTTCTACCTTTTTATTTGTTCTGTGCCTAAGACGTGAAAAAATTAAATCATAGCCGCAAGAAAGATTAGGGCGACATGTTACGTGTCGGGACTCAATAAGGTACCTACCCTTGATATGTGTCAACTCCACTTGTGTACTAGTATAGTCAGCATAAAAAGTAGATGATAAGTTTCATAGCAATTTTATGACATTATTTTGAGAGTTTAAATAATTTGTGAATGTGATATGGCAGGTACTATCTATTTTTGACGCTGACTGTACATTAACGCGTCGAAATGGCGACATAGGCCGGATGCAATTGGTGGGTGATCACGCGTGTCACTTTAATCCTGGACCTAGCTTTTGCGTGGTCAAAAACCCCGGTGCTTTTTAGCATGCAATAGGCGGGTGACGACGCGGGTCACAATCTCTGGACTCTTCTAGACCTAGCTTTTGCGAGGTCAAAAACCCCGGTGCTTATTTAGCATGCAATTGGCGGTTGACAACGCGCGCGGTCTGGACTCTTCTAGACCTAGCTTGTGGATTGACAATTGACATTGGAAAGGGAAGATCACTAGTTTAGGTTATATCTAATTGTAAATGTTGGAAACTTGTATCACATTATGGAGATCGCTTGGAGAACTTTGACAACGCGATGCAGATTTCTATGAAATTCTGTATCTTATAATTGTCGTTCAATGCAGCGCCATCTATCCAATAGTAGTAGATGTCGCTACAATGCTAATAGCTGTGATAGTAATATTAGCAAATGCACAGCGAATCACGCTTATAATTGAAAGAGAAGCACTCATCGTTGTCCTTGGTGGGCTATACACGAACAGCGGACGGCTGCTGATAGACGTAAGGGGGTAATTAAATCTGGGATGACGGGACTATGAATTAACCAACATACTCTTGGTTAATTCATAATCCCGAAAACTATTTCGACCTGTATTTGGTCTCCATTCTTCCCCTTTTTTGCTTTCATAGCATCTTTACATAGTATAAAAT
Organism: Ochropacha duplaris; assembly: GCA_951361185.1. Classification (NCBI taxonomy): domain Eukaryota; kingdom Metazoa; phylum Arthropoda; class Insecta; order Lepidoptera; family Drepanidae; genus Ochropacha; species Ochropacha duplaris. Next base: position 7,948,815 of record OX592711.1, on the reverse strand, counting down.
GAAGTCGCTTCCGCTGTCTGTTCGCTTAGATCTTTTAAACTACTCAACGGATTTTGATGCAATTTTCAGCAATCGATAGAGCGATTCAAGAGGAAGGTTTATATGTATAATACATATATATTATAGTACAGAAAAGCCGAGAAATTCAATGATTGTAATGTGATGTCGTTCAGCGAAGCTCGCGGGGGACGGCTAGTAGGTACGTCATAAACTTGGCATGTTAAATGATATTAGCTCAATGGTAGTGACGTCAGATACCGTGACGAAAGAAGAGGTCGAATCATGAATAGCTGTGTTAGAGTACCTTGTTGAAACCGCATGTCTAGTTACCACACTCAAGTTGAAAATCAGTCGCCAGCACCTATCAGATAACCGCACGTGGTACCGTTGCCTTCAAAGCATTGTAAAGTCGGTAACACATTGGCAATCCTCCTGCTATTGCTCATGCTAACGGTACGACGGTAGTAACTTTTTAGGGTTACGTACCCGAAGGGTTAAAACGGAAACCTATTACTAAGACTCTACTGTCCGACTGTCTGTCTGTCACCAGGCTGTATCTCATGAACCGTGCCTGAACCAAGCGACCTGTTGTTTGCCGAATTTCTGACATTATAATTTTTTATATTTTAATTTTTGTTTTAACTACGTATTTTGTATCCAAAAACCAAATGGTAATACTTGTTGAACTCTGTGGTCAACGGACCTCAGAGGTCACTGGTCATTTGCATTAACTTTAAATGACAATGAAATAACAATCCCGAAATTTTGTATTCAATTAAATTCAGGTATTGAAAAACAATTTGTGGTAGGTACTTTAATTCTGATGGAGGATAAAAGCATAGTCAATATTACAAACGTACGAACCGTATGTTTGTCCTTCCTATTACGGATCAGCAGATCGACGTAAATTTCTTTCAATCGCGTACCGACCTATACCAAAAATTAAACTCCAGGAATCGCGACTCAAGGTATAGAAGAGAGTAGACTTAGGCAACTTTTTATCCCAGGAACGCGGTTGGACGTAACATAGTCATTCAAAACCATGGTTCATACTAATATTATAAACTAGTGAGTCGCCCCAGTTTCGCACGGGTAGCAGAGCATATACGTCTACTTTTTTCTGTCGTAGTGTCGTATTAGGATATACAGGATGTCTGGTAGGTAGTACGACAAACTTAAGAGAGGTGGGCGGGTCACCTATCAAATATACAAAAATGACCTCAGTAAAAAGATCACCGAGATTTTCGAGATATTTTGATGTTTTTTAATTTTTACTCAGATAATTTTCCCCCTATCTCCCCCTTAAGTTTGTCGTACTACTTACCGGACATCCTGTATATAATTATTTTGGTTTACGCGGCCACCAGTACTTACATGATCATTGGCGCGGTATCCTACGTCACTTGCACTAAGCTAAATAATTTATACCTAATATAGAAAGAAAGAAAGAAAAAGAAATATTTTGGACTCACACACACACACAAAGACGGCAAAAAAAAAACAGATGCACATTATACAAAACAGGTGTGTGAGGCCAAAAAAGGCAACTGTCTTAGCATATGATGCTGCAGCGCTGGTTTTCAGATGGTGCCCTCAGCACGGTCAATCGCGGCACAGAAACAAAAATATATATATGTATATATCAATGTAAAATAATAAGTAAATAAATAATAATAAAAATAAGTGTAGGTATCATAATAATAATAATATATTATAGTACGTATAAAGTTCCAACTTTATACTATATATATATAACAAAATATTAAGCTACTTATATCAGACTTCAGAGCATTGTTGTACATATTTGTGCTGACCCTAGTTATAAATTATTTAAAATTCAAACATTCCAACCAGCGAAGGGTCAAACCACAGAATTTATAAGTAAAACGCAAGTCAACCTAATGCAACCTTTTTGCAATGTTGTATTTAAAAACGTTTCGCTTTCCAACAATTAAAAAAAGAACGGGCCAAGTGTATGTTGGGCCGTGCACCAAAGGGTTCCGGACTTTGACTTAATTCTAAAATTGTTTTCAATCGCAAATTTCGAATAAATCTTTTGAATTCTAAAACTCTCATTGTAGGAAAACTATCAGGTTGTTTTCCCAACTACAATTCTTGATCTAGCTCAAAATATAAGGGTGGAGATGGGGACACTTAACTACAGTAAGGCCACAACAAAATGTAAATAGTAATAATACCGAAATGTTGCTGATGAAACTTAACAATTATTTTGAAGACCTACTAATAAAACAGTTACTTCCTCGGAACATAGCTTCACACCTATCAGATTTTTTATGTATAAAAATAGCGAAGTTTCCAATTTTTTTGCAATTTTCAGCGCCATTGACTTCAAAGTTTACAAGTAAATAAACTTTGACATTTGTGCATGATGATAGTATTAAGAGTCTTTTAATGTTATTCAATTTAATTACATATTCAAAGTATTATTAAGTAGTTAATTTACAATGGAATAATACAGTTTCCTGGCATTGTATACGAGTTACAGTGACAGAAAGGTCAAAGTTTTATGTTAAAAGTAGGTACGCTGTAACTAAAATAAAGATATTTAAATTTTGAGGCTCTCTAATGGGACGGTCGTCCTAAAACTTCCTATGAATAAGTAACCAAGAATCCCGATTTAGTTATTAAAGTAATTTATAAGATAAGATAAGCTTTTGACCTATTTGTATAAATAACTTTTCTTTATAACAAGTGTATTCCTCTTCGTCTCAGTATACCTTTCATAAAAATATAATTCTTCACGCAGTCCATCCATCTATATCCATCCACACTCATGCTCAATACTCTTTTCGTTACTGTCTTTCATCAAGTAAAGTTTTCATTCTTTCATTAATCCTACTAATATTATAAATGTGAAAGTTTGTATCTTTGGATCCTTGTTCCTGAATCACGCAAAAACAGCTGAACTAATTTTTTTTTTATTCTGGATAGGCTTGTGTTTGACTACAATCTCACTATGGTAAGTGATGATGTGGCCGAAAGTGGTAAGCACACAAAGCCTAGATGGGAACTGGCTCTCAAGTGCAGCTGTCGGAACACACCGATAGGTGCTTGGCGACAGATTTTCAACTTAAGGGTGGTAGCCAGCCAATCGGGTATTACAAAGTACCCTACCACCGTGCTATGGTTTCCTCACGATGTTTTCCTTCACCGAAAGCTCAAGCTCACTGTAGGATTCGAACCCACGACCTTCGCCGCGGTATCCGATGTCACTTACCACTGAGCTATCATCGCCATCGAGCTTTCGGTGAAGGAAAACATCGTGAGGAAACCATAGCACGGTGGTAGGGTACTTTGTAGTACCCGACTGGCTGGCTACCACCCTCAAGTTGAAAATCTGTCGCCAAGCACCTATCGGTGTTTTCCGACAGCTGCACTTGGGAGCCAGTTCCCATCTAGGCTTTGTGTGCTTACCACCTTCGGCCTCATCATCACTTACCATGGTGAGATTGTGGCCAAACACAAGCTTATCCAGAATTAAAAACAAATGATAAACTACTCGATTACACACACACAATGCTACAATAATAACATAATAAATAGTAACGAGACTCCGTACGTACGACTTACGAGTATATATTATGTTCAATTTAATCATTATTCATGAGCAGAAATACAATACCTACCTATTTATTATGAATTATAATAAATAGCAAATTGTTTTTTTTTTGTTACTGGCAATCATCCTTTTAGGATATTTCTGCCAATGTCAAAGTATTTGAAATGGTCTTTTGTCACTCCATTAATATTTTTTTAAATAATTTTTAGTCAATACAAAGTCTTTCAATCGCATAAATTTTCTTGAGTTTTAATTTCTTCTTTTATGTTATAGTCATATTCTCAAATTCACTGTAATGTCTAGTCCTCGTCCGTACATGTCCAGTCAGGCTTTAGTGAAATTGGCGGTTGTTCCACTAAAATATTCACGGACTTTTTGGGACAACCTGGAAACTCACGATACACGCTTTCATTTCATTTCACTTCACTTGTGCACTTAGATTGATCATTATTGGACAAAACACCGCCGATATAATTCAATAAAACTCAAAATACACGAATTTAATGAAAATAAAATGATAACGCAACGTCACTCTGCAAGTTCCCGCCAAAAAGTCAGCAAATTGTTTATTATTCTACGTATTTGTAGTGGCATCTATCTAACACAGATAATTATAATACTTAATATATATTTTTTTTATTTATGTCACAAATGACAAAGAGGCAGGCGTGTCACCTGATGATAAGTGACAACCGTCGCCTATAGACATTGGCAATACCAGGGGATTGCTAATGTGTTGTACACCTTATTACAATGCCTTAAAGGCGAACTGGCTCTCAAGTGCAATTGCCGGAACACACCAACAGGTGCTTGGCGACAGATTTTCAACCTGAGGGTGGTAGCCAGCCAGTCGGGTACTACAAAGTACCCTACCACCGTGCTGTGGTTTCCTCACGATGTTTTCCTTCACCGAAAGCTCAAGCTCACTGTAGGATTCGAATCCACGACCTTCGCCGCGGTAATTCACACGACTCCTAAATAGATGGCACCACAATTAACTACATCGCGCTAACGAAGTTCTCCAAGCGACCTGCGTATATACAAGATCCTAACGGTTGAGAGCCCTAAAGGTCATAGCCCATTTAAACGACTCTGCTCCAACACCGCTCCCACCCAACACCTCCCTATACTAAAAGTCAACTACCGAGAAGTCTGATGGCGGTAAGCTCGCTGTCAGCGAGCTGTCTCCTAATTTATGTTGCCAATATAAACTATATCTAAAGAGCACGACCTGAAGCCCATATTTGAATGATATTTTATTTGTCGGGTGGGAGCGGAGTCGTTTACGTGAGCTACGACCTTAAGCGCTCGCCGAACAGTCCGCGTAAGGGACTTGTCCCCCGAAAAAAATGTACAGACAGACCGCGGTCCCCAGGCACGATGGCAGCCTGGCGGAAGATAGCTCAGTGGTAAGTGACGTCGAATACCGCGACGAAGGTCGTGGGTTCGAATCCTACTATGAGCTTGAGCTTTCGGTGAAGGAAAACATCGTGAGGAAACCATAGCACGGTGGTAGGGTACTTTGTAGTACCCGACTGGCTGGCTACCACCCTCAAGTTGAAAATCTGTCGCCAAGCACGTATCGGTGTGTTCCGACAGCTGCACTTGAGAGCCAGTTCCCATCTAGGCTTTGTGTGCTTACCACCTTCGGCCACATCATCACTTACCATGGTGAGATTGTGGTCAAACACAAGCTTATCCAGAATAAAAAAAATTAAAAAAAAAAAGATCTTCCCATTTCAATAAGTCTTACCACCTCGCTCCTCCATGTCACAGAGTACCTTTGCTTCATGTATTATTAGTCTGAATAAAATACACATTTTATTTAAAGTATTGATCGAATCCAATTAAGACGGTAAACATGAGAGTGTTTATAACTACTATGGATATCGAATATCCTATATTTAAATAGATAATTACACCCAGACTCAAACGGAACAAAACTCAAACTCAGTTGGGAATTGAACCCACAACCAGATCCTCAACCTTATCCCTGCTGAACCGAAAGTGAATTATTAAACGATTACTTTGATAGTGAGTTGAATATTTCACTATTTCGAGTCATCATAATATATCTATCTTCTAAATAAATAAAAATGGATCTTCGAAATGTATGCTCATAACTTTTGAATGACTGCACCAAATTGGATGATTCTTTGTTTTATGTATTTGTTATTGTTAGGGCAAGGTTTGTATAAAATAAAAATTTCCACGGGAACGCGGATACCACGGGAACGCGGATCCCACGGGAACGCGGGTAAAACCGCGTGGGATAGTTAGTTTTGAATTACAATCTCTATAGAAAGTGCTTGAACCGGAACCAGGTCCGGTACCCGATTACGTTGGAGGAGAAAAGGTTCTACAATAAAAATTATATACTAGCTGTTACAGTAACGTTGTTTTCCTCCACTAGATGGCGCCGACAACGATTGCTGAGGACAGGTTGACGTCAGGGCACCGGCTCTCCCACCCTCCACCTGGAGACGAGGTCCTCATTACTGGAGTATCAGGTTACTTCCCGGACTCCGACTCTGTTATTCATCTGCAGGAGAATCTATTCAATAAGGTTGGTTTCCAATTTTTTACTCATTTTACTCAAGAAAAATAACGATTTTGTCTCTTATTACCACAATCATGTAACCTGATGAAATTGGCTCTCAGGTGACAACTGTTCTCTTCTAGGCTTTGTGTGTTCAAACAAAAACCTTTCAAAAGTGAAGAAGAAACACTAACATTCACTTCATTGCTTGTTTCACGGCCAGGTTGACCTGATCTCAGGAGACGGGCGTCGATGGAAACTGGCCCATCCTGAGATTCCGCAACGAACGGGAAAGATCAACAATGTGAACAAATTCGACGCGTCTTTCTTCGGCGTCCATTATAAGCAGGCCCATACCATGGACCCAATGTGCAGGATTCTGCTGGAGAAGGCATATGAAGCTGTTATTGATGCAGGTATGTTATATGAATGAATTATTTTAAATAAAAGGTATAATGCAGTCACAGTCTATGTAACTCTATGTTTTTACGCTCTGATGCAGTGTTGCCAATTGTACCTATTAGATACGCGGTAGCTAAAAAAAGGAAAACTGTATGTTTTTTTTTGTTGTTGTTATTTGGTTTGCGTCGAATGGCGCGCATAAATAAAATATTATTCTTTCTTTGTTCTTTCTATATGTAGTAGGTAAATCAGTGAACTGGTTTCCATTACAAGCTCTGCTTAGTTAGGGATCAGATAGTCGTGTGTGAAAATTTAACAAAATAAAGACGTCATGTTTATTAACTCACTGACAAAATTGTATTCGCAGTCAATGTGGTTAAATAAAAAAAAAATGGTACCGATCTCTAATATTAATAAAATAAATCGTTTTCATAGACAATAATGTTGGCGGTTGTTATTAAAAAATCCAATATACATTAAATTAAGATTAAGCGAGCGTTGCTGGGGTGGGTAATTCACTTTATAACAGCCACAATTCCGTTTTTTGTGCTTTGATCATGGATATTACGTGAGTTTATTTATTTATTAACCACCTACATGTTGTCCGCCCCGCGGTTTCACCCGCGTTCCCGATGGATCTTATCCTTTCCCGGGATAAAAAGTATCCTATGTGTTATTCCAGGATATGATCTACCTGTGTGCCACAGGTTTCATCAAAATCCGTTCAGCCGTTTTTGCGTGAAAGAGTAACACATACACATCCATCCAAACATACTTTATCATTTATAATACTAGCTGTTCCGCGCGGTTTCACCCGCGTTCCCGAGGGATCTTATCTTTTCCCGGGATAAAATGTAGCCTATGTGCTATTCCAGACTATAATATATCTTCATGCCAACAATGTGTAGGTACTTGTAAGCTGTCCCCCGCGTGTGTCACACATAAATGTTTTATTGCATTTGATTAAATAAAATGAAAATATGTATCAAGAATTAGTCGTTGCTCCGCTCGGACGCGACATTTTATTCATCAAAAGTATCAAGATTCACAGACGCGTGTAGATACATTTAGCAACAGTATTCCTTTCTAATTGTAAGTAATATTAGACATCCCTTAGAGATGTCACTAATCCCTTGCTTCGTTAGAAAATGATAGGATCAGTACATTTGACAGTATTCATTTAGAGTCCGAAGGGAGTCTAGTATTCAATAATTATCACAATAAATAGCTTTGCTAATATTCTACAAACATGATTCGGACGTTTGAGATGTATTTTCATGTATGATAAAGAACTCTCAGATTTGATTTTTACTGTAAAAGTATCTAGATTTCACCCGCATTCCCGTATGAAAAGTCGCGTAAGTGCTTACGCAGTAAACGAGTTATACAGGCTGTTGTTTTGAATTCACGGCTAATCAATAAAAAACAATATTTATGTAGAAATAAAAATCGCTCTGACCTGTTTTAAAAATCACAAAAAAATGGATCAGACAGGTAGTTTCTATTATAATTTTTAGATTCTATTATAACGACTATTAATAAAGAGGAAAGATTTGATTGTTTGTTTGCATTGAATAGGCTCTGAAACTACTGGACCGATTTGAAAAATTCTTTCACTATTAGAAAGCTACATTATCCTTGATGAACATAGGCTATATTTTGTCCTGGGTAAAGATAAGATCCCATGGGAACGCGGGTGAAACCGCGGGGTATAGCTAGTATTATAATAAAGTAATAGGTAATGACTTACATTCATTATACTCATTAGGTACTCAAATAAAATTATGTAAGTTATATTTGCGGTTTGGATAAATCTCAATAAAATATTATCGTTTTAACCTCCGTAGTTAACCTACAAACAATCAAAAATGACAATTTCGCTAATTCAATCCACGGCCGGCCTATCTGGAAATCCATTAAAAACTTTTACACAGCGAGTAATTATATCTCAATATTGCCTTTAAGACCAATCCAGAAGCTTCTGGAACATTCAAAGTTTGCACGTCCACCGTCGTCTGCCCTTGGACGGGGGCGATCTATTCTGATTAGGCCCAGACGAAACGTATAAAAGATTTGATTAGAAGAGACTTAATAAAATCGCTCAAAATCTTTTTTGAACTGAAAACTGAAATGATATTTAATAAAAAACCATTCAGACAACGACAGTCATTTTTGAATATCGAATATTCTTGTGAAGTTTTTTCGCCCATCGAATTATATCATAAAATAATAATTATTTTAAATTATTACTATGAATATTCTATTTTATTTATTATGAATAATTTGGATTTTACGTTCGTAATTTTTTTTTATGAATGTTTTAATTAAATAGCGTTCAGCTTTTATGTACCTAATTGAGGTCGTTAAAATTTTTCAAGTAATAAAATAAAGCAAAATAAAAAATACTGTAGGGATTCTAATTTCAAACTTTTTAACACCACTATAGAATGCACCCACAAAATTACCAGGAAATATGAAATAATGTTAATAGATAGATTATCGTACATTCCTCGTGTTGAATTATTCAAAAGGTAAAAATATACCGAAATCTCGAGCACTTATGTTTTAATGGAATATTGAGAGGGAATCGCGTTACGAAAGGGCACTAGGGTAGTATATTCGATATAATAATTATCGATAAACAATCGCTAGCCTAGAGTACAATTAGTAATGAAAGAAAATTGTTTATTGATTAACATTGCGTTTGAAGATTTTATTTCATGAATCCGCGATCCTGACACAATACACAGAGACAAACTTTCATCTAAATCCATTGATATCGAATAACTAGATAAACAATCCCAAGCAAAAGTTCTCTCAAAAGTGTCCCAAATTGTGTTGGGACTAGTTAATTTTTTAAAGTTTTATTCACAAAGGTATGTACAAAAGTCAATAAAATTGTACGACTCATACCTGCTAAGCCAAAATATATCTTACACGAGCACTGAAGCATGTTTACCGTCGGAGCGTTCGAATGCTACTAGATTAAAAGACCACCCAAATGTTCGAGTGGGTAGACATTCGGTAAGGCCATTTTTTGTCGCTGATTGTGTATCTTTAGTTATTAGATATCAAAGTCTAAATCGCTTTAGTATCTTTATCATATTTTTTTGCAGTCTAAAGTGAGTACTTTCTCTAGAATAATATAAAAATAAAGATCATTAGGATGAATGCGTATGTATTTTATAAACTGTCGAGCTATCAATTAAATAACAAAAATCACATTTATGTTTTATTTTAATAAGAATACAATTGACATTATATTATAGTTAGGAACAAATTAAACTAATTATTAAAGAAAAAATAAAACTAAAAAGCTAAACTAAACTAATTACAAATAAAAAATTTGCCCCAAATCGCTGCCCGATGGAAGCGTGCCAAGAAGACTGGCAGCATTGCCGCGCTGAATGGCAATACCAATTCTTTGGGCAAAGTACATGTCAGCCTTATTGTCACGAGAGGCCTCAATAAGGCGATGGGAGATATGTTTTATTATTTCTAAAATCTATGACACTATCTACCAGTTCATCGATAAATATATTGGCAACCCTATTGAAGAGAACAATAGAATTTTCAAGTGTTTATTACATAATTTTAACTGAATTTATAAAATATATTCAAGTGCGTTTGTATTGTGATTATTTTACGAGTTATATATTATAAAGATAAATTGGAAATGTTATTTGAATATTAATTGAAATTTATATGTAAATAACGTCGAAAATCGAATAAGAGAACGATATTAATGTTATTAGAGGCCAAAACCGGTAGTTATACAGCGAAAAAAGAAATAAAAGTCTATATCTCTAAAGATTCATTTAACATTTCGTTTTAATAACAGGTTGTGTTAATTGAAAATAAAATCTATGTCAAAGATCCCGATTTTGAATTACCTTTTTTTTCTTTTTTTTTTACTTTAATTGTCGTTCTAAAAACTCGCATGTTCCAATTAAAATTCTTCTGTATCCGTGATGGGCTACAAAAAATAATTTCCTTGCCAGCTATTCATAGTCAAAGGCCTACATTCAAACCGGTGGTAAATTCAGCAACTGATATTTCACAAAGGGTATTCTAGTGCTTAGTAGGTACCTACAGCAGTAATATTTGGTAACATTTCCATCAGGTGTGAACCCGAAAGAACTTCGTGATACGAAGACGGGTGTGTTCATCGGGGCTTGCTTCTCCGAGTCAGAGAAGACTTGGTTCTACGAGAAGATGCAGGTCAACGGGTTCGGTATCACAGGGTGAGTTTAGGAAAACGAGTAAAGGTGGAAATAAGCAATAGTCAACGCTGAGCTGAGGAAACCATAGCACGGTGGTAAGGTATTTGAAGTACTCGACTGGCTGGCTACCACCCTCAGGTCAAAAATTTGTTCATCACTAATTGTCATGGTGAAATTACGGTCAAACACAAGCTTAAGTAATTAAAGAATAAAAATAACTGCCAATGGTATTTTCAGTAAATTAGACCTGCATAAGTGACCATCTAGGACCCTGACTGGCTTTGAGCATCATTGAAAACCGTTAGATGAAAAAAAAACATTGAAACCACCCAAAGAAAGGAAAGTCATGTTATCGTAGAAGACTTTTTAAATCTGTGTGACACCGTTAAAAACTGATCGGAAAGAAACGTTCTCTTCATATTTAGGCATTAACTGGTAATTTTTAAACAGTTTCACGGACTTTGTGAAATAGCAAACATTTACTGCTAAATAGAAAATATTCCTCCATCTTAACTATCGTTAAGGATCCTTCTCACAACATTTCTCTGCCGTTCTCTCGTCGTTGTTACTACACTAAAAGTGCAACTTTCCAAAGTAATTCATTGCTTGAAGTGGCCCTTATCGAGTTATAAAACTATTTAACTTGTATTTTAGTTAGTTGAGGTGATGCTTCTAGTTTTAATAATGCGACGAGTTGGAGTTTAATATTTGCGAGGAGAGAAGGATTGGTATAAAAATTATTCCATAAAGGAAAGAATGAATATAATATCATCTAATTTTCTCATTGGAGTCTTTCCGATGGTGGAGTCAATGGTAACGTTCATAAGTGCCTAAACTGAATAAATGAGTTTTGAGTTTGAGTTTTATGGCCTCTAAGAACTGGGTAAAAACTGGACTGAAAACAGAAATATATTAATTAGTTACCTACCTTTTCTTTTTTAATTTTATCCTCAGTAAGAATACTTTAGTAAGTTTACCAACAAAATGGAATCTCTAATTAAGTATAATATACAAACTTTTTAATTAAAAACGTATATTTTTTTATCTGTGTGTATTTAGGACTTAAAGTTTTCATGAACTTTAAATTACCTACTTACCGTGAGAGTGTAAAAAATTGATAATGAAAATTACGTTACTTTCATCTATATACCAATTTGATTTGAGTGCTTGCGTTTTGAGCACCCTCCCAAGTTCATTGAACCATGTAATTGATAACATTCCAATCAGGAAGAATTGACCTTTCTCTGTTCTGGCTCTGACCGGAAAATGCCAAGATTAGATGTAGCCGAAAAAAAGGAATTTTCAGGATCTCGTTAGAGATATAAACATTTTCGGTATTTTCCGGATCGAAATATTTAACCTTAAAATTCTTGATTAAAACGACAACACTGGGTTCGAGTTATGCATTCAGTTTTAGAATAGATTATTTTTAAACTTGCGAAGTGATGTTATTTGTACATTTGCTTGTATATTTTATACATTTGTTGTAAATAAAATAATTAATAGTTATAATATGTATGTAAATAAAAATAATAACTTGAAATTAACAGAAATCTCTAACAGAAAGATTGGCAAAGAAATAAAAAGATCAGGTGTTTTACATTATTTTTCATACGTTATGTTGAAATTATATCTTCTCCACAGATGTTCGCGAGCCATGTTAGCAAACAGGATTTCTTACTGGCTCGGAGTGACTGGTCCATCATATACAGTGGACTCGGCCTGCTCAAGTTCCCTTTACGCCTTGGAGCATGCCTTCAGGGCTATTCGTGATGGGCACTGCGACGCGGCTATAGTTGGTGGCTCAAACTTGTGTTTACATCCATATGTGTCGCTTCAGTTTTCGCGGTAAGTTCTCTCATTTAAAAAAAGTACCCTATGATCTTCTTACAGGGTTCAAATTTCATAAAAGCTTATTTTTACTAACATTGTGTGGGTGAGTGATTTGAATTTTTTTATTTATTTATCGGGAACTCAAACTTATATGTAGTCGTAAGAAAACTTCAATACTGCGATGTAGAACGGCGTCATCCGTTGTCATGGTAACGCTCATTGTTATTATGTTATGTGCTGACACTTCATACAATAAAACAAATGAATTCTATTATCTCAACAGTCTACCCAGTGACCTATATAAAATAAAAGAAACTAGTAAAAGGAACCTCTATACCAAACGCAGATAAATTAAATTTGCTTGTACATTGTCTTGAAATGTCTTAGTACCGTATTAAAATACGAATGCTGCATTCTAAAATGCAACACAATTTATATGTTTTGTTCGAAACGAGGAGAACTTGGACGGAATAGAATAGAATACGGTCCACATACATGTTACTTAATTGGAAATTTCTGGAAACTCGTGAATCGTGTTATAGATTTCACGTGTTCAGAACATGTAACTCCGTTTTCATTATATTTTCATCTTACAAGACAAATATTATGTTCCTTCTTTAAAACTTCGTAAATCTTTAAAGTTTAGTACTTACCTCTATACATTTAAGACTTGTATTACTTTGTCCTACGTGAATTTTTAAAATGGATAGCTGCTCTATCTCTCTCTCCGTTCTTTTGTCTTTTAACAGCACAGTGGTCTCAAAAAATCATTACAAATTAGAATCCATTACTGGACAATTTTAATAGAAAATCTTTAGTTATTCCATATTTGTAGCTAAATGAGATTAACAACTTAAAACATTAGAAAAATTGCATAGGATACGCTGCAAATTTAAAAATAAAAAATCCGTAGGTGCGATTAGCGTGGCTGGTCACGGGACATGGGATTGATTCCCATGCAGGACAGACATTGTCTTTCTTAGTCTGAGTGTAATTATCTATTTTAAAAAGTTGTTTATGTAGTAGGTGTATCACTTATATTAAGATTTTTCGATTATCAACAATTTTGTTTTCCAGTTTGGGAGTATTGTCGCCTGACGGTAGATGCAAGAGTTTTGATAACAGCGCCAACGGTTACGCTCGCTCGGAAGCCATTGTCGTCTGCTTCTTGCAGAAAGCAAAAGATTCTAGAAGGTAAGGCTTTATGTAAGGATTAAGGTTTCTGCGAGAATTTTGTCTTCTGTCTAAACGTTTCCAACGGTAGTTTCAACTTTAAATAATTTATGGTATTAATTTGTTTCTTCTAAGGGTCTACGCTCAACTTCTCCACGCGAAGACCAATTGTGATGGTTACAAAGAACAGGGTATCACGTACCCGGCTGGTCACATCCAGAAGCTGCTCCTCAGTGAGTTCTACGAGGAGTGTTCCATCCCACCATCAACTTTGGAATTTGTAGAAGCTCATGGAACAGGTTTGTTATTTTTTTATGTAGTTATGTGTCAAAAGTAAGTCTAGGATAGGGACTGGATGTGCCAGCAGTAAATTTTCTATTTTTATGGTAGACAGTCTAGTGGAAACTGTAGAATGCCTTGTCTATACTAATATTATGAAGAGTTAAGGTTTTTTCGGTAAGGGTCATATTTGAAACTACTGAACTGATTCTAAAAATTATTTCAGCAATAGAAAGCTGCGTTATCACTAATTAACATAGGCAATATTTTATTTTAATTTCCTCTCGAACGCGAGTTGAACCGCAGGGGGGAAGCTCGTTGAATATGATGGACTACATACTTTTAAGGATATTATGACCTTCTTTCAACGTTAGTTACTGACTTCAAAAAACATTCTAAACTAATTATTTTCTCATTGTGCTTCTAACACTTTATTAAATTACTGCCTCTAATTGCTATTTCTCCATGAAAAATATAACAGTGAAGGGCGTTGAAAAATGATTTGAGTGAGAGCTGACGTAAAATTAAAGCGTACAGCTTTCAGCGTCGAGTTAGCGCCATTGTTTTTAACACAAAGGACTTTGATAAAGGCGCTGTTATAACAACAGCTGCAGCGCTGTAAAGCTGAAGAATACAATGTTCAATTAGACGTGTTTCGAATACAGGCCCGTTTGATGTCAATGACATTAGCATTGATCATAATTTTCAAATGTGAATGTAAAATAATATAAAAATTTTGAATGTTCGTCCGCGATGAACTCCGAAACAACTAAGCCGTTCTTGATGAAACTTGGAACATATAATAATATATAGATTATATCCTGGAATAAGTGATAGGATACTTTTTATCCCAGGAAAATATATGATCCCACGGTAACGCGGGTGAAACGCGGAGTACAGCTAATCGCATATAACTTCAGATTTAATAAAATGCAAGTAAATCTTGATTTTTTTGATAAAACTGTACCTTTCATTGATAATAATTTTTATCCCTAATTTTGGGTGAATCAAAGGTAACCTTAATTCGACTTATATAATATAACTGAAAAAAATCTCAAATGTTACCATATATTTTTCACTTCAATTCACTCTTTTATTTGGTATCCCTTTTATCATTCAGGAACCAATTACGATATCTTCAACCTTTATATATTTACCATTTCAGATGTCTTTATGGCTTTGCACATACTTTGTCGATAGTAATGTCGGTATTTAAATTCTTACAACGCAAAAGCGCTACTGTACTGCGAGCAAGCGACCTCATTTGTATTTCAGAATTTATGAAGCTGTACATTTCAGTTATCACGGTTGCATAACCTCTAACAATTAGTTTTGTTTGCTTCACTCAAGTTTTCACCCCTTTTAAACTATTCGAGCGTTGGAAAGCACTGCAGAATGTGAGCGCCATTTTTAGTGTTGCCTACATGTAAACATAAAAAATTGTTTGAACGAAGGGAAGTTGTAAAATACTAACTACTTTAATGTTTTTGAAAACAAAAATTGTTGAAGTGATAGAGACATATACAGAATTTTAAAATTCTGACTTTTTTTAGTGGATTTAAGTATCATTATCAAACAATTCATTTATATAATAATGTCTTAATCAATTACAATTAAACCAGTTGACTCTTTGTTTATTCAAGTAACTATAAAGGGACAGATCTTAAAATATAATCAATCATTTAAATTGGTTGATGCTTCTGAGTACCGCCATTAATTATTTTCGTCAAAAATATTCCAGTTATAGTTACACCAGTTTCACTTGCTAGCCAGTTGCCTTCTAGGTTTAAGGAACGATAACACTAGCGCAAACACAGTGTTTGCTAATATCCACATATCTGGACACTTACCATGAGCAACCGCCTGTTTATCAGCCTTCTAATGAAACTTTTCTTTCCATAGGAACAAGGGTAGGGGATCCAGAAGAACTGCTTGCCATCGACGAGATCTTTTGCACAGGTCGTTCTGAGCCGCTTCTGATCGGCTCTATCAAGTCAAATTTGGGTCACAGTGAGCCAGCCTCTGGACTGTGCTCCATTGCCAAGGTAAGCACAGACAGTTTTCCCAATTTGTAATAAATCACCCCTAAATTACCAATGCTAGAAAAATCCAGGGGCTTCCAGTGATTTTACACAAAAAGTGAACACACTTAGAAGTAATAATTACTAGACGTTTTCTGATATCTTGTTGACACTTCAGCATTTCTCACCTTTCATTAATCGCCTCTTTAAGCAACGGCATATGCCTTTATCACTTAAGATACTAGCTATATTCAAAATGACTTCAATTCCTTTGTAAATAATTTCTCTTACAACTCCAATGAAGATTACTTCTAATCAAATGTTATTTCCAGATGTGCATAGCCTACAGCACCGGATATATCCCGCCTAACCTCAACTACACCGTTGCTCGTGAGGGAGTAGCTGCCTTTGCCGAGGGTCGTCTCCAGGTTATCACTGAAAAGCAACCTTGGGAACGTGGCATGTCTGGCATCAACAGTTTTGGTTTTGGTGGAGCTAATGCTCACGTTCTGTTGAAGGACGTTGCTAGGAAGAAGGTTAGTCGGAATCTAAAACTTATGTATCGAACTTAAATGTGATTCTGTGTATGTTTGTGATTCAATAAACAGCTGAACGGATTTAGATGAAACTTGGTAGCTTACCTTGGCTGACAAAAAAACTCAGAACGCGAATAAAACCGCTTTTTTTTTCAATTAGAATGATAAAACAGGCTCTGTAAACCTGCAAGTAGAAATTGTAGAGGATATTTTGCTTGATTAATTGGAGAGTTTGTACAAACAACAACTCTAAAGCTTTCAATTATTTTCTGAATCTAATTTAGATTAACAACGGCATACCGTCAGATGACTTGCCTCGCCTAGTCTGCATCTCAGGCCGTACTGAATCAGCTGTTGCCAAGATCCTCGATGACCTGGAGTCCAGAACAGTGGACATTGAAGTGATCCGCCTTCTCCACTCGATCCACGATGACGACATCACTGGTCACGTCGTTAGGGGATATTCTTTACTCGGTAAGAGTCGAGTTCGATTAGATCAGCAGTTTTACTTCTTTTAAGTTACTTGGATTGACAGCAGAAATCAAATGACATATTCTTCCCAGGTTCTACCCCAACGAAGAGCGTCTCACTCGCTCGTGATATCCAGTACTTCTCCGGCGTCCGTCGCCCGGTGTGGTTCGTGTACTCCGGCATGGGCTCACAATGGGCTGGTATGGCTACTGAGCTCATGAGGATCCCGGTCTTTGCTGCTGCTATTCAGAAGTATGTATAATTCTTCTTTGCCAATATCTTCAAGGATATTTCTTTCGTTACTGATTACATATCACGTGGACTTATGGTTGGCGTCAAATGGTCCAAGTGCATCTTTATGATGAAGTTTCCTTCAATGTTAATGAATTGTCAGCATTTTAGTAAAATTGTAACAAAAATTTCGTAACCTTCGCATGTTTAATATTTTCTCTTTTGCCCAAGCCCAACTCAAAACTATTATATTTCAATCTTGTATTTGTTAGGTGCCACAACGCCCTCGAGCCTAAAGGAATCAATCTGACGAAAATCATCACCCAACCAGACCCTAAGATCTACGACAACATCCTAAACTCCTTCATCGGTATTGCTGCTGTTCAAATTGGTCTCACTGACATCTTGAAGACTATTGGCATCGAGCCTGACTATATTATTGGTAAGGTCATATTATATTCATAAGAAATCTTCAAAACTTGATAAAGCGGTTATGTTTACGGAGATTATGTAAGTCACTTCACGTTTCCAGATGATTCTTTTTGCATTTCTACTCAAGTATATAATTTCAACCAATTTTATTCATTTCAATCTATTTTTCATATTCCATCTTTTCATAATCCTTGAAATTTCTCAAACTAGAATATTTAACCACATTATTATTTTCTTTATACTAGGGCACAGTGTTGGAGAGCTAGGCTGCGCGTACGCAGACGGCTGTTTCACAGCAGAACAGATGATTCTTTCAGCTTACAGCAGAGGTCTGGCCTCAATTGAGACTCCCTTCATCAAGGGATCCATGGCTGCTGTTGGTCTTGGATACAATCAGGTACGTTACCTTATGATGTACGGAACACGTGTTCTGAGATCCTTAGTTCTGTAAAGTTTATTGAATTTAATTTAATTTTAGTAAATAAAGATTTAAATTTAATTCACTATCATAAGATTATCGTTTCATACTTTTTATCTCACTCAAACTCAGAACTAATTTAATCAGTTTAAGCCCGAATAAAGTACTTATAAATCGTACAATTTACTCTCCCACTTGTTTGGAATACACTTAAACTGAGAAGACTCCGGCAAGAAACATAGAAAGATTGTTTTTCTACGAATTTACATTTCTTTTCAGAAGTATAATTACTTATTCGATATTATGTTCCATTCTTATAACTAGATCAAAACCATGTGCCCGCCGGAGATTGCAGTGGCCTGCCACAACGGTCCTGACTCAAGCACCATCTCTGGCCCAGCTGACGTCATGAAGAACTTCGTCGCAAAACTGACTGCGCAGAACATCTTCGCCAAGGAGGTGCCTTGCTCCAACATTGCTTACCATTCAAAATATATTGCTGCGGCTGGTAAGCATTTTTTTTTTAAAACTGCCAACAATGATTTTGCACTTAGTTTCCTATCGGAAGACCTATTCAAAATGACTGGTCATCAATGACTAAACAGCATAAACATAAAGAACTGTATGTAATAATGGAGTCAATCTAGCAGATGGTACGGTTCCATTTAGTTAAAACAATATAGAAATAAACTCTCAAATAGCGAAAACACATGCCTGTAAGTGTTTTAATGAAAAATGTTCATATAATTTTTAATTGTTTGAAACAGTTGTTGGTGGTTTGTCTGTAAAATATGTAGTAAATAACAATTAAATCTTGCTGACTAACAACAAAAACAAATTAAAAGGGATATCCCTGTTGAAAAAATCAAAAGCTGTGAAAGCAAAAAGCATAATCTTATACGAAGACAGTCTTAATTGGTTGTTATAAAGTAAGACTAAGTACAAACATTTTCTAAACAATCCAAACAGCTCTCCTAAGGTATATAAAAAGCTAGAGTCCATGACTTAAATAGGTTCATCTCATGATACAAAATATTATTCGAGAGAGAAAATATATAATTCCATTGCAACATAAATCTGTAAGTAATTCAGCACTTACCTGGATCTGTTACTTAATTGTACCCAAAATGACCACTGGTGGGAACGTAGCCAAAAGAGTTCCCGCAGTGCCGTTTTGGCACCAGGACATTGCGTCAGATTAATCTCAAAGCTATCTGAGATGTTATGTCAATGTCAGAAACCAGCCGTTACATTGGACTTAAGTTTATTAGCTAGATTTAGGTTTTATTCACAAAAATGAATCTAACAAAATTTACAAACTTTTAAGTCCCAGTATCACTTTCAACAAAGCGATACTGGGATAAAAGTTTGTAAATTTGGGATTTACAAAAAATAATAATAATTAGCCATTTATTTAAACCTGGCCGATTTTCATGAAAATATTTAATCTGATGACATTTGTGATTTAAAAAGTAAAATTTATGTTTTAATCGCTTATTTGATTTTATTGCCATAAAGCTGGCAGTTATTTAAAAACATGTATAGTTAAAATTCTTTATTGAAATGTAGAACGTTTTCATGACATTAATATTGAAAATGCCATTTGATGTTTAAAAAAAGTTAACAGAATAATTTTTTTTTTATTATTCTTGAGACTAGAACTCTTTGGACGAATAACAATGAAAAAAAAAAAGAATTTAAAATTTACTTTTGTATTTTCTAATCACCTGCATAGGTATATTTATATTCTAATTTATTTATTATATCCAATATGACCCCGATAAATATACTTTTATTTTCATCAGGCCCTAAACTACTCAAATACTTGACTGAAGTGATCCCAACACCGAAACAGCGTTCCGAAAAATGGATCTGCACGTCATTACCTCAGCCTCTGTGGAAGGATGCTAAGGCCGAATTTTCTTCTGCCGAATATCACACCAATAACCTTTTGGTATGTATCTTTTAAATATTGAACCCACTGGTCGTGAGTTCGATTCCCACCCAGAACAGAAATTTGTGTGCATGACCAATGACCATGTCTGTTTGTACTAAGTCTGCGTGTAATTTGTTTAACCTGTCAGTTCTTTCTTGGGACAATCGGGGTTTCAGAGCCCGCACCACTTGGTTCTCAAATGGGACAATCGGGACGATGACATTTACTTGAAAATTTAGCGCGAATTTTGAAATTTTGAAAACTGTGCGCGAGTTGACGAGTTGTTTGACAGGTTAATGTTGCGAGTCAACAAAGAAAAAGTTGTATATCAGTTGTCTAGTTTCTATAGTACAAGCTCTGCTTAGTTTGTGAAGAATGTTATATTACTAGCACCCCCCGTGGTTTCACCCGCGTTCCCGTGGGATTTTCGCAATATAGCGTGGTATTATATAGCCAATAGACTTCCTCGATAAATGGGCTATCCAACACTAAAATAAATTTTCAATTCGAACCAGTAGTTCCTGCGATTAGCGCGTTCAAACAAACTCTTCAGCTTTATATATTAGTATATTATTGTACATGTACAATATAATTAAGTATATAAAAAAAAATATGCAACTCTAATTACACACACAATGTTTACGATGGATTCATAAAGTAATGAAAATGGGTAGTATTACTCGTAAAAACATATTATCTAGAATATTATTTACGTAAGTTTGTACAGAGTGTATTATTCTATAAGTTTAAAAGATGATCATTATGTTTTAAATCTAACAGAGCCCAGTCCTCTTTGAAGAATCTTCTCGCTTGATCCCCCACAACGCTATCACCATAGAGATTGCGCCCCATGGTCTACTGCAGGCAATCCTGCGACGCTCGCTAAAGAAGGACGTCATCAATATTCCATTGACTCAGAAGAACCATAAGGATAACGTGCAAGTGTTGTTCAATGCGTTGGGCAAGTGAGTAAAACAGTTTCTCGCGGTCTAAGCCGCGTTTTCGAAATGAAAAGGAAAAATGCAGCTTTCTATTAATGAAATTATTTTCAATATCGGATCAGTAATTTCGGAGACAATCTCCTACATATGAACTTTACCTCTTTATAGTGTTGATACATAATGGTAGGGATTATCTGATTATTGCGTGTTATTTCTTGAAGATAGAAATATCGAAAACATACGAACTGTTGAAAAACCTAAGTTACCTAATAACAGCTGCAATCGTGATTCCCTACTCCTACTGGCTTTTTTATATGAAGTTTTGGGACGACCGTCCCATCCACGAGCCAAGAAAAATCTAAAGCCGTCTGTCTAGTGATTTCCTCCAAACTCCCAACTAAAGTGAATTTTAGTAGCCGTTAAATCAACATAGCTGAGTCAATATATACGGTTTCTTCGATTTTAAACCTTTAACTTGTCCACAGATTGTACGAGTCGGGTCTGAACCCGCACTTAGCCAACATCTACCCTCACGTACCGTTCCCCGTGTCTCTGGGTACACCGATGCTGGCGCATTTGGTCGAGTGGGAGCATAGTGAGGATTGGTAAGTTGACCTGAAAATCTTATATTAAACATCTTTAGGAATTTAAACTGTGAAGAAACAACATATCTTATATAGATAAAGCCAACTACGAAAACGCGCCTCACTCTTTTTCTTAATTCCTTACAGTACATACAAGTGTGCATCGTTTCGCTTGTTGTAGTGGTCTCGATATATCTATATGTCAATATGCAGCATTTTTATTTTTTAAGAAGATTTTTGGCTTGGTATCGAGACCTTTAAGCCTTTTCTTTATTTTAAATATTCATCTTTTATGTTTAGTCACGTTTTATTGTCACTTTCACTGTAAAGACTAGTCCTCGTCCGTACAACTCCGGTCTAATTTGAGTAAAATTGGCGGCTATTCCACTAAAAAATTTCATGGTCTTTTTGGGACAACCTGGAAAGTCACGATACACGCTTTCATTTCATTTCACTTCACTTGTGCACTTAGATTAATCTTTATTGGACAAAACACCACCGAAATTATTCAATAAATTTAATGAAAATAAAACGAAAACATAACGTCACTTCGCAAGTTCCCGCCAAAAAGTCATATGCAGCATTAAACACTAGCAAAACCATGCATACTTGCACTGTAAGGGACCAGGAAAATAGAGTGGGACGCTATCTATAAGATAGGTTTTTCTCATGTTTTTAACGTATTTTTTACTTTCGTACATGTAGGACATGTGGGTATTGTAGGTGCAATTTTGTTTTGCAATATCGGTTGGCGTAGTTGGTGACTACCGTCGTCTATAGACATTAGCAATGCCAGAAGGGATTGCCGATGTGTTCTACACCTTATTACAATGCCTCAAAGGCACCTTTCATGCCACAGATCGTGGGCAGACATTTTGTGTGCATGAACATGTCTGTTTGCCCTGAGTCTGGGTATAATTATCTATTTAAAAAGTTATCTGGTTGGAAACCAACCAGTAACAGCTCTGCTTAGTTTGGCATCGGATAGGCGTGTGTGAAAAAAATCCCAGGATATTTATTTAGTGAGATTACTACGTGTCATTAGCATTCAATTCAAACTCCAGCAAAATTGCGTATTTTCTCACCCCACACACTCCACCCCAAAATGGTAAAACTTCGAATGCAATAAAGACCCGTCCTTTATTAATTGTGGGCCATCAGTCAGGCGGCCACAAACAAATGGCCTAAGGCTGATCTATAGCAGCCACTTTGTTCATTGACTGCAATATAGCGGGACGTTCGCGGAGGCATTTTTCAAATTGGGGCATGACGCCTTTACATACCTAGCACTTGGTATTTTTTTTAACATGTAGGTATCCTGATTCAGATGTTTTTGCTACAATAGAAACATTATTTAACAGTCAACTTTACTAACTCCAATGAGCAGCAAGATCATACCGGTAACTAAAATGAAGTAAAGTAAACTAACTACCTAACTACTAACATAAAAATTACGACTGATCAAAAACCAAAGCCAATCTATTTTATTCTTTGGATGAAACTATGCATACAGTACTTAAATGACAGAGAAATCATCATCAATCTAACATAGCACAAGAACTATTCGTCATGTCATAATTGGTCGTCATAAAGGAGGTTGAATAACAGAAGAGTCTACGAGTATGGAAGTCAGTCTTCATTCAAGAATCCGAAAAGAAACTCAGCACAGTTGGCAATATTTTTTCAATAGTTAAACATTGAAAATATTGAAAGATGGATTAATCCCTTTCCTCGATACCAGCTCTTCGATTCCTCCCATCTTATGTTTGTTTATTGTATCAGGTACGTGACATCATACAAAGCTCAGGAGAAGATGAAGTCTGGTGAAAGAACAGTGAGGATGTCCATTGTAGATGAAGATAGTGAATACATGGCAGGGCACGTTGTTGACGGTGAGTTTAGAAACTGTAAAACTACGTGTAAATATTGCTGTTTGTCGTTTGTGTAGGCTGAGCGTTGAACACGTGGTGGCCATTCCTTTATTTATTTTGTTGCGAAATAAATAAAGCTTATTTTGCTATAACAACACGTGCAACACGGTCACCACGTCCCCTTAGTCCCCTGACCGCAAGCGAGTTGGGACGGCGCGAACAAATTCTTGTCAAACGCGACTTTATGCTATAATTATTAGGTCGGTCGTTAATCATTTAGCATCATTTTTTAGATTATCATCGGTTGATGAAGATTTCGAATAAGAATGTTTAATTAAGAAGTCCCATAAAGATGAAAGATCAGAGAAATAATAATGGAGAGTTAGAATACAAAATAAAAATTACTTGGTATTACCGTTAGCATTTATAACGAACCAGTACATTCAATAACGTAATTATTCTAATTACTTAAAATTATTTTTAGTGTCACAATTTTAGCTTTCTTGTCTCTAAAATCAACTGTCGTATAAATAGTTTTTTAATTCCTCCCCTTCAGGTCGTAACTTGTACCCGGCTACTGGCTACCTAGTCCTGGTCTGGGAGACCCTCGGCATGATGATGGGAGAGCTTTACACTGAAGTGTCTGTAGTCTTTGAGAATGTTCGATTCCAGAGAGCTACGAATATTCCTAAGGATGGAAACTTGGAGTTCATTATTATGATCCAGAAAGGCAGTGGTAACTTTGAGGTATGAGGCTTGATCTTTTATTTTATAGGTACATTTTTTTAGCTGCTGTATTTTAAAGGGTACCAAATTTTTTAAACGATGATTTTTTTAACGACAAAAAATTTGAACGCTAAGCTTCCTATAATCCTGCTAAACTGTCAAATATTATTATGTAGATAGATTGAAATACTAAATGATCTCTTTACTGCTTTAACCTGGACATATAATTCTTAGAAAAATTGTAACTCATTTTTTCGTTTAGATTGTAGAAAGCGGAGCATCAATCGTAACTGGTCGTATCTACGCCAAGAAGAACGTGGGTCAAGACTACCGCGTATTGCCAGCCATGCCAGAGGCCACTGGGCCCAACATCAAGCACATGCTCACTAAGGACTTTTATAAAGAATTGCGTCTTAGAGGATATCAATACAGGTATGTGCTTACTAATAATAGTCTTGTCTTCTTGAATTATGTGCTTGGGTTTTTGCTGTCGATTGGGGTGGACGATCATAAAAAGATTAAAATGGATGACAGTAAAACAAAAAGATCTACAAATCATAATCATTTGTGCGCATATAAGCAATGCAGTTTGTTTTCATTCTTAGAATATTATTATTAGGCATAATATAATGTTTGTATCTTGTTTTGTGATCTTCTATGTTTTTCTTTATATGTCAAGATTTTTTGTTTTTTTGTGTCTTCTGTCCAGTTGTTCGTGACGTTTCTCTTGGTGGCGACTGAAAATCTGTGCTGTTATCTGGTCAACGGTTAACAGTGTTTTACTGAGTCGCTGACCAATTTTGATGTCACACAACACCACCTACTTTATTATTATTTTTTTTATTGTTTTTTAAATATATATTATTATGTATGTTTGTGGTGTTGTGTGTATTTTTTCAAAATAAATATATTTTCTTTCTCTTCTTCTTCTTTCTTTCTTATTGTTCACTCATTGCAAATTCAGCGGATGAATTATAGGAAATTCATCGTTTGTATGTACGAGCGCACTTATAGCTAGCCAACACGATGCGTTTCCGTTCTATCCATCTTGTCTGTCACCTTTCATAAACAACTTCCGACATCAAAAAGATGCTTCCTTAATAAAATTATTCATTCATCTATCAAATAGTAATTATTCACACCATCCACAAAAGACATTGAAAGGAGTCTCAACATTTTCATCTCAAACAGCGGTCTTTTCCGTGGCATCCTTGGCTGCAACGTCGAAGGCACCCGCGGCCGTGTCGCCTGGGTGAACAACTGGGTCACATTCATGGACTGCATGCTCCAACTCAAGATCGTCGGACAAGACACCCGCGGTCTCTTCGTACCAACCAGGATTGAGAAGCTCTGTATCGATGCCAACATCCATTACAATGCTATCTCTAAAATGAACCCCGACTCGACGAGGAATTCCTTTGAAGTTCGCGTGTATCCAGATGTGGATGTGATCAGGTAATATTGAGATCTAGATGTTTATGAGGGTAGAAAATTTTCTGGTCTCTGTTGGTTCTCTCTGTAATTTCTACCGATATTACAAAGCCTCTTATTCAAATTATGAAAGGTTTGCGACTCGCACCGCAATTAAATTCTAGAAAAATAATAATTTCATTCGGGTACTGGGGTAAACTGCGAGGCGGAAACTAGTGATAAAAATTATGAATTAAAATCATCTGTTTTGCTCTAATAATATAATATTATATTGATGTTATTTTTTGTGATTAAGTTAGAAGATATTTTCAATATTTGATAGTCTTAACTTTGAATGGTCTGGTAACGTTTATTTTTAACAGGGCTGGTGGTGTAGAAATCCGTGGACTTCATGCTACTCCCATATCTAGGAGAGTACCGTTGGGTGTACCTGTCCTTGAAAAGAATGAGTTCATTGGGCACTTTGGAAAGACCAAATTAAAGGTAATCATTTTTCATTATTTTTATATCTATTTTCACAAACAAATTCTTATAATTTTTTTATGCCCTTTAGCAAGAAGATATCCTCCGTTGCAACATTCAATTGATCCTAGAAAATATACAAACATACAAAGTGAAGAGCATTGAATTATTTGACGACGAATACAAGAAGAATGGTCTGGAACCTATCTTAGTCAATGTGGCTGATATGCTTGGAGACTTGCCTTTAGTACAAGCTGAACTTCTATTAATATCTGAGGACCCTATTGAAATGCCATCAAATATTACAGTTGAAAATAAGAAACTAGCTGGTGAATCCAATGCAGCTATATTCATCGGTGCTAACCTATTGCAGAGACCTGATGTAAGTTGTAATGAGTTGATGATATTTATTGCCTATCCATATATAGTTCACATGTCAATTCACGGCTTTAATTTTGTAAATTGAATTTTACAAGATATTTTAAGCAAACGATTTATTTTTTTAGGTTCTCCAACAAGCAGTAGCAACACTCCGCGATAAATGTTTCATTATTAGCAGAGAAAAAGAACGCCCGGACCCTAAGCAATATGCGGAGAAATACGATATTGTAACCGTTTTTGATACTGGAGTCGAATACTTAGTCATGTTTAGAAAGCGAATTGGAGCTAGACCAGCAAAATTTGTTAAGATTCTAGCATCAGACCAAACCTTCTCCTGGATTGACAAAGTTAAAGAAGAGATCAAAGAAGGTCAAAAAGTTGTGCTCTACAGTCAAGATGAGCCAATCAATGGGCTTCTAGGTTTAGTTAACTGTTTGAGGAAGGAACCGGGTGGTGAGATAGTGTACGGTATACTTATTGCTGATCCATCTGCACCTCCGTTCAACCCTGATTTGGAGTTCTATGAAGAGCAACTGGATAAAGATTTGGCTATTAATGTTTATCAGGATGTAAGTATTCCTTTTATTTCCAACCTTTGACATGCGATTTAAAAGATTCTGACTCAGTTTTGAGTTTTCAAACAAGTAATTGCAATGTATGTGAATTTTTTTAAAGGGTCAATGGGGCACCTACCGTCACTTGCTTCTTGGTGATCTAGAAACAGTTCGCGCCAACCATGCCTATGTCAATACCTTGACAATTGGAGACTTGTCTTCTATGAGGTGGATTGAAGGACCAATCAGAGAGAACCACGTGTTCAAAGATCCTGAAAGACTGCTTGTCCATGTAAGTTTGCTGTAACCTATTACTACATAGATAGCTAATCTGTTAATTTTAAATGAATATCTTAAGATTTTTTTGAACCAATATTGATGAAATTTGATTCATCTGGGCATAATCATCATACAATTTATTCTGTATTATATATTAAGCGCCTTTTTGTTACTTTGTACCAAGTCCAGATTATTATCGCTTCTCTTCCTTCAGGTATACTGTTCAGCTCTGAACTTCCGTGACATCATGACAGCTACAGGTCGTGTAACTGTTGACGCTGTCGCTCGTGGAAGACTTGCGCAGGAGTGCGTACAAGGTTTCGAGATAGTCGGGAGAACTGCAAAGTAAGTTATTTGAGTAATTTGTTGCTTTTAAGTGTCTTTCTTGATTTGACAGAAACTTGACCGTGGATACATTTTGATTTAACGATATCTAGTGTCAATTATTCATATTCACATATGTTTTAATCGTATCAAATATTTTGTATAATTTCTTAAAATTTTAATTTGGTATTCTTCAGGGAGCAAGTTTGAGGCCTTTTTACTTGTTGTTATAGAGTTCAACCATACAATAATAACTTAGCTTTCTTATTTTATTATTAACAGCGGTTCCCGAGTAATGGCTATGGTCAGAAATCGCGGTATGGCCAACGTTGTTGACGGCGACAGAGCTCTAATGTGGAGTATTCCTGATGAATGGAACTTTGAAGAAGCCGCGACCGTACCTGTCGCTTACGGAACTGTGTATTATGCTTTGGTACGTATTACATATTTATTTTAAATGTATGTTTTATGAATAAGAACTGTAAAATGAAGACTGTTTAATATACATTTAGCCCGCGGTAAAATTTTGACGTTCAAGTCAAAAAGAGCCAGCATTAAGCGTAAATTCGTTACTTAACATCAACTAGCAGATAGTCACACTGAGAATGGCATACTTTGGCAGCAAAACAATGTTAAAAATAAGTTCAATAATCCACGCAGACCAGTAAAACGAGTAGTACTAGCTCAAGAACTCATACTTGCAGGAAAATATACTGGGTTTATTTGCGCACATGATAGAGTCCACTCGTGACCACGATCAATGCAACTTGATTGAAACGTCGAGGCTAGTCAAAATAATATCTTAATAATATCCTGTGCGCAAATAGATAGATTTTACTACAAATAATAAATTTAGTTCGCGAAGTTATATGTATATTTCGGTGAAGGAAAATATCGTGAGGAAACCATAGCACGGCGGTAGGATACTTTGTAGTACCTGTAGTTGAAAGTCTGTCGCCAAGCACCTATCGGTGTGTCCCGGCAGATGTACTTGAAAGCCAGTTTCTTTCTAATCTTTGTGTGCTTAGCACCTCCGGCCACATCATCACTTAGCATGGTGAAATTACGGTCAAACCTTATCCAAGAGTAAAAATAAAAATTAAGAAATTCTTCATTTGACTATAGATAATGGTCGGCCAAATGCAACGTGGTGAATCAGTCCTCATCCACGCGGGGTCAGGTGGAGTCGGTCAAGCTGCCATCAACGTTGCCTTGCACTATGGCTGTGAAGTGTTCACCACCGTCGGTACAGCTGAGAAGAGGGCCTTTATCAAGAAGCTGTTCCCTCAGTTGAAGAGTAAGTTTAACACTCTCAGTTCTCACGACTCCTTGTTAGATGACACCATATATACAAGCTTCCAACATGTACCTACAGTTGGACCGCAGTCTCCATGCACGATGA
The DNA here is from genome assembly GCA_951361185.1 of Ochropacha duplaris. NCBI lineage: Eukaryota > Metazoa > Arthropoda > Insecta > Lepidoptera > Drepanidae > Ochropacha > Ochropacha duplaris. The sequence continues at coordinate 7,919,786 of OX592711.1, read as the reverse complement.
CCTAGCCTGGCGGAAGATCTTACCTTTTCAATGGAGGAGTCTAACACCTCGCTCTTCCATAACAGTATCAGACATGCCATCACCGATTCTATTGCGAATCTCACTTAATTGGTTTCACATATTTTTATGTTAATTATTGGACTTGGATTATAACCTTTGATAGAAAGAGACTGATTGTCTTTGATCTATTAGTATGCTTTGTCATCAAACACATATATAAAATACATCGTAAAAATATTCATTTTATTGATATAACTTTTGAAACGTAGATTACATTATGGTAGTTTGTAAAAGGAGGTACTTCCACCTACTTCGTAGTAATATTTAATTATGTAGATGTCTGGGGATCTTTGTTTGCGAGGAGCTAAGACTTGACTCGGAAAATTTTCTAGCAAAAAATGTTAGCTTCATTTAATACTTCAACTCTAAATTATCATTTTCTTTTATTTTAATAATCTCAAAGGGATCTATAGCTAGAATCAACAGAGTTATGATAATATACTTAGTTCATAATTTGAAGGTAGGTAATTAAAAGTTTATACAAATATTGAAAGGAAATGATTTACAATATACCTAAATCTATTTATACATATTAAAATAGTCCAAACGTTTTAAAGTTGATGCTTTAAATACTAACTAATACTAATTAAGTAAACTACTAATAATAATGAAGTCAAAAATATAAAAAAAAAATTGCCAATCATTGGGGACGGCCTACAGAAGTGAAAACTTAAAAACTAAGAAATTCCATAATTTAACCAGATTTTCAAATCCATAAAATTTTACCCATCCAATAATCACCCAACGCGTCTTATGAAGATTTTACTTTAAAAAATATTAGCAGAATATTATTTTCTTAAAAATTCTCCTTTCTTTCCTATAATATGTATTATAAATGGAAGATTATTTTCAGACAGCCACATCGGTAACTCTCGTGACGCATCATTCGAAGATATGATTCGTAGAGAGACTAACGGAAAAGGTGTTGATTTGGTGCTCAACTCCTTATCAGATGAAAAGCTTCAGGTATCAAAATAAGTTTATCTCTTTACTTTGTTAGACCCATTCTAAGTTCAATTTACTTTTTCAAAATCACTTAGAAAACGATGTTTTAATTCTCTTTTGACGTTCTTTAGCGCACACGTTTTGTTTATTCTTTTTTCTCCATAGGCCTCAGTCAGGTGCCTCGCATACCGCGGTCGTTTCCTCGAAATCGGTAAATTTGACATCAGCAACAACACTCCCATTGGAATGTACTTCTTCTTGAAGGAGACCTCCTTCCACGGCATCATGTTGGATTACATCTTTGACCAGAGTTTCGAATTCAGAAAGGTAATTCGCTCGTGACTTTTGTCGGTGAAGGACATCGTTTCTTAAAGAGAAATGATTTCAAGTTTTTCTTTGAAGATTGTTTAAATTGAATTGTTTTTTGTCTGAAAAAATCCAAGGACCAAAAATTATGTATAGATTTTTTTTCTATAGAGTTTGCAAGACCTTCTCTTAACTGGCATTGAGAGCGGAGCAGTACGACCTCTCACTTACTGCACATTTGAGAAGGACGAAATAGAGACATCATTCCGATACATGGCAGCTGGTAAACATATCGGCAAGGTTATCGTCAAGATTCGCGAAGAAGAACGCAGCAATAAACCTGTGAAACCTGTGGTATTACCTATTGACGCTGTCCCGAGGTATGACTTTAGTCTTTTTTAACTCAAAACTTTAATTGATTAAAAAAGTGTAGTTGCTGATCTGATTACACTCCAAAGTTATAATTTTTATCTAGTGCCAAAATGTAAGCATCTGAAGTAAACTTATCATCTAGCTAGTGGGTTATCTGATGGTAAGTGGCTACCGTCACCTGTAGATATGATGAATCAGTAAATAACAGACAAAATAAAGAATCGTCATTTACGTTTACATAATGATTTTAGGTATATGTGTCATGAAGACCATGTATACATTGTTATTGGAGGTCTTGGCGGTTTCGGTCTGGAGTTAGCTGATTGGCTCATCTTAAGAGGTGCCAGGAAGATCCTTCTCACTTCCCGTAGAGGTATTACCAATGGATACCAGTCAAGTAGGCTCAGGTATGTGAATGATGTAAAAGTATGAAAACATTTTTGGTTGGCTAGCTTTCTTTATTGATCGGTTAAATACAAATGATTTATTATAAAATACAATAATCCTTTTTTTATTCAAATGGAAATTTAGTCAGTTTAAACAATGACACAGATAAGTAATACGATATTAGTAAATAAAACAATCAACGATCGATTCTATATTTATATTGCTCCTGTAAAATTACAAATATCATGTAAAATTGTGGTAGACAACTGGAAGGTCATTTACACACATACTAAATTAAAAACAACTTCTAGGGCATGGGCAGCGTACGGTGCTGATGTTCAAATCTCAACTCACGACGTGACAACAGAATCAGGCTGTGAAGAAATGCTCAAGATGGCTAATGCTATGGGAGAAGTAGACGCAATATTCAACCTTGCTGTCATATTAAAAGATTCTATATTCCAAAATCAAACACAAGATACGTTCAAGACTTCATTTGGACCTAAAGCACTTGCTACCATGCACTTGGATAAATTGTCGAAGAAACTTTGCCCTACTTTGAAGTAAGTAAAGGTTTTATGAAATGGAACTGCCATTGTAGATTTTGTGTGCGTCCACTTACTTATTGAGATTTTGGTCTAACGCAGCTTTTCCAACAAAACATTGTAACTATCTTACAATTCTGCCAATATGGATGTTGTACTTATTCAAGATCAAGTAACATAAATTATATAAAAATCATTAGGCGCTGGAAACAATTACAATGACAAAAATTACTACTTATTTCATCTAATAGTTCCTCCCCATAATAAACTATGTTTTAGAAATGTTGTAATAGTAATTGATTTGATATCGGTCAAGCACCCTCTGTGGACTAATACTATGGTACTATAATACATTAGAAAAATATTAATTTAATCAAATACCTATTCAACAGAGACTTCGTAGTATTCTCTTCCGTGTCATGTGGTCGTGGTAACGCCGGTCAGACTAACTACGGTCTATCCAACTCCGTGATGGAGAGGATTTGCGAATGGAGGAAGAAACTTGGTCTTCCTGCTCTAGCTGTACAGTGGGGTGCTATTGGTGATGTAAGTACTAGGAAGAGAAAGGTTTTTTTTTTACTGGCATACTTCAACTCTATTAACACAATGTCTATCCCTAGGTGGGTCTAGTGGCAGACATGCAAGACGACGATGTCCAGCTGGAAATTGGAGGTACTCTCCAGCAGAGGATCTCTTCGTGTCTCCTAGCTTTGGACAAGTTCATGAAACAAGATGCTCCTATCGTCTCGTCTATTGTGGTCGCCGAAAAGAAGGCTGGAGGTTCTGGTTGCGGCAATATCGTTGATGCTGTTGCTCAAATTATGGGTAAGATATTTAATATTAAGTATTTGGGTCATATTTTTAGTCTTCCATGCAAAATTTATTAGATTGCATTCATAAATGGGAAACACATAGCATTTTTCAAGCATCTTTCCACACACATACAGCAAAAAGCTGAATAAAACGTTGATAAAAAAATCAACAAATACCAAAGTGTCTAATTATCTTTCAACAGGTATCAAAGATTTGAAGACGGTTTCGCAACAAGTATCTCTAGCCGAACTGGGTATGGACAGTATGATGGCGGTCGAAATCAAACAAACTCTTGAGAGAGAGTTTGAAGTTTTCCTCACTGCTCAAGATATCAGAACATTGACTTTCGCCAGGTAAATATTAATGTAGAAGCTTCTCGAAGAAGATTTTTCATTATCTTCTGGAGGTACTTCTACGCTGTGTGCGTGTAATAAGCTGTGAGTGTAATATCCATCACAAAATATTCTGGTACTTCTTCTTTGGTCACATTGGTATTCATTACTATTGTATGAGGTAGTCAAATAAAATTTAGAAAAGGGATCTACCATCAAACGTTATTGAAATTCATCTCTATAGGCTAGTAGAACTAACAGCTCAGCGTGAAGCAGCAGCATCGACATCCGCGGCTCGTCCAGTGGCAGCTGATGGTGCCGCTGGTCTCCGAGTCTTCATGAGGAACTTCGGAGATGAGAATATCGTATCTGAACCTCTTGTGTATATGCCTACTATGGTCACTGATGGAGTTGAGGTAAGTAACATAATTTAGTTATCTACCAATTTAGATCCAATATAATTGTCCAAATTATATGCTGTTTCTTGTCGATTTTTCTAAGTTGAAGGCTGACTTCCGAATTGGCGGTGATTTTTGTACTTTGGATCTTCATGAGGCCTTTCTATGACATAAACTAAATTTGGCTTTGACTTGGGTTTAGATGTCGGTCCCTATTATTAACAATTAAGATGTCAGCTACGGTATAAACTCTTTTAAGCAAAAATATAAAAATATAATAATAAATTCAAATATTCATAGATCATTACCAACGAAAACTCATCACAGCTCGATAATTTGAGAATTTCCAAGAGCTTCTGAGTATGTTTAAATGTATTAGACGATTTTTATCACAAAGAATTTATATCTTTGTAGGGTGAAGAAGCAATTCACGTAATGGAGAAGGTGATGTTCATGCTATGACTTAAACTAAATTTGGCTTTGACTTGGGTTCAGATGTCGGTCCCTATTATTAACAATTAAGATGTCAGCTACGGTATAAACTCTTTTAAGCAAAAATATATGAATTCAAATATTCATAGATAATTACCAACGAAAACTCATCACAGCTTCATAATTTGAGAATTTCCAAGAACAGAAGTTCTTGGAGTACAGAAGTATGGTTAAATTAGATGATTTTTATCACAATCAATTTATAACTTTGTAGGGTGAAGAAGCAATTCACGTAATGGAGAAGGTAATGTTCATGCTGCCTGGTCTCGAAGGATGTGCAGCAGCGCTGGAACCACTCTGTCGCAGACTGAAGATCAAAGTCTGCGTGCTACAGCTTGGAACTGAGCATAAACATGAGAATTTGGAACAGATGGTTACTAGGTTACATCAAGTAAGTGCTCAGAATATAATCATTGATGACTATTTTGTCTTTGATGTAAATCAAAAACGTTTAGAGATTGCAGGTTAAGTTATTAGCATATTATATTTTATATTGTTTCTTTCTCAGTCGGTAAGATCGCGTCTGGCTCCAGGTGCACCGTTCTGGCTGCTCGGTTACAGTTTTGGTTCCTTACTTATACTAGAATTGGCAGCAAGGTTAGAGAGTGAAGGTACGTCTCCTGTATCAATCATATATAAGTACCCACATTTATCTGTTTATTCAGCATTTTTTCTATAAGATCAGAAATTTAATCTTATGTTTAATAATTTATTTTTCAGGCCTTCAAGGAACTGTCTTCTGTCTGGATGGAGCCCCCGACTTCCTTTACGCTATCCTGACAATGACTATCAGTTTCAAAAATGACGTTCAGCTTCAGAACAGTCTCCTTTGTCATACAATTGACATCATTGCTCCTAACAATGACGTAACCCGACCTCTGATGGAGAAACTATCCGAGATCGAATCTTACGAAGAGAGAGTACAATGCACTATCAATATGTCACCTGTACAAAGCAAATACTCAAATAAATTCATTGCTGCTATCGCTACCACATGCTTCGACCGCATTAAAGTTGTCCTTGACTACGATCCCAAGACTATCAAGAAACTGAAGTCACCCATCATTCTTCTACGTCCGAAAGAGAACCCACCTTACGTTGTATGCGAAGAAAACTACGGTCTCGACAAATATACGGAGAGTGAATTAACCGTGCACTATTTAGAAGGCACCCACGTTAGTATAATTGAAAATAAAGATGTCGCCAATATTATTAACAGGGTTATATCTGAAAGTGATGGATCTGGTGTTAAAACTACCCACAACGTTGTGACGAGCATTGTAGAGAATCAGCGTGAGGTCGAAGTTTAGGATGATCTTAATATTTTTTTAAATTTATTGTACGAAAGATTTTAGTGGAATTTTGAATTTGGAAGTATTTGTTTTTCCTATTTATTCTGTATGGTTTAGGATTTACAGGGATGCACTGTTGTATTATTTAAGTCGTGTTCTTTTTAGTAAGTGGTCCGTTTAATATTAGTTATTTAATATAAGCAATAATTTATTTAGTTTTATTTGTAATTTTAATGTCAAAGAGACACCAGTACCAAACAAATATTCATTAAGCTCTTTTAAAATTTTGATTAACTGGGTATTGAACATTCGTTTATTTTATTAGTTGTTAAGTATTATAAATAATATTAATAATAAACGATTTGTGAATTATGGGTTTATTGAAATATACGAATATTATTTACAAAATCATGTTGTTTTAACTAAAAAATCCTTTCACTGAGTAAATAAAATTATATTGCGAAAACGGTTCCAGGAATTGTTCTTGTAGTTATTGGCCCAGCGTTTTATTAAAGGAAATCTTCTACCTTTTCTAACTTTTTAACTCGTACAGTCAGCCCTCTGCCAATTTTACCTTTACTGTTATAAAACTAGGATAGACGTCAGAATTTAATATTTACATCAATGTAGTTAATACGACTTAGGTGGAATTTAAATAACTAGTGTACCTACGCCCTGGTTGAAATTCAATAATACGGGATAACACTAAAAAAACAAAGAAAATCGGTTGACAAACACAGGAGGAAGAAGGGTACAAAAAGTTTCACTACAATTTTTTATCATTTTTATTATTATTTCCGAATTAGTTTTATGTATAAAAATTATAAGAGCCCAAAACAAACAAGCACTAAACATTCGATTTTGAACCTAATAAACACAATTCAGGTTTCGGTGAGCGTTGAAGGGATTAAGCGGCATAAAATATTGGCTTCGAATCAAAGCGGATAATCGGATTGAAATCAGTGTTTAACGGGAATAGTGACGGGAATAGTTCCCGCACTGAATCCCGGTATTTTACAGTCCCGGTAATTAATTGCGTAGTGGATTCATCACTACTTATCCATTGTTTATGGTCGGGTTGTTAGATTACTAGTTAAGTAAGGTAATTAGTACGTGCTTGAAATTGACTGAGAATAATTAACACTTTTTTTTTATACTGGATAAGCTTGTGTTTGACCACAATCTCACCATGGTAAGTGATGATGTGGCCGAAGGTGGTAAGCACACAAAGCCTATAATCGTTTATTAGCATAAGTCTCTTAAACACTTTAGATGTTTAAGAGACTTATGCTAATAAACGATTATACAACGCAACGGTGACCTAATAGATGGACCTATTAGTCAACCTGTTGAAATAAAAACAGACAGACGCCAAACTATGGAGCCTTAAAGTTCATTTAAATGTTTATTAAATAACGGAAAGAGGAATAAAATCAAGACATTAATATACTGGAGTAATTATCATTTTAGTATAAATTTTACGTAGTCATAAAAAGAAGTAAGTGAAACAAAATTAAAAAAATATTCAATGACATTAGACCAGTCTGGTGTTGGTAACAGCTGAAAACTGAATTAAAACAAACAAAATACAAATACGAGGCAAGTGGTCAACGCGTGGCAGAATAAACGACTTAATTAATAATCCCGCGTTTTGCTTCTAAGTACCTAAAAGGTCTTATGATACAAACTTTTTATTTTTCAATTTATGTAAACTATTAACTTTCAAAACTTAGATAATTCCTTGTCTGTTATATTTACCAAGGTTGGCAATGCATCGGCAATCAAAAGGTATTGCAAACGAAGCAATATATTACAATAATAATTATTTTAGACAATTCGATAAATTTTGTTTACTAGCTTTCCCACGCGGCTTCACTCGTTCCCAAGATATCTTATCTTTTTCCGGGATAAAAACTATATCCAAATCCGTTCAGCCGTTTTTGTGTGATTCAGTTACAAACATCCAAACATACAAACTTTCACATTGATAATATTATTGGGATTAAAAATTAATCATCAGACACACAAATGTCTGTCCTGGGATGTATGGCAATCGAACCCACAATCGTGATAGGTAGTGTGAATCAATAACGCCAACCGTCAATTAAACTTGATGTAAATAATCAATGGAAAAAAATTCCCGCAAAATTATTGAATCCCGCTTTTATCCCCGCCACCTGGCAACACTAAATTGACGATTTTAATCTCTCAACGAATCTCGACGAACGTGATCGTTAATCATTAATCATTCGCTTTCATTTATTCAATCTCACTTTGTGGCTGATCTTGATGACTTTAGTACAAAGACCTGGTGGAATATTATGGATCAGTGGCTTGGAAACCTACAACGTCGTACTAATTCAAGTACGAGTTTTGCTTTAATGGGCAGTTAGGTACTTCCCGGCACGTACATAAGTAATCCCACTAATAATATACACGAGTTTTTTTTTTTTTTAATTCTGGATAGGCTTGTGTTTGACCACAATCTCACCATGGTAAGTGATGATGTGGCCGAAGATGGTAAGCACACAAAGCCTAGATGGGAACTGGCTCTCAAGTGCAGCTGTCGGAACACACCGATAGGTGCTTGGCGACAGATTTTCAACTTGAGGGTGGTAGCCAGCCAGTCGGGTACTACAAAGTACCCTACCACCGTGCTATGGTTTCCTCACGATGTTTTCCTTCACCGAAAGCTCAAACTCATCGTAGGATTCGAACCCACGACCTTCGCCGCGGTATTCGGCGTCACTTACCACTGAGCTATCATCGCTTTTACAAAAGTATTTAAATTTTGCATGGATGGATGGATGTCTGTTTGTTACTCAATCACGCCAGAACGGCTCAACGGATCTGGATGACATTTGGCACAGATATAGATTATAGTCTGGAATAGCACATTTTATCCCGGGAAAAGATAAGATCCGTCGGGAACGCGAGTGAAACCGCGGGGGACAGGTAGTATGTGTTTGACATTCACAATAAGATAAGTGATATTGTAGACGAAGGGAAGTTCTAGAAGGCTCTCAAGTGAATTATTCCAAAACACTCTTTTTTTCATTTTTTCAGTCCAAAGTGGAGTATTTTAGTGCAATTTCATTTTCTACAATGTAATGTTTGTAATTAAAACATAAATGACAATCATTAGTAGGTACCTTAGTTAGTTAGTTTATTTATTTTATTGATTAAAACATTTTTACAAGAATAGTTACATACATACATTCATCAACAAACGAAAGCCTGAGAGGCTTAACTGGCTGACTTACTTCCATATAAAAAAAACAAACGTCGAGTGTCTAATACCAGGGGGATTGCCAATGTGTTGCACACCTTATTACAATGCCTTAAGGCAACTGACTCTCAAGTGCAATTGCCGGAATACACCAACAGCAGCTTGGCGACAGATTTTCAACTTGGGGGTGGTAGCCAGCCAGTAACTAATCGACTGGCTGGCTACCACCAGCACTGCTGCACGGTGGTAGGGTACTCTCTACCACCGCTTGCTTTTTATTGAGCAATAAGTAATAGTAAGGCGATGATAGCTCAGTGGTAAGTGACGTCGAATACCGCGACGAAGGTCGTGGGTTCGAATCCTACAATAAGCTTGAGCTTTCGGTGAAGGAAAGAAAGGAAACCATAGCACGGTGGTAGGGTACTTTGTAGTACCCGACTGGCTGGCTACCCTCAAGTCGAAAATCTGTCGCCAAGCACCTATCGGTGTGTTCCGACAGCTGCACTTGAGAGCCAGTTCCCATCTAGGCTTTGTGTGCTTACCACCTTCGGCCACATCATCACTTACCATGGTGAGATTGTAGTCAAACATAAGCTAATCCAGTTTTTTTTTTTTTTGTGTATATGTTGGTAGGTCACCCCCCCACCTATCTCCCCCTTAAGTTTGTCGTACTCCTTACCGGACACCCTGTATACACCGTAACTTATTCGACTAAACTGGAGTAGAGCAGCGACTATAAAATCCCTTTCACTGAGCAATATTAATGCTTTTGTCAAAGAACTTTCTAGGTACTAAAACCACATCAAAATCCCTTGCGTAGGTTTCGGGCTATAAGCTCACAAGCAGATAGACTAACAGAGATATGTTGTATTGTATATACATATGTAGAGATTACGTCTTTGGCTTTTGCAAATCTCTACAACCCGACAGCAAATAAAACTAGGTTAGTAAAATAACTTTAGTGTTTAAACGCAGGCTCAGGCAATAAAGTTCATGCACTCCAATGTCTGTCTGAATGTATGTGGAATCGATCTTACTACCTCCGTGATAGGTATTTAACTACGTGACGATTTCTGCTAGTTAACCCCTACTGTGGCCACGTAAAAGAACTTCGTTCCAATAAAAAGGGTAGATGGAGCGTACGTAAATAATAGTCTCCAATGAAGTGAAGCAACGTGCACGAATTATGTGCGTGACCTGCACGTACGTTATCTCGCGTGACTCCTATTGCACAGGATCACAATCGGCTTCCATATACTTTCTGTGCTTCACTTTAAGTGCGCGGGGCTCTGTCTACCTTTTGCCGACAGCAGCCGTCGACGCGTTGACGGCTGTCGACAGCTGCTGTTGGCAACATGCTGCTCGTGTGTATGAGCTCTAATGGTAATAGAAATAGAATAGAAATAGAAATAACTACTATCGCCTATAAACATTAACATATCGGCCTTTGGTATGGGATGCCACGTGTGTTGATACCTTTCCACCGTCTCATCTTCCACAGACAGTGGATAGGGCCGGTGGTGCAGCCATGTCAGCAGAGAGCCTCAAGCGGCGCAAATACAGTAACTTATATACAAGTTACATATTTGAGCCGTTTGGGGTTGTAACTCTGGGTCCGTGGGGGCCGAGTGCGCACCACCTTTTCAGTGAAATGTCTAGTAGACGCATCTCGTGATCAGAATGCTGGCATACACCTCGCTCAACGAATCAGCATTGCCATCCAACGTGGCAATGCTGCCAGCATTCTGGGCACGTTGCCTACTGACAACGACTTTTTTATTTAGATTTATCCTTTGTATATTGTAGTTGTACATTTGTTTGTATATTTTGTACATTTTTTTTAGGTACATTTAAATTTTATTATAAAGAACAATCCTTTGTTAGATACTTAATTTAAAATGTTAATTTAAATAGTATACCAGGTTGATTTCCAATGTCTTGTCTACCTTTTACTTTGCATTAAAGGGTCTAGTAGCCAGCCAGTCGATTACGAGTGCAAAATTAGTCCTTACAACGAGAAATGTTTCAGCTTCAATGTAAGTTTGAAGGTAACTTTGTAACTACCAAACAAAGGCATACGAAACTACACGAAAGTTTGAACTTGTTCGTGAAGTCGGTGTAGGTCGGTGGGCCGAGCTCGTTGGAACATGGTACATTTAACATGTCCGTGATAAATCAAACATGTTTGACATAACGATACGTGCGGTAAATTCGCAAATCCATAGTGATTGCTATTGGTCATGGATGTAAAAACATGTGTAGTCGGTAAATAGGTTTGCATTTCGCTTACTCTACTCTAAAATCTAATCTTCTGCATCCATACTAATATTATAAATGCGAAAGTGTGTCTATTATTTAACTAGCTATCCCCCGCGTTCCCAAGAGACCTTTTCTTTTCCCCGGATAAAAAGTATCTTATCTCTTATTCCAGGATATAATCTATTTGTGTGCCAAGTTTCATCATGATCGGTTCAGTAGTTTCGGAGTACATCGCGGGCCAACATGTGACAAGGGAATTTTATATAATATTTCGCCCCGCGGTTTCAACCGCGTTCCCGAGGGATCTTATCTTTTCCCGGAATAAAAAGTATCCTATGGCCTTTTCCAAGGTTTCATCTATCTCCATACCAAATTTTTATCTAAATCGGTTCAGCGGTTTAAGCTTGAAGAGAGACAGACAGACACACTTTCGCATTTATAATATTAGTATGGATGCAGAAGATTAGATTTTAGAGTAGAGTAAGCGAAATGCAAACCTATTTACCGACTACACATGTTTTTACATCCATGACCAATAGCAATCACTATGGATTTGCGAATTTACCGCACGTATCGTTATGTCAAACATGTTTGATTTATCACGGACATGTTAAATGTACCATGTTCCAACGAGCTCGGCCCACCGACCTACACCGACTTCACGAACAAGTTCAAACTTTCGTGTAGTTTCGTATGCCTTTGTTTGGTAGTTACAAAGTTACCTTCAAACTTACATTGAAGCTGAAACATTTCTCGTTGTAAGGACTAATTTTGCACTCGTAATCGACTGGCTGGCTACTAGACCCTTTAATGCAAAGTAAAAGGTAGACAAGACATTGGAAATCAACCTGGTATACTATTTAAATTAACATTTTAAATTAAGTATCTAACAAAGGATTGTTCTTGTGGTGGTGGGTGGAAAGGTATCAACACACGTGGCATCCCATACCAAAGGCCGATATGTTAATGTTTATAGGCGATAGTAGTTATTTCTATTTCTATTCTATTTCTATTACCATTAGAGCTCATACACACGAGCAGCATGTTGCCAACAGCAGCTGTCGACAGCCGTCAACGCGTCGACGGCTGCTGTCGGCAAAAGGTAGACAGAGCCCCGCGCACTTAAAGTGAAGCACAGAAAGTATATGGAAGCCGATTGTGATCCTGTGCAATAGGAGTCACGCGAGATAACGTACGTGCAGGTCACGCACATAATTCGTGCACGTTGCTTCACTTCATTGGAGACTATTATTTACGTACGCTCCATCTACCCTTTTTATTGGAACGAAGTTCTTTTACGTGGCCACAGTAGGGGTTAACTAGCAGAAATCGTCACGTAGTTAAATACCTATCACGGAGGTAGTAAGATCGATTCCACATACATTCAGACAGACATTGGAGTGCATGAACTTTATTGCCTGAGCCTGCGTTTAAACACTAAAGTTATTTTACTAACCTAGTTTTATTTGCTGTCGGGTTGTAGAGATTTGCAAAAGCCAAAGACGTAATCTCTACATATGTATATACAATACAACATATCTCTGTTAGTCTATCTGCTTGTGAGCTTATAGCCCGAAACCTACGCAAGGGATTTTGATGTGGTTTTAGTACCTAGAAAGTTCTTTGACAAAAGCATTAATATTGCTCAGTGAAAGGGATTTTATAGTCGCTGCTCATCAAGTTTCATCATGATCGGTTCAGTAGTTTCGGAGTACATCGCGGGCCAACATGTGACAAGGGAATTTTATATAATATTTCGCCCCGCGGTTTCAACCGCGTTCCCGAGGGATCTTATCTTTTCCCGGAATAAAAAGTATCCTATGGCCTTTTCCAAGGTTTCATCTATCTCCATACCAAATTTTTATCTAAATCGGTTCAGCGGTTTAAGCTTGAAGAGAGACAGACAGACACACTTTCGCATTTATAACATTATTATTTCCCCGCGGTTTCACTCGCGTTCCTGTGGGATCTTATGTTTTCCCGGGACAAAAATATAGGTAGCCTATGTGCTATTCCAGACTACAATCTATCTCTATGCCAAATTTCATCCATATCCGTTCAGCGGTTCTGGCGTAAATGTGTAACAAACATCCATCCAAACTTTCACATTTATAATATTAGTAAGATAAGTAAGATTAGTAGGATTATAGTATGGAAGTATAGATAACTTTCACATTGTTGTTAGGTAGGTACGTCATTAACACAGCCCCTCTAGCGGGAGAATATACAACTTAAGTTTCCCTATTTAAAGCAGCAAAAAGCATTCATTTTTAATATTATAAATGCGAAAGTGTGTCTGTCTGTTACCTCTTCACGCTTAAACCACTGAACCTATTATGATGAAATTTGGTAATGAGATAGATGGAACCTTGGAGAAAGACATATGATACTTTTATTCCGGGAAAAGATAAGATCCCTCTGGAACACGGGTGGAAAACTAGTACTTATATAAAATTCCCTTATCACATGTTGAAGCCACATCCAAACCACAAATGACATGTAATCCAGGACCATCCCTGAAGGAGTCGTAAATAATAATAACTGTGACATTGGTTACAATCCTCAGGGTTTACTGCTCCTATTCTGTGCTAGGGATTCTATCGGTTATTCTTTACCGTTTTTCTTTAACCGTTCCTTTTTGCAATCATGTTAGGAACGATCGTATTGGAAGTCGTGGGTTGAATTGGTCACTCAAATGTTTTTGCTAAAGTCTGCAATGTGACAGAGGTTCGAACCAGTTTCAGAAGAGGCAATAAATTCGGCACGGTTTTCAAGATCGTGCGATTCCAATTCCTGGCTAGGGAATCGGAATTTGGAAACTGTTTTACCTAAGCAATAACGTGACGATTTCTACCAATTAACTCTACTGTAAGCCGCGTGAAAGAACCTCGTTCTAATAAAAAAGGTAGAAGGAGCGTACGTAAACAATGTGTCCAATGAAGTGAAGCTATGTGCACGAAGTTATGTGCGTGAACTGCACCTATTTTCTATAATTAAATAAGCGTTTTAGTTTTTATGAAATAGGTAGCTACCTTTATAGACATTTAGATGAGTAGATAATAATAAATATACAATTACAGTGAGTGCATACAAAAAGGACCCAACGCTTTAGGTAATTTCTAAGAGTGATTTCAAACCTTCTATGCTTTGATTAACTATCAATCAAAGCTTCTATGTATGTAACTGACTATTGCATACCATTGTTTAGAGCTGATATTATGGAATAACTGATTAATTATAACTGATAAACTGCATGTTGCACCCATAGAAAAATAAGGTAGAAGGTATACAATAGTCTCTAATAAAGTGAAGCAACATGCACGAAGTTGGGTGCTTCCTTTTTCAAAATCAGCATCCTTTACTGTGCTTCACTATAAGTGCGCGGGGCTCTGTCTACCCTTTTTTATTTGATCTGAACACACAACCTATGACGTGACTGGTACTTACCAACCACGACTACCCTTCATTTTTATCACATACCTTCATCAAGGCGAGATACTTTTTGACAGTAAATTTCGGCTGCTCGAAACACTGGGCGTTGACCTGTGTGGACCAAAGGTCGGGGTCTGTCAAAATTGTTACCGACCCTTTCGTAATTACAGCTAAAGGAACTAAATGTTTATAGTTGAATTTAACTTGAAAGGGTTTGTTTTGTTTTTGTAACGCCACACGGCTGGCAAGTTCGTGGGATCTTTTCTTTTCCCGGGATAAAAATATAGCCTATGAAACTCACAAATAACGTGGCTTTCTATTGGTAAAAGAATTTTCAAAATCGGTTCAGTAGATCTAGAGATCAATCGTACCTCTTTAAAATATTGGTATAATTAGATATAGATAATTTACTCTTTAATAATTAATTTTAAAAGAAGCACCCGTAGGCAGTGTTAAAAGCACTTTAGTTCTCCCGCGCACCCTTTTAGCCAATTAAAACGAAATTTTCATCTAAATCTTAAACTTAAAACAGACTATACAAATGTTTGGGATAAAATGAATCTAAAAACTGTACAAAGTGAGAATGAAATCTAAATTAACATGAAACGGGATAGAATGACAGGAATAAAACGCCCGCTACAAGTCTTGTAGCTGCGTAAAACATTTTTTGTCTCCTTTAAATAAAGTAGGATTGAGACTGGCGACTGTGACAGGCGGACGCGGAGCGATTTAATTTTGCAACATAACATACTTGTGAAAAGGCGCTGCTTGTGGGGGCTGGTCTGCTTGAGTTTGTTGTTTACTAAATCAGTCATAATTAAATTCTATAGATTACTATTTTTGCCGCCATAACACATAAATATTGTCAGTGACACTAGATAAATAATTATTGAATGTACCTAATAGGTGTATGTTGTTTTTGAAAAGAGTAATTGCTGGCTCTTCTTAGCAAAAGCAACCATCCCAACCAAGCATTAGAGTCTGACTATTCATAAGTGCCTGTGAAGGCCTATTTGGGTGGATAAACATTTCATTTCATTATTAAACTTAATATTAGATTGATATACAAGGTTGTTGATGGTGTTTTGGTGTTACCCAATTTCAATAAAAAAAACAATAATCATAAACCGTGTAGGTATACCTTAAGATAACAAGTATAGTTTTCCGCCCCGCGGTTTCACACGTGTTTCGCGCGCTTTCTCCGCTAAAATATGTATATCCTCGATGCCTTTATACAATTCCGCTATCCGCTCCTCTCGACAGCAATCTCCAAGCCTTAAAGCTGACGGTCGAGATTACTCGTGGACCAATCTTCCCAGCAAAGCAGTTAAGTAATTAGTTACAGCCATTTGGTCGCCCATCGTCCCATTGTTCACACTGTACGAATTTCCACTGAAATTGTAGCATTTGGCGCAACTTTAGCACAGTAGTTGCGTTAACTAAGCTTTTAACCAATTTTCGTTGGTGCTCATTGTCCTTTTACGATAGAGTGAAACTTACGTTTATGGTATTAATATTATTATTACCGGCTTAAGTGAGTTTTCTAACTCTAAAATATGCTTTTATTTCAAGCAAAATCAAAATAAAAACTCATTTATACAGTTTAGGCCTTGGTAAGGCACTTATGAACGTTACAATCGACTCTACCACCGGTTCGGAATACACTTAAACTGAGAATAATCCGGCAAGAAACTCAGCACGGCAATTTTTGCAGTGGATATTTCTTTTTATTTACAAATTCAAAAATACATTAGATACATTTTCTAATATTTTACACTTCGCCAGAGAGACTCTACTACAACCATATATTTCTGTCTTCCATATAATGAGCCAACTTATAGTAGGCTTTGTTCATTAACCTAAGTTTAATACAATTCTAAAATAACATTCCAGCTACCTCCATAATGGTTAATAATTGAAAACTATGCAGCTTCAGTCAGCGTTTAGCCATGAGTTATTCTTTATATTAAAGAACATTATAAACAGATAACTGCATCATATCGTAATAAATCTACATAAACACGATGATAGAAGAGTACAAATCTGTTTAATCCATTGCAATCCTGACGGATCCCTTTGTACGGAACCGGGAGCGGCGTGCGGTCCACAAATACATATTTAACATTGCTGTTTGCATAAGGTGGGTTTCGGGGGACCATAGAGATACTAGAAGTGGCCTATATTATTTTTTTATCGCCATGGCATGTCAATTTTATCAGTAAGACTAGATAAATAATTACTGTAGGTAGGTCTAAGATGCTTTTTGTGTATTTGCTGAGTTTATAGTAAAAGCAATCATCCGAACCATGTATTAGCACGAAACTATTTATAAAGGCTTATTTAGTACCTAAGAAATATTATTTTTTATGTATTTTTGTATTAGTTTAAGAATAAAATTGTTAAACATTTGAAAAAAAAAAGCCAATATAGTCAGATGGTCCAAAAATATTTAAAAAATGTAACCTTGCTGAGTTTCTTGCCGGTTCTTCTCAGTTGAAGGCTGACTTCCGAACCGGTGGTAACTTCTGTAATTCGACCTTCATAAGTGCCCTTCTAGGGCCTAAACTGAATAAATGGTTTTGACTTTGACTTAAAAAAAATATTACCGCTTACCAATTTAGAGGTAAATAAGTGGAGCTAAAATGCTAGAGCTTCCGTTGAAGAAAAATATCCTGAGGAAACCGTCGCATAGCACAGTTAGCTTCCACCTTCAACTTGAAAATCTATTGCCAAGCACTTTTCAGCATATTCCAGAAGTTGGACTTGAGATTCTCTCGCACTGCACTGCAATGTTTATAGACGACAATTACGCACCATTAGATATCTGCTTATCAGATGACGAAAATAATCCAAAAAATAGTTTTTCTTTGCTGGCAATCGTCAGTTTTTCTGCCAATATCAACTTACATTACTATTCCTCTTTCTTTCTCATTCACAGTAAGTCATCGTCCGTACAAGACAGGTCAGGTTTTAGTGAAAGTTGTTGGTCATTCCATTGAAAAATTTCTGTGTTTTTAGGGGTCCTGTCTATCTGTCTGTCACCAGGCTGTATCTCAAGAACCGTCATAACTAGACAGTTGAAATTTTCACAGATGATGTTGCCGCTATAACAAAAATACTAAAAACAGAAAAAAAAATTAAAAAAAATACGGAACCCCGCGAATCCGACTCGCACTTGACCGGTTTTTCTTAGATAATTTATTTTGAAATATACGTTGTCAAAATGTTTTTTTACTTAGCCACATCTATTTATCCCTAATTCTACACCCGGACGTTCGAACAGTCATTCTCGACATGTTTTATTTATTCGTAGGGTACAGTGGCGGTCGATGTCTGATTTAATTCTTTCATGAATTGAAATTGTTAGGGATCTTATTGTTTTATTGTTCGTAGATAACCAGTGTGCGTCCACTAGTTAAAATTTAACCATAAAATTTTTAGGTAAGAAGACCTACCATATTTTTATAGATAACATATTACCTCGTCTATAGCTTGACAAACAGAGGATGAAAAAGGGTATTAATATAATTAAGTACATGTGTAAGAATCACTACTCTTTTACAACATATTAAAATGCAATTCAGTTCGCACACATTATATGTTCACCTACCAATACGCTCTTTCTATATTTTAGCTCTACTGAACCGTAATCAGCGGTTAAATTCGCTTTAAAAATATTTAAAGATACGTGAAAATGAAATTTAATTCCACAAAATAAAATAAAAAGTGCGGTCAGGAACGAAATTCCTTTAATTTTAATTTTTTATCATTTTTTCAAAGCAAAAAGTCGTCTGGAGGCACAACGCTTTTTTCTTACGTGAAGCGTAAAGGAACTTCGTTGAAAAACAAATGACGATGTCCGCGTAATTTCAGTTTGTATGTTTGGAAGTTTGCTAATCAATCACGGAAAAACGGCTTAAAGGATTTCGATGAAACTCGATACACAGGTAGAACATATCCTGGAATACAACATAGGATACTTTTTATCCCGGGAAAAGATAAGATCCGTCGGAGAGACGGGTGAAACCGTGGGCGACAGCTAGTCATATAGTAAATTATAACGCATTTGGTAATGATCGTTTGTCAGACGTCGCTTCGTCACATCTGGCACGAATATTAATAATACCCTGCTGTACATACTCAATGATATTATAAGTAAAAGGTGTAGATATATTATAAGCGGTCCGAAAAAGGGAGACTAAAGAGTGGCTAATTAGCCTAATTTGTCCTGTGTCGCGTCGCCGGCATCAAAGGATGCACTTCACGTACCGATTGCAATAAAAGTAAAAGTGACCCTAAAACCAAAAATGCCTTCGTATTAAAATATTAAACTTATTTATGTTTGCGTTAGAGTGTCTTCTCTAGTCATTTTTTTATTATAATTCTTAAAAATATGTTGTACATTAGTAATAAGTCATACTTACAAAAACCACAGAGGTTAAACCATGAGTTACATACATCATCATCGTCTTATACATAATAGGCATGACACAATTAGTTTTTCACTCCTCTTGCTCAAAAAGACCGTCATAGGGGAAAAAGATTTTTTTTTAAATTTTTGTGTGTCAAATGACAATGAACCTACAAAAACAAAAAAGTCTTTAGTCATAAGTAGAATAATCATGAATAAAGACTCGACTTATTACTGTTTCATAAAAAAAGAAATTCATTTTAATTTTGAAAATGGAACTAAAATCGGCGATCTTTGGTAGAATGCATGCAATGTGTTGCGGCTACAGAAGAAACAAAAAAAAGACATTATAAACGACATATTTCATATTGTATTGGATTGTTTTATTTTCTCGCAATCGTAGTGAAAAGTATAGTGTAACACACGGCGCTAAAATGACCCATTAAAACTCGGTTTCTATTTACTCCCTCGCTAAAGCTCGGGAGCAAAACTGCTACCTCGTATATAATGGGTAATTTTAGCTCCTTGTATAACAATCTACTATTTATGTACCTAATCTATCCAGAGCATAAGGAGATCATTGGGCAGACAATCTAACACTAACCGGTTTATAAAACATCAAATAATATCATAGAAACATCGAATACACTTTTAGATCTTTTGATGGTTCATATTTATGACGTCACAATGTCATGTTCTTACCTATGTGTCAGAATTTACCAATATTTATGATGTTATCGGAATGTCGACTTTGGTAGTCCAGTCAGTGCCTGGCAGTTCATTGACCTGTTACCATAATGACCTTCCTAATCTGGGCGCCTCGCCACCGCGCCGACCGCGACCTTATTGCGCGTTTGAAACGATAATTGTCAAAATTCATAAACTATTACATACCTATTAACATAGGCACAGACATCAAACGCGTTTGTAAAATTAAGCAAACTAATTTACATTGATCTTACTTATTTCTGTGGCCAGATTCCATGTCTAAAACTAATGTTCATAATATTTTGTATTTTTTGTAAGCATTTTTTATACCCGAGGTTTCTTCTATCAGGGCAAGTTTCCCATTGGCTTTCGCGTTACAGGCTTTGCCTAGTGTGAAAGTCATTAGCACATTTTACTAGAAAAAACCTCCAGCATTATGCATATTTTATTTTTCTGTGTAATCTGTAAATGTTATGCCTAATCTTTTGTTTGGTGTGTATTTTGCTGAAATAAATTCATTTTTCATTTTCATTTTCATTTTCATTCTCTTGATAAAAATTATCGGAAAGTTATCCCCTTCGTCGTCTCAAAGCTACCGAGAAAAAAACCGGGAACCAAGTTGTTCGCCCAACAAAATTTACAAAACAAACTGATTGTAGGTACCTACCTACTTCACGATGGCCAGTCTTTCTACTGTGGTCAATCTTGCGCTACCCGCCCGCATCTAGTGGCTGCCCTTGAGGCCTTTGTCCAGCAAGACGTCTTCCACGACGGCTGATTATCAGCCGGAATTATATCATAATCATAATATAATTATATACCTAGACTATAACTTCATAAAATTTACAACAAATGTACAAAATATACAAGCAAATGTACAACTATAATATAATGATTATGATATAGCGAGACTGGCAGATGAGCGATGGACTAAAAGGGTGTCACTATGGAGAGGCCCAAGAGGGAAACGCTACAGAGGAAGACCGCTCACGAGATGGGTGGATGATATCATTAAAACGGCTGGCCCGGGCTGGATACAAATAGCCCAAGATAGGGAAAACTGGGCTTCTTTGGAGGAGGCCTTCACCTGCGGAGGGGTTTTGTAGATTAAGAAAAAATTAAAATGAATTTATTTATATAATATATTTAAAAAAGAATTGTGTAAAATTAGGATAAAGTTTACTTTTTTGTTCATTAGTTACAACAAGAAATAAAAGGCTTTTTTATTTATTTATTTAATGATTATGATTGTAGATACATTAAAATGAGAACACTTGAGCGAACAAGCAACTAGTTTTATTATCCACTCCACTTCACAAACCTGCCTATAAATAGTGATTATAAGTGTTTCTAATCCTAAATCTAATAGTATATCCTAACTCCCTAAATTAATCCCACTTATATTATAAACTAGTGGACCCGGCAGACGTTGTCCTGCCCTGAAATTAAAACAAAACTTAGAACCCGATTCCAGCGCCATCTACCGGGTCCAATTTTGTTTTCAAATCATCGAGGAACCCATTGAAATACACACACAAAATTTCATCCAAATCGGTCCTGTTACCATACTCCTCCGAAACGGCTTGACCGATTACTCAAATTACTAAAATGGCTATTAAAAAATAAGGGTTGATCGTAGAAGGGTGAAAATTGGGGATTGTATGTATTTTTGTATGTTGTATCATAAAAAAATAGAAATTAGAAATTTTGTCTCAAAAATAAAAATAAAAATTTAGGGACTACCCCTAACATTTAGGGGGATGAAAAATAGATGTTGGCCGATTCTCAGACCTACTGAATGTAAATATAAAGTTTCATCAAAATCGGTTAAGCCGTTTCGGAGGAGTATGGCAACTAAAACTGTGACACGAGAATTTTATATATTAGAAGATGTGAAAGTTTGGATGGATGTTAGTTTGTTACTCTTTCACTGCTGCTTTCACGGCTGAACGGATTTTGATGAAACTTGGCACAGGTAGATCATATCCTGGAATAACACATAGGATACTTTTTATCCTAGGAAAGGATAAGATCCCTCGGGAACGCGGGTGAAACCGGGGGGACAGCTAGTTAAGTATAAATACGATTGTTTGTTACCATTTCACGCCTAAACCACAAAACCGATTTAAAAAATTATTTACCAATAGAAAGCTGAATTATCAGCGAGTAACATAGGATTTTTTTTTACTTAGAGATCCCTACGAAAATTACAATAATGGGCTTGGTACCTTGGGCTTGGGTTACAAGGTATCAAAAATTTGCCTGTCATTTTGTTATTTGTTAGAAAATTAATATTATAATATAAAAATAAAATATTTATTCTGATACGCGACAGCATAAATATTTATAATTTGTTTTACCTTCGGATCGTTATATGAAGTACCTATATAAACAGTGGTTATTGAATTATCGACCATTCGCTCAAAGTAATAGAGTTACTTCCTCTTGATAATATTTAAACGTATACCACCTTTGGGGCCGATAATAGGCCGTTCGGGGGCAAATTCCATTTTCCTTTGAGTGTTTTTGGAAGGCTCAACTCGGAATTTCGATAACATTTTGATTATGCATACTCGAGACTGGATCTTCGCAAATCGCATACCTGACAAATATAAACAACATAAGGTCAATAACAATATACAGGGTGTCCGGTAAGTAGTACGACAAACTTAAGGGGGAGATAGGGGGGGGGGTCATCTAGCAAATAGACGAAAAAGAGGTCACCATTTTCGAGATATTTCGCTGTTTTTTTTTTACCACAAGTGACAACGAAGCTAACGGGTCACCTGGTGGTTAGTGACTACCGTCGCCTATAGACATAAGCAATACCAAGGGGATTGCCAATATGTTGTACACCTTATTACAATGCCTTAAAGGCAACTGGCTCTCAAGTGCAACTGCCGGAACACACCAACAGGTGCTTGGCACTTGACAGATTTTCAACTTGAGGGTGGTAGCCAGCCAGCCGAGTACTACAAATACCCTACCACCGTGCTATGGTTTCCTCACGATGTTGTCCTTCACTGAAAGCTCAAGCCCATTGTAGGATTCGAACCCACGACCTTCGCCGCGGTGTCCGACGTCACTACCACTGAGCTATCATCACCTATAAAGTATTTTATGTACGCATTTTTTTATTTTAGGTATTAAATATCTCGAAAATGGTGACACTTTTATTGAGGTCATTTTGTCGTGCTACTTACCGGAAACCCTGTATGATATAACTAGCTTTCTGCTCCGCCATTTCACCACGGATACCCCTATTTCACTCTCTCGGGGGATCAATAGGGATCATAACCTTTCTTAGTGCATGGCGACGTTAAAATGGAACCTGAGTCCAACATTTCCAATTTCTAAGACAAGCGGTTTTATCAGTGTACTAATAGGTCAATAGTTGGGACCAGACCTTATATGTGTACAGATATGTCAGAAATAATATCCATTAGATAAACACCCGTAAAAAATAACTACCATTACATAAAAAAAAATTTGGACAACCCTACCATGGGACTATTAACGAATATGTAACCAATGATCTTGACATCAATTAAGCCACAAGTGTATCTGAGGCCGAAGACAAAGGAAGAGCGAATTATACATCTATTTGTTAATTATTATTAATAATATAATATAATCGTTTATAATCAACGAATAAGCCTCGCTATAGAGCGAGGTAACGTAGCCAGTCTTTTGGGCACGTTACCCATAGACAGCGATCTAAATTCTGTGTTTTATTTATAATTTAGTTTTATTTATAGGTATTTTAGTTTTATTTCTAATTTAGTATGTATGTAATATTTTATTAATGTATTATTCTAATTGTATGATATTATAATTATTCATAGCATTCAATACATTCATTAACTAATCTCATTGATACAATTATTTAACTAATCTCATTGATAGTATTTGCGTGTTAAGGCGGATAATTATGTCCTTCAGTATTATTTCTGACATTATAGATAATAAGATTATGTTTGAGATAAAGAAAAATATTTTCAATTTTGCTACATAATTACTGTTATTAAGAACCATTTTGTAATATCTACAAATATCAAGGTTCGATTAAATATCGATTACACTACGTACCTACAACCTATTCGTTTATTTTGTGCAACAAAATTTTTGTAACATTGTTGAAGATTTTGAATGGAATCATAATGGTTCCATAAGAAAAGCTAGGTTAAAATAAGGGAAAAACATGGGCATTCAAGCCCTTTCAGAGACAAAGAAGAATTTAGAAAATTCAATTACCTACTCTTTGTTCATAAATTGTTATTACCTCAAAGCTTAGATGCAAATAAAGATACATGCAGTCGAACATTGAGCCTCCTCCTTTTTTGAAGTCGTATAAAAATGTATTGTATTATATTGAAGTCAAAGTAAGAACTAATTATAATAAAAACTGGAAAATATTACAATTTACTCACCTATGCAATTTCTGGGGCCAACGCCAAAAGGCATATAAGCGCACGGATGTCGATCCCTCGAATTTTCAGGAGCAAACCTCTCTGGATCAAATTTATTTGGATTAGGATAATAATTCTCATCATAATGCACACCCATCGGCGTCACCAAAACTGTTTGCCCTTTCTCTATAGTCACATCTGTGCCAGGTACCTTGTACTGAGTTTGAGCATTCCGAAGTAAAGGTTCCACCAGTGGATACATGCGTAGCGTTTCATCAAATACTTTGTCCAGATACGTTATCTCATTTATTGCATCATACGTTAATTGCCCTTCATTTTTGGACAACACTTCGTCTATTTGTGCCATCAATTTATCTTGAATATCTGGGTTTAGTGCTAATTGGTAGAGGAGGAAAGCCATAGTGGTTGCACTGGTCTCATAACCAGCTACATAGAAAACGAATGCTTGTGCCGCAATTATATCCTCCGTTAATTCCAAATATAACTGCTTGCTCTCGTCATTTCTTTTCGTTCCTGTGAGCTCTCCTTGTTGTTTCATCTCCAATATCAAATCCATAAAGTCCTTCCTATTTGAAGGTTTACCGTTTCTTTGAGCAATAACAGTACTCACAAGTTCACAGAAGAATCTTTTCACAAATGACGGTATAGGCGAGGAGTTTAGCTTCTTCAAAATTCCTGGGTACATCATGTCTAATTCAACGGCGTAGCTAGTTACAAACACTAGCCTGTCTATCTTTTTTAGGGTATCAAGTTTATCATGCAGCGTATCTATGTCAAGACCAAAAGCACACGCGGATATTGTTGCTACCGTAAACTTCTGCACGAGAGTATGTACTTCTTGTTCTGGCTGTATTTTACACTCACTATCTAGGTAGTCCACAAATTTGTCGCCCCGCTCGGTCAACAAGTAAAGCATGTTCTTCAGTTTCCCCGACGTGAAGAGTGGGGTGAATTTATTTCTGAGCACCCGCCAAGTATCTCCATCTGCGTTGAACAGGTTGACACCCAATCCTTCTTCACTGAACTCCAATCCGCGGTCAACAAAAACATCAAAGTCCTTTATCATTATGTGTTTGATTATATCTAAATCTCTAATAAGCAGACTTGGTGTCGTCATCCTATAAATGCCAACGACTTTTTCATTGGGATATTCATCGTAGATCTCCTTTATTACAACACCTATATTCTTCCGTCGGTATGTCGATTCTTTTAGGTTTCCAAAAAGCGCTACTGGTTCTGGACCTGGAACATTTCTTTCCTTCCAATAACTGAACGTGCGAGTGAAGTAACGGTATAGAGCGTAACTTAGTGCTACGATTGCCAAAACCGAATAGAATAACATCATTATTAACTAAACTCGCGAGGAATTTCTAATCAATTGTTATGCTATTGTTTGATTGGTACGGCTGTCCCACTTAAGACAACCGGTTATGTGGACTGTGACTGTAGACTAACGCGTTCTTCAAATTGATGCTTATTATATCGCCTCGAGTTTTTTTATATGTTACATAATATGACTTGTCATCGTGTGTTTGCAACATTTTTAAATATGTAAATAATTTACTATCAGCTCTTGAATATAATTCTTTATCTGTGATTTATGTAATCTTAATATAAATATGTAGACAACCAAAAACTCGACATTGAGTTCTCAGGTTTCCTATTCCAATGACAGTAACAGTTGGCGTACATAAAATATAAGTATTGAATTGGAAGGTGAAACTTGCGCCTACAGTATTTACGCCATCACTGGACCGCGAAACATTGCTCTGTACATTTGAAGAGGATTTTACAATCGCTGTATGTCAAACTGTTATGATTGAATTTAGAAATATAATATATACATTTTGTGCTATAATACATATTTTAATGGCACCATTGTGTACCGTGAAACATAATTTGATGTATGATGAGGCTACATAGCAAGAATAATGCTGTTGTAGAAAGCTAGCTGCTTTTTATACAGGGTGGTGACGACATAACGACATTAAATTAAAACACGATCACTACTAGTCAATCAAAATACTTTGTAATAATTAAATCGGGTATTACATCAACACACAAAAAGCGAAATTTTCAAACAAACTAATTCCGAAAATAATCTAAACGAAACACAACACTCTTTAATAATATTACCTACTGACCTCAAATGACCTGTAGGCACTACAGGCACAGTTTTAGGCAAAGACCGGCCGCCCCGGTTCCTTTGTAGGTGTATTGTTTCATTCATGCAAGTAGGCATCGACGCTCGCGTACCGCGCTAATAAGGATTTTAACGATATGGTTATAAGGTCTAAATTTAATCAACCGACGATTTCTGAGCCGCACATTTTATTTGGTTGTGTTTTACGCAAATCTAAATTTTGTTCCGTCTAGCTAGTTGAATGACTTATAAAGTAGCCTTGCGAAATCGTTATGTATTCACAGCATGTGTTAAAATGATTAAAGTGAAAATAATTTCCTGTGGCTATACCGTTCAATGTAATTTGATTATACTTGGTGTACGAACTACTAACGCAATACCCAATATGTGGTTTAAATTAATGTCGTTACGTCGTCACCTCCCTGTATTTTCTACTTTACTATTTTACGTTCTTAGCGGTCCCATTGCAACTACGACGAATATTTTACTTACCTATATTAAACTTAAAGAGACAATAATTAGATATATTTTTTTCATTTTTAGCGTTTTTTTTTGTGTTAAGGTTTCTTTATTTTTTTCTCTTAAATTAGCGTCCATAGGCTACGGTAACCGCTTACCATCAGGTGGGCCGTAATCTCGTTTGCCACGTAGCGTTATAAAAAATAGGCAAAGAGATTTAAAGATAGATACATATATATTTTAAGGCGATGATAGCTCAGTGGTAAGTGACGTCGAATACCGCGACGAAGGTCGTGGGTTCGAATCATACAATGAGCTTGAACTTTCGGTGAAGGAAAACTTCGTGAGGAAACCATAGCACGGTGATAGGGTACTGTGTAGTACCCGACTGGCTTTCTACCACCCTCAAGTTGAAAATCTGTCGCCAAGCACCTATCGGTGTGTTCCGACAGCTGCACTTGAGAGCCAGTTCCCATCTAGGCTTTGTGTGCTTACCACCTTCGGCCACATCATCACTTACCATGGTGAGATTGTGGAACACAAGCTTATCCGGAATAAAAAAAAATCAAACAAAGTTAAAAGTCTTTGAAAATAGGCGTTTTAAACTGAATCAAACTCAGGAAAGGAAAAGAATGAAACGGTATTTTTGTTTTAGGGTCTTATAAAATACTAGTTTTCTGCCCCCCGGTTTCACCCGCGTTCCCGAGGGATGTTATTGTTACATGTGCTCTTCCCGGGATAAAAAGTATCCTATGTCCTTCTCCAAGGTTGCATCTATCTCTATACCAAATTTTATCTAAATCGGTTCAGCGGTTTAAGCGTGCAGAGGTAACAGACAGACAGACAGACACACTTTCGAATTTATAATATTAGTATGGATGAAATGTTGTCGATTATAATATTGCTACGGTGTATGTAGTTACACCTTTAGTTAACTTTTGTTACAGAAAATTACAGTACCGAAAATTTTTGAATGATTCTCATTTAATTGTCACCAACATGACTTAGTTAAAAGTTACTAAAACCCCCGAACTTAGCAGTCAACTTTTACAGTCGAAATTACCTCGCAGTACCCACGAAAATTTCACATTTGAAGGTACAGCTCAGATTTATTTGCATAAATTTAAAATTTCCACACACGCTTCACGGTTGACAATGACGAGTTGTGAACACAGTATAATGGAAACAGTACATCAAGCTTACAGTTTTGTTGTTTACTGATTAGCGTAGTTAATAGTTTTTGTAGTCTTTAATTGAGTTAGCACATTGCGTATGTGCGATTGGCATCAAATTCTTAATTCTTCTTTCTTTCTTTTTTACTTGGTAACATTTAAAATACATTGTTTTAGTTTTATCTCAACACTAGTTTTCCGCCCCGTGGTTTCATAAAAAGTGTTAGCGAGTGATAAAAAGTATCATATGTTTTATTCCATGACATGATCTACCAGTGTGCCAAGTTTCACCGAAATCCGTTCAGCCGTTTATTCGTGATTTAGCCACAAACATTGAAAAATCCAAACTCACAAACATACAAACTTTCACATTTATAATATTGATAGGACAAGTATGATAGGATATAATATTCCCTTGTCACGATGACATTTGATCCTTGATGATTGATCCTTGATGAACTCCAAGACTACTAGACCGATTTTGATAAAACTTGGCACACAAATAGATTATATCTGGAATAAGAGATGATAGCTTACTTTTTATCCCGGGAAAAGATAAGATCCCACGGGAACGCGGGTGAAACCACGAAGGACAGCTAGTAATTACATACTTTTTATTAGAATTGAAGGTGTGAGTGTTTTTTCTCTGACCCCAAAAAAATAGAACTGGGCAGGTAGATAAAGATAATCTTATCTCAACATAGTAATAAATTGCTCATAGCATTGTACTTAATACAGAATCGGCCTTAAACTTGGCCCAAGCTAGCAATATTTTTGAATAACCGCGAACGGTTTGTCTACTGTATTGCATTGAACTGTGGCAGTTATACGTGGTCTCATATTTGTGAGCATAATATTTGAGAACTCTGAAATTTAGAAGATGAAAATGTAGAGGGATTGACGATTTAATTTATTATTATTTTACGTGAACTTCGGGCTTAAATTTTAATAATATGTTATGAGTGTTTTGCAATGTAATAACTGACGACAACAATTTTGTAAGGTATTTCATTACGAATTCTATATTAAGAAAATGTATTTGTTTAACGTATTTTCACTTGCTATTAAAACAACTTTAAATATCAATGTGTTAATGACGTCGGATACCGAGACATAGGTCGTGGATTCGAATCCTACAGTTAGCTAGAGCATTCCTTCGGAGTTCCTTCCAAGGAAGACATCGTAAGGAAACTATATCACGGTGCTAGGGTAGTTACCACACTCAAGTTGGAACTCTGTCTCCAAGCACCTGTTGGTGTCTTCCATCAATTGCACTTGAGAGCCAGTTGCCTTTTTATTAGGGTATTTTTTTTAAATTCTGGATAGGCTCGTGTTTGACCACAATCTCACCATGGTAAGTGATGATGTGGCCGAAGATGGTAAGCACACAAAGCCTAGATGGGAACTGGCTCTCAAGTGCAGCTGTCGGAACACACCGATAGGTGTTTGGCGACAGATTTTCAACTTGAGGGTGGTGGCCAGCCAGTCGGGTACTACAAATTACCCTACCACCGGGCTATGGTTTCCTCACGATATTTTCCTTCACCGAAAGCTCAAGCTCATTGTAGGATTCGAACCCACGAACTTCGCCGCGGTATTCGACGTCACTTACCACTGAGCTATCATCGCCTGAAACTGTGGTATCCACGCCTCAAGTT
Organism: Ochropacha duplaris; assembly: GCA_951361185.1. Taxonomy (NCBI): domain Eukaryota; kingdom Metazoa; phylum Arthropoda; class Insecta; order Lepidoptera; family Drepanidae; genus Ochropacha; species Ochropacha duplaris. Next base: position 7,889,943 of record OX592711.1, on the reverse strand, counting down.
GAAAACCTGTCGCACCTATCGTGTTCCAGCATCTTAGTGCGTATTCGTACTTAGAATAAAAAGTATTCTATGTTTTGCTCCAGGATATGACCTACCTATGTGTGAAGCTTCATCGAAATTCGTTTAGTCGTTTTTGCATGGTTCAAAGTCAAATTGAAAACCATTTATTCAGAGGCCCTACAGAAGTTACTATCATTTTTGCAACAAATATCCAAACAACCAAAAATCTAAATAAACAATCTTTCACGTCTATATAATTAAAAATTGATCTTCGAAATGTATGCTCATAACTATTGAATGACTGCACCAAATTGGATAATTCTTCGTTTTATGTATTTGTTATTGGTAGGACAAGGTTTTTATGAAATAACAATTTCCACGGGAACGAAACCGGGGGGACAGATAGTTTATAATATTAGTAGGAAAAGTTATGAAGCTGTTTATCTATTATTTGTAGAGTTCAGTCAAATTTTATTTTCGAAAGTACGTAATACTTTCCAAATAAATAAATATATGAGACTCTATTTTCACTTTTGATTCTTATCACTGTCGAATAGGTGAGGGTGATCCAATATACATGCAAATTGGGGAGATACCAACAAATTGTGTTTGGTGTCGGCCGACGTCTACGTGCGACGGGCAATCTCGACATTGTCTATTCAAAATAAGGATATGAAAATAATATTTTAAACTAGCTGTCCCCCGCCGTTTCACCCGCGTTTCCGTGGGATCTTATCTTTTCCCGGGACAAAATATAGCCTGTATTCATCAGATAATGTAGCTTTCTAATGGTGAAAGAATTTTTCAAATCGGTCCAGTAGTTTCAGAGCCTATTCAATGCAAACAAACAAACAATCAAAATTATCATTCCTCTTTACAATATTACAAGCTTTATATTAACTTGCAATGTATGTATGTTTTTCCGGGGTGAATCTTGCAACTCAATTTTGAACCGATTGAACTGAAATTTTGTAGACACGTTTAGTTTGGATGACTATGCATGGTTAGCTGACGTCATTCTAAATTCAACATGGCGAAACACCTAAGATAGCGGACTATTATTTTTTAATGCAATCCTACAATATGGGTATCAAGTGAAAGGGCTTGCTGAGAATAACTCAAAAAAAAAAGTGACGTCACTCTGAATCCAAAGCTTGTTTTTAAAAAAGTTTTTTAACTTATATTATTATTATTAGTATAGATGTACTTATTGACCACAGTGGATTGTTTCCAGCACAGAAACACTTGCGAGCATAAACATGTTTATTTGTCCTGAGTCTGGGTGTAATCTATGTATGTCTAAGGCTAATAGCTCAGTGGTAGTGACGTCGGATACCGCGGCGAAGGTCGTAGGTTCGAATCCTACAATGAGCTTGAACTTTCGGTGTAGGAAAAAATCGTGAGGAAACCACAGCACGGTGGTAGGGTACTTTGTCGTACTCGACTGGCTGGCTACCACCCTCAAGTTAAAAATCTGTCGCCATGCACCTGTTGGTGTGTTCCGGCAGTTGCACTTGAGAGCCAATTTGCCTTTAAGGCATTGTAATAAGATGTACAACACATTGACAATCCCCCTGGTATTGCTATTGTCTATAGGCGACGGTGGTCACTTACCATCAGGCGATCAGCCTACCTCGTTGTCACTTGTGAGATAAAAAAATCTATCTATAATACAAAAGCGATATACCACTCACTAATTAACCAGAAAGTATAAATCTCAGAAAGTATAAATGCTACAAACTTAATAATATATATAGCCTTTTTATTTCCCATAAAATGTTTACAAAATAATTGGATCTTAACCTAATGTTAGTAAGTGACTCCACTGTTAGTTAAAATTATACGTTAATACATATTTTTTTCAGTCTATACTATATTTTACAGGAATCCCTGGGTAGGTTATACGAGTAAGCCTCCTCCAATCTTTTCCATTCTTCCCTAATCTGTGCTACTCCGATCCAGTTTGATCCCGCCAACGATACAATGTCGTCCACCCATCGTTTTTGTGGTCTGCCCACGTTTCCTTTTTTTTTTTTTTTTCGTTTCATTTTACAACAAACTTTATAATAATTATAGGTAAATTTCTTATTGGGAGTAGATACTCGTATGTGCTAAGAAAGGATTTTTGATAATCTAACCCATAAAGGTTTCCCTGGTGAACGCGGTAACAGGAACTAGTTTTAAGTAGGTATGTAGGTATTAAAGGTATATCAGATATCTAGTTTCCATTGCACAATTTCTACTAGGTTTGAAATGCAGTGTGTATGCAGTTTCTTCTGCATTTGACATTAACAGATTTTACTGATATCATCATCATCATCAGACGTCCACTGCTGGACAAAGGCCTCCCCCAAGGATCTCCACGATGGCCAGTCTTGTGCCACCCGCTAGTTTTTGTTACAAAGATAAAATTAAAACAATTTCTTACGGACTTTATTCAACATTTTTATTTACATATTTTAGGATATGTATTCACAAACTAATGTTATTCGTCGTACGGTTATTAAAAAAAATAATCTAAAACTTAGTTTATAGAATATCTAGTCTAAATACTAATTAATAAGTATTGTTTTATTAAACGAAATTTAAGTAGCAATTTTTATGTGTATTATTTTTATAGTCATAAAGTAAACTGCAGTTTGATAAAGTTCGTTTCCATTGTAACATTTAAATCTATTCGTTTTTATATTAACTAATATTAAATTAATAGAAAATTTAATTCGTATACTATTGTTATAGATTGCAAAAAGGTTTATATAGCATAAAGGTATTTTTAGAGCTTAAAAAATTCTGAAAACATTTCTGAATGACATAATATTATGATCTAATTTGGCGATTTTAATCACAAAACATGTTCATTCACAACATTGATTAAATTGAAAACGTCATGATTACAAAATATCATCGCATTGCAAACAATTTTAAATTCTATATCTAAACGAAAATAAAGTCTGGATTCGTGCAACAGTCGCTCTTCTTGTCCAAATTGTGCTCGGCTTTGATCCATTTGCCGTGGCAGTGTGGCGCCACAAGCGCGTAGAAGCGCGTCGTGTGGCCAGCCACGCCGTGCCCGCTGCATCGCCACTTGAGGTCGCGGCGGAGAGCCGCGGTCTCGCACATCACACATACCGTGGCCCCTGGTGAAATGGAAACAGTTACTTGATAAATACCTATACTTTACTTTTTTTGCGACGTTACTAGATTTCTTCTGACGGAAAAACAAACCCTACCTTTTAACCCACACTTTTAACTTACCAAAAAAAAAATGAAAGTATAGATTTAATCTGTGATTTAATCCCTCCTATTAGGTATTTTACAAACTAAAATGCTTTGAAAACAATAAAAGCTCGAATCTTCTTTTTAAATAAAAACACATCAGCAACTCTTTAATCTATGGGCCACCCTTCACGACCAAGCGCCGTTTGTCATAGGATTTCCACAAAGAAATGGAGACACACAAAAACTCACCTTCTCTCAAAGCCTTATAGTCGGAGTCAGCGTGGCAAGCCTTCGAGACCTTGGTCACCTCGAACTGGGCACAATACCTGGAACCATTTCCGGTCAATACATCGCGAAATTGAAACATATAACAATGGTATAAGAGGGAAACAAAATGATTTCAACAGACGATTTATGTTTGAGGAAATGAAGATTTTCGCAGCTTTTTTCCGTAACATCAAACATTGTTTCCGGTATCGCTTGATAACGAATATTGAAAGTGAAAATAAAAGATCTCCATTATGTTATAATAATTCTTGTTTTTATTTATCACGTCAACTCAGTGGTGTCGATATTGTTCTTAGAGCATTAAGCCAGCCGGGAGGGGGCACTGACAGGCGTTCCCCTCTGCCAAATGTACGTGATTACCAATCACGTCGGTTATATAAAACTGCACGTACTGACACGTTTTCCCTGTGTGTGAATGTACTTGTGTGCGTATGGTTTATGCTAGTGTTTGATAATTTTGTCGTGTGCATATCCTGCGTATTAATGTGTGCGTTGCCACGTCCCCCCCCAAAAAGTGACATACTTTATTGCATAGACATTAGTGAGCGTGACTCAAAGATACTGTTGTACCTGACAAAACATAATGTCTGTTCCTTTCTCACTATATGAAAATCATAGAGACCTATTATCTAACTAGACGTCGCGAGTGTACGTACTTCGCGTGCCAAAATTAGTCAAAAAGCTGTCAATTTAACTGCTTTCTATTTGTCTTCATTTAGTCCGCCATCGACCGTTATTGCCTTCGGACGTCAACCGACTACAAAAAAATTACTGGTTGTCCCGTTTTAAGTTGTAAAAACTGTACAGGAATAGCCAAACCCAAATAATGGTAATTTTTCCTGTAAATTGACACGTTAATTTACACCAAAAAGTGGTTGGTCTTCATACAAATTGAGGTACTTGCGTTATCTAGTTAGATAATAGGTCTGTGGAGATAACACTAGTTTTAGTCCTGAGTTCCTGACCTGAAATTGGATTATATGAACAAATGTAAAATGAGAAAAGCTGTGAGTTTGGACGTGCTTAACTTTTGCTTTACTCGTAAATATTGGCTGCTGTTGGCTGACAGGTATAAGTTACTTACTCTCTATGTGAGTTTGATTCAGGGTCATCAGGGTTCCGCAGACGAAGGTTCTTGCGAATGTCGACAGTCTCGTTGGAATGTCGGCTTAGACCTCCAGGGAGAATCATCGCTGATTCCTCTGTTTCAAGAGAAAAATTAGAGATTAGATAAAACTTAAGGCGATGATAGCTCAGTGGTAATTGACGTCGGATACCTCGGCGAAGGTCGTGGGAATCCTACAATGAGCTTGAGGTTTCGGTGAAAGAAAACATCGTGAGGAAACCATAGCACGGTGGTAGGGTACTTTGTAGTACCCGACTGGCTGGCTACCATCCTCAAGTTAAAAATCAGTCGCCAAGCACCTATCGGTGTGTTTCGACAGTTGCACTTGAGAGCCAGTTCCCATCTAGGCTTTGTGTGCTTACCAGCTTCGGCCACATCATCACTTACCATAGTGAGATTGTAGTTAAACACAAGCCTATCCAGAATAAAAAAAAAAAAAAAAATCATTCAACCTTAACCTACAAAAAACCAAGTTTATCTTCTTTTAATGTACAAGCACATAGTAGGTTACCTCTCATGGGCACGTCGCTGTCAGCAGAGCAGCCGCGATGTTCCTGGCACGCTCGCCGCTGCACCAGCGAGGGGCAGTGCCTGCCGCCGTGAGCTGGTGCCTGCACCACCCTGCGACTGCGCTCCATGCTGCCGGAGCCACACGTGGTGTCGCACTCAGTCCATGTACTCCACCCGGATACCACGCAGTCTATTACTGTGAACAATGAGATATGCTAGATTGTAAGATTTGGAATTATGTATGTGTATTCTTTGTGTATTTTTGTTTTGTAAAAAAATGCCAATATTGTCCAAAAATATTTTAAACTGCTCGTAGAGTTTCTTGCCGATTCTTTTCAGTTGAAGGCTGACTTCCGAACCGGTGGTAACTACTGTAATTCGACCTTCATAAGCTTTAAAATAACTTTTAACTTAATACTTTAAAGAGCGATAAAGGTATAGATTTAGTTGAGTGAATATAAATTGTTTAAAAAAGTACTTTGTAGGATACAATCGTTTGACAGATTCTTTAAATAAAATCTAAGAACTTGAAGAACTTTGGTAAAATACATTGATGCAATAAGAAAAATAGCGAATTACAAAAAATGGGCAATTTAATATCTACAACTTTTTCAGGTGATTAATGTTAAGGTAATGTATATTTGATGATTGTTTACCAAAACACACATTATAAAACAGCAAAGTAGGTAGAGACACAGGTAAACATTTTCGCATGATTTCCGGATGATTGAGTCCATTCAGATGGTCGGACGGACATGACGGCGACACAAATGTTTAGATAAATCATTTCTGATAAATGTTGCCAACAATATTTTACTAACAAATCCTACTATATAATATAATATCCTACTAGTCCTACTAATCCTATCCTATCCTACTAATATTATAAATGCGAAAGTATGTTTGGATGTGTGTGAACATGTGAAGATGTGAAGATGTTTGTTACTCTTTCACGCAATAAACTACTGTATGGATTTTAATGAAACATATAGGATACATTTTATCCCGGGAAAATATAAGATCCCTCAGGAAAGCGGGTGAAACCGCGGTGCGGAAAACTATAAATATAAATAAATATCCTCGGACATTTATCACACACGGCTATCTGATCCCAAACTAAGCATAGCTTGTAATATGGAAACCAGATGACTGATATACTACATATACTACTTTTTTTTTTGTAAATACATACTTAAATAGATAATTACACCCAGACTCAGGACAAACAGACATGTTCATGCACACAAATGTGTGTCCTGAATGGGAATCGAACCCACGACCTGCGGCGTGATAGGCAGTGTATTAACCAACCACGCCAACCGGCCCGTCGTAATATAATAAATGTGAAAGTTTGGATGGATGGATGTATGTTTGTTACTCAATCACGCCAGAACGGCTGAACGGATCTGAATGAAATTTAGCACAGAGATAGATTATAGTCTGGAATAGCACATAGGCTATTTATCCAGGGAAAAGATAGGATCCCTCGGGAACGCGGGTGAAGCCGCGGAGGACAGCTAGTTAATATTTCTATAAATACCTTAACTATTTTCAGAAAGAAGTTTTTAGGAAAATCACTAATTATCAAAAAAAAATGTCAAATTAAAATCTGTATGTCTTTATATGTATAAGTATATACATATATTTCTTCTGTTCGTGTGTAGGTATGTAATTGAACTCCTAAACGGCTGGACGGAATTTGATGAAATTTTATGTACGTGATCAAGATGATTCGACAATGCTTTTTTACAATTAGACCCGGCACCTGAAGTGCATCCGTTGACGCCTGCGATGAGACACCGGTCAAAGTAGGCTAATTAGCCAGATTTCAGCGTCCCGCTTTCGAAGCAAATTGTCCGTCACTACATGTTCGTGATGTCATGGACGTGGGCCTCGACTGAAAATCAGCGCGAGGGCTTCTTTTAGCCTTAGCTTTATGCTGAGTCGAGACCTATTCCTGGCATCACGCAACATTACATTATTGTTTGTTTGTTTGTCTTGTCTTTTTATGTTATTACTTTTCTTTTTATTTTAATGTAATGTTGTGTGTTGTCAAGAATAAATGTATTTCTTTCATTCTTTCTTTCTTTCTTTCATAATCTATCTACACCTTTTTTGTCATGGACTGTAACATTTTGTATTAAACATATATTTTATGACAAATGTAACGACGTTATTTTGATACATTTCATAAGAATTTAATATATCGCGCCATAATGCGCTCTTTGTACCACCCACACAGAGCAGAGGTAGACAGTACTCTGAGGTTACGTCGGATTACTTAATTTTGGTACAGTTCATATGCAATTATTATTATTACAAACCGTAATAATAATAATTTGACACAATGTTAACCTTGCTATGTAAACTTTCAGTTAATAATTTTTTTTTAATTTAACGTGTGAGTATTATATTATACCTAAAATATTCTACGTCTTATGCTAGAGTAAGTTCCATCTACGCGTAATATGTATGAGTAACTAATATAAAATATAAATAAATAAATAAATAAATTTTCGTATTTATAATATTAGTGGGATAATAACGATTGTAAAGTATTTCAAACCGAATGACCAACTAGTCTAATATATGGATAGGTGGAACCTCAGAACGCAGTCTGCCTGTAATGTGTGGAGATATGTATAGCAGCATTCTGAAGTGATAAATTGCCTCTCACCTCAATTTTATAGGCCATTAAACCTCTTTACTATCGATGCTAGAATATTTGGGATAGCAGGGATGCTGAATATTGCTTAAGCTAAGTCAAATTCGTCATGGTTGGTATTTTGATGGGTGGATAGTCGGATAGTTATTCATTTATTCATGTTTATTGCATTCATGTTTACATATTATATTAAATATTGATTACATGTACCCTGTAGGGGTGTTTGCAATTTAGAGTTAGGCCTAATAATAATATTAATTTCGCAATAAATTAACATTCACAACATTAAATACAAAATACAATTACATTATTACAATTAATCTTATAAAAGTGGTCATACAATATAATAAAAATAAGTCACATAATAATATATATAAATCAAAAATATAATAAAATAATAACATTGACAATATTGAGGTACTGATCGCTACAACGCAACTAGTTAGGCAACGAAGAGATGGATGAGAGAAGAGTGCATGTGACAGAGATGCGAATGCTGAGTTGGATGAGTGGTATACGAGAATGGATAGGATAAGGAATGAGTATATCAGAGGAAGTTTGAAAGTAGCATCAGTGACTGAAAAGTTGAAAAGTAATAAATTGGCTTGGTATGGGCATGTCATGAGGAGGGACGAAAAACATTTAACGAAAAGAGTATTGAGCATGAGTGTGGATGGATATAGAGGTAGAGGAAGGCCGAAGAAGGTATGGATGGACGGCGTGAAGAATGATATGTGTATGTAAGGTGTGAGTACGGAGACGACTAGTGATAGAGCGGAGTGGAAGAGGAAAACATGTTTTTTTTTTTTTATGTCACAAGTGACAACGAGGCAGGCGGGTCACCTGATGGTAAGTGACAACCGTCGCCTATAGACATTGGCAATACCAGGGGATTGCTAATGTGTTGAATCAATGTAGATTGTGATTGTCAACATGAAGTTTTACCTTTTCGTACACTTACTCACACGCTTAGATAACACATAGACATACACCCCCCCACACAGCAACACACACACACGCACGCGCGCACACACACATACACACACACACACACACACACACACACACACACACACACAGACACACACACACAGACACACACACACACACACACACACACACACACACACACACACAAAACACACACACAACACACACACACACACCCTCATCTACTTATTACTTTACAAATTCATATTTATAATACTCCCTTTCTTGTTTTGTGCACTATTTTTGTAAATCTTGAGAGGCGGGGACCAGGAGATCCATAGCACGGGGTCTACTCAGTTTGGACTCCTGTCTCCCGCTACATACATATGTAAGCCCATGTTTTTGTGATTTATATTTTAAGTTTATCTGTATGTATTGGGAGAAAATAAATTATTATTATTATTATTATACCTTATTAAGGCGAACTGGCTCTCAAGTGCAATTGCCGGAACACACCAACAGGTGCTTGGCGACAGATTTTTCAACTTGAGGGTGGTAGCCAGCCAGTCGAGTACTACAAAGTACCCTACCACCGTGCCGACCACACCTAGGGTGGGATAAGGACAAGGAAAAGAAAGTTCTGACAAGCAAGCTGGTCACCTTATGGTAAGTGACCACCGTTGTATTGTCGACCATTTTTCTTAACTTTGAAGGCAACTGGCTATCAAATGCATCTGCTGAATCACATCGATAATTGGTTACTCTATACCGTATATGCTTTCACTCAAACTAGGATTCGAACCCACGCCCATCGCCGCGGTATCCGTCGTCACTACCATTGAGCTATCATCGCCTTAACATCAGACCACAATCTCATCGGGGTAAGTAGTTAAATGGCCATAGTTAAGTGCTTAAAGCCTAGAAAGAAATCAACCGGTGAAATACCTTGGAAGATTTACAACTTGAGGGTAGTAGCGGGTACTACGAAGCAAGTAGCCTATGAGACCGATAGACGACTCATTCCACCTCAATAAACACCATTCCCAATTCACTAGCATATCTATTGAAACGCTTTGAATTTATACAGAGTGTATTTTTAAACTTTTTAACCGGGTACTAAATAGGTAAAAGTAAATCCGGATAATATATTTCTCTCCAGCTTTAAGTGCACTAGACGTCGTCCGATAAGGCCAAGTTTAAGCTCACACTAGATAGGAACTAACTTTAAGCTTTGCTTTGCCATTAACTTAGGCTAACGTTGGTTACACAAGAAAATAATTTATGCTTGTGTATTTAAGAAGCTACTCCAACAGCTTAGTACAGTTACAAACAAATTATATTTAAAGTTTATCAAAATTAAGGTAATGAATTATAATATAATAATTATATTGTTGTCATCTAAACTAATATTATAAAGAGGAAAGATGTGGTTTTTTGTTTGTTTGTTACGATGTAACTCAAAAACTACTTGACAGAGTTTAAAAATTATTTCACCATTAGTCAGCTACATTATCTCTGACATACGCTATATTTTTATCCCGGGAAAAGATAAAATCCCATGGGAACGCGGGTGAAACCGCAGGGGACAGCTAGTATATTAATAAAGAGATAAAGTATGCAATTTTTGATGAACGAGGTAAATAAAGATTTTATAGATTACTTGTTCCAATGTTAAATAAAACAGAAACATGTTTAATTACCAGATATGAGAAACCTTAAGAAAACATGGAAGATTTGAAAAACCTATTAAATTACTCATCGCAAAATTTCATGGGAACTAATTATAAAATAACATCACCCCATATCTTCATACACAAAAGAAATACCCGGTTATTATTTCAGTATACACCCTCTATGTGGGTTTATATACTCTCAAGAACCATTCAGAGCGGCTTAATGTTTTCACACCTCCACTCGAGTGTGGCAGCCCTTAATATAATCCTTTTGAAATAAAATGTTGACGCGTTTCTTTACAAGCGCTATTGAACTAACCAGCTTCTAAATCTTTTGAGCTTATATGATGGAGTGTTGAATTTATGTTCGTTACGACGCAGCAGTTTTAAGAATTTGTGGTAGCTTTAAAATCAGTCGACTAGCAATTATCGTATACCCCATAGACCTATTATCTAACTAGAAGTCGCGAGTGTAAGTACTCCGCGTGCCAAAATTAGTCAAAAAACAGTAAATTTATCTTCATTTAGTCCGAGATCGACCGTTATTGCCTTCGGACGTCAACCGACATCTAGAAAAAGGACTGTTTGTTCCGTATTAAGTTGTAAAAACTGTACAGGAAAAGCCAAACCCAAATAATGGACATTATTCCTGTAAATTGACACGTTACCAAAAAGTGTCACGGTTGGTCTTCATACAAATTGAGGTACTTGCGTTATCTAGTTAGATAATAGGTATGTGGTATACCCAGTAACACTTGAGAGCCAGTTGCCTTCTATTGTAACAGTTCAAAACACTAGCAATCCCGGTTATCAACGGTAGTCACTTACCAAAAGGTGATCCGCTCAGCCATCTTTAAAATTGTTATACACGGTCGCGTTAAAATCAGAACCTTTCAGATTCGATGGCAATAAAATTGTAACAAGGACAAAGTTAATAAGAATAGATACTTTTTAAGTGAAAGGCAAACAGACGATCTACCTAATACTTTTTTAATTATAAACGTACTATTCCGCCCCGCGGTTTTACCCGCGTTCCTGAGGGATCTTATATTTTCCCGGGATAAAAAGTATCCTATATGTTATTCCAGTATATGATCTACCCGTGTACCAAGTTCCATTAAAATCCATACAGTAGTTTTTGCGTGAGAGAGTAACAAACATCTTCACACACATCCAAACATACTTTGGCATTTATAATATTAACAGGATTTGTTAACCAAATGCAACTTGGGTGTTAAAACTGCAGTCATTTATTTCAGTGCTGTCTAAGTAGGTTAGGTACTTCAACTATTTCATTTAGATTGTCGATCGCATTTAAACTAGGGTAACAAATGAGGAGCCCATCTGCAAGTGGTTGGCCTATTGAAACCGCTTTCCCTGGCAATTTTAAGGCGATGATAGCTCAGTGGTAAGTGACGTCGAATACCGCGGCGAAGGTCGTGGGTTCGAATCCTACAATGAGCTTGAGCTTTCGGTGAAGGAAAACATCGTGAGGAAACCATAGCACGGTGGTAGGGTAATTTGTAGTACCCGACTGGCTGGCTACCACCCTCAAGTTGAAAATCTGTCGCCAAGCACCTATCGGTGTATTCCGACAGCTGCACTTGAGAGCCAGTTCCCATCTAGGCTTTGTGTGCTTACCACCTTCGACCACATCATCACTTACCATAGTGAGATTATAGTCAAACACAAGCCTATCCAGAATAAAAAAATAATAATAAAAAAATTAGAATTAACTAGCCAGACCATTTAATAATTTTGTGTTTTAGGTTTGCTATTTTTATTCCGGGAAAAGATGAGATCCCGAACGCGGGTGAAGCCGCGGGGGACAGCTAGTTGAAAATAAAAATAACTAAATCCAACAAAGGAGAGTTTCAGTTAATAATCATGATATTTGTATTCTTGTCGAGATGAAGGAAGTCAAAGGCAAGTCAACGGGAAAATCAACCCGAATTGAGATACCGACTTGGAGTCAACAGAGCGTTAAACTACCTCCTTTATATAAAACTTGGTTCTGCCCGTGGTTGTAACCACATTCCCGGCATTATAAGTAGCCTACGTCATTCTCCAACCCATAAACTATATTTTATTAAAAATATCCCTTGCTGCTTTAACGAAGGACAAACTAACAATCACACCGTTGCATATAATTAGTAAGATTTAAATACAAAACCAAGTTCAAATCTAAAGATCTTTAGGTACAATTTAATTGCTAATAAGTTTATTTATCCTATCCACCCTATGGATTTCTCACATCGTATTCTATTTCCAAAAATACACAAGCTTTTGGTATGTTTCGTACCACGTTCAGAGAGTTACGCCTACTTCATTACTACGACCTACGGAGTCTGCTACGGAATAAGATATTCTACGTTTGGATCTACCGTCAATGCATGTTATTTACTTTCTAACAGCGTTAGTTAAACATTTTAAATAACAACAAGGCTGTTACGTTGGTGAGTTATTGCCTGAGCCATATAACAGCTAAATCATTATTTAAATTTCCTACGAGCTTAATTCGCTACGAATAATTCCGTAGACTCTCTTTAAACTTTGTCTGCATTTCTCTTCCTACTCATTATCCCTCTGCTAGTATTACTTATTTCTTGATTATTATTATATGATATTTATTAGTCTATAAATTATTTAATTTTATTAGATTTAAATTATGATGTATGTTTATGTGTTTCACATTTTTATTCATTTGTTTGCCATATTAAATTATCCCTTTAACCTAGGTTGCCTGGATGAGATTGCTTTAGCGATAAGGCCCCCTAAATCGTTTTCACTGTTTCTGTGTATGTAACCTGTATTTTTTGTCTTGTAGTGTCAACAATAAAATATATTTTGTATTGTAGACTGCTACGAAGAATGGTGTAATCTCACTACATCTGTGTCTAAAAATAAAAAACAAAAACCGACTTCAAAACTGTAACCCATACCTATGCACAAACATAAACTAAAAAGTAAAGAATAATATTTTAATTTCAAAGCAAGAGCCTTAAAGGACAATCAACAAAATTATTGATATTTATATATCTATTTAATATTTATAAACAGTTCTTTTTGGATTCGGTGCCAGCCAAGAAGAAGGACAGTTTTGAACTGGACACGAAGTGTTCATACGAGAAAACGTCTTACGACACCTCTCCTTACGGTAATGTTCTTTAGGTGTGCGCCGTCGCTCCCCTACTTTTCCAAAGTTTGTTACATAGGCAGAATTAAACTGTCCTTCTTGGCTGGCACCGACTCCAAAAAGAACTGTTTATAAATATTAAATAGATATATAAATATCAATAATTTTGTTGATTGAACTTTAAGGCTCTTGCTTTGAAATTAAAATATTATTCTTTACTTTTTAGTTTATGTTTGTACATAGGTATGGGTTACAGTTTTGAAGTCGGTTTTTGTTTTTTATTTTTAAAAATAATTTTATTTTTCATTTTTTAAAGTTTATTCCTTATTATATGTTATCCTAGGCAAAACTAGTTTGTCCTGAAATCGGGTCTGGCCGGTAAAATATAATATATAACTAGCGGGCCCGGCAGACGTCGTCCTGCCCTGAAATTAAAACAAATCTTGGAACTCGATTCCAGCAGCACCTACCGGGTCCAATTGTATTTTAAAACCATCGAAGAACCCATTGAAGTATACACACAAAATTTCATCCAAATCCAAAAAGTCATGCTCAACGACTCAGTTTGATTCACTAAGGTTTATCAAACGAGATATTAAAATTTTTGTTTTTGTTGATTTTCTCAAAAAGTGCTGAATCAATTTCGATAAAATTTAAATGGGATCACCTCTGAAGTAGGATCTACCAAACAAAAAAAGAATCATCAAAATCTATTCATAATTGGCAGAGTAATCGCGTAACAAACATACAAAAAAAACATACAGTCGAATTGAGAACCTCCTCCTTTTTTGAAGTCGGTTAAAAGAACATAAGAAGGAAATTTATTCGGTATACAAATAGATTATATCCGGGAATAAAAGATAGAATTTTAATCCCGGGAAAAGATAAGATCCCCCGGGAACGCGGGTGAAACCGCGGGGGAATCGAACCCACGACCTATGGAGTGATTGACAGTGTGTCAAAGAAATACTTGATCTTACCCTCAAAGCGTCAAACGTATTAAATCCCAATCCATTACCAAAACGCGTGGACACTTCAATCCTTATCCAAATATTGGACAGACGCTGCGCTGTATGCACAAAGCATGGACACTATAACTAGCAGTAGATTGTGTACAGTGTTAACGAGATTGCTAGGGTTACAATGACCATATTTTACTTGTGTTCCGGGACAATAATATTGCGTATTATTTTAGAACAATGCCTATGTTGTTTGATTTGTGTTGGCATATAAAATAGACTCACGCTATGCAATTTAAATCTTTCCGAAGGGAATATATTTTCAGGATACAAAATTCTTGGTCACATGAAATCAGTGCGGATTATCCGTAAGGCAAACTAGGCACGAGCCTAGGGGCGTGAGGTTACGCAGAAGTTTAAACAAAGAAAATAAATTCACATAAAATTAATCCGTAGATAGTGTTTGACCACAATCTCACCATGGTAAGTGATGATGTGGCCGAAGATGGTAAGCACACAAAGCCTAGATGGAAACTGGCTCTTAAGTGCAGCTGCCGGAACACACCGATAGGTGCTTGACGACAGATTTTCAACTTGAGGGTGGTAGCCAGCCAGTCGGGTACCACAAAGTACCCTACCACTGTGCTACGGTTTCCTCACTATGTTTTCCTTCACCGAAAGCTCAAGTCCATTGTAGGATTCGAACCCACGACCTTTGCCGCGGTATTCGACGTCACTACCACTGAGCTATCATCGCCTTAAATCTTAAAAAAAACTTAAATCGCAAAAAAATACGGAATTAAAATTAATTGAGAAAAATGGAAAGCCTTTGAGGAGGCCTTTACCCGACAGGGGTCCAAGTAAAAATAATAATAATTTAGAAAAAGTTAATAATAAGTATACAAGAATAGTATTTATATATTAGTATTTTTAGACAAATTTCAAGTGTGGTGCATGGAATAAATGGCTTTTTTATTTTTTATTTAAGTTTATAGGTTTACGATCATTTTTACGCGTTTGTATTTTTTAAAAAGAATAATGAAAAACAAAAATCTAACAGCAACTTGAAATATTTATAGACGTATTATATTAATTCTTTGTTGACGGTTCAAAAGTAACTTATAGTGAGCAGTTTTAGCTAGATTCACTTCATTGGAAACTATTGTTTTCGTACGCTTTTCCTTTTTTATTTGTTCTGTGTATCCTGTAAATTAATTTCAATAACCTGGTCACCCTACAGGTTATGTACGGTAATATGCCAGTAAATCATATTAGATTATGTACATACTGGCACGAGTATATATGGACAAACTAATTTTCAGTCCCAATTTCAGGACTAGCTTAATTATTTTAGCGGAATCACGGTCAGATAATTATGTATCCACTTTATATTAAAATCCATTAAGTTGATAACTCAGTGGTATTTCCGTTCAATGCCGTCGGTTTTAATCCTAATAAGTTTGATATTTCGGTAAAACATCATGAGGAATAGAATGGTGGTAAGGAACAGTGAGATCATACAGCTGCACTTGAGAGCCAGTTCCTTTCCAGACTTTTTGTGCTGAACCGTCAGTACCGGGCGTTTTAAATCACGTGATCAATCAAACATGAAAATTTAATCATTTTATTTATGAATTCTTTTTGAACATCATCCAGTGTTCCGATGGATAAATTGGTTTAGAAAAATGTTTACTGTTAAGCTAACAACAGTTTTTTCTCTATTTTTATTGTAGTCAAATACCCTCTTATGTATAAATAATGTTTTCTTGAGGGTGGTAGCCAGCCAGTCGAGTACCTACTACAAATTATATCGTACTTATATTATAAATGTGAAAGTTTGGATGGATGTATGTTTGTTACTCATTTACACCGAACTGAATGGATCTGGATTAAATTAGGCATGAAGATAGATTATAGTCTGGAATAGCACATAGGCTACTTCTTATCCCGGGACAAGATAAAGATAAATAAGATCCCTCGGGAACGCGGGTGAAACCGCGCGGAACAGCTAGTACTACATAATCAGTTAAATAGTTCCTATTGTTTACACTCTGCTTATCGAAATTATGGCCATGTGTGCAGAATGTCTCAGGATATTTATTTATTTTATTATGGCCGAAAACAAACCAAAATAAAGTAAAATAAGACAGGTAATGTCAAGAAAATTTACCTCCAAGTAGGTACCCTAGCTAGGCATTGGAGAAATTTCCTATTTAGACTTTGTGAGGTTTAGCATTGGACTCATCATCACTCACCATGGGCCCAGAGGGAGTGGTTTAATGCTCTATGCTCACCATGGTAAAAAAAGTTGTCAAAAACAAGCCTACAAATAGAATAGAATAGAAAAACGTTTATTCAACTCAAGACAGGAAATGACATAAAATTTTAATGACATCAGTAGACTTATTATGTAAGGAGCTGAAAAGGTCTCCCACTCAGCATAATGTCGCAGCAGAAGGGTAAACCTGTTGCTACGACACTGGTTTTCATTGGAAACCAGATTAATTAACTACTTTAGCATACACAATAATCAGTACCTGGATGACCGAGTTATGCTCGTTATTTTTGGTAAAATTTTTATCGTTTTTCTCACAAAAGAAGGAACTTGAAAAAAAAGGGAAAAATACAATCATCTGGACTCGAACCGGGGTCTTCTGGTTTTGGTACCGCTCGATTTCCCCCAGAGCTATTATAAACTGTCAGATAGTAGCGAAATTTACCTTCGTATTCTAATGATATAGTAGCAGTTTTTCATTGCCTCAAAACACGGATAAAACGACGTTTTCTAAAAATGAAACCTAGCTAAATCGATTTATGGCCCCCGAAACCCCCTGCATATTAAATTTCATGAAAATCGTTGGAGCCGTTTCCGAGATTCATATTACATATATACAAGAATTTCTCGTTTAAAGGTATTAATAATATATTAGATAGATAATAATATTTTAAATGAATAATTTACTTACTTCACTAAGGATCTAATTAACAAATGACTGAAGTAAGGATTTTAAGCACAATAACTTCCCCTATCTCCGGACAAAACTTCAACAACAACAACAAAAACAAATATTAGTCCCACAACTTGGCCACGGGCCTTATTAAGATCTCCTTTAAAACTGGCAACACAATCAAAGGATTTGAATCGGAAATTGCATTAAAACGACACTCTTCCACAATTAGAAATGTAAATAAGTAATGTCTTCGGAAAATTATGTTCCTTTTATAACTGTGGGATTTGCGCCTAAGATATACACTCTCTTGAACTTAATTACTGGTTATTTATCGTTTTTTTTATTGCAAGGTATTTTCTTCTTTATATTAAAGACTATAGGTAAATATCAAATAACTATTTTAACCTTCTGGGAACCTTGCCGATCGGCAGCAACGGCAGCCTCGAAGATGTTTTTTATGTATTGTAATTGTACATTTGCATGTATATTTTGTACATTTGTTGTAAATATTAAATGTTAAAATGTATTATATTATATAAATATTACTATTTTAATGTAAATCTTTTTTGCAAAATTAAATTATGAATAGATATTGAAATCTAAAAACTAAAGCCAGTTTTAATACGGTAATACAATACATTTACACCGCAAAATCATGGCTGTACTAATTTTAGGGCAAATACAACATAGTTTGAAATATTACAACCGATTATTTGTGTGAATTACTAAAAGTGGGAGAGACAGTGAGATTGTAGTGCATTCAAGCCTTTTTACGGTAAAAAAAAAACCTTTTTCACGAGAACAGGTGCTGCTTGTGGGGGCTGGTCTGCTTGAGTTTGTTGTTTATAAAAGTCGGTCATAATTAAATTCTATAGATTACTATTTTATAAATAAATGTCAGTGAGACTAGATAAATAATGATTGAATGTAATTATGTGTAAGTTGTTTTTGAAAAGAGTTATTGCTGAGTTTATTGCCGACTCTTCTCAGCAAAAGCAACCTTCCGAACCGAGTATTTAGAGTCTGACTATTCATAAGTGCATGTGAAGGCCTATTTGGATCGATAAACAATTTCATTTCATTTCATAATATAAACAGAAAACCATTTATTTTCGTCAAAAAACATTTATTACAACAAACAATAGGTACAATACACAAAAAAAAACATATTTCAAGTCAAACAACATGAAAAATATGAGGAATCCTCTTTTAATCTATGACCAACCCAGTTTAATTTCCAAAGTATTTACCCCAATCTCGCAAAGGTAGGATAAAAGTGGAACATCACCGGGCGGCAGGCACAAACAAAACTTCAATTAACTTGAATAATTAGATGGGGACGAATACCGGGACCGGTGCGGTTCGGTCCCTATTAGGTACCTACTTGTTAATACTTTCACATTATTTTTTGTATTATGGAATGCAAAGACTTACGTAGGTTAATTACAAATGTGAACCTGGTTGTGGATATAAAAAAATGTTATGTTAATAATTTTTTCCAGATTTTTTTTTATTATAGATAAGCTTGTGTTTGCTAAGGTAGTAGCAAAGGCTAAATGGAAACTGGCTCCCAAGTGCAGCTGCCGGAACACACCAAAAGGTGCTCGGCGACAGATTTTCAACTTGAGGGTGGCAGCCAGCCAGTCGGGTACTACAAAGTACCTTACCACCGTGCTATGGTTTCCTTACGATGTTTTCCTTCACCGAAAGCTCAAGCTCATTGTTGGATTCGAAACTATAATGAGCTAAAAAACATACTTTTAATATACCAGTAGGTACTGACGGCATCCTAATATACTGAAATTCTAGCTACTTTAACGTAAGTAATATAAATCAGACCGTATGAAGTTAAAACACGCATTTCGACAAAGCCAGTAACGAATATAGCCCTTATGGCCGGCATCAAAATAAATGGTCGCCATTGCTCTGAATGGGCTGAAATACTCGCTATCTACAGGATAAAAGGATAAGAAATAATATAAACTCGTTCCTTGCGATTTATTCTCATCAGAGAGAAAGCGGAGTGATTGTGATACACAAACAATAAGGAATATGTGTGCCTGAATTATTTATTATATTTATAAGTATACACAAAACACAAAAATAAGAATTATAGATATAGAAAAAAAAAATGTTTTGTGAAATTAATCCGAATGCTTCTTTTCAAGTTAAAAGTTATATCGCTTAATCAATAGTGGGCACGACTAAGAAATCATATTGGCAATAACTAATTTAGCACAACTAAATTGTTACTATGCTATTATTATTATTGACGGGCCGATTGGCGTGGTTGGTTCACACGCTACCTATCACGCCGCAGGTCGTGGGTTCGATTCTCATGCATGAACATGTCTGTTTATCCTGAGTCTGGGTGTAACTTCGATCAACAATTGCTATTGTTGATCGAAGGGGTGTAATTATCTATTTAAGTATGTATTTACAATAATATAGGTTATGTAGTACGAGTATAGTAAGTTATCCGGTTTCCATATTACAAGCTCTGCTTAGTTTGGGGATCAGATAGACGTGTGTGAACAAATGTCCCACGATATTTATTTATTTATTGTGTATGTTAGAAAGAGATATAATTAGTTTAGTTTTAAATAACATCACGGGCAGCAATCGTTAAATTATTTTTAATTAAAGCGATATTAATTTTTATTGATATTTTTGTTTTAATTATCTTTTCCCTATGTTAAAATTTTTAAGTAACTCTGATTGATATTAACACAAAGCTTAGACGAGAATGGCCTTTGTTTGTTTTTTAAGTTAGTCTGATGTAATATTTTCATCAAGTTATGGAAAATGCAATGTGTAGGAGACGGTGAATTTCTTCAGGTAATTTTTGGGTTTTAAATAAATTTTGGTAACTGGTAGATAAAATGTGTATTAACTCACAAGCAGTAGCCACACAAGCGAGAGTGTAATAAAAAGTATGTAGGTAGGCTAAGTACATAATAAATAATTAAACGCCTGAGACAATTAAATAGCAATACAATGATTATGTTATTATTCTCCTATTATATATAAAGATGCGCTGCAACACAATGCAAAATTTTGCCCACTCACTGGACCCCAAAATACAGACTCCGCTTGGTTTGGGGCCGTTGCCAAGTATTGGTACTAAACTACATTGATGCAATAAATATTCTATTCTATTCTATATTATTTACGAGCTTTCCACCCCGCGGTTTCACCCGCGATCCCGTTTTTTCATACAAACTTTGGACCCCCGTATCATCCACTTACGGGGTGAATTTTGGAAAATCCTTTCTTATGCCTAGGCCACACTCGCGATAACGCAGAAACTCGTGCTATCGCGATGTTTGTAGCCAGGTATTCGCGTATACTAAGGCACTTCGGGCGAAGCTTCAGGCACATCGCTCCGCTGTCGGTAAACTCTCGCACATCAAAGGGTTTTATCGCGATGAACTCCGCTTGCGTGGCCACATTCCAGTTTGTTTTCTGCATTTGTACATCGCGATACTCTTTACAATGCGCTTGGTGTGGCCGCGAAGATTCACAATAGACCGAAGACGAAGTTTATCGCCCGAATTTTATCGCGATGAGTGCGGCCTAGGCATTAACTGATAGCAACGTCATAATTAAACTGTCTGCGTGCCAAATTTCAGCGCAATCCGTTTGAGCTGTGTTGATAGATCAGTCAGACAGTTGTTTTTTTTATTGCGGAAGACAAAAAGGTGGACGCCTGAGGGGCCATAGGGCTCTCAACCGAGTAACGATTGCCTTTTATTATACTATACAGATTATTCAAGACAGTCAATAAAAAGTCTGAATCTCAAATCATTTTAATTAAACATTAATAATGAGCCCGAAGTCTCACAATTTCTTAAAATCTTTTAAGAAATAAAAGATCAAGTCGACATCAAAAGCAAGTACAATAAGACACGAAAAGTTCAAAGATATTTTTATTATAAAGTACCAACCAACAAAGGGCAAAGTTAGAATTGTAAATTCAATAGTGACTTTAAAAAGGCATTCCTATTGTTTAGTAGAATCATCCCCTTATAAGGAAAGCTTATAAAGCCGAGCGCACACAGAGATAAAAGTATTATATTTGTTGATATATGTACGTAATAAAATGGCCATGATAGTTCAGTGGTATCGACGTCGGATACCGCGGCGAAGGTCGTGGGTTCGAATCCTACAATGAGCTTGAGCTTTCGGTGAAGGATATCATCGTGAGGAAACCATAGCACGGTGGTAGGGTACTTTATAGTACCCGACTGGCTGGCTACCACCCTCAAGTTGAAAATCTGTCGCCAAGCACCTGTTGGTGTGTTCCGGCAGTTGTACTTGAGAGCCAGTTCGCCTTTAAGGCAGTTTAAGGCATTGTGATAAGGTGTACAACACATTAGCAATCCCCTGGTATTGCCAATGTGTATTGGCGACGGTTGTCACTTACCATCAGGTGACCCGCCTCGTTGTCACCTGTGACATAAAATAAAAAAAATGCAAAGGACAGATTCGGCTTGCCAAGGGAAGTGCGCATGACCCCCACGGTTTCACCCGCGTTCCGGAGGTATCCTATCTTTTCCAGGGATAAAAAGTATCCTGCCGTTGTCCAAGGTCCCATCTATCTCTTTATCAAAATTTATATAAATTGGTTCAGCGGTTAAGGTGTGAAAAACAAACAGAAAAACAGACAGACATAGTTATTGTCGCATTTGTATTTTTTTTTCTTTATTTATGGGTTTAATCGTACAGACGATTATGTCACCCTATGACAATACACAAATAAATAATTTAAAAAAAAGATGATATTAGTACATTATGTATTTAGGGAGAATGCAAATCTATATCCAATAATATTCTAGTGCATATAGTACGTAGGAAAGTAAGTTTAAGCCAACACATATCTAATTAAAGTTGATGGCTGTGCGAGTCAAATTTATTTACCTACCATTATAATAAGATCCAGACTTTTACAAAGCGAAGCATAAATCACAGTTTTAAATTTAAATGTTCAAAGATTTTCAAACCCTCAATAAATAAAGTAAGAAACTTCGATATCAAAGAGAACTATTCCTGCATAACCTGGGAGCTTCGCGTTTCACTCCGCATCGAGTTTCGAGTGAAACTCTCAATTCGAACGCAATACGCTGACTTTTCTTTAAATTTTCAGCTCTCTTACCGGTCAACATCTTGAGGGGACTATTTCATTGTCACTCGTTTTTAAAGATATAATATATTATGAAATATCACTCGTTTACCTAATGTATGACAAGAAGCACTTCATTTACATCCGCAGAATGTTATTCCTATTGAGAAATCTTACAAAATATAATTTATCTTCCGCACATGTAAGTCCATTGTTGGTTTTAGGTTAACAAAATGGAAAAATCTTGATAGACACGTAATGTGAGTACCACAGCCGCGCCTGAAACCAATGGACTCATTGATAGCATTTGCTACAGGCTCCACTCTAGTTTAATCCGGGAAATCTCATTTTGAAGAGTTTTATAAATAGGGGTAAATCAGATTCTTCAAACACGGCATCTCAAAGTGCTTGTCAAATGAAAACCAGGTAATTAATATAGATTTTTCTTTAAAATACACAAATTCTGCATTATTTCCGATGGATATTGAGATTAATTTCGAAAGACTAAAATGTTAACTCTAAATGTTTTTAAACATTTCGATCGAAAATAACGACCTATGATGAGATAACTATTAGGTTTCGAAAACATGCCATCTCAAAGTATAATATGGAATTTGTAAACATACTCTTTCATAGGGGGAAATAGGATCAAGTCATCAAGCCCCACACCAACTACCCTATATTTTTAAACTATAATCCAGTATAATTTTGTGAGGTATCAAAACCTATCGCGTATTTTATAGAGCGATGTCCGAATACCTCACAGACATTCAAATCCAATACGGAACTTTCGAACGAAAGAAAGTTGAATCAATTGCATCGAAATGAATTTAATATTTAGACGAAGAGTTTTAAAGAGGTATGGTAAATAAGTGGGGCAGGGCTGCTTGCAATCTGAAACGGTTGCATTCGAACAACGGTTTTTATATTTATATGTCAGGTATACGTTGTAGTCGAAAGTTATTGATATGTTTACTTATAGATGAACGAACTGAACACACTTTTAATATAATCTAGCTACAATTTTGCAACCAATTTGATCGAGGGTAATGAAAATATGGAGTGCGAGTCGGACTCGCGCACGAAGGGTTCCGTAAAACGGCAAAAAAAACACGTTTGTTGTATGGGAGCCCCCCTGAAATATTCATTTTATTCTGTTTTTAGTATTTGTTGTTATAGCGGCAACAGAAATACATAATTTGTGAAAATTTCAACTGTCTAGCTATCGCAGTTTTTTTTTTATGTCACCAGTGACAACGAGGCAGGCGCGTCACCTGATGGTAAGTGACTACCGTCGCCTATAGACGTTAGCAATACCAGGGGCTAAAGGCAACAGATTGTCATCTTGAAGCTGGCTACCACCCTCAAGTTGAAAATATTTCGAGTTCTACAAAGTACCCTACCACCGTGCTGTGGTTTCCTTACGATGTTTTCCTTCACCGAAAGCTCAAGCTCATTGTAGGATTCGAATCCACGACCTTCGCCGCGGTATCCGACGTCACTTACCACTGAACTATCATCGCCTTGAAGGTTCTTGAGATACAGCCTGGTGACAGATAGACAGTGAAGTCTTAGTAATAGGGTCCCGTTTTTACCCTTTGGGTACGGAACCCTAAAAACTATTCAAATTCTTGACAAAATATTAAGAGTACAAAAAACATGGCAAATAAATGATGTTATAACGAAAATATAATTGGTTACTTACAACGCTCACGCTCGCTTACTGTCTCATTTACAATAGAATGTTCATCCTCATTTTTCATAACTAGGGCCTTATGAAAATGTAAGAATGGTATTTTTTCTGCCTAGTACCTTTTAGTGGTTAAGAAATTGTAGTATACAGCTGATGCCTCAGCCATTTCATTTTGTCCATAAAATATTTTACCCATTCATCGTTGTTGAGGAATTTCTCGTAGCGTTTATATCAATTTTTACTTTAGAGATGGGGTACGTTTTCGGTTTCAGATTTTTATTAAGTACTTGAATAAAATTAAGTTGTAATAATAATAATAATCATTTATTTGCTAAAAACATGGTATACATTGGTCTTAAAAAATATATATAAACAGGTCGTGCATGTTTTGCCATGATGGCGTGCAAATAGTAACTACATTTATTTAATTATTCAGATTTAATTCAATTTTAATTAATCACACATTTAATATACAATCACTAAGTCAATAAATTTATACAAATTAAATTATATTACAAATTGTTTTGTCATTTTTTATATTTGCAAGTCAAGAAGTCGTCAACAGAATAAAAATTATTTTCATATAGCCATGCCTTGAGTCTAGTTTGGAAGAACTTTGTTGGTAAATCAGTCAAATTAGTTGGTAGGGCATTGAACACTTTAATGCACATGGCGTAACAATTTTTTGAAAATGTTGCCGTCCTTATTTTAAATGGAAGGACTAGTCTGTTGGAGTTTCTAGTATTTCTTGGAAATATATGAGCAGCTTTCGTGAAAAATTCGCTTTTTTGTTTAACAAACATCGCCACTTCGAGAATATACATACATGGCAATGGCAATATTTTTAGTTTTCTAAATAGAGGTTTACAAGATTCATAGTTTGGTATGCCACATATAGCTCTGATACATTTTTTCTGACAAACAAAGGCTCTATTTATATCTGTCGAATTACCCCAAAGTATAAGACCGTATCTCAGGACTGATGCCACATACCCGTGATATGCTAGTAGAGTTGTCTCTTGTGTTGAAGTTTTACGTAATTTATTTAAGACGTACACAAATCTACTGTTTTTACCGCACACTTTATCTACATGCGCCTTCCAATCTGCATATTCATCAATGATTAACCCCAAAAACGTCGTTTCGTATGTTGCTTTGATCTTAACATCATTATATTGTATATTTAAAGCTTTTGTTGTACTACATTTATTATGAAATTGTATATATTTTGTTTTGTTCAGATTAACACTAAGATTATTATTATCTAACCATTGTAAAATTAATTTTATTGCTGTATTAACTTCACTTTCATAATTTATAATATTGGTGCATGTCACTATAACTGATATATCATCAGCAAATAAAAAACATGGATAGGGAACAACGTCAGGAAGATCATTTATATACAATAGGAAAAGAAGTGGCCCCAGCACACTACCTTGAGGTACCCCAAAACCATTCACCCTATATTCAGATCTAAACGCTACTACAGAATTATCTTTTGTTATTTTTGAGATCTCAACACACTGCTTTCTAGAATGGAGATAAGATTTAATCCAGTTTAAAGCAGGACCACGTATTCCATAATTTTCAAGCTTGTTTATTAAGATATCATGAGATACAAAATCAAAGGCCTTAGTCATATCGAAAAAAATTGCAGTTGTTTTAAAATTAATTATTTATGTACGTCGCTCCTTGAAATGACCACAAAAAGAGCTGACTTTATTGAGGTTCGAACCATGAGCCTTCCGCTTGGGCAATCTTATGCTCTGTACCGATACGCCAATCAGAACATTAGCTCCAGTGACGAAATTGTCGTAGTGTAGCATGAGGGTACGTTAAAACGACAAGTATTGATCGTAGGAGAAGGTCACCCTTCAAATTGATAAATAGTAGTAGTAGGTAGTGTGCATAAAAATCTTCAGTTTTTGTTAATACACTGATAACTATTTATGTTTTGAAATTGTGCTTTAGTTTAGTTAGTTAATTATGTTATTTGAAGTCATTGTGGTACACTATTTAGTTAGCACGTAAGTGGTATAGTTTTGTTTTCTATACCAATTGACGAAAAACGTACGTGTGTTCTGCTTATTGTAGTGTTTTTTCTCGGTCAAGGTCAATGAACTGTCAGCTGTTTTGTTGTATCATCACTTGATAGTTTGAATGAGGTAACGTTTTATTTTTGGCACTGTTTTATCGTTTATTCACTTTTTACCTAATTAACTTGGATTATTTTGTCAATTTTTTGTTTATCTAGCACTTTATTATCACTTCACTAATGATTTAGTACTATTTATATCGTTTTGTAGATGATTTTAGGCATTTTGTAGTCACAGTTTTACTTCACTTTTTCTCAGATTATATTGAATCAATAGTTAAGATAACACTTTCACGTAATATTGACTTAATACTGATCACAATTATCGTAAATTTTTCACGTAATTTCGACTTTCTGATTATTTGGCGATTTTTGTAATACAGAGACGTACGTAGCTGACTGTTGTTTTTTTTTTATTAGTTAATATAATACGTTTTTGGTGTGATCATAAACTTAATTGATTGCCTAAGCGCCTATTGGTGATCTATCAACTTCCTTTGAGTAGGCCCTTCTCGCATTATTGGCTACATCATCCATTCACCTTATTTTGGTGACAGTATGAAGCTCTATTTAACTATGTTTCAAAAACGCAATAGAAACAACATATTTGAGATCTTCTTGTTTATGGATACTTCAAAGTTTAAATGAATAAGATTAAAAACGGCAACATTCGGTTTCGGTATCACATTCTGTAAATAAAATCACACTGTCACTACAGCTCTATTTTACGTAGAACCTTCCAAGGCGGGTGCTAAATAAAGAACTGGGCGATTTTCCTCTCCAACAAATTAAGGGGCGAGCGGGACGAGGTGCAAAATTGCAAGGGAAATTGTTTCATGCTACCCTCAGCCTTATTTTATAAACGCGAACACTTTTAGTGTTATGAAAAATGCAATCCGGGCTTTTTTGTCGCTGTTATTATAATTTTAGGAAAAACTTTTATGTAAAAATTGTTTGAAGGTTTATTTATGTTTTTATGTTTAGTCCTCGAATAACAGCAACCTATAATAGCAAAAAATACCTAAACACCACAAATAGGTATTTGTTAAAGACCAGAATAAGATAAAAGTCAATATTCCAGGGCACGACAGACTTTGACAAACAAACAAAACAACGACAAAATCTTAATACTCCTTTGTATCGCAACATCCGTGATCCCTGCCCCAGGCAGATCATGTCCAGGATAACCCGCCTAAATCAACATGGGCCCTTCATTACTTGTACGTGACTATACCAAAGAACCTTCGCATTTCGACAAGCTTGCACTTTTGTTTATGGTCAGCATATTTGACGAATTTATGAATGAACTTAATTTGTTTGTTACAAGCCAATATGGCGGCATGTAGGATCGGAATGGAGAAGCGCAATGATAATACATCCCGCTAGATGTCACTGGTGCTGTTGATCTGTCAAATACCACTTTTAGATTGAATGAGAAAACAATGAATAAGGCGATGATAGCTCAGTGGTAGTGACGTCGGATACTGCGGCGCAGGTCGTGGCATCGCCTACAATGAGCTTGAGCTTTCGGTGAAGGAAAACACCGTGAAGAAAGACTAGCTGGCTGTCGGTGTGTTTCGACAGCTGCTTGAGAGCCATCTAGGCTATACCATGGTGAAATTGCGGTCAAACACAAGCTTATCTAAAGTAAAGTGTACAGAGGTAAGGCATTACTAAACCGATTCAAAAATTCTTTCATCAATGGAATGCTACATTATCACTGTCTAACATAAGCCATATATTATTTTAATTTCCTTGAAAACGCGGGTGAAACCGTGGGAGGGAATCTAGTACATAATACTATCACAACGCAAATCAATGACAACTAACAGCGAATGTGGCGCCATCTGAGATATGATTCGCCTGTGCCTCCATATTCTAACACTGGCACCGAATAATCCCTGTGATATTTGATGCAATATCCTCTATGTCTATGTCTTCATAAATTGTACGATGATTTTCACTTATCACATAGACTACCCTCAAATATATTATTATAATAAAAAGGTGTAGATAAAGCTACACAGCATTCGCTTTTCAAAAATGGCCCAAAAATTGAATACCACACATGAATAAAGTAGGTACCTAATATTTCAATATCGCACTACATTAAGATATCTCATTACACACGCCCGTCTGCAATTGTGGTTGTTTTGGGCCTTTTAACTTATAATATCATAAAGCCTCAATCTGATAAGCCCGTAAAACTACGTATTTACCAATATTTTGATTGTGGTACCAACGAATTAATAAAACTTATAAAGACCCCCCACAAAAAATATATATCATCGCAAAACCTGTATTAGATAGTGTTTAATTTAATTTTACAATTAACTCAGATTTATAATTTATGAAAGTACGAAACTGTAATGAAGGAAATATTTCATATTAGACAAACAACGGCGCTGCTAACAACTTTTTTTTAATTTTCTCTCGTAGGGCCTTTGTTCATTTGCTCAGTTCGAAACATTAGCCGACAATGTTCGATTGACAGTATTTTATGTGATTTGAGTAACTATTAGGTGCCGCCTTGTTTTACGCGCATTACTGGGATAAAATGCATCATGGTCTTTGGCTTCAGAAGAGAAGGACATATCATCAAACAGATTCGCAATCATATTAGTACGATCCATAGAAATTATAAAATAAAATCCCCCTCCGCATCTGTCTGTCTGTATGTTCGCGAAAAACTTCTAAACGGATTTTCATGCGATTTTCACTAGTAGATGGAGTGATTCACGAGGAAGGTTTTGGTGTATAATTCATTAAGCGTTTGTGTATATTGGCTGAAATATGATGATGATTGTTAATGATGTCGGAACAAATCATGCCGACTGCGCTTTGTTGGCGTGCACCGCGTAAACCAATAGAGTTATATCCTAATACGACACTAAGTACGACGGAAAAAATTTAGGAGTAAGTATATGCTATCGCTAAATATAATTATAAAGAAAGAGAGATCAATGAACTGCAACTAAGTATTGGTAAAACAACATAAAACGCATTTATTCAAAAATATGGCGATGCGTTAAGGGATTGAAACATTCGATTTCCCGAATATTTTCTTCCCAAATCACTGTAATACGGCTAAGCCTTTACTTAGAAAAAGAACCCTGCCGGGCCGCAAGCTGGCTCGTTTATTACAACTATAGTAAGTAAGGTTCGAACATAACTCACAACTTACTCGAACTTCGGGAACTGGTCCGAGCGAACTTAGTAAGGGGCGGGCAAAAAACATTAATTAATTACTTTTCGATTGCGAACCGATTTTAATACGCAGAATGGTCTCAATTAAACGATTGACGATTATTTCCGTATTTCATGTTCAAATAACGACTTCATTAAAAATCGGGTTATTATTTAAAATACAGCCTGGCCATAAAAAAACATATAAGAAATAAGCGAAACTGATTAGGAGTAGTTTAGGTTTAGCGCCATAGATTAAAAAAATAGGTCGCACACCGCTCGCGCGATTACATATTATTATTAATCTATGGTATAGCCGCTATACCATAGATTAATAATAATAGGTCATTTGAGTAAATTTCTTAAGCACAAAACTTGAACCAGCTAAGAATAGAAAAAACAAACCAATGTTTACTTTAAAAAAAACTTTAAATCTTTTTTTGGCCTACTTGGTTTAAAAGTTTTTATTTTGCAATTTTTTATTTGTATATTTAGTTAGTTACGCATATTATTAAATTCTTTTCATATTATTTCATAAATAAATAAATATAAGCACCTTTAACTAAAGTTAAATTATTTCATGAAACAAAATAATAAAGCCCCGCAAGCAGGCTTCTCAGAGTTCTGGCTTAAAAAATTGAAAATCAATCATAAAAAAAGCTCGTTAACTGGTTGTGAAATCCTTAAGGAAAACCGTCGGGTACTCTCGCTCGGGTACTAATGAAAAATATCGTTAACTTGAACTTGGATATTCGCTAACATTTCGCGGGACAGTCGGTAATATTAAAAATGTTATTAAAATATAATCTTGCGCAAGCTTTCATTCTCTTTTGTTGATGTACAGTTAAGTATAAAAGGCATACAATGCTGACAATAGATAAATTAGACTTTAAAATATACTAGCGATCTGCTCCAGCTTTGCACGGGTTCCTATACAAAATTAAATAATATTTCAACCAATTTGATGTGTCAACCAATGTGTCTCCCATGACCTAATGTGGGAGTGCAGCCAAAAAGCTGTATGTTTATTTTTTTTAGGTAATATGTCATTAGTGCCCAGTGGTTACAGGATGTGTAAATTTTCTCAAAATAAACGGGTTCGATTCCTGGCTTGGTTTTTTTATTCTGGATAAAAGCTTGTGTTTGACCACAATCTCACCATGGTAAGTTATGATGTGGCCGAAGGTTTGGTAAATTATTCATCAATAATCTAATGATGCCGTTTTAGTTTTCATCAAAATCAGCTACGAGACTCCTTTCAGCATTTATCGATATTTCCTTTAATTACATTAAGGATTTGGCTATACACCTCCACTTAAAAAAAAACATCCTGTATACTACACCGTTACACAAACATAAATAAATATATCTAGCAGCTAACGGACATTCACTAAAAATAATTTCAGCAAACCAGCATAAAAAAATGGTACAAAATAAAAACTATCAACACTTTTTTTACGTGCATGTACAAATAAAATGTTAAAAAAAATTGTAATGGGAAGCGTCATTCATAACACCAGTGTATGCAAACGAGTGGGATTTATAGAAGCGTGGGGGCACGCACGGGGGCAGGTAGGGGGCCAGGGACAGGGAAAGGGGCCAGGACCGGGGGACAGGCTCAGACTGTATTACAGGAGGATTAGTCGGTGTTATTACCTCGCGGTAAAAGTATCATTTTTTGCATACGAAACCGTATCTCGTTAATATTTTGAATTAATTTATGGATGACATTGGAAAGATGGGAACCTATGTGGTTGATTAACATCAGACCAGACAATCGATATCTTGAGTATCGATAAAATATAATGAACAACATTTCTGTTAAATCAAAGTTTGTGGTGATGGATAGGGCTGAAATTTAGCACAAAGATTGATCTACCCTTTGATATCTACTTAATTCAATTTTTTTTTATTCTGGATAAGCTTGTGTTTGACTACAATCTCACTATGGTAAGTGACGATGTGGCCGAAGGTGTTAAGCACACAAAGCCTAGATGGCAACTGGCTCTCAAGTGCAACTGCCGGAACACACCGATAGGTTCTTGGCGACAGATTTTCAACTTGAAGGTGGTAGCCAGCCAGTCGGGTACTACAAAGTACCCTATGTGCTATGGTTTCCTCACGACATTTTCCTTCACCGAAAGCTTAAGCTCATTGTAGGATTCGAACCCGCGACCTTCACCGCGGTATCCGACGTCACTTACCACTGAGCTATCATCGCCTCAATCTAACTAAAGATACACAATCAGCGACAAAAAATTACCTTACCGATTGAGTGCCCTCTCGAACATTTGGGTACTTTTAATCTAGTAGCATACGAACGCTTCGACGGTAAACATGCCTCAGTGCTCGTTTAATTCATATTTTGGCTAGCAGGTATGAGTCGTAAAATTTTCTTGCCTTTTGTACATAGCTTTGTGAATATGTACTTAAAAAAATTAACTGTATAACCCAACACAATTTGAGACAGTTTTGAGATAACTTTTATTTGGGACTGTTATGATCATACCCTTAAAAAACATTTTATTCCCGGGAATAGGTCCTACTATGTAACCAACATGAATAAATATCCTGTAATCTAAGCAAAGCAGCTTGTACTATGGAAACAAGACATCTGATATACCACTTTTTTTTAAATCATAGGTTAAATAGAACACACCCGGGATAGGAATCGAACCTACGACCTGTGGCGTTAGCGAAGGTCGTGGGTTCGAATCCTTCAATGAGCTTGAGCTTTCGGTGAAGGAAAACATCGTGAGGAAACCGTGGTTGGGTACCACCCTCAAGTTGAAAACCTGTTGCCAAGCACCTATCGGTGTGTTTCGACAGCTGCACTTGAGATCCAGTTCCCATCTAGGCTTTGTGTGCTTATCACCTTCGGACATATCATCATTTACCTTGGTGAGATTGCAGTCAAACACAAGTTTATCCAAAAGTTTTAAAAAAATCTTAAGAATTTAAAACCGCTGTGCATAAATACATTTTATTAAATACAGTATATTTTCGTAAGTAAAAGTAGAGTGGTCCATCAATTTAATGTAATGTTTTCTCGTAATCGAAAATTTGAAAAAAGAACACAGATTAAACAAAACATATTCGTAGATACCTGTGTGTTCTGTAATTGGGTCCAGATCACGGTACGGAAGGGGTGGCATGCGGTGGGATCAAAAGGGATTTTCATTTAATTCTTTTACAGTAATAGAGGTGTATGCATTTAAAATAGGTATATTATTTTGTTTTTGTGTATATTATATGCAGAGAGGTTACAGTACATTTGCATACATTAAATTTTTATAAATGGAAAAGTATTTCAGATGTGTTTTTTTTTTCTCTTTATTGTTAAAATGTTATTTTCATCGACGCATAAAAACTGCGTAATAATGAAGAAATTATTCTATATTAGGTTTATCCCCCTAACTCGCAATATAGACGGTCGTCCCAAAACTTTATATGATGAAATGGCTGGTTCAAAGGATGAAATAGAATAAATAATAACAAGGGCTATAAAATAAAATGCTACCGATTCAATTAGAAGAAACTACGAGAAGGTAACAACATTATCATAAAAGAAATAATCGAAAAGTTACCTCCACATGTCTCCCGGAAATCAGGACAGCAGTCTCCCAGTTTCAAGCAAGCATGGTCACAATAGCAGGGCTTGTCTGTCAAATCTTCTATGATGGCGTTTTGATGCGCTTTCTGGACGACGCAAGCACTGTCACGTCCCGGACAGCAGAGGTTGGCATCCCTGCAATAGTTCGCGCCACAATATCCCGCCAAACATAGCGCACTTGCGAAACACAGCCAGTATCGAATCATTTTGTTTTTTTTTATCACTATTATTCTAAAGAGTTCGAAGTTAAATTAACAACCTTTTTTATTTTATTCGACTTGACAAAAGTTTGAAAATAAACTCTAAAATGCTTTGCGTTCGGAAACGGAACCAACGATGTTTTTCCTTTTTTTTTAAATGAATGAATTCGAATTCCACTCGCTACCGACCGCTCGTTCTGAAACAAAAAACAAAGTTTGGTTAGGTACGGTCGCGTTCGACGTATAATTTTCTGCGAGTTTTCCAATTGGACTTTTAAGTTTTTATTGTCGTTTGAATTTCTAATCTTTGTTGAAGTTGAAAACGATTAAAATAATGTTAAAAGTCAGTATAATTTCATTCTGGTAACCAACCTTATCTACCCATTGTTTGGAAATGGGGTAGAACGAAGATTATCAATAAAAGTATGAATATTTATTTTCTTTGTAACATCGACAATTTTATTTGGAATGATTTATGACACATTATTTAATTCTAAAAGAAGGTTACTACATTTGCCTCCTGTGAGGTTTGAACTCACGACCCCTGGTTTACGAGACCAGTGCTCTACCACTGAGCTAAAGAGGCTTATGTACAAACATTGAAATAGTTGATCATACTACCAAGGTAACTTAAATAAATTTGTACATCTGAGAAAATACTAATTTAATCATATTTTTTTTTAAGGAAAGCAAAATAGATATTATAGCTCCATACTTAATATTTAAAATCAAAGATGTGTAAAGGTTCTTATGCATATTAAATATTTGTAAGTGTAATGCGTAAAGAAAGTTATAAAAAATAAAAGCAAACCGTTCCTGTTTCTTTACAATGAGACTGACAGTAGACGGTCAAAAACTGGTCCCCGCGTCCATTTAT
Source organism: Ochropacha duplaris (assembly GCA_951361185.1). Taxonomy (NCBI): domain Eukaryota; kingdom Metazoa; phylum Arthropoda; class Insecta; order Lepidoptera; family Drepanidae; genus Ochropacha; species Ochropacha duplaris. The sequence continues at coordinate 7,855,697 of OX592711.1, read as the reverse complement.
AAGGGAACGAGGTTCTTGACCCTTAGGGCAGCGACCCAGACCATATCGCTAGCTGATTAAGTAAAAAAACCGACTTTGAAATAGGTTGCAGTCGGAATAGATAGGTGTTTGATTTATTTATTTTTAATTACGTAGGTAAGTATAAAATCAGTTCATAGAACTCAAGGAAAAGTGCCACAGAATACTAATAGAGTTTTATCATCCCTTGGATAAATTTACTGTATATTATGCCAGCAATATTTAAAAAAATACATCTTCCACTATTTTCGAGTTCGACAAAAAATTCGAGTCAAGCAATCGAGATGTTCAATGTAAATAAAACAGGAGTTCGATATTTAAATAAAGCTTCAACTAGCCATTTGACTCGGACCAAATAAAAAATGTAGACGGAGCCCCGCGCACTTCAAATGAAGCGCAGTATAGGAAGCCGATCGCGTTCCTGTACGGCGCGAGTCACACGGGCACGATGCTTCACTTCATTGGAGACTATTGTTTACGTACGCTCCTTCTACCTTTTTTATTTAATCTGTGCCATTTGAATTTATTTACTTTTTTACTCAGGTGCATCCATCGTGACAGAGAGAAATATGTTTATTTTTTTAAATATCCTACACCATGTGTATCATAATCCTATGTATAGCCTGTGGATTAATTAATTTAATGTTTTGTTATTTTGTTGTTCAACATGTGGAATGTTTTTGTTTACGTTACGTTAATAAACGTGGAAGCCGAGTTAATATTACCTAAACTTTATTTAATAATCTGAGATATGCCGATGTACCTCTTCATTCCTCTTCAATTATTAATCTAATAATTAACAAGTTGTCGATCTTCAAAACTTGGTGTAAGTGATGAACTTTTATAGTTTGGGCCTGTGTTATTAGTATAGGTAATTTGACATGGTTAGGCTGATAGTCTTGTAACTGAAGCCTTTTCAATAAAATAAAAAAATAGGTAATTCATCTTGACATGAGGATTCTGTAGACGTTCGGTTAGCAACATTTGCAGGGGTGGAAAAGCTTAAATCCAGTTTCATTATTTATGTCACAATGTTTCCTTTTAGGGTTCCGTACCCAAAGGGTAAAAACGGGAACTCTATTACTAAAACTCTGCTGTCCGTCTGTCTGTCACCAGGCTACATCTCATGAACCGTGATAGCTAGACAGTTGAAATTTTCACAAATGATGTATTTCTGTTGCCGCTATAACAACAAATACTAAAAATAGAATAAAATAATATAAAAAAAACTACAAAATTTGTACGGAACCCTCGGTGCGCGAGTCCGACTTGCGCTTGACCGGTTTTTTTATTTATTTATATCAAAGAAAAATATGAGTACATACACTATTATAGCTTCTCAAACAGAAAACAAAAAACCAGAAAAGAAAGTATTATATGTTTTATTCCAAGATATGATCTACCTGTGTGCTAAGATTCATCAAAATTCGTTCAGCCGTGATGAAGTGACAACATCTAAAACATACCAACTTTCACATTTATAATATTAGTAGGATATTTTATTTGTTTCTTAGAGCAAAGTTTTTGGGTAAAAATATTTTAGGATACGCTTACATTTATACAGGTTCTCGCTCATAATAAACATCTCGGGGTAAAACATTTAAAACTGGTAATAACTACTCCCAAGTTATATTTTCACAAGCAGGCATCGATCCCCGGAGTCTACCACAATTTTATGGTAAGCGATCACCGCCGCCATCTTTTTAGGTATAATATAGATACTCTCTTTTTAATTAATAAAACACATGTTCCTAAAATAAAACTTAATCAACAACAACAGCTTTATCTCATGCACTTGCACCAACACCTTATTTTGTAACTTTTATACTTTAAAGTAAGTTATATACCGTAACATAATTACGATAAAGTACATTTTAGATCGTTGTTATATTCCTGTAATGTTTGTTCCATACACAAAGAAAAATAACGAAGATAGCGAATAGATTTTTAACTAGATTTCCGCCCCGCGGTTTCACCCGCGTTCCCGAGGGATCTCATCTGTCCCCGGGATAAAAAAAATCATATGTTTTATTCCACGATATAATCTACTTGTGTCCTATGTTCCATCAAAATCCATTTATTAGTTTTTGCGTGAAATTATAACGAATATCTTTACATCCAAACAAATTTTCATATTTATGTACTTATACCTTGTTAGACAAAATACAGATATCATTTGATCTTTTATAAACTTTAAAGTATTATAATTTAACATCCAAATTAGGCTATGATTACTAGTTTTATTTATATCATCTATGTAATGTTTGAAAATACAAATAATACCACTAAAAAAATAAATGTGTTTGGATGGATGTTTGTTACTCTTTCACGCAAAAATGGCTGAACGGATTTTCATGAAACTTGGCACACAGGTAGTCCATATCCTGGAATAAAACATAGGATACTTTTTATCCCGGGAAAAGAGTAGTAGGGGGACAGCTAGTATTTATTAAGAGTAAAAAAAACAGTAGGTATTAATTATTGGAATTCTAATAAATAATTTGTTGCGATTACAGGTATACAATCTTTAATTGTACTTCAAACTTCTGTAATATAAACTGGATTTAATAACCATCAACGTAAATAGAATTTCGATAACAACTAGACTCCAAACTTCAATGATTGAGCTGTAGTTTCCAAGGTAGTTTCAATACCACTATTCAATTCGTAGTCGATTAACTGAGACGCCTCTAACTCGATTAGTTATAATCGATAACGATGTAATTTTGTAACTGGGACGTTAGTGTCATGACATTTACGATAAGATGACTATGTTTCTGGCACTAGATCCAAATTGAAAGTATTTTTGGATCTTTCTTTTGTGTAATCACGAGAAATGGGTCAGAGACAATCTGCTGACTGACATTTTGTGTGCATGAATGTTTATTTTTTATTAATTATTAAAATTTTGTTCTTACTGTATTATTTATTTATTTAGTTTAGTAATTAGGAGACTATATTGAGTCGAAAATCACTTCAAATACATTTAGTTTGTAAAGAATTTCGACTACTTATTGCATGCGGAATAAAAAAATCAACTATTGCAAGCGGATAATGAAAAATAGATTTCTATAGTTTAGATTGATTTTTTTATTACCAAAAAAATCTATACAATTTGAAAAAATCTATACAGTGTGACTTTCGCACGGGATATATTCTTGAATAGCTTCCAACAATTTCAAACATTATTAAATTCAGTCCAAACGTAGCCACATGACGTCTATTTAATTATAAAATAAATTAATAACTGCATGACTTTGATAATTAACTTTGCGTGTGAACGTCAGTCTAGTGAAACTTCAAACAATTTTTTCTTCTATGGACCTTCAATCGAATAATAATGGCGGATATTGCTATCACTCTCCCTCAGTGCAGTTTCTCTTTCTTGCTTCTTCTGTCAAGTGTCAGCCATGTTGTTTGTCAAAACTTCATTTCGAACCATTTGTGTTTTCATATAAATATTTGTTTGATTGTGGATTTTAATTGCTAAAAAAGTTAAATTTCTCTTAAAAATTAGTGACGGGTGATCAGAGGTGTACTTTAATTAATAATTACTTAAAATGCCACTGAAAAGACGGTTTATTACTTGTGAAATATGCGGGATTCGAGCAAGTCGTTCGAATCATGAAAAAAGGATGTTTATGGCAAAATTTCTTTTAGATGAAGCCCGGTAAGCACTTAAATATGATACTTTGCAGCCATATGTAAGTAGAACAGGCTAAGAACAAATAAAATTAACATATTTAACTTATTTCAATTGTTTGCTAGTGATGTACTACAACTTTAATATCCACATATCGATAACAACGTTATTGTTTATCATTGAAAAGAAATAAGAAATATAATGTTACGAAAAGAGTAGGGGCAGTATGTTTTATTGCCGGTAAATATAAATGAGCAAGGATCGGAATAGGTTATGCAATTTTTCAGGATTTAGAAACATTTTTGTTGTTCGTTTTGACGGGGCTATTTCAGCACTTAGCCTCTTGATTGGGCCATTGTACGTATATGATTTATAAACATAATCTTTATAAAAATTTCAGATGCAAACAGTGGGTCAAGTTTGTGGGTAAAGAAGATTTAATATATGTTCCCGTTGAAAAGTTGCATGCATTTCGTTTGTTAAAGCTGAAGATTCAAATGCCTACATTATTAAAAGATCACAGCAACAGGGCATCACAAAATAATATTTATTTATTTATATTAAAAAAGAACAGTTTTTATTTTCTTAGAAGACTTATTGTTGAAGTATTAAGTTTAGAGAGTAAGCTTTAGAGCAACATGAAGAAGACTGATTGTTAAATTGTTAAGTTTAAAAAGTGAGCTATGGAGCAAGGAAAAATGCTAATCGTTGAAATATTAATCTGTTGAATCCCTTATATATTAAATTATATTGTTATGTTATTGTTATGCCACTTGGGAGGCAACGGGGTTTAAAAAGTGAGCTACAAAGCAAGGTGAAGAAAACTGATTGGTGAAGTATATAATTTTGATTATTATTGATTATTATCATTGATATAATACTGTAAAACAAAACCAGTGATAATTTTTTTTTCTTAGCTCTATAAATCTGCATTTTCAACGGTTTACAATTGATTGTTTCATTTTCGCTGAATAAGTAATTTCATTTCAGTATTAAAATTTTTATTAAATAATCAGAAAGTTTTTTATTTTATTTCGGGTCCGCATTTAAGTCCAATCTTGTATTAGTACCAAATATCCCCTCGTCAACATTGGACTCATAAATACGGATTCGATACTTACCTAAAATTAATAAAAAATATTATTTAGTAGTAGCCTCGGTTTCTACCCTGCATATTTTATCGATATCGATAAGAACTATTTATCAAGCACTATTTGGTTCGTTAGGTTGGTACTCCTATTGTTTGACAAGATGTCAAAAGATGTTTGTGGTGTCGGTGGTATAGAATTCCAAGCAAAGGTCGCAAAGGCTAGTACAAGAGCTAGTATGGGAGTCCCGTCTCTTAATATATTACATACTCTTTGGTGAACGTCACAAATTCACCAATATAATGGTCTGTGGCCACCCTTAGCGACCATAACTTAGTGAAATATGGCTGCCTAGGGAAATGATAGCGGAGCTTATATTATACAAGGCGTCCTACGAATATGGATACGGAGGGAAAGTACTTTAAATATTTGCTCCATAGAGACAATTTAAGGCGATGATAGCGGCGAAGGTGGATTCGAATCCTACACTGAGCTTGAGCTTTCGATATCATCAGTCGATTTTTATGAAACAAAAAGTCAATAGGAACTCTTAATTAAAAAATTAGTGAACCTTCAAAACCATTGCCAACATACCCACAGTAAAAGTACCAACATACAAAATGTTTGTCTTCATCCATACATACAAACGTATTTAATTTATTAATTAAACAATTTCCGTTTAGAAGTTAAATCAGAGCCTACCTGCATGTGATTTGTATGTAAATTAGACCTCAAAGGGTTGTACAACAAAGTTTGGGCCTGAAAGTTATGTATTAATGACCGTATTATCTATCCAAGTAGATATGTTGGGGGGTAAGTCGAGAAATAACAATAGGAATCATGGAAACGGTAGAGATGTTGAAGGTAAGGTGGATAATAAAATTAAGAATTTGTGCAAGCTTTAGATTTAGGCTGATAGTCTTGTACCTTAAGCCTTTTCAAATAAATAAAAACAGATAGGTATGTAAATGGCAACTAAATAAATATAGGATTTTGTAAATAAATATAGAAATGAGAGATATGTTGTTGGACTTTTTGACGGGAACTTGCAGAGTGACGTTGCGTTTTCGTTTTATTTTCATTAAATTCGTGTATTTTGAGTTTTATTGAATAATTTAGGTGGTGTTTTATCCAATAATGATCAATTTAAGTGCACAAGTGAAGTGAAATGAAATGAAAGCGTGTATCGTGACTTTCCAGGTTGTCCCAAAAAGTCCGTGAATGTTTTAGTGGAACAACCGCCAATTTCACTAAAGCTTGACTGGACATGTATGGACGAGGACTGGACATTACAGTGAGTTTGATAATGTGACTATAACATAAAAGAAGAAATTGAAACTGAAGAAAATGTATGCGATTGAAAGACTTTGTATTGACTAAATACTAAAACTGTGACAAATAGACCAAGACCATTTCAAATACTTTGACATTGGCAGAAATATCCTAAAAGGATGATTGCCAGCAACAAAAAAAAAAAAAAAAGAGATATGTTGAAGGCTGCAAAATAACAGGAGGAATTTGTGGAAACTGAGTGCTAGGTTTTTCTTTTAAAAACACCTGTCAAAGTTGGCGCGAAATAATACAGCCAATAAGGACTTAATACGAACCATACGTTGACATTGCCACACATGAAAAAATCGGATAGCCAGTAGAAGAATTGACTTTTTGGCGGGAACTTGCGAAGTGACGTTGTGTTTTCGTTTTATTTTCATTAAATTCGTGTATTTTGAGTTTTATTGTATAATTTCGGTGGTGTTTTGTCCAATAAAGATCAATGTAAGTGCACAATTGAAGTGAAATGAAATGAAAGCGTGTATCGTGACTTTCCAGGTTGTCCCAAAAAGTCCATGAAATGTTTTAGTGGAATAGCCGCCAATTTCACTAAAATTAGACCGGACTTGTACGGACGAGGACTAGACTTTACAGTGAAAGTGACAATAAAACGTGACTAAACATAAAAGATGAATATTTAAAATAAAGAAATGGCTTAAAGGTCACGCTACCAGGCCAAAAATCTTCTTAAAAAAAAAAAAGTAGAAGAATTATTTTCTGTTACCTTTTTTAAACGACTTCAAAAAAGGAGGAGTTTTACTCATTATTAATGCTTCAATGTTGAGTTTCATAAATAAGTACTTACACGTCAATGTGCGAGGACCACAGATTTGTGGTTTGAATCTACATCGAAGTACATACAAGTATATCGGTATGTATATGTCGATGTGCAGCACTACAACACTAGCGAAAGGATGCACACTTGCACTGTAAATCCGGGTTTACATTACGAAACTAGTTTCTATTCATGACACTACTTTCAGAACCTGTGCAATTAGTTTCATTAAAATATTAGTGTCGTGAAATCCACAGTATGTCTATGTTCATGGCTCCGCCAACATCAAAGCTTTATTTGCATTGCAAAATGTTGTCATACAGATTTTGTATAAAATTAAGAAAAGGTTGTCTCGAAAGAAAAGACGTTGGTTTGACATTTAAAAACTTTTTTTCAACTAACACCGCCAACACCCCGACTAAAAAACACACGTCCTATGAGCGCAGGCGTCGCGTTTATACGATGACATTAGACTTTTTGGCGGGAACTTGCGAAGTGACGTTGTGTTTTCGTTTTATTTTCATTAAATTCGTGTATTTTGAGTTTTATTGAATACTTATGGTGGTGTTTTGTCCATTAAAGATCAATGTACGAGTGAAGTGAAATGAAATGAAAGCGTGTATCGTGACTATCCAGGTTGTCCCAAGAAGTCCGTGAAAAGTTTTAGTGGAATAACCGCCAATTTCACTAAAACTAGACTGGACTTGTACGGACGAGGACTAGACTTTACAGTGAAAGTGACAATAAAACTTGACTATAACATAAAAAATGAATATTTTAAATTAAGAAATGGCTTAAAGGGTTAGATACCAAGCCAAAAACCTTGAAAAAAAAATACGATGACATTAGTTGCATACCACTAGTTTTATCCCAAAAACGCGCGCGACACGAAACTGTTTCAGTGTCGTCAAATCGATGCATGCATTGTAAAACTGTTGATGAAATTAATGTCACGGAACTACTTTCCTACTAGTTTCGTAATGTAAATCCGGCTTAAGGGATAAGGAAATAGAGTCGGGTGCGTGTTCCTGGATGGGACTATCTTTACAGGTATACTTTAGACACGAGATTAGATCAGGTTTTAGATACAGGGAGAGGGTCATAAACCATAAAGCTATGTATCTACAAGTGAAGATCGTCGTAAAGGTGACAAACATTAAATCACGAGCAACAGGTCCGCCTAATGGATTCTGACCCTAATCAAAACCGAAATAAAGTGATAAAATTGATACCCTCAAATTAAGTGCGTCTTTTGCTTTATCTACACTAATATTATAAAGTGGAAAGATTTGTATGTTTGTAACGAATAAACTCAAAAATTACTGGACCGATTTCAAAAATTCTTTCACCATTAGAAAGTTACATTATCCCTGATGAACATAGGCTACTTTTTATCCCGGGAAAAGATAAGATCCCACGGGATCGCGGGTGAAACCGCGGGGGACAGCTGTAGGTAATAAAAAAAATTGTCTTGACTTTCTGACCTAGCAACCCATAACCTAAGCCTAAGATTAGAAACTTAAAATTTTCTTAACAAATTGGTGGTCGGACGATCTTGTGAGGGTCGCGGGAAACCACTGGATGCGGATAGCACAAGACCGGACATTGTGGAGATCCTTGGCGGAGGCCTTTATCCAGCTGTGGACGTCTACCAGCTGACATGATGATGAAAGATTAGCACCTTAATTCAGCAGCGCGTATTATTGTGATGAGTAAGAACATCTGTACATAATGTAGAAATGTTTTATTTTTATTTGATTTGGCAAAAAATATTTAAAAAAAACAAGCCACAATTTTTTTATTTCATCAACAAATGAACCAACAAAATTATTTTTGCCTCTAAAAGTTTAGTTTTTGTCTGTCAGTCTACGGAACCATAAAAACGCACTTGAATCCATCGAACCAACAAATCACATTAAGTATTCGATCCAGCACAGTATCACAATGTGAAAGATCGTTCAATGACTCCTAGGGTGACTACACGGCTGATAATACTATTACATGCGATAGTGTATCTACGAATATACATATGTCATGTATGTAGGTACATGCATTCTGTATATGTACCTCATATACAGGATGAATTTTTGTTCAAGTGGGAGTGGAGGGCCTATCACGTCTGATATGTGTTCAAAATAATAAAAAAACTTTAAAAAAAGTATTTTATCTAAAATATTAAATGAGACCTCGGGAGACCGGCGGGCGGGAAGCTTATTCTGCCAACGCATCAGCCTGGCCATCCAAAGAGGAAACGCTGCCAGCCTGCAAGGAACCTTGCCGATCGACATAGCGGCAGCCTTGAAGAAGTTTTTTATATGTTATTGTTTGTATATTTTGTTCATGTGTTGTAAATAAATTGGTAAAAAAAAACATTTTGAACAATTTGATAGTAGGTATGGTAGGTTACGTATAGTACAAATTTTTTTTTTCAGTTTCTTAAAAAATTGCACTTTCTAGCGAAAGGTGCACACTTGCACTGTAAGGGATTAGGAAAAAGAGTGGGGCCCGTGTTCTTGGATGGCACTCTCTATACTATTTTTTTAAAGAGATAATGACTCAAGCATGCACACTTTCTGTCCTAGGTGTACCAACCACGCAAACCTGCTCGTCAAATAAATAACCAAACTTAATGCCGCCAGCATTCTGGGCAAGTTGCCTACTGACAACGATTTTTTTATTTAGATTTATTCTAGCAATAATTGTATTTTAAATAACTATTGTTGTTAAATGTTATTTATTAAGTTTGTAAACAACGAAAGCACCACCAACTTAAAATACCTAATACATTTTCTCGCAATGTTTTGTAAGAGGAACAACAAAGCCCCAAAGGCGTATGAAATGTGTAACTTATTTTTGTAACGTTTTTTCCCATATTTTTGTGGATGTTACAAAATAAATTTCTATATTTTCTTTAGAATATTTATACAAAAAATGAAATAAATAGGAAAATCAAACGAAGAGGATATGTAATGTAGTCCCGTCTAATAAAACTAAATATGAAATCCAAAAGAGAGCTTAATTTTGCATGCGCTATGCACTACGCAAAAGATGATTTGGAAAAGGAAACTTGAATAACTATTTATTTATTTATTTAATATAAAATTATTAATCTGACATGGATCAGGGACATTCGCCATTTAAATACATAGATATTGTCGTTGAAATTAAACTTTGAGCTTCTTAGGAGATTGTTAGATTACATTAGAAGATTTAGTAAAAAATAGAATAGGCTTGTAGTAACCTTTTGTTACCGCCTCTAGTCCCATTCCAAAAGAATCAGTCAAAGTCAAAACCATTCATTCAGTTTAGACCCTAATTAGAAGGGCACTTATGAATGTCGAATTACAGAAGTTACCACCGATTCGGAAGTCAGCTTTCAACTGAGAAGAACCGGAAAAAAACTCAGCAAGTTTAAATTTTGGACCATCTGACTCAATTGGCTTTTTTTTTTCAAAGTTTAAAATTTTTTAACCGACTTCAAAAAAGGAGGAGGTTCTCAATTCGACTGTATGTTTTTTTTATACTTAAACTAATATAAATATACCTACATAAAAAAATCATAATATAAAATAATTATATTCTTTTACTCACACAAAAAAATCATAACCAGTGTGAATAGCACCAAATATTTATTATCTTGTCTGTTTAAAAGTACCTACCTATTGGAATTCAACACCAGCATTAAATCTTAAAGGGTATTTACGGATAATCCTAACACACCACATGAGTAGGGTTGCCACCTACAAAATCATAAAACCGTTTAAAAAACTTTACCAATACACTAAAAAAATATGAATAATATAATTTACATATTCTTATATTTTGGAACTTGGAAACGCCAGCCATAGTGGCACATTTACATAGGGCAGAATCTGTTTCAAAATAACTTATTTTATAAATATTTAGTTATTATTTTTATAGTAATCATACTTACATAATTATTTAGTTGTAATAAATTAATTACCTATCCAAGAGTTTCCTTTATTTTATTTTTTACTTGAAACGTGGGTGAAACGTGAAAACACGACACCTAGATGGTAATTGGCTCTCAAGTGCAGCTGTCGGAACACACCGATAGGTGCTTAACGACAGAATATCAACATGAGGGTGGTAGCCAGCCAGATTTATTTTTAAGTATACCTACATTATTTATTCAACAGAACAATACACTGCATTATATCAGTTTGTTAGTCTTTCGCGTAAATGAATAGTATAAATTGTATGCAACCTTCATCCAGGCTTTTTCCGGACGCCATACGAACTAGGACATAACCGGGGAAACCCGGACGGATGGCAGGCAACCCTACTTGAGAAGCAAAGCTAAATATATGTATAACTTAATACTATTCAATAGATACACATGCAAATAGTATAGATAGATGAATGCTTCAGTGAGCAAACCTAATACGATTAAGCATATTGACTCACGATTCTGAGTATTAGACTATGCAATTGTAAATAATTATCAATTACTTACAACTGATACAAAGCTTATTTGAATTATTTACTATTTAGGTACACTTAGAGAATTTTTAATCTTCACTTGTTTCAATTATCTCTCTTTTTATGTAGGTCAATTTATGTTAAAAATAAGTACCTACTTATCTCAAAGTACAAAATATAGTTTCATTATAGCTTGTGAAGCAAGCAATTCAATATAGAATACCTACTGGCTGGCCTGTGCTGAAATTTAAAAAAATCTAGTTCCCGATTGCAGCGCCAACTACCGTGTCTAATTGCAAATCTCGCACACATACTAGCCAGCCGAGAAGAGTTCAGAGACAAACACGATTACCTACAGAAGAATTATAAAAGATAAGAAGATTTTTCATGGAATTAACAGTCGCGGTAGGGTAGGGTAGTACTTTGTAGTACCCGACTGGCTGAAGTAGGTACACAACCTATGGTTTCCTCACAATGTTTTCCTACATAGAAAACCCAAGCTCATGTATTGAATCTACATCCCGGCTTTCCACTATATATAAAAGGATTTATCTATCTATCTATATGTATATAAAAGGAGAAGTCACTTTTTTTTCACAGATGTTGTTTTTAACCGAGGAATAAGAACGGATTTTTCGAAATTCAAACCTTAAGGGGGTGAAAAAGGGGTTGAAAGTTTGTATGAAAGTCGGTAATTTTTTTAGCTAGAATCATGAAACTTTGTTTTTAGACTAACAATTAAAAATAAAGAAAAACGTGTTTTAGCGTTTTCTAAAATTTCACCTCTCAAGGGGTGAAACGGGAATTCAAAGTTAGGAGTTATTTCCATTTCTTGGTATGAAAAATGAGAAGGACTGACCCATCAACGCCCAGCCTACAGTCTACAACCTTGGACCTAGAAAGCTGAATATTTTCACAGGTATTGTTTTTAAGATGTGGACGAGGAATAAGAAAGGATTTTTTGAAATTCAATGTCTAAATGGGAAAAAAGGGATACGCGGGTGAAACCGCGGGGCGGAAAGCTAGTATGCTATAATCGCCTTTAATTTACCGAACGAGATACTAATGCATATATTTTTTTTTTCAGAGTAAACAGTCCGCAGCTACGGCAGTCCCATCGCCAAGTCATTCAGAATGGTCAACCGTCGTAAGTTTTGAAGATGACGGGCAGCAACACACACACACAAAAACAATATAGTGCCACAAAGATATAAAATGCAAATGGAATAATCATTAGATATTATGCTGTATGTATACAAACTCAATCATTTTAGAATATAGTTTTCAAATAAATTTTCTTTTAATCGAATTCCAAATTCAAATTCAACGGAGTTTGCAAAGTGACTTGTGCTGGAATTTTTATTTTATTTTCATGAAAAGTTGTAGAAGGAGTTATAAATGTAGCGACCATTGGTTAAAAGTTAATTCTTGTGAACTACAAATAAGTATTTACATAAAAGTCTCTTTTTTTTCACGCTTCCCGTGACCAAAAGGTTGGCTTTTACTTTGGCCAAAGATTAAGCATTGCCATTCAACGTGGCAATGCTGCCAGTCTTTTGGGAACGTTACCAGTCGATGGCGATGCGGAGGAGTTCTTCGACGCACTTTTATAGTTTATTTTAGGTAGTTTTGACTCGGGTGACCGGCGGGCGGGGAGCTTTTTCCGCCAACGCATTAGCTTGGCCATCCAAAGAGGAAACGCTGCCAGCCTTCTGTGAACCTTGCCGATCGGCAGCAGCGGCAGCCTCGAAGAAGTTTTTTTATATATTATAGTTGTACATTTTTTTTGTATATTTTGTACATTTGTTGTAAATAAAAATATAACTAATACGGTTAGACTAATACGATACGACTAATACGATTAGATTAGTTTTAATTGTAGTTATAATAATGAAAATATTTAAAGATACTGGTAGTATACACTTTTTTTTTAATTAAAAAGCTATATCAAAAATATACCATACTAGTTTTCCGCCCCGCGGTTTCACCCGCGTTCCCGAGGGATCTTACCTTTTCCCGGGATAAAAAGTATCCTATATGTTATTCTAGGATATGAACTACCATGGGTGCCAAGATTCATAAAAATCCGTTCAGCCGATTTTGCATGAAAGAGTAACAAACATCTTCACATACATCTTCACACACATCCAAACATACTTTGACATTTATAATATTAGTAATATTACCTAGGATTAGTAGGATTTATCTGCTACAAAATTTCTCATACAAAAATTTCATGATCGTTTTGCGTGATATATTTCAACTGATAAAATACATTCGAATTGTTCTAAACTGAACACTAATAATATATATATAACAATGTTAAGTATGCCTAACAGAAAACCACCAATCGGTAGATACGAGTAATCGATAGTAAATAATATTCAAACGGTAAAAGCATTGATGCGATCTCGATTGTTAGGTACCGAGTTACAATATATTCAATACATTGACCACAACATATCGATTAAACAGATTCCGAATCAAATGTGAAACGGATTTACTGTGCATTGTTCGTTTCGAATGAAAATTTGTAGCGTAGTTTAAAGTGCGGTTAAAATCCAATGCAGTAAATGTTCGCCATTTTAGTTTTATTTATTCGACTTTGGGGAAATAAAATAGAACGATATCTAATAACTATCTCCTCTGTCTATAATTTTCAATTCTTTAGTAATGTTTGTTATGGAGGAGAAATGGACGAATACTGGATTGAAATATTAGGCTAGGTAACCCTCTCTCTGCTCAGAGAATTTTGATAGTGCGATGTAGGTTTGTGATAGATATTTCCATATTACCATAAGGCGGTGATAGCTCAGTGGTAAGTGAAGTCGGATACCGCGGCGAAGGTCGTGGGTTTGAATCCTACAATGAGCTTGAGCTTTCGGTGAAGGAAAACATCGTGAGGAAACCACAGCACGGTGGTAGGGTACTATGTGGTACTCGACTGGCTGGCTACCACCCTCAAGTTGAAAATCTGTCGCCAAGCACCTGTTGGTGTGTTCCGGCAGTTGCACTTGAGAGCCAGTTGCCCTTGCCCTTAAGGCATTGTAATATGGTGTACAACACGTTGGCAGTCCACCTGGTCTTGCTAATGTCTATAGGCGACGGTAGTCACTTACCATCAGGTGACCCGCCTGCCTCGTTGTCACTACGACAGAAAAAAAAAACAGGCGTAATGTTCTGCTACCCGCGCGAAGTCGGAGCGAGTCGCTAGTTGGTAATATAAGATCATAATAAAAGAGCATGTATTTTACAATGTACCAATTTGCTAAATTCAAATATTTTAAACTAGTTTTCCGCCCCGCAGTTTCACCCGCGTTCCCGACGTATCCTATATTTTATCGGGATACAAAGTATCCTATGTTTTATTTCGGGATATGGTCTACCTGTGTACCAAGTTTCATCAAAATCCGTTCAGCTGTTTTTGCGTGATTGAGGAACAAACATACAAACTTTGACATTTATAATATTACTAGCCGTTCCGCGCGGTTTCACCCGCGTTATATGGGATCTTATCTTTTCCCGGGATAAAAAGTAGCCTATGTGCTATTCCAGACTATAATCTATCTCCATGCCAAATTTCATCCAGATCCCTTCAGCCTTTCTGGCGTAAATGAGTAACAAACATACATCCATCCATCCATCCATCCATCCAAACATTCACATTTATAATATTAGTAAGATTAGTAAGATGTTTTTTTCACAATTGTTTTTACTAATTTCATGAACACAATGGCACATTGATAGATCATCGTCCCAGTTGAAGTACTAAATGATCTCTAAAGAAGGAGAATAAGAAACACGTAATATATTTTCTCAAGAACGAGTTCATTCCAATATGTAGGTACAGTACACGATAAGCTGAAGACAAATACACCTGGAAACCGCGCTTAAGCGGCTTAAATATAAGCACCAACATATTATATATTTGAAAAAATGTTTAAGCGCAATACGATACAATGCATTGTGGTTCTGTATATGTTTTTTTTCTACTATTATACATCGATAATGCCATCCAAGAAAACGCGCCTAATCCTTTACAATGCAAATATGCAACTTTTCTCTTCTCTTCGCTAAAAAAGTTGCCTATGTCACTCTCCGATAAAAAAAATGCAATGCAAAAATATCCTTTATGACGACAACGAATTCAATGATAACATAAGTAAAAAATTGTAGATAGGTTACCTAAACATTAACAACAATCGATCTTAAAAAATCACCCAAAAATGGCACTAAAACGCACACATCAATAACTTAACATTGCACTACATTACGATATCTGGCATTTTTGGTTGTTTCGGGGCAATTTTACTTTTCACACTCGCAGTAACGTGTAGTGCATCCGTTGATGCCAGCGACGCGACACAGGTCAAGTTTGGATAATTAGCCACTCTTTAGCCTCCCGCTTTCGTAGCGCTTATGACCTATCTACGCGTTTTCACTTATAATATCGATGGAGAAATTAGTAAACTAACAAACCAATAAACACATTTCCGAATTATAATAGGTAAGTGTGGTTACAAAGTTTGATGGATTTTTGTTACACAATCATTCTCTAAAAGTGAACGATATTGAATGAAAAGCAATAAGTGCTCGGAGACAAATTTCCGACTTGAGAGGCAATTATAGAGATAATTAGCCACTCTTTAGCCTCCCGCTTTCGTAGCGCTTATGACCTATCTACGCGTTTTCACTTATAATATCGATGGAGAAATTAGTAAACTAACAAACCAATAAACACATTTCCGAATTATAATAGGTAAGTGTGGTTACAAAGTTTGATGGATTTTTGTTACACAATCATTCTCTAAAAGTGAACGATATTGAATGAAAAGCAATAAGTGCTCGGAGACAAATTTCCGACTTGAGAGGCAATTATAGAGATAATTAGCCACTCTTTAGCCTCCCGCTTTCGTAGCGCTTATGACCTATCTACGCGTTTTCACTTATAATATCGATGGAGAAATTAGTAAACTAACAAACCAATAAACACATTTCCGAATTATAATAGGTAAGTGTGGTTACAAAGTTTGATGGATTTTTGTTACACAATCATTCTCTAAAAGTGAACGATATTGAATGAAAAGCAATAAGTGCTCGGAGACAAATTTCCGACTTGAGAGGCAATTATAGAGATAATTAGCCACTCTTTAGCCTCCCGCTTTCGTAGCGCTTATGACCTATCTACGCGTTTTCACTTATAATATCGATGGAGAAATTAGTAAACTAAAAAACCAATAAACACATTTCCGAATTATAAAACGAACGAACTCACAAAGGCTGCTTATTGCCTCTGCAGTAACATGTAACATTAGGTATAGTAGATATAGTTGATATAGATATAAAATCAACTATTCTGTCGCATTAGGTTTGCCTGTAAGATAGATGTAAGTTTATGGTTAAATAAATAAATAAGTGTGGTTACAAAGTTTGATGGATTTTTGTTACACAATCATTCTCTAAAAGTGAACGATATTGAATGAAAGGCAATAAGTGCTCGGAGACAAATTTTCTACTTGCGAGGCAACCAGCCAACGAGTAGAGACAAATTACTCTATCATACAATATGTTTAGGCTCTTAGAAAAAGCAACCTTCCGAACCGTGCATTAGAGTGACAATTCATATGTGTCTGTGAAGGCCTAATGGATGACAAATCAACTTGAGAGTTAACTTGTAGGTACAAATTACCCTATCATCTAAAAAGTTTGATCAAGGCTCTTCTTTCTTAGCAAAAGTAAACTTCTGAACCGTACATAATTGCCTGTGAATGCCTATTTGAATGAATAAACAGTTGGAGTTACAATCAATGAACCAATTTATAGTACTTACAGAACTAAAGATACCCTACGGAACCCTAAAACCCTTCTAATCCCCCTGTTTCATTCACCACACACCCATTTGGGGTTATGAAAACATCACATAAAGTATGAGTTTTTCAGACTGTGTGCCGTGTGTGCGTGCGTGAAGTGTTCTTAAGAGTTAAGCTGCGGCTACACAATCTGAATAGTTGAACTAGCTGGAACTAGTTTGAACTAGTTCGTTTGTTACAACTTTAATGCAGCAGATAGACTGTCAAATTCCTACTGATTTCTGTAAAATAAAATAGGACATGTTTGTATCCGTTACTTAGCAATGGCTTGGAATCTGATAGATTTTTTTCTATGTTGAAGGAGTTTCTGTAGGGAACATGTGACATATGAGGTGACGTTGCGTTTTCGTTTTATTTTCATTAAAATCGTGTATTTTGAGCTTTATTCAATAATATCGGTGTTCAATAAAGTTAAATTATAAGTAAAATTAAAGCATGTATCGTTTCATTTCAGGTTTTTTCAAAATTTCTGTATAGTGTTAGTAGAACGGCCATCAATTTCACTAAAACACCCTGACTTGTATGAACTATGAATATGAAATAGTGCCGTCTACGAAGACACGCCCCCCTCTTTTTCCTAATCCGTATGCACACTATAATATGCACTATCTATAATATAACGTGATTATAACAAATTAGAAGCATAAATAATAACTTGAAATTGGTACAAAAGTCCTAAACCACAATTGCCAGTAAAGAAAAAGAACATTATTGTATTTGTGAAAATGATTTCATGAGCATTTGATATAGGTAGATACCTGTTTCAAATAATTTGGCACCTAATATTGTAGATCATAGGTCATACAATGCAGACACAGGGCACAGACATAGTCATACAACATTTAAAAAACATTCTGCAACTGTCTGCAAGTTATTTTTTTACATAAAAATACTTACAAAGATAGTGTAGCGCCAGCTTTATCCAAAGACCGCAACCATACCTACTGAGAAAATAATCTTTCTCTCAGTACTTTGCACGAATGATTACTTCTAGATTGAATTCTTTATAAACTAATATGGAATATACAATTAAATTATAAACTAAGACTAACTAATATATTACAGATAATCTAATTACACAAATAAAAATAAAAAACTTAAAATTTTACTACACTAAATAGGCCAACTGGTCCAGATCGCTGTCAGGTGGTAGCGTGCCCAGAACACTGGCAGCATTGCCTCTTTGGATGGCAATGCTAATACGTTGGGCAAAGTATTCGCCAGCCCTCCGGTCTTCTAGATTGATCTAACTAGATCGAGGTCTTTATGTTATATTAGCTGTCCTCCGCGGTTTCACTTGCGTTCCCGTGCGATCTTATCTTTTCCCGGGATCAAAATATAAAAGATCCCTCGGGAACGCGGGTGAAACCGCGGGGGACAGCTAATTTTTTAATTTTTTTTATTCTGGATAAGCTTGTGTTTGACCACAATCTCACCATGGTAAGTGATAATGTGGCCGAAGGTGGTAAGCACACAAAGCCTAGATGGGAACTGGCTTTCAAATGCAGCTGTCGGAACACACCGATAGGTGCTTGGCGACAGATTTTCAACTTGAGGGTGGTAGCCAGCCAGTCGGGTACTACAAAGTACCCTACCACCGTGCTATGGTTTCCTCACGATGTTTTCCTTCACCGAAAGCTCAAGCTCATTGTAGGATTCGAACCCACGACCTTCGTCGCGGTATTCGACGTCACTTACCACTGAGCTATCATCGCCTTAAATTAATGCTAATGCAAATGCTAGCTAATTACATAGTTAAGAATTTCTAGAACCAATAAAACAAAATGAACAAGCAAAAATATTCACATAACAATAGAGTTTTGTTAAACAACAACTCGCGTTTCAGAAATAAGGTGCACGAACATTATTTCGTAGCTAACGTATTCGAAACAAAGGAACTAACGCTGAGCCCCATTACCAAGCGCAGCGCCGCGGCTCCGTCAAAATATCATTTTTCACATTCAAACTTTCAACCTAATACGCGATGGAGTGAATTTTCTAAAAGCATGTACACATCGATGACGTTGGCGCTTGAAAAGTTTAATTTTTTGGAACTTCCATTGCTGGGGTACAAAGGAATTTACGGCTACTTGAAATAAATAGATGTGCTTAGAAAAGTATCTATGAAAATCTGCATAATTTCATAGAACGGTGGTAGGGTGCTGGCTACCCTTACGTTGAAAATCTGTCGCGAACCAAGTGTTGGTGTTTTCCGTCAGTTGCACTTGAGAGACAGTAAAAAGGTCGACAACACATTGGCTATCTCCCTGGTATTGCTTATGTCTATGGTAGAAAAAAAACATAAAAGAATAATATGTACAACAATTTTTTCTACATGATTTTGAATGGTAATTCCAGTAAACATGAAATCCTAGTTACTACTATCCTACTAATACTAATGATAAATCTTATCCTGGAATCAAAAATAGAATTATTTTTATACTGAGAAAACAATATTGTGAGCCTCGGGAACAAACCCCATCTAAATTGTAATATCTAAACAATTTTTATAAAGCGGAAAGATTTGATTTTTTGTTTGTCCGTCTGTCTGTCTGTCTGTCACCAGGCTGTAACTCATGAACCGTGATGGCTAGACCATTTCAATTTTCACAGATGATAATCTGTTGCTGCTATAACAACAAATTTATACGAAAAAAAAACTACATTATTTGTACGGAACCTTCAGTGCGCGAGTCCGACTCGCACTTGACCGGTTTTTTTACCATTTTGTAATAAGCTTTACAGTATCGATAGACAAACCTAAAACTACAACATTCACAGAGTGAATAATAATGTACTCTGTTTTAAATGACGTTTGGCGTACAGTCACACACAGTCAACACACAGTCAGCTCGATCTCGAAACCCGACCGCGTTTCAACTCACTCAAATAACATTGATTTTCCGCAATACGCTTTGGTCCCGAAGGTACATGCGACAACATTTGAACAACAAAATTACTTTTCTCGCTATTTTTTATATATCGCTTAATAAATGTTTCTGGTCGCGATTTATTTCATGCCAATACGGAGATGCAATATGAACTTTAAGATGTCATTGTTAAGAGTTATATTGCAATATTAATGTTCCTACCTGTAATACAAGGGTTTCCACCATATTTTCTTGTTTAGTTACTTACCCGATATTTTATTACTTCTATTTCTTTTTTTTTATTTCTCGATAAACCTGTGTTTGACCGCAATCTCACGGTAAGTACCTAATGTGTTCGAAGGTGGAAAGCACACAAAGTCTAGATGGTAACTAGCTCTCAAGTGCAGCTGTCGGAACACACCGATAGGTGCTTGGCGACAGATTTCCAACAAGAGGGTGGTAGCCACCCAGTTGGGTACTATAAAGGCCAAAAATAGTTCACCAAGTTGTATAAAGTACACCATTAGTTGTTTTATGAGCCATAAACGGAACAATACATATAAAATAATAGTTACCTACATACAATGACTAAGAACGGGTGTATCTTTAAATTATGCTAACCTTTGGCCCAAGATATCGGCGTCATCGACCCGTTTCTTACACAAAACATGGTTACATTATACAGTAATTACTTTAACTATTTATGTTACAATCTCATAAGTTCATTGACCAAGCCCTGCTTCTGACATCGAATAGACGCGGAATAAATAAAAACCGGCCAAGTTCGAGTCGGACTCACGCACGAAGGGTTCCGTAAAAATGGCAAATATTCACGTTTGTTGTATGGGAGCCCCCCTTAAATATTAATTTTATTCTGTTTGTAGTATTTGTTGTTATAGCGGCAACAGAAATACATCATCTGTGAAAATTTCAACTGTCTAGCAATCGCGGTTCTTGAGATACAGCCTGGTGACAGACAGACGGATGATTTTAGGGTCCCGTTTTTACCCTTTGGGTACGGAACCCTAAAAATGTTTAATCTACGGACCGATACAAATGTTCGATAATGCCCTCCCTACATATACATCCTCTTTTACCGCGGTGAAAAGTATTTGAGTATTTTTTAATCGACTTCAAAAGGAGGTTGTCAATTCAACAGTATTTTTTATCTATGTTCGCTTCGCGGGTAACTTCTTTGTTTATGAACTGATTTTAATTATTCTTTTTTGTTTTAGTATAGTACCTATACACCAGGGAACTCAAAACACTCATTGGTTTGGTACACATTACACACGTATTTTTATATTACATATTTTTATACACGCTTTATTTCAATTTTTTTGTCTAAAAACAAAGTTTCATGTTTCTAGCTTAAAAAATGATGGACAAACTTTCAACCCCTTTTTCACTCCCTTAAGGGTTGAATTTCGAAAAATCCGTTCTGGCGTTGATGAGTCAATGAGTCAGGCCTTCTCATTTTATAATAGATGTATATTATTTACAAAACTAGTCCGCTCTGTAACAGTTTTTGTTAAGGTCGCGTAACAATAAGACGCCACGAACAATAAACAAAAATAATGGAAAAAACAATAGATGTTATTATGTGAGTACCTTTCCTTTTTTTAAGCCCTTTCTTTAAAGATGACGAGACGCTTTCGTTGTGTATTGTGATCCTTTTATCTTGAGTCGAGCTTTTAGTATGATTGTTTATGTGTTAATGTTAGAAATTGTTGTCGTTTTGTGATGATAAATTGTGGTTTTGTACTTGGGAGATGGTATTATGTTTTTTGTGTCTCGTGCGCAATGATATTGTAGAAAAGGTGTATACAGGTTAGGTTACCGGTCGCTACATAGCATTCGATCTTAAAAATGGCCGAGATATGGTACTCAAACGCACGCATAAATTATCTACACTAAATTACAATATCTTATACTTAACACATGATGGTATTTTTGTTTTTTTTTGGGTCACTGGTAAACCATAGTAAATAAAAAACCGGTCAAGTGCGAATTGGACTCGCGCACCGAGGGTTCCGTACAAAGTAGTTTTTTTTAGTATTTGTTGTTATAGCGGCAACAGAAATATATCATCTGTGAAAATTTCAACTAGCTATCACGTTTCATGAGATACAGCCTGGTGACGCACAGACGGACAGCATAGTCTTAGTAATAGGGTTTCCTTTTTTACCCTTTGGGTACGGAACCCTAAAAAGGCTAAAGTGTTCTGTGGCTAAAGCTTTTACTTTCAATTGCACTGGGTACTGGGTGGTTGACACAGGGCAAAGTAGGCTAATTAGCCACATTTCAGCATCCCTCCATTTTCTTTGTCGAAGAAGTATATATAGGTAGATTATAGGATGGGTGACATAAGCTACTGTATATCACAAGAACGCAGGTAAAACTGCGAAGCGGAACGTAGTATGTACCTACATAATATAATAAATAAATATTCTGGGACATTCTTCACAGGGCTATCTGATCCCAAACTAAACAGAACTTGTGCTATGGAAACCAAAAAAATAACTACATTAGCTTTTTTTTTAAATACCTACTTAAATAAATAATTACACCCAGACTGAGGATAAGCAGACATATTCGTGCACACAAATGTTTGTCATTGTTGTGGATGGTAATCGAACCCACGACCTGTCGCCCACGCCAACCGGCTTAACGACAATAATTATGAAACTTTTTAAAAGTTAGTTAAAGTTAAAACCATTTCGCCTAGGAGCTTAAAATAATATATGAGCTCCGGCGAGCTTAAAGGCATGACTAAAATATATTTTCTATCGACGTGGACTTTTTAAAAGACTGTAGAATATTAAATAGTTAATTTAAAAGCCGTTCCAACTTCTTTCCATAGTCATTCTTTTTTACCATATTTAAAACACAATTAAGATTTCAATTCAGTAGCATTATCTTGAGCATTATATTATACACACTGGAAATTTAAAAAAAAGAATCATGTACCTTAAAAAATAAATTTATGGGGAGCATAGACTGGATAATGTTAGGCCTTACCACTTGTAAATTGACTCTATCCTATTTTAGTAAGTAATTTAATTTTGCATATAGGTAAAATTGATTAAAATCACAGTAAATAATACTTAGGCACGTTAAATTAAAGTTTAACTTACATAAATCATGACGAACCTATTTACATATAAGGTCGATGATAGAAAATAACTAAAGGAGTGGGTTCGAATCCTACCATAAGCGAGCTTTCGGTGAAGTGAAGGAAAACATCGTTAGGAAACCATAGCACGGTAGTAGGAAACTTTTTAACAGCTTGAATGACTACCTTAAAGATGAAAATAAGTTGCCAAGCACCTATCGATGTGTTCCGACAGATGCATTTTGCCTTCTAGAAGTTTAGGAATACATTGGCAGCTGGAGAGTGTCTATAAGTAAGTGTAGTCACTTACCATCAGGTGATCAACCTGGATGCTTGTGGCATAAAAATAAAAGAAGCGATCGATAATTGTATTGTAATTCCAGAGTTAGTTGTGCAGTAATCATAAGCAGTAATCAACGCTGTTGAGCCTTTAAAAAAAACCTTTCTAATAAAACAAAAATACATTTTTTAATTTATTTTACAATAATAAAATGAAAAAATATATACTTTTGAACTAACTATAGAACAGATAATTCTTCATTCTTTCACATGGGAACTATTTCTCAAGACAGCTTTCATAAGTATTCATAAGTATTACCTACGTAGGTAAGTTAGTACTCGACCTACAATTCACTTTGATAAGTTGCGAAAGGATTCCGTGAGCAACTTCCATAAGTAATAGTAAGAGAGTAAGTAAATAAGGTAAGTAAAACACACATGTGTACAGGCGGCTTTAGGAGTAGGTATAATCGAACGAACTTTGATTTAAATTGGGGAGGAGCAATACACATATTTTTAAATCAATGGTTTATTACCGATTAAAGTCATGTAATTAAAAAAAATATCTTTTATCCATTTAAACTTTTTTATTTATAGCTAACTATTTCATTCATTAAATATGATTATTAAAATAATTTATAAAAAATTTAAAAACTTTTTATAAAATTAAAATACATTTTAATAGATATTAATATAGTTTTTATCTCTGTGCCTCGTTAAATCTTATGAATTTTTATTTAGTAAATTACTAATAATAACATGTGAGGTACTCGATTTCCTCATTGTAAATATAATTTATTTTGATAATTCACGTTTACAAAAACTAATTTGAGAAATTGTTAAATAATTTGTTAAAATGCAAATTTTAAATAGTGTCAGTATTACCCGCCTCAATTAAAAAACATATTACAATTTTCTTATTTTAAATTTTATGTCTCAGAGCAAAAAGCTGCAACCGAAAATAAACATCTCAAAAAATACTTACATCGTACCTCCTTTAACACACAATTCACTCACATAAAATTGAAAGTATTTTTTATTTAAAATTCAAATTTCGAACGCGATCAAATCGCGCCACCGGCCGTGTAGCAAGAAACGCGCGACGTCCTCCCGCTACGACTAACGGGAAGGTATTGAAATAACGTGTTGTATGGGAACTGCTATACTGGAGCCGAATTTCCTCTCCTCCCAAAAGCTCATTCTATATTGGATAGCCGCAGTTAGAGCACAGTTGTTTTTTTATATTGTATGCACATTGATGCATTTGTTCCTATTTCGAAAGTATAGGTGGGTAATGGTGAGTTTATTTAGAGAATCTCTTAATGCGTTTATTTAAATGTTTATAAAAACAAAATACTGTGATTAGGTAATCACTAAATCTCAGAAACTATGCTACAAACTTGGATAGATTCCTAATAGGTGAATAAGTATCCGCTAAGCAAGTTTTTAATACCAGTAGGGTTTCCCCAGGGATTTCTCGGAAATGCGAATCAACCCGCGGCGGCCAGCTAACGTATCATATAAACTAAAAGATATTGATTCAGGTCGACTCCATATCAAAGCTACTGGAGCTTCGCAGCTCAATCTTCTGAGAAGATCCGGGAAGAAACTGAACAAGGTAACATTATGTACACGTCTTTACTCGGTCTAAAGAAGATTGAGGTGAATGGTCGGCGGACGCAATGCTGCGATAAGAGGACGTCGGATGAATGAAACGTGTGTTTGACAAGCAAATTGATTACCCTAATTAGGTTTTGTACAAACGCTTTTATTAAACAACATTGTCACTGTTTGTTTCTGTTTAGACTCATACTGTATAGTTCGTTCGGGTAAGATCGGATCCAGTGTAAGATCGGATAATTAAATTTCCTGCCAAATTAGGCGACATTTTTATTGCTGGTATCACATAACAAGACGCCATTTTGTTATATCTCTTTTATTTTAATAATTTTAGTCATGACCATAGATACAAATACTTTCAGTCGTATACATTTTCTTCAGTTTTAATTTCTTATTTTTATGTTATAGTCACATTCTCACATTCACTGTATTTTTTTCGTTGAAGTCCTGAAGATTTATCAATAACTAAACTTTTAAGGCGATGATAGTGGTAGTGACACCGAATTCCCCAGAGAAGATTGTGCGTTCGAATCCTACAATGAGCTTGAGCTTTCGGTGAAGGAAAATATCGTGAGGAAACCATATCAAATCTTTGTATTTACAACAAATAAACAATCCATATGCACCTACAAAGTTTCCTCAAGCCTACCACTGGCTGCAGATAAACCATAAGTATTTATTTTACTCAAAAAGTCACCAATAGGTACCAAATTTCATCAAAATCTATTCCGCTGTTTAGGAAAAGGGGAGCTAGAAAACCAAACAAACAAATACTTTCGTTTTAACCCTGTTAGCCACCAATCCTATGTTATGTTTGTTACCATCCAATAAGTATACGAATTTAGACGAAATTTGGTACACAGACAGATCATATCCTGGAGTAAAACATAGGATTATCTTCGAGTATAAAAGGATTATCCTGGAGTAAAACATAGGAGTATCCTGGAGTAAAACATAGGATTATCCTGGAGTAAAACATAGAATTATCCTGGCAAAACTTAAGATTCCTCGGGGACATGAGGCGGACAATCGGCACTACCAATCTATCGCCATCTTTTTTACTATACCTAACCTAAAAATATACCAAATACCTAACCATCATTACTAAGATGTAGGTACTTGATCCTCAGAATTAATCCTTCGGTTCCGTTATGTGTATTTGATTACACGTAATTACGTAATCAGTTGAGCTGAATAATTGATTACATCATTACTGCCCGGACAGTACCTATTATTATATGAACTCTATTGAGTTTGACTCTATTGAATATAACAAAAAATATTACTTGCAAGTCTTGCAACTAATAATACAAATATATGAAATAATTTATGGCTGGCATGTACTTTACCCAAAGAATTGGCATATTTCGCCTCTCGCAATGGAATCAAAACCTATAGTGTACTTATCCGTTGCCCTATAACCATTCAATTTTATACACCTATAAGTTTGTACGGAATCATCGGTGAGCGAGTCCGACTCGCACTTTTTTTTTATTATAAATACTTAGTTCAGCTTAGCTTTTTAGTTTGATTTTGTTTTTAATAAATTTAATTATATTAAAACTCACAAAAAATATTGTAAAATATCGTATTCTATTTTATTATGATGTCACTAATATTGAACTAGAGAGTGGAAGCCACTCAGTGGGTACTACAAAGCAGCCGATCACAATCCAATGGTTTCCTCACGATGTTTTCCTTCATCGAAAGCACAAGCTCATAGTCGGACGACTAACTAACCATCGCCGTAATACCGTCTACAGTAACCCTAATATCACCATTAAATACTTTAGAGATATAATAATTAACAACACAATAAAAAACGAATAAGCATTTAGCATCGAAAACAACCCATAAAATACGTGCAATACATTTAACTGATAAAAGGCTTTGTCTTAGCACTCCACTGGCCCTTTGTGTTGATTAACCTTTACAAGTGAGTCGTAACACGCAATTGGTTCATTTACAGAGTGTTGCTAAACTAAGTTAACTCCCTCAGCTGAGAGGGAACTAGCGGGAACTAGTGGGAACTAGTTTAAAGTACC
This sequence comes from Ochropacha duplaris, assembly GCA_951361185.1. NCBI lineage: Eukaryota > Metazoa > Arthropoda > Insecta > Lepidoptera > Drepanidae > Ochropacha > Ochropacha duplaris. The sequence goes on along the minus strand of OX592711.1, from coordinate 7,828,599 downwards.
ACACCGTACAGCTGCAGTTTGCACATTGTAAGTGTCAATTGAATTAAAAGAAAGTTATCGTGTCCATTAAAATGTGAACTAGTAGTGGCTATCAATTGTCACAGAATATAAATATCCTAAGTCATTCTTTCACCACACTGCTGAGCCATGTTTACAAGTTGTTTTCGAGAGTCATTACGAATCGTCGTATGCAGGTTTGATGACTTCCAGCCTCGCTAACAAGCCGGATTCCGAAAAGGCTTTAGCACCATATAGACCGAGGAGTATAATCAGCCATTTAAGCATAATTTCGATTCGATCGAAACCTAGGCAGTGCTTCGTCTTCAAAGGTCCCAAATTGACTATCGGACTTGAGCTCGAAACCTATCCAACAGCAGCGAGGCGTGAGACAGGGAGATGTGATGTCTCTGAAACTGTTCACCGCTGCATTGGAAGATTCCAGCTTTTGGACTGGAAAGGATTTGGCACCAATGTCAATGGCGAGTAAATCACTCACTTTGAATTTGCCGACGATATCTGGGAAAGCAAAATAGATCAGATATCATGGAAAAAAACACGTCCTGTATATAACCTAACCATATATATTTATCAGTTTATATTTCTTTACTTACCGACGGTTACCGCACCAGTTATTATATTACCGAATAACTGCCGCGTCGCGGTTTTACCCGCGTTTCAGAGGGATTTTAAATTGTCCCGGTACAGCAGTCGCCTTACAGTGTGATTGAGTTACAAAATTCCTCGCAAACGCAAACCTTAAATCTTCTGATTTGGAGATCCACTTGCGGAAACAGAGGAACATAATTTTCCTGGACAAAAATCATACATTCAATCATTATGACGTATCGGCTCATTATTCGTAATTTAAAATTAAATAGTCCTACTAATATTATAAACACGAAAGTTTGTATGTATAGATGTTTTTTTTTTTATTCTAGATAGGCTTGTGTTTGACTACAATCTCACTATGGTAAGTGATGATGTGGCCGAAGGTGGTAAGCGCACAAAGCCTAGATGGGAACTGGCTCTCAAGTGCAGCTGTCGGAACACACCGATAGGTGTTTGGCGACAGATTTTCAACTTGAGGGTGGTAGCCAGCCAGTCGGGTACCACAAAGTACCCTACCACCGTGCTATGGTTTCCTCACGATGTTTTCCTTCACCGAAAGCTCAAGCTCATAGTAGGATTCGAACCCTCGACCTTCGCCGCGGTATTCGACGTCACTACCACTGAGCTATCATCGCCTAAGATGTTTGTTACTCTTTCACGCAAAAACTACTCAATGGATTTTAATGAAACTTGGCACATAGGTACATCATATAGTCTTGTCTTGTAGTCTAAATCACTACAAAATACTTCTTTTTAAGTTTATTTCCATATTACATAATTAGTTATTTACATGTCGGTCACATACGGCACTTATTAATTTAATTTATACATTCATGCTGTGTTAGCCTTTAATTGTATTTACACTATGATAGATTTTACTTTATTTAAGTTTAGTTTCTAAGATACTGTGTAATATACGTTGGCAAACCTAATAAATATAATAATAATAATATATCCTGGAATAACACATAGGATACTTTTTATCCCGGGAAAAGATAAGATCCCTTGAGAACGCGGGTGACACCGGTAAAAAAACTGGTATTAAATAAAGGAACGATATAAAACTAAACATCAGAATCAAGAATGTTCTATATTTAATTTTGTTTATAAAATAGCGGCTGGCAGGATCTGGCAAGTTCCAGTTTCAAATGTGCATTAAAATATATTCGGCCAGCCATGTGTTATGATCTCCTACAGAGCTTCCCTTTGTGACATTTACGTAGTCACTCCGTTGCGTATTAAGTTTTTAAAAATAGAATTACGTTCCGCTGCTAACAGTATTTCTTACTATTTAAATAATAACAATTGTGATATTATATAATTAAATGTTAAACAAAATAGAAAAATATTTCTGTAAACCAATAAATGCCAAAATATTTATTAAACTACGTAAAACGTATATAATTGTGTAAAATAATAAAAAGGATACTAAAACTACTACTTTCATTTTCATTTTCTGGGTAAAGTAAAAACAAATAATATTCATTTTGTTGCCCTATAAATGTGCATCATAATATTTTTATCATCGTACTAAAGCAAAATACTTAATTTAATTAATTCGCAATATTGGCTGTAATCATTGCATACTTTTGCGTGAAACACCACATCGTTTTAAAAAAAATTGCGGGTGAAAGTGAAAAAAACAAAATCTATTTTTTTAAATGCGTAAATAGAACCACCCTTGATTTAACCACTTACCTAATGAAAGTATCAAGAAAAGAGTAGATATATCGTTTAAAATGTTTTGCGATAGTAAAATTAATAATAGTGAATTGTTTGGGAAAGTTTGGAGAGCAGCCTTTAATTATTCTAATATCGAATCAACGACGAAGACTCGTTTGCCGAAAATATGGTAAGCGAAATTTGGATCTTAGGAAAAAGGGTACAATGCCTCAATAGTGAAAACTTGAAAACAGGTCATATTTTTAGCTTGATCACTGCCAAACATGCGAAAACTTTAGTCTCATAATGTTGCTCATAGCAGGATCTCGTACCCAACTCCTCCTACCACTGACGTATCATCGCTTCTCGCTATACCTAGATGCCAATGCCCAGCGGAGGCAGGATCAATCCTGACCTGGTCAATAGTGGGCCAGTAAAATAATTCTTAACCTGTCAGTTCTTTCTTGGGACAATCGGGATTTCAGAGTCCGCACCACTTGGTTCTCAAATGGGACAATCGGGACGATGACAGTTACTTGAAAATTGGGCGCGAATTTTGAAATTTTGAAAACTGTGCGCGAGTTGACGAGTTGTTTGACAGGTTAATGTCGCAAGTCAACAGATTAACAGTCATATAACGGGGTCATCCTGGTAACTAAAAGCGATGTTTGGGCACTGACTAGCCCAAACATCGCTTTTAGTTACCAGGAGGTTATAGAAGGTCACTTGAGGATTGATGGGTGCATTTTATATCTCTTTTTTTTCGGAATAAACTTATTTTCATTTTCATGAGTAATATAACAAATCGGAATTCGTTGATGGACTAAATGAGTTACTTTTACCGCAAAATATCCTTTGGTATTTTTTACTTTTAACGATCTTGTGTTTGACCGCAATTTCATCGTGGTAAGTGATGATATGGCCGTTGGTGGTAAACACACATAGCCTAGATGGTAACTGGCTCTCAAGTGCAGCTGTCGGAACACACTGACAGGTGCTTAGCGACATACTATCATTGAGGGTGGTAGCCAGTAGCCACCCATCCGAGTACAAAATACCCTACCACCGTGCTGTGGTTTACTGCGATGTTTTCCTCCACCGAAAGCTCAAGCTTATTGTATAGGATTCGAACCCAATATTTAATTTCTGAGATCGCAGCCACTTTACCTCGCATAAGCATAATATACATATATGCTCCCAGCACTCACGTCTCACCTTTTATTGTTACCAGTCGAAAATTGAACAAGTTGATTGACAGCACAAGAAACAAAGCCAGAAAACGGCTGTCTTTGAGGACCTCTTCTGTGCTCATAAATGGAATTGCTCAGCTGCATAGACAAGAGACACAGAGTCTATATGAAGGTGTTTTGAGATTTTTTCTTATTTTAATTCCCATCTTGATATGAGGTGTTGGTAATACATTCGATTTCAATCTTTTGGGCCTTATTATTATTATTTTTATACTACAAGTGATAACCAGGCAGGTGGATCACCTGATGGTAAGTGACTACCGCCGCCTATACACATTAGCAATACCGGAATGCCAATGTGTTGTAAGGCTCTCAAGTGCAATTGCCGGAACACAAACAGGTGCTTTTCGATAGATTATGATTATGATTGTCCTCAGTAGGTACTGCATCAGTGAAAACTTGTTTGGATGTGTGAATGGATGCTTGTTACTTCTTCACGCAAAAAGCACTGAACGGATTTCGATGAAACTTGGCAAACAGGTTGATCATATCCTGGAATAACATAGGATACTTTTGAGTCCGGGAAAAGATATGGTCCCTCGGGAACGCAGGTGAAACCGGGACAGCCAGTTATGCTTACACAACATAAAAGATGGACACGATGGACCAACTTGAAGGTTCCGGGAAGCCGCTGGATGCCCTAGCGCAAGACCAGCCATGGTGGAGATTCTTAGGGGAGGCCCTTGTCTAACAGTAGACGTCTTCCGGCTGACAAGATGATGATGATGCATATAAGTGTGCTAATCCTTCTAAATTCCAGATGTCATAAAATTAGACCATCAACTCATTCGTAAAAGACGCGCCTCGACTGACGACGAAAATGAAACAGGTACTGATTTAAATAAATCTATAGATTTGGCTTATTACAATAAATTGATATAGATGGTGATGATTGATTAGTAACGACGTCAAAGACAGAAAAAAGCCGGTTTGAAGGCGATAATAGCTCAGTGGTAGTGACGTCGGATACCGCGGCGAAGGTCTTGGGTTCGAATCCTACAATGAGCTTGAGCTTTCGGTGAAGGAAAACACCGTGAGGAAACCATAGCACGGTGGTAGGGTATTTTGTCGTACCCGACTGGCTGGCTACCACCCTCAAGTTGAAAATCTGTCGCCAAGCACCTATCGGTGTGTTCCGATAGCTGCACTTGAGAGCCAATTCCCATATATGCTTTGTGTGCCTACCACCTTCGGCCCCATCATCACTCACTATGGTGAGATTGTGGTCAAACACAAGCTTATCAAGAGTAAAAAAATAATCGTCTAAACCTTGAGCATTCGGTGTAAGAAAACATCGTGAGGAAAACATAGCATGGTGGTTATGGAACTCGTTGGACTGGCTAAAAATCTGTCAAGGAACTATGGGGTGTTGCGGCAGCCTGCACTGGTTTGTGAGCTTACCACCTTCGGGCATATCATCAGCAAAAACATGAAGCTGTAAACATAACGTTCGATTTTACTACCCATCAAATTTTCGAACCGGCTTCGATTCTTAAGGAGTAAAATCTAATAGACGCCAAAAACAATAGGTAGTGGGTCAACGCGATAAAAAATGGCGACACGCTACTGCCCGTTCATATAAAACTAGCTATCCCCCGCGATTTCGACCGCGTACCGTGGGATATTATCTTTTCCCGGGACAAAATATAGCCTATGTTCATCAGGGATAATGTAGCTTTCTAATGGTGAAAGAATTATTCAAATCGGTCTGTAGTTTCAGAGCATATTCAATGGAAACAAACAATCAAATATTTCCTCTTTATAATTTTAGTATAGATTATTATTAAGTATAGACTCAAAAACAAAATGTTGAATGAGCTCATCATTCAAGATTTTGTTTCACCCACCGAATTTATTCTGGTAAAGTCTAATTCAACAAAATGAAGAGCATATTTTAACAGCGTTGTGTAGGATTTTTTTGGTGATTAAAAAGTTAACGGCCCGCCTGATGTTAAGCTGTTACCGTAGACGCTTCCAATCTGTATCACTCGTGTTGCTGATCCTGCAAAAATCTTTTCACTTCTTGAAGAACCCCAAGCTGTATTCCTGAGAGTGATAGGAAGTTACGAAATCGGATAATGCAAGAACAATTTGATTTCAATGAGTAATCTTACAGCATTTTATTTTGAAGTAGCTAAGTGGTGCCAATTCGCCGACATCTACCCGTTATGTTCCAGCAGTTGCACTTGAGAGTCAGTTGCTTTTTACATTAGTAATGCTCAACAGTAGTCACTTACCATCGGGTGACCCATCCGCCTTCTCTTGCTGCATCGTTATATGTGCATAATTCTTTTATAGAGTCGTCAATAACCAGCTCTTTGGACTCGATAAAAACACCTGAAAAAGTTTTACGTCGAAGTGATAAAAATGGAGGTAAGTACCCAATTTTTTATTACTTATTCATCACATCATCACCATATCGCCATCATACAACCACTTGTAATAAGAGCAACCCCTTAGACCGATAAAGAGCTTACTAAAAAATATAATTACTATCTCTATAACAGACCATTTCTACAGCTTGTATAAAAAACAAAGGAGATTCTTAGTAGTGGTAAAAAATTTGCCTTTAAAAATCAACCAGCGAATATTATTTTATGTTATCAAAATATTGATTACAGATGCACTAAACTTTTCATCGAGAACCGTTCAGAATAGATCTTCAAGTGAAAGTGAACCAAGGGAGAGTTTAAACTGCAAAATTGGATCGAACAGACAGACGAAACCTACAAGACAAAGTACGCCTAGTCAGCCCCGATTCTCAGAGGATAATGTTGATTTGCGATTGAGCATACCAGAGGTAAGATCATAAGAATCCTTTCTAGAAATTAAAAGAGCTTAAGTGTCTGTTTGATACTTTTTCACGACAAACTACTGAGCATAATTGAATACAAATTGGCAAAGGAATACCTTGGACTACGGAGATAAACATACGGTAGATACTTATTTCCAGGAACGAGGTGAAATCTCGGTGGATAGATAGTAACAGAAGATAAATTACGCATCAGAATCAAAAATTGAGTCTCTAGTAAATTCTATTAACTGAAAATGTATTTGTTTTTTTTTCTAATTTTTTTATTATTGTTTTGTATTATCTTTTCTTATTATTATTATTATTTCTTTAGAATTAATTTTGTTTTCTCCTTTGTTATATTTCTTTTTTGCTGTCTATAAATGATTTTCTATTCTATTCTAAAATAAATCTTACATAATAGGGCTAAGTTCCAAAATTGGTTTTTACTTACATGTGGGTGCAAGGTACCACACCTTCATACAATTAATACTTTTATTCAAGTATGATTCATGTGGCAGCCACCACTGCCTTCGCTATTTTAGCCACAAGCCCGCCACAAGATTCTGCTGCAAAAAAAATACTACAAGCATATCTATAAAGCCGCCTCAAATAGAAACTATAAACAAAAAACCTAATAAATAAGTATTTCAGAAACTTTCTTGGAATGTTCGCGAAGGATACCGGCCCAAAAAAATAGAAATAAATTATGAGGCATTAGAAGGAAGGAGCTAGTACCTTACCTATAAGATGTTATCAATGAAGCTATAATAACATACTTAATAATCAACCTTATACGTAACAATCATAAAATTCAAGATTGATTGCATTGCAGCACGATTGCACTCATAGCTGATGAAGTAAACAAACGATCTATCTTAAGGAAGTGTGTCAGGAACAAACGTTAAAGGATTATCTATACGTCTACTATTCATTCTTATACAGTATGATATCGTTCATTGCTTTGAGTCATCTTTGTTCACTTTATCACTGGATGGCAGTATCACAATATTGGATAAATACTAATCAATCCATTGTTGAAAAATATGAATTACTTACAAATAGTTAGAGCGAGAATCCACTGATTAACTCAAAACACAGGTCTTTCCTAGTCTGAGAGTCAGAGGCTAAATCACGTCTCGAAACAATACTAACATTCTAAGCTGACAAAAGTTTGTAAAGTTTTGTAAATAAATTATTATTATTTGTTTACCTGACTTCTTTCTCAGGTCACTGAAAATGATAACAATGAAACCAATACATCGAAAGACGGCAGAAAAGATCAAGGGACACAAACTATCTCTTTCGGTAGAGAAAGAGACAGCCGAATAACTGACGGGGCTAATGATGGTCTTCCTTATTGTTTAACTATGATATTTATCGACGAATCTGGATTACCGAGAAAAATACTACGTTCATCACTAAATAAAGATGTTTTAAATATGTTTTGAAAACTAGGTTTACTAAGTTGATTTTCAAATTTCAGCCAAATAATGTTTTGAATTAGAAAAACAGAATTTGTTTTTTTTGTTTTGTTTCTAGAACAGGGCTCTTGGCCCCTTCAAATAACGCAATCCAATTTTTTTTATTTCGAACCCAAACCCAGCGTATCCACTACAGCCTCGCCCCTATTGCATATTTTTTAATCTCAAGACTTGATTTTTACGAAAGCGATCGTGGCTTTTTTTTTAAAGTAGGTCTGATAGTCTTATTTTCGAGGCCTGGAACAGTCCCCTGCTTCATATGACAAATAAAAAAATGCCATTTGGCGTGCTCACGATATTTGTGCAAGGTTGTTCCCATAGATTTACTTAGATTTTTGTCGTATCAAAATTTGGTATACAGTGAAAAACCTGAAACAGAAAACTGCTCAAAGAGTTGAGCATCCGAAAAATTTATATTTTTCTAGCATCTGGCTCTTTGTCTAAAAAGATTGCCGACCCCTGTTCTAGAACATTCTATTTTTGGTTTAAGTATTAGATTTTTCGTCCTACTTTTGTATTTAATAAACATAATATACGAATCAAGTGTTTTATTTCAAATATGAAGCCCAAAAACTTGCCTCGAATGAGTCATCATATTTCAACCTCTGCACAAGAGTATGCAAATGTTTGTGACCGAGTTGGCGCCAACAATATAAAGATACGATATTGTTGGTCCTCCCTACACAATGACTATTGTTATGGATGTTTGTTCCCTTTTTTATAAACGATCGGCTTTTTTTCTTTATTTTTGTTAAGAAGACAAAAGTAGCTTGTTACCACAGACCAAATAAAAAAGGTAGACAGAGCCCCGCGCACTTAGTCTGTCTACCCGTTTATTTGGTCTGAGCTTGTTACTTGAAATATTTATCAATAGTGGGCCCGGCAGACGTTGCCCTGCCCTGAAAAATAAAACTTAAAACCTGAATCCAGCGCCAACTAGCGGGTCAGTCAGTTCTCGAGATTTTTTTTTAAAAACGTGTCGTTCTATACAAAATTTATGACAAAAATAATTTTCTTCAAAACTTTTTTTTCGTGAATTTTTCCAATTGTTTTAATAGTTATTCTGCTATTTGGGGCGGAGACGAATCCAACAAATCAAAGGTCATTAAAATCGGTTCAGTCATTCTCTCTCTCTATATTTTTAGATTTGAATGAACTTCAGTCAGTAAATAGTTTGACTTTACCATAAAGTGTAACAAATATTTGTTTAAAAAATAATGCTGCTATTCAACAATGAGCTCTGTTGGTGATGCAAGAAACAGCGCAATGAAAGGATATTCTGTTGTATCCGCCAAATAGTCAAATTTATTGCTACCACCATATTTATCACTAAATAAACTACAAACTTAACTATCATTAACTTCCTTAGCAGTTAAGTTTTTTTTTTTTTATGTCACAAGTGACAACGAGGCAGGCGGGTCACCTGATGGTAAGTGACCACCGTCGCCTATAGACATTGGCAATACCAGGGGATTGCTAATGTGTTGTACACCTTATTACAATGCCTTAAAGGCGAACTGGCTCTCAAGTGCAATTGCCGGAACACACCAACAGGTGCTTGGCGACAGATTTTCAACTTGAGGGTGGTAGCCAGCCAGTCGAGTACTACAAAGTACCCTACCACCGTGCTGTGGTTTCCTCACGATGTTTTCCTTCACCGAAAGCTCAAGCTCATTGTAAGGATTCGAACCCACGACCTTCGCCGCGGTATCCGACGTCACTTACCACTGAGCTATCATCACTTCTTAAAATAGCATACGTAAATTAATTGAAACAACTTGCACCACAGAGAGGTACTCTCATTCCATAGTAACCAGAAAAAGGCACGTACAAATAGCCTGCAAATAAAAAGCTATCCACTCCGCTTCAAGCAATGAAAGTGCTTCTAACGTCTCGCGAGAAAACCTTCAAACTTCAAAGTAAAATAAGTGCAATAATAATTTGAAAGCGCAGTGTGAATTTCTTGCTTTTCTAGGGATCCCTATATTGAAATCATAATCAAAATATTATTTACTATCTGTCCTCCGCAGTTTGACCCGCGTTCCCGTGGGATCTTATCTTATCCCGGGATAAAAATTATAGCCTATGTTAATCTGGAATAATGTAGCATTCAAATGGTGAAAGAATTTATGAAATCGGCCAAGTAGTTTTTGAGTTTAATCGTTACATACAAATCTTTCCTCTTTATAATATGTTATTAGAAAGATGTCACACTTTTAAACTACTTTCTCAATTATTATACGTTTTGTTTGACGTCAACATAATTTAGACTTGAAGACCCGCAACCAGCAGCCCCTGTACACAAGTTATGACTGTGGCAGCCACCGCACTCTTAGAGAGCAAAGAAGGAGGTGCCTTCTTTTAGTGAAACATAAACGCGTCCAACTTTTTTATCCTCCTATGTGACCAGAAACAATCTCATTCAATGCACAGACAAAATAAAATATTATCTATTTTCGATTTCGTCCATCTTACTAATATTATAAATGTGAAAGTTTGTATGGATGTATGTATGTTACTCATTTACGCCAGAACGGCTGAATGGATCTGGATGAAATTTGGCATGGAGATAGAATATAGTCTGGAATAGCACAGGCTACTTTTTATCCCGGGAAAAGATAAGATCCCTCGGGAACGCGGGTGAAACCGCGCGGAACAGCTAGTATGATATATTTTTGTAGGAATTTCTGTGTGCGCGAGTCAAACTTGCACTTGACGTTTAGTTTTTTATTCGTGGTTGCCGGCTATCTGCTAGTAAAGTTCCATAACTGGCCTCGGGTAATAGAACTCAAGCCGGACTTTGAAGTAAAAAGTCGAATGAAACAGACTGGACGACCCTACAAAGGTCCGAGGATGTAGGGATATGAGTTACTGGATGAGACTAGGAATTATGATACACAAAGTTCTCTGAAATCCAAGCCTAAAAATCATCTCTGAAAATTTTGATCCCATGATAAAAGATGTATTTCTACCCTAACCTACACACAATAAATTTCATTCATTCTGTTATCGGCAATTTGGGAATCCTAATTTTATAACGTTGGAGTGCACTAAGTTAAGGGTGTGGCCAGACATGAGTAATTTACGCATAATTTACGTTCTCCGTCGGCAACACAGCATAATGTATGAAACTGCAATAATGTATGAAACCGCAATTCACAAAATTGCTCATTTGGTCTCGGCCTAAGTAATAACCAAAATCGCCATTTTGCGGAATTCGAAAAAACGTCACCCACCGCGTCCGTTCGCGATAAACTCAAAACAACCGGTTTTCACCAATGGACGGAGTGATTCATGGGGAAGTTTTATGTGTGCAATTCATTAAGGTTTTGTGTAAATTGGGTAAAATTTGACGATGATATTATTTTTTATTTTATATTATATTATATTTTTCTTATTTATTTTGTAATTTGAATTCTTAAAAGAGGTGCTTTCTTTATATAGGCTATAGATACATTTTAGAATAAGAACAGCATAATTATGTAAGTTTATTTTTGTAATGTTTTATATGTAAGCTGTTAGTGAGCCTAATCAAATAAATAAAAATGATTGTTGAAGACATCGAAAAAATCAAGCTAATAAATAGGACTGCTATCGCCATCTATTAGATAGAGGTAGTAGACATTTGTGCTGTTGCATGGTACTACGAAGTTTCTAGTGATGTCGATATGTCTATAAGTAGTATATCGATATGTAGCAAGGGATGGCATGACTGACCCTGGATTTCAAAAACAATAACCATAGCACGGTGGTAGGGTACTTTGTAGTACCCGACTGGCTGGCTACCACCCTCAAGTTGAAAATCTGTCGCCAAGCACCTATCACCCATAGGTGCTTGTTCCGACCGCTGCACTTGAGAGCTAGTTTCCATCTAGGCTTTGTGTGCTTACCTTCGGCCACATCACCACTTACCATGGTGAGATTGTGGTCAAGCACAAGCTGATCCAGAATAAAAAAAACTTTACCTCAAAATATCCATGGAAAAGGACTCTTCCAGCAAACTTGCCTTACATCACCAATCAGCATACATATCGAGACTCCATCTTATTTGAAGCTGTGTAAAAACGATATTCGTTTGCTTCCCTGCGGCGTCGGAATACGGAACTCAATTGCATTTTTTTTTCTTTTTCCCGGACCCTCGCGCCACGTATGGTATACTGTCACGTGGCATTTGGCGCACGATGTTGTTTAATGTTTTGCCTGCGACTTCGCTCACACAACTCATTTTTTTCAGACGATTATGATGACAGAAGCACTATGCTCAATTTGAGCAAGATTTAAGCTGTGAAAACCGCATAATAAATAGATGCATTTTTAAATATTTTGTCTATGGTATTTTGATCTCAGATCTCAGCAATAAGTATTTACCTACCTAATCTGTGATTCTGATTCACCTCATTGCAATGTTATCTGTATGAACATGTATGCCCCCGTATGGATTTTCGTTGGATATAACCGGACAAAAAGATATAATAATAATATGGTGTCAGCGCGAGGGAAGCAGCGGGCGAAAGGTAAGTCTATAATTAAAATTAAAATAATGATAGGTTCCTACAATGAGCTTGAGCTTTCGGAAAACATCGTGAGGAAACCATAGCACGGTGGTAGGGTACTTTGTAGTACCCGACTGGCTGACTAGTTGAAAAGACTAGTAGTCACAAGTTGAAAATCTATCGCCTAGCACCTATGGGTGTGTTCCGACAGCTGCTTTGTGTGTTTTACCACCTTCGGCCACGTGAGATTGTGGTCAAACACAAGCTTATTCAGAATAAAAAAAACATTACCCAAAAAAAAATTGAAAACAGGAAAAGGGAAATTTAGTGACAACCAAAATGATAATTCCAGTAAAATGTTAAACCTTTCGAATGCAAATGTATTTATAAAAGCGTAATACCTCGTCTCAAATGTTCAATATACCCTTGTCGTGTTCCCGCCAAAAAGCAAAATTAGATCAACGAACAAAAATTAGGATTGGCATTCGTAATGTAGGCAGGTATATAACACTCCACGTAACTGGTGACGTGTTGTCAACGGGCAAAGATTATTAAATTACCATAAAATTTGCAAAAGTTATCTTAAGTTTTTACCTACACAGACTTTTTATTTACAGACGCGGACATTTAGAAATATGACAAAAAATTCTCACAAACGTGTGGGATCTATAAATCTTAAATTCTCTAAAAATCTTCAATAATCTATCCACAGTTAAACGTAGAGCTATCTGAGGTCATTAATAAAGTTCTATGATACATTCCGCTTCAATCTTTGATTAGCTTGTCCCCAAGGGCGACGGCTGCCGCCGGCTGCCGTCGGCGGCTGACGTCGCCGAGTGTCGGCGGCTGCAGTCGGCAACATGTTGCTCGTGTGAACGAGCCTTAGAAGCGGAATGTATCATAGAACTTTATTAATGATCTCAGATAGCTCTACGTTTAAATGTGGATAGATTATTGAATCCGGCCGTAAGAAAAGTACATAAACCTACTACAGACATACTCAACATTTTGACACAAAAAAAACGTTTTGAAGAGAGATCTCTTCGTATTCTTCTTCCACGTTCCAGATTTAAAAATAAACCTTTTCAAACTAAAAATATTACCTTTACAAACTGCTTTTTGATATCCCTATGTTTTTATTTTCATATGTCTAAAAATTTCGTCGTTGGCCTATGATATTCCACTTTTTAAATGTATCACTATTCTCTAGAATCAGCAAATCCTTAGACATCAGATAACAATTATTTTCTACTTGCGATACTGCACCAAGGACGGCATTATTTTAAATATGTAAGCTTTAATTAAGTACATTGCATGTGCCACGAGTATGAAGATCCAAAAGTCACTAAAACCCGGCTTGAAGGACCATAAATACCGACTCCATCAAAGCAGTTGCACACCTACATCTATAACAATTGTTTATTCTATGTCCATAGGTATGAATACGTATTTCCCGTCGTGCTGTCAGTCTATGAACTAATTTAGCAGTGGTGCCTTTGTGAGGCGGTATCATTACGCCTCGATACACAAGCTCCGTCTGACATAGAAATATGTCTACCCTTTATAAAAATGCATGATATTTACGGGATATCACATTCGGTTGACTGTTACACTGTTGCGTAATGCTTTATTATGGTTTAAATTTACCAATTACTAAAATAAACATAGACAAAGCTTTATTTGACATCACAAAATAGGTAGAAATAAAAACTACATGACAAGGTAGACATACAACAAAAAACAAAAGCATACAACGTTAAAATAAAATAAAATTAAGAAAAGAAAGCAGCAGAGGCCCGTCGCGACGTCCCACTCAGACTCAGTCTCGTCCCCCGTAAATAGCGGCCGAGCACATTCAATAATCAGACCATCCCCTAAAAATCCTCTAAATCACTTATTTATTTATTTATTAGAACCCCTTCCCCACGTTTTATGTCCCCCGGCAACGCCCTGAGCCAAAATTCGTGCCCCAACAGGAGCGCCATCAGCGGTCATTCGTCTAAAGTTTACATACCGGTTGCGAGCCAAAAAGCGATGTAGTTCTATGAAAATGAACGCGATAAGTCAAGCCGTTGATTTTTGACACTTTTAGTAGAAGCGATGATAGCTCAGTGGTAGTGACGTCGGATACCACGGCGGTCGTGGGTCCGAATCCTACAATGAGCTTGAGCTTTCGGTGAAGGAAAACATCGTGGTGTACAACACATTGGCAATCCCCCTGGTATAGCCAATGTCTATAGGTGACGGTAGTCACTTACCATCTGGTGAACTGCCTGCCTCGTTGTCACTTGTGACAGAAAAAAAACCCGCCTCCAGCTAGCCATACAAAGTAGACCATACCTGAGACTTACGCTTCGAGTTGATATGCTTGCTATGACCTATAAGAAGCTACGCTTTGACGGCTCTGTGATCAAATAGTTAGTTAGTAAATATTCTTTCCTGCAGGAATGGGGATGTTGCTTGACATATCAAATCAGCTTCTTTTTATTAAATGTCAAAACGATGATTTATATGAATTTTTGTATGAAATACATACATTGTGACGTCATAAATATACACCATCAAAAAAACCTACTCTTTGTCGTTAAATTGGTAATTAAAAATCATAAAAATGCGGAATTTTACAACGTGTTCGCTACAAGTATTTTTAGATGTTTAATAGGTACTAGTTAGGTATACTTCTTGTGTGAAGGCATCATCCCCAGTGGCGTAGCTACCGTAGGGCTAGGCGGTGCAGTGCACCGGGGCCCCCAAGCTTATGGGGCCCCTCAGCCTCCATGAAAAAACCCCTGTTTTCAGCTGTTTTTAAAGTTACTTAGTTGAAGTTACTCCTTATGACATCAGCAACCTGCCAGAGAAAGTCTCGTTAAAATCGGTGCAGCCGTTTCGGAGATTAGCTAGAATAAACAGACAGACAAAAAGTTTGATAATTGTTTTTTGTTATAATTACCGAATATATTTTCAAAAAGACACACCAATTTAATTTATTTGTATTGATAGGGCCCCAATTTCATTTTTTCCACGGGGCCCTTGGTTTCTTAGCTACGCCACTGATATTTCAAATGGTACGCTACGGTGTGATAGCCGACCGGACCCAAGGGTGGACTTCCTTTATGATGCATTGTTGCGAAATAGGAATATAAATATATCCTGCCTTCGCATATACATATATACCTACGTTTTAAATAGGTAATTTAATTCTGTGATTTTTCTATCTGATCCCAAACTAAGCAGAGCTTGTGCTATGGAAACCAGATAACTGATATACCTACTATTTCTTACTGACATACATAGATGACGTGATGATAGCTCAGTGGTAGTGACTTCGGATACCGCGGCGAAGGGTGTGGTTGAAGGTTCGAATCCTACAATGGTACGAGTAGTACTTTGTAGTACCCGACTGGAACCCTCAAGTTGAAAATCTGTCGCCAAGGACCTATCCGTGTTTCGTATGACAGCTGCACTTGAGAGCCAGTTCCCATCTTTGTGTGCTTACCACCTTCGGCCACATCATCACTTACCATGGTGAGATTGTGGTCAAACACAACTAATCCAGAATTAAAAACAAAGATATTTACTCCTATTCACATCGAATTAAGGTTACAACCTTTCCATTGAGCTATAGATAGTGTCATCCAGAGAAGACGCCCCACTCTTTTTCCTTATCCCTTAGGGGCCGTCCATTACGTGAGGCTCGCAAGGGGGGGGGAGGGGGTTCGGTAAAAATCACAAAATATCACAAGGGGGGTGGGGGGTGTAGTAAGATATCACGTGTATTTATTTTTTCGTCAAACGCGTGATTTCTAAACCAAAAAGCGGCTTGTAGTGTGATTGACTCGCCGTGGCCAGGTAACGAACGAAGTAAAAAGAAATTCTTTGTAGGTACTAAAAAATACACGTGATTTTGGGGTATCACCAAGTGGGAGGAGGGGGTTAAAAATGCTAAAAAAAAACATCACGTGATTAATGGACGGCCCCTTACAGTGCATGTGTCAGTGTACAGTCCTTTCGTTAGTGTTCTAGTGCTACATATCGACGTATACTTATCCATTTATACATATATGTAGATATATCGACAGACATTGTAGGATAAAAAACAAAATCATAAATCATGGCGTAAAAACATACCTTCTGTACGTGAGGTGTTTACTAAAGGTAACATTTTGATTGATTCCCGACCATTAGCATACTTAAGTCAAATTTGATTTGTTTACCTTCCTACAATACTTATACCTACCTACCGCTACGGTTGTTTGCGCTAGATTTAATGTTTTGTGGTGAAATTTGTGCTTGAATATGATATTTTGTGGCCATATTGAAAAAAATCTTAGTAAGATTTAAAAATGGAACCAATAGTACATTATGGTATAAGTGTGTAAAGTTGGTCATTACCGCTGAGGCACCATTGAGACCCGAGCCGTTAAGTGAGGGTCATAAGAGAGCCGAGGACGGTAATCATCAATACACACGTATTATTATTATAGTTTAGATAAAGAAAAGTTATGTGGTTTCCATAGCACAAGGCATAGCTCTGCTTAGTTTGGGGTCAGGGATATTTATTTATTTACTACCTACTATCATAAGGCTGAGACTCCACCAATAGCGATGATAGCTCATTGGTAAGTGACGTCGGATACCGCGACGAAGGTCGTGGGTTCGAATCCTACAGTGAGCTTGAGCTTTTGGTGAAGGAAAACATCGTGACGAAACCATAGCACGGTGGTAGGGTACTTTGTAGTACCCGACTGGCTGGCTACCACCCTCAAGTTGAAAATCTGTCGCCAAGCACCTATCGGAGTTCCCATCTAGGCTTTGTGTGCTTAACACCTTCGGCCACATCATCACTTACCATGGTGAGTGGTCAAACACAAGCTTATGCAGAATAAAAAAAAAAAAAGCTGAGCGGAGCCGAGCGGAGCGGAGAACAATAGAATTTCGTTATTGACACATCTCGTCACCGCTCAGCTATTCTATTGGTTGTTTAAAACACATCTCCGCTCCGCTCGGCTCCGCTCAGCTTTGGTGGAGTCTCAGCCTAATATGCGGCAGATGACGTAGGTATGTACCTACTACGTGTGATAAAAACCATAAAGTTGTCATGGAATTATCGATGGTGATGAAACATCGTACAGCATTACGCACAATTTTTTTAATGATCCAAATTCAAATATCAATACGGTTCCAATTATAAATCTTTCAAATGCAAACCCACAACGTACGGTGCCCTCAGGGGTCATGTGACGTTTGAATAACGATCACATGTCCCTATGGGACGTATTGAGGGACATCAATGGGACAGACTATGTGTCGGGACAGTGAGCATCCTGAAAATAATAGATTGGGGCCATTGAATCCGTTTTGGTTCAATTTTAGAATTTGGTGGCAGAGAATATATAAATTGAAGATTTTTTGGAGGATTAAGCAGGTGAAATGAACTAAGATTGCCGCTCTCTAAAATATATCCTGGATCCGCGCCTGCCTCTAGCTCCTTCCAATGTCCTCTGTCTAGCTGTCAGTTTCATCTCGTCGTCCTTTGTATGTGGTCTTCTTTTTTTCCCTTCTCTAGGGTACCAAATTGTAATCATATGTTTGAGATTAAGATTAAGGAAAATACTTAAATTAACGTTCCAAATGGACTGAAAAGGGCCGTAACGCATCGGAAAAAACGAAAAGTTGTAACTGCTTCTGAAGATGAAATGTGAACGGCGAAGTTTTATTTTCACAAGTCCGGCGAAAAAGTTTAGAGGAGTGTTTTCGAGTATTCTACTTCCTACTTTATATGAATCCTTAAGTAAGGTAAGTTTTCAGTTTTAGTATATTTGGTAACGTTCGAACGCCGATTTTCAGGGTAATGGTTATTGGATTTGCATTAATTAAGTATGAGTTACCTAATTATTAGTCTACCTAAGTTTTGTTTAATATATGAGTAGGTACTCTAGGCTCTGCTCGAATACAAATAAGGTACCTATGTTTTTCCAGTAGCAGGGGAGGCAAGGGGCTCAATCATCTGAGTCGCCCCGTGACAGATCTTAAATTAAACATGATATTATTAAAATTAAACTTTAAAGCAAATATTAAAATAAAATGTTGTATTTTGTCGTGTATAACTTGATAAATCTACCCTCACCGGGGTCGAGCCCTCCCACATAAAATCGTGAATCCGCCGCTGTGGTTTTCATTTCATTGTCCAACAACAATATTTACACGTGTAATGACGTGTTTGATGACATATTTGTCTTTTTAATCTTTAATCTGAGAGGTATCTGCACTTTCTATTATTCCAAAAAAAGCACGACTCTCGAATAATAAAATAAACGAATTCCACGCGGACGAAGTCGCTGGCAAAAGGTAGTTACACCATAAATAAGTAATTTATATTCCAAAGTAATAACATAATCATATAAAGGCCGGTTCTTAATATAGAATAATGGGGGTAACACAATTTATGTTACAATTAACATTAACCGAACAAAGCCACGGGTGGTCGCTAGTTAGAAACAACTTCATAATCACATCAGTTACAAACAACGTTTCGAAACAAAGCTATAAACAATGGTAGGTACTTGTACGCAAAAACGTGTAGGGTCACCATACGTTATACAGAATCTAAAATAGTGCATTAAAGATTTAATAATTGGACATATACTTGTCAAGGTTTATTTAGTTTAGTCCACATTGCCAATTCCGGCACTCGTTCTCTTTTATTACATGAAATAAAAACTGGTCCAGTGCGAGTCGGACTCGATCAAATTTTTTTTTTTTAGTTTTTTTTTAAGTATTTGTTATTATAGCGGCAACAGAAATACATCATCTTTTTCAACTGTCTAGCTATCATGGTTCATGAGACAGCCTGGTGACAGACAGATGGACAGCAGTCTTAGTAGTAGGGTATCCGTATTTACCCTTTGGGTACGGAACCCAGGGAATACCTCAACCGATCGTGCGCGGGGAAAAATACATGGAATAAGTGAAAGTAAATTTTAATAATCCAGAGCGACATGTCACCTAGATTTTTAATGACCAATTTGATACCAATAAAATAAGCACAAGCTTCAAGAGGTAGATTTGTGTCAGGTCCGGCAGTCGAATAGACACCCTCTGTCCTCACGGTACGGCATTAATATCTAAAATTAACAGATAATAATGGCTTAAATTATGGCAACACTACAGCAATAGACAACTTTACAAGTCCCGCACAACAACGAAATAAATTCACAATTTGTACAAAATTGCATTATTTAAATGTAAACACGACGATTCTATTCAAACGAATGGACAATGGACAAAAACTGTTGTGCAGTTTTTTGTCATTAGATTCCATTGCTCGTGTCAATATTTTAATTATTCGAACAAAACACTGACATAAAAATACAGGGCAGTTTTCAGGACATGAAGCTGGAAAATAGGTATAAAAATGTTCATTATAAACGAAACTGCGTTAATCACATTATTAGTTCGGGTAGTACTTTTATTATAAAACTAGCTACCCGTCCCGGCTTTGCATGGGTGTAGTATAAATATACCTACATTAAATGTTTAGGGGCATGCCGGCCGACCGCCCGCCCGTTTCGCTGCGATTAATAATTTTAAATCTGTGATATCTTCTATGATATTCATATTAATAATATGCTGTAAGGGGCAATTTTGATCTAAATTTAATGCACAACGCGTGTTATCTTATACCTTTAAACGAGCAATTCTTGTATATTATGTAGATTTTGTGATCAAGCAGTTAATCAAATCCGTCCCTGACCAGAATTTATTGCAAAATCATTTTCACTACACAGGCTGACCGGTCCGCGCCAAATAAAATTTATCATCCGAATGGAAATTTGTGAAGGCATCCATCTGTGTCTGTGGACAACTGTCACTCGCCACGCGCGCCGAATGCCTGCCAATGCAAATTCAAAATGGCGGCTGACGAGCTGCGGTAACGGATTTCGCGTTGATGAATGAACCAGCGCGCCAAAATCGAGAATTTCGCGAGTTCAAGTTTTAAGGCACTAAATGGAAAATACATGTCAATTCCATTCGGCTATAGCTTGCCACGCTTCAAACGCATGAACTTAATACCTTTCCGGTCTTCTATTCAACTTGAATAGTTACGTTTTTCAGTAATGAAATTTGCTAAACCTCTAAAGTACGTTAAGCTGGCGAAAGTGATTGAATGACGAATGCAATGTAAGTGAGGAATTGAAGCTATTTGCTTCCCGACGAGCCACATTTTTAACCGACTTCAAAAAAAAGGAAGAGGTTCTCAATTCGTCTGTATGTTTTTTTTTTTTTGTATGTTTGTTACTCGATTTCTCTGCCAATTATGAATAGATTTTGATGATTCTTTTTTTGTTTGGTAGATCATATTTCAGAGGTGGTCCCATTTAAATTTTGTCGAAATTGATTAAGCACTTTTTGAGAAAATCAACAAAAACGAAAAAAATTATGTCTCGTTTGATAAACCTTAGTGAATCAAACTGAGTCGTTGAGCATGACTTTTTGGATTTGGATGAAATTTCGTGTGTATACTTCAATGGGTTCTTCGATGGTTTTAAAATACAATTGGACCCGGTAGGTGGCGCTGGAATCGAGTTCCAAGATTTGTTTTAATTTCAGGGCAGGACGACGTCTGCCGGGCCCGCTAGTTATATATTATATTTTACCGGCCAGACCCGATTTCAGGACAAACTAGTTTTGCCTAGGATAACATATAATAAGGAATAAACTTTAAAAAATGAAAAATAAAATTATTTTTAAAAATAAAAAACAAAAACCGACTTCAAAACTGTAACCCATACCTATGTACAAACATAAACTAAAAAGTAAAGAATAATATTTTAATTTCAAAGCAAGAGCCTTAAAGGACAATCAACAAAATTATTGATATTTATATATCTATTTAATATTTATAAACAGTTCTTTTTGGAGTCGGTGCCAGCCAAGAAGGACAGTTTAATTCTGCCTTTGTAACAAACTTTCGAAAAGTAGGGGAGCGACGGCGCAGACCTAAGGAACATTACCGTAAGGAGAGGTGTCGTAAGACGTTTTCTCGTATGAACACTTCGTGTCCAGTTCAAAACTGTCCTTCTTCTTGACTGGCACCGACTCCAAAAAGAACTGTTTATAAATATTAAATAGATATATAAATATCAATAATTTTGTTGATTGTCCTTTAAGGCTCTTGCTTTGAAATAAAAATATTATTCTTTACTTTTTAGTTACAATATGAAATATGTAGTTAAAGACATTTAATATTTACAAAAAATGTACAAAAATGTACATGCAAATGTACAATTACAATACATAAAAAACATCTTCGAGGCTGCCGCTGCTGCCGATCGGCAAGGTTCCCAGAAGGCTGGCAGCGTTTCCTCGTTGGATGGCCAAGCTGATGCGTTGGCGGAAAAAGCTTTTTAGTTTATGTTTGTACATAGGTATAGGTTACAGTTTTGAAGTCGGTTTTTGTTTTTTATTTTTAAAAATTATTTTATAAAATCTGCAAGTTGCTTTGAAATAGATGATTAGCAAAAGTGGCTGTTTTTTTTTGCTGCTTTCCAGTCTCTTATGTAGCGGTTTTTCTGAAATATTATTTTTCATATGATTGAGTAACAAAACAAGTTACTTTTATTATTTTAATAAATTAATATTTTTAATTTGCTTCTTTCTGCTCTTCTTCTTTGCTTAATTAACGTTAATGATATCAACTACTTATTTTCGATGATTAACAATCAGGATGTTTTTATTTATTTCTTCTTCCTTTCTATGTATTTCGCAGGTAAATAGGTAGGTAATAGTAATATTTCCTGACTATTTCCACGGTTTCTTTCATAACCATAATGAGGGTAACGTAGGCCTTTATACCTCGTGCACTTGTGTTTGACAGTTCCTATGGCCCCGCGAATATTACCCTGGCCTCTACGAGCTGACTATTTTTCACGTTAAACGTTTCATCCCGGATTTCCTTAAGTCCGATTCATATAGCAACGGAACGAGCATTGGTCATTGGAATCATGTAAAGAAATTTAAACCGCATTCTCTAGTGTATCTTGACATATCTATATGTGGACAAGTCTAAATCCCGTAGCTTTTTTTATACCACTAGGTAGCAAAAAAGCTTATGGCCCACCCGAGTAAGCTATGGACCGTAGTCTATGGACGCTTGCATCTCTTATTAATTATATTTACCATTTTAACCTATATTCTAATCATATCGACTTGATAAGATGCTCCTATTACGTCACAATCATTGTTAGACGTATTCTAATTTGTGTGTTCAATTGTTTATTCACAATTTTTACCAATTATCAAGTGTGGATGGATATAGAGGTAGAGGAAGTCCGAAGAAGGTATGGATGGACTGCGTGAAGAATGATATGTTTATGAAAGGTGTGAGTACTGAGTGAGACGACTAGTGATAGAGCGGAGTGGAAGAGGAAAACATTTTGTGCCGACCACACCTAGCGTGGGATGAAGACAAGAGAAAGAAAGCTTGCCAGCATCAAATATTGAGTTCTTACGGTCACCAATGGTTGGACTGATTCATGAGGAAAGTTTTGGTATAAGTATAAGTCATTAAGGATTTGTTTATATTGGCTGAAATATGACGATGTGACAAATCATGCCAACTGGGAGCTTTACCTAATGACACTACGACAGAAATATATTTAGGTGTACGTACATATATTCTGTGATACCTGTGCGATGCCGGGGCGGCTGGCTAGTTTATAAATGATTTTCAATCCGCCGCGATATCGTATCGCGTCTAATGGACCTTTTCCCCAAATCTCAGTAGGTAAGTGCCTGAAATAGGTGTCATTTTTCCAAATCAAGCAACAGGGGGGCTGTCGACCCGCGGATGAATGGAGTAGGGTCATAATGGCAGAAATTGCAATGAAATTGTCGTCATTTGCGTTACTTTTAGGAACGCTAGCATATTTATTTTTCCAACGCATATTTTCGTAGCAAAATAATTTTGTACTTTCTAAGTAAGGCGGTTGCGTCTTTTTTATTCGCACAATAGTTACAATACGTACCTACTATTTCAAGCTCTAATTATACAATTATAATGATTTTTGGAGAGCAAAGTTGTGGATGATACTTATTTGATACCTACTTATTTCTTTTTATAGAAATAAGAAACATAAAATGTCTATATTTTGTTGGTTTTTAAACGAAATATAGATAAAGGTAATACATAAGGTAAATGTGATATAATCACGCAAAGCAAACAGAATATGACATACAGTCATCAATATTCACGCCCGTTGTAAAGTATCGGCAAAGTATAAATTATGATTGATGTTCGGTATTACCCCACTCCGACAGAAATAGGGTTGTAGCTACATCTTTTTTTTTATATCGATCTAGCAATACAAGGAAGAAGGAAATATACTGTACCGATTTCGCTTTAGTGAGATAGGAGTAGGAAAAGATAATAGTGATCGATCTTATGAACAATTTAGTATTTATTGGGTTTTGATAAAAGGTAGGACCGCGGTCCCCAGGCACGATGACCTAGCCTGGCGGAAGATCTTCCCTTGTCAATGGAGGAGTCTAACATCTCGCTCCTCCATAAACACAAAGCCTATAGAAGGGAAATGGCTCTCAAATATAACAAGTGGAATAAACTCGTAGTTATACTTGGCGATTTAACAGGTGATCGTGCTAATATCCTTGCGAGGTTTCCTTACCTTCATCATGATGTGAAGATATTTATCCTTCATGCAGAAATAACTTTACGGATTTAGACAAAACTGGAATAAAATATTTTCGGTAACAGATGAAATCCTTCTGGTTCGTCCGTACATATATGATTTAGATAAGTATTATAGTAAGTACTGGTTTAAAATATTGATATTATACAAATGATGATGGATGTTCATATCTCATACCACAGCTCACAAATTCACAATATCTAAGGGTCCATATGTATTTCCACAATAAGTGAAAAATTCTTGTACTTTTTGTCAGATTTTACGTTGGTTAGTGGAGCGGTTTCGTCAGTTCATTTTCGTTTCCATTAAAAGTTTTATAATGATTGATGTCCGGTGTTACCCCGTTATCACATGACTTTAGGGTTGATATTCGATGGATACTTTCCAAATTTCGGGGGACATTTTACCACTTTGATTGGCGTGCGGCAGACCGACGCCGACGCGACGTTTTAAAATTGAACGAATTTAATCTCAATGACAGTCGCCACTAATCCCCCTTTTTCGATTTATTACTACATTCTGAAATGCCAACGAGGTTATCAGTGAGTTGTACACCTTATTACAATGCCTTAAAGGCAACAGGCTCTCAAGTGCAACTGCCAGAACACACCAACAGGAGCTTGGCGTCAGATTTTCAACTTGAGCGTGGTAGCCAGCTAGTCGAATACTACAAAGTACCCTACCACCGAGCTCTGGTATCATCAAGACGTTTTCCTTCACCAAATGAACTTGATTCATTGTAGGATTCGAACCCACGACCTTCGCCGTGGTATCCGAACGTCACTACCACTAAGCTATCATCGCCTTTACCAGATAGCCAAGTGATAGATAGATAACTCTTTATTGGTACACCATACAAGAAAAATAACAAAACAGAAAAACCGGCCAAGTGCGAGTCTAACTCGCGCACCGAAGTTTCCGTACAAAATTTGTTGTTTTTTTTTAAATTATTTTATTCTGTTTTTAGTATTTGTTGATAAGGCGGCAACAGAAAGACGTCATCTGTGAAAATTTCAACTGTCTAGCTATCACGGTTCATGAGATACAGCCTGGTGACAAATAGACAGACGGACAGTAATATTAGTACATACAATAGGGTTTCCGTTTTTACTCTTTGGGTACGGAACCCTAAAAACAGTCATAGCATTGTCAGCGTCTCAATGGGCGGCCTTATCACTAATAGCGATTTCTGCCAGGCAACCTTTGATAGTTCTACTGCAACAGATAGTCAGCCTTGAGAGGTAATTTTCGGCGCTCGCTTGGGCAGGCTGGGCTTTTCCTTGAAGTGATTTTTGCATAAATATCATATGCTAATTCAAAGGCCAACCTAATCAAAATGACTCATCAATATAATACATAAAACACCTGCACGTTATCTATGTAGATATAGATAACTTTATCAACGAATTATCGTATTTTAGTTTATTAAAGAATAATCGCTGCTTCGACATTAACTACGACAGTCATGTTGCAATCAGCTGTGTTCTTCGCCATTTTGGCTTTTGTGAATAGTCAGAGTACTGCCGTTAGTCATTGTAAGTAATTAACTAATAAGCTACTTAAATACGATGGTTATGGTGTTACTGTGGAAAGTAGGAAGGAAACTGGATCTCCACCAGCCAGTCTCTGGTCGATGCTCTAACTAAACCCATATAGATGACGTAGGTAGGGCAGAGTTTTGTCCACTTTGAGAAAAGTCATCAAAAATATACTTGCTTAGCCTAATAAAACCTTTTTTTTAAGATCCGATAGATAATTAATCATAAAAAAGTGATATAGCTCCATTTTAGATTTGTGTTTTTTTTTCCTTTTAAAACAGGCACCGACTACTCAGGTGATCTGCCAATAAACACTTACATAGAGGGATGTGAGGTTCCTCCGTGCGCTCTGCCCCAGCTGCAGGATGTTGTCATGCACATCATCTTCGAAGCACGTAAGTTACCTACCCACTAGACCCAACTACTCCGTTGGAGCAGATTTTTTAATATCCTGTAGAGACAAACAATTTCTCCCCCCAAAACGATATTCATCCCAAAGAGAATGTAACCGCTACGCTTAGTAAAATTCATCCGTTGAAATTATCTCGTATTACAAGGTTAGAGCTGCATTTAAAACTAGGTTTTCTACATTCTTTTGCATAACATAACATAACTTTTCTATCTGAATATCATGTTGGCTGTTCGATATTACAAGATTTTTACTTATTTATTACTTATACTCGTACGCTTTTTAGCTTACACCATGAGGACAATGAGGACCATGGCAACGGCTTATCTCGGCATAGGAATTATCCAGGTTCCTATTCGTGACTACGACCTGGGTGAAAACAGAGAGACGTGCAACTTCCTCAATAACTCCTACTGCCCTATTCTTAAAGGAGAAGTCTTGGATTATACGCTGAAAATGTATATTGAAGCTTTCTTCCCTGTTGTAAGTTTGTATATGGATTTACTTATTTTTCCCGCAAAATGAATTGAATTTCGAACACCAAAATGCATTCTTAAGAGTAACTTTTTATACTCCCCAAACTCTTCATACATCTCTAAATAATGTTGATCATGGCTTTATGCTTTATCAAACGCCATTCTAATTACCCACTCTGAAGTGTTATTTACATTAATAAATTTATACACACAAATTATCATTCTTGCTCGATCAAAATGTATGGAATGTGTTTGCCATATCAACCTCGATAAGCTTATTTCATTTAGTAGCAGAATTACAATTTATTAACATTTGAAAGTAAAACTTAGGTGCCTAATATATAAAATTCCCATATCAGGGTCTTGGTCCGCGATGAACTCCGAAACTACTAACTAAACCAATGAAGCTTGGCACACAAATACTTAGACTATATTAATAACTAGCTTTCCGTCCCGCGGTTTCACCCGCGTCCCCGAGGGATCTTATCTTTTCCCGGGATAAAAAGTAGCCTATGTGCTATTCCAGACTATAATCTTTCTGCATGCCAAATTTCATCCAGATCCGTTCAGCCATTCTGGCGTGATTGAGTAACAAACTTTCACATTTATATTATTAGTGGGATATAAGTATGTAGTTTTGAACAACGGGGGATAGCTAGTGATAATAAGAGCTAAGAAATTAAACTCCCTATATTCTTTAAGCGTAAATCCAACATTTTCGTGTTTTTGTTACAGAACACAGCAGTAAACATAGAGTTCAGACTCGAAGACGAATTCAATGTGGGGGTGGCTTGCATCAGAGTCGCGATCAGAATCGCGCCACCGCTGAGCGTTAGTGCAAGAGCAGCCAATGACACTTTAATTGTTGACAGTATTTAAAACATAAACATATTATACTAATTTAAATTATAACATTAGAATTAAGTGTATATATACTTTGTAAGTATTTATTATTATCACAATGAGTCCCACTGTAAGCCAAATGTCTTGTAATATGGGTTTAGGAACCCTTGGTAGATAAGTCAATAACAATGTAAGCTGGTAGATATCCTTCAGTTCAGCCGTCATTATTTTTCTATGGTTTTTGTAAATAAAATTGATTCGGTGAAATATTTTTTTAATTTTTTGACATTCCTTTTTTAATTTATTCTTATTGAATTTCATAAAAACAATCATAGTAATAATCACTAATGGCTTTTATATGATTTATTTGATAATCCCGCGAGTTCACCCGCGTTACCGAGGGAAATAAAATAAATAGAGCGTATGTTAAACAGTGACAATGTAAGTTCACCATTGGTGAAAGATTTTTTAAAATCGGTTCAGAAGTTCCAAAGCTGCCCCCTACAAACAAACAGAAACCAAACATTACCCCTTTATAATATTAGTATAGCTAACTAATCTTTGATACACAAAAGCAAATACCTAAACCCCACTGAAATAGTTACCAACGTATAGCTACGCTTCTTTTTAAATAACAATACTAAAATGCACCTCGTAATAAGAGTGAACAATATAGAAAACATCACATCTCAACGCTGATCACGTTCCCTCTGAATGGGCGGGCCTCCGTGACTCGTTCCTTACATTGCCTTCACCAAATCGTTGAAAATTTTGCTGTGAAAACAACTAATGCTGCATATTCATGAAAATATATCTATATTTTTCTTTCTACCTACTTTGAATTCTATTTTCGTATCTATCATTTGTTTACTTAGTATATCCTAGGATATTTTCCTTCGCCAATATATTAATTACTAGCTGTTTCCCCGCGGTATCACCCGCGTTCCCGTGGGATCTTATCTTTTCCCGGGATAAAAAGTAGCCTATGTGCTATTCCAGACTATAATCTATCTCTATGCCAAATTTCATCCAGATCCGTTCAGCCGTTCGTGAATGAGTAACAAACATACATCCATCCGTCCATCCAAACATTCACAATTGGTCCTCGCTCCGCTCTGACCGGGGCGCGACGATTCATTCATCTATGATTATCTATACCTATACAGGTTGATTTTTTCAAGTGGGCGTTCATAGTCAACGTGATTTCGTCAGTGGTGACTTTGCTTGATACTGAATAATTGTTTATCACCATGATCTTCGGTGTCAAGGTATTATCTAACAGTTTTATTTAACGTTGGCGGAGTTCCTCACTCCGTCCTATTCAATATTTCCATTAGGCCTTTTTTTTTAAAAAAAAGAAGAGATGTTCCAGAAATTTTTATTCCAAATGTTTAAATTATTTTAAAATACTCTGCTCTTTATTTTTTAAGAAGGATAAGTGTTAGGTATTTTTGCTTCGAAGCTTCCTAGCAATAATAACCTGACATCACGATCCCATTTCAATATTTAGTTGTTACCAATTTAAATACTTACAGGATATTCAGTGTCAAGTTT
This sequence comes from Ochropacha duplaris, assembly GCA_951361185.1. Lineage (NCBI taxonomy): Eukaryota > Metazoa > Arthropoda > Insecta > Lepidoptera > Drepanidae > Ochropacha > Ochropacha duplaris. The sequence goes on along the minus strand of OX592711.1, from coordinate 7,799,782 downwards.
TTTATTGCAAATCAATTTTATATGTTTGTCTTGTGAAATTTTTTTTTTATTTTCTCCTGTTTTGTTTTTTTTTCTCTTTTTATTAAATGTTATTTAAAATCAAGTGGTGTTAAAGTACTTTTTTTCTCTCCTGAAACTCTACACTAGGTACTACATACATGTAGATGGGTAACTACCGTAGTTACGTATAGCTAGTCAAACTGTTCGATACAATGCCCATGTCATGAAATTATAAGGTTATGTTGTGGTGCTTAATGCGAGTGGGTTATGACGAGTGAAGTCCAACGAGTGAAAAAAATATTGGTTAAAAAAATGATTCGCGCCACAAAATACGGTAACCGTTCCGTTTGACAGGTGTGTTCATAGACAAATACTCAACAGACTTGTGTCCTATGAGCTAGATTCATCTACAAAGTTATTATATTATTATTAAATGCATGCGATTGTTTTTTTTTCATACCACAAGTGACAATCTTTTTCAATCTTCTTTTAAGGCGATGATAGCTCAGTGGTAAGTGACGTCGGATACCGCGGCGAAGGTCGTGGGTTCGAATCCTTACAATGAGCTTGAGTTTACGGTGAAGGAAAACATCGTGAGGAAACCACAGCACGGTGGTAGGGTACTTTGTAGTACTCGACTGGCTGGCTACCACCCTCAAGTTGAAAATCTGTCGCCAAGCACCTGTTGGTGTGTTCCGGCAATTGCACTTGAGAGCCAGTTCGCCTTAATAAGGTGTACAACACATTAGCAATCCCCTGGTATTGCCAATGTCTATAGGCGACGATTGTTACTTACCATCAGGTGACCCGCCTGCCTCGTTGTCACTTGTGACATAAAAAAAAAAAACTGGCGGCCGGGACGTCACCTGATTGTAAGTGACTACCGTCCAACTACTGTCACCATTGGCAATACCAGCGGGATTACCAATGTTTTACCCCTTATTACAATGCCTTAAAGGCAACTGGCTCTCAAGTGCAACATTCAGAATACACCAACAGGTGCTTGGCGACAAATTTTCAATTTGAGGGCGGTAGCCAGCCAGACGAGTATCTACTAGCTACAAAGTGCACAAACTACGTGCTAACGCTAGCGATGTTTTCCTTCACCAAAAACTCAAGCTCATTGTAGGATTCGAACCCACAACCTTCGCCGCGGTACTGTACTACCACTGAGTTACCATCGCCTTAGATGTATCTGTATTGTATTATCATGTACTTAGGTCACACTTAGGTATAGAGCTCACACAATTATCTCCTTGTGTTTGCAAAAAAATGAAGTGCTAAAGCTGAGGCAAAAGCTTACTAGTTATTTTTTAATTTTTTTTACAAAAAGGTAAGTTCTTATTACTAAGCACAAACTCCGCGCCAAACTAAAGCGTTTATTGGCGAGAAACTTTTTACGAGCTTGATACTTTTGTTTTGATATACCACAAAAGTACAGTCTAACTCTTACAGTCGGCCATCGAACACGTCTAGCAATCGCGTGGGGTTTGCGGGGTGAGAGAGGGACGGTAGCGAGCCCAAGCTGCGATACACTCGCTTGGGACACGTCAGCCTGGGTTGACGCTTTTTAATTTGATTGTTTTAAAAATTCACCCTACATATTATTATGTATGTACTTACTTCTATATTTTTTCATTTTATTCCTGGTACTCGTACATACTACGAATACACAAATGTAGAACAGATTATATGAATATTTATAAAAAATGTTACTGTGACAACCCTGCAGCAATAACGAATGCCTAGGCATTTCGCGTGACTTCAAAGGTGATGTCCCACTGGTTGTTTTTATTACACTGTGGCAAAAGTATACATACTCCATGGATGTATGTAACTCTTTTCTATGCCATTATTTAGTTATTGTTCCGAGATTTTCACTACCTAATTACTTTCTCAGGCAGGGTACGTCGTTTTAACGCCATCTATGAATATTAAACTACACTATTAGCCGAACGAAATGCACAAGAATATTTACCATGTTATTAGCGCCATTTTTTAATATAAATTATTTATTTAATATACCTTGTAGGTATCTTTATATTATAAAGTTTGTAATCAACATCAGTTTTCGAGAAAAATAATCTTCAGCTATGCTGTTGAAGACATGGCTAATATCAATATACCTACCATTTGGTTTTGTACCAATAGGGTTATAATTTATTTTTTATTCGATATCATAAAGAAAACTTGCAAAATTCAATATATGTATTTATGGCCTTATTCATAAAAATCTCGATCGAATCTTAATTCAAGTTTTCTATAGGGAATTTGAATTAAGAATAAGCACTTGCTAAACACCGTCGAGATTTTTGAATAAGGCCATTAATCTCTACCCGATGAACATGAATTTTCTTCAATTTTGTTACTAAAACCCGGTGGTTGCATGTGGACAATCAATATGGCGAACAAATTATAATAAAACGAACGAAAATTGGTTCGGATTACTTTTAGCTATTAATTACTGTGACGTCACCAATAATATAATATGGATGAGACGATGCGATAGGTAGGTATGTACCTACCTATAAATAAAATTCAAAGGTAGTCTATTAGTCAACATTGAAACAACAAGCTTATTGAAATATTATATATTTTCGTAAAGTTAAAAATATTTGGCTTAATATTTACGAAACCAATAGAAACCAGTTGTAAGTAACATTTATATCATCAATTTTTCGAAAACAATATCGACGTAGCCACCTCCGACCACTGTATAAGGTTGAATCAAACGTAGTGCTATCATGCTAAACTCTAAATGAAATTACAAAATGAATACGTGAATTATTAATTAGGTAGGTAATTAATTGAATTACACTTTGTGTCAATCTATTTTTTTTATACCATAAGTGACAACGAAGCTGACGGCTCACCTGATGGTAAGTGACTACCGTCGCCTATAGACATAAGCAATACCAAGGGGATTGCCAATGTGTTGTACACCTTATTACAATGCCTTAAAGGCAACTGGCTCTCAAGTACAACACACCAAGAGGTGCTTAACGACAGAATTACAACTTGAGGGTGGTAGCCAGCCAGTCGAATACTACAAAGTACTCTACCACTGTGCTATGGTTTCGCACCGAAAGCTCAAGCCCATTATAGGATTCGAACCCACGACCTTCGCCGCGGTATCCGACGTCACTACCACTGGGCTATCATCGCCTTAAAACACATTCTACTGACTACTCTTACACGAACAAGTTTTATAAATTCAATTATCAAGCACTTCCTGATTCAACCTTACCATAAACAAAAATAATGAACAAAACAAAATAAATTAAAAAGTTGTAGCTGTCAATGTAGCTAATCAATAGTGGTACCAGCAGATTTGGATATTGAATCTTAGGATTCCTACCTATTCTTGCCATCTGCCATCTAGAATTATATAGAAAAGAAATCGTTAATGTATAATGATGTATGGCAGAGTGTTAGGTAGGATCGAAATGCGACTACAAATAAATCAAAAAAATATCTCCCCTAATCGGAGTTGAGAATCATTACATATACACAGTACATATAATTAGTGTTAATTCTGCCTTAATAGATAGTCACAGTTTAACAGCTTTTAAATCTTCACAATTGTTAATACTGGAACACAATGTTACTATTACACATTATAAACAATCAAAATTATTATAATAATAACTAAGAATAACTACTGATCTAAAGTTTTACTCTTAATAGAATGTTACAAAAATCACAGATAACTTCACATTGATAATAATGTCTTTGGATCAATCCAACACTTCAATGAAAATTGGCTTGAATCACATTTTTATGTCTTTAACAACCACTCTCGGGTCAATTTTTATAATTTCACTTAACTTTTTGAAAGTAAATGGCATCATTTTATTGAAAAATGGCATAAGTGTCGTGACATTTGCCAAACTATCCGCTGACATAGGACTGGTACCATAATAAGTGTATTCCTCCTCGCTGTCAGAGTCTGAATCGAGAATATCCGGTAGTTTAGTTGTAGATTTCCTAGCCACGGTTTTAAATATCGGTAATTTCGACGTGGATTTCTTAGCAATACGTTTAGGCAGAGGCAAGATGGACGCGTCCTGGGATTTTCTCTTCGAACTCTCAGTGTCATCGTCTAATAATATGGGACTGCTCGAGCCGGGTGCGTTGTAAGGCCCTGTTTTATATTTCAATTGCAGGTAATTATGTACTATGTTATGGTGCGCCACCAAATCCCTTAAATACTTGAAGTGTTTAGTGCAATGCCCGCAATGGTGAACTTCCTTCACATCTGACTGCACTTTGACGAACGCGTAATTGATCGGTATGTTTGGATGACTCTGGTTGTGGTGCGTTTGAAGGGATTTCACATCAGATCGCAGTATTAAGCATTCGCAACATTTCACTACCACAGTGCCTTTTTTCGCGAATTCAACTTTTTGATTGTCATGTAGGTGAGTCGCCTTGGCACTGTCGCTTATATATTTCTCGCATGTCAAACATAATACATTATTAATCTCCTCTTCAATCAATGACTTTCGTTTCTGCTTCACCTCCAAATTAGTGGGTGGATGTAGCGGTATAGGAACCGACACTATGCGATACGGTAAACCTTTATGTTTTATTTCAATGTGCTTCCCAACACCCTGGTTGTAACCGTTGAAATCGCAATACGGACATTTGTATGGTCTCAAGTCGTAGTGCTTTAAAATATGTATTTTTAATGAAAAGCCTTGTGAATTAACATAAGAGCAATATGGGCAGCTTTTACCTATTTTCTTTTTCGGTACATCATCTGGACTGTCAATGACGAGTTCACCATTATCGCTGTCAGAGGATACTGATGTTTTACGAGTCAATGCTCCCTCAGGGGTCTGTACACGTTCTACATAACGTACCACTAGTAGCGAGTTCTCGCTTGGATCGGACAAAGACCCTTCTGGGGAACAAATGGGTTCGAGGTTGGTATCCGGTGTATTTTGAGTGATAGATTTGAGTTGCCGTTTTTGTTCAGTGATGACAGCGGTGATCCACTCGTCTCTCATCGCGGGGTCTCTTGTAGCTTCTTTCGGTCGACTAGATAGCCCCGGATGGACGGACTTGCAATGGAACTGGGCCTCGTGGTACGTTTGGAAGTGATCTGAACAGTTACTGCAACACCATCTGTAATGTCGGTTAGAACATTATAGTTATATGAGCCAAAGCATGATGGTGGTTGTCTGCGTGAGTCATAGTTAGAAATAGTGCATGAAATAAGCAATAGTTAAGTGCATGATAGCATCAAATAGCGTAATAACAATAGGCAGTATTATTACTAAGTATTCAACATGAATTTCTGTACAGGAAGCTGCGAAATCAGTATATTTACTGAAGCATGAGAAAATGTAAATAGACAGTACCTTATCTTAGTTAGTTCACTTTCCAAATGGTCTCTCATAAAAGCATCATTCACTACCAAATTGCATTTAGGACAGCACAGCTGCTTGTTTTTAGGCGCCCCTACAGAACCTAAAGCTTCTTCCAACTCTTTTAAACGATAGCTGGATACATTGGCCAGTGGTTGTAATGTTGCCATTGTTTGTAAAGGTTTTTCTGTTCTTTTTACACCGGATGGTCCAGCAGTGACTGCAGTCACAACCATATTAGACATTTTTTGTGGACTACAATCTTTCTCGTTCACTTTTGTTTGCATTTGCAATTTGGATACTGTCTCCTTGTTCTTCTCAATTAATTCGGTCTGATGTTCTATTTGTTTTGCTACCCATTTCTCAATGTTAGCATCAATGGGAAGTTTTGATGGTTCTTGGTACTGGCGTCTGTGTTCCGATGCCATGTGTTCATTCAGGCCGGTCTTATGGAATGCCTTGTACGAGCAAATACTGCAGCACCATCTGGAAAAAAACATGTTATAGGTTAACTTAGTGTCCGAGTGCGGGTGCGCACAAACTACAATCTAATAATATATTAAGCTTACAGTTCACTTTTTCATTTCATAGTCCAAAACACTTATAAACTTTTTTGGTGCTGGTGGATATTATGAAGATCTGTCTAATTCTTTCTGTTATGTTACTATGTAATAAAAAGTTATCGTTATGTATCGACATCTTCTGGGTATCAGAACATCCCTAAAATGTCGTACTGGCTAAATATCAATGTGTCAGAAATCTGATTAGCAGGCAGGTTCATGTAGACTGATTACCATCGCCTATGGATTAGCAATTCCAAAATATTATTATAAAGAGAAAAGATATTTTTTTTACAAGTTTGTATGTTTGTTTGTAATGGATAAACTCAAAAATACTTTAACGATTTTTATAATTATTTCACCTATAGAAAGCAATATAAACAGCAAATAATATGGGTCATATTTTATTTTAACTCCCTTGGTAATTAAAGTAAAATTAAAATTATGAATGTTCGTAAGTAGATACACTCCACAAATACTTATATAGGTTTCAGCTTAACAAAATCAGGATACCAGTTGCTGCAATCTTACCCGAGTATATCTATGTATGTATGTATATCTGAATAATATTATGTTGTGATTTATGAACATCATGTGGAGGGTGTTTCAATGCATTAAAAGTAGGTTCTTAGATTCTATAATTTTACAGTAACATAGTATCATAAAATTTAATTAAAAAGGTCAGTACATCGTATTGTTTCACAATCGTCTTATAGAAATGAATGGTCAAATCGCAAATATCTATTAAAAATTGATAGATTAAAGTTATACACTTAAGTGAACCAGACTAACTAGAGAAATATTGCCTATACTTACTTTCTATACTTCAATTCTTCGTATAAATGTGACTGCATTGCTTCTGGAGTAGACTCAGTAACAACTTTACACAGAGGACATTTGTACTTCATCCCATTCGGTTCGCAAAATTGGCCATATTTCTTGCATAACTCGTCTATGGATTGTACTGCGCTCGAGTCAATATCAACTACTTCCTTCTTAACTAAATTAAGATCCACACAATCGGGAGTAGCGATGGGTTGGGTCGTTTGAAGCGGGGTTGGTGCGATTGGTTGGGTCGGTTGAAGAGAGCTTGGTTGGGTCGGTTGCGACGGATCAGACACTTCAGTCTTAACTGCAGATTCGGTAATACCGCACTTCTCGCGCTGTTTCATCCATAGGGGAGTTTCATCGACTGCGTCAGAATCCTCACGATAAAAATAGTGAAAAATGTCCACACTCTTCCCTGGATGCGAATTGAGCTGGTGTTTTGTCACGTTTTCCTTCGTGGATGTTTTGAACGGGCAATAAGAGCATTTGAATTGCATCTTCGACTGATGTATTTTAGCACAGTGTTCTGCCACTTCAGGACGTAACATGCTATTAAATTGACACAGACCGCATTGCCAAGATTTTAAGTCCATCGTTGGAGCTAAATTCGACGGAGCCGGAGCCGGCATAGTTTCTTCTCTAACGACATTTAATTGAGCACTTTTATGCACTTCAGATATATGTTTCTCAACCATGACGCGTTTGTGATGATAGTATGAGCAAGATGAACAAGCGTACAGTGAAACATCGTGCATCTTCAAATGTGCGAGTATACGAGAGGCTGTCAAAGGCTTTGATTTGTCGAGGTGCTGGTAGGGCGGGCAGTGTACGCAGTGAAAGTCAATAGTGGCAGAGTGTAAAGTTTCCCAATGGAATCGGAGCATCGCCTCGTTAACCGATATATATGAACAACCTTTTGCACCACAAGTATGCCTCTGACGTTCCGGTACATATTTCGGATAACGAGACGCGGCTTCGGGAGGTATTAATAATGTAACGGTTGGGGCGTCGTGTTTTGTGGCCTTGTCAGGCGTCCTGTTGACGATTGAGCTGGACGCAAGGTTTACCATTTTATCAAAATACTTTTCATTAGTTTCCAGATGTGGCACAGGGTTCACCGGCGCCGTTTGCGGTACGGGTTGCTGTTCCGAGTGTTGTTGCAAGTGCCTCACCATGTTCAAACGTACCTTCGTGCTGAACTCGCACAGAGAGCAGTAAACTAAGCTGTCGAGTATGGGATTTATTGGCAGCTTGTCTATATCTTGAGGACCGTAGTGTTTAGTTTTTTCCGTAGACAGTTTTCTCTTTTGCAACGTTTTACCCTTGTCAACTTCGTTAACGGTATACTTTGTTTCACCGTTGAGCGTTGATTTAGAAGTAGTATAAATTTGAGTCACTTTATGAAAATCTTTAAGATGTTTCTTTGCTAAAGGAAGACTAGTAAATCCCATATCGCATTTACCACATACATGATTCATGGTACCAACGTGATCCTTTACGTAGTGTTCTATTAGTTCATTCTTACCACCAGTCAATAGTTGGCAATGGGGACATTTGATACTAGTTACATTGTTAAGTGGACAGAAGTGTCGTTTAAATCCATTTAAAGTTCTGAACCTACCGTTGCAACTTGGGCATTTATATAAAACTAGTGGAGGTATCTTCTTATAACGCGAGCTCTCCATCGATGAATCTGTCGTTTTAGAGAGGTCGTCTGAAAGATCGATTACATTGCTCCCGGAGTCATCATCATCGCTATCTAAGCAATATACTACGTCCTTTGGAAGTTCTTTTACTGGTGATTTTTCAGCAGGTTCAGATTTTAATACAGGTGTTAGCTGTTCATTTATATTTGGAATAGACGCATGTGTCGGGGTTTGTAAGCGTGGGGATTCGTTCCTGATTGGTAGAGGTAATAACAACGACGCTGTTTGATCATTTGAAGGTAATTCCGCTTCGGGAATATCTATATCCTCCTCAACATCCTGTTCGGCTGATACATCAGGCGTCGAAGACGCAATCAAAATATTTGTGAACCCGATCAATTTTTCCAACTCTATAGATCTTTCCGCTTCTTTGACTGGGTTTTCTTTATTACCACTCGGAGTCACGTCTTCAGTGGGCACTTTTGATTTATTCAAGTAAGCTAAAGGAAGCACCCGCATTTCCAAGCCATCCTAAAAATAAATAAATTGCTAGTATACATTTGTAAGGAAAATAAATATTTATTAAGCATCTTAGGAGTTTTATTTATGGAATTCAGAGTGGTCGTTTTACTTACTACTTTATTGGTAATGATTCTCAAGTACGCCTGGGGTTGTTTTGTGGGGTGCACCGCTGATGTATGGTGCAGTAGTTCTGTTTCATTATCAGCTCCGTGTACGCACCAAGTGCATTGATATAATCTCAACCCGTGGGACTTCATATGAAGTACTAACTCCGAAGGACTAGCGGCCATAATAGGGCACAACTGTAAAATATATTGATATTAGATTTATATAACGAAAAAGTATTTGACTGAGATGTCTAAAAATAAATAACATACATTGCAAGAATAAGCAGTTGCTGAACCATGTTTTTGCAGCAAATGATCGTAGAATTTTCCCGAAGTAAACGTCCGGAACTTACAAGATCCATCACCATCTTCTAAAAAAAACATAAATTTTAATGCAATTTGAATTATACATACATACATCAATAAATTCAAAGCAATAATAAAAAAATATGACTAACCATGTTTACACACGTAGTAAGACACAGCTTCTTCTCTCGATAGCATATTGCCCACGTCGTCACCGACTGGTTGAGCAATAGATGTGGTCCGAAGCACAGATCCAGCTGTAGGTACTTCACCATGGATTCTAGTTATATGTGCGCCAACTAGCTGACTTGCAGCAGCTCTATAAAAACACTGGGCACATGAATATTGACAGCGCCCGTGAATCTTAAATACGTGCATCACCAAATCTATAGCGTTCCCTGATGAGTTATAGTCGCAATATGAACAGTACAAGGCATTTTCACCACCGACGCGTTGATGAGTTGACGCATGAATTATAGCTTCTTCAGGAGAGTCCGAAGTGAACGAGCAATATCGACCCGCACATTTGTAAACTTGCAGCAATTTTTCTTTTGACATCATAGTGTCTAAAACGACTTGATGTTTCTTGGACATTATTTCGGCCTGTGCTTCCTCATACTTCTCAAAAAGTTTATCTATTTCAATTTTCTTTTTAGGTGCACTCTTGGGAATCGGACTTGCACGCGCGGGTTCCTCTACTAAGGGAGCAGAGAGTGGAGAGCCAAGGCTAACTACACTCTTAATTTTGGGGTAAGGTGCTTCTCCACTAGGAGTGCCTTCTTTAACTTCATGCGGGATGAGTTCGGTTATTGGGCGTACGTTGATATATGCCTTAGGTGACGCCGTTCTTTCTATCGGCACTAAAGGTGGCAAGGTTTTTGAATGCGCTATAGCCAATTCTGGTAAAATATCCTCCGCAGGTCTGGTCTCTTCGGCTATTAATTCTAATACAGGGAAGTTATCCATATGTTTATCGAGATAATGTTGAAGACATTCCTTGAAATTATGCAATCCCTGCGGTGTAACAATAACTTTACATATACAACAATATCCATCCCATTTCTCAGTGTGCTTTATTTGTACGTGCTTTTTCATTGAAATCATTAATGTCGTCTTATAATGATTGTCTTTTCCATTTATACAACACACATACTCCTTTGAGCCAGATTCGGTAAAACTGATTTTAAAATGTGGATAGCGTACTATGTCGTCAAACTTTTCGTTAGTCTTATCAGGTTCAATCACAGGTGTGATATCTGGTTCAGGATTGTTTTGGCTTGCTTCATCTTTAAGATCATTAAAATGTGCAATATTTTCTTGGCTCAAGCCCAAATCAATTGGTTCAGTTTTTACAGTATTTTCAATTATTTGGTCTTCATTGTTAATGCTTGCTAAATCCGTGTCAGCATTGTCATCAGTTTCAAAAGTAATTTTAGATTGTATAGGAACAGGTTTCGGTTGTATTGGCTTTGGTGGGTTGGGTTTAATAGTATGAGGTATAGGGGTACTGACGCCTGATTTTGCTAGAATTGATTCAGGTTCACTGGTGTGACTGCTATCAGTGATGTCACTTCGATCGTCACTGACATCTGTTACGCTTTGATTTGATCGTAGACTTCTTAATACGCGAGGTTGCTCTTTAGTATTGCAGCGCCTAGTAAGGGCTGTTATGGCTTTCCTTGTCATAGAAGCCAAATTAATCGTATAAACTTCTGTTTGCTCATCATTGTGTCGTACGATAACATGAGTTTTAAGATTTTCAAGAGATATCTGAGTAAAATTACACTTTCCACATATATAACCAATAAGTTGCCCTTTTACATCTTTGGGAGGTGGTGGAATGTCTAAATCGAATGGACATCTATTCACATTAATACATTCTGAACAAGTCTGCTTATATTCACCAGTGTGCATACTGACAACATGCCAGAAGAATATTTCTAGAACTGCTTTAGATTTACCGAATTCCTTATAGCAAAATCTGCACACATATTTCTCTGTTGGTATTTTACTAATAGCCTGGAAATTTATTTCTTCACACTGTTCAATAGCCTCTCCTGCCGTTGAAGGATTCATTCGAGATAGAGGAATTTCAGAGTGCGGGTGATGCTTCTTATAGTGATGAACTATGTCTTTTCCTGTAAATAAGCACAGTCGGCAGGAGTAAGTAAAAACATTTTTACGGAAGCAATAGTTCTTGTCTATAAAACAATTCATATCTGGTATAGTAATAGGTGTCTGTGGTGGCAATGGCTCATCTTCGAGTAACGAATCACTTTGTTTCGTGTCCATCTTCTTTTTCTTCGTTTTAATAACTCCCACTTGCCAACTTCGACGCTTACGCTTTTTATTCTTTTTTAAGTCAGCTAATAATTCAGTACTGCCAAAAGATGATGCTAAGGAGCCACTTTCATTATCTGAGCTACTTTCATGTCCACCATCGCTTGTCTTAGTTTTACTCGTATCTCCAACTGAATCAGTCTCAAAAGCGTAAGGGTCTTCTTCTACACTTTTAGCCAAAACTTTTGTTTTAGACTTGGGTCCTGGTTTATACTTTTGATGAGTTATTATTGGATTACCTATTTTACTTTCACTATCAACATTCTTAGTGTTTTTAGATTTTGGTTTAGGGCCTGGCTTTTTTTTTGTGCGTTTTTCTGGAAGATAAGGTAGATCGTTGCTTTCTACATTATTAAACTTCTCTAAAACAACTACCGGCTCAACTTCATGCGGTGGGACTTCATTCGTAGTTTTTTCATCAACCAACTTTGCTAAACGACACATTCTTATTCCAGTGACATTTAAAACATCATCTCTGATAAACATCTCTTTGATGTCTTTTTGTAACTTTAACAACTCCCTTGATGTTTTTTTAATAACTGGGGTATCTTCAATAACCCGATTAACAACACCTGCTCTAGTCACTCGTTTCGCTCCATTTGGTGTAGATTTTTTCATAATCTTTCTTTTTGTTTTTTTCATATATTTAGTCTTTTTCAAGGATGGCTTTTCGATTGGTTTATTTATTTCAGGACTAGCTGTAGAGTCTAATACTGACCCTGATTCTTCTTTAATGTTTTCTGTGTCATCAATGGTACTTGTGGTTATTTTAGCAGAGGTTGGTATTTGCTCCTTATTGAAATCATTTTCTTGGCCCAAATTTTTTTGACAGTTTTCTTCCAAATCTTCTTTATCACTTTTTTCTGTACATTTGACGTCTGTTGGTATGAATACTTTATCATCAGGAGAATTCAGATTATTCGTATTAGTTAACTCATTATCAATAATATTTAATTCCTTTGGTTTATTAGTAGTATTTATATTTTTATTGATTTCGTCATCATTGGTTTCTTCTTCATCTGATACAATTTCTCTGAGTTTTTCAAGTTTCTTCATTATCTTTTCATTTTCACCAGATTTATCTCCTAGTAAACTGAGTAATTCTTTTATTTTAGTACGATCTTGCAACATTGATAATAGACTTCCAATCGATTCTAACGCAGGAGCTCCTTCTTTGCGTGATGAACTGGGCTCCACATTATCTTTGACGATTGTCTCAGCCACATCATGTGTCTGTGTTTTAGAAGACTCATGTATGGGTGTTTCTGTAGTATCATGTGTGGATGTTACATCAGAAAACATTTCAGTTCGTTTATCGTTTGTACAATCCGGTAAACCTATAACTTGTTTAGATTTTTCTACTGCAATTTCATCATTGTTGATAGTGCTGTCAGGAGTAGAACAGCCATCATTACTACCACCATCGATTAACTCATCTTTTTCTGATTTATCATCCACTTTCTTAGGGGTTCCTTCTTTTTCGGTACCTGTTGTAGAAACTATAGCATCATTGCTTGACTTATCTACATCTATATTCTTTTTTGTAATATTTTCAAATAGTTTCATTGGATTTTTATCGACTGTATCTTCATTTTCAGTATTTATCGCATTATGTAAATCATTTGAATCTTTATCAGGTTTAGCCTGTTTGGATTTAATACTCTCTTCAAGTTCATTGTCTTTCGATTTATTTCCTAAGCTATTAGGTATATCTAAGGTCTTAGACACAACTTCAGGAGTGTCATTTGATTCTGAACTAGTAATACTTTCCAACATATTTTCCAATGTAAATTCATTTGTAAACTTGTCACTATCATTTTTAGAAGTATCCAGGTCATTATCGAGATCTGCGATCAAAGCATTAATATTATCAATGACGGGATCTGATACAATGTTTTCAGAAAACATGTCTAGGTCATCCATGCCAAAACTGTTATCTAAATCATTAAAGTTAGTACTATCAATGTTTTTCTTTTGTTTCGTTGGACTAGGTGTTGCACTATTTATTTTACTAGGAGGCTTTTTGGCCTCATTGAATGATCTGTTACTATCAGAGTCCTCACTAATCTTGCTGTCTTTAGTATCACCCTCAGTGTCAGAATCAGAGTCGCTAATAATTGCTTTCTTATTTTTACGGATTTTATTAATGTTCTTGGGAGGTTTTGATACATTGCTATTCCTAGATCTAGTTATTCTTTTCTCGATGATGTCATCACTTTTGCCAGAGTCTTTGGCATCTTTAGTATAAACTTTTTTTTCAGTTACAATTGGTATAAGCTTTTTCTCTATTGCAGTTTTTTCGCTTGATGTTTTCTCCTTGATCTCCGATGTTTTTGATGCGTCTTTTTCCTTCTCAACTTTTTCTTCAACAGCGCGTTTAATTTTTGGAATTTTATAATTTTTAACACCGTACCCGGAACCCAAAATTTTCCCTCTAGCAATGTTGTCGCTGGAATATACAATCCCATCATTTTTTCTGTCACGTGAATCTCTAAAGTTCTTACCATCTTTAAATTCACGACGCATCCTTGGATCTCTATAGTTCTTCCGTGGTGAATATGCTTTATTTGTACTACTTGAGTAAGTATTTATATTTTGTTGTATTTCGCGGACATCTTTCTTACTACGAGGATTCCACGTATGAGTATCTTTCAATTTACTATTTTGGCTTTCCGTTTTAGTAAATTGTAATGAACTTCTAAATGCTTCAAAATCAGCTTTAATATCTTTCAAACTTTTTTCAGGTTTAGGATCAATAATATCTCGTCCTACACTGCATGCTCGTCTGAAAGCGTGTTTTCTATTATCAGTTACATTTTCTTTTCTTGTTCTGAAAGCTGGGGGTAATGTTTTTCCAACACTAGGCTCGCGAGTTAATGATCGTCCTACACTTGCAGAACGTCGTTTTCTAGCATCAAAAGAATAATCAAACACTTGTATTTCTTTACCACTTTCAATAAAATTTTGAAATGTTGCATTTACACTAGTATCTATAGTGAAAGAACGTCCGGCATGAGATTTTACTGATAATGTATTTTCGATGTCAGACTCAATATTATCTCTTCCGATACTACGAGCTCTGGTTGAAGATCGCGTAAAATTGACATCGGAAGTTAGGTTTCGTCCCTCGCTTCGTTCACGGCAAAAACCACGTCTCGTACCTACTTCTTCAAAGCTTTTTGAATATTCGTTATTGTAATGGCCACTACTCCGTTTTCTATAATAAGATCTATCGTCTTCATAATCCCTAGACGTATTACGACCCACACTGGATTCTCGTCTTAGCATTTTATCTCTATTGCTATGACGTTCACTTTGATCTTGAGAATAATAACTGTTTCTGTCATGTTTACCAATGTTATACTCTCTGTAATTTTTTCCATAAGAATCTGGATTATTGTATGATCTGTTGTGCGATTTAAATGAGTTACCGCGGTTAATACCTCGTTCTTTGTAAAAGTTTCTATCTCTCTCATTAAACTTGTAATTAGATTCTTGGTCAGAAGATCTATTGAGTCTAGGATCTTTATTGAATTTGGAGTTAGGATTTTGAGAAAATTCTTGTCTGCCAAATGGATGACTTGGGGTCACAGGCATATCATTGCGGCCAAAAGGATGATTAGGTGTTAAAGGACACTCTGATCTGCCGAAAGGATGACTCGGAGTAGTAGGACAATCCGATCCATCAAAAGAATGAATAGGGGTTGCAGGGCATTCTGATCTGCCAAAGGGATGACTTGGTGTGGCAGGACACTCAGATCTTCCAAAAACATGACTGGGTGTAGGAGGGCATTCAGATCTGCCGAAAGGATGGCTTGGAGTAGAAGGACAATCTGATCGCCCATAAAGTTGCATAGGAGTCGACGGACCATCAGATCTTCCAAAAGAAGGAACGGGAGTAAGCGGACATTCACCACTCTTATAGTTATCTCTCCTATCAATGCTATATCTATCATTTCTCGGCTCCTTCTGGTATTTATATGAATCACTATATCTCGAGTTTTGTAACTCAGGCGCTTCTTTTTGAACAGAGCTACTTCTTGGATCATCCCATTTTGATTTACGACCATCTCCACGGCTTTTCCGGTTATCCGTTGAAATATCATTTCTCTCCCATGTAGGATGTATCTCTTTTGATACAGACTGCTCTCTCCCTTCTCGTGGATCAAAAGCAGGAAACATAGGTGCATAAACATGTTTCCGATTTGCGAGACTGTCAACTTCAAATGACTGGTGTGAAGGAGTCATTTCATACGATCTAGCATTAGGCGTCATAATCGGCGTCATACTGGGATTTAAAATAGGAGTCATACTGGGATTTAAAATAGGAGTCCTACTAGGTGTCATACTTGGATTTAAAATTGGGTTCAAGTTAGGTGTCATACTTGGAGTAAGATTCGTATAGTTTAGGACTGGAGTTTGTAAAAGTGGCGGTTTTTCACATATATTATTTGGACTATTTTTTTGGGTGGACAGATTTAAGTCTCTCCTTACTCGAGGATCAACCAAGGATGATCTAATTTTATCGCTTACTCCTTTATTTGATTCACAATTTGATGCAATTTTGGCAGAATCAAACGAATCATTCAATAATGGAGGTATTGATGACGCACACATATTAATTGTATGTGGTGATAATAATGGTAATAATGTCCTCATATCAATATCAGTTTTAGAACTGGTGATTGTTGTTTTAACAGGATCTGATGGAATGATCACTGGAGTAGTTGTGATAGCATTTCTTTCTTCCTCGCAATCAGGTGATTTGGGAGCGAGGTCATCATAAATGTCTTCCACAGAGATATTAGATTTTTCTTCAACTCCATTATCAAATAGGTCGTCGTCGTCATCATCATCAAGTGCCAATTTTGTAGGAAAGTTAAATCTTTCACATTCTTTTTCAGTTAACTTAAGACTTTGCTTTTTAGAATTATCTGGCATGGTCATACGTTGTTCTTTGGTTAAAACAAATGGCTTTGAAGAAACAGACTTTTCTTTGTATTTTTCAATAGAGATTCTTTTTTTGGGTAATATCCCTTGGGCGTTTGCCACTTTAGATATTTTGGGTTGATGAAGAGCTGGAGTGACAGGCTCTGAGCCAGGAATTGCGATCGTTTCATTTAGTATTTCATTTTTTAGTGCCTGTAGGATATCTATTTCCGAAACGACTGGTTTTTCTGGTGGTTGATCAGGAACTGTACGCTCATGTAGTAACGGTATTTCTACATTCTGTTCAAGAACTGTTTCAATAGCTCCTGTTGTTTTACTAGCTTCTTGAGATTCCAATGTTGTATTCGTCTTACTTTCAAGTAATAAGGGTGGGCTTTTTACTGCAGCAGTAGATTTCAAGGATTCTATGTTACCCAGCTCAGTTATTGGTTTATAAAAATTGGCTTTGAACTGACTCGGCTCAGTTACGCGTTTAATCATTTGTTCAAGAAGATCATTTGATTTCGTTATTTCAGAATCATTTGATTTCGGAATCTCTGACTCATTTGAATTCGGAATTTCCGATTTATTATCTTTTTTTTTGAGAGATTTATTACTGTATGTATCTTTTATACCATCGGTGGGAACTGACACTGCAGTGTCATCTTTGTCTTTATTAGAAGAAATACTTGAGAAACTATCGTCGTCTTCATCAATAAAAGAAACGTCTTTAAAAACACGTGCTGTTTTATTTGTAGAAATAACTGTTTGCTTAGTGATTTCAATTTTTTCTTCATCGGTACATTTTTCAAGAGAAAATGTATTATGTTTATCCTCATCTGCACTACTATCAAGTGAGAATAGGTTATTTTTATTTTCACATGTAACATCTGCATTATCAAGTGAAAATAAATTATTTTTATTTTCACAAGTACCTCCATCATTTGTTATAAGTTTAGTTTTATCTTCCTCCATATTTTTTGCATGCAAAGGCTCTTTGTCTAGTAAGCCAGAGATACTTTTGTCATTTCCTTTGTCTTTATCATCGTACATTTCAAAATCTGATACATCAATGGTTTGATCCAATTTTTGTCCTGTACTATTATCAGTACCATCTTTATCTGCATTAATTACGAGACATATCTGAATTTTGCGTGGTTGATTGTCTGCTTCTGAGAACTTCTTCACTTGATTCGATTTGCTTGCATCTTTATCAACAACTACTAAACTGCCGTAAATACTCTCAATAGCTTCACTTTCACTATCAGACAGTTCTCCTTCTTCTACTTCTTCGTTTTTGTTATTTTTATGAATTTTCTTGATTGTCTTTTTATTTTTATATGACTTAAGAATCAAATCAGATATATCATCGCTTGCACCAGTTTGCTTTAATTCTCCAAGAATTTGCGTTCTCAATTCCCGCAAAGTATCAATGTCGACATCTCCGTCACTACAATTTATAATTCTTGAAAGTATGTCCTTAGTATTAAGTGAGTTTAAGCTTTCTTCTGGTACGTTT
The DNA here is from genome assembly GCA_951361185.1 of Ochropacha duplaris. Lineage (NCBI taxonomy): Eukaryota > Metazoa > Arthropoda > Insecta > Lepidoptera > Drepanidae > Ochropacha > Ochropacha duplaris. The sequence goes on along the minus strand of OX592711.1, from coordinate 7,781,653 downwards.
AGTGTAATATTTAAATCTTTTGATAATGGTTTAGAAGTCTTTTTCCTTTCTTTTTTATTATAAGTAGGGGAATATCTTTTAGGAGATCTTCTGCTAAAAAGTGGTCTGGAACCGGGTTCTGGCGACACTAAAACTCTAGTGTAATTGCGTTTCGAATTTTGAGTTTGGTTGGATAACGTAGACCTGCCATCAAGAGTAGGTGAAGACCTCGGAGATATCGAATATTTGTGGGGGCGGCGTTGAAATAGCGCTGGTTCTTTACTTCCAGGTGTACAAACTTCTTCGATTTCACTAGCCCTCGCAATTTCGGGTAAAGTATCAGCTTTTTCTTGTCTCAATACGACAGATTTAAGTTTATGCCTTACAGTTTCTAAGTCTTTTTTGTCCGATTTTGGCGTTTCCACTGGATGTACGGGTTCCAATTTTGTATCCCTCTGAAATAGGAGAACAACAGAACGTGTTACATTATGTTACGAAGAAAAAATATATTATTGGTTGTTTGAATAAACAACAAGAAACATACCTGTTCTACTTTAGCATATAAGTTAACCAAAACTTGTTCACACTTTAGTAGATTCTCCATTTTCATCCTAGAACAATTTTGAAAACATTAGAAAATACACGACTTAGCAACTTTTATTAAAATCAAGTCTAAAATACAACGATTTGCACCTTTTTTTCTTGTCTAGTAATAAGTCTCTTAGCGATCGGATCTTATCGAGTTGAGCCTGTCGCGGATTTGCCGAGCCTGTGCTGGAGGTCTCCAGCCTCTTGATCATGCTCTCTAGGAAGGGAATGTACTTCTTCATCTCCTCGAACTTGCTGTCGTACTCCAAATCCATATTGACTTCTGTAAATTTCATAGTTATCAAACAAATTGTTTAGAGGTAACTTACGAGCTATGTATATCATTTCATATTAATATGCTTTTCATTAACAAAAATACTACACATTTTAAAATATGATATCTGAAAAGCCTTGTATAATTGTTGTGGCCAATAGCCGTGGACAATAGTGATTTTTTATTCCACACGAGGCGCCGCTTCAATTTCTAAGTAGAAAATAACAAACATATATTTATAAATTATTTGCTTATTGGGAAAAATAACGTCAATATAATTAACAAAATGTATTTAGTTTCAGTTAGCGGACGAAACGCATGATCATTGGAACCCCCATTTATATCGACAAAAATGATAATAAGGAACATAAAAACGACACAAAATGTTATGTAGGGTAGCTAGCGAAAATACATTTCCTTAATCCATACAGTCAGCCATTACTAAAATCCTGATTAGAGCAACAAATTCGAACACAAATAAAAGACCTACCCAAAGTGGAAACGAAAATAATGAAGAATTTAAGACAAGATCGTATACTATACTGCTCACGCAGTTAGAAGCTATACTCCCCTATCTCCATTTATTAACAACGTTTCGTCGTTTCGGTTTATTTCAAAAACCAACCACCGCTGGTTTTTTTTTATTAAGCCGACGTGTCTTCCGTTGGGTAAATTCCTAATGGCAGAGTGTCTCTCAAATTGAAACAATATTTGATAGTAAATGGTGATTCATCGCTGTTATCACTATATTTTGATAGGAGATGAAATAAGAGAATAGGCCTTTATGTATTATTATTTATTATAGGTTACAATATTACATAAAGGCATTTACATCCTAAATAGATGATCTAAACAGCGTCCATGTGGCAGGCCTTAGAATGACTGTACAGTCCGATACTACAATACAAGCGCGCCAATATTGCCGTAGAGCAAATTTTTGATGACGCAAGCTTATTGCTGCTTTTAAAGAGAGATTAAATTAATTTAGTTTATAAACAACAGAATCGGAACCGCCTATACCGAAAATAGTTATTATTTGAAAAACGTCTGTTTTTATATCTAACACCGGACAGTCCATGCAAGTTTGACTGACTCTAATGCCTAGGCCGCACTCATCGCGATAACATTTCGGGCTATAAACTATGTCTTCGGTCTACGGCGAATCGCCGCGGCCACATCATGCGCGTTGTAAAGTTTATCGCGATGTAGGGGAAGGGAGCCCAAAGCGGGCACCTTAAGGTTAAGCGAGAAAAAAATGTGTATTAATTTGAAGAAAAGAAAAACTGTCGTCATTGCTTTTAGATGTTAAATTTATAGTAGTTTGATAGTCTTAAAAATTTTCGTATGTCTTCAAAATATGAAACTGGAACCCAAATAGGAAACCCTTTCGAATGCTCGCTTTGCCCGGGGGGATAGCCTGAAGTGTGCATGGGCATAAGGGTAAAATGGGCACACATTGAGTAAAGCGAGCATGCATTATTTGTTATGATCTTCATGAAAATAATTGTCAAATACAAAGGAACATCTTGATGAAAACACATTAAGGTCAAATATAAAAACATTTATTGCAATAAAAAAATGAACTTTTTTTTCTGTAAGGATTAAACTGTATTTATATATAAATTACGCTTATGAAAATTTCACAAAAATAGAACTTCAAACAAACGCAGAAAACAAAATGGAATGTGGCTATGCAAGCGGAGTTCATCGCGATAAAACCCTTTGATGTGCGAGAGTTTACCGACAGCGGAGCGATGTGCCTGAAGCTTCGCGCGAAATGCTGGAGTATACGCGTATACCTGGCTACATACATCGCGATAGCACGAACATACGCGTTATCGCGATGAGTGCGGCCTAGGCATAAAAGGTGAACTGGGCTATTTAAAAAAAATTGGACGAGGAATATGGCCACTTTTATTGTATTTATTTTTGGTGCAATACCACCATTCATAAAGAATTGTTTCGACGTTTTGATCATCAATCTTCTCGAAAGATTAAGTTAACGATTGGTGCTTAAAACAAATAAGTAGGTATTAAATGTCTTTCAGTATTTAATGACTGAATTTCATTAAAAAAAATCATTCAAGGATCCCGTGAACCTCGAGCTACTTTATGAATATAAACACCCAAAATTATAAATGTGAAAGTAACTGTTCTCCGTCTGTCGTAAAATAGATCCGGCTGAATAGACTTAGTATGGGGATGCCTCGACCCTAGGAAAAAAACAGCCTTTTTAAATAACACCTAAATATGTGAAAAACTGGTCGAAAGGTACGATACCGAAATAATCGGACCCCACGCGGACGTAAACGCGGGCGAAAGCTTTTAATCTCTGTTCAGTATCTATTTCAAAATTTGCGACTCTGCTATTATTGCGATTGTTTTATAATTCAATAAGCTTTTTCTATTTTTATGCTTAGACAACAAAGCATTCTGCCTTATTATACCAACAAAGTTTCATTTATTAATTAAACATTTTTTTTCTGTACTTACATATCTATATGTTGGGGGGAATTACATTAGGTGCAAAATAAATACAAAATCATTTTACGTATACACAGTAGTAATGAAATACCAGAAAGTATCACTTCAAATTTAACAATCAACAAAGCAATAAACCAGTTCTCTGCACAGCGTCCATTTCCAGAAAGAAGTTGCTTTTATCATCGTGTTACCTAGTTAGTTAACATGAGCAAAACAATTTTGGAAAATATTAAATTGTCATTATTGTGAAGGGTACTTACAACATAAGTACCTAAACAAAAAAGTTATCTAAATAGGTACGTGAAACTAGAAAAGAGAGCTGGAACCTTATTCTACGGAAATCCCAAAACAACGAAATATTAAATGTCTCATAAGGACGTGAGACGCACTCCTATCTTTTTGCTAGCGCGTTATGCTCGAAGTGGCGGTGGAACGTAACAGGGAGGACACTACCAGTACAACTCAAACTCCGCACGAGAACTGGGCGATGGAATCCCCTGCATTCACACTTCAGCTCTTCAACAAACTCCCCCGTGTCCACCGCCCATTTCAACGCTCACGTAAACTGTGTGTTTCCGCACACTATTCAAGGCGACTCTCGTCTCGCCTAGAGTAGTTGACATGAGAACCAGGGTGTTAGCTGGTGGGTACGCGGATGCATGACTCGGGCATCCGTAGGTTATACGGTATACGGGTGCGCCGGGGCATTCATAGTCAGTAGGAGTCTGATATAAACCAGTCAGGTTTTTCCCACATAAAAAATTATGTACGTAACGTTGTCAGATTTTTGACTTTACCGATGGTACAGAAATTTATAGTAAATAGGTACCATAGATGAATAATAATAGGTCATCGCGCGATTGAGCGGCGGCGGCTTTCACATTCACCCAAAAGTATGAAGAACGAAATTCTGCAAACATTTAATGCAATAAAAACAGTCTGCAATGAGGTGGAAGCAAAAAAAGCTCCTCAAATGTATACTAAAAAGGACGAACACTTATATTGATATGAATAGTGACCAATCAATAACGAATAAACTGATAAAACTTTGATCTTATTGGGTGTTTATTAGGTCCTATGAAATTGCCGTTTACTATACAAAAACATAAAATATTTTCTTTATATATTATTTTTGTTTCTGTTAATCATAGTTTGCATCCATGCTATCCGATACCCATGCAGCACAGTGGTAATTTTTCAATGCCCTTTTTGAAGTCAGGTGTACGGGAGGCAACAAACTCTTCAAAGGCATTTTGTATTGCCACTTTGGTATTGGAACTTTTTTCTGCCAATTTTTTTTCCAAATTTTGGGAAAAGTAGAAGTCTGTCAGCGCAAGGTCTGGTGAGTACGATGGATGACGCAAAACTTCCAATCCTAGCTCTTGTAGCTTAGAGACCGTCTGTTGCACCGCGTGAGGTTGAGCGTTGTCGTGCAGGAACACCTGGCACAAGCGATTAACCCAGGCTGGCTGGAGATTTGAGAGCTTCTCCATAATTCGTATAGTTATATACAATAGGACCACCCTTCAGCTGCGACATTATGCTGAGTGCTCTTTTCCTTTTCAGCTCCTTAGATTTGTCTTGAGCTGAATAAACTTTTTTCTATTCTATTGTAATTGTGTCTACTTCTTCACAGTAAACATCCGTAATAATACTCGTACTATTTGGTAAGAAGATGTCATGAATTATACCGGCACTAGACCACCAAGCCTAGGTGCTGAACCAGGGTCTAACCAACATAATTACCGCTTACGATTGTTAAAAAGAATCCACTTTTGCAAGTCACAACACGGTTAGCTACGCATGGTATGGTCAACGCTTTTTTACCTAGTAAATTTGACGCAAATGGACCAATATTGTTTTGATGCTAACATCTAAAGCTGCTGCTAACTCAGCCGTAGATTGAATATCGTCAGCTTCCACTATCGCCTTTAATTCGTCCTTGTTGACTTTGCTTTCCGGACAACCAGGGGGTAAATTTTTCAGATCAAAATTTCCATGTTGGAATCGTTCAATACCAATAAGAGGTTGTACATTCGACACGTCATTAACGTTGCGAGCCGATTGTGCCGCATTGATACCGCGACGGAACTAGAATTCCATAATAGGGTATTTGACTACATTTGATTTTGAGACAAAACTGTTGTTAGCTTAACAGTACATATTTTTCTAAACTAATTTCGCCATCGTAATATTTGACAATATGTATATAAGAAATTATAAAAAAAAAAAGATTTTTTCATGGTTGATTAAAAACGCTCGGTAAACAGCAAAATGGAAACAGTAAAATTATGAAAGATATTTTGACAACTAAAAGCTTGTTTACGAGCAGGTGACGTCGTTTTGGTGACCTTTTTATTAATATAAACTTTGATGGTAATTTTTAAAGAAAATAGAAAAAATCACAAAGAATTAAGCGAATTGCAAATGTATTATGCTATAATGAACAATGTTATATACTTTTCTAGAACCTGTCAAATACCGAATTACCTACTCGTATTTTAATCGTGTCCATACTAACGAAGTCAAAACAAAACTAATCTATAAACAATTGACGGAATTTGAAAATAGAATTCCATATATTTTAAACATAATTCATATGAATTTAGAATTATTACATCATTAAGTACATTTATAATTTTACTAGCTGTCCCCCGCGGCTAAACCCGCGTTCCCGTGGGATCTAGCGGTATGAAATATACTTTACAACCTATTCTCAGACCTCCCGAATATATTTACAAAAAAAAATATAAGAATCGGTCAAGCCGTTTCGGAGGAGTTCGGTAACCAAAACTTGATTTTATTTATATAGTTTATATTATATTTTTATTACTTACTGAATAGGTAGGGCTTAAAAGAAGTAGTTTTATTTACAGATTATCCCAAAATCTATGGAATTTCTATAGCAATTTTTAAATTAAATCTGGCAACACTTCCGCTTAATTTCTTGTGTTCTTATTATTAAAAGATGATTACAAGTCACCTAGTTCAGTTTATGAATTCAAATTAAAAAAATGTGTAACAGAGAATCAATTCTATTCTAGATATTGTACCTAAATTATCTTTTTTGCTCGGTTATACTCGCGATAATAGCCCCACAAACAAACGAACAAACAGGCAGTGCAGTAGTAGTAGATGGATAACTCTTTTCAATCGATTAATACCGGGTAGATACAAGCTAAGGCGCAAAAGAACCAAGTGTTTTCGTATTCCTGTCCTGGCCTAACAAAATTTTGAAATAAAGTAGGTTAAGTATTTCTTCCTTCGTACTTCGCATATATTTTTAGCATTCAGCGAACCAAGCGAACTAATTGGGGAAAACAGAATAGATGGCAACATTATGAAGTCGGTATAAGGCCACTTATTAGGTACTTTGCCATCGATATTAGAAAAACTACCTAACTCTTAAAATAAAATGCTAAAAACATTAGGTAGGTAGGATAGGTTTTTTCAATTCTTTATTGGACAAAACACCACCGATATTAATCAATAAAACTGAAAATACACGAATATTAATTCCACAGATAATAGATCCAGTACAAAATAATAGAACGAGTTATTTTGTACTGTTTGGAATCAATCTATGAGACATATGAAATGATTAGGTATAGGTAGACATGTTTGTTATTAAAATTTTGTCGTTTTAATAATCCTGTTAAAACATTTACTTAAGCGTTCAGAATTTTTGTTTTTATTGATTTCTATAAAAGTGCGTAATCCACGCCTTTTTAAACTAGATCTATCGACAATAACAACCGCAGTGATAGGTATAGTGTTACCAACATGAAATAAATATCCTAGTTATCCATGTTCTGTTTGAGCGCCATTCATTAGAAAATTATATCGTTGTAAATAGTTAAAAGAAAATTTTATGATGAAATATAACGTGGGTATCCGAAATCAATTGACTATGTAGTAGTATAAGTAATATTTTATCCGCAATAAATCAGAATATAATCCATAATATTTACTCACTTGGAAAGATAGTTAGACATAGATAATGTTTTATTTATGCATGCATATTCTCCGTTTAATTTTATAAATTTTCGTCTACCACCAACAAACGACCAAAATAATAATATCTTCGTCAAAACTCCTCCACGATTCGACTGTACGTCAGTCAAGCAATAAGTAATTTGACTAAATGAAATGACGTCGATACAAACAGAAACAGAATCATAAATACCGGCGCTTTGTACGGTCCATACGCTCCAATGCCAAACAAATGGGCGAGCAGCAATATATTGTTCTTATTCGGCGAAGTTTTTAATTAAACCATTCACACAGTTATTTGGGGGAGAGCGATGGCTACAAAAAACATGGCCGTATCCCGATAATGGGTATTTCTTGTAAGAGTTGGTAACACCGAACTCTGGCCACCTATATCTATCCATGTATATACATATATACCTAGCCTAGCAAGATTTCATATTTCAATACATAGTCAGTATAAATCAAATTTATTGCAGAGGTAAGTACATAGTTAGGTTTAAAATGTATAACTAGTGGTGTTAGGTAATATTAAATCTCATGACGTAGGTAGGTAGGTTTCTAAAAAGTATTGATAAAATTATTTTTTGAAGTATGATAAGTAGGTAAATTGAGAATGTAAATAGATAAGTAGTACATTGCCTACACAATGCATATGCATAAACAAAGATATTTAGATACATAAGTTACAAGTGAAACAAAATCTAACATGGCGTGGCTGCATGCATATCTATCTACATTCAAAATTGCGTAAATATCATATTTCACTTTTATTAGACGTACCTTTCACTTTACAACACGAAATAAACCCAATCAACTGCACATTAAACTAAGAATTTACTTATATCAAAATATTGCTACATATTCACGTCACGAGCACTCTAAACGAAAAATTTACACAAAATGGACGACCGTGTATTAGGCCAGCGGAAATTCTCCGACTCGACATTCCCCTCCGTCGTAGCGTCGACCAATGAAATGAACAAGATGGCGGGCGACGCATTGGCAAAACTCGCGACTCAAGTCAAGGCAAGCACTCAATCATCCGTAAGTATTATAACATACTCTTTATTAGGTTTATTCAAAATTAAATAATATCAATTAGAATTATAAATCACTAGGTTGGTACTATTTTCTTTAAAATAAACAATAATAAATGAAAATAAATTACAGTACTTATGCACGAATGAAAGGAAGTGAGAGAGATAGTGATGCGCCTTTTGATTCGATCGGTATAGATAGCGCAACGGCAGCTTATTATTACGTAGGTATTCAATTCACAAATTCCATTATGTATCTACCTACATTACATAGGTAGGTATCAAACCTACGTAGGCGGGAAACGTATTTTTATTCGTGTGATTAAAAATTACTGTGATGGTCAATAAAGATAATTACTTATGTAGACATTGTAAATAAAAAAAATAAGAGTCCTGAATGATTTTAACGTACCTTTTCTTCCAAGTCATTTTTTATTAGTATTACTCAATTAGGTGCAATGGTAGCCAGTCTTGCCAATCCACTTGAGCAGCTACATCAAATTACAAAAAAATACATATTAATGGATGTAGTTACTTGCCTGCTAGCCTAGTTATATCTATAGTCAACGCATCCTTCCATTTACATGTCCTAGAAAAATCTTTGACCATACCTGTCTCAAGCTATGACGCAATCAAAATTTGTGTATCCGAATGAACGAACTTTAGCGTAGATAGAACACAGTTTTCTGAATTTAGAGTAAGTAAGCGCCTACCTATTTTTATCAACTTCCTTACTCACGTTTACTAGTATTAGGTATATTGTACACTGACTGAACACCACTTAATAGGTAAAGTAGGTACCTACTCGCTCGAGGTTCGAGAAACTACGCGGCGCCATCATGCATTTTAAATCATCGTCAAAACTGAATCAATTACTTAGGATTTTAAATATTCACTAACCTGTTTTAAACTATAATAAAAATCAACAAAATTGTTAGTCTCCGTTATCTAAAAGCACACGATATGTGCATTTTCGTGCCTTGTGACTAGCAAAACGCTTTGTCTAGGTTGCTCGCTTGCTATTATTTCTGAAACTGAGATGGCTGCTTGTCCTTTGTCTGTTCGACTCGCACGGGAGCGGGCTACGTACGACTGGAGTTGAGGCGCAATATGCAGGCAACGAAACGAGGCGAGGCCGGCGACCTACCACCCCACCGCTGCTTGCGGGGCCCCTGACAACACGCCACGCCACCAACACCCAACCAATCCGAAGGAAAATCATTCGACGAGCAAGCGTCGCTTCACTTGCACGGGTCTCCGCTGCCGTTCCGTATCCTCACAAAGATGGTTTTATTATTCTCTACTCCCCGCGACGAACGCACGTCAGTGGCTCGGTCACGTCTATCGATGGATTTTCGAATCGGATCCTTCATTTGTTTGTCTTTTTTAATTATCGAAAATTAAAAGCGTCTAGAGACCTACATATCGAAAGAGGTTTTAGGCTGAGTTTATTTTTAATTTACGTCATTTGAAAGTGTCAAGTGTCAGTGTTCGTAGTTACAATACAATAGGAAACATTTTTATCCTACGCAAAAGTAATGATAGCATAGTGGTTGTTAAGTGCAATGTTGCTTTGCAGTGTTAACGTAATTACCTTATTTACTTCCAGACTAGTTTCACCGTTGCGTAAGCAAGCTTATGTCTGTACTGCAAAACAATGAAGAAATAATCCACATTGATTATACACGGAACAACATTAGATATCTACTTATTTAGTGATCCGATCACATTTAAAGTGCGCGATTCGAAGCTATTTCAATTCTTTGAAAGTGAGTAATACGGTGACACATTCATACTATCTCACAAATAACAATATAATCCTGCATAGCATAGCATCCTAGTTAGGCGTAGTTAATCACGAAACCTACCTACCTAAAACGTCAGTGTAATAACGTATTTTAATAACATGTGTTACGAGATAGATCTATAATGGTTATTGTAGTTAAACCTACATAGGTAGTTGTGTAAGCAGCCGTGTGTGATGCGATAAGTAGGTATTCAATAAGATATTTTAAGGTGTTACTCGAATTCTGTAAATCTAATTAACTCAACGGACATAACAACAAAGATAATGTTACTAAAAGGAGACGACATTAGTAGACTGACTGAAGTTGCCTTGCTGAGTTTCTTGCCGGAGTCTTCTCAGTTTAAGTGTATTCCGAACCGGTGGTAGAGTCAATTGTAACGTTCATAAGTGCCTTACCAGTGCCTAAACTGAATAAATGAGTTTTGAGTTTGAAAGTTAGTGTAATTCCTAAAATTGCTTCTAAAGAAACAGGCAGGTCTTTGTAATAGAAAATAATGTGAAACCAAATTGTTAAACTTGGATTCAATAAAACAAACGAAATAGTCATTCATATTGTTTATTCAATCTCCCGTTCGTCTCGAGTCCTTAATAATAAATCCATAGGTTTTAATTGTTATTTTTTATATTTAAGTTCACATATTTAATAACCTGGTTAATATGGATACAATGAAATTAGATCCTGCAAGAAGAATTTCCTGCCAATATGAGCTAACCTCGCTTATTACCATTTTTTTCAAGTCAGTAGGGCACTAATCCTGCAAGGAAGATGACAAAATTATCATGAGTCATGCTGTGTCAGGATTAAGCTTACAAGGAGGCAGACGGTCATCTTTGTGGTATGCTTTGTCGCCAATGGACCTCATCGATAAATTGTGTCAACCTTTATAATGCCTGGAATGCAACTGACTCTCAACTGCAACTGATGAAGCACCGTTTTTTTTTTACTGCAAATAATGTTCTCATGATATTTTTCCATTATTATTATTAGGCATGTATCGGGAACACGTATGAAAAATTATAAAATTACTAGTTTTCCGCCCCGCGGTTTCACCCGCGTTCCTGAGGGATTTTATATTTTCCCGAAATAAAAAGTATCCTATATGTTATTCCAGTATATGATCTACCTGTGTGCCAAGTTTCATTAAAATCCATCCAGTAGGTTTTGCGTGAAAGAGTAACAAACATCTTCACATAACATCTTCACACACATCCAAACATACTTTCGCATTTATAATATTAGTAGGATTCAAACGCGTTCCCTCAAGATTTTGTTTTTTCGGATAAAAACTTTCATGATTTACTTTCACAATAGGTAATGCCCAATTTCATTGGCTATCATTGGGACAAAAGTGCCAGGAAAACAATAGAATCTATTTTATAGCAATTCGATTATTAACATTCGTTCAACCGTTCCGTACCTAATAACAAATATTTTTATGTTAGCTTGATCCCACAAATAATCTTTCCAATTTATCTATAAAGATTGTAAATTTAACTTTAGGTAGGTACATTAAAGGGATTAAATTCTTCCAGGAAGGCAAATTCGAGTTTAACCCAACATTTTGAGTTTCCAATGTTTTAATAACCCTTCTTAATCTATCTGTTGTTGTTGCAGTCTCTAAGTACCTACTTACTTAATAAGGTTACCTACCACTATTTGTTATCAGACTTCAAATTGACGTTCTCCTAAGTCACACCTAAACCTAAGTATGATAACGATGGCGAAGTGCCAATCTATCTTAATTTTTTTTTTCAAAATTAACTTTTTTCTATGGCTACAAAGTCGAATTCCGCTTTGGCGTTACCACAAATCTACATTTTTAACTACAACAAGAAATAAAAATTGTGGAAATACCGACTAACTAAATCGTAAGTAGGTACCTACATATGTGATTTATAGAACGTTTTTATTAGTTCACACCCTGTAAAGTTGTGTTCTTAGAAGATATTGGCACTTCGCCGTCTCGATAAGTGAATACCTGCGATTCCACTTAATAACAAGAAACTACCTAGGTAGGTATGCGTAAGATATAGGTATTAGTCGACTCGACACAAATGTCTGGAATGCTAATTATTATTGTACACAAATAGGACTACATTCCCGAAGGATCTTATCATTTCCTGGGATAAAAACTATCCTATGATTTATTCCAGGATATGATATAGCATGTCAAATTTCATTTAAACGAGTTCAGTAGTTTTTGCGTGAAAGAGTAACAAACATACTTTCACATTTATAAATAGTATCTAGTAGGTCTCTCAAGTAAGTGACCCCAAAGTAAAAGTTGTTTAGCTATAACTGAAAATATTAAGCCTGTAAACTCTAGTGGGTCAAACATAGCAATTGCATTCTTAGCCCCACTTTTGTAAGATTTGGACGTAAATACGATTCTGTATCTGCCCTAAACACTATTATCTATTCTGTGCGTAAACTCACGCGGTAGACGTTATGAACTGTCCATCTAGGCTAACTTTTGAAGTGCCTATGTTATCATATTATTTTAAAGGTACTTAGTTACTTTATTATTGACGCGGCACTTGCCGTCTCGCTCACTAGAGCTGTAGAGCTATTTCTGTCGTCCACTAAAGTATTATTGATCCATGAATTCACGAACGTTCTACCTTCTGCGCATGTCTCAATGTGAGTTGAGTGATATAAGCCGAGCGCTACAAAATTCATACCAGTTATCGAACAACCGTTCTGTTGAAAGGTTGTGGTTTCAATTTCAACAAGCGCCATGAAGTTAACTTGTTCTTGCTCGTATCGCAGGCGTCATCAGTCCTTGAAGAAATCAAGGCAGATATCGTAGGTATATACGTTGTCCAGTATCGATTTTGCTACTCTGCGATAAGTCTATTGACAATTCTCTGACACAAAAACACAGAGCATGACTAAATAGTGATGATGAAATAGTGTGCTGTCTATGTATGCCTTACATATATCATGATTACATTTGCTCCACGACAGCTATTAACGAAGAAATAAAACAACGATACGCTTGCAATACTCATGAAATGAGTTCAGTCTTCAATCACGCGATAATACAGTAGCAAATACAAACAAAAAACACGCTATAGTCAGCTAAGAAATTGCAAACTACGTCTGAACACGTTATGTATAGTTGTCGATAGATTCCGGTGTCATATTTCCTCGTATTAACCGCAGATTGGCGGAGAGCGCATCAAACTTATGTTAAATATGAACAACAAGGTTACAACGAGGTCAATATAACAAGTTATTCCTTTTTTTGCCATATCACACATACTATCAGTAAGACTATGTAATAGGACTAAGTTGCTTTTTTTTTAAAGAGTAATTGCTGAGCCTGCTCTTCTCAGCACAAGCAACCTTCCGAACCGAGCGTTAGAATTTAACATGAATCAAATTGACGGTTAAAAATACTTGTAATGAGTTTATTTAATAAATATATATTTGAGTTTGAGTATTATAACAAAGAAAAACAGATAATTTGTTGCGTTATGTGGATGAGCCAATGAAGGGTCTCCAGTCAATATAAAGTACCTGTACACTTGAGTTCAAATAAAACGACGTAATTTTGAAAAATTTACTCATTGCTCATTATAACCAAACAGGCGTTTGCCACAATATAACTAAGATTGCAGTTGTAGTAATTAATTATAATAGCAATACAAAATGTAATCTATGTATAAAATGGATCTTCGAAATGTTAACGCTCATAACTTTCGAATGACTGCACCAAATTGGAGGATTCTGTTTTATGTATTCGTTATTGTTAGAACGAGGTTTGTATTAAATAAAAATGTCTACGGGAACGCGGGTGAAACCGCGGGGGACAGCTAGGAAGATGTATAAACACATTTGTAGGGTGATTTCAAGATATGACTATGTTAATATGATGGGCCCATTCAAGTAGGTAAAAATAAAACATGACAAACTTTCAAATTTTTCTTTAATCAATAATTTAAAGCTTACAGTTGTTTGTTATAAACGCCGGCACGACCAAGCGTGCGTTCGCGGCGCTGCCTACTTATCCCGAGAAACTGAAATTTCGCCACTATTAAACACTACTTAAGAACCGAAACAGCTCGACACATCTAATGCGCCACCTCTGGACCATTCAAACGAAATAACATGATTAGAGTATTTAACTTTCAAATCCATCTCAAAATCTCATCAAAATTGAAATCTTCATCAATTAGACCTGAGGCCGTAATAAAACCAGTTTTTTAATATTACCTATAATGAGGTTAATTTAACTACATTTGTTTCATTTGAATTGAATTCGTTTCTATATTCATTTCAATTCAAATATTATGTAGCTCTTTCGATCGTTTCTTTATTTATATACTAAGTGCCTCAGTGACATTTAAAAACACTTATCGTATATTAGAAATTAACGATCAATAAAGACCAATAACCTACTCTATATCGACTCGACAAGTCTTATATTTGAAAAATTGAGTCAGTTTACAACACCAATCGTCTCATGTTTAAGATTATTGATTTATTTCACTAATCGAAACTTGATCTTGAACATTTATATGCTATTGACATATTCACAATGTAAATTCGACTTTATCTTAGTTGAAATAATGGCAATATACACAAAACGACAATTCTTTACAATATTTCGACATTGTTATGTAGCATGCATAGATAATTTTAAATGGCCGCAGGTCCAGAAACTTTTCATTGAAAATATACGCGTGAGGGGTACATAATTATTATTTGTATACACGTATTGCTTCATTGCATTGAGCTGAGGGATGTCTTCATTGTTTGGACGGTAACAACGTTATTGTAAGATGTTAATTAGGCCGTCGCCACACATGGCTAATCATTTGAAGCCAAATAAAGTTATCGCGTTAGGTTACGTTTACAATATCGGCCAGTGTTAGGTGGCTTCCATACTGTGGCCACGGCCTAATGTCCCAAATTATAATTGACATGCAACGCTAGCTCGGGTCTCGAAAACAAACTCGTAACTCACTAATCGTCGTTTATGAGGAGCGTATCGTAAAATACATAGAAAAATATATGTCGGGGGGAATCCCATACACAAAATGTCACTCGTGTTCAATTCCAAAAACGTTACAAAAACAAATGGGAAATATCTCGCAATACGTAACAGGAAGTCATAATGTATATCTCCACCCTATTCCGAACAAGTGCATAGACATAAATAATGACTTGTATCCCTTTCTAAACGAAAATCACTCTCCTCATAATAAATGACGTAGTAACAAAAATGCTTACAAACACAACCTTAGACATCAATATTTTCTTACACTCGCGCATTCATTCACTGACTCACTCGTTCGTTCACTCAATGTCAAACGACAGAGATACGCACTATTCGAAAATCGCCATCTTTTCTCATTATTTCACGTCAATTTCAATTCACCTTGTTACATAAGTTTCACCCTGTTATAAACTCTGTCTTAATTTAAATAGAAATAGAGTTCAAAACAGGATCTATAAAGAGAACTTAGTCAATGTTGAATGGAGCTGACATTGGGTCGGTTTAAAACATAAGCGCAGACTTTTACAAGCTATTTAGATATGCCAAACTGTGAATATTATAAAAAAAAACGTAATACATCAAAATGTTTGTTATGACCCGCCGTCAGCTGACACCTTTCTGTCAACCTATCTATAATTGGCTGGTAAAATTCATTTGACATTTGCTTGACAGTTCTCAGTTGCCTTCAAAAGTCAAATTGGCAGTTCATTTATAATTAAGCTGTCAGCTTTATTCAATACTTTGTTATGTAGAAGTTAATATAATAATACGGGGTTTTTTAACATATTTAACTTTGGTAATAGTAAAAAAGCTTGGGTCTATTTAATTTTTAACAATTCGTAACATTAACTTGATTTAAATAAAACTATTGTATTTAAAAAAGACATGTGAATCAAGTAGCATTTTGGTAACCACATGGGCCTTAGCTGAATTGTTTGGATTATGTTATTGTAATCAAATATTTAGCTCATAGATGAGTTTACTATAAAATATGTGGTAGCTGTTTCACGATTCGTTGCAACATTTGAATGTTTCTGAATACACATAGATACATGTTGTTTAAAATAATGACATTTAGACGCGTCAACTGACATTTCATTACCGTTAAAAGTGACATAATACGTCATATCTATATTTCACGAACTTTGTTAAGTCCGTCATTTATTTATCAAGGGCACAAAGATTCAGGAAGCTCAATACAACAATGTTTTATCATAATGTTTCATTTAATATTGTTCAGTTTTCTCGGACACGTCTGTAAACACTAACGTCAACTGGTTCAGGGCACAAATTGCAAAAAAAAATAAAAATAAACAACCTTTTAAAAATAAATAGAGAAAAATAAATACTTCATATATCTGGACCACCGCTATCATTCTAGAATTTACGGGCGAACAAAGGGTCGTTAACTGTCAAAGGTGACAGCGCCTCACTGATCATGCAATTTCAAATTTTTATAAAGTCATTGTAAATTTGAAATCGTAGCAGAGTCATCCTCCTGTCTTCGGCGTAGGTATATAAAGCGGCGTGTTGATTCAGTTGCGCACCGGCGGCGCGGGTGAGTGGTGGTGCCGCTCGAGGTCCTCCAGGGAGAGGGCATTAGGGACGTGCACGGAGGGCAGCTTGCCGGCGGACGCGCGCGCCAGCAGCTCGGGCGAGAACCATCGCGCGAGCTGGTTGTCACCACCGCCTGTGCCGGGCCCGCTGCCGCCCATTTCTGCTAGTTGCTCTGCGAGACAAATTACTTTCAATAGGGATGTTGACCGACATAACAAATCATATTTTTATTATATACTAGTTTTCCGCTCCGCGGTTTCACCCGCGTTCCCGAGGGATCTTATATTTTCCCGGGATAAAAAGTGTGATAACAGTGTGCCAGCTTTCATCAAAATCCGTTCAGCTGTTTGTGCGTGATTGAGGAACAAACATTCAAACTCACAAACATTCATATTTATAATATTTGTAGGATCAACATGATAGTTTATATGGAGTTTTGTATGAAATACTGGTGTGTGACGTCATAAATATACACCATCAAAAGACCTACTCATTGTCGTTAAATTGGTAATTAAAATAATAAAAAGGCGGTATTTTACAACGAGTTTGCTATTTTCAAATATTTTTAGATGTTTTATACACTAGTTAGTGTTACATATTTAACAACTATACGCAACATCCCTATTAGAAGATAACAATTATTTGGTTGCGCGAGTTCAATCAAAATATATAAGACTAGCTTTCCGCCCCGCGGTTTCACGTGATCCCGACGGGTTTAAAGTAAAACAGACCATAATGCTCGCTGATAATGCTTTCTAGATTTTTTTGACTGTAAAAATCATCACAATCAAACAAAAAAACAATCGGTTTTGGAATCCAAACATAAAAAAAACAACAACACACACACACATGCACGCACGCACGCACGCACGCACGCACGCACGCACGCACGCACGCACGCACGGATGGCAGCTAGTTCTGTTGTATGTACTAACCATTGAGACTCCTCTGATGTGACTGAACGAGGAGCTGATGCAGCGTGGTGCCGCCGCCCATGGCTCGGGACATGTTATTCATATTGTTAAACTGCACACGAAAATACAACATTTATATTAACATAACTGCACATTTCCTGACACCCTTAAAAAATTACTTTATGGCGATGATAGCTCAGTGGTAGTGACGTAGGATACCGCGGTGAAGGTCGTAGGTTCGAATCCTACGATGAGCTAGAGCTTTCGGAAGGAAAACATCGTGAGGAAACCGAAGCACGGTGGTAAGGTACTTTGTAGTACCCGACTGGCTGGCTACCACCATCAAGTTGTAAATCTGTCGCCAAGCACCTATCAATGAGTTCCGACAGCTGCACTTGAGATTGCGGTCAAATACAAGCTTATCCAAAAGTAAAATAAAAACTAATGAACTTTTCATTATTAATAAATAAATTCATATTTTTGTATAGCAAATGACGTTTTATAATAAATTTTGAAGTATTTGTTAGAAGAATGTTAACTAATTTTGAATATTAGCTAGCCATATTCTCTGTCAAAAATAAAAAATACAAGTGAAAGAATTACTTCGATACGTCAATTAGTTTCCGATTTATAGAAGTAAACGTGCGATGCGGACTCGGTACTCGATTTGACGTACTCGTGTGACGGTGTGACGTCATCTCACAACACACGCTCATTGCGGAGCGTTGTAAATTGACGTCGCATGCGGTCACGTGACTGTTAACGGGACTCGATTTTATCGTAAGTTTAAATGCCTGTAAAATCAAAACTAATAGGTATTTTTGACTACACCAAAAACGAGTGTATTTGTATACATACAAGCTTTACTGTAACAAACATTCAACCGATTTGGCATACCTATTAACATTCTCCATTATAAGATGGCAGCTGTCCCCTGCGGATTCTAAAGAAGCCTTTATCTATGCCCTCATCTTCTACTGGCTATTTTCAAACTAAACCCCAAAACAATAGTTTCAGCAGTTTAGCCGTGAACTTCGGACAGACTTTCGCATTATAATATTAGTATGGCTAATTGTAAGTTTACCACTAAGTTAGCAAGCAAGCATACAGCCCAGCCCACCTGATGGTAAGCGTTTACCGTAGACTAGACGCTTATAACACCAGGGTTATAGCTCGCGTGTTGCTCGATTACCAGGAATTACAACATATATTAATGCAAACGTTTTAATATTACAAGAATATAAATATGAAAGTAAGACTCACTGAATTAGGGACTTGCTGCCTCGACTGCTGAGAATGTGGGAAAGGACGTGAGCCGCCCATTTGCTGCAATTACATAAAGTATATTATATTACTCGTTTTCCGTCAAGCGGTTTCACCCTCCATCCCGAGGGATCTTATCTTTTTCGGGATAAAAAAATATCCTACATGTTATTCCAGGATATGATCTACCTGTGTGCCAAGCTTCAATCCATTCAGTAGTTCTTGCGTGAAAGAGTAACAAACATCCATACAAACTTTCGCTTTTATAATACTAGTAGGATAATATAGTTAGAATATAGACAAGTTTCAATACCATACTCCGTCTTTTACACTCTTTTGCATTCAAAATAAAATATAAACGCGTTATTAGAATCGGAACTCATAATAATAAAATCTTATTACACTCGAGAATTTCAAACGCGTATTGTATTATCCAGGCCGCACACCAGAGCAGCAAATAGCAAGCGAATAGCAAACGTTGTATCCTATTTGCTTACCAACATTTGCACCTTGAAGCATTTGGGTCGAAAATACGCACACCAAGCCGCAAATGTTGCTATGTCGTCTTCCGATGAAGATGACTTTTTGATTTGACAATAGCTACAACGAAATAGGAGGAAAAGACGGTACTGGATACATCCTTATAATTTCGTTTGCGAAAATTTTGGGTTTTGTAGTAAGATATCGCCGTTGCCAGGCAAGGAACGAAATAAAAAAAATATTGTAGGTACTAAAAATACACGTGATTTTGGGTGGGGGATAGTCTTAAACCTCACCACCCAGGGGGAGGGGGGGTTAAAAAATGCTAAAAAAAAACATCACGTGATTAATGGACGGCCTCATAATAGCTGTCCCCCGTGGTTTCATCCGCTTTCACGAGATATCTTATATTTTCCCAGGATAAAAAGTATCCTATGCCTTCTCCAAGGTCCCATCATCTCTATACCCAATTTCATAAACAAACTTTCAGCAGTTTAAGCGTGGAAAAGTAACAGTCAGTTACTTTCGCATTTATAATACTAGCTGTTCCGCGCGGTTTCACCCGCGTTCCCGAGGGTTCTTAACTTTACCCGGGATAAAAAGTAGCCTATGTGCTATTCCAGACTATAATCTATCTCCATGTCAAATTTCAACCAGATCCATTCAGCCGTTCTAGCGTAAATGAGTAACAAACATACATCCATCCATCCAAACTTTCACATTTATAATATTAGTAAGAAGTAAGATTAGACTCACCTGCTGCTGATTGAGATAGTGCTGGTGGTAATCGGATTGTGAAGCGTACCCCATAGGTGGCGCTGCACCGCTCTGATTACCCTGCGACAAAACAACTTATATTTTACTAGCTGTCTCCCGCGCTTTCACGGATATCGGTTTATCAGTTTATCTCCAAGGTCCCATCTATATCTATACCAAAATTAATTAAAAATGGTTCAGCGGTTTAGGCGTGAAAAGCTAGAAGACGGACAGACAGAGATTCTTTCATAATTAATCATGATTTTCAAAGACTGATAGCCCAGTTAAAGAAAGTAAAAAGAAAAAGTCTTACTATGTCAGACTTTTTTTTTAACAATATGGCGTCTGGTAGTCGCCATATTGAATTTTGATTACCTCCATGCCTCTAGTGACACTAGCGAAATAAAGACGAATCTAACGACATATCATTCATCAAAATCGGATCAGCCATTTAGGCTACAGAGCGCGCCAATGAAATATACATACACTCGAAAAACATAACCCTCCTTCTGGCGCATTCGGATAAATACGCATATTATTCCTTACATACACAATCAAAATCACCTGTAATATTAGGTCTTTACCTATGAAATTGTTTTGTATGAAATAATTTAAACGATTCTTTTTTCATGTATTTTCTTCTGTATGTAACTTCGTACCTTTCGGGAGCTTTCTAAGGGGGCTAGACGGAAAAAAATCTTACGAAAATCACAATCGATTTTTTGTGTCGGTGACAAAAGTCGCCGACCGCTGTGCGGCGTGCGCATGTTTCTCTGTCTGTCTCTCTCTCTCTCTTTCTCTCTTATAGAAAGCAAGCCAGACATTTTTATTTCTATTTATATTATATATGTATTTTTTCATTGATTGTATTGTAATTTAATTTTTATTTTAATCTGTATATCTCATAGTTTGTATCTTTTATATATGGACAATCTGTCTGAAATAAAGAATTTGAATTGAATTGAATTGAATATATATAAATAGAGTTTTTTATTTGTATTAATCGAAGTAATCACCCATGCAATCAATGCATTATTGATGGCCTTAAAGAAATCAGCTGGACAACAGGGAGGCAACAAATTCTTCAAAGGCATTTTGTACTGCCTCTCGGGTATTGAATTTTTTTCCCGCCAAGAAGTTATCCAAATTCTGGAAAAAGTAGTAGTCTGTAGGCGCAAGGTCTGGTAAGTAGGGCGGATGACGGAGAGCTTCTAACCCCAGTTCTTGCAACTTGGAGACCGTCTGCTGTGCAGTATGAGGTCGCGCGTTATCGTGCAGGAGCAGCGGGGACGAGCGATTGACCAATGCTGGTTGGAGATGTGCCAGCTTCTCCATCATTGTGTTCAGTTCTTCACAGTACACATCTGCAGTAATGCTCACCCCGTTTGGTAAGAAGCTGTGATGGATCACACCGGCGCTGGACCACCAAACAGTGACCATCACTTTTCTAGGGGTAAGTTTTCGTTTAGGGCATTGTTTAGTTGCTGAACCAGGATCCAACCAACTTGCTGTGCGTTTGCGATTATCAAACAGAATCCATTTTTCATCGCAGGTAACAATGCGGTTCAAAATTCCTTCATTTGTGTGTCTGTTGAGCAGTGCAAGGCACGTCGCGACGCGTACTACTTCGCGCTGGCGATCATTGAGTTCGTGGGGCACCCATTTGTCAAGCTTTTTTACGTTGCCAATTTGATGCAAATGGACCAATATTGTTTTGACGCTAACGTCGAAAGCTGCTGCTAATTCAGCCGTAGATTGTGTATCATCAGCTTCCACAATTGCCTTTAGTTCGTCATTGTCGACCAAAGTCTTCGGACGACCGCGAGGTTCATTTTTCAGGTCGAAATTTCCAGAACGGAAGCGAGCAAACCAATAACAGGTGGTGCGTTGGTTTGTAGTGTTAGCTCCGTAAACGTCGTTGATGTTGCGTGCCGCTTGTACCGCGTTGCTGCCACGACGGTACTCATATTCCATAATTACTCGAATTTTTAACGTATGATGACGAAAAAGATTGAAATGCGATGAAAATGTAACACTAATCAATAAACAAATGACTATTTTTGAAAAAAAAAAACCATGTTTTTAAAATAAAATTAATTGGAATTAGAATTCTTAGCCAAACAAAAAATATTTTGACTTGAAATGGCCAGTACTGCAGAACAGCAATTTCATAGGTAAAGACCTATTATTAGAATAATAGAGTGTAATAATGTCACCTTAACGATAGGCCGTCCTTGCGGCATCTTGGGCGGCTGCGTCCACTGCTGCTTAGGACTGGGCGCCTCCTGATCCTTGTCCGCTGTCATCTTACGGAGCACCTGAATAACAATAATCATTTACCATTGTATCAACTAGCTTACACGTTGGCGTGGCTGAGTTCGATTCCCATGCAGGACATACACTTTTTTACTTTAGGATAAGCTTGCGTTTGACCGCAATGTCACCATTGTAAGTGATGATGTGGCCGAAGGTGGTAAGCACACAAAGCCTAGATGGGAACTGGCTCTCAAGTGCAGCTGTCGGAAAACACCGATGGGGCTTGGCGACAGATTTACAACTTGAAGGTGGTAGCCAGCCAGTCGGGTACTACTAAGTACCCTAACACCGTGCTATGGTTTCATCACGAGCATTGCATTGGCTTCAGAGCATTGTAATAAGGTGTACAACACATTGGTAATCCCCCTGGTATTGCTAATGTCTATAGGCGACGGTAGTCACTTACCATCAGGTGACCCGCCTGCCTCGTTGTCACTTGTAGCATAAAAAAAAAGATGTTTTCCTTCCCCGAAAGCTTAAGCTCATTGTAGGATCGACCTTCGCCGCGGTATCTGACGTCACTACCACTGAGCTATCATTGCTATAATATGATGTTACTACAATCTTTATAATCAGATTTATTATTGTAATCGAATTCGAGCCTGTCCTGATTAGTCCTCGACTATATGACCCTTGATTGGAAAGCTGGATCCCCCTTGAATCAGACAAGCTTAGCTAATAGAAAACACATAAGACTCACCGATGTGGGTGTGAAAGATATGGGCGTAGGCTGTTTTGGGTGGTGCTGCATCTCATGACGGCGGCGGTAGTTCTCGCGCTGCTCCTCCAGTTTCTTCTTGATGAGTGCGTTTTGCATTATCGATTGCGTGTGCGCGGCTAGTTCACGTGGGGAGGGGATGCGGGCGGGAACGCCTGCCGCGATATTAGTTTAAAGTTAGAAATCATCTTTAAACTGCATTTACAAAAATTAAATCATCAAAGACCGGGAATTGAGACCCAAAAACAAACTTTACTCATGTAAGCTAGATTTAACAATAAATGTAGATGGAACAACCTAGGTAACGCCTAAAAATGGAAACATTTGCAATAAAGTGTTTTACGTTTGCAATAGCCCTTAATAGAAACAAATTATTAAACGAATACGGCACTTATTAATTTAATTTTACATTCATGCTGTGTTAGCCTTTAATTGTATTTACAGTATGATAGTTTTTACTTTATTTAAGTTTAGTTTCTTAGATGCTGTGTAATATACGTTGGCAAACCAAATAAATAAATAAAAATAAATGGTTACGCCCGAAAATGGTTATATGTAGTCGTTTACGTTTGCAATAACAGAGTAGCCAATTTTATATACTATATTTTTTGTAACTTTTTCTGATAAATGTTGTAATATTGAGCCGGAAAATGTTGGCAACACTCATAGTAGTTGTATGAACGAAAATAGATAATTGCAAAATCACCGT
The DNA here is from genome assembly GCA_951361185.1 of Ochropacha duplaris. Lineage (NCBI taxonomy): Eukaryota > Metazoa > Arthropoda > Insecta > Lepidoptera > Drepanidae > Ochropacha > Ochropacha duplaris. The sequence goes on along the minus strand of OX592711.1, from coordinate 7,757,772 downwards.
CAGTGCGAGCTTGGCGGAGATTACAGCATACAAAAGTCATAAAAATCATTGTCAGGTTTTCTCAACAATATTTCGATATTATTTACCGTTTACATAAATGCCGTTTTACCTAGAGCTAAAACCGTGGTTCTAAAGATCGGAAAAAGCGCTAGATCTTAAAATGAAGTTACAAGGAAAACTATCATATTCATTAAGAATCTTATAGTTTACGAGCTATATCCGATAAACAAATAATTTGGTTAGGTAAAATACTACGGCACTCTATGGTATGCATGGTCGTACATGCACTTGGTTATCTATTTAAATAGCTTACTCAACATTGGCAGAAACTAATAATAATATAATTGGTTGCCATGCTGAAAAATCCAAGCGACACTACTCGTTTCTCTATGAAATTGATGCGGAGCGTGCCACAGACCTCAATATCACCGCACTTTCATAGAAAGTAGTGTCGCTTACAGTTAGCGGTTCGTCTAGGACTTGCAAATTTCTGTACCGGCTTTAAATGAAACTCCATAAATATTTTGAGTGGCAGTATAACATGTTCTACGCTACCTGGGTGGTGGACGGTCAACGTGTTGGGACTCGTTGCCATTATAGGAGACACACAGTATGCTGCGTCCGTAGTGCAAATTATCAATATAGCAAGTTAAACAGATCCGTGGGTTTAAAAAAGCTACTCGAGCAACTTGCTGAGTGGAATTGATCTCTCGATAGTACTTTTAAAACTCGCGAATTAAATTCATATTCGTAGATAATTATACCGGGTCTATTCGCGCACAGAATATTATCAAAATATAATTTTGGCTAACCTCGACGTTTCGATCAAGTTGCATTGACCGTGGTCACGAGTGGAATAGACCCGGTATAATTATCTACGAATATGATATCTCGATATCATAGCAAATCATAAAATCAGAATGTATTAATGAATTGTATAAAATTTGCGACTATTTTACCAAAACATTTATTGCAATTCATTTAGTAGCAGTAGAACTTTGCTCGAGAGGCCTTTCTACCAAAGATGCTATAAAGATTGAACGTCGGCATTATATACAGCGTAGAATATGACTATTAAAGTAGAGGCACTGTATGATTACACTTATGACATGAAGGTAACCTCTTTATAAAAATGGGCTGTCATAAATGCCATAATACGGTGACCGAGGTTTAATATTAAATAAAATAAACATTATGCAGAATTATTGGGACTTTCAATCTTTCCTGCAATGTTATAGCGGAATATAAAAATTTACTTTGCCGATATGAAAATGCTCACCAGTCTATAGATGTAAGCTGTAGAAAGCGTTTCTCAAACGTAGCTACTAAAAATAAACCAGTTACTATATTGTAGCAAAACCCCCCGAAGCCAAAAGGTTGTCCACGTATCGATAACTGAACAACTGTTGACCCATAAATTTGGTGCTGATCAGCTGAATGATGCAGGAAATTTTTTTTTGCAGAAAAAAAAACCTCAATCAAGTGGTTCAGTAATCATTCTTAGGGGGTTTAGTTACACCTCAAACTCAAAATATCTTTATCAAATGAATTACAATTTATCCTATAATATCATAGCAAGCAGACGGTGGCTTCAGATCGACAAAGTGTTAGTAATCAAGCTGTAAGACAAAATTATTAGTCAAAATAGAATAAATTAGTTAGTTAGTTATTAATAAATGCTATTATAAATTGGTGACAACTAATTATTTATGAGTTAACCCTTACCCACAATATAATAAGAACGATTTTGTTATTACACCTTTGTGAAGCTTCCATGCAATTTATTACATGGCGAGCAACCTTAAGATAACAATTTACCGCCAAAACCTACATAATTAGAAAAACTTAAAACGATATATCCATCAGTTAGAATCCGACTATTCATAAGTGCTTATATTCGATTCATTTTGGCACTGTTAATAGTATTATCCATTCAACACTGGCAAATGCACACTTGCAATACAAGGGATTAGGAAAAAAAGGCGCGTATTCGTGGACTATCTATAATAATACGGTAATAACCCTACTTATTTCAATTTGAACATTAAATAAAGTAATAAAAACAAGCAAGTGATTAATGAAGCAATATAATAGTTGTATATAGTTACCTTGGTGCGGCAGTGGGGACAGTCTGAGCGGCTGGTGGTGCGGCGGTACCACTAGATGTGGGGCGCCCGTCGCTCCACTCACACCACTCGGCAGTGGGGACCCACCCATCTGGACATAACCACATTCAATTACCATCAAATCTATCACCAAACTCCGAGAGGTGTATTTTGAATCTCAATATCCTGGGAAATTTTTCACAAAAGGTTTTTTTTTTTATTCTGCGTAAGCTTGTGTTTGACCACAATCTCACCATGGTAAGTGATGATGTGGCCGAAGGTGGTAAGCACACAAAGCCTAGATGGGAACTGGCTCTCAAGTGTCAGCTGTCGGAACACACCGATTGGTGCTTGGGGACAGATTTTCAACTTGAGGGTGGTAGCCAGCCAGTCGGGTACTACAAAGTACCCTACCACCGTGCTATAGTTTCATCACGATGTTTTCCTTCACCGAAAGCTCAAGCTCATTGTAGGATTCGAACCCACGACCTTCGTCGCGGTATCCGACGTCACTTACCACTGAGCTATCATCGCCTTATCGCCGGTTGATCCCAAACTAAGCAGAGCTTGTAATATGGAAACCAGATGACTGATGTACATTTTTTTTATATACTTAAATAGATAATTACACCCAGACGAAGGACAAACAGACATGTTCATGCACACAAAATGTTGGGAACTGGATGGGAATCGAACCTACGACCTGCGGCGTGATAGGTAGTGTGTTAACCAACCACGCCAATCGGACAGTCGACTATCCTACTCCATTTATCTAGAGAAAAAATAAGAACCCTCGGGAATACGGGTGAAACCGCTGGGTACTGCTAGTAGTTTATAAAATTTAATCAGTTATCAAACATTATCTCTCAAAACTCATCTATTCAGTTTAGGCACTATGAACGTTACAACTAATTAATTGCCTCTATCACTAAAATAAATAATAATTAACTAACTGACCGGAAAATCTTTTCCTTTGCATTCATTCTCGAATTAACATGATCACACACACAAAATTCCATCAAAACCAAAAAAGGAGTAAGACAAATATAATACCTATACATTATAGACAAAAAAAAACTTGGTAAAAAAAGAGCCATAGAACCTCAGGATTTGCTAGTTATGGAGTCAAATCACCATACCTGTCTCTGCTGCTGATGCAGACGCAATATCGTGAGTAGAACCTCGCGGTGGCGGCTCTGCAGGCCAGGGTTGCCAAGTTGCTGCATCAAATGCTGCACCGTAATCTCTCCGGCTTTCAATCCTGGGAAAAACGAGTATTTTCTTAAATAATTTTTCACACACGGTCATCTGATCCCAAAATGTACCCTTAGAAAAACTATCTGTCCAATTGGACATATTCCCACCTGCCTTCCCATGGCCTGACCAACCGTGCGCTCAAACAAGCCCAGTTGGACAATCCGCCTTCCTTCCCATAAACCGTTAATAAATTGATGTCATCATCATGTCAGCTGGTAGACGTCCACTGCTGGACAAAGGCCTCCCCCAAGGATCTCCACAATGTCCGGTCTAGCGCTACTCGCATCCAGTGGCTTCCCACGACCTTAACATGATCGTCGGTCCACCGTGGTCGCCACTCAAGAACCTTTCTGCCCCATCGGCTGTCGATTCTACGAGCTGTGTCACTTCTTTGGTAATAAATTGATGTATTTACCGTGAACTATAGCCTGCGCTTCAGGCCGCTGCAGCAATTCCCGGTCCACGGGCGGTAGGTGACTCATCTCGCTGTTAGCCTGCACCTGCTGCACTTGCTGCTGCCGCTGCAAAAACCGGGTGATTTTTATGATGATAAAAACCCTTACAAACTATTAGGCCGACTCTAATACCAATTAGAAGGGTGGCAATTTCAATTTTCAAAAAAAGCTTAGATTTATCACAATATTCTTTCTACTAATACTATAAATGTGAAAGTATGATTGGATGTGTGTGAAGATGTTTGTTACTCTTTCACGCAAATACTAACGAAAGGATTTTGATGAAACTTGACACACAGATAGTTCATATCCTGGAATAAAACATAGGATACTTTTTATCCCGGGAAGAAATAAGATCCCCTGGGAATGCGGGTGAAACCGCGGGGGACAGCAATATTATAAAATATGTATATGTTTGGATGTTTGTTGCTTAATTGCACAAAACAGCAGAATTTTAGATGAAACTTGACACATAGGTAGATCATATCCTGGAATAAAACATCACCCGGGAACAATAAATGTTTATATTTTAGTTCCCAATTGGCTGGCTAACACGCTCAAGTTAAAAATCTATCACCAACACCTAATGAGTACCAGGAATTGCACTTGAGAGCCAGATCCCAGAATCCCAGAAGACAGAATCCCCCTAATATTGCTAATGTGTATAGTGTAGGGTAGTCTGTACCTGTTGCACCTGCAAGAGCTTGTATAGGAGCTCCTGCGGAATGTGCGGCTGCTGCTGTTGCTGTTGCTGCTTCTGTTGCTGCTGTTGCTGTTGCTGCTCCATGCTTTTGTTCAGCATCTGGACAATTACAAAATAACTCCATACAAATTGTAAGTCAATGTCAAAACTCACAATAACGAAACCCATTAAAAATAATAATATGCAAGAAATCAGAGAAGAAAAGTTGCAAATTTTGGTTCCCATAGAAAATCTGAAAACCAGAGTTGTAGCAATAGGTCCACCCTTGGGCTGCGATATTATGCTGAGTGGGCCTTTTCAGTTCTTAGATTTAAACATAGGTTAAATCAACTGTTGATTTTTATTGAATAATATCAGTGGCGTTTTGTGAAATAATGTTCAGTCTAATATGAATAGATGACGTCTGAATAGATTTTGATGAAATTTATTTATTGTATAGCAATACATTGAACCCCGGAGAAGGACATAAATATTACTATGTATTTTAAAAACCCTTATGGTAGTATATTATCAAGTAGTTTTTCTTTACTGTATCGAATCCTACAATGAGCTTGAGTTTTAAGTGAAGGAAAACATGGTGAGGAAACCATAGCTTGGTGGTTGGGTACTTCGTAGTACTCGACTGGGTGGCTATCACCTTCAAGTTGGAAATCTGCCGCCAAGCGTCTATCGGTATGTTCCAGCAGTTGCACTTGAGAGCCAGCTGCCTTTAAGGCTTTGTAAGGTGTACAACACATTGGCAATCCCCCTGGTATTGCTAATGTAATAGGCGACGATATTCAATTACAATCAGGTGACCCGCCTGCCTCGTTGTCACTTGTGGCATAAAAAGAAGTCAGCCTTCAACTGAGAACAACCGGCAAGAAACTCAGCAAGGTTACATTTTTTTAAACATTTTTGGACCATCTGACTATAATGGCTTTTATTATTAATTCAAATGTTTAACCTGTTGGCATATTTATATTCATAGGGTCACGCATCCTGTCGCTCCGTTGCGTTGCCATGATGTCATTTTTATCGCAACCTACATAATTGGCGTACCCCTAAGTAGCCAAGCTATAGACAGTTTTAATTTAATTGGTAAAAATGTCAGGGTGGAAGGTAGTGTTATAGCACTAACCTGCAGTAAGCTCATGGGCTGCGGCTGCGGCTGCGGTTGTTGCTGCGGGTGTTGGTGCCGCTGCGGGGGCTCCGCCGCCGCGGGGACTGCGTGGCCGCCCGACACTTGCGCCAACTTCACAACATACATTATAAATTAGAATATAACAAAAAGAAAGTCATATCGTTGGACAGCTGCTATTTCTTGATAGTTTTTTTTTTCAACATTTTATAATTGAACTAGTAATTTATTTATTTATTAGAGATAACAAACAACTACACATTAAATATATAGGTTCACAATAGTACTTAAAATATTACAAAATGTGCAGTCAGCCCCGTTACCTAGCAGCTTACTAAACATGTGGTACTATTAACCTATTAATGAAAAACAAAAATAAAAAATTATAATAATACATACCCTAAAGCTTTGCAGATAATAAAGATAATTATTATTATGATGTGTGTAGTAAATTTACTAACGAGTCGCTTGAAAGCGGAGAGATCATGGTCGGGTCCGGGATGTGGTGGCTGCGCGTGATGCGGCGGCCGCAGCCTCGCCTCTAGCTCCTCCAGACTGTGGATCTTACCGCCCACAGAGTTCACTTCTGCATATACAACAACAAACAAACAAACATATTAATAAAACTATCATTTCAACTTATACGCTCACTTCCCTATAATATGTGCGAGGAGGGCGGTGGCTGCCACACGCGTCATACTTGTGAACAGGTGCTGTCGGTCATTAAGTCGGTCATCATTAAATTCTATAGATTACTATTTTTGCCGACATAACACGCAAATATTGTCAGTGAGACTAGATAAATAATTATTGAATGTGGTGTAAGTTGTTTTTGAAAAGAGTAATTAATTGCTGAGTTTATTGCCGGCTCTTCTCATCAAAAGCAACCTTCCGAACCGAGCATTTAGTCTGACTATTCATAAGTGCCTGTGAAGGCCTATTTGGATAAATAAATATTTCATTTCATTTCATTATATTTGACTAAGTTGATAAACCTCATTTATTGATGCGTAACATCTTTCCTCTCGCTCCTGCTATCTGTGGAAGTGATTTTGTGCGAAAGTGTGTTTGTTACCTCTTCACACTTAAACAGCTGAACCGATTTAGATTAAATTTGATATGGAGATAGATGGAACCTTGGAGAAGAACTTAGGCTACTTTGTATTCCGGGAAAAGATAAGATCCCTCGGGAACGCGGGTGTAACCGCGGGGCGGAAAACTAGTAATAAATAAATACTAATATGATAAATGCGAAAGTGTGTCTGTCTGTCTGTCTGTTACCTCTTTACGCTTAAGCAGCTGAACCGACTTAGATTAAATTTAGATAAAACAAATTGCCCTTAAAAAATACAAAACAATTTTCTGAAATATGGTATAATTAGTGATGTGCCGGATCGTTAAAAATTTATATCCGCGGATACGGATCCGAATATGGATATTTGGTGTCAAGATCCGCGTATACGGATCTTTATTTTCATACTCAATTGGTATCGGCGCGCAGGACCTTGAAACGATAGTTGACGTCACGCCCGCCGCAACGTCAGTCAGGACATGTTTCAACTTGCATTGCGCGGGTATTGTGTTTTGTTTATGGTTTATTGTATAAGAGATAGAGAATAGAGAATATTTGATTTTAAGAAATAAAAAATATTCTGAATGGAATTTAATCCGCGAGAACAGTAACTGATACGGATCTTTCTTCTCCCTCGGATATCCGGCACATCACTAGTATAAATACATAGAGTACGAACCGGGAGTAGCCTCAGCATTGGCTCTACGCAGCAGGTCAAGTAGCGAGGGTGGCGGTGCACGTGCACCGGCCGCACCGGCTGCACTGGCGGGTGAGATCGGAGCGAACACGTGCTGCTGCTGGGGCACCGGGGCAGGCACCGCCTGGGGCTCCGACGGTATACACTTATCCAAATCTACAATACGAATCATGCCTTTATTCAACAAATACATACCAACACTAACTAGTGTATAAAACATACAAGAAAAAAAAATTGAAAATCGGTTGACATTCCGTAAGGTAATTTTTTGTCGCTGATTGTGTATCTTTAGTTATTACGAGTAGATATCAAAGCTTTTAATTTATTTTTCCATACTATTGAGTAAATGTAGATCTGTTCATCAACTTATGTTGTTGACTGTACATGAAACGTCAATTTTATTAGGTAATAAAACATAGACTAACCATCAACAATATTATTGAGCAGTCTTTCATAATGGCGGGCGTCGTTGGTGGGACTCTCTCTACGGAACCATCGGCTGAACCTGCTTCCACCTTCCGACTCGCCACCACCGTTCTGTAAAAATAATAGTATGTACAAAAAAAAATCTACACGTAGAGCTACTAACATTTAAAGCATTTAATTTAAATATTTTTATTTTTGTATGAAAGTCTAACAAAAAAGTAAAAACATTCGATTTTAAAAATAGTCGAGAACTGGCACTCTAACGCACACATGTACATTTTTAGTCAAATCCTCTCCATCGAAAGGTTGGCTGGTAGAGATCACTATTAGTGATAAGGCCGCCCATTGCGACACTGAATGTTATTTCTGTTCTTATTAAAAAAAAATAAGAAGATTTTTGGCTTGGCATCGAGACCTTTAAGCCATTTCTTTATTTTAAATATTCATATTTTATGTTAAGTCACGTTTTATTGTCACTTTTACTGTAAAGTCCGGTTCGGTAATTTTAGTGAAATTGGCGGCTATTCCACTAAAACATTTCATGGACTTTTTGGGACAACCTGGAAAGTCACGATACACGCTTTCATTTCATTTCACTTTACTTTTGCACTTAGATTGATCTTTATTGGACAAAACACCACCGAAATTATTCAATAAAACTCAAAATACACGAATTTAATGAAAATAAAACGAAAACACAACGTCACTTCGCAAGTTCCCGCCAAAAAGTCCTGTTCTTATTATCTATCTATCTATGTATGTACAGATTAAAAGTAATACAAATATGTTGGACCGGTTGACTCACAGTAAGCACATCAGGAATGCTATCGAACTTGAGGAACTCGTCTAGATTGAACTCCGGCTGTTCGTTGTTGGGCTGTGCCTCCTCCGGCTTGGACTCCACGCCCGACTCCTTGTCCTGTGTGATAACATCATACATAACAAAGTTACACTACATCAGTCTTATACAATACAGGCATACAGACCGCCTATAGTATATGTCGCGTCATGTAAAAAGAACGCTGGGGTTTCAGGTGCGCAATAGGTGATTTATCGGTCTATCTGGTGGTATGAGGTGCGGCGCGGGGCGGGCGAGTCACGCGCTGCATGCTTGCCGATGCTTGATTGGTTCGTCAGTCGACCTTTGCTCAAAATACCATCTCGCACAAAAGTTTTTAATTACGAAATGGTTTTACATAGAAAAGTGAGAAAAAATATTTATGACGTATATTGTTTTACGAAGAGAGAGGCTGATAATAATGCAGTTGATTATTTAAAACAATGTATGAAACGGAATATATAATATTTTTTTTGTAATTAGATTAAGCATTCTACACTAAATCAAACATGTTTTAAATCTATTTAATGATACTCTATGTAATATATTTTTCAATGTAATAATAATCAATATACGAACCCGCGAGTGAAAGGCTAGATCAAAAATAAAACAATAGGCATAATACTTTCGTGCGCGAGTATGGATACAAACTCAAACAAGGCGATGATAGCTCAGTGGTAAGTGACGTCGGATACCGTGGCGAAGGTCGTGGGTTCGAATCATTACAATGAGCTTGAGCTTTCGGTGAAGGAAAACATCGTGAGGAAACCACATCACGGTGGTAGGGTACTTTGTAGTACTCGACTGGCTGGCTACCACCCTCAAGTAGAAAATCTGTCGCCAAGCACCTGTTGGTGTGTTCCGGCAATTGCACTTGAGAGCCAGTTCGCCTTTAAGGCATTTTAATAAGGTGTACAACACATTAGCAATCCCCTGGTATTGCCAATGTCTATAGGCGACGGTTGTCACTTACCATCAGGTGACCCGCCTGCCTCGTTGTCACTTGTGACATAAAAATAAAAAAAATAAAAATACCCCTACACATGTTTCCAGCGTTCTTTTTAGATGAAACGACCTATACCTTCTCCTGTAAAACTATCTACTACCTGTAGTAGATTCGCGTATTTGCACATTCCCCGACGTTATCTATCTATATACAAGAAATAACGGTACTAATTGTAGGATATCAGTTATCTAGCTTCCATTGCACTGTTTAGTTTTGAATCAGATAGCTACGAGTGAATAATGTCCAAGGTTAAAAACAAAGTAATGTACATACGCTGGTAGTATTGGCCGAGTCGTTGGTCTGTGTGGCCGGCGAGGTGGTCTCGCGCCACCTTTCCGGCGCCGGCGACCGCGACCCGCCGTTATTGTTCCATTTCTAACATACAGACAAACAAACAAACTAAACGTCAACACTATTCACAACTTTTCAACCATAACGAAACGAAGATTGTATAGGGCTCGCACACCTTTTCGTCCGATTCGGCGATAAAATTTAGATTCTTTCAGCTCCTTCGCTTTCATCGGCTCTGGTAAACAAGTGAGAGTTCACCTTTATGGGGATACTAGCTGTCCCCCACGGTTTTACACGTATTCCCGAGGGACCTTATCTTTTCCCGGGATAAAAAGTATCCTATGTTTTATTTCAGGATATGGCCAAGTTTCATGAAAATCCGTTCAGCCATTTTACGTGAAAGAGTAACAAACATACACACTAACTTTCGTGTTTATAATATTAGTATGGATTTTTCAAAAATGTGTCGTCATGTTGAAAATGTGTCGCCTAAAACCTACCTAGTGTTCCGACAGCTGCACTTGATAGCCAGTTACCATCTAAGCTTTGTGTTACCACCTTCGGCCACATCATCACTTACCATGGTGAGATTGTGGTCAAACACAAGCTTATATTAAAGGAAAGCCGAGGCACTTACATCAGTCTCTTTATTGTTGGTAGTGCCATTCTTCTTGGTGGGTTCGTCGAAGCCGCGCAGTTCGATCGTCTCCAGCTGAGATGTCGGCCCTCCACTAAACCTGTGCAATACAACATATTTACATACATACATCATCATTTCAGCCGAAAGATGACTGCTGAACATTGGCCTCGAACAAAGATTTGTCATACGTATGTACATATGTACATACAAAACAACCGACAATAGAAGGGTTCCGTAAAATAAATATTTATTCCCTTAAATATTTATTTTATTTTAATTTTATTATTTATTATTAAAGTAAAAATACAACTGAGTATTTTGTGAATATTTCAAGTGCCTACCTGTTGCCATTATTGATATCGAGCAAAAAAGGGCAAAAAAATTGCGTTTGTTGTATGGGAGCCCCCCTTAAATATATATTTTATTTTGTTTTTAGTATTTGTTGTTATAGCGGCAACAGAAATACATAATTTGTGAAAATTTCAACTGTCTAGCTATCGCGGTTCTTGAGATACAGCCTGGTAACAGACAGCCGGACGGACAGACAGCGAAGTCTTAAATAGGGTCCCGTTTTTACCCTTTGGGTACGGAACCCTAAAAATGAATTCTAATTGGTCCGTCGGTAAGATTATAAAAAAAATATTGGACATGTATTTTTAGCTTTATCAAATCAATAAAAATATACAAAGTTATAGCACATCAAAGTATAGGAATCGGGCTTGTGACGTCACTTCGTGGTAAAATTTGCACCACGGCGTGACGTCACGCGAAATTTCAACGCACTGTATCCTCGTCATTTTTCGTTTACGGAACAAAATAAAAAATACGTGTCAAAATAAAAAAGGAGGAGGTTCTCAATTCGACGGTATGTTTTTTTTTGGTAATCTAACTGACGGACTAAATAGTTTTTTTAGGATACTACCTACGAATAAGTCCTTATTCGTAGGATACTACCCTATTCAAAATGTTTTATTCAATTTTGGGACACTTAAGGAACACTTATTGAACGTTATTTTATTGCTATTGTTACCACCATTTCCAAATAAAGATCTGTAAGGAGAAGAAACGGCGAAACAGGCTCACCGGTTTTTTTTTACAACAGTCCCTCTTTTCTTTTTTAAATATACTAATGGATACATTTTATCATATTATTTCAGACCATTTAAGACGAGCAACTCATTGCCATGCTTTGCTATCATTCATATATTCTGTTACTGTATAGTAATCTTTTAGACATAATTTGTGTTTGATGACACGTTTAAAATTTTAAAAAAGTAATTCAGTAATTTCTTGAGGTAGATTATTAATAAAACGTATACTTTGCCACAAAAGAATTGTTGGTTTTATCCAATCTCAGTATAAATAAATATTCTATTAACGTATTTATTTACAACCTATATATCGCTATTTTCGCGTTGTATTACGGAGTGATACAATGGGGGGTTTGATAAGATTTCATGCAAGTCATTCTATGATAAGTGTGCGTTCACATTTAGTAGGAAAATATTTAAAACTTCAGACAAATATGTGGTTAACAAAAAAGAATATAAATGTTACCATTCGGGTTCATCTTCCTTCTCAAAGCGTCGTTGAGAATAGCGACCACCTGATCTGCGGTTGTCCTCCCTGCGACAAACAAACAACATTATTTTATATGACTTTATGGATAGAGGGTAGGTCAGGGTAATGCATCGGTGAACTTGCTAGTTTTAAACCCAGACCAAATAAAAAAGGTAGACAGAGCACCGCGCACTTAAAGAGAAGCACAGTAAAGGAACCTGAATTTTGATAAGGAAGCCGATCGCGTTCCTGTGCGACGCGAGTCACGCGCGATAACTTGTGCGCGGGTCACGCTCACAAGTTCGTGCAAGTTTTTTTTTATTCACATCCCGATAAGCTTGTGTTTGACCATAATCTCACCACCGTGATGATGTGGCCGAAGGTGGTAAGCACACAAAGCCTAGATGGGAACTGGCTCTCAATTGCAGCTGTCAGAACACACCGATAGGTGCTTGTCGACAGGTTGTAAAAGTTGAGGGTGGTAGCCAGTCGGGTACTACAAAGTACTACCCGGTTTCCTCACGATATTTTCCTTCACCGACGTTGCTTCACTTCATTGGAGACTATTGTTTACGTACGCTCCTTCTACCTTTTTTATTTGGTCTTAGGTTTTGGAGGGCATTTGTTCAAATGTGTTCGTTGATAGTGTTAGAGAGAAGAGGTATTAATTACCTGTGCGGCTTGTCGTTATTAAATCGATCATCCCGTTCCCTCTTGATGTCAGAGGAGTAGGAGTCTCGCCCGTAGGAGCGCCGCTCGTACCTGTATACAATATATATTTAACAATAATCCGTTTAAAGTAACCTTACGCTACATTGAATAGATTTAAAAAAACCGGTCAAGTGCGAGTCAGAATCGCGCACCGAGGGCTCCGTACGAATTTTGTAGCTTAAAAGGAGGTAAAGTAAGAGGTAAAGTTTGTGAGGTTATAGGGAGTAATCTCTGGATCTACTGAAACGATTTCGAAAATTGTTTTACCAATAGAAAGCCACGTTATTTGTGAGTGTCATCCCACTAATATTATAAATGAGAAAGTTTGGATGGATGGATGTTTGTTACGCATTTACGACAGAACGGCTGAACGGATCTGAATGAAATTTGGCATAGAGATAGATTATAGTCTTTTTATCCCGGAAAACGATAACATCCCTCGGGAACGCGGGGGACAGATAGTAGGCTATATTTAAAAGATAAGATCCCACGGGACCGCGGGAGATAGCTAGTTAAACATTATACAGGGTGTTGCCCACCTGTCGCCGTTGGTCCGTGCGTGCGTGCGCTCGTCGCGGTCGCGATCACGGTCGCGGTCGCGGTCCCGCTGCGGCTGCGGCGGTCGGTACGGGTCGGAGCGGTACTCGTGCGCGGGCGCCGGCGCAGGCGGCTCCTCCCACCCAGCCGCCGCTGCCGCCACCGCGCCCGCGTCACGCACCATTATACGACCAGAGCCTATACGACGACCACCTGACAATACAACACAACACATGCAAACTTACTATATACAGTTTGTATGAAAATGTTCATTGCCCTTGCCCTTAAGGCATTGTAATTAGGTGTACAACACGTTGGCAGTCCACCTGGTATTGCTGATGTCTATAGGCGACGGTAGTCACTTACCAACTTAAGCGGTTTGAGGTGCATCCATATTGACACAGGGGCGTCCAAACTTCAACTAAGGTTGCCGCTGAAAATCAGCGTTGTCAGTTTATTCCGCAGCTATATTGCTGAGCGGTTGCCTTTTTTTGGTAGTATAGGTATTTAAATAATTTTAGTATTATCATGTAATAGTTTTAGATTATTATTATAATACTGTCAAATAAAAAACTATTCTATTATATACCATCAGGTGACCCGCTTGCCTCGTTGTCACTAGTGACATAAAAAAACAAAATTATTAAAAGAGAACACTTATTTTAGTTTGCCGTATGTCATTGGGCTGTCATTCTGAGAATTTGATCCTTATTAGCAACATTATTGGATGGTGTAGTAATGCAGGCTGTGTATATATTTTTTTTAAATTCATCGGGTTCGATTCCTGGCTTGGGAAATCATTTTTTTCCAAAATCTAATTATGCAGTTTTAATCAAAATCGGCAGCATTTTTCGCTATTCCCTTTAGTTTAGGATTCGGCCATCCACGCCCACTTGAAAAATTCACCCTGTATATGTGAGACACCAGTAGTATAGGACGGGTTCCTTACATTTAAATGTTGGCAAATTTATACAGTGTCATGTCGAGACTTGAGACATGCATCACCTTTATCTACCATTTTATTTTAATTTAGGCCTTACGGATATGTTTTTTTTTTTCAGACATCCATTAAAATTAACCATAAAATAATAACAACATAGAAATGTTTATTTTATGTTAATTTAAAGGCCATTGTATATTTTCGTCACATGTAAACGGTGGTAGGGTACATTGTAGTGCTTTGTTGCCAAGCACTTATTAGATTGCATTTGCCTTTAAGGCACTGTAAAAAAAACAATAACACATTGGCAATCCCTCTGGTATAGTTAATGGCGGTATTCACTTACCATCAGGTGACCCAGTGACTTGTGGTATAAAAAAAACTACTTAGTCTACTCGAGCTGACTTTACCGAACGTACGTTACACAGCAGAGCGTGACAGCTGACTCATTCAATACCGGTATTCAATAAAGTGCACAGCGCGGCTTTTTTTTTATTCTTGATAAGCTTGTGTTTGACCACAATCTCACCATGGTAAGTGATGATGTGGCCGAAGGTGGTAAGCACACAAAGCTTAGATGGGAACTGGCTCTCAAGTGCAGCTGTCGGAACACACCGATAGGTGCTTTGGTAGCCAGCCAGTCGGGTACTACAGTACCACCGTGCTATGGTTTCCTCACGGTGTTTTCCTCCACCGAAAGCTCAATGTAGGATTCGAACCCACGACCTTCGCCGCGGTATCCAACGTCACTACCACTGAGCTATCATCGCCTTAAATCATCGGCTAAAGAAGTTGTAGCGACATCTATCTACACAAAGATATAGTTCGCACGACTCCTAGATAGATGGCGCTTAAATAACCTACATCGCGCTTACGAAGTTTTCTATGCGATCTGCATTATATACAAGATTCCAACATGTACAGTCGGACCGCGGTCCCCAGGCACGATGACCTAGCCTGGCGGAAGATCTTCCCTTTTCAATGGAGGAGTCTAACACAGTCTCGCTCCTCCATAAAGTTTTAACTTGAAAGACGTAGGTACCTTGTTCGGGTTTAGCCGAGAGCGCTGGTTGCGCGGGGTGCGGCGCCGCTATGGCGGGTACCGCAGCGGAGAGCGGCGAGTCCGGCCGAGTGCGGGCGAGCTGCGGCACCGGCGCCGCGGCCGCCGCCCCGGGCGCGCCGCACCCCGAGGTGAACGACCTCCGCTGGGGTGACAGCACGATCCCGCTACTCGGCTCGCTCTCCTTGCGCACGCGCTCGCGGGGATCCGCTGAACGACGCTCGCGACCGTATACACCCTGTATATTAATAGTCACATTTTACAACATGTTTTATTGTAATATAGACGATAGTTTTATGGAGTTTTGTATGAAATATGTACTTGTAACGTTATAAATTTGTCCGGTAAGTAGTACGACAACCTTAAGGGGGAGATAGGTGGGCGGGTCACCTACCAAACATACAAAAATGACCTCAGTAAAAGTGTTACCATTTTCGAGATATTTCGAAATTTCCGTTTTTTTTAAATGTACTTCCGGACTACTATTTTGAGCTGTGGTATTCGGAATTTAAACTCTTTACATTTGTTTTTATTGCAAAATAATCTTGAATAGTTGTGTTATCAGATGTAAAAAATCATTAAAAAGTAACTTCTGTAGTTTTTTTTTTCATTAAACTTTAAATTTTTCCATTTCTACTTAAGTTCGGTAAATTTTAAACTCTCCTAGTGCAAAAAAAAATCCTGAACGCTAGTTAACCTATTAGCTTAAAAACATGCTCGTTTAATAGACATTTATCATCAAAACATTAATAATCATTTCGAAATATCTCGAAAATGGTAACACTTTTACTGAGGTCATTTTTGTATATTTGGTAGGTGACCCGCCCACCTATCTCCCCCTTAAGGTTGTCGTACTACTTACCGGACGCCCTGTATACACCATCAAGAGATCTACAATACATACAGTAGAATCCGGTTATAACGACGATCAAGGGACCGGTGAATTACGTCGTACTAAAGAAGTCATTTTAAGTTATTTTTAAGAACATACATATACCTATACTTTCGTCGCTAAAAGCGGTCGGTCGTTATAAGCGACGTCGTATTAAACGGATTCTACTGTATATGCTTTATTGTTGACACCACATGACAAAAGTTAGACAAGTTACAAAAAAGACAGAAAACAGTGAAAATAATTTAGGCGGCCTTATCGCTGAAGCGATTTCTTCCAGTCAACTAATAATAAAAGATATTAGATTGGATTTTTTTGGAAGGGGAATAATTTCAGCTTTCCAAAGCAACAGAATAGTTAAGGATAGATGTAATGATAGGTAAAAGAAAATCTAAAAGGGGAAGGATCATTTTACGATCAACTTTTTGTGGTTACCATAATAACGGCCTCATCAACACAATATAAATTGTGATCAAATACCAGCTTATCCCAAAAATATGTATTAGCCATCATTAAGTCAAGACGGTTAAAATTTTATTTTGTAATGTAATCTAGACCTAAATATAATTACCTTATGGTTCTCATTGGGAGCGTCCCCTCGCGCCCCTCGGTCTTCTTCGTTCGGTGAATCGGAACGTTTCTTCAGCACACTGTAACAATAAAGTGCATAAAACATGTAATCATTTTGATACTTTATATTTTCAATCATCTTAACGAATTGGTAGTATGTAAAAGAAATGTTTTAAAGACTCCAACTCGTTATTTTTTTAACTAACTTTTACGTGCGACTACTTCCGCGTGGAATTACCTTCCTTCCCCAGGATTCAAGATATCCTGAAGTTCCTTCTTTCCCCAGGATTCAAGATATCCTCAATTAAAATTAAAGCAGACAGAAACAGGTTACTTTCGCGTAGTAAGTGCCGCCTGCAATTTAATAATAAGCCTTATTTCTTGCAGAATAAAACGTTACAGCTACAATTGGTTGTAGTTTAGGTACAATTTTCTCTTGCAAGAACTCTGCTGCAAGCAAAAGCATCCTTCTAAAGTTTGCCAGTCTTCTCTAGATTAATCTAAGTAAGATTAGTTTAAAGCGATGATAGCTCAGTGGTAAGTGACGTCGGATACCGCGGCGAAGATCGTGGCTTCGAATCCTACAATGAGCTTGAGCTTTCGGTGAAGGAAAACATCGTGAGGAAACCATAGCACGGTGGTGGGGTACTTTGTAGTACCCGACTGGCTGGCTACCACCCTCAAGTTGAAAATCTGTCGCCAAGCACCTATCGGTGTGTTCCGACAGTTACACTTGAGAGCCAGTTACCATCTAGGCTTTGTGTGCTGACCACCTTCGGCCACATCATCACTTACCATAGTGAGGTGAGATTGAAGCCTATCCAAAATTAAAAAAAAAAACAAAAAAAAAGTGCAATAGTGTGTTTGATCACTTACAGAGCAAGCGCCTCGCAGCCAGCGAACGCGTTCTCCAAGCCTCGCTTGACGAGCGGCGAGTTGCGCAGGCGCATGAGCTCGTCCCGCGTGTACGTGAGCGGCCGCCGCGCCGGACCCATGGCCAGCACCGCCGGGTCGCCGCCTGCACCGCCTACACCGACTACACCACCAGGCGCACCACACTCTTCGTCGCCTGTACACATATAAACACATTTAAAAAGGGTTCTGCTCGCATGCTACAGTCAACCGTCGCTCTTATTTTATAAAGTCGAATTTACTAATTCCTGAAAACAACTTAATGTTGACAATTCTTTCTGCGTCAGTCTTCTTGCTCGACAACTTATTAGCAATTTCCCTACGTCCACGATTATTATAGAATAGGGATGTTGACTGACATATCAAATCAGCATCTTTTTATTAAACGTCAAAACGATAGTTTATATGGATTTTTGTATCAAATAATGGCTTGTGACGTCATAAATATACACCATCAAAAAATCAACCCTTTATCGTTAAATTGGTAATTAAAATCCTAGGAAGTACGCACTTTACTACGTAATTTACGACTTTGAGGCGATGATAGCTCAGTGGTAGTGACGTCGGATACCGCGGTGAAGGTCGTGGGTTCGTACTCTACAATGGGCTTGAGCTTTCGGTGAAGGAAAACATCGTGAGGAAACCATAGCTCGGTGGTAGTGTACTTTGTAGTACTCGACTGGCTGGCTACCACCCTCAAGTTGAAAATCTGACGCTAAGCACCTGTTGGTGTGTTCCGGCAGTTGCACTTGAGAGTTGCCTTTAAGGCATTGTAATAAGGTGGCGACAACACATTGGCAATGCCCTTGGTATTGCTAATGTCTATAGGCGACGGTAGACACTTACCATCAGGTGACCCGTCACCTTCGCTGTCAATTGTAGTATATAAAAAAGTATTAGCTCTTTTCGAGTATTTATATATGTTCGACACGTGAGGACAAAAATTACAGTAAAATTTTCTGTGCGTAAATAAAAATCACAAGTAATAATGTTCGTTTTTGCAGTTTGGTATTACGTGCATGAGTAATCGATGTCCCAAGGAATTTATTAATACTACCTCTACCCACATAATACAAATCTATTTAGGGATAAATCCTGCATTTCTGTTTATAAATAACTATAAAACACACATCAGTCCCACGTAAGTACAAAAGTGGTTTACTCCCATATGCAAGGAAGGTCTCTGGTAAGGTTGTAACAAGAAAACGCAATAAAAAACATTCAACAGGTGACGTCGCGTTAGGGTTGTCAATACTAGTATTGAAGTATTACCCTAGCGTAGTGTGACGTGGATGGTGACTGACATATCAAATCAGCATCTTTTTATTAAATGTCAAAACGATAGTTCATATGGATTTTGTATGAAATACATACTTGTGACGTCATAAATATACACAATATCATAAATATATTAATTAAAATCTCTCCGTATTACGTAATTATCTACAATTATATCAAAACAATCTTTAATTAGCTTTATTTATCTATTCAGTTTGATACAATGTATCTTAAAACTTATTTAGTTGTGCATTTTACTCACAAGGTTTATTACGTCAATTCAAATCATACAAAATATTCAATCACAACACAACTGACAATCAAGTGATAACCCTACAATTCGATGCGACAAGATTATATTTATTTTTAGCCCCCTCCAACCCCCGTCGAGGCTGAGCGTCAGACGATCAATAGTACGCAGACAGGTGAAACCCACTGACGACATGCATGCATGACACTGATGGAGATGTGTGCAGCGTAGGGTCAGCGCTTACTAGTTTTTTTTTTAGACCATTCCCCAAAACTGTAGAGCTGTATCGATCGGGAGGAAGTAGGATAGGTTAGACTGTAATTGGGAGCTGGAAATTTTTAATACATAGTGATTTCATTTATGGACCAAACTCAGAACAAAGAAAGGGCTAGAACGTAATTCAAGTCTTGAGACGAAATTGAACCAATTGAATTAAAATTTTGTAACACGATCTTTTTTAGCTTTTACCTCGTAATTCGGGTGTTAGAGACATAGAAATAACTTTCGTCATAAAGGCAAAAAAGCATTATACAGAATGTACTTTTATGCCTACGCGAAAATCAGAATCTTATTAAGAATTAAATGAAAGGGTAAAATTTGTTTCTGGTATTATTACGAAGGGGTTTCAAATTTCATTGAGATTCGTTGAACCGTTTATTCCAAAACAAGTCGAATAAATAAAGCAGGCAATTTACTTTGATTTGGAATGAAAGGGGTGTTCTTTTCAAGGCATCAATGGAAACCGGATGGTGATAGATAACGTAAAAAACTAGATAGGTATAGAGGTAGACCCGGAGCCTAAAGTTCGGAAGAAAAGACCTCACCTTAGCCGGCTTATCGCGTGAGACGGTTTAACCCAGAGGTTCCCAAACTTATTTTGTCTACCGCGCACTTTGCGAATCAATTATTTTCTATCGCCCGCCGTAGGTAACAAATGTGGGTTATAATTTTTGTGTATTTTTGTATAACTTTAAGAATAAAATTGTTAAACATTTGAAGCCAATATGACTATATTGGCATTTTTTCAAATGTTGGTCCAAAAATATTTAAAAATGTAACCTTGCTGAGTTTCTTGCCGGTTCTTCTCAGTTGAAGGCTGACTTCCGAACCGGTGGTAACTTCTGTAATTCGACCTTCATAAGTGCCCTTCTAGGGCCTAAACTGAATAAATGGTTTTGACTTTGAATTTAAGAAGGTATTTACATATTTCGCGAGATAAGAAATTGATGCTAAAAATACTTAATTACATCTAACCTTCTAATATTCTTTGGAAAAAAGACCGATAAAAAAAACTATAAACGTATGATGCAGTTGTTTCGTTACTGCAAGGAACCGCTAGTACCTATAATAAATCTCGTGCGATACAAAGATTTAGCAATTATATGTAGGTAAGTAAAAAGATAAAAGCTTGACAACTGTGCATTGTTTACATAAATCGAAACTCGGGGTAGGAACTATCGAGTAATTACGCGAGTGCAAGTTCCATCCAAGACAGAAATAAACTAACATTATGTGTGGCAAACTCAAGGTCGCCACTTCACAAACTTGTGTATCTTTACGCGACAAATCAGCGTCACAGTATATCTGACTACAGTGGTTTTAAATACGTAAGATAACATAATGAAACTAATAAAAAAATGCAATTACTAAAATTAATACACTGTAACAAAAACTTGAAAATAATAAATTGTTTGCAAGAAAATTAATAATAATAATAAAAATTGAAGCCCTTTATTGAAACATTTAAAAACGTTTACAAACATTCTACTTAAACTGATATCAAAAGTACGTTACCTAATCAGTAAAATGACATCAATAACTTTTTTTAAATCAAACGAGAAGTATCAAAAATTTTGACATTAAAGTAAACACTCCCATACATTTAGTACGAGATTAGTAGAAAGGTTTTAGTTTCTTTCTATATCAGTTTAAATGTTTTTGATATCTGTAATAGTTACGGAATAATCGCCTGGACACACTTAACGATTACACCCTGTATATGTACACATGACAGGTCTTTATTTGGAAATGGTACCACCATAATAGTATTAAAAAATAGTAATAAGATGACGTTCAATAAGAGTTCCTTAAGTGTCCCAAAATTGAATAAAACGTTTTGATTTGTATAAAGCTGAAGAGTTCGTTTGTTTGTTTGAACGCGCTAATCACAGGAACTATTGGTTCGAATTGAAAAATTATTTTAGTGTTGGATGGATAGCCCATTTATCGAAGAAGGCTATGGCTATTATGATCACTTTCCCAGTTGCTACCGGCAAAGTATACATATTTGTCTGTGTGTTTGGCATTTTATCCTATGTTTTTTAGTAGTAATTACATAGTCCAATTAACTTTTTAACTGTCTTGGTTATCCCTTTACTACAATAAAAAAACACGACTTCTTTGAACGAAGTCAGTATTTCAATACTTTTGTTAACTACTGTTTTAGTTGTCAAATATACTGTGCCACATATACTGACATACATTTACCGGTAACGGCTGAATTTTGACCACATATCTTCCACTATTGCAATATTATATTGAGTCGCTATAAACTATCTTTCCACCCCGCAGTTTCATTCGCTTTCCCGAGGGAAAACAAATAAAATAAAGACCTATCATGGGCTCGCTGATTAAGGTTAATTGAATTACTAATTAAGATGAATTTATCCATTACAAAGAAACTTACAAAAATCTAATCTTTATAAAATTATTTTAGAAAAGTAGGACTATTAGGCGACTGGGAATAGAGCTGGATTTCAAATTAAGTTACAAACAAGCAGAAAAAATATTGTCGATATCTGCGGTAAATTGGGAACATAGCTTTTAAATAAAATGAATTACCTACATATCCACGCCCGAGACGATTTGAGACGAACTACAACGATTATACACATAAGCATATAAATCTACCTACACGTTAGTGAGATATGCGACCGCATTGCTCACTGCACTGCGCTCTGCACCCATTGTGTCAATATGTTTTAGCACATTTGACTCGGAGCGTACCAGAACAATTCACTAAGAATAAAACAATAGGTTATAGGATACCTGTTATTTATTCCTACTGTTCTATAAAGTGGAATTTAATTAAGTCACTTACGCCACGATACCCGCTTGATCCTCTTCGAAGGCGGTCCAGCGCGCACCTTCGGCGGGGGCTGAGTGGGGATCCTTCTTAAAGCACTTTGATAACGCATGAGGAAAGCATGTACGGCACACTTGATTGGGGAGGTGATTTTTTCAGGCGGCTGAGGGACCGCTGCGGCTGCAGCAGCAGCGGCCTTGCGAGCCCGCCTCAAAGCAACCCTATTGCCAGCACGGCGCTTCCTACGCTTCCTACTCTTTACAACATCACCGACCGGCGGTGAATTTTCCTTCTCTAACTCCTTGCTAACCATCGCGGCAAGTAGTCGCAGGAAAGCTGACGCGTCAAAACAAAATGGCGGGTCGATACTTAACCTAACAATAACTTAAAATTGAATAACTGAAGCGAATTATATTAACGATTAAAATTTATATTAAATTAAATTAAATAATACTATAACAACAATTAAAACTATATATGTGTCAGAGAAACGTAAGCGACGCGGTAAGCGACACGAGTTACGTATTCGCGACGTATGATTTTAGTCAAAACTACGTAAGACAGATATATCGCGAAGCAGATGCTAAAAAGATTTGTAACTGGGAAAACTAAGTTTTCACCTCGAGAGATCGCGGGTAGACGTGTTACGAACGGGTGCGTCTCAAAGACTGACCAAGAAGCGGTGACCGTTGGAATACGTTGTTCAACTACCCTCAAATTTTCAGATTAATTTGCACGACAATTTTTTTTTTTTAAATTTATGCCTACCTACCGTACTTTTGTTTATTCAAATTATTTATTCGCGAACGATTCCATTAGAAATCACGAATGTAGTTTCAATAGAATTCGATTAATGATAAGTTCTACTGTTGATTGAAAATAGAACGTTGAAATAAAAAAAACATTCTGTATTCAAATAGGACTTTGGAAGCACTTATATAGACTAAGTATTCAGATTTGTGTTCGATATTTGGCAAATAATTTATTGATCAGCTCAGTTACAACTATGAGAATAAGAGTTTTGCATTTGCTAACGTACCTACATAAGAGAACGATGATTTTTGTAAAACGTCATTGAGAGATTGGCTAAATACAATATTTTCCATTATTTTTAATTAGCCATGATCTAAATCACAATCAAGGCGATAGTAGCTCGGTTCGAATCCTACAACGAGCTTAAGCTTTCTGTGAAAGAAAACGTTACAATGAAATCATAGTACGGTAGAGTACTTTATAGTACCTGGCTGGCTGGCTACCACCCTCAAGTTCAAAATCAAAGCATTTATCACACACGCACTAGCCAACGTCGGCAACAAATTGGAAATCCCTGTGGTATTGCTGCCTTTAGCCCTTTAGGCGACAGTAGTCACTTAACATCAGGTAGCCCGCATGCCAGCTAACACGACATAAAAATCATCTCACCAAACCGGTCGTGGCTTCGAATCCTACAATGAGCTTGAGCTTTCGGTGAAGGAAAACACCGTGAGGAAACCATAGCACGGTGGTAGGGTACTTTGTAGTACCCGACTGGCTGGCTACCACCCACATCTGTCGCCAAGCACCTATCGGTGTGTTCCGACAGTTGCACTTGAGAGCCAGTTCCCATCTAGGCTTTGTGTGCTTACCACCTTCGGCCACATCATCATTTACCATAGCGAGATTGTTTTCAAACACAAGCCAATCCAAAATAAAAAAAAAATTATAGAGTATAAACTCCATTGATTCCATAGATTTCAATATGCATGTTTTAAATTGGGTCCCTTATAGTGAAAGTATGTGTAATGTGATTTATAGGGCGCGAGGGGCGGTCCACCCTTGACCTTCAGATCGCGTCCCTGCGGATATAGCCCCTGCATGCAAAATGTTCACCGTTTGGGATTACAAAGTAAACTGACGTGTTTTGAAGTAAAAACTTCTTTAGCGGCGTTGTGCACTTTTTGGGATGAGTCTCGCGTCAGGAACTCGCGTCAGGACACGTGACCTGATCGAAAATTCGTAATACGGAGGGAGAGTAGACCGCCGGCGCGGCGTAGGAGAGGAAGTAATATCCCCCTCTGTTTCTACGGCGCCGGCGGTCTAATGTAATATAAATTGTCATGATTGTGTACGATATCGCAAAAAATGAATATTGTATTTTACAAATAACTATTATGTAGTTATAAGACATAATATTATTATCTCACTCTCCGATCCATAAACAATATCAATACAAAATTCACGTCAATCGTTGCCCCTTACAAACCAACAACAAACAAACATTTTCGTATTTATAAATATCAATAAATGAAATAACTATACATATAAAAAGACTTGTCCTTACTGAATGACCTATCAACCCAGTCTAATAACTAAGCGAGCACTGAGGTTAGAAACTTGAAATTTTAAGGTGTTAGTCAGAGTGGACACGACACCCTTACGCGGACTGTTCAGCGAGAGCTTAGGACGCTCTCGACCGGATAAAGTTTAAAAATTTTGTCGACAGGCCGCTGAGGGCGCCCCTGATGGGGCACGAACCTCGGCTCAGGGCGTCGCCAGGGGGACACAAAAGTGGGTTTTGTACACAGATTCCTTTGCAGTAGGCCATAGGTTACCATTAATAGTTTTTTTAAAAATTCAAGCCCTGAGGTGTTAAAATAGGGAATCGGAACAGAAAGTTAGTTGATTATAATGTCAAAGAATAAAAAAATATATAATGAAATCAATTGCAAAAAAGGTATATAGCATACACTGAAACATAAAATAATGATGTAGAACTCTCAGCAAGTACCAGCTTGAGAACTATATTTTTGTGAAGATTTCCATACACCTATATATATTATTGAATGCATAAGTTACTAAACTACATATATAGATAGCATAACAGTGAGAAGTTGAAGCAGTGGGTACTTTACTTTGTATATTGATATCCACAGATCATTGATTTTGGCCTGTGACCAACAAATTGTAGGTAAAAAGCAAGTGAAACTGCAGGATGGTTAATAACTTGAATCAATTATACTAGATTCTAATGTTATCTTATTGTTTTCCTGCGACATCTGTCCCTATTATAGCCAGCGGGTTAATAACTTGAATCTAATCTTTATCTTCTTATAAATAAAAATGGATCTTCAAAATGTATGTACGCTCATAACTTTCGAATTACTGCACACAATTGGATGATTCTTTGTTTTATGTATTCGTTATTGATAGGACAAGGTTCGTATAAAATAAAAAAATCTACGGAAACGCGGGTGAAACCACGGGGGACAGCTAGTAAAAAATAAAATATGTCAGTTTGGGACAACTGATTTACGAGCATGGGGTTAAGGTCATAGCTTGGTAATATTATCATTATATGCTTGATGAAGGTTGCGAGTTTGAATCCTACAATGAGCTTGAGCTTTGGGTGATGGAAAACATCAGATACTATGGCATGGTGGCAGCGCTGGATTAAGTCAATGGGGGGCCCATCCATAGTGAATACTGTCAAAAATAATTTATTGGAATAGCTACCAATATGTGTGCAATGCAGCATAGCGTCTTTCCATTGGCATGTTACAGTGATAAGTATATCTTCTTTCATAAACAAATTATGCTTGCGACTCCTAGCACTTGCTATGTTGTTAATCTGGGCACTGCATGGTGGTAAGTTGAGTGTTAGTCAATAAGCACCTACTCTAAATGCATTTGGGAGCCAGTTTCTTACTAGGCTGTGTCCTTATACTAATCATCACTTATCGTAAAGACTGGGCTCAAACAAAAGCCTATTCAAAATACTGCATGTCACAAGTGACAATGAGGCAGGCGGGTCACCTGATAGTAAGTGACTACCATCACCTATAGACATTAGCAATATCAGGTGGAATGCCAATGTGTTGTACACCTTATTACAATGCCTTAAAGGCAAACCAAAACATTTAACAAGAAAAATTCAACCAACAATATGGTTTTAACAACCTAGATTTTATAGACCTTTCTTCTGAATTGTTGATGGTGTAAAATGAAATGTTCATTGAGAAAGGTCTGCTTTGAATAAATACAAAGTCAATTTGGATATGCTGGACATTGAACTCTTTTAAATGTGACACTTGTTTAGCATAAACAGGTAGTTGCTCTATTCCGAGTTCACAATACATATTAGAATAGACTATTTTTAAAATTTTAAATAATGGGTCACAAACATAACTGATGGTAAAAGAAATAAAGGTTTGGTCACTTGAACCACAATTCCTGGCATTCACTCATTTCTTATGTAGTTTTCGGATGTCCAAACCAAATACTATGCTATAAATTTATATATTCTTTCAATGCATTTGGCAAATTCTGTCTCGCAATCACAACTTGTCCCCAACATAAAGAGAATTATGAAAGGATATTTGAAATTCCTTTCTATGCTCAATGAGACAACCCACCCATACAATGCATGGCTAATTAATTTTAAAGGATAATGATGAAGTATGTACATACATATCCATTTTGACTTAATAAGAAAATATTATTTAGCATTTTTTGATTGAAGATTGAATAAAAATTTTTGTTCACTGAACCAAATACCATACTGCATCTAACATTCTACCAATAATCAAGTCAAGACATGCAAAAATCAGGTACATTTTTATTGATTGATTAATGTCTGCCAATGTCTTACTCCTGCTTGGTATTCTAGAAAGTTTATCAGATCTTTATGCACATATGCTATATAAAATGTTTATTTTGATGAACTTATAGCACATTTTCATCAGTGGAAAACATTCAAATAGGTACTGTTAGTGTTCTGCAACATGCACAAAAAAAAATATGTGAAGAATATTCATTCACTGTGCACTAAAGTTGACCTACATTTTACATGGACACAACCATTTTTCCTTTGTTTACAATTGAACAACAATATGGAAGGGACTATATGTGAATCTTACAACAGGTTCTAGCTGAAATAGTACCTCATAAGTATATAAAATCATTTTGAAAAAAAAAAACATGACAGGAAGGTTTCTGTTGGCAATAATGAGATGATTTGAAGGTAGTATGATAAAATGTGAAGCAAGCAGTACATAAGAGTACTCACCCTCATGATGGGATGCCTCCTTCTGGCTATCATCGGTCGGTTTCTCTCTCAAAGAAGACAAAAGGCTCACAGCTGACATAGCTCGCAGTTCTCGCGCTCCTAATACTCAGTCTTCTCTCAATATATTACCTTTACTAAAATTCTATAACAACTTTACAATATTTACAAATTGTTCAGGAAATTAATCTATCACCTAATGTATTGTTTATATCACAGACTTTTCGTTTTTCAACAATACGGATAAAAACGTCCACGCACGAAAATACTATCATTAATTACAAGACTCTAGGTATAATAAACTTATTTACACATTAAAAACTACCGTTTATCATCTAATTTTTAAGAAATACGCTCTAGCGGTCACAAGATACTCATAACTTAAAGAATTTATCAGTTTTCGATGCAAAAATATATAAAACGTCCGCCATATGCCTTTTGAAACGTATAATGTTCGGATAAATTGAAAATAGAACCTATGCAGAAGTTTCCTAGACACATTTTGGCATTTCTAATTTAGTAGGGTTTTATCCAGTTGCCATTGTTAACTTTTTTTTCCTAAAACGGCTTTCTTTGTGGTGGCATAAATTTGTATTTTTCGAAATAAAGGATTTTAATTATTTTATAGAACTTGTCTTTTCATAATTTACAGTCGTAAATTTTAAAATATTTTAAATTCAATACATTTAGGAAAGGAAGCCTACGAAATTTCAATAATTTTCTATTTATGTATTCTATCATGTATTTATTTCTGAGATATTAGAAGACTAAAGTAAAGGCTTACAACTGTTTGTTAGCTCTTCGCGATATAAAGTTAGCATTATTATAATTTTATTCGCCTCACATGTCAACAGAGATTCATAATCTACTTTCAGAACGCCACCCAGACCATATTTATATTCTCTTTGACCCAGGCTACGTTGAATAAAAAAACGTTCAAAAACCTTGGGTCACATAAAATCGTCAGGTTAAAATTTTTTTTTTTTTTATTTTATCAAAATTCATACTGCTGTTTATTAAATAGCTATATAAGCACTGCATTAGATATTTACTTAATCTATGAATAGAAGAAGAAAACGTGTTAATTTTTAAATACTTATAATGAATTCAAAAATTCTGATTAAATTTTCGAACGCAATCCGCTATAGTGCATCCCAGTCCATCGACACTGCCTTACAAGCTGAATTAGGAACGTACTTTGTACCAACATTGTAATATAAAAATAGTCCTACTAAATTAAAACGAGTACTGATTCCTTTGGGTAGCAGGTGTCTTAACGTCTATTTGATTTAGACGCATTATACCTTTTTTTACTGTTGGTAGAATTGTTGAGGTATTATAATCTATGTTTGGATAAACAGTGTGGGTGTTTTTCGTGGTGAAATTATTGTGTTATACAGTGTTTTACAGTGTTTTATCTCCGATTTCGAGTGTTTTATGCATTATGGGAGGGAAATCTCTTAGAAAATGTGAAGTTTGTGGCGTTAGGCGTGTCAGAAGAAGATATTCTGGGATATTTTAGCCCGATTTCCAAATGACCCGGCCAGGTAAAACTTGGTGTATTTCAATATCAATTTACTTTATAGGTTGTATTTATTAGTTGTTTTACCTCATATTTGTAGCAGTTTCATAAAAATCATACTTACGCGAATAGGTACAAAAAGTGATGGAACAATTTATCGATAAACTTTTTTATTTTATTTTAGGTGCCGTTTATGGGTGAAGTTGACAGAAAATGAGGACTTGGCCTACTTACCTATTCAACTATTAAACGAAAATAAATTCTTATGTGGGAATCATAAAACTTTGTATAGTTGATCATCCTAGCCGCATAAATACTTTGATACTGACTGTAGCTACAGGTTATATTATACAATAAATAAACTATTTTTATGGCGTATATGTATTTATTTTCGTACGACCAGCGACCTATGCAACTATGTAAATCGAATATTTATCGATATCGATAGAAAAGCATGATTCGTATTTATCAAGCCCAACGAATTGGATTTTACAATGTTGGTATTACTTTTATGTTACCAGGTTGGTACAAAGTACGTTCCTAATTCAGTTCAATGGCTTGTAAGGAAGTGCCGACTCTTAAAACGTAGTGTTTTTATCCTCTTTGGTGCATCCACGATGGTGGTTTTATAAATTTATCGTTTTTTTTTCTTGGTAGGTAATTCAAAATGTCTTTAAAGTGGACTGGTTGTGAATCCGGTATATTACGTAAAAGTGAGTTCAAGGAGAAGAAAGAAGAGTTGTTCGTGTTCGGCTACTCGTGCAAATTATTCAGGGAAGATGAGAGAGCCCTGCACATTGACCAAGGAAAACACCTCATACCATGGATGGGGGATGAATCTTTGAAAATCGACAGGTTCGATCAGTTTTTTACTATAAGACTGCTAACTGTGGCGCTAAAAGTTTAAAAAGCAACGGTATATAATCAGAAAATATTAAATTTTTGGAAGATCTTTAAGATTTTCGCAGAGGATGTTACACGAAGCTTCTGGCGAGGAGTGGACAGCGGCAGAGGCCCGCGAGCTCTCGGCTCCGCATAATGTTATGGTGACAACCACCGTTGGTATGTATAACTTGGAACGGTATCATTTGAGTATGTATTAGCTATAAGTTCACAAATTACAGGCCCCATGTTATTCTTATAAAGTTGTATTTTTGCTAAACTAATAAAAAAATAGGAATGATACTTTTATTTTTTACATAATCCCATTCAAACTATGTACTTATAAATTAGCAAATAAGTAGTATGTTTCCTATCCTTGTGTCAGTAGAGACTTATGGATGTAAAAACCAATCACAAATACCTCACGTGTCAGTTCATATTATGTAAATTACTGATATGACAAGGTCAACTACAAATTTGTTGTTTCAACATTAGAGACTTGTAACATTATACAATTCAAATGTATAGTGCTACTTCAGCCTAAAATTACAACTATAATATAGAAGGCCCAACAACAAACGAAACTAAATTACCCAATTCAGCTTCATTAACAAGAAGATAATTGTTAGGTATGTCTAAACTTAGTCAATATAAGGGCATCCTATCCATCCATGAGCCTGAAACGTTTGATCACTTCAACAGGTACGATGCTAGAGGCGCCCTACATGACCTGTCAACCTTGGAAGCTCCTCCAGGCGGGTACGACTGGAGAGTGGAGCTCACCAAGACGGAGCAGGAAGTGGAACAGCTGTGCGATGAGGAGAGGTACCGGGCTCTACATACCAATGAAGATGAGGAGGAAATGTATAAAGGTAAGAAACAATGTACCACATATGTTATTATGAAGTTTAATAAACTTTTGTATAAACTTTTTTTTTTTTAAATTTAATTTGGCAAACAAACAGTCAATATACATGAAAAAATAAATATGAATTACAAAAACTTATCTTTGATATAGACCTATAGTGCCAACAAATAATTGTGGTATTAAAACAAATAACGTGAGTTATAAACATGGTAGGAATATGCAAAGAAAAATTACAAAAACAATGAACAGTCCTGACAGTTATTAAGGAGAAGAGTTACCTAAATTACACATAAATTTCTGCTTAAGTGTATTAATTGATAAATTAAACAGATCTAACTTGGTAAATTCTTGGTTATATTTGTTAGTGGAACGGAAAATAAAAGAAGAATTTCATGTATAATTTTTACGTAATTTCGGTGGAACAAAAAGTGGAGGTGAATGTGAGGAGCGCACTGGAAGACGAGCACGAGCTACAAAGGGTATATTAGAGAGGAGCGTAGGAGAGTCAATTAAATTATTTAAAATATTATAAAGGAAAACAATGTCATACATCTTACGTCTATCGGAAAGTGAAAGTAATTTGTATCTTTTACAACTTATATCCATTTACAACTGAATAAAACAAAACCTTAATCTGACCATTACATTGTATTCTTCAAAGAATATGGTAAATTTTTATATATACATAATAAAATGGCTGATGATATTGATAGCTGATGTAGATATTTTTTCATGTTTGTTGAATTATAAGTAACCACGTAATAAATTATTAAGCTTTTTCTTCTTTAATTTTAGCTGTACAGCTTGAATTAAAGAACAATCTTAGGAGCTACATGCCTGGGAGCTAAATCCAATTGAGCCTAATCAGTAACGATTGTTAATAATTATCATATTTAAGTACATTTTATCTACACTAATATTATAAAGAGGAAAGATTTGTATTTTTGTATGTAACAAATAAACTTAAAAACTACTGGGCCGATTTCAAAAATTCTTTCACCATTAGAAAGCTATATTATCCCTGAGTAACATAGGCAATTTTTTTTCCCGGTATAAGATAAGATCCCTTGGGAATATGGGTAAAACCGCGGAGGACAGCTAGTACTCAATCAAGTCCTGGTCTCATAAACAAAAAGGAGGCTTTAAATGCTATCTGTTAAGGTCTCATTGTCTATTACTTCTCTTCTATCTCTAAGTATAGTTCAAAGCTTCCTTTGTCATATTATTTTCTATCTCACAATATCTTATTTCCTCAGAGGAAGAACTAAAGCGTCTCCATGCTGCTGGCTATGGTCAAGTGGGCTTCAACTATGATTCACCAGCGGAGCCAAGTCCCACATCGCAGCCCACAGAGTCTGACGAGCCATTTGAGCCTGCAGCTTCATTTATAGCTCTCCTACCCAGTAATGTTGTATTGGTAAGACATTGTTAAATATCAGATTTTGCATAATTATAAATCCAAAGCAGTTGCTCTGAGGATAATGTATTGTTAGATAGATGACGACAAAAAAATTGTACATAAATGAGTTCGAGCTTTCAGTGAAGGAAAACATAGTGAGGAAACCATAGCACAGTGGTAGGGTACTTTGTAGTACCCAACTGGCTGGCTACCACCCTTAAGATGAAAGTCTGTTGCCAATCACCTCTCGGTGTGTTCCGGCAGTTCCGTTCACTTACCATGGTGATACAGTGTTCACACACAAGCTTATCCAAGAGTGAAAAAAAAAACAAATTCGGTAACTACCAAAATTCCTGCTTCTAACCACACCACAAATAAGAGTGCAACGGTTTGTTTAAACCAAATTCATCTCATTCAACAGCCGGAAACCCTAAAACAGAACGCCATAATAGAAAAGACAGCAAAGTTCATAGCGTCTCAAGGTGTTCAAATGGAGATACTTATCAAGGCTAAGCAGGGGGACAACCCGCAGTTCCAATTCTTGAACAAGGATTCCGTGCTGCATCCATACTATACTGCTTTGATTGGACTAGTCAAAGCTGGAAAATGGCCCGAGAAAGAGGTTGAAATTGTTGCTGAAGGTATTGTTATTTAAAATATTTTGTAGTATTATGTGGCAATATACGTATAGGGTGGTGGCTGCCACTTGTAAGTTTCTATTTGAGCTTCACAATAATTATATCTTACTAGCTGTTCCCCGCTGTTTCACCCGCGTTCCCGAGGTATCCTTTCCATGGATAAAAAGTATCCTATGTGTTGTTCCAGGATATGATCTATCTGTGTGCCAAGTTTCATAAAAATCCGTTCAGCCGTTTTTGCGTGAAAGAGTAACAAACATATCCATCCAAACTTTCACATTTATAATATTAGTGGGATGTATTTTAAACAACTTGAAAGAGTGTAAAAGCAACATTGCTTTATTGCAGAGAAACATCAAGAAAACGAAGACTACCTTCACCCGAGCTTAGCTTCAACTGTAATTGAATCTGTAAGTACATTATTGGTCAATAACACATACCTAAATATATTGCTATACAAAATGCATTGTTACTATAAAAATTCGGATATTTAATGCCCTGATTGCCAGGCCATAAGTTATTGGTTTTTTCCCACCGTGAACACACCCCTCTCTTTCTTCTTTTTTGTACTTATATTGGAATCAGATGGCCATGTATTAAGAATATTACAGGATATATCTATACTAATACTATAAAGAGGTAGTTTATGAAGGGGTAATCTCTGTAACTACTGAACCAATTTTAAAAATTCTTTTACTAATAGAAAGCCACATTATTTTTGTGTGTCATATGCTATATTTTTATCCCGGGAAAAGATAAGATCCCACGGGAACGGGGGCCAGGTAGTAATCAATATAATAATAGGGTATTACACCCATTTTTGATAAGTGTCTCAATGAAATTCTATAGTCCTAATAAGCCATTAAAAAAAACACAAAATTTTTATTCAATCGATAAGTGCCATAAAAATGCATTTAAATTTAACATTTTCAAATTTCGCGCGTAATTTGACGAAAACGCAGATCTCAGCAGTATGTGGTGTATTATCTATGAAATCAGCTGTCATGACGTCAGAGTGCTTGGTAAACAAATGTTGGTACACGTTATAGTTTGCTTACATAGCCGGATGTACGTCATCCGGCTATGTAACATGGCGGCTACTATTTCACTGTGTTAATAAACAGATTAAAAATACTGAAATCTTTGTATTGAATTTAAAAATCTATTTTGTAATTTTATGAACTAAAACTAACATTTCCCGACTGCTTTTTGCCTAAGCTATCTCAATAATATATTTTTAGATTTTTTATCATATAGAGTAAAATACCCTATTGTGATCAGGCACCATCAATTCCAAGTATCCACTACAAGCCGTCAGCGGACTGTGACTACACGATGCTGATATGCAAGATGTTGGGGTGGAGGGCGGAGTCGTGCGAGCTGGCGCCGGGAGAGGAGCCCCCGCCGGGCACTGAGCCGGTGCCCATGCCGCCGACACATCACATCACACGACCACCTGTTATGTACAACACCACTTCTACTACTGCTGCTGCTGCTGGTAAGGAACTCATAATAACACTAGATAAACACTTTAATAAGTATCTAAAATTGTTAACTATAGCATACATTTGCAATTTGCTTAATTCTTTGTTAATTACTCTATTTTCTATAAAAATTACCATCAAAGTTTATATTAATGAAAAGGCCACCAAACCAGTTTCACCGTGTCCGAGTGATCTTTTCTTTTCCTGGTATAAAAAGTATCATTCATTTTAGGTCCTAGGAAGGCACTTTTGATGGTCGATCTACAGAAGTTATCCTATCTGTTATTCCAGTTTATAATCTATTTTTGTGCCAAGTTTCATCAAGTATGGTTTATTAGTTTTGGAGTTCTTCGCAGACCAACATTGTGACACTGGAATCTTTATATATAAAAATCTCGTGTCACGATGTTTGTCTAGTCAAATTTCAGAAACTACTTACACAGGTACAGGTACAGGTAGATCATATCCTGGAACAAAATATAGGATACAATTATCCCGGGAACGCGGTGGACAGCTAGTTTTATATAAAAAGATGAATATTATTTATCATGTTCTACCACAGTGGAACAAACCCCAGCACCGGTACCAGCCCAAGCTCACTACCAGCAATACGCGGCATATTACCACCAGTATCTCGCGTCTCAAGCAGCGCAGGCGCAGGCCCAACAGAAACCAGCCAAGAAAGAACCCCCTGCACCTTCCATCCTCAAGTCTACAGGTCTCAGCTTGATGAAAAACTATAATACTGATTCCGATAGTGATGTTTCTGGTAAGTCTGTTGTTTTTATAACCTTTAAGTGAGAGTATAGTTTAAGATTTGAACTTCTAAAGTATTCGTGGAATACTATTGATGGAGAAAAATTTGAGGCGATGATAGCTCAATAGTAGTGACGTCGGATACCGCGGCGAAGGTCGTGGGTTCGAATCCTACAATGAGCTTAAGCTTTCGGTGAAGGAAAACGTGAGGGAACCATAATATGATGGTAGGGTACTTTGATGGACTGTCTGCCTGCACTTGTACTGTACACCAAGCACTGTACATTGCAAGTTATATTTATATAAAGTATGATAATAAAAAAAAATATTTTGTATTATTTCTAGATTTCGATGACAGCTCATCAACGGATAGCAAAGATCCTTCAATCATCCAACCGCCGGACGACGTGCAAGTCATCATCGACAAGATGGCGGCGTACGTTGCACGAAATGGCGATGAGTTTTCTGATATAGTCCGTGCTAAGAACGACCCAAGGTTCACTTTCCTTGACCCTGAGAACGTTTATCATCCATACTATAAGAGATTGATGCAAGAGAAGAGAGGCATTGATGTCAATGGGAAGGAGAAAAAAGGAAGGAAGAAATCATCAGGTACAATTTTTACTTTAATTTTTAAATAAATAAATATCCTGGGACATTTTTCACACACGGCTATCTGATCCTAAACTAAGCAGAGCTTGAAATATGGAAACCAGATGACTGATATACTACATATTATTGTATTACTTTTTTATTTTTTGTAAATACATACTTAAATAGATAATTACACCCACACTCAGGACAAACAGACATGTTCATGCACACAAATGTCTGTCCTGGATCGGAATCGAACCCACGACCTGCATCGTGATAAAAGACCGGCCCATTTTTAAATCCATGTATTAAAATAGTAAAAAATATAACGATTATTATATATTTTTATGAAGGTAAATTAGTAAAGTATTGCTTATAAATATTTTCATAATAACCTTGTTGTATATCTTTTTCCTTATTTACTAATAATTGGCTCACAATCTCGTTTTTTATCGTCTACCGTTCTAATATTATTTATGATATTTTATTATCGACCAAGGTCCTTTTAATATAATTAATTAAATATAATAACTTGGTGGACATTAACTCGGACTCCCTAAATACTTTTATTCGCCAGATCAAAAAATCTTCACAGACTTAACCCGACGTAACATGATGTCCATGAAAATATTGCTGTGTATCTTTGTGTTTTGTACAAAATCATTTTTAAATGTAACTCAGAATTTATTTTTGTAAAATCATGCCCTAAATTGCATGCGGTGTTTACCTGTAAAGATTGTGCAGTTAGTAATAATGTCTTGTTTACTGTGTTTTGTGTATATATGACTGTAACAATAGTTGGTAAACCAAGAAAAAAATAGCATATCGTATGTTTTAAATTACAGCACCAGTGTCATTCTCCATCAAAAAGCTTAAAGAACCTGATCCCATACTGCCGAAGCCGGCGCTACCTTACGAGTCCAGTTCCGACGATGACTCGGAGCAATTAACTGAGAAACCAGAAGAACCTAAAGAAATCCCTAAATCTACTACACAGATATACCCTATGAATAGCATTCCGCCACCTATCGTATATAAAATTGAGAAAGAGGTTACAAATAATGTAACAGAAGTGAAACCTCTTGAAACTGTACCGAAAGTAGTACCAATTATTACGCAAGAACTGATTGAAGTTTCAAAGAAGGAAGAGAAAGTAATAACTCCAATTGTAGTGGTGAATAAACAAGAAGATTCACCAAAAGAAGAAGTCAATGTAGTCAAAGAAGTTCCTAAAGTCGAAGAAGAAGAGAAGGTAGAACCTGAAAGAGTGTCGGAGAAAAGAGATTTAGACAAAAGAGTGCCAGAGAAAAGAGTGTTGGAGAAAAAAGATTTTGAGACAAGAGTGTCTGAGAAAAGAGATTTTGAGAGGAGTGTGTCAGAGAGACGAGATTTTGTTAGTGTGTTAGATAGAAGAGATTTGGAGAAAAGAGTGTCAGAGAAAAGAGAAGTGGATAAAATAAAAGACATACAAAAGAGAGATAGTAAAAGAAAACATAAAGAACGAAAAAGAGAATACAGATCCAAATCTGAAAGTAGAGAGACAAAGAAAGTGGAGCGTAATAGTGTCGATAGGGAGAAGAGAAAAGAAAGAGAGGTGAGAGATAAAAAGAAAAAGAAGCACAGTAAAGAGTTGGAAATGGAG
Organism: Ochropacha duplaris; assembly: GCA_951361185.1. Taxonomy (NCBI): domain Eukaryota; kingdom Metazoa; phylum Arthropoda; class Insecta; order Lepidoptera; family Drepanidae; genus Ochropacha; species Ochropacha duplaris. The sequence continues at coordinate 7,720,541 of OX592711.1, read as the reverse complement.
ATTATTTCATTGGAGGACAATTCTGATGATTTGATTGATTTGACTGGAGACCAATCTGATTCTAAAGGTGAGCTACTGATCTTAGCTACTCTTTTTCTTAGAGATAGGTGGATGGGTCACCTACCAAATCAATCGGACACTTTTACTGAGGTCATTTTTGTATATTTGGTAGGTGACCCGGCTAACTATCTCCTGCTTAAGTTTGTCGTACTACTCAAAGGCCATCCATAAATTACGTCACACGGAAAGGGGTGGGGAAGGGGTCGACGAAGTGTGACATTGTGTGACAACGGTTGGGAGGGGTCCGAAGTTGAGGAGGGGTTGTCGTGACGTCACATTTCTAAATCTAATATTTAATGATGTGGGTTGAAAGTCAATTGACTGAAGGTGATTAAGATTGTATCTTTCATAACATAATTAATCGATTTTTTGGTTTGTTTTTAATTTTATAAAAAACTATTTTCGGAATTGTTGTTTTCATTTAATAATTTAAATTTGTAAAAATATGTGACGTCACACTAGAGAGGGGGGAGTCTATGTGACAAGGACGGGGGAGGGGTCTAAAAATCGTGAAATTCTTGTGACGTAATTTATGGATGGCCCCTTACCGGACACCCTGTATAACAATTCAGGTGAATTCGAAACGGAGGCCGAGCGCTGTAAACAACTGGAGCGGCGGCGTCGAGCGGCCGAGTTCCTCAAGAAAGTGGGCGTGGACCCCGCAGCGGCTGCACTTCCCACCTCTTCACTGGCTAGCGCTATGGTATATATAGTTCAAAGACAAAGTCAAAACCATTTATTCAGTTTAGACCCTAGGAGGGCGCTTATGAAGGTCTACTTACAGAAGTAACCACTGGATCAGAAGTCAGCAAGGTTACATTTTTTAAATAATTTTGGACTAAATTGGCTTTTTTTTAATTCAAATGTAATTTATACTAATAACTAATACATAAATACCTAAAAAATTATAACCCGCCCGTTTATATCCTTAGTTGAATATTGGCATTTATTAATGTCTATTCTATTTAAGCTCGGATTTTAATAGTATTTTAATAATATCCTGCATTTTCATCATTCCACACTAACCTTTACGATCATTAAATGGTTTGCTGTATAGACCTAAGGGAGGAGAGACATATGCCTATGTTTTCTTAAACTTTAATACGACAAGAGATCAGTAAAGCTGGTCACCTAATGGTAAGTGAATACCGTCACCTATAGACATTAGACTATCGACCTTTGTGACCTTAAACTGACTAAAATCTCGGTCTCATGGACGCTACCTAACCCAATAAGCAATTCTATACCATATTGGTTTCAATATAAAGTTCTAAATCAAAGTTCAGTCAAACTCTTAATTATATATATTGTTTTTAATTTAGGTTGATACCTTAGAATCAATCCGTAAGAAGAAAGCGGACGAAGAAGAAAAGAGAAGGCGACGTGAGAAACGACGACATCGTGGGAAGCGAGGTAGATATTATGCTGTTGTTTCATAGAAACCTAAAACTTTTGTGTTCAAATATTTTCAACCGCCGCATCTGTCTGTCTGTCCGTATTTAATTTCGTGATTTTCTCAAAAACTACTGAATGGATTGTCACTAATGGATGGAGTGATTCATTTAAAAGGTGTTGGTTTATAATTTAGTTTACATTTGGTACATTAAGTCACGAAATCAGTAACAAATCATGCTGACTGGGAGCTTTACTGGCCTGCGCCGCGTAAACCAATAAAGTTATATTTCCTAATACCTTATCTTATTATATTATATTAATAGCCTTTCCCCTATTGGCTTTCCAACACTAAAATATTTTTTTAATTCGAATCAGTTGTTCCTGAGATTAGCGCGTTCAAACAAACAAACTCTTCAGCTTTATAATCTATATATATATAAAATTCTCGTGTCACAGTTTTAGTTACCGTACTCCTCTGAAACGGCTTGACCGATTTTGATGAAACTTTATCTTTACATTCAGTAGGTCTGAGAATAGGTTGTTATCTATTTTTTACTAGCTGTCCCCCGTGGTTTCACCTACGTTCCCGTGGGATCCGCGTTCCCGTAGGATCTAGCGGTATAAAAAATAGATAAAAACTTACTCTCAGAACTACTGAATATACATATAAAATTTCATCAAAATCGGTCAAGCCGTTTCGGAGGAGTATGATAACAAAAGACCGATTTGGATGAAATTTTGTGTGTGTATTTCAACGGGTTCCTCGATGATTTGAAAACAAAATTGGACCCGGTAGGTGGCGCTGGAATCGGGTTCTAAGTTTTGTTTTAATTTCAGAGCAGGACAACGTCTGCCGGGTCCGCTAGTATTAATATAGATATTTCCTAATAAGAGACTACGACAGAAAAAAAGTAAGGCGTCTATGCTCTGATACCCGGTCGCTAGTTTTATAATAATTTATTTGTTTTCTTTTTTATTAATTAAGTGTCAATCTTGTGACAAATGTATTATATACAGTATACATAGATTCAGAATTGGTCCTCGCTCCGCGGGGTGCGTCGATTTATTAATCTATGACAGTATATTATAATTATTTACATATAATTTTGTTAATTCTTTTAGAATTTGAGGACGAGTCAGAGAGGTCTCATCGAAAAAGTAAACGCAGAAAGTACAGGTAAGGCATTGATAAAGCACGCAGAAAAGACCTTTTTTACAATACATTTTCTATTAACAGTTTCCAAATCAAAATGTTTTCATTACAGATCCTCCGATGAAAACGACGAATCAGATTATGATGGGTAAATATATTTAAACATATCTATACCAAAATAAATTATTATAAAACATACACGAGTACCTAGAGGAAAACCAAAAAAGAGATGGATGTATTGTGTGAGAGATGATATGAGTAAGAAAGGAGTGAATTCCGATATGACGGATAGAAGGGCTGAATGGAAGAATACACATTGCGCCGATCACAAATAATTGGAAACAGGGCAGTTAGATTTTTTTTACCTTAGGATGATCTTGTGTTTGACAGCAATCTCACCATGGTAAGTGATGATGTGGCCGAAGGTGGTAAGCACACAAAGCCTAGATGGGAACTGGCTCTCAAGTGCAGCTGTCGGAACACACCAATAGCTGCTTGGTGACAGATTTTACAACTTGAGGGTGGTAGCCAGCCAGTAGGTTACTACAAAGTACCCTACCACCGTGCTATGGTTTCCTCACGGTGTTTTCCTTCACCGAAAGATCAAGCTCATTGTAGGATTCGAACCCACGACCTTCGACGCGGTATCCGACATCTTTACCACTGAGCTATCATCGTCTTAGATGATGAAGACACTAATATACTCAATTTTATATTACAGAAAAAAGAAAAAACGCAAGAAGGAAAAGAAACACAGCACTAAGAATAAAAAGAAGAGAAGGAAAGACACAGAAATTGAAGATCATCCTCTACCACCCAACATGGACTTGATGAACACTCTCAAAGAGTTGCGAACATGTTCACCAACGAAAGAGTTAGGATTAGACATTGATACACACAAGAGTGTTAGATATGACTCTTCTGAGGAAGATAGAGAAGTAGTGGATAAGAAGAGAAAGGAAGACAGGGAATACAGTGAGGGGGAGTGGTCTAGTGATAGCGAAGGAGATTCCGTGTCGACGGAGAGTAAGAGGAATGATTGACGGTTTGCTTCTGTTAATTATCGCTGATGAGAAATGGCGCTAGTTAATTTATCATGTTTTGAATTTAAATGCGAATCATTTATTTTACATCAATAAGTGAAATATCATTGTTTATCATAAAATGTTAAATTACGTTTTCTTCCAGTACTAGCGCCATCAAAAGCGATGTTTTTACACTAGCTCTTAAAATTATGTATACATACTTTAATTTTAAAATAAATTACGATGTTGATCAGCAACAAAATATATTTTATAATAAGTTATATAGAGTAAAAAATGTTATGTTTCGTACTTATAATAATTATAACATTTAATCCTCTGTATTTGAGAGATTTTCTTCAAGGCTTGACTTGCTTAACACCTAGTAATTGTCAGTTACCGTGGACGTGAAATTGTGGTCCAAATTCAAGTCAATAAATAACATAAATTAAAAACAACTGAAATAAGAACTTTCATGTTTTAAGTTTTAAGAGTGGATTTAAAATAATATTTTATACTAAATGAACTAGGTCACCTCGCTCCCCAACCTTATGGTCTCTGAGTGCGATTTTTTAAAATTTGGAACTTCACGTTTGGATTATTAAAATTAAGAAATATAGGTATATATTTTGTTATTTAAGAACGAGACAGTAATCTTTTGCAGTTTTATGTATAGGTATGTAAATAAATAAAGTTATAAAAGACTTAGATGTATTAAACATGTTTGATAAGAGTTGCGTTGTTTTAATTACCTGTTGAGTTGATAAAAAGGTACACTAACTAACTTTAGATTTACAAAACTGTTTTTACGGACGTACCTCAAAAGGTAAAAAAGAAGGAACGGAAAGACAGACGGCCACGAGAGTGATCTTTTAAGGATATATACGAAATTTGGCACAAAGCAAGGTCTAACAGCACAAATTCCAAAATATAAAAAAGTTGTAAATTAAAGGCAGTCCCCATATGTTTTTTAATTAATAAAAGCTGTCTATGTTAGTTTTTACCTATAAACAGTTATGACTTTAAAATAATTGAGTTACAATATAAATTAGGATCTTAAATGGAATATGTACAATTTATAGTAATGATTAAATTCGCTTGTACATTTTGAAATCTCGCATTATTACGAATCAGCCGAAAAAATCTTGAATTCAGGTACATCTACAATTACATCATGAACATATAAGTCATTCTATTGTCTTCTTTAAACTCGTTCTAAAACAAAGATACGAAAAGTATAGAAGAATTTTAGTCCTGTAAAGTCCAATTGCTCAACTCTCTTATAGGCATTCAACGTAAATATAGTCTACAAAACTGAACACATGGTTTTGTGTAAGATGTGCATTATTGTCAAAGAGATTTAAAGATAAGTTAAAAGTCTCTGATTATTGTGCATCTTATTATTATAATGTTTGGTAGAGTAGGTAAGTCTAGTCTCAGTAGTCTTCATTTAATTTATACACATACAATAAATAGCCTGAGCCTTCGCCTCAGCCCGAAAAATATCAGAAGTTGCAAAAAAAAAAAAATCTCAGGGCTACAGAAAACAAAAATAAATTGCTTTGCCCGCCATTGCAAACCATTGACAAAACAAAACTAGTCAATACCAGGACTATTTTGTGCGACTGACTTTGTTAGTTCCAAATTGTATGTTCATTTCCAATCGCCTCATTACCTAGGTACATAAGAGTATTTAAATTTTGACAAATGTTATAAATAAAATAACATGTGTTTGCCATTTTGAGACCTGCAGCCATTGTTACAATATTATATCAAAATATAAACATTATTACGATATCTTTAAGAAACTCGTAAAATTATAGGTTATCAACTTTTTATTGTTGACGACGATATTCTTTATTCGTGCAACCGAGCTGCTTACTTTAGGCTTTTCGAACACTTAGCCGTACTCGTTGATAGTGGATTTAGCGACCAAATACCGTTTTTCAAATAACCTACTAACAATAAGTTCTTGCCCCAAGAATAGGGAAGGTAGCTAAATAATTTTTCTTAGTTTATGTATGAATACAGATGAATACCTATGCTTTTCCGTCACCAATGGTTGGTGTCTAACATAGGCTACATTTGATTTCAATTGCCTCGGGAACGCGGGTTAAACCGCGGGCGAACTATATGAAATGAAATGAAATTGTTTATTTATCCAAATAGGCCTTCACAGGCACTTATGAATAGTCAGACTAAATGATCGGTTCGGAAGGTTGATTTTGCTGAGAAGAGCCGGCAATAAACTCAGCAATTTCTCTTTTCAAAAACAATTTACACCTAGTTACATTCAATAATTATTTATCCAAATAGGTCTTCACAGGCACTTATGAATAGTCAGACTAAATGATCGGTTCGGAAGGTTGATTTTGCTGAGAAGAGCCGGCAATAAACTCAGCAATTTCTCTTTTCAAAAACAATTTACACCTAGTTACATTCAATAATTATTTATTAATACTCTTTTAATTATCTGGGAAATACAGACGAATAGTAGGTATGTAGTTATGGAGGCATCCACGAATTGGTTTGAACCCGCATTATCTGTGTGATTATACAATTATTGTTATAAAAACATTTGGAGCATATTTTATACATATATGTATGTAATTATAACTAAGTATATAATTCATGTTGAACAACACTTTACACACAAGATTAACAAAAGTAATGCATATCTATGATATCTATCTATATAGATAGGTAAGCCCTGCAGTCATGTCATGTCAATCAATGCAGGTAAGGTACATATTTAATTAACGTCGATACATTCGGTTACAACACAATTTTGAGCCGCAAAAAGAACTTTGTTTTAAAAAAAACTTTGAATAACTATTTCAAAGTCAAAGCCACTTTTGAAGGTAAAAAACTGACCTTACCATGTTTTCGTCTATGGGTTGTAATGCTATAAATTATAAACTAAAACTTGCCACTTCTCCGATCATCGACTTCATAATTATGCGTCACTGCTGGCCACAGCAGAATACGCAGATCTGTGCTGCAGAGCTGAACTATGGCCATATTTGTCCTCCATTTCACGTTAATTTTTTTACTATGTTAACCTCTATTATTGTATTTACCGACATGTAGGTAGGTATATGATGGTTGACATTGGCGGAATTTATGCTACTGGCGTCATTAACCCGAAGAAGAAAGAACCCTTAACTAGCTATAGGAATTTTTTACAGACTCTTGAAATAATCTTAGTTCCTACTCACGAATTTTCCTACCCCCATGACATTGTAGGATCATAATCTTATCTATACTTAATACCTGTAAGAGGTAGTATACCTATCTAGATAAACATAGTAGGTATTTTCAGATGATAGTTAACCTTCGTGGTATTTTGGCCATCAAATACCCCCAATAGCACTATTTGTCATTCAAATTCAAATCATATTTTCAAGCAATAAAATTCAATTTAAAAACGTTACATGTTTCAAGGAAAACTTCCTTGTCAATCATTGTATTGTGTTTTGTATAGTTTGTTTACAATATACCTTATCCAATTGATTTAAAGTCTAAATTACTGCGTAATAAGATAAAAGGCGCGCTTTTATTTGATGATACCGACGATATAAATTGTCAATGTCAATTCTATAATCCCTTAAAATTTTGCCAGTTTATTTTATCTGCTTTTGGCATGTTCTATACTCAGTATATACCTGCGCAAATAGATATATATATAAGGTCCTACAAAATCAACTAACGTCCTTTTCAGGGATGTATCTATAGCTGATATATAATCATAAAAAAATATTAAAACATTTTTTGTCTTATACTTACTGAGAAAATAAAAAAAAAACTTTAATTAAACTTAACTCCATTACAAAGTATTAATTTAACCATTTACTAACCGGCCAAGTGCGAGTCGGACTTGCGCACGAAGGGTTCCGTAAAAATGGGAAAAAAATCACGTTTGTTGTATGGGAGCCCCCCTTAAATATATTTTATTCTGTTTTTAGGATTTGTTGTTATAGCGGCAACAGAAATAAATCATCTGTGAAAATTTCAACTGTCTAGCTATGGTGGTTCTTGAAATACAGCCTGGTGACAGACTGACGGACGGACAGACAGCGAAGTCTTAGTAATAGGGTCCCGTTTTTACCCTTTGGGTACGGAACCCTAAAAATTACACTGATGATCCGAGTCCTCTACGCTAGTATTTTACAAGCTTTTATTTTTAGTAGGTGTTTGGGTCTCCTGAGCTGTACTGTACTGTACTTAGGTACCTACTCAAGTTGGTTTTGGAAAAAGGACTTTTATAAATATTAATTATTTCATTGTTACCTGTATTCAAAAATTGACTTCAACACATTTTCTATTTATACATCTGTCGCAGCGATAGTTATTTTTATATTCCTAGTGTGGTAAGTTCCATAGAATATAAGACAAGAAAATCGGAGCCAAGTCCGGGGGCAGAACTATATTTACCTGATCTATTAAAGTATTAACTTTATCTTAACCGATCCCGTTGTTTATCAACGATAGCACTACTTGAGATGCGAATAGTCTCTATATAATCGCTCAGATAACATCTTCAAACTATTATTTAATACTTATCACTTTAGAAGACAACATTGTGTAAAAAGTTTATTTGCAAGAAAAATGGCTGCCGAAGTAGTAAGTATGATTTATTCGAGAAAAATATCAAAATATAATAAAGGCCAGGGTTGGCATAAGGATGGGGCGTTGTGGGCAAACTTCTGTAAAAGCATCTTTGCATCCATGGTATTTTCCTTACTCAGAAAGGTCCAGTGTCCATGATTGACCCATCGCAGCTGCTTCGACCAGAGCCGAGCTTCAACGATAAGCCGATCGATGCGTTCCGAGACTACACGATTGATGACAAGGATCCTATCAAGGAGCGCGTGCGCAGGACTTACTACACAATGCACACCAATGTTACTGTGGATCTTGTTAAACGTAAGTGACATGCTGATCGTGTCTAGTAGCTGTTTTAATATTCGTAACAAAAAGAAATCTTTCCTAGTTTTCACTTAGAGCTTTATAAGTCACAGTTCAATGATACATATTTCCTCCCGTATACAGTAACTGACAGAATATTGTGTTTCATGATTCTAATGGATTATTTAATTTTTATCATGAATTTCAGCCTCCTACTTTAGTTTGCTTTACGAGCGTAGGTCCACTTTTCCGATAAGACAATTCTGGACATCTCACAGAAAAGCGTGAGAACTGGCTGAAGTTCAACCACTTCAAGTCTACGATTAAGGACGCTCTAATCAAGTTGAACGACCTGGTCGACGAGTCAGACCCTGACACCGACCTGCCGAACATCGTGCACGCCTTTCAAACCGCAGAGAGGATCCGCCAAGACCATCCTGACGACGAATGGTTCCATCTGACTGGTTTGATTCACGATTTGGGCAAGGTATTTACTTTGTTTGGTTTAATGTAGGATTTTATCTGTATTAATATGTATATGTCGTGGTCTAATCGTATCATAAAATTCTTCGACATTTCATGACACGCCGCCATTTCGTGATTATAATTAATAAGATTTTCAAAACATCTTTCTGGCTCTATTTACTATTACTATTTATTGGCACACAACACAAAAATAATACAATCAGAAATAATCAAATTAAGCAATGAAAAGAAAGGCTTCATACAAGACTGCATCCCAACCATGTGTGCAAACTGCAAACAACTAGAAAAGTATTACCTGCGAAAGTAGAATCCATTAAAACTTTTAAATTGTTGTTTGTTAGATACTGTAGTAGGCTTATTTTAGGTATTTTATTAGTCTAAAAATTTGGGAACAATTAAAATGTACTTGAAATGTACCATTTATTATATATTAAACGTGCATGTTAAAGATAACACGCATTATCTTAATGCGTCTTGTTTAAGCAAATCATTCACACTGCATAGTAGGTATGGGAAAATAGAATGGCTGTCATTTGTTACAAATTACAAACTGATTTTTTATTTATCAAAAACAGTTTGCAAGATAGTTTAAAGCTGGAAATATTGTTGCAGATGTTTTATTTTTTATTTTAATGCCTCATTTTATGTCTGGCCCTATTTACAGTCTCGGATCTACGATTTTTCGGACCGGGGTAAAAACTTGATGGTGGCGCCCTCTCTCCGGGGTTCGAGATAAATTATAATATAATGGGTGGCATTTTTGGTGTGAATACGAAGCGTTTAATTATGCACACTCCTTTTTTGCACTTTTTTATTTTGATTTCTGCGCCCCCTGAAACTCTCGGCGCGGGGCGGGTGCCCCGCTTTGTCCCCCCCCTAGATCCAGAGCTGCCCGTTTGCCCCTAACTAGATTGACCCTTGAATAATTAATCAATCCAAATTAATATAACAAAAACTGAGGCGGAAAACTAGTGTTGTAATCTTCGTGATAACCTCATATAAAATTGTTGATCTTTAATTTCTTGCTGAAAATAATTGTGAAACTGATAGTGGTGTTTGTACACTTGTAATTATTATGTTATCATTAGGTAGGTACCTATTATTAATATTGTTTTAATTACCCCACTAAGAGAGCTCAGTTTAAACTTTAGCGTATTTCATACATATGAAAACATTATCCAGTACCAAATCAAGGACTATTTGATTATTTTTGTGAGACAATATTTACGAAATTCAATATCTTTTTATTCATTTTGATTCACATATGAATTGTACGACTTATTTGAAAAACCATGCCTATTGTCGCTTTTTACCATATTTTTTAAAAAATAAATAGGTATTTTATTTAGCTTCATATCTAACGCTAAAATCGGGTTAGGTACTAGTTTCTTCCACATGGCCAGCATGAAATGACCTCTTAACCACCAGGTGATGGCATTCTACGGCGAGCCGCAATGGTGTGTAGTGGGAGACACCTTCCCAGTTGGCTGCAAGTGGGCTGACTCCATCGTGTATGGACCTGAGAGCTTTAAAGATAACCCTGACACGTACAACCCTAAATATAAGTAAGTGTGGTCCCGCTCTGAAAATAACAAAAACTACAACCGATTGCAGCGCTACCGGGTCACAGAGGAGTGACTGGGCGTGGGTAGGCGTGGGTACCACGATGCGACAACAAAGCGAACCCACTCAAACATTCAAAAAATTTAATAAACTCGATCGCCGTTTAAGATTTAGGCGTGGATCCAGGATTTGTTTTCGGAAGGGGCAATCAAAGTTAATTTATCCCGATAAATTTTACAGTAAATCTCGGGGAGTGATGAGTGACTTAATAACGTCTTCTTTCCTCGTTTTATGTAAGTAGGTACCCGTTTACGAATAATCGGTACATACGTACGACGAATTTGTGATGTCGCTATGACGTATTCAATTATTTGAAGAATTGGTCGTAAGTGGGGAGTAGGGGGGGATTGAATTTCACCCATTGCCCCCCCCCCCCCCCCCTCCAACCCCTAGATCTGAGTTCAGGGCCAGAATTAGAGGTGTCGAGGCCCCGGGGCAACAAAGGAGGCCCCTAAGTATTTTACCTTGCATATCGGGTACTTTACCTTATACAATTGTACTAGAGTGGAAGAAAATTTGTTCCAGCCGGGTATTTGACGACATCTCTAGCCGTTTTTTTTAATAAATACAATTTACGTGTGGGCCCCTCTGTTGTGGAGGCCCTGGGCAGTCACCCCGTTTGCACTCCCTTAAATCCGGCCCTGTAAGTTCAATGACAAACACACGTAGGTACAGACAAATTATGTGACCTGTGGTTGAATGGCATTGTTCAATGAAACTGAGACTTTAATAAATAATTAACCCCTAGCTCTAAATACGGCATGTACGAGCCGCACTGCGGGCTCGACAAACTGCTCATGTCGTGGAGTCATGACGAGTACCTCTACCAGTTCCTCAAACACAATAAGGCTAAGCTGCCGGAGAAGGGACTTTACATGATCAGGTCAGTGTTTTACGTAAATAGGTTAGTATGCAATTTATCCATGTTTATCATTTTGAGAGGAGCTCCTGCCCTTTGAAGTGTAACTCAAAGGTTTCTTGTGTGGGATACGAAATATAAAATAATGTATCCGTTCTCTTGTAAATTAGATGTTTTATGCCACTAGTGACAACGAGGCAGGCGGGTCACCTGATGTTAAGTAACTACCGTCGCCTATAGAAATTAGCAATACCAGCGGGATTGCCAACGTGTTGTACACCTTATTACAATGCCTCAAGGGCTACTGGCTCTCAAGTGTAACACCAACAGGTCCTTGGCGACAGATGTTCAACTTGAGGGTGGTAGCCAGCCAGTTGCGTACTACCTAGTAGGTAGGTACCCTACCACCGTGCTGTGGTTTCCTCACGATGTTTTCCTTCACCGAAACCTCAAGCTCATTGTAGGATTCCAACCGCTGTATCCGACGTCACAACCACGGAGCTATCATCGCCTAGAGAGATTTAATTACGATGATATTTAAATCTATTTTGTGCACAGATATCACTCGTTCTACCCTTGGCACGCCGGCGGCGACTACCGACACCTCACCAACGATAAAGATGAAGAGATCCTACAATGGGTGCTTGAATTCAAGTGAGTTTATTTATTTATTAGATCACCAACAAGACACACACTATACATTCAAAAACAACAGGTACAACATTAAGTATAAATGGTGCCCCAATTAGAGGTGAAGACCACAATTAATATAAAAAGAAGACAGACAACAGAAACCGAAAATTAACTAAAATAAAGTAAAATAAAATTAGACGAACAAATTACATTTAAAAACACACCAGAATACAAATTTAAAAATATAAAAATCAAAAATATAAGAACATTTAAGATATAGCAATAAAAATAACAAAAAATGGAAAAAAGTGCATGTGAGTTAAACACATATAGTATTACGTGAGGTTAAATATCCCTGCGATTCCACCCGCGATCCCGAAGGATCTTATTTTTTCTCGATGATTTATTCTAGGATATGTGCCAGTGTCACAGGATATCTGTTTATGAGCCAAGTTTCATCAAAATCCGTTCAATAGTTTTTGCGTGAAAGAGTAACAGACATCTTCACATCCGAAGAAATATTCACATTTAAAATAGATAAGATGTTCAGTATCTTTACGCCGTAGCAAAAAAAGACTATTACATGATTTAATTACTTACATGTATTTTTTAAAACTTTTTTTTAAAGGAGTTTAATTTTTTTTTTGCCACAGTAAATACGACTTGTACACGAAAAGCGAGAAAATGCCCGACATCGAAGCCCTCTGGCCTTACTACGAGGGCCTCATCGAGAAGTACATACCCGGGGTCTTGGAGTGGTGAATGCCTTTTCATGTACATAGCTGAAGATATATTTGATTGTAATTTATGACTGTTATGTTTTGATTAATTTATTAACCTTTTACCAATGTACAGTATTAATATTGTTTTGTGAAATAAAAATGTTATACAAATCTGTATATTTGGTTACCTATTACTAATTACTAATTACTATACCTATACTTGGTGGATTGGATACTGAAATGGCATTTCTAAATAGGGGAGCAATTATGTAATAGGGAAAAAAACTTATTTTTAATTTAGAAAGGTTTTATTATGTGAGAAACATTTTAGGTACCTAGGTCATCTGATGGTAAGTGACTACCGTCGCCTATAGACATTAGAAATACCAGGGAGGTTGCCAATGTATTGTCGACTTTTTACATGCCTTGAAGGCAACTATCTCTCAAGTACAACAGCCAGATAGGCGCTTCGCGACAGAATTTCAACCTGAGGGTGGCCTATGGATTATTAAACTGTGCTACCACCGTGATATGGTTTCCTTTACTCGAGCTCATTGTAGGATTCAAACCCACGACCATCGCCACGGTATGCGACGTTATTACCACTGATCAGTACAGGATCGAGTGTGAGAAATGACCTAGGTAGGATATTTATTATTAAATTGTTATCACGTGCTAGCGGATAAACGGTTGGTCACTCGTTTCAATGACAAAGACTATTGTTATGATAAAAATAGCATCATTCTATTGACATTCATCTGATACTCTAATAGATGAAGATCCTTGAAGACATGCTCCATTTGAGCTAGGGTTGTAGATAAGGTAGCTTACTATTTTTGCCGCCATAACACGCCAATATTGTCAGTGAGACTAGATAAATAATTATTTAATGTAATATGTGATGTTGTTTTTGAAAAGAGTAATTGCTGAGTTTATTGCCGGCTCTTCTCAGCAAAAACAACCTTCCGAACCGAGCATTTAGAGTCTGACTATTATTAAGTGCATGTGAAGGCATGTTTGGATGAATAAACAATTTCATTTCATTACTGGATAAAAAAAAGTATAATAATAATAAATAAAATATATATATAATAATAAAATATATAATCGTTTTCCGAGAGGCAAAGTAACAATTATCTACTGATACTTTCTTAGAGCACTCAGGGATAATGCAGCCTTCTATTACGGAAACAATTTACAAAATCGGATAAGTAGATAGTTTCTGAGATTACCTACTCCTACATCCCATTGTTATACTTTACCTGTATAATCATTTAAATATACTTTTTTTAATTCTGTATAGGCTTGTGTTTGACCACAATCTCACCATGGTAAGTGATGATGTGGCCGAAGGTGGTAAGCACACAAAGCTTAGATGGGAACTGGCTCTCAAGTGCAACTGTCGGAACACACCGATAGGTGCTTGGCGGCAGATTTTCAACTTGAGGGTGGTAGCCAGCCAGTCGGGTACTACAAAGTACCCTACCTACGTGCTATGGTTTCCTCACGATGTTTTCCTTCACCGAAAGCTCAATAGAACAGATTGACTTGAAGTTGGTCCTGAAAATATTTTAAAAAACAACCTGAGACTGCTGAGTTTATTGCTGGTTCTTTTGAATTGTTGTTGACGTCCGAACCGGTGGTAACTTCTGTAGATCGACCTTCATGAGTGTCCTATGATCTAAACTGAATAAACGGTTTTGACTTTGAATAGATATAAATTTCTACATCGACATTCTGCGATTTTTAAATACTACTTATATAAATATATAGGTACTCAGTTTATTTTCCAAACTAAATTATTTGTTGGAGCCAAACAATAAAGTACATCATAAGGAAGTAGCTATTCTATAATTTTGTATCTAATATTATAATTTTATCATATTGTTTTATAAAAATCAATGAATACAGTTTAGGCAATGATCTTATCAACTACGCACTAAACTCTGTAGCGTTAATTCCTGAATTATTTATTAATAAGGCATACATATACCTACCTAAGTATATTTACCAAAGCTTCATTCCATTCTTTTAGCATTCAAATGCCTGTTTGTGATTTTGAATGTTTGTTGTTCAATCACGCAAAAACGGCTGATCGAATTTTAATGGAAATTGGGACACAGGTAGATCATATCCTAGAATGGATACTATTTATCCCACGAAACGATAAAGTTCAATCGGGAACGCGGCAGTCGCAGTTGCCTCCCTAGTATTGCAAATTTCTACGGCGTGCATTGGCGTGCAGTCACTTACCATCAGAACGCCTGTCGGCTTGTCAGACTTCTGACGTAAAAAAAATTGTTAAAATTTGCGCTATCTTGTTTTATACTAAAACAATCCATTATCATTAAAATATTTTTATTTTTCGCCATATTGTTATCAATATTACGTCTTTAGTTAGATAAACTCTGACTGGATTGGTGTTTGACCCCCTTATCAGTTATCAATTAGCATTTAAGATCTGAACAGAGACCCGAGGACCTCAGTTAAACGTCGAAGTGGTTGTACTCTGCCGAAAACATGAAGCCCAAACCAGTGAGTGTCTTTTGGAATATGTTAATAGGATTTCGGTAGATATCCAAATTCTAAGTATATATTTTTTTACCTTGTATAGATACAATGGGTTTAATTAATACCTAAAGAGGGACCTACTGCCGTACCTACTCAGAGACTATAGGAATAAATTCAAATTGTATAGGTACTCTTTTTCAAGGTCCACATTAAACTTTCTCTCTCGCTATGGGGAGGAATATCCTGGGTCATTTTTTCACACAGTCATTTGATCTCAAACTAAACAGAGCTTATTATATGGAAACTAGATAACTGAAATTAGGTTTTTTTTTAAAACATTTTCAATTAGATTAGGAACTTCTGTCCCAGGTGGGAATCAAATCCACAACCTTTTCGTCGCCTCGTAGTCTGAGGGTCAAAAGCGACCTCTATTATGATAACTTTTCCCAGGAAGATACCTTGTATCAATGACAGTGGTAAGGTCCCAGATTTATGTAAAGAAGTACCTACATTATAAGTAGGTACCTTTTATGGAATAACCAGCTGTCCCCCGCGGATTTACCCGCGTTTTATGCAACAGCCTTATTGCCTTCCTCGATAATAGGGTTATCTAACACAAAAAAAATATTCGATTCGAACAAGTAGTTCCTGTGATTAGCGCGTTCTAACAAACAAACGAACTCTTCAGCTTTATAAGTTTATAGTATAGATAATACTTATTTTTTGAAACTTTGTATTATTATTCAATAACATTGTCTTCAGGAATCTCCCATCTCCATGATGGATCCGTCGCTCCTCCTGCGCCCAGAGGCGGTGTACAAAGACAAGCCGGTGGAGGCCTTCAGAGACTACACCGTCGACGACTCCGACCCCATTAGGGAGCGCGTACGCAGGACTTACTACGAAATGCACTCTAACATGACCGTGGATTTCGTTCAAGGTTAGTTTAGTTACGTCTTAGGAATAAATTGTGTATTATAGTGTTTTTATTCTATAGTAATTTGACAGTACAAAGCCTGATAAGTGTAATGTAAATAGAATCAGCTGTTTAACTCCTCTAATCGTTGACTCACTGCTGAGCATCGTGATGTTCCCGCTCTTTCTCACGACAGAGCTGTTTCCACTGCTCTAGGTCTTTGGCGTGGTGTAATGCGTCTGAGATTTTTGTGTCCAGTTGTTTAGACACCTGGTCGGACCATCTTATTGGGCTGCGTCCCCTAGATCTCTTTCCTTCCAGCTTTATCGTGACCATTAGCTTCAACAGATTGTTGGAGGGATTCGGGCTATGCGGCCTAAATATTGCAGCACTCTCTGGAGCCATACGCTTGACCTTAACCTTAGGTATAACTATCAATGCTAATATTTTAAATGCGAAAGTAACTCGGTTTGTCCTTACCTTTTCACGCCTAAAACGCTGAACAAATTTTATGATTTTGGCTTAGATATAAATAGACCTTGGAAGGACATAGAGATAATTTTTATACCGGTTAAAGATAAGATCCCTCGGGAACGCAGGTTAATCTGCGAAACAGTTAGTTATAAATATATTGTAATTTTTATTTCTAGGCAAAATGGACAAATGGCTGAAGTTCAACCACTTCAAGTCTACGATTAAGGACGCTCTAATCAAGTTGAACGACCTGGTCGACGAGTCAGACCCTGACACCGACCTGCCGAACATCGTGCACGCCTTCCAAACCGCAGAGAGGATCCGAGAAGACCACCCCGACAAGCCCTGGTTCCATTTGATTGGACTTATTCATGATCTTGGAAAGGTGAGCTGGTATTTTTTTTAGACCACAAGTGACTACCAGGCAGGTCACCTGATGGTGACTATCGTCGCCTATAGACATTAGCAATACTAGGGGGTTTGCCAATGTGTTGTCAACCGTATTACAATGCCTTAATGGCAGCTGGCTCTCAAGTGCAACTTGCCGAAATACACCAACAGGTGCTTGGCGACAGATTTTCAACTTGAGGGTGGTAGCACCGTGCTGTGGTTTCCTCACGATGTTTTCCATCACCGTAAACTCAAGCTCATTGTAGGATTCGAACCCACGACATTAGCCGCGTTATCCAACGTCACTCACTACCACTGAGCTATCATCGCCTTAAAGGTATAACAAGGTTCACCAGGGTTCGTAGTAGGGCTGATGTTTCTATGAATTCCTCTTTACTACAAGATTTGTTTCATGTTCAAGTAATAATCGTTTTTATTTTATAGAAATAAAGTTGAGAATGTTTTGCAAAAAGGAAAAATAAACAAAAGAGCGGCGTACGGGCTTACCTACTTCTAGCGTCAACTCATGAGCAGATTACCCATATAGCTATTAATATTGGAATACTCAATTGAATTTAGAAAATCAACAAGCAATAAAGGGTTCTGTTGCCCACATAATAAAGTAAATAATCAATTAAAATGTGTACAGGTGATGGCATTCTACGGCGAGCCGCAATGGTGCGTGGTGGGAGACACATTCCCAGTTGGCTGCAAGTGGGGCCCATCCATCGTGTACGGAGACGACAGCTTCAAGGCAAACCCCGACACATACAACCCTAAATACAAGTTAGTTAGCTTATTAAGTTTTTCTTCTTTGCTGGCAATCGTCCTTTAGAATATTTCTACCAATGTCCCGTTAGTATATTTTATGTTAAAGAAGACACAATAGGTAGAGCTCGTCTAAGCTGATATGACGCACCTCACTACAGCATTTACGCACACAAGCAAATTTATTATATGGTCGCAATACACATAAAACACCATTGTAATTTGGTCATTCAGTAAATGTAGGTACTTGCTAAGAAGCGGTTATTTTAGGATTTGTTGTTCAACTAGTCATTAAGACAGAGAAAATAATACCTACAGTCATAGTCTGAACGCGCGAGAAAGCGGACATCTCATTCCATAACTACCCTACAATCAAGGAACATATTTACGCTACTCCATATAGAGAGCCTTGTCGGATTTATCAAGCGAGTAGTTTGACCGAGAGGTTTTTTTTATTTTTTTATATTCGATATAGACAATCTCACCATGGTAAGTGATGATGTGGCCGAAGATGGTAAGCACACAAAGCCGGTGTGGAGGAGGCCCTGGGCCAACAAAAGAGTGGAGGGCCCAAATTATTTTGCGTATAGGATTAATGATAGGTAGGTACATATTTTTCATGCAAGTGTTTCACCTTAGGTATATAGCGGAAAGAAACCTTTGTTCCATCCGACGTCACTTCTAGAACTTTATGAATATACACCTATTTATCGACCTTCCTTTAAATTTCAAACGATGTGGAGATTTTCACAAAAAAAAAACCCTTGTTACCAGCGGGTATAACTTAATTTCCTTTGTTGCAGTACTGAGAATGGCATGTACCAACCGCACTGTGGCTTGGAGAACCTAATGATGTCGTGGGGACACGACGAGTACCTCTACAGGGTGCTCATTCACAACAAGGGCAAGTTCCCTAAGGAAGGACTTTACATGATCAGGTAACCTTTGCTATTCTTCAGGATGTCATAAAGAGAAGAAATATAATCCTGACCAATAATGTCGCTGTTAAAATTAGTCGACTATTTTTCACAGACCTACAAAACCTCCTTTAAATGACACTGTCATATAGACGAAGTAAATTGACTGAACAAGTCCCCAAGCGTACCTTGTCAAGTTTTATCAAAATCGGTTACGTAGTTTTTGCGTGAAAGAGTAACTGTTCTCCGCGGTTTCACCCGCGTTTCCGAAGGTACGCTGTAAAAATCAGACATAATAATAATTAAGTACCTACTCATTATAGATACCATTCTTTCTACCCGTGGCACGCGGGCGGCGACTACAAGCACCTCCTTAAAGAAAGTGATGAGAAGATCAAGCAATCAGTTTTGGAGTTCAAGTGAGTATCCTCCTGTACTTACCTACCTACTAAAGAATGTGTAAATGGTATAATCCTCTATGATTCATTATTTGAATTTAATTGCACTCCTCAAAGTTGACTAATTAGCCAGGTTTTAACCTGGAGTGCTTATAACCTAGTTATACCTTTTTAATTAGGTATAATATTATTGGTAAATTACCTGTTTTTTTTCAGCAAATACGACCTTTACACGAAGAGCGCCGGCGTTCCTGATATCGAAGCACTGTGGCCTTACTACGAGTCACTCATTGACAAATACCTCCCTGGAGAAATCGATTTTTAAATGTAACGTTTAATAATTAAAATTATAAATTTATTTATGGTTAGAATAAGTTTTTTAAGACTCACTTTTAATTAAATAAAATTTAATAATAATGTACAAATATATTTATTTACGTAAAATATAAATAATATTGTTCTTATTGATTGGCCAATTTATTTGATATATTTTTTTGGACATAATTAATACTGTAAATAAATAAAATCTCAACCTATTAATATAATATATTTTTACTTAAACGATGTTTTTACTTGTAATAGGATAACTCTGCATTAATTACCATAATGCTACAGTTAAATGGTAGGTACTCGACTGGCTGGCTGGCTAAAATAGAACATCTGACGCCAAGCACATATGTTCGGGCACACTTGAGAGAGTTGCCTTTAAGGTACTTGTAAAAGGTCGTCAACACATTGGCAATCCCCCTGGTATTGCTAATGTCATGGGCGCCACCAGGATTACTATTATCTAATAAAATATCAGGGCGAGGAGAACATTCAATTTATTGATAAGGTGATGAACAAAGGACAGCAACCTAGACGCCATGCACCCTGCTACCGGCGCCCAGTTTAGAGGCGGCGGTATTCACTTACCATCAGGTGACATGCCTGCTTGCTTGTCAGACTTCTGCCACAAAAGTTAGAAATAGAAACTATATGTATATAATAAATCAGGAACTTTATTTAAGCTATATTTACAAAAATACAAACATCTCAAAATAGACAATCATAATAATCATTATACTATAGCCTGGCTAACAAACAACCAAAGTTTAATATTATGTAACACAACGTCACTAGGTACAGATAAAACAAACCTACGTACGTCCCAAATCATATTATACATGAAGTAAACAAACCGTGTACTTACCTATACAAATGGTTAAAATAACATCATTTATTTCAAAATTACACTCAAATAAGACTTGCTACATACCTACTGAGCATACAAGCAACATATCCGCTGCACAGGGCCGGATTTAGAGGTGTGGAGGCCCAGGGGCAACAAAGGAGGCCCCTAATTATTTTACCTTACACATCAGGTACTTTACTTTATATGTACGGTCGGCCAAGAAAGTGGTGTGCCAGTTTTGATTTAGTTTCCTAGTCATCGAAAATTACTAATCGAAAATATTAATCAAACTAAAAAGATATCACTGAAAGAGATGCATAATAATGACGTTGTCATAATTTGTCAGATTGATCTGCAAGCGAAACTAATCTTTATCACCTATGAATCTGCAAGCGGCATTCAACCTTAGGGTGGTACACCACTTTCTTGGCCGACCGTACTAGAGTGGAAGGAACTTCGTTCCAGCCGGCTATTCGACTACATCTCTAGCCATTATTTTTTAATAACTACAATTTATGTGGAGGCCCCGGGCTGGTGCCCCGTTTGCCCTCCCTTAAATCCGGCCCAGCATTGCAGACTATTTTACTTTGTCGTTTATTGTGACTTGTATAATATGTTGCATGTACTTTCAGAGTACCTACTTGAAACGACTTAATACAGTGAGTAGGTAACTATTATCTAATCTGTGATAACAATAACACCTTTACTCATAAAATGCTATTTAACTAAAACACTGTTTAAGTTGTTACATATTAGTTGATTTCACTATCACTACGCACCTAGGTACAGGCCCTTAACAAAGAATCATAAAGCCAGTATGCTGGATTGAATTTAGGAATAGACTCATTATTAGTCTATTGCCCGTGGTCCTACTGCGTGGTCCTACTGGTAGGACCACGGGCAATTTATTTTGCCCGTAGTTCTATTAGTAGGACCATGGGTACTTAGCATTGCCCGTAGTCCTACTGGTAAGACTACGGACAAGTAACAGAGCCCGTAGTTTTGGTTTTTTTTTTCGTCATCCTACCTCTATTATATTATTGTTGAAGATTTTTCGTGTAAATGTCTTAGATTAAAGCTAGTTTTTGATTTTTCATTTACATTTTTTTTCGTCTTCACTGTTAGTAGGACCATTACCCATACAAAATAATGATGTTTTTGTTGCAGTCCTACTGGTATGACCACGGGCAACGAATGCATTATTTACCTGGTCATGTAGTTAAAAAGTATGTTAAATAGCGTTTTATAAGTAAGGGCCTAAATTGGTTGATTAAAATGATAATGTTTGATTACCGTTTGAGCAATCTAACATGAGACATGGCTTTTTTTATGCAGAATGTCCGGTAAGTAGTAAAACAAACTGAAGGTATTTAAAATTTAAAAAAACCTATTGATTTTTTTATTCTGGATAGGCTTGTGTTTGACCACAATCTCACCATGGTAAGTGATGATGTGGCCGAAGATGGTAAGCACACAAAGCCTATATGAGAACTGGCTCTCAAGTGCAGCTGTCGGAACACACCGATATTCAACTTGAGGGTGGTAGCCAGCCAGTCGGGTACTACAAAGTACCCTACCACCGTGCTATGGTTTCCTCACGATGTTGATGATTTTTGAATTTCTGATTTTAAATATCTCGAAAATGCGACACTTTTATTGACGTCATTTTTGTATTATTTGGTAGGTGACCCACTATACCCCCCCCCCCCTTAACTTTGTCGTTCTAGTTACCGGACACCGGTAGTATAAAACTATAATAACTCAACTCTTACGTGTCGGAAATACGTTGTATCGCTTATTGTTCTTTGGTGTGTTGAGTGCCTAGCAATATAAATCGAACTCGAAACAAAATATGTTACCAGACTAGCTGCACAACAGATTTATTATTATAGTGTTCGAAATTAATATAATATTTGTATGCGTTATATGCGCACGGCCAGCACAGTAAATTAGTATTAATTTTAAGTCATTTCAATAATTCGAAAACTAATTATTTTGCGAGGTTTTACTGAAACCTTAGATAATAGATAAGAAGATATATTAATGGATATCATATTTGGCATTATAGTTAAATACATATAGCTACTAATTTAGGGGCTGTCCATAATATACGTCTTCGGATTTCACGTTTTTGGAAGCCCCCCTCCCTTTTCATCACACTTTCAGCTATCCCAATGACAAATACATATTAGCAATGCACCTCCCTCCCCCTTATTTACGAACGTATTTTATGAACGGCCCCATATATACATATGGGATTACTAATGGAGTTTTTTTTATAATATAATCAATTCCGAGTAATATAATTATTAGATACTAAAATATTATATGCAGATAAATGTTATTACTTATAGGTATATGGTAAAGGCGTAGCTTAGAAAGGTAAGTTTTTTTATAATATTAGTACAAAAATTAAGATTTATACGTAGACGTGGACTTAATAAATTAGTATCACTCAATTTATTAGACACTGAGATAATTAAGCACTAACCTTTCTCAATGTTTAAATATGCTACATAAATATGTGTTTAGCCCTATCTACCTACACCTTCCGATCCTAATTATTTGATAAAATCGGATCATTTATTTGACAGACGTTCTCATTTTCCTGGTATTGATATGTCCGATGCAACTTTTTGGTGTTTGTGAGGAGAGAACGTCTCCGATTTAGGATTTCTGATAAATCTATT
This sequence comes from Ochropacha duplaris, assembly GCA_951361185.1. NCBI lineage: Eukaryota > Metazoa > Arthropoda > Insecta > Lepidoptera > Drepanidae > Ochropacha > Ochropacha duplaris. The sequence continues at coordinate 7,697,442 of OX592711.1, read as the reverse complement.
AGGATCGCAAGGTGACAATCGAGCTTTTGAGTGGAAGTTTGCGAAGCATACGTCGTGTGTATAGCAAAACTATATATCTAATATCAAGTAATACAAATAGTGGATGGTTTTCTCATAATATTATCTACCCCTCCCATAAGCAAGGCATAAATATAACTATAGCTGTGTATCGTAAAACACAATTTCACTTTACACACTAAACTCAACCGTAAAGTTTGCAATACGAGGTCGCTTTTAGATTAACAATTCACATGCTAGTGCCCCAAATCGTTGAAACTTGTTGATTATATGTCTCATTCAGAGACCTATTATCTAACTAGTGTGTACGTACACTCGCGTGTCAAAAAGTAGACAGTTTGTCTGCTTTCTATGCTGCTTCATTTAGTCCGCAATCGACCGTTATTTCATTCGGACGTCAACCGACATCTAGAAAAATGTCTGGTTGTTCCAAATGTATAGGAAAAGCCAAACCAAAATAATGGACGTTTCCTACCAAAAGTAAATTGACACGTTAATTTACACCAAAAAGTGACGCGCAGTCATACAAATTGAGGTACTTGCGTTATTTAGTTAGATAATAGGTCTGTGGTATCGTTTATGTGAAATATCATTCTCGAAGGTTGAACAATTAGTTAATAATAATAAACGAACCTTACATTGTATTCATAATGCTTACTATTCATAGCGTGTAAATCCAAGGCCGTTATCTTCACAATCTTAAGGCATTTTCGTTTATTTTCTTAATAACGATATTTTTTTAGTCTTAAATAGTTTCCAAATTCTATGAAGTTGTTTTTTTTAGGAAAAATATAATTTATCGTTCAATTTTGATCCTATCAGACGATTAAGATGAAAAAATATCGTATAGAAACACTCACTCCTTACTATCAATCAGTCTTCAAAAACGTTAAATTACTCATCCCATCTAAGGCCGAAGGAAGGCATATTGTCTTTCTAAATACAGCGGCTACGTATCGAAAAATATTACTAGCGTTTAAATAGCTACTTCTTTTTAGGAATGTAAGTTGTACACTGTATTCGATGTAAAGCCATGTATTCACTGAGAAACAATTGTTTATAAACACTGCTTCAGAAACAAAATCTACGTGTCTCTGAAACAAATTAATATGTTTCTGAAACATTTGAAATTGTTGCGGTAAACACTACGTGTTTCTAGCATGTTTCTGTGCTCCCCGAAATAAATCAGTTTCGCAACAGCTGTATACCAGTGTGGATGGATGTTTCAGTTGTTTATAAACATGGCGGTAGTGTGGGACGACAATAGCATTTTTAAATTAATATAATAATTTCAAACGAAGCCGATATTATGAAATACCTCCTCATGCAATATATTTGAAACAACTTAGATGTGGACGGCCAAGACCCCGAAACATTGTTTCTGTAAACATGTACGTTTTGCTCCAGAAACATTGTATCTGAAACATGTTTCTCAGTGAATACATGGCTTAACTCTTGTGTTTAGAACTCATCACATTTCATTAAAAATTTGAATCGCAATCCCTGGTAGTTTAAACTAGCAGCACGGTATGACGGCCGTTTTGACAGCCCAATGTGCCAATAAGAGACAAGCATTGCGCGTCAAAGAGAGACACCCTCTTGTCAATGTGGCCATCCTAGCGTGTCACTAGTTTAGTAATTATTATCTATTTCAGTTTCAGTGGCCACATGTGTATTATTTCACGGTCGTTAAATTCGCGTCACTACGTAGTCGAAATTAGAAGTTATAATTATTTTAGTTCGAAGCTCTGCGTTTCGCGGCAAACCATCTGTAGCTATTAAGGCCAGAATTTAATTAAACAGCTCTTACATTAATGAGATTGCCACTACTAGGTATTCTGAATATATAAATCAACAATATATTTTAAATTTCCAGTCTACTGAAGACATTTGCATTGTATTTTTCATATTAACAAAAATCCGTTGTACATATTAAACACTCACTTACATGTTATGTTTCGAAATGTTTGTAAATGCTTGTTACATAGGCCATTACCTGCTGCCAGTCGGGACGCTCCTGTTGGATCATGTCTTGAATATTCTGCAATAGATTTGATTCACTTTTATTATAATGTTACGATATTTTCACTATTTCATTACCTTTTATTTTATTTTTATTTTATTTATGGCACAAACAGTCAATATTTACAAATTTTTGTTGTTTACAATAGATAACATAAAGACAAAGAGTGCCCAAGAGTTGTTTCTATAAATAAACCTACGAAGAACTTAAAATAACACAAACAAACAAGAAACAAGCAGTAGAACCTTTTTTATAGTTTTCCGCCCCACGGTTTCAACTGCGTTACCGAGGGATCTTATCTCTTCCCGCGATAAAGAGTATCCTATGTCTTTCTCTAGGGTTCCATCTATCTCTACACCAAATTTCATCTAAATCGATTCAGCGGTTTAAGCGTGAAGAGGTATCAGACACAATTTCGCATTTATAATATTATGTAGTATGGATTCTTCTCTGTGGGACATTACAAGTCTAATTCATTTGGAAATGTTTTAGCCCGCCAATAGTAACTTCTATGTCTTGCTATAATATTAAAACGAAGCTAAAACACATCCCTCGCTACGCATCTGCGGTGGAAACGCAGCATAAGCCCTGATAAGGCGCCTATGAACATTGGAAATGTCTGTACCACCGGCTCGGAATAAATTTAAACTGAGAAGACTAAGAAGAAACTTTTTTTATACTGAACAAGGATTTTTTTATACTGAATTTTATTTTAAATTTATATAAACAAAAATTATACATTGTTCAAATTGCATACATCTACATATATTAATATTATAAAGAGGTAAAGTTTGTGAGGTTGTAGAGGGTAATCTCTGGATCTACTGAACCGTTTTTGAAAATTCTTTTACCAATAGAAAGCCACGTTATTTGTGAAATCCCGGGAAAAGATAAGAAACCGCAGAAAACAGCTAGTATAATAAAATACGAATGCAAAAATAAGTGCTCACCAGTGTAGTAGGTATACCAACAGACTCTGCGGCCGCAAAAGCTACAGAGAAGTTGGTTCTCTTATCGTGCGGTGACAGGGTCGCATAAGGTATTCTACATTCGCCTAGATACGAGTGAAGGAGCGCGCATAACGCCATCCCGTCATTCCAAGATGAGCTGATGACAAATAACTTCCATATAATAATATCCTCAGACATTTTTCCACATACGGCTATCTGATCCCAAACTAAGCAAAGCTTGTAATATGGAAACCAGATGACTGATATACTACATATACTATTTTTTTTTGTTGTAAATATATACTTAAATAGATAATTACATCCAGACTCAGGACAAATATACATGTACATGTTCATGTACACAAATGTATGTCCTGGATGGGAATCGAACCCACGACCTGCGGTGTGATAGGTTGTGTGTGGTTAAAACCACGCCAACCGGCCCGTATAATGATTCCGTATCCAGTCCAAAGGCCTTTTTTATGTCATAGATTTGACAACAGGTAGTCACCAGATGGTAAGTGACTACCGTCACCTATAGACTTTATGATACTAGGGTGATTACGAGTATTTTTAGATGTTTTATACACTGTATAGTGTTAAATATTTATTCTTGAATATAGCCAACATCCTTATTAAATGAGTGGAAATTTTACTCAATAATTTACCGTAACACCCTAGAATAAAAGTTTGGGTACTTATTATATTTTAAGGCGATGATAGCTCAGTGGTAGTGGCGGCGAAGGTCGTGGGTTCGAATCCTACAATGAGCTTGAGCTTTGGGTGAAGGAAAACATCGTGAGGAAACCATAGCACGGTGGTAGGGTACTTTGTAGTACCAGACTGGCTGGCTACCACCCTCAAGTTGAAAATCTGTCGCCAAGCACCTATCGGTGTGTTCCGACAGCTGCACTTGAGAGCCAGTTCTCATCTAGGCTTTGTGTGCTTACCACCTTCAGCCACATCATTACTTAACATGGTGGGATTGTGGTCAAACACAAGCTTATCAAGAATAAAAATACCGATAAGGGCATTATTGCAGCGTGCAAGTATTTCGACATACAAAACACAAAAATATCAATTACCTAAAGTTGGTAATATCAATGTTGTTGTATCCCAACGTTTTCTGTTGACACCATTTCAGTAAAGCGTTGCGTTTTGAACCGCCATTCTTCACTTGGAGCGCGTTAAGTGGATCTTTTCTTTCACCTGTTTAAAATTACAGTATTATGAAAATTTAAGTCGGTGGTAGTCCCATATTAACGCACATTTAAAAAAAAAAATCAATAATGCTTAGCTTCGTTAGTTTTTTTTAAATGCATTTTATAACATTTAAATGCACACATAAAAGCTTAGGTAAGTATTACTTTTAAAGTAAGAGATGGAATTTTATTCGCAAAAACATAATGTTAGTAATCTAAATAATTTTATGATATAGGTCTACTCATACTTTTAGCTTTACGAACCCCTATTTAATTTATGAGACGACAGCAAACCACTTTTTGGCCTGATTGCCCCCTAAGTTGTTACTCTCTCATATATAAATTGTATAAGTAATTTATTAAATAAAAATGTTGTCAATTTTTGTTTTGTCATTTATATTTAAAAAACTAGCAGTAGCGAAACATTATATTTATTCACGAAGAAGAAACATTCGTTCAAATTATGTTAAAATAAGCTGCCAACCAAAGTAATACGCTCGCTCAACTTGTCACTATTATTTTTAAATTTCGCGAACCCCCACGATTTGATTGGCAAACCCCTAGGGGATCGAAAACCACACTTTGAGTAGCCTATTGAGAATCGAACAAAATAAGTATAAATAATAAATAAGTAAAAAAAATTAGCTAAAGTTTGATTTTTAATTAGCTGTAGTGATTTACCAGTAAAGTTGTCGTAATAAATATTTCGTTACACAGAAATTATTTCTTAAAATAAAATAATGAAAATACGCGTAATCGCTGATATTAGATTGACTTTTATTGATAGGTAAAAATCTTAAACTAATTAAAAATCCGACATTAGCTGTTTCCATAATTTCCATCCATCCTACCCACCCATCAAAGATGTTTGTCCAAAACACAAAATAAAACAAATAGTTGTCCATCCCCCAAGACTTACATATATCTCCATAGCTGTTCCGCCTGACGAAGGACTCGATCGCTTTCTGCTGCAGGGTCGCCAGCGCGCGCTGCTCGTCCGGAATGTTGGCAGAGACCGGCACGCACTCTGTCCCGCGCGAGTTAGACACGTTACGCAAGCAATGTTGTGGAACGGATTTTGTGCCAGGTTTATCGACCATTTGGGCACAAATGGCCATTGAAAATAATCTTCTATATAAATAAAATTTGATCTTCGAAATGTTCATAACTTTCGAATAACTGCTCCATTTGGATGATTCTTTGTTTTATGTATTCGTTATTAGTAGTAGTTAGAACAAGGTTTGTATAAAAAAAAAACACAGGAACGCAGGAGAAACCGCAGGGGAATAGTAATTAATTGCGAAGATGAATAATTGATACATAATCTCATGCAATGTTCCCACTGTGAGCTTTATAAGAATTTAGAAATGTTTTTGCTAGTTTTGTTTTGTTGAAATTCTTACAGTGTTGTATTGTTGTAATTTAAAATTTAAATTAAAATCTGGCACAAAACTACCGGCCTTTGAAATGTGCGTAAAATATTTTCATTAATGGTTTAACTGGATATATTATATCCAGTTGAATGAAAATATTTTGTAAAACATATAAAACGATGCAACTTTTAGCCAACTCCAGTTTAAATGAAAATGTCTTAAATTATAGATTAAGAAACCGCTACCAGTAGTCATTTCAAATTCTTAAAGCAAAGTATTTTTTTGTGAAATGCATCAAAACTAATAAGACTTAAAATATCTTTAAAGCTTACTAATCCATCCGAATAATTAAAAAAATATGTTCGTTCATGCTAGTATTTAAATTGTTCCTTTTTATTTATAATAAACAATAAATAACATGCTTAATTTTAAATAACATTGAAACTTTTGGTTTGAATATCTTAAATCCATTCGATTAAACTAAAAAAAAAATCATGCTAGTATTTAAATTGTTCCTTTTAATTTTGAATCCATAATAAATAAATAACATGCTAAATTGAAAATACTTATCACATTGAAAGTTTTAGTTTATATTTAAACCAAGAACGATAATTTAAAAAAAAAAACTACAAAATAGTAATAACAATGCTTAAGGGTTAAGGAAAGAAACAACGTTGCACACACGCATGCATGTAATTGAAAATAAATTAGTGACGACGCACACAAACACACAATAAGTTAGATTTAAAATAGGCAAGTGGTTGGCTCAAGCGCCTTTCTCATGCCGCCATGCTGTAAGAAAAAATATAAAGCAAAAACTTACATGCAATTTTGTAAAATCTGATAAATTGTTTAAAATTTAATTATAACCGCAATAATACCTACATATTATATTGAATTATTTGTTAAACTTATTAGAACAAGTTTTTATCCAATTTTGGACGTTGGTGGTGTGCACATTTTTGGAATAAATTATCATATTAAGTCAATAAATAATTACATTAATGTTAAAATAAATAGGCTGGCAACATTATTTGCAAAATATGTATGAATTATTGAGATAATACGACTCGATTCGAGTCTACTTACCGGTAGATATGGGTGAGGCTCTCGAAGATCTGGACGAAGGGGGTTTAGCGGCAAAGTTGTTGTTAGTAATCCCATTGGTGGATGGGGTGGTAGGCTCTGTCATACCATTCTTTATGTTGGTGCTTGTTGTTGTTACTGTCACTGTAGTTTGGACCTAGGAACCATATTTACATTATTATAAATCCTACCTTATTGGAACTAGATAAAGCCTGTAATGCCGTACACAGATACTCGTATTTCTGCCAATATCAAGTTATTATTATAGTACGTAATATCATATTTTTGTAATTTGTTGTTTTAGTGAAATTGGTGGCCGTTCAAGTAAAACTTTTCACAGACTTTTTGAGACTATCTGAAAAGTCCCAATACACGTTTTCAATTAATTTCACTTCACTGGTGGTGCACATAGATTGAACATTATTGGACAAAACGCCACCGATATTATTCAATAAAACTCAAAATCTACAATTTTAATGAAAATAAAACGAAAACGCAACGTCATTTTGCAAGTTCCCGTCAAACAGTCTTATCTTCATCTTAATTTATTGACCACTAAACTAGCGGCACGCTATGATGGCCGTTTTGAAAAGAGGCTGTCTCTTTTTAACTCGCTATACTTGTCTCTTTTTGGCACGTAGATGGATAGGGTTGTTAAAATTGTGCAATATAGCGTGCCTATAGTTTAATCATTTTTATTACCTGTGGCCACTCTGCAACTGGTGTGGTGGCGGGAGACTGTTTAGCTGCCTTCGCCGCGTTCTCTATGCTCTCAATCAGGGACTTCACTGATAATCTGGAGTCCTGACGGCTCACTCCTGCAATTAAATTAGATATTCTCAATATTCTTATGGTGGATATATTTCGCGTATGGACATAGATTTGTCTTTATAAATAAACTACCTACCTTCATGTGATAAATACAAAAGGCCAACTTATTTGGTGAATCAAAAGTTCCAATATATACAAACAAAGTATATACCTCCATACTCGATATGTACCATGTATTTTCCATACAATCCTTTCCATCCCCTATAATATCAATTTTGAAATAAATCCGACTAGAAAAATATAACTTCCGATCCAAATTTTGCTACCTTGATTCCTCTGAAAAAATGCCAACAAAATCATTAACAATGAATTGCTCGCCTTAACACTATAATACCTTTGGTTCTCCTATGTGACGCTGCAGTGGCCATGATGTCTTGCAACGAAGCGCTGGTGAGCAACGGTGGTGGTGGAGGAGTTTCCTCTGTTCGTGGTGGCATGGCTGTTGATGGCAACACGTACTTTATAAACAATCAAGGTATTAATTTTGTATTGACTGCACGAAAGTATACTGGACTATTCTGCTAGAAACTACCTCAATCGACCAAAGAAACTATTGTTATTCTTTCCGGTAAACTTTTGTGCGTGAAAACCTTTTTTTAATAACTGGTGATAATATTTACATGCCTTGTGGTGGTTTATTTATTAATAAAGGCCAGTTCCCGGCTTTGGGGCTAAATAAAGTTTAATTATCATTGTTTTGTAGCATATTTAATTATTTTAAATAATTTCTGTACTTGTACCTACCTGATAATCTATTAACCGGCACCAAAAATGCCCATATCTCAGAAAGCGGTGTTGACAAGCGAAATCGCCATTAAATAAACAATGGCTTTAGTGCTGCTACTTCAGACATAAACGTTAGCATAGTTAAATTACTTCCACCTTACATCATCAGACATCGTAACATTACCCAGCTAGCAAAAAGCAATTGATACATTAATAAAATTAAAGCGGTTGATCAAAATTCTTTGATCGCAGTACAGCTAACAGAATAATGTCACGATAAACACAAAATAGATAAATAATTGGGCACACAATCCACCACCTCACCGCCACCAAAATGAGAACAAAAACTAAACACACGACACACTTAACGTATTCCATATACATTTATACAGTTATTCACATTGAAATCACACGGGGACTTAGAGTTCGCACAAATAAGCCTTCTGACTTACGTAGCGGTCTCGGCGGCGGAGGATCGTTCAGTGATCGTATAGGATGCGATAGTCTTTTGTGCTCCAACGTCTTCCAGTATGGTTTTGGTTCACGAGGTAGGGACCCAGTATTTGGATCTATATTTGGTGCTTTCTGTCCTAGTAAAGACAACTTTCGCACTGCTTCTTGCTTTTTGGCATCAGATATTGGGGGTTTCTTCTCCCATGTTTGTACTAATTCTCCTATGGAGCCAATTGGTTTTTTATTCAGATCTTTCGCACTCGGAGTGCGGGATAATGTTATGATAGATTTGGTTATGCTAGCCATTTCTTTTACTACAGTATTGTCATCGGTGTCGTCTACCAATGTTTTAGATTCCTGTCGCTGGTGGCTATTTTTGGGCTTCTTCGGTTTTCTCGGAACTTTGAGTATCTCTTCTCTCGTGACTGATGCAAAATCGTCGAATATAGTTTGATTCTTGTTCGATATTTTGACATCATCTGCTATGTTCTTGTCTGATGATGTTATTATGATTGGAATTACTGGTTCTCCAATTTCTTCATAATAATTCTCTTGCTCAGAATCTTTTCTAGAATGAATCAGAGGTAGAAATGGATTCGTACTGCTTAAACGTACATCCTCTTTGATTTTATTGACTTCCGGCGCTTTTTCTTTGGACAATGTTTGGGATGTATTTATAACAAAGGGTACATTTTCCATCGGTTGGTAGTACTGGTTATCTATTAGCCACCCTGGAGTTTTAGATAGCTTAACTACTTTTGTTTTAGGAGTTTCTAGAGGTTTGGTAAGGATATTTTTACTAGATGGTGATTTCGAATCGGGTAAATTATCGTTTGAACCAAAGTTTTTCCAAGACAAGAAAGGCAGCTGTTTCGCTTTGCTGTTTTTTTGGTAAATGTTTTTCTTTTTTTTAATATCTTCAGATTTTTTGACTTCAACAGCATTATTTTCTACTCTGTTCTCATTGACGACAACCTGGTCTATATCGTTGTAGTAAACTGTCGCCATTTTGTTTTCTCGTGTAAGCTCTACAGGCTCTGGGAAATTATGTTGCTTAAAGAATATTGGGCTTATTATAACAGGGCTTAGAATAATCGGAGACTGATGACCTATACTGCCATTTACAATTTTAACTGGAGTCATAAACGTTTTCAATCTGTTCTCAAAGTTACTTCTATTGATATTAACTTGGTTAGTTTTCACTGCTACTACATTAGGCACATCATCACAAGCTAGGTCATTAGTGTTTATTTTTAAGTGATAGCTAACATTATCGTCTATAGGTGTTTCACATTTTTCTATAGGAGGACTAACACTTTCCGTAAGTGTCTCTTTGAAAGGGTTTTTTTCTAGTTTGATACTATTTTCAAAACTATCTCTTAATTTAGCATCCACTTGGAAATTCACACCGTCTATAATACTTAATTTATCATCTTTAATTTCAGATTCTCTAGTATACTTGTGAAAGCTAGGAAGTTCGGGTACTGCAGTTTTATTTACAACATTATTCATTTTCTTAATAATATCAGCAACCGATTCCTGATTTTGATCAACACTACAGTTATTATTATCATCTTTTAGTACTTTTGGAGGAGTAATAGATCTTTTATGTTTATTATTTCCTATTATTCTTTCTATAGCTGCCTTGAATGTTAGTTTTAGCTCTTGGTTAACTTTCTTCAAGTCATTTTCAATTTTTTCATCTGTTAGTCTATCTGGGACATGATTTAGTAATGGCTGAGTAAAATCTATAGGAGGAGTATTCTTAATATCATCTGGGTAAGGGTATGGAAGAATCGATTCTGCTTTCATTACTGGTATTTCTTTAATAATATTTGAAATAAAGTTTTCAGTTTCAACGAGATCATTTAAAGCACTTGAATTGGAGTCTTTCATATAACTTATTGGGCTCAGTATATTTTCATTATCCGTGTAATGATTGTTTTCAGTTGATAAAAACACACTATCTGATCCTTCAGTAAACAATGAAGTTTCACTATAATTATTTGTACGATTAATAAACTCTATGCTAGTAGCCTCTTGCAAAGCATCTTGAAATTCGGGATTTGCATTCAAATTTTCCATACTGTAAGCTTTTGGTTTTCCATTATAAATTTCTGATAAATTCCTACTGAAAATACTTTTATCACGGAATTTGATAACGTTACTGGACTCTGACTTCGAAATTAGCTTAGTACTAACATTTACATCAATTAAATCCTCAGTAGGTATATCTGGGGGATCATCTCGAGAATCAATGGCGTCTTGTCTACTGATTTTCTCATTTACAATATCTACAGCATCTTGTCTCTTCAGTTCTTTACGATCAAAAGTTGGTATAACTACTTCAGCTAGGATCTTTGTTTGAAAGTCTTCTCCACTATCTAATACGTCTTTCTGACTATCATCGACGTTAGTTTCGTCCATAGTTACATCTTCAATTTCAATTTTAAAGCCTTCTGGTTCGACATCATCCAAATTATCATGAACTTCTGGCAAACCATTAGATTTAAAGAAAGCTTGATCAACAATACTCGTATCTACTAAAGGTGGATCTGAAACACTGTTAACTCTTGACAGGTATCTTGTTCTTATATTTCTGAAAACGTCCATAGATGAACTATCGCTTTCGACACAATCCGACTCTCTAGATTGTCCTTTCTCGTCATCCGAACAGTTAATAACGCTATCCATAGATTCTGACCTGTCATCACCTGTGTTGGTACATTAAAGTGTAATTAGACATCATATATTAACAATGTACACATACAGTTTGATGAAATAGTAATAACTCTGGTTAGTTCGATGATATACACGACTACATCGCAAGCTTATTATAACACAGAATTAGTGCATGAGAATGCTTGTTAATTCTGCTAAGAGGGCACTGACAGTTCATATATTGACATCTTTACATGCAGTATCTAAATTGTACTCACTATTATAAAAGTTTAACGGGTAATCCAATTCAAAAGCATATATTTAATGATATTTTATATACATTAGTGCTATCAGTAATTACCGAGGTGATCTGAAAAGAATTAAGTGTCCTGTAGCGAGTAGGTACGTGTCACAAAACTCATGTTCACCTCAAAATGTACACACTCATCCACTACTTGAATATTTGTAACAGACGCATGCTAACCCTTTGCACACGTACGGTACTTACTGCGGTAAGTACAAATACCTAACTAACAATGGAGAATGTTACTAGGTATGCCAAATCGGTTGAAAGTTTGTTACAGTAAAGCTTGTATGTATACAAATACACTAGTTTTTGTTGTAGTCAAAAATACCTATCAGTTTTGATTTTACAGGCATTTAAACTTACGATAAAATCGAGTCCCGCTAACAGTCACGTGACGGCATGTGACGTCAATTTGCAACGCTCCGCTATGAGCGAGTGTTGTGAAATGACGTCACACCGTCACAGGAGTACGTCAAATCGAGTACCGAGTCCGCATCGCACGTTTACTTGTATAAACCGGAAACTAATTGACGTATCGAAGTAATTCTTTCACTTGTATTTTTGACAGAGAATATGGAGAGCTAATATTCAAAATTAGGTAACATTCTTCATTCACAGATTAATAATTTAATGAAACATTTTATATACAAACATAAAGACACATAATTGTTAAAAAATCTCAGAGCTCTAAATCAAATATTCTAAAGTTGACTTTTATACCGCAATAAATACCGGACTTGCGCCCTCTATCACACTACACTGCACGTCCATAAGGGCATATGTCGCAAGTACCTTTGAGTGAGTGCATCTGGTCCTCTAGCAGGCGGATCCTGTCCCTGGCGATCTTGTTCTCGGAGACGAGACGCTCCAGTTCCCTTTGAGCTTCAGTCTTGAAGTCGTTTGCGACGCGAACCGTCATTAGTAGGTCGCTTTGGAATTGCTTCCATTCGGCTTCCTAGGAATGTTATCATGTTTAGTACTAGTTCTAAGTTCCATGGGATCTTGTAATAGGGATGTCGACTAACATAACAAATCAGTTCTTTTTATTAAAATTCAAAACGATACAGTTTAGATATGGAGTTTTGTACGCAATACTGCGTCTTCTGTAGCATCAAAACATCGATCGGTTAGGTTACAAAATAAAATCACCAGAATGATGAATTTTATAAGTTAATGTTTTCGACTATTTTTAGGTGTTTCATACACTGGCTAAAGTGTTTGATATTTTTTCCTGAATACATATATGTATAGGTAACTTTTGGAAAGGCTATATTATTTAATTTTTTAACTTTTGGGAAGGCCTATGTCCAGCAGTGGACGTCTTTCGGCTGTAAATTATGACAATGATGATGTTAAGTGGCTTCATCACCGGTGAGCCGACCGGCAATATGTCGCCGGAAGCTGAACTGAGAAACGTACGCGGGAATCTCGATTCTCGGCCCCCGTTATAGAGTACGTTTCTTCTTGCAGCGTCTTTTGTGGGCTAATATGCTATAATCTGTGCCCCCATCTCCCCACATACTCACATCTCTCTCCCTGTCCCGCGCCAGCTGCGAGTTCCTCGCGCGCGCATCCTGTAGCTGCCTCTCCAGGTCTGCAGTTCTAGCTAACGCTTCACCCGCTCGGCTCATTAGCGCTAGCTTCTCATCCGTCGCTACTTGCACCTGACCATGGAAGGACCATATTATTTATTAATTACTAGTTTTCCCCATAGTTGACTCCACAGCTCGACATAATGTAGATAATGGTAATTTAGCTTTTTTTGCTGACTGGCTACACCGTAGTCACTTTTTAAGTAGAAGCTCGATGAGCACACAAATTGTAATTAGGGCAATTTACCTAGAGAAATGCAGTTCATTTAGACTTTTTAAGTGGGTTTTTATTAATACCAGCGTCTCACATAAATGGTCCTTCGAGCCGTATTTCTCGCATTCATCAATTTCTCATAGAGCTAAATTACAATTAGCTACATTATGTTGAACTGTGGAGCCAACACCCAGTGCCGTCTTTGCCATAAGGGCACACGGGGCTCATGCCCAGGGCTCCCAGCCTCACGGGAGCCCTGGACAACATTTCTGAATTGAAATATGAATCGAACACACCAAAAGGTGCTTAGCGACAGATTTTCAACATGAGGTTGGTAGCCAGTCAGTCGAGTACTATAAAGTACCCTACCACCGTGCTTTGGTTTCCGCACGATGTTTCCCTTTACCGAAAGCTCAAGCTCATTGTAGGATTCGAACCCGCGACCTTATTTCGTACCTGCATTTGTAGTTCAGCAACGTTGTCCTGCAATGTTTTGATTTCCCCTTGCATCGCATTCTTTTCCTGTCTCAGCTGCTCTATTTGGAACTCTAGTTCGGATATCGTTGATTTCGCGTTGTTACGAGATACCTGGGCAGAGTTCATTAAAGTATTATTTAGTCATATAGGTAATATTTCTTCGAGATAAAAAGTAACATAGGTGTCATCCCAGAAAATACTCTTCTTCTTATAAAACCGGTTATTGAATAATAAAACCTTTTGAGATCACTAATGTTTTTTTTAGTTAAGCCGTTTTAAGTTAAGAAATTATTTCAGAGTTTTAAGACTGTATTTATAGTTTTTTTTTTAAATATGGATCCATCTTTGAAATCTCGAATATTAACTCAAATATTACATCGTAAAGGTAAGCTTTCCTTCACAAAACAGACATTTTATTTCGACCGGTGACAAATGCCGAATACGGAATCGTCAGTTCGAGGCGTTTCCCTGATGTAGTAAAACGGTATGCGGACCCGCCACTTAATATATAAGTGAAACGCACCAGCGCGTCGTCGTGCAGCTTCCTAGCGTCGGTGTGTGCTCGGTCGAGTTGTCGCTGTGCGTGCGCGAGTCGGTCGGCGAGTGCCAGCGCACGCGCCGCCGCGCCCTCCGCCTCGCGCCGCGCCGCCGCCGCCGCCGCTTCCGCCTCCGCCGCGCCTTCCGCCGCGCCTGCGCGTTCCGCCAACTAACAACACCGACACAAAACGTTACATATCAAATCACATACATTTTATCAAACTAGCTTCCCCTCCTACTAGGGTACTCGTATTAAAACAAAATATGGCTATAGGGGCAGCGTCTCCTACTTTTCTTGATGTATAAAATTACTAGTTTTCCGCCCCGCGGTTTTACCCGCGTGCTCGAGGGTTATCTTTTCTCGGGACAAAATCTACCTGTGTACTAAGTTTCATCAAAATCCGTTCAGCCGTTTTTGCGTGATTAAGGAACAAACATTCAGACTTACAAACTTTTTCATATACAGGTGTCCGGTAAGTAGGTAGTACGACAAACTTAAGGGGATGACCTTTTTACTGAGGTAATTTTTGTATATTTGGTAGGTGACCCGCCCACCTATCTTCCCCTTAAGTAATATAAGTAGGATAAGTTTTAACTTACAATTCTATGCAGTATTACTAGACTATGTGCGTACCAATCTATCAATGTCATGGGTTCGAATCCTACAATCAACTTGAGCTTTCGGTGAAGGAAAACATCGTGAGGAGACCATAGTACGGTGGTAGGGTATTTTGTAGTTCAGCCATGGTGAAATTGTGGTCAAACACAAGCTTATCCAGAATTAAAAAAAATGGAAATGGAAATTGAATGCTGCTCCTTAAATTTCATAATATACATCCACACATTCACATTAGTAACGGAAACCGTTTACCTTGGCTTTAGCAGCATCGAGGAGATCAGTCAAGGTGGTGAGCTGATGTTGTCTTGCAGCTGCCAACTCCCGCGCAGCACCCGCCTCAGCTTCCCACTGACACCGCTCCGCTTCTGTTCTTTCTAAATTACCTTCTAATGCCCTGAGATAACACGTTACTTTCATCAATACCAACGAAATTAAATCAAAATGAGATTTATAATTTTTTTTAATGTCACAAGTGACAACGACCCATGCGGGTCACCTGATGTTAAGTGACAACCGTCGCCTATAGACATTGGCAATACCAGGGGGGTTGCTAATGTGTTGTACACCTTATTACAATACCTTAAAGGTGAACTGGCTCTCAAGTGCAATTGCCGGAACATACCAACGACATGGCGACAGATTTTCCACTTGAGGGTGGTGGCCAGCCAGTCGAGTACTACAAAGTACCTTACCACCGTGCTATGGTTTCCCCACGATGTTTTCCTTCACCGAAAGCTCAAGCTCATTGTAGGATTCGAACCCACGACCGCGCGGTATCCGACGTAACTTACCACTATACTACATCTATAGGACTTCTATACTAATATTATAAAGAGGTAAAGTTTGTGAGATTGTAGGGGGTAATCGCTGGATCTACTGAACCGATTTTGAAAATTCTTTTACCAATAGAAAGCCACGTTATTTGTGAGTGTCATAGGCTATATTTTTATCCCGGGAAAAGATAAGATCCCACGTATATAACTTGACATTGGTAGAAAGAAAGAGATAAAGCTACAAGTCTGCGCACACGCATAGCTATAGCCATTCCTTACCTGACTTTATCAACTAGCGATTCATTCTCTTTGGATTTTTCGTCTATAGCAGTCTTTGCGTCAGATAGCTCCGCCTCGATCTGTTCCTGCTTTGTTAACAGCAGCCTTCGTTCTTCTTGAGACACCTAAAACATTATTATTAAAGGAATGATAAGACAAAATATTAATAGATTTAAGAAACTCAGGCGCTGCAATTTGGACGCCATGTTTTATATCGGAAGTATGAAAAGGAGACGGGTCGCCTGTTTTAGTTTACTGAGAAGAGCCCGGCAATACACTCAGAAAATAAACGTTTCAAAAATATTTGTTACAAATTTTTCGCACCCCGGTTTCACCCGCGTCCCCTTGGGACCCTTATCTTATCCCGGGATAAAAAGTATCCTATGTTTTATTCCAAGAAATCTACCCGTGCGCCAAGTTTCATCAAAATCCGTTCACCCGTTTTTGGGTGACTGAGCAACAAACATCTAAACATACAAACATTCACATGTACACTAATATTGTAAAGAGGAAAGATTTGTATTTTTGTATGTAACAAATAAACATAAAAACTACTGTACCGATTATAATTATTCTTTCACCATTAGAAAGCTACATTATCCCTGAGTAACATAGGCTATATGTTTATCCCGGGAAATGATAAGATAGCACGGGAAAGCGGGTGAAACCGCGGAGGACAGGTAGTTTATAATATTAGTAGGATTTGTTTATTACCTTAAGTACGTGGAGGAGTTGTTCCGTATCGCCAGCGAGCAGTGTTTCAGGTTCCACACCTTCGCGGAGCAACATTTCTTGAAGCGTATCTACCTGTTACATGCCACCATTTTGATTAGAATTAAATCAAATGAAATCATTTATTTATTTCCAAGAATATGGTACATTAAGATGGTCATGTCATTTAGTTCAGCATATTCTACCAATAAAGGTGTAGAAATATTAAATACATTATTATTAATAGAAATTATAAATTGAACGAAAATTAAATGTCACGCACACAAGTCAAATTGGCATAAAAATATATAATCTTAAGGAATATCCAGTCAGTCAGCGAAAAAGTAATAAAAAATGTATAATGAATGTCAGAAAGAAGAAATAATAATAATTACGAATCAAAATTATAATCCAAAAAATCCTGCAATGAATAATAACTCATGTCAATTAACCATATGACATTAAACAATATGACAAGGTAATTTTTAACCGACTTCAAAAAAGGAGGAGGTTCTCAATTCGACTGTATGTTTTTTTTTTAATGTTCGTTACGCGATTACTCTGCCAATTATGAATAGATTTTGATGATTCTTTTTTTGTTTGGTAGTTCATACTTCAGAGAATCAATTTCGATAAAATTTATATGGGACCACCATATAAATTTTATCGAAATTGATTCAGCACTTTTTGAGAAAATCAACAAAAACAAAAACTTTAATATCTCGGTTGATAAACCTTAGTGAATCAAACTGAGTCGTTGAGCATGACTTTTTGGATTTGGATGAAATTTTGTGTGTATACTTCAATGGGTTCTTCAATGGTTTTAAACCCGGTTTAGTTTGGACCCGGTAGGTGGCGCTGGAATCGAGTTCCAAGATTTGTTTTAATTTCAGGGCAGGACGACGTCTGCCGGGCCCGCTAGTTATATATTATATTTTACCGGACAGACCCGATTTCAGGAACTAGTCTATAAGGAATAAACTTTAAAAATTGAAAAATTAAATAATTTTTAAAAATAAAAAACATAAACCGACTTCAAAAACATAAACTAAAAAGTAAAGAATAATAATAATTGATTAACCTCATTTTAAGCATCACCTGCTAATTTCACACGTGAACGTGAAACAGATGAATTTACTATTCCCGTGGCTGCAACGGAGAGCGCACGCTGCCGGCCGCTAACGTATGAAGCGAGCGATGAATTCGCTTCACACTTCATAGAATTTCACAACTAAATTTAATTCGTGAAATGCTAATGAAGTAGGTATTCACAATTAATGTGAATGCTAATTAATCCATTACTACTGGATATAGATAAATATCAACTACACCCCCCTACCTTAGTTCGACTGTCCTCCAACTTCTCGGTCTGTCGACACAATGATTCCAGCAGCACTTGTTTCTCATCGGCCAAGCGTTCGTTGTCTGCGTGCGCGTCCGCTAGCTGCGTCTGTAGATCTGCTAGCTCAGCTAGTGTGGCTTGAAGCTCTTCGCTAGTACTAGAATCGGGTATAATTACGTTTATAAGGCTGAATATAGCTGGTACCAGACAGTTTTTGGTTGCAGAAAGTGTCGATAATTTAAAGTCTTTAAATTTAGGCGCTAAGACCCGTATAGTAGAACGAAAATACCATTTTTTTTTGTCAAAAGTTATGTCGGCAGGGCTGCCAATTGAACGTAAAAATATGAGATTTGTGGTCTACTGTACCTACGAGGTGTGAGGGCACGATCTTTTCCATCTGAGATTTGCCTGAGATTTGCCATCGAAATATGATAACATTTATTACCGATTTTTGGTTTAATATTTTTTTTTTCTAATTTAAGAATTAAAATTCCCGAAATGAAACAACAGATATAAGAATAGATTGACGTCCTATTAAGTATATAGACCTAAGAATTTTGTACGATATTTATAAATGTAAAATTACTAAAGTTATCACCAATCAGAAATCAGAGGAGAGGCACAACTTAAAGTATTGGATTATATATTCGGACAACAATTTTACTAAAAACTATTTACAGAATTTTATGAGAAGTAGATACATAAATAAAATACACTTGACAAATATTTATAAAATTTAAACATTATTTAAAAGTTACAGTGACATAAATGTCAGATATGGCGCTTCATCTGCATAAACACGCAAAAATTATGATATATACGAGTATTTGCATGAGACTTTGGATAATATTTACATTTGTAAACGATTTGTGAGGATATTGATCCACTTAAACTCAGAATAGATGTATAAAATATATACATCTATCAACAGATTTACGAGAACTGATAAAGACAAATTTATTAGAACTAAGTATGGTTTATTTTATAAAATTTAGAAGCCTAGTTTAACGTGGTATAAACCTATGAGAAGAGAGGATGTTAATTAAGGGACCTTAAATAAAAGGGACATGACAAAGAGGGTTCAAATTATAAACGTTAAAAATACCACCTGACATCCTATCTACTAATGATTCTACTAATGATAAAACTTGACACACAGGTAGATCATATACTGGAAAAACATAAGATCCCTAAGGAACGCTGGTGAAACCGCGGGGGACAACTAGTACATTAAAAACGCAACCAACGATGGCAAAGACACGTAAGCAAAGCAAGAATATGAAATACCTGTAATGGTGCTCCTCCATCTGCAGAATGCGATCCTGTAGACACGCAACGGACACTTCGCTGAGTGACGACGACGAGTGCTTGTCCCATTCTGGAGTACTGGCCTCTCCGCTGTCACCTTCGCCCTGATCCAAACAGAATATTAAATTAGATGAGCTTTGGGCCGAATATTCGATAGACTTCTCAAAAGCTTTCGACAATACGTCATACATTTAAAAGTATAGGTGAAAAGGTGACAAAAACTGTCTAAAACGGATAGAATTAGTAAGCAATCTTACATTGATATCCCTGGTGTTAGCAACCAATAACTACGCACCTAATTGTGATCAAAATGTAGCGCAGCAGGTAAGGAATCCCTCAAGGATCCCACATGGATCCTTTATTGCTAAGTTTGTATATTTATGACATACGATCATACCTCAGCTCATATATCCGACATAACGTCGGATACTGCGGCGAAGGGCGTGGGTTTTAATCCTACAGTGAGCTTGAGCTTTCGGTGAAGGAAAACATCGTGTGCACAGCACGGTGGTAGAGAGCTTTGTAGTAGGTACTCGACTGGCAGGCTAACACCCATGTTGAAAATCTGTCACCAAACACCTGTTGGTGTGTCCCGGCAGTTGCACTTGAGAGCCAGTTGCACTTGAGAGCCAGTTGCTTTTAAGGCATTGTAATAAGGTGTATACTGTACAACACATTGGTAATCCCACTGGTATTCTTAATATCCATAGGCGACGGTATTCACCCTGGTAACCCCCCTGCCTGGTTGTCACTTATGAAAATATAGTTGAATGTTAAGCAGTAATTAACGAAGAAGGTGGACTCACATTGGCAAGTGCAATGGAGGCGGGTGCGGACGAGTGCATGCGCCTGGGCGCGGGCGCGAGCAGCAGCTGCCGCTTCTCGCTGTCGGAGAGCGGCGAGTGCGCGACGCCGCGGAGGCGCGCGCGCAACGCGCCGTTCTCGTCCGCCAAACGCTCCAGCGCCGATTCGCGATCCGCTTCCATCGCCTGAAGATTATTTATTACAAATCAAACTTATGCTAGATATTGAAATTAATTATTGTTAATGCTAATCTCAAAAAGTAGGGGGACGTTTGTCAGCATAAAGAGAAAATAACAACAAGCGTCATCATGACAACAAATGCCATGTAACTTATATCGTGGTAGTTAAGTTTCTTAAAACTGAGCATTTACAAGTTCTACAAGTTTGAAGTTTCCATGTAAAAACTTTGGGCAACGGGCAATGACACAAATTAAGTCCCTTTAAACCTGTGTTCTTGTAGCTTCAACATCAAGTCTTCAATTTATTGTTGTCATAAATGATGATAATGTTGTGTTGATGGTAATCATCAGCATCAAAATAAACTTACATACAAAACCAATAACAAAACGTAAGTACCTTAATCCTTTCAAGTTCAGATCTCAGTCGTTCAGCATCGGAGGCTCGTTCCATCAGCTCGTCGACTCTCGCCTGAAGTTGAGCTCGTTCCATCACGCTAGCTTCCAGTTCTCGCCTCAAGGACTCTATCTCACGGGCTCCTGACACCATTGATGCCTACAAAGATTATTAAAAAATTATATTAACAAGAGAACATTTTACCAAAAAAAAATCTGTTCTAAAAGACAGTAAAAATCACTATTGGCTACTATTATTTACTACAAAATTGAACTCACCTCAGATGGTACTCTAGGCCTGAGCTCCACTTCCTGGAAACCCGGCATATGTTCAGCGTTCAGGGTCACAGGTAGACTAACGCACTCCTGCGATCCCCTCTCATCTACCGAACCTCCCAGCTCCTCTGCGCTTCCATAGTCGTGCCTGACTTGTCCATCTTCGTAGCCCTCCAAACACTCCCTCAATTCTGGATCTTCTAACACCGCATTATTATTACCAAGATCCTTCTTCTTGTGAGCTTTGTGGAGTTTTTCTTTGGATCCGAATAATTTCAAAGACTTATCTCTAGCCGGGGCTACTTTGTGGTGTTTTGAGTCGAGGCTGGACACTGAGGGAGCTCCTTTCAACGTGGACTCCTGTTTCCCCTGACTCGGTCCTCTACGGAATAACGATTTGAACTTCATCATCTTGCTCGTTATTTCATATTCGTTTTCGTATCACTGATCGAATAAGTTCGAGTTTTGCATAATGTTCGGTCACTGTGTAGGTTGCTGGAGCGTGATTGGAATTAGTTAGAAACAATACCGTATTGTTTGCTTACACGGTAACATTAGACACGTAGAGGCACAGGAAGCTATTCGGTTACTTATATAATATTTTGCGTTATTCCTACATGACTTTTATTTACAGTTTTCCCACGAACACTACGCGTCGCCGTTATCAATACCTACATTATGATAAAGTATGCTAATTAATCAAAGATAATGGAGATAGCGCGAATGATGTCGGTGTTGACAGCATGTTAAGGAAACGTCTGAGCATAAATTAATGTCAGACACATGCTGCGAATGCATGAGATGACTGACTCAACACATCATAATTGCACGACACGCAGTCGCCAGACTTAATTGAAAACAGAGCCCTTTTATACTATGTAAAATAAAGATTAGTTTCTCAATTAAAGATGCATTGGAAAGTATTTTAAGTAATAGAGCCATTTTCATGCATATAGCGAAGTTTGAGTTCTTTTTTAATTACAAGATCTTATTTACAGAAGATGGAAAAGGAACGAAACCGATGGAGACAGCTAGTTGACAAAATCAGAAGGAGCTACGATCCTCAGCAGTGAGGGAAGCGACTAGAAAGAATGAAGATACAAATGCCTACGCCAATAAATTCATAACAAAATTTAAAACGCTTTGAATACACAATTACCCTTTACATCGTCCATCAATCTACAATAATCCCCCGCATTCAGCACAGGACATGCACAAGGGCTCCCCTCGAATGCAAATAGATAAGGGGGACCGGTAAGGGTCACACCACACCTTAGTAAGGGCTATCCTTTGTTTAGCGACCTAGTATATAGGTAGTTGATAAATAAATAAATAATAAATATTTAAAACCATATGTCTCACCCACGTTCTACATTATTATTATGAGAAAACATAAGCGCAGTGCACCTGTGAGATGGAGATTCTTTAGAGATACGTGTCAACAAAATACTTATTAGCACTAATTGTATAATTTTTTTGTAACATTTTTTACTATTGTTAAATTAACCTCGTATGGGAAAATAAACATCGCCAAGGTTATCAAAGATACAAGATGCCTGTTGTATCAAAGGATCATGGGATTATTTTTGTATTTATTTTGTTAGTCTACTTATCAAGTTTACTATTCAGGAAGACTATCAAGAATTAATTTATTTTGTTTTGGTAATTTCGTTGTAGGATTACAATCCTCAAACCAAAATAATGAAGCTGTGGTAACGCAATATTTCATCAGTTGAAATTCAATTCATGAACTAGCAACTATGTAGACGCTAAAGATACAAAAAAGATAGCTGGAGCCACAAACAACTTCCAGTTTATATAAATAAACGATCCAAAACGAGTACGAATGTATGCGCACAGATCCATTCGAATGCATTTCAATGGAGTGTTATAATCTGTATATACTATGTATATTTATACCCATATACTTCGTGTATCATTATTTTATAACTTCAATTAAGTAAGGTAGGTAAATGCCTCCTATTTTTACATAGGTGTATTATGCTCCAATAATCTTTCCATGCAGGAATCATGCCACATAAATGCGTGATAATATAATTCATCAATTGACAATTTAGCTGAGATTAATTATTCTCGGGGCATTATATTAGTACTACACACATATTATAGAGGAACGTCATATTATGATCTATTATTTAAATCATGCTGATTGTTCGAGTAACAGCTCGATTCTTAAGTTGTTAAATAATACCAACATTTTCTGTCAATTATTCAGAGGAAAATACTTTGTTTTATGTAACTAGTGACAACTAGGCAGGCGGGTCACCTGATGGTAATGTGACTACCGTCGCCTATAGACATTAGCAATACCAAGGGGACTGCCAACGTGTTGTACACCTTATTACAATGCCTTAAGGGCAAGGGCAACTGGCTCTCAAGTGCAACTGCCGGAACACACCAACAGGTGCTTGGCGACAGATTTTCAACTTGAGGGTGGTAGCCAGCCAGTCGAGTACCACATGGTACCCTACCACCGTGCTATGGTTTCCTCACGATGTTTTCCTTCACCGAAAGCTCAAGCTCATTGTAGGATTCGAACCCACGACCTTCGCCGCGGCATTCGACGTCACTTACCACTGAGCTATCATCGCCTTAAATCTTCACGATTCTCATAATGAAGAAGAAGAATCAGAAATCACAGTAATAAAGAACCGTAAAAATGGATACAGAGATTTGCCGCCGCAAATCCAATTACCACCATTGTTCTACATTATCATCCATTTTCAAGTAACCTAGTTATGAAATCTTTTCAAAACCACAATGCCGCGCCCGTTCATTACTCTCCTACCAGTAGTTATTGAATTGAAACACGCACACCTACGCTCTATATGTAAATGAATGGGTAATTTGTATGTGCATGCCGTATGGGCAACGGACATCGGATAGATACCTATTTAGAGGCATAAGTAAATTCGGTATTGCGATCATGCCAATTGCCAAAGCAGGTAGGTGCAAAATATTTGTGTCATTCAAAGGACAGCTCATGTTCGATTGGCATTAAAATTTTAACATCCAAGCAAAAGGCATGATTGTGCGGACTTAATGAGGAAATCTCTATCTGCGTAGTTTATTCAGATTCTGAGAAGGAATAAATTATAGACTCGATTATTTTCATTGAATATATCGTAACCGCTTTATTTGAGAATCGATTGATACATCCTAGTAACATTCTCTTGTAAAGCCGTAATTGCATAACAACAATGTAACTTCACGAACGAACACCTTCGCATACTCATTAAAAATCGACTGTACAAGCAATGTTCGGAATAATAACAATAAAATTCATACAAATTGGATGCAACGACAACTGTTACCTAAGTGTTAACGAGGCATAAGCGAAATCTTACTTTCACCAGGGCAGGGAAAGGATAGCATTACAGTAATGTACACAATCCAACACTCTTTATAGTCAAATTGTGTCCAATTTAGGCTATTAGCACGCGAATACGAATAGCTATGTAATGCTAAAGATGCAATAATGTACATGGACATCGACACAGTATTTATCAAATAATATTGATATAATACTAGCTGTCCCCCGCGGTTTCACCCGCGTTCCCGTGGGATCTTATCCTTTCCCGGGATAAAAAGTATCATATGTGTTATTTCAGGATATGATCTACCTGTGTGCCAAGTTTCATCAAAATCCGTTCAGCCGTTTTTGCTTGAAAGAGTAACAAACATACATCAAAACTTTCACATTTATAATATTAGTAGGATTCATAGCTTGGAAATGATTCGTTGATATTGCATGTGAGATGGATCTTGCACGCACAACTCTCCAAGCTAATTTGTAGATTAAAATTTATCTGACGATTAAATACTCTCAGTAAGACAAATACCTACCTACCATAATACATCGAGAAATATCCTTTATTTAAGTAGAAGAAGAATCTGTCTGACACAGGATAAATATGTGAAAATTAAAACATATGTAAATAACTATATCATAAGTTCAAGCTTAGAAGGTCGAAGATCCAATGTCATTAAAAACGGATACAATACAGCCGTCTTTTATTATTTATTTATAACATTAGCAAAACGTCAAGAGAAACTTCGGATTGGGAAGTCTCAAGGTCGACTAAAACGCCTCATTTTGTCCACCATATTTGGATACGAATCAAATATTCCGAATTCTTGAACGGAAACTCGTAAAATTTTGCATTAGGTCGAGTATTTGAATATTTGCAGTATTTACAGTGAATTGTTTGAAATTTAAATAATGTAGCATTACAAAATGAATCATAAATATAATTAAAGCTTGCGGTTTCAAAAGAAGTCGGCAATATAGGTACTTACTTACATTAAACATCGACGAAAATAACTTCAAAACAAGAAATTTGCCGTAACAAAATATTCTTAAGCTTAATAGGTTTTTTATTAAGTTTCGTTCGAATAGCATTCCATAGATCTACTAGGACGCCGACGCTAGGCGCAGGCGCAGGCGGGTGAACGACCAGCCGTGGCCGCAGTGGCCTAGGGAGGTCGCTCGCTAACTCTAATATGGAAGCTGGATAATGTATCGTTTTAAATTACGAACGACACTTTTGAGGCATTTGATTGGCTGACACGTTTATAAGTTGTTAAATTCAAAATGGAGATTTCGTTCTGTATTTTTCGCACCAAGGCATACTTAGTCAATGTTATTTCTTTTATTTATAGTAGGTAGAGATAGATAATTATTGATTAATTTGAGCAAAGCAACATCGTATCCGTTTCAAAAGCAATACCGAGATAAAGTTTCTCAATCTAAGTATTTTGTCTCCTAACGCAAGATATCACACGTTCCTAATAGAATATAATCAATAGGTTGATGAAGAAACGTGTAAATATGTTCGAATGTAAAGATTAACGACCGACAATAGGCCCACGACCTAGAAAGGTCGCTTTCCGTTGCGTTTACTGTGCAAACCAGTCTGTACTTAGATACACGACTGGACGTTAGACTGACAAACTTTAGAGACCATCAGCTAACGGTGCAATTATGTATTACAATCTTGACAGAGAAATTACGGTTAATACAATCAGTTGCAATCAAATATGAAATCAATCAACGTTTGATCTGTACGTGTGCAGTACTTTCTCTCCGTTCACATCTAAAACCAGTTTGCATTATGCAGCGAGTACACATAGAAATGGGTGATCGATTTCCAAGGGGAATACCAACCATAGTTGAGTCACAATAAACACTTATCAATCGAATAGTGACTAAATGCTAGACTAAACAATGTTTATTAGTGCAAGAATGCATCCATGCAGGGATAGCAAACAGTTTGTTCCACGTCAGACATAATTGGTGCGTCGCCTTCGGTGTTGTGTCGCCGACACAATCATTAACTCGAATTGTTCCCTTTACAAAACGATACGACTCTATAACTGCTTCATAAACAACACGTTGCATTACACATGGTGATGTAAAATGTTTGAAAGATATCGAATGAGTTGCGAGTCCGTTTTAACCCCTTGCCTCTCAAATGGGACGTCTCAAAATAAACAATATAGAATTCCAGGAATCGTGAATCAATTACACACAATAATTAAAATAATATCATCAATACCAGGTGTTTTATTGTTGCCTTGTGCAAGCATAACTTTTTCAACTGAAGCCACAAAGTTTGAACTATTGTTTCAGCGATAATGTTCGTATAACCTTGTTTTAAGGTATACAATATAGAGTCCTTGGATAACACTTAAACAAATAACAGTTATTCAATCTAGCTTATTGGTCAGAGATGACGCAAAGTTACTCTACGTCAGTGTAAGGTAAAATGTTTTCTAAATTCAACCTAACAAAATGATTAATCGTTCAACTGGCGATACCCAGCCATTGTAAAAACTATTGTGTTCATCTTCTTTTTACATTACTCATCTGCTTCATCAAGTAACTACACTATTTCATTCATACTTCGTTTATGAAGCTCTAATCCAGCAATAGGATTAGTGCAATCAATTCCGTAGGAAAATCAGAGTTTTTCAAACAAAAGAACCTTGCTTTTTATCGTGAATTTTAAGCTCCATTGTAATTTAAACTGTCTATTGTGCAATGGCCATGGTTATGATTATGACTAACCTTTTTAGCAAACACTGAATATAATAACAATAAGTTTATTTATTGGGAAGTAGAACTGAAGATCTGAACTCGGGAGATATCTTACAGCATTTTAGTTCATTTGTTTGATGGTTCATAGTCTATCAAATATTGATAACAATTTTCGTAATGTTTACTTATTTTTACGATATCTTATCATCGTAGATTATACAGCTGTGCTTGATAAACTTGAAATCGCAGTCCTTGAATCTGTAGCATTTATTTATATCGATATTTCCATCGTGTTTAACGGATTATCGCCATTTAAAATTGTCGATATGATAACAAGATGCATCGAGTCTACCATAGACAATTCCTATAGGTTTTACTCATAAAAGATTTGTTTTCATTCATAATATTTGGCTTTGGATCTTTGGAAGAATTATCGATATTTATTTTTTGTCTTATCTAAGAATAACTTGCGTTACATAATTGGTATCCAGCGATCTATACTACAGGTATGTATCGGTAGAATATGTCAATGTTGGTATCTGTAATTATGTTGTATTCTGAATATTTTTGGACATTAGGGACCTCGCAAGTTCCGTGTTCTTGAATTTATGCAATAATATTTTTCTGCTATGTAAACTATGCTATTGTTCTTTTTGCTATTATTGTAATGACTACCAACACATTTTGCTCCCTTGAAACAAAAGGAGTTGTTATTGTGAAACAACTTGTATAAACATGTTAGCATATTTTTGCTGAGAAAACTCGCTTGCTGAGTGTCTTGTGTCGACTTTTAAAAGGTATGTCGTTATTATTTTATTTATAATCTTTAAGCGATTGGGGATTTCTTTATCCTGGGAGTGCTCCATTGTAACTGACTCACTGCGCTTAATCACTATTTTTAAAGTGTGATAACACGTTTACATTAGTGGTAGGTACGACAGCACCCTGCGGAATATCTCTAGTCCTAAACCTAGATTTGGAAAAAAGTACCTATCTAAGCATCACAGAGTATATTAGCTACGCTACATGCATTAAAAGTAGCTTTTGTGCTTATGTAATATAGTAGCTAGTATCGACCTCCATTGATATTCTCTTATCTTTGGAATTTGGAGTATTATCAGAGACAATTGATTCGGTGGAACAGATTTTTCAAGGCTTATTATCGATACACAATAAGCAGCTTTGTCTTTCTGAAATCAATGGAATTCGTTGTTTTAAAACAACTTAAGACGCTTCCGGTATTATTTGAAAATTTGGTCACTTGGAATTGATCCTGTCCTTGATGAAGGCAAGTAACCTACATGAGATCTATTCCTGACAGCTAAACATTTGAATGACTTTCATCGGACGTCATAATTAAGCCATTCAATTCAAATGTTGCACCATTAGATTTATTTGAATTGATCACACGCCGAAGACAAACCACGCGAGAGGTTACTTCGACTGGAAACAAAATAACTAGGTAGCACATATTCCGAAGTGTTTAATTTTGCCATCAATTAAGATATGACAATAATAAGCTCAACTCATGATACTGGAAACATGTCCTCAAGATCAAAAGGTTCTCTATTAAAATACATAAAAATCTAATATCAGTTCAGTGAATTACCTATAATTGCGCATAGGAAACATAATTAAATAGCGGTAAATAATTGAGGCAATTACTACAGAGTTGGTAATCTTTTAAAATAACAAATCTAGTCAGAGCCGCATAAGTACTTTGTATTCTCATAGGATAATCTACAACTACCTACAATCAGAAACAATTCATATTTTTATCTACATCAGCAAAACTTTCTCATCTTCAACCTTCACTTGATAATAGATAAATCTTCCAATTCATGATATAGATCGTTACAAAAACAAAACCCTACATCCGTCGCTATGCAATACGGTTCGTTCGTAACGTGAAAGCAAGTAACCCGAGTAAGCAAGCAATAAGACACTGTAAATAAGTTAAATTTTTGTTACACAGCACGTCTGGCCACATTAATTGATGCTACGTTGACGCCCCGCGTAAAATACACAGATGCACCAACTATTGTAACTAATTCCAATCACTTTAAATGTATCACTTCACAAAATATTACAGATATTTAACGCAATATCGTCAAACTTGATAAAAGTTCATTTTGTTTGTCATTGAATAACAAAAAAAAGTTCGAAAACGAAAGCAGCCGGGCGACGCGACGGCACGACATCCGCAGCCAACCGAACCAAACAAACTTGTCTGAAGTTGCCTGCCCGCCTGTTGCTGTACTCGTTTTCAACCGACCAATCAATTTCGTGCGTCCTGCATTTCTTTCTATAACACCATCTATTTAAGAACGTGCATCTCTCACACTATGGTTGAACTTCGAACTATCTCGTAAAGTTCGTCTCGTAATACTTGGAGGAAAATATACCCTGCGAGTAAGCAGGACGAAAACAGAGCTAACATTATTACGTGAAATCATGAGACGACCACTAGTGTTAGAGTAGGCGAAATATATGTACAGAAATTAGTTTTCGTCACGTGCGATTATCTCGAGACGTCAGATTGTGTGATTGAATATTGAACAATGTTGCTACGCATTAAGATTCAATATTCTTTAAATACATAATTATTGTTAACTTAAAGAATGTGGCGCGTATTTTTGAAATCATAACTTATTCGATCAGTAATCCGTAATAACTTAACTGTTTTAAAGAAAAGAGAATAGGTAATTATTTTTTACTTTATTACCTTACAGGTAGCGAAGGAATCCTTTTCCTAACATTCTTGACTTCATTTGCATTTGTCCAGATATCATTGTTGTTTATATTTTTTGTAAGTTTCAAGCTATTTCGCTCGATTAATTTAGGTTTTAAAGTTGGCGGCAGGATACTATCCGGTGGTTTTGGAGATGGAGGCGGTGGTTTTGTAGGTGCATGTGATTTCTTTACGATTTGAAGAACAACATTCGAGCTCTTCAACTCATGTCTTTTCGATGTATCGTTTGACTTTGGGCCTCCAGGATCTGGAGTCGTAGGCTTGGTCCGCAGAGGCCTTTCTGGATCACTTGTTAGCTTGTCGATTCGTTTGACAGTCGGTTTGATTAGATCGACACTTTTTTCTTTTTTAACTTTCGCTTTGATTGGTTCTATCGGCGGGGCTGCATGAAATAAAAAAATATTATGAGAGCAGCACTGCAGCTGCGGTATGAACTCGACCTTTTCATAGTAAAGTGTTTTATTTTGACTGTTTATAAAAGTGTTTATGACGGGCCGGTTGGCGTGGTTGGTTAAGACACTACCTATCACGCCGCAGGTCGTGGGTCCGATTCCCATCCAGGACACACATTCGTATGTATGAACATGTCTGTGTGTCCCGAGTCTGGGTGTAATTATCTATTTAAGTATGTATTTACAACAAAAAAAAAGTAGTCTATGTATTATATCAGTCATCTGGTTTCCATATTACAAGCTTTGCTTAGTTTGGGATCAGATAGCCGTGTGTGAAAAATGTCCCACGATATTTATATTTATTTATTTATTTTGAGGTTACGGCATTTTAGTTTTAAATAATTACCTGTCCTAGGCCTATTCCTTGTAATAGGTTTAGTCTCCGCGCTGCCTATTTTGGTAGTTGTTTCTACAAAGTGCGACGAATGGGCGGCTGGTACCGCCTTGCTTCGAGAACTAAAAGTCGCTTTGAAGAAATTAGCTGCAAAGACCTTATTTCGCACTACTTGAGAGTTGAACTTGTGCGGCTGCCTATAAAAACAAAAATAAATTTGTTTATAACATGTTGGTTACATAAAAAAAAGTATTTTATTAGGGGACACCCGGGTTTGAACCGGGGACCTCTCGATCTGCAGTCGAATGCTCTACCACTGAGCTATATCCCCGACGTTAACTCGTGTGAAAATAACGTAGATATACAAATACGCAGTGCGCCCTCTACATGAATAAACTAGTGTTGTCCGATATAATGCTGACACTGAATAAGAGATGGCGTTAGTTGTTATTTATAAATCATTAGATAATATAAGTTCTTTCTCAGCTGAAATATCTTACTCGATTTTATTATTATTAGGCACCCCTGGCGCCTTCTGCTGCATAACCTCCTCGATCTAGAACAAATAAAAAAAAATACAAATTAGTTGGAAAGAAGGGTACCTACTAAGTATATCACCAGTACAAAGTTAAATAGATATCAGTATTATAGTTTATTTTAATTATACTTCGGGCTTCGTCCTCAAGATTAGCAGGATAATAGACACTTGTAGTTACGCACAGAACTACCAATCTCACACTTTAGTTAAAATACCCTCGTTATTTTTATACACAATAAAAATAAAAAAAAGAGAGGGTACTTGTATTTTACTTGTCCGATACTTCGACTCTGTTAGTCATTCGCGTTTCAGTGCCTGGCCAGTCCACACGTTCTACTTAATAACATCTTATATAGTGTAAAAGTATTTATAAAACTAATTAAATTATGTCTAAAAGACAGTGTTCTATCAAAATTACTAAGGAAAAAAGACGCCGACGCTCCGTGGTTCCAGATTCTTCAAGTTATTTAAACAATACTTTAGAAGGTATGTTAAGTTATTTATTGGTGTGCTCATGCTATTATTAGCAAAAAATATCACCTTACTTACTCAGGTGGTACCCAATATTTTTAGATAATTGCCATAAAAATTAAATCCGATTTATCTGGCTTACGTCATAACGACTCTGAGATATGACATGCCTATATTAAGATAAATTATTATGCACACTAAACAGTGTTTGATGGTAATTCGCATCTCTCTCTATGGGGCTAATTTGTTCAATTTCTTGGAGGTAACGGGATTAGACAACTTACATAACAATAGGGCTCACGTCACAAAGGTTTTTGAGGTGTGACTTGCATTGCTTATCAATATCGATTGAAAGAGTTCACGTTACACCGATTGGAGGGTAACTTACTCTTATGATGCTGGGTTAACAGTACTACCCTATTGAGTTTTACTTTACCCCTTGCTGAATCTTATGTCATTTTCAATATCGATTGAAAGAGTTCACGTTACACCGATTTGAGGGTAACTTACTCATGTAAATTTCAATATCGATTGGAAAGAGTTCACGTTACACCGATTTGAGGGTAACTTACTCTTATGATGCTGGGGTTAACAGTACTACGCTATTGAGTTTTACTTTACCCTTTACTGAATCATAATGTCATTTCGGATGACAAATCTTCAGAACCAAAATGGATACGCAGAATCAAGATACATTGGGATCTTATAATTCACCAACACCTGGGTGACCCACTCCACCGATTCGAACTGAAGGGGTGTTATCACCGCCAATTTCAGCCAATCAGGTACAGTCTCATCCGACTCCAGCCGCTATTCGCCTTCATCGTTAGCTTTGGCTGAAAGGGAGCTATCACCTTAGCCTGGAGCATCGGAGATCACCTGTTACGTTATACCAGAAGGTATGGAAGTTATTGTAACAACAGAAGTTCAGCCGGCAAGTGTTGTTGAATTGGATAATTTTACACTAGCTATGAATAACATTATCCATCAGCTATGAAATCTGTTCAAAAGAACATTCAAAAAGACCTTGCCGTGCAATTTGAATCCATTCACTACGGCTATGAAAAAAAAAAAAAAAAAAAAACTTCGTAAAGAAATTATAAGCAAATACCTTCCTCCTGAGAATTGTATACCTACATTTATTGATGCACCTACCCTCAATACAGAGGTACAAGCTGCAGTCTCAGAAATTGTAATCAAGAAGGTTAAAGGTTTATTTTATAAACAGAAACAGATCGCCCAAACATGATATAGCACTATATCATAAATGGGCGAAATTATGACATCACTTTTATCCAAAGATGAAAAGGATATCGCCCTGTTTAAGCTACTTATGGATATAGGACGCATTTTATGCGATTCCCAACATGATGGTTCCACTACAAGGCGTTCATTAATCCTGACGCTCATAAATAAGAAGATGAAGCCACCTCCACCCCGGAGTTTTAACTGAAGTCCTCCGATTCGCAGAACTATGACATCCGACGGACCGCGGTCGAAGATAGACGAGGTAATCTATGCTGATAGATTAGCTTACCTAGTTTTATGATCAGTGGATACAAATTACGTCTGATCAGAAAGTACTTTCTTGGGTTTGAGGCTATGAAACCCCATTCTCACGTCCTGTGGTACAAAATAGTATTCCACAACCTAATCATTATTCTAATCTCGAAGGTATGCAGTTCAATCAAGCTATTAATAAGCTTACATCAATCGGTGCGATTACTAAATGTGAACCCCGTCAGGGCCAATATAAGCCAATGGTAAAAACCAAATGGCGAATCTAGATTAATATTAAATCTGAAAGTCTTAATAAATGTGTAATTACTAATCATTTCAAATTAAAAGACCTACGTACGTACTGCTATTAAAGTTACATGTGTAATTTAGAGCTAAAAGACGGGTATTTTTTTGTTGTTGTAAAAATAGGTGAAAATTCAAAAATATTTTTACGTTTCACTTGGAAAGATGAAATGTACTATTGCCATTCCTTTGGTTTCTCGTACTTACAGAAGTTGCCAAGAAAATGCTTCTATGACAAGAGAGCTGCTGCTTTCTTCAGTTTTCATAATAAAAAATCAGAGAAGTGATATGATCCCAAACACATGCTGCAAGTTTTTAGGTAATTTTATGGATTAAAAAAAAAAAAATAATAATAATAATTTGCTTCCTAATAAGAGAATTAAAATAAAATCGGAGCTAATTAAGTTTAACAGGAAAACTAATTGTAAAATTTGATCATTTGCTTGACTGACTGAGATGATAACATCTACATGCACAACAATAATATGCTTGGTTGTACCTACACCAAATAATTCGAAAGAGATAAACATTTGAATAACTTGAATCGCTTATATACTAGATTCTATTGTTATCTTATTGGTTTTCCTGGGACATCTGTCCCTATTAAGATTATGACCTTACCCTCATCTCTATCATCTGACTTTAAATGATGGATTCGATAGGCGATTGATAAGTCAGTTAGTACAATCAAACTTGATAAATATTCAATTGAATAATTTTTTTTCTAACGCCTCAACTGGGGGTAAGACTGCTAGTGGTGTCTGGAGTGAGCAGGGGAAATCTCAACATATAAATTTATTAGAGATTATGGCAGCTTTCATCGGTTTAAAAATATTCACTCATGATTTATATCAGACTCAAATTCTTTTAAGGATAGATAACACCACGGCTACCTCATATGTTAATTGTATGGGTGGGCTGAAGTGTCGCCTCCCCCATCTCTATAAAGTAACCAAAGACCTTTGGCAATGGTGTAAAAATAAAAACAATTATGAGATTGCATTATACATTAGATCATCCCACAATACCTACAATTTCGGTCCGACAATACCTACATCCCGATATTGAGTGAAAATTATCAGATCATGCATATCAGGAAATTATTCCTATGATTGAATTATTCACAAGCCGGATTAATAAAAAATATTACATGTTTATCTCATGGTAAAGAGATCCAGACGCATATGCTATCAATGCATTCTTCGTTTCTTGGTCAACATATTTTTTTTTTGTTTGTTTTTTCTCTATGTTTTCCACCTTTCACAGTTATACTTAAAACTTTAAGAAAAGTTATTTCAGTCAAGGGTAGAGAAATTATTGTTGTTCCATTTTGGCCAACTCAACCTTGGTACCCCTTATTTTTTAAGACATCTAGAATATTGATTCTAAATAGGTATTGACCTATTTTTTTGCAACCTAATGCAAATTTAATTATCTCATTCTAGCAACCAAAACATGCACTTTGCAGATTTCCCTGGCTGCAGATATAGTATCCAGACAGATTTACTGCGGAGAGGTGTACCACCATCTCCACCATTCCGATCATGGTGGCGTCGCTCTCTGCGAATTCTCTAAAGCACTCAGTATGAGTGCTGTCAGAGATAATGGTATATTTTCTGTTTTCATAATAATATTGATGTGTTTGAGGCATCGATACGTAATATATATATATATTATATATATATTTACCAGTATTTTTTTTTTAAGAAGGTGCCCAGTATGGTGCCCTTTATAGTTGTAGGTCAGCAGAGCTCTCTCTTTAATAATATGACATAGAATTGGTACGGATGACAGAGTTAAGCGTCTCTTCGTTTGCGGCCGCCGTTACCACGATACTATTCTACATGAGACATTTCTGTAGTTTCAGATAGATTATCACTTTGGTTTCCCAATGAAGATCTATCGAACGATAGATTAACCAAGAAGTTAATCACCTTGTTGGCTATAGCTACAGCCCATAGAGTGGGTACAGACATTTTCAAAAATAAGAGTACAAAATATAGTTTTCTTTTTTCTCGTACTGAGATTTCTACTAAATCCCAGACCTCATTAAAACGTAAAAAATTGGAAACAAGCGATTCTTAGTTTACCCTTTTATGAAGGTTGCAAGAGCGTTAAATAATTATTTAAAAAACTGAATCTCTGTTCATAACTTTAAAGAAACCATATAAAAACGTGACATGTCAAACTCTGAGTAGTTGGATCAAATCCACTTTAAACATATGCGATATTGACGTCTCTAAATTATCTGCACATAGCACAAAACATGCTAGTACCTACTAAACATTAGGAGGACTACATTAGGAGTCAGCTCGGATTTAATTAGAAAAACTGCAGGTTGGAGCGGTTCTTCACTGACATTCGGAAGATTTTATAAAAGAGTTGTTGCAGTTAATTCAAATCGACACTCTTTTGCTAGCAATTTTTTTTAAAATCATTAAGCCTATTTCTATCTCAATTGAGATTCACAAATGTTATAATTGCAAGGTATTGCATATTATGTTATTTCAGGGTATTGTTAAAGTACCTAAAGTAAATAAGTGATTAAAACTAAATACTATTTTTAATGATACCTACTTCTTTCAACGCTAATTATTTCACGATGTCTCTCAATATCTACAAGTGTCTATTATCCTGCTAATCTTGAGGACGAAGCCCGAAGTATAATTAGTGATTAAACGAACTTACCTGTAAGTGAAGTTCTATCATAATTATACGAAGGGCTTCGTCCGAAAAGATTAGCAACCCTCCCTACCCAGCTTTAATTGCTACCCTATCTAATCGTGAAATATTATAAGCGTTTGTTTCAGCTCTGAACTAAATGACTAACAGAGTCGAAGTATCGGACAAGTAAAATACAAGTACCCTCTCTTTTTTTTATTTTTATTGTGTATAAAAATAACGAGGGTATTTTAACTAAAGTGTGAGATTGGTAGTTCTGTGCGTAACTACAAGTGTCTATTATCCTGCTAATCTTTTCGGACGAAGCCCTTCGTATAATTATGATAGAACTTCACTTACAGGTAAGTTCGTTTAATCACTAAATATATTGTAAACTAGCAAATCATATTGATACGTTTTAGTCCCGAAGATATAATTTATACTTATATTTTTTTACAAAGTATTCTTATCCAAAAGACTTGTTCATTCTGATTGTCTGACCCACAGAGCAAAGGACTGACCTATCAACGCACAGCCTTAACAACTGGGGCTAGAAACATATTTTGCACAGTTACCTAGGCATACTTACGTACACCAAGTATTTTTTATTCAGCCCCCGAGGAACTTATAAGGACCTATAAGGAATCGTGAATGAAGGTGTGATTGAGTTTCTCTATCTGAAATATAGCTACGTTATAAAACTATATTTCTACGTAAGTATTTGTGTAATACCTAACAAAAAATTGTTGACCTTATCTATAAAGTGTCCTAAAGCAATCCATGGGTAGAAGGAGCGTACGTTGACAATAGTCTCCAATGAAGTGAAGCAAATTGCACGAAGTTGTGAGCGTGACTCGCGTCGCACAGGAACGCGATCGGCTTCCTTTTTAAAAATTCAGCTTCCTTTCATTCTCTCATTCATTCAGGTTCTATGAAATTGAATTTATAAAATAGGTACGTAGAGAGGTCAGGTCTTTCTTGGGAAATTAGTGGTTTCAAACCGCACCACTTGGTTCTCGATTGGGACAATCGGGACAATGACATTTACTTGAAAATTACGCGCTTATTCTGAAATTTTGAAAATTGCGCGCGAGTTGATAGATTGTTTGACATGTTAATGTCCGCGAGTCAACAGATTAAAAAACAAATTCATAATTTGTTTGATTTCTGAATATACCATCTTTTACCAATAGAATAATACTTCTAGATACATGAGCACTCATGATTTTATACACTACATATTTGCAAATGATTCAAAAGACGCCATTATAATATTCTTATCAAGTCATTATCGCTAAGATACACAGTTGATTGATAGTCGTTACCACAATAAATTTGTATTCTCGGGTCCGTCGAGTGCTGTTCCACGACATCTTTATTGATTATAAATTATTCAAACTATAATTACAAATAAGTACTGCAATTCCTTTTATTTTTATGACAGCCTTATGTCAGTTTTGAAAAAAAAAAAACTAAAAAAAATGTGTCATCACTCATCAGCCAGTATTTTGATGAATGTCACTGAAACCTCATTACATTACCTTAAAAAAATATGTCGAACCTCATTTGAATTTGGAATAAATTCACAATCAGGCATTTTTTACGTCTTTATTATTTTTGCATGGTTTACTACTACTGCATTGACTACATTTGAATAAATGTTGCTGTTATTTTATTTGTTAGTCTTTCTATGTCAGAAGGTTGACAACCGTGTTACCAATCGTCCTTTCAATGTACCTACCTACTTACATTCTATTTCCATAAGGTATTTAATCTCTCATTGCTACCCTTTTTGCAGTTACCTACTCGTGACTCGTGTTATTTTACCTCATTACCTTATTATCGCTAGGCATGGTAATCATAAGCTCCCGTGCAAGTAATTTATAAATTGAAACTGATATAACTTTTTCCTGTTTATTATTATTGTTAGTGATTCAAACTTAATTCATTAACTGTTACAGTACTGAAATGCAACAGAAGCGCGACGTTATTATTATTATTATGGGGGCTAATATCTACCATTGTCAGACATTAGCGGATCTAGGGAAGGGGCTAACGGGCTCAAGCCCCCCAAAATCTTAAATTATACTAGATACGGTTCTTATTAAACATTTTAGCAAATATTATACTATGTGAAGTAGGCAAGGCAAAATAAAAAAATTGTGTGCTTTTTTACCCATTAGAAAAGGCTGTCAAGTATGATTGCCGGAACAAACCAACAGATGCTTGGCGACAGATTTTCAACTTGAGGGTGGAAGCCAGCCAGTCGAGTAGGTACTAATCTAAGGGTAAATATTTTCCAGATTGATTACTGTCCTTATTCTTTAAGACAGTGTCTTATGATCAAACCTTCCAGTCGATCAAACACCAAACAAATAACGTATTAAGAAATAACTGCGTGCACCGTTCACAATATACTGTATGACATTCCGGGTGTATTCAAATTTGCATTCGTGTGGTCCAATTTACAATATCAAGCGTCTTTTAAAAAGGTCTTGATATTGGCAGCTTGCTAAATAAAAATTATCCAGCGGACTAGCATACGTTTGGTAAATTGATTAGGAATCACCTGTGACTTGCACCACATAAACAAACCCTCCCACACGGCCAACACCCTTCTGGTCGCGCAAACAAAAACATTTATTGGTTCAGTCATTGAACCCTTTAAATGATATCATTCCTAATTACAATACGTGCAGCCCTGCTCTGTGACATTAGACAAAGACCAAGTTTCATTATGCAATAAAATGCAGGTCCATGAAGAAATTACTTTTAAAAGGGCAGCAATCAAAGGGAATTTTCCCTTTGGGCAATAATTTGACGTCGAAAAAACCGGTTTTATATGAAATAAATAATGATTTTGATGAGATAGATATGGGTTTATAATAATTTTAGAAAATCTAGAAATATTTTATGATAGCATAACCCACCCCTTCACGATCCATAATCGGTTTTAAATTGTATCAAATTTATTGATATAGCATCGTTTTTTTGGTAAATTACGATTTTCAATAAATCATTAAGTACCTATTTGAAATTATGAGAAAACCGGTTAACATTTAAAAACCGGTTATTTTAAATTGTAATAAACATTTTCGACGACGTGTGTGACGTTAATTATTTGGTAATCTCATTGACCTTGCTCTAAAAACTGTTAGATACCCTTATCTCGCGTCACTAACACCTTGTAAGGTGATAAACTTAGAATAATAATCGTTTTGGAGGCCTTTGTGCTGTTACCTAAGTAGCTATACATTTTTGGAGTAGGTACCTATAGGTATGGTTCTGATATAGGTAATGTATTCAATGATGTATTACAATTACGAATACATGTGCCGTTCCCACAGAAAACTGAATATAAAAAGCCGTACCCCAAACTTGTATACAAAAGACATAAATCACATTGATAAACTATCGATTCATCATCAATTAATTTGGTTTTGGTGAGCTGGGTGGTTTTGTGCGACCTAGGTTCTTATGACTTGGAATTTTTAGCTAAAATTCCGAAATCTTGTCAATCCCTAGGAAATGTCTATCCAATAAACAGTGACGTCACAAAAGGGAAAGTCTACCAACGAGATGCCGCCAACGACTCAATGATGTAATTTAAACAACCATGAACGTACAACATAATAACAAAAACAACTTTATTGTTATTCCACACGTATGATTTCATTCAGCAATAAATTCGCAAGCAAATTTGAATTTATTTTAAATCACCTAATATTCACACCTGCTATACATTTTTACGAACTAGCTGCCTGCTAGCTGCTTTACGAAAAGTTTCACCCGCGTTCCCGGTGGGATTTTATCTTTTCCCAGCATAAAAATAATCCAAAAATTTTGTTCCAGGATATGATCTACCTGTGTGCGAAGTTTCGTCAAAATCCGATCAGTAATTTTCGCGTGATTGAGTAACAAACACAGGGCCGGATTTAAGGGAGGGCAAACGGGGCTACTGACTAGGGCCTCCACAAGAGAGTGGCCCTAAATGTTTTTTATTTTTACATATGAATTTTACTTATTAAAACAGGACTAGAGGTGTCGTAGGACACGCAGATGCCCCAGGGCCTCCACACAAACATCCAAACAAACAAACTATA
This sequence comes from Ochropacha duplaris, assembly GCA_951361185.1. Lineage (NCBI taxonomy): Eukaryota > Metazoa > Arthropoda > Insecta > Lepidoptera > Drepanidae > Ochropacha > Ochropacha duplaris. The sequence continues at coordinate 7,657,133 of OX592711.1, read as the reverse complement.
GTTTTAGTTATCCTACTATCATTTACGGCCAATAGTTTAAAAGTCACGATATTTGTTGCAGTTACTCAGCTCAACTTGAGCTGCTCAAGCTCATGCCGCTTGCATGTTGCAAAACAAAACAGCAACCACATAGTTTTAGTAAATTTAACAAATCGTAACAATCTAGTCGCTATAAATTGATGTTTGACAGCACATTCTGTGCAATTCAAGCACGTCTTTCGCAACGTACAATCCATCTGCTCTGTGAAATCTATAATAAGCTACCTAATCGAATGGCTGCAACGTCGCATTACTTCTGTTGAGAATTTTCATTTTTTTTTACTTTAGGATAAGCTTGTGTTTGACCGCAATCTCACCATGGTAAGGGATGCTGTAGTCGAAGGTGGTACACAAAAGCCTAGATGGGATGGAAACTGGCTCTCAAGTGCAGCTGTCGGAACACACCGATAGGTGCTTGGCGACAGATTTTAAAGTTGACATGTAGATAGACATAGATTATAGAAATATTTTATCTTTTTCCGCCAACGCATCAGCTTGGCTATCCAAAGAGGAAACGCTGCCAGCCTTCTGGGAACCTTGCCGATCGGCAGCAGCGGCAGCCTCGAAGAAGTTTTTTATATATTATAGTTGTACATTTGCTTATATATTTTGTACATTTGTTGTAAATAAAATAATTATAATAAAATATTTTATCCTGCAACTTTAATAGGATTGCTAGTATATAATTTTCTCTAACACTTAAGACACATAAAGAATATTTGGGGTAGGTACATTTTAATCTCTTTTTTTAATCTACATCTATCTTAACAGTTATTCATATTTGTCACGTTATACTTAGACGTATGTGACTGTCAATGGAACTTGCTTGCAACAGTCGCCCACGCAACTCAGCGTGTAAAATACTGACCCGCTGCAGGTTACAACAACTTGCAGCCGAACTGAGTTGAATAATCAAACGCTTTTATTAAAGAGCTCGATTGCTGAAAATATATATATATATTTTTTTATGTCACAAGTGACAACGAGGCAGGCGGGTCACCTGATGGTAAGTGACAACCGTCGCCTATAGACATTGGCAATACCAGGGGATTGCTAATGTGTTGTACACCTTATTAAGGCGAACTGGCTCTCAAGTGCAATTGCCGGAACACACCAACAGGTGCTTGGCGACAGATTTTCAACTTGAGGGTGGTAGCCAGCCAGTCGAGTACTACAAAGTACCCTACCACCGTGCTGTGGTTTCCTCACGATGTTTTCCTTCACCGAAAGCTCAAGCTCATTGTAAGGATTCGAACCCACGACCTTCGCCGCGGTATCCGACGTCACTTACCACTGAGCTATCATCGCCTTAAAAAATATCCTACAACCATAAACTAAATAACCTATAACTTATCCCTACTATTAAAAATCCGAAAGTAACAGTTCTCCTTGGTTTTCCCGTCAAAATGGCTTAACGAATTTTAATGAATTTTAGCACGGAAATACTTAAACTCTTGGGAAAGACATTGGAATTAGTACACCTTATTACTTTTATTTATTTATTCATATTTATTACAAAATCCACAGCTCTTAGAAGTGCAGCTTAGGTATATACTTATTTAAACAAAATTTACAGCCAATAACGGATTTACAATTTTTAAATACTATTTTATACATATGGGGTTAGTTTAGTGAGGTTACAATACCTTAAAGGTACCAACAGGTGCTTAGCGACAGATTTTCAACATGAGGATGGTAGCCAGCCAGTCGAGTACTACAAAGTACCCTATCATACGTGCTACGAGTATAGCCGACTCAATCTCAATCTCTACACCAAACGGCCTATCGAATTGTTTATATGCTTTTTTATCTTTTTATAATTTGAAATTATCTACAAATAAGTACATACTACATATTAATCTGTCTTCAACAACAATTTTATCATACGTTATCAAATCGAAAGGCGCAATTATTGTTATTTCAGATTTGCCGGTACACTCATCGACATATCAATGTTTGCATACTTGAGGAGTCAGTGGACTTGGTTCATTCGTTCATATCCTCACGTAGACATTAGTTTAGGGTTGTCAAAACGTAGAGCTGCCGCACACTTGGCTATGTAGGGACGCCACAAGCCGCAGCCGACATGTTTCATACACTTTATATAGTATCGACGCACACATGGCGTTTTAGGATTTCAATCAACAGCATGAAGAGGCTTGTATGAGGCCCATTTTTAAACTCATTTTGAGATCAGTAAACCCAACAAGTATGTGATTACCGTCGCCTATAGACATTAGCATTACTAGGGGGATTTGCCAATCTGTTGTCAACCATATTGCAATGCCTTAAAAGCAACTGGCTCTCAAGTGCAATTGCCTATCACCAACAGGTGCATGGCGACAGATATACAACTTGAGGGTGGTAGCCAGCCAGTTGATTACTTACTTCAAAATACCCTAATACCAGACATTCGCCGTGGTATCCGACGTCACTACCGATCATCGCCTTAAAATGATTCTTTAGTCCAAAATCTAGTCCGTGAGCGTAACTAATATCTCCTTGGCTGCCATTGCAACACGTTAAATGCTTCTCATATCATTAGATCGCTAAATAACCAGCTTTTAGATCTCTATCTATCGCATACAGTATCTCAAACCGGATCAATCGAACAGACCTGTTTCATTAATTAATTTGTCGGATGTTAATTAAGTACATTTACGGCATGTGCGAAGGATGTGGGGTAAGGATGTATGACTTTAATGCGTGAGAAATGACAATTGTAATTCTTCATCACCATAAAATACTTATATTTGCCCCCGGCACCACCCACACAATTTTCTATCATTTAATTTAAACCTTAGTATTTTAAGGCGATGATAGCTCAGTGGTTGTGACGTCGGATACCTCGGCGAAGGTCGTGGGTTCGAAACTTCGAATCCTACAATGAGCTTGAACTTTCGGTGAAGGAAAACATCGTGAGGTAACCAGAGCAATGGCTGGCCCTCAAGTTCCCCTCAAGTTGAAAAGCTGTCGCCAAGCACCTATCGGTGTGTTCCGCCAGCTCCCATCTAGGCTTTGTGTGCTTACCACCTTCGGCCACATCATCACTTAACATGGTGAGTTTGTTACTATGGATGTAGAAGGTAATCTACAATACCTACTGTCAGATTTTGAAAAAATAAAACACAAATAAGCTACGTTCTAGTTTACCCAGGGCCAGATTTAAGGGAGGGCAAACGGGGCAACTGCCCGGGGCCTCTACGAGAGAGGGACCCCACATAAATTGTAAATAAATAAATAAATATCCTCGGACATTTTTCACACACGGCTATCTGATCCCAAACTAAGCAGAGCTTGTTATATGGAAACCAGATGACTGATATACTACTTTTTTTTTGTAAATACATACTTAAATAGATAATTACACCCAGACTCAGGACAAACAGACATGTTCATTCACACAAATCTTTGTCCTGGATGGGAATCGAGCCCACGACCTGCGGCGTGATAGGCAGTGTGTTAACCAACCACGCCAACCGGCCAGTCAATTGTACTTATTATTTATCCTATTTCCAAAATAATTATGGGACTCCTCTTAATCCAGCCCTGAGTTTACCACTTGACAGCGATCTTGACCAGTTGGCCGACCTAGTCTAATTTAGTATTTATTTCTAATTTTTAATCATAGGTTTAAATATTACCTATTGTGAGTGTGGTATTGCTGAGACTTGAATAATAAAAAAAAACTCCAGTGAATTTCGATTTATATTCCAGTCTCATGGTCTGTCTGTACATGATAGGTACTAGTTTCATTTAAATTTCATGATATTATTGTGATAATATTTATTTCCATACTATCACCGCATCCGTCCTTCATTATTCTATTCAATTCATGGACACACGATATAAATGGTTTGAGATTGAAAACGTTAGTATCTCGATAATTATTTCCACCAATACCACGGAACTAAGTAACAGACTCACATACGCGTATAATTAAAAAAACGCGCTTTTTCCTTGTACACTAGCGATTTGAACATGGCCACTCGAGCAATATTACCGAATACACCACTTTAATAATCAAAATAAAAATCTGTCAAGTACCTGTTGGGGTATTCCGGCAGTTGCACTTGAGAACCAGTTGCCTTTATCGCTTTGTTATAACTACCAAAAAAACAAACATACATACTACGTCTGATGGTAAGCGGTTACCGACTATAGACGCTTACAAAACTTTGTACCAATCGTGGGTGGCTGACCCTATAAAAATCACATCACACCATTCTTAAAGACCCCTGTCAAATTGATTAAAAATTCGGAATCGATAAACTGCCTGTCGGTCTGAGGAAATCCCCTGATCAAAGACACGTTACCATAATGAAAATTTATATTATACTTGTGCAGGATATAAAAAAAAGTTGCAAACAAGAGGTTAAAGATAGGTTGCAGTTTATGTGAATTGAAAATACATCGACAGACATTGAAGTTCTCATAATGAAATTTCATTGTCCACTATGCAGTATTCATTGACTCTGAATGAACTCCCTAATTGCATTAAACGATTCACCATGATTGGATACAATGGCCCAGTAAACGTTCTAACTCTCCTACACATGACCTTAATAAATATCCTACAGGTTTCAGCATCAGTCAAAATACATACAATTATGCGATAAGAGATAATCAAGACTTTGAAAATGGCGTCATCAGTGACGTTTCTGAAAGGACAGAAAAGATGAAAGACAGTCTGGCTTTCATCCCTCTTCTCCATTTTGATCAGACACAGACACAGAGGTCTGTCTTTCATTCCTTGTCTTGTGAGACGTATGTGTGACAATACTAAAGCTGAGTTTAAAGTTTCACAATAGTACATGGTTACATATTACCTGTATACAGATACTACTGAGGCTTTAGAAAAAAGCCAACAAACGCGATACGAATATTTAATAGTAAATAATGTAAGAAAAAACTCACAAACCTGTTCGTGCCTTGTGGCACAATGTCGCAAAATCGAATAATTCCAAACGAACAAAAAAACCAAACACAACACTTAGCACAACTATTAGCCTAAATAGGCGATTACCTACTTAAATAATAATTACTGATGCACCGTTAATTCAAATGAAAAAAAAAACACGTTAGTATAATCATCAATCACATATGCGCGTCTTATCGGGGTAACGCGTACACTGGAAATGATAACAGTTATCGTAAACTAAAGCAAGCAATTTGTTTTTTATCACGTGTTATTTTCGTTTTAAACATTAGTGAAACAGATTCGCGCATTCGGCATAATATGACGTTTGGAACTGAGGGATTCGAAACGGCGCCGGCGCAGCCCGACGTTGCGTTGCGTCAACGCAGCCGGTGGGTGTATCGCATCGTGTGATATTTTGCGAATTGTATGCAATGCTAATTAAACTTTAGAATATTTGAAAAATAAATATGTATGAGGGGTACCTAAGTATGTCGTTTTCTTGTAAATTACAAGTTTTTTTTTATGTCAGAAGACTGACAAGCAATAGGGGTGTCACTTGATGGAAAGTGACTACCGTCGCATGGACATTGCTCAATTATATTGTCAGCATTCTAACCCACCTCCAGTCTTTAGCACCGAGCTATCATTGCGCCAAAAGTGGAGGACTTTTGGAGCGTTTTGTTATTTTTCTATAAGTACCTACCTACTTATTGTCGATCAAAACACTATCTATACGTAATATGTTAGATGTTATATGTAATTAAACGCTGGCGACACCTAACTAAAGAAAAGCAGACTGCACAAAGAGGGTAAGATTTTTTTTAATTCGAATCATACCTACACACGAAGTAGCAGACACAGTAACTGAGTACCTACGAGTACATAATGTGTTTCTAGTAAATGTTTGCCATTTGTCGAAGATTGTACATTTGTGGAACATTCCAATGACTCATCGTTGTTGAAATCAGTTAGAATATATTTTCTAATTTGCACTTGGACAATACGTTTCAGACACTTGACAAATATAACAAACCTTGCTTCGGATGTTCTACTGTCGATATTTAGTAAACATGCAGACATCAGGTATCAGAAAACTGGATTTTTCATATCAAAATATCCATCATGGAATAAAGGGTTTTCAAACTCAGATATCACGGCTTCACCTGATGGTAATTACAGTAGCTTGGACAGAGTAATACCAGGAGAATTGCCAAAGTTACCTTTGCAAAACGTAAGTTGCGTGAATAGAAAAAAATACATTACGATAGATTCCTTCGGAAAATTACTTCTTTTTTCAATGCGCAAAAAGTCTATTTAACTGGACCCACAAAAACTATAATGACATGCATCAGACGATACAAATCCATTAACAAGACGGTTAATAGCTTAACGAATCGGTTGGAGCTAACCTTGGAGGAATTTTGACAAAAACTGTTATATTGATAGAATTACGAAGAATCTCCAAGTTGCTTGAAACCAGCATTTTAGTAATACGAGTACCTAATACCTTGGCCTAATACAAATGGTATCGTGACAAAAGATCTTATAGCAGCCTTTAGAAAAACAAAAAAAATGACCATATTTTGATCTTGCGTGCGAAGATCTAAGGGTGGCAATTAAACAAGCGGATACAACAAACATCAAACACATTAATTCAGTTTTGGCCATGATTAGGCATTCATGAATGTTACAATTGTCTCTACCGTTTTGGTATACACTTAAACTGAGAAGACTCTGACAGAAGCTTAGAAAAAGGCATTTGTTTTTCATAAAATTTAGTTCACCAAGCTATTACGTGCCCTCACGGCCATTATAAGTACACTGAGCTTATCTTGGACAAGTAAGTATGACTTTTAATTGTTCTGAACCAATGCCATAGCCAGGTGAAGACCAGAACGCCTACATCGTCGTCCATCAATACAGGTTTAGCGGTGTATGAAATTTACGCAATGTACCACATCGAAGTTGGCAGGATAACAATGTGTGAGTTTCGTAACCCGCCCACTCTATGGTTTCGAGGCTTTTGCCTGACACTTGCTAACTTTGACTGATCAGGGTCTTAGGGAAAGGAGTGACGTCAGGGTATTTCATATATTACCTACTAGCTTTCCGCCCCGCGTACCCCTTTTTTTATCCCTTCAGGGCTGGAGTTTCTTTTTTTCTAATTGTTAGCCTAAAAACAAAGTTTTATGATTCTAGCTTCAAAAATGACGGACTTCCAAACAAACTTTCAACCCCTTTTTCACCCCCTTAAGGGTTGAATTTCTAAAAATCCGTTCTTATTCCTCGGTTAAGTCTTAATAACAACACCTGTAAAAAAAACTGCTTTCTAGGTCTAAGGGTTTAGGCTGGGCGTTGATGAGTCAGTGAGTCAGGCCTTCTAATTTTATATATATGTATAGACAACCAGAAGCAAAGTAATTAGCAGATAACAATTTGATTTGGCGATATAAAGAGGACTGAGAGAGATTGTATATTCCGCAACGAATGTCCTTCGTTGAATTGAATATATTACGGTTTGGTAAATCATGTAGAACCAGGGCATATAGGATCTATACAAGTGACTCAAAATCAGTGTAAAGCAGTGTAATATTGTCATTTGTTTAAATTATTTTTCAAAAAGACCTGCCCGTTCGTGACTTACCTCCATTCACAACCTCAACTCTAATAGAACCGAATATTTCCGAATGAAAACACGAACCTAATCTAGACTCTCAAAACTAGGTCATTACCATTGTTCAATAAATCTAGAATCGCGCTAAAATACGCTCTAACTATATAAGAATAGAGGTTAAATGTCAAAAATATATAATACATCAATTAATAACCGTAATGTAATAAAGTTATTGATTGTAATGTATAGCACGTGGGATGTTACGGTGGCTGTAAATATGAAACATTACGGGACATTCTTCAATATGTTTTCAATTGATTGAATATCGATTGAAATGATAAATCTTATTTGTTTAATCGAGATGACATAATAATATATTGATTTCAGTATTTGTAATATAGGGGAATTCGCTAAAGCAGCCCCGGATATTTGTTTTTTTTTTTTCAAACCAGGGCATAAACATGATAGTGGCGACCCCTCTCTCCAGCGTTTGAGATACCTAGTGTTAAAAAAAATTTTAGGTAGTTGTTTTTCAAACAATGTAATGTATAATATTCTTTTGGCGCCCCCTGTAACTGCCACCCGGGGCAGGTGCCCCGGTTTGCCCCTCCCTAGATCCGGGACTGTGCTAATGTGGTAACTATTATACACGGAAAGCTATAAGTAATAATTTAATGTAATTGTATGGAAATTATAAACTAACTAATGAATATTAACGAATTAAATTCAAGTATTCGTTCCTAATTAAAAATATGGTGACCCTACCTGTTGACATGTCTGTCATATATCACTCCTAAAAAGCTACCAGTCCATTAGTATTAATCAATGAAAAATTATTCATAAATATATATTATATATAGATTCAATTAGATCATAATTGTAAAGTAGGGACAGACAGACTGTCTTACCTTCTTCAGCATGCGTTTACTTATAAGTTTTTTTAAGAACAATTTATTTACAAAAAACTTCTTCGAGGCTGCCGCTGCTGCCGATGGGCAGACTGATGCGTTGGCGGAAAATGCTCCCCGCCCGCCGGTCTCCCGAGGCCTCGATTAATTTTTTAGATAAAATACTTGTGAAACGACGAGTTTCAGACCCATGGTAAAATCATATCTCGATCATGCAGTATGTATTTGTCACAATCTTCCACATAAAACGAATCCTACAAAGTACATGTAAATGTAAAAGTCTTAATGTTCGGTAAACAGGAGAACGAATTTGCATGTAACTTAGCAAGTTAATAGATCATTCCAGCAATCCCCCGGTATCGCTTATGTCTATAGGCGACGGTAGTCACTTACCATCAGGTTTCTTGACAGTCAGTCCTCTGTCATAAAAAATATACTAAAGATATTTCGTTAAACTCCCATTTCATACTAGTGATACTATGAGACGTAAGGTGAGAATTTAAATCATTTATTTTTGGTACCTACCGAAACTGGCGTGGGCAAAACTGATTTGTGAATGAATATACTATTTTTATACTCTTTTGAATGGAATATTATTAAAACTATAGTGTCACTTGTCCACGTGGGAGCACGAAAACAAAATATCACTCGATTGAATAAGCACTTTATTTGTGAAAAGCTAAGGTTTAATCTTGTGCATCTATTATTAGATGAAAATAGATCAATGTACGAATAATACAATGGTATAATGACAAATTTTAATTCTGTTTATTCATTGCTGTTTTATTTGACAACAAAGAAATTTATTTACAGATTTAAATCAATGGACTATAATTTTTTTACTACATTTTAATCTCAGACCAAATACAAAAGGTAGACAGAGCCCCGCGCACTTAAAGTGAAGCACAGAAAAGGAAGCCGAATTTGAAAAAGGATGCCGTTCGCGTTCCTATGCGATTCACTCGCGATAACGTACGTGCATGTCACGCACACAACTTGGTGCGCGTTGCTTCACTTCATTGGAGACTATTGTTTCCGTACGCTCCTTCTAACGTTATTTATATGTTCTGTGATTTTAATGTTTAATTTTAATCAAATCATATATATATATATATATTTTTATGTCACAAGTGACAACGAGGCAGGCGGGTCACCTGATGGTAGGTAAGTGACAACCGTCGCCTATAGACATTGGCAATACCAGGGGATTGCTAATGTGTTGTACACCTTATTAAGGCGAACTGGCTCTCAAGTGCAATTGCCGGAACACACGAACAGGTGCTTGGCGACAGATTTTCAACTTGAGGGTGGTAGCCAGCCAGTCGAGTACTACAAAGTACCCTACCACCGTGCTGTGGTTTCCTCACGATGTTTTCCTTCACCGAAAGCTCAAGCTCATTGTAAGGATTCGAACCCACGACCTTCGCCGCGGTATCCGACGTCACTTACCACTGAGCTATCATCGCCTTAAAATCATTCGTCTTCTATACCGCGGTTTCACCTGCGATTCGGGATAAAATGAAGCCTTTGTAGCTTAAAAGCCCTCTCCATGCCATGTTTGCATCGTTGCAAGTTAGTCTGACTTATCAACAAGTCAGTAAGTCTATCAGTTAGGACAAGTATTAACGAGATATATATATTAAGTATACAAAACGTCTATAAGTAAATAACAAGTATAATTGCAGGCAGCAAATAACAGTAAGGTGTGAAGCGTGCGTCGGCGGGACATTCGGGTCAGCCCAGCGCGTGGCGTGGGCTTCGTACCAGTTTACGGGCTGTATTATGGTCCTGTGTGACGATATCGTTGTTATATCGAATTATCGTTGAGCGACCTGCTGCCACGGAATTGGAATCTCAAACTCAAAAAACTCAAAATGTTTTATTCAATTTTGGGACACTTATGGAACACTTATTGAACGTCATCTTATTGCTATTTTTTAATGCTATTGTTACCACCATTTCCAAATAAAGACCTGTCAGGAGAAGAAACGGCGAAACAAACAATGAAATTAAATTAAATGTTTATTCGTCCAAATAGGCCTTCACAGGCACTTATACGGTTAGGAAGGTAGCTTTTGCCACAGTATAAAGATATATTATACTGTGCTTTTGCTGTGAAGAGGCGGCAATAAACTCAGCAATTACTCTTTTCAAAAACAACTTACACTTATTACATTCAATAATTATTTATCTAGTCTCACTGACAATATTTGCGTGTTATGGTGGCAAAAATAGTTACGAGTGATTTAGTAAACAACAAACTCAAGCAGACCAGCCCCCACAAGCAGCACCTGTTCACAAGATTATTAACAATAAAGGTACAACAACGATAAAAAAATCTAAAATAAATCTAACCCGTGGGCTATATTTTGTGCACTCACAACATTGTTTGTAAATATAAATACACAGGACAAACATTACATGTTTATGCACACAAATATCTGTTCTGGATGGGAATCGAAGCCACTGTGGCCCGTCAACTATATGAAATGGCGAGCTGGCTATGTCGTTTAAAAACCATCAGAATAAACCTTCTTGAATATTTTAGTACACATAACAGTCAGTTTAAAGTCTGTGATTGCTGACAATCCGCATGAGTCAACGATCGAGTCCTTGGGTGTTAGGTTGGGAATAATCACAGCCAAAGAGATTTAAAGATAGATACAATAGAGGGGCTATCAGAAGAAAAGTCATAGAAAAACAGTGATCCCATTCCATGCCTCAGTAATGCCATCTATCTTTGAATAAACTAGATTAGACTGAGACTTTTGTCCACTAGGATATAAATATCGGATTACGATTTTGTTCGCAATGTCCTGTCTATTAGTATAAGTTAATAGTCTTTGCTCACAGATAGGAAGCCCAAAATACCCATAAGTCCCCAGTCCCTCTGACCTTTAAATAAATAAAATTTTGCTAAAAGTTTTGTTGCATAAAGTCTGTAAAGAAGTGTATCGCTTTACTTGGGCTTGGTTTGGTATCTACCCTTAAGCCATTTTATTATAATTGCTGTGGAATCTAGTGCCTCCACTAATATTCCTAAAGCTTCTAAAGAGCAACTACGCAAAACGCTTACATATCTAAGTAGCCTGGAATCGATCCTACGATAAGTGTTGTCTTTTACATGACTTTACTTTTAGTACCTTCGGGCTGGCTAGTGGCTACCGTAGTCGCTAACCGGTGTTTCGGTAGCTGCACTTGAGAGCCAGTTTCCTTTTGTTCAGATAAAATAGTGGTCAAATAGAATTAAAAATTAAAATCTTCTTACCCATATTTTCGTGTTTTCATCGGCCGCCTTATTATAATTCCAGTTATTTTACACTACACAAAATGGTTAGGTCAATTGTATATCACAGCAAGCCTTTGGTTTAGTTATATTTCAGTTTCACTTCACTTTTTTTATTTATTTATTTATTATTTGATTTAAATCACTTCTTCAATCCTGTAAAGAGCATTGATAATGAAATCCAACTAGCTAGAAAAACACTGCACAACACTATATTACGCAAACCATAGATAGACTCCACTTCGATAAACAAGCGATGAGCAAACTTTTTGATATCTTTTTTAAAATTAGAACTTCACAGAAAATAAACTAAAATTGAATATATTTGTAGTTAAGTTTGAAGCGAAATCGTGTTGCTAGCATTAGATCGCGCAGCCACTGCACAAGTCGAGTTTAACTGCAGTGTTTTCTATTCACAGGGTGACCATGGCACCGGGAACTTATGTAGGCTGGTTATTGTAAATTATGTTAATTAGATGCTATTTGTGTATTGTAGTGTGATATTTAAGTCGGAAAACGAGAATCGCGCAGTATTATTTTGATACCTAAGTTATTGTATCGAATAGCAGTGTTTTGGGATATTTTTTTTTTATGACACAAGTGACAACGAGGCAGGCGAGTCACCTGATGGTAAGTAAGTGACTACCGTCGCCTAGGTATAGACATTTGCAATACCAGGGGGATATGTGGAATTTTGTTATTAATCTATTCATTCCAGTAAAATAGCGGGAAATCTCAGTTTGAAACAATGTAGGTAGCTACTTGACAGAACAAAAAATTATCATGTTTTTATGTCACAAGTGACAACGAGGCAGGCGGGTCACCTGATGGTAAGTGACAACCGTCGCCTATAGACATTGGCAATACCAGGGGATTGCTAATGTGTTGTACACCTTATTACAATGCCTTAAAGGCAAACTGGCTCTCAAGTGCAATTGCCGGAACACACCAACAGGTGCTTGGCGACAGATTTTCAACTTGAGGGTGGTAGCCAGCCAGTCGAGTACTACAAAGTACCCTACCACCGTGCTGTGGTTTCCTCACGTTGTTTTCCTTCACCGAAAGCTCAAGCTCATTGTAAGGATTCGAACCCACGACCTTCGCCGCGGTATCCGACGTCACTTACCACTGAGCTATCATCGCCTTCAATCATCATGGGAGTTCTTTGTCATTACAACCCTTTATCCACCCATTTATCCATTATTCTCATCAAATCGTGGTCACATTATACAATAATGAGCATCGCCGAAAGAAATCGAGTAGCTGAGGTTATACTGTGCAAAAACAAAAAGCGCTTACGCTCAACGTTGACTTTCGCGAGATCTGTCGTTCATTATCCAACATCAACACCGTGACGTGAAGTTACCGTACGAACAGCTGGCTAACGTAGTACACTTACTGACCGCATATAAGAGTGAGTCTAACACGGCATATGTTTAACTAGCTGTCCCCCGCGGTTTCATCCGCATTTCCGAGGGATCTTATCTTTTCCCGGGATAAAAAGTATTCTGTGTTTTATACCAGGATATGGACTACCTGTGTGCCAAGTTTCATCAAAATCCGTTCAGCCGTTTTTGCGTGAAAGAGTAACAAACATTCATTCATACGTACAAACTTTCGCGTTTATAATAATGACTAGTTTTCCGCCCCACGGTTTCACCCGCTTTCCCGAGGGATCTTATCTTTTCCCGGGATAAAAAGTATTCTATGTTTTATTCCAGGATATGAACTACTTTTGTGCCAAGTTTCATCATAATCCGTTCAGCCGTTTTTGCGTGAAAGAGTAACAAACATTGATACGTACAATCGTTCGCGTTTATAGTATTAGTAGGAAGTGGCCGAAACTTCACTCGAAGTGGAGTTAATATCTGTTTATTTTTTTCAGTTTAGTCCTCAATAGTTCTTGTCCCAACGACTGGTTAGGAAGTAAACAAACTAAAAACTGGCAAGGAACGCGGCTACCTAGGTACTGTGTTTACTATACAGGCATAGCTCATATATCTACATAGTTGTATAGAAAGTGACGTTCACGTTATTTGAAAAAAAAATCCGGGACTAAAAGTTGTTTTTTAAGCGAAAAATAGCAGTAGGTATTCACCAAGGCATAATGAAAGACATGACAGTCTTTATCTATGTTCCGGTGTTTAGATTGGATTCGGATTTACCCTACCTCTGCTGTGGATTTACACAATGTAATTCATTAGGGACGGAAGTTTTTAGACACCGATATTTTCGTTATACCTTTTTTTTAATGACCACTAGACACTTTTTTTTTTTATGTCACAAGTGATAACGAGGCAGGCGGGTCATCTGATGGTAAGTGACAACCGTCGCCTATAGACATTGGCAATACCAGGGGATTGCTAATGTGTTGTACACCTTATTAAGGCGAACTGGCTCTCAAGTGCAATTGCCGGAACACACCAACAGGTGCTTGGCGACAGATTTTCAACTTGAGGGTGGTAGCCAGCCAGTCGAGTACTACAAAGTACCCTACCACCGTGCTGTGGTTTCCTCACGATGTTTTCCTTCACCGAAAGCTCAAGCTCATTGTAAGGATTCGAACCCACGACCTTCGCCGCGGTATCCGACGTCACTTACCACTGAGCTATCATCGCCACATTGACAATAGTGTTGGGAAAATTTATTTGAGTTCCCGGGAAAATATTCTAATTCCCGGAAAATAATTTAAGTCCCGATTTTAGCATTATTATCAAAGGTTTAATTGGTCATTACGAAAAAAAACTTCACATGTAACATTTTCCAAATATCAAGTAGGGAGTAATTTAATATCATGCACAAAACCACAAGGTATTGTATATCAAGGAAAATCAAATATGAAATCTTCTAGTTAGCTACACAGAAACTAAACTATCAACATTATCTTTTTTATTTGCAGATGTCATAAACAGCTCCCTTATTTGATTTAAGTCTTTTGTGTAGAATAATCAGCGCGTATAGGGTTTCATTTGCGTCATAGTTTCTGGACCGTGAACTGGCATGACGGATGCATTGTCGTGCTTCTCAGAGGTGCGCATTGAGAGTTTTCACTACTATACATGCACTACTTTTTAAACTAAGATAGGTGATTATGTTATGCATTAGTCATTTGAGTCAATTTTACGTAATAGCTTTTAAATTTTTTTTTTGTTTTGTTCTAATCTGCGATCAGTCTTGGACTATGAGCAGATGTGTTATTAGTACTGATCTTATTGAAAGGGTACTCCCCAGTGGAAGGACACTTATATTTTTACCACCGTGATTCCAAATTTTGGATATCGTGGCGCTTAAGGCGTTTACGATACGTCATTTCTGTGAGTTTGTTGGCCAGGTCATTTGGGTGGCTTTGCTTGGCTCTGTAGTTGGAGGCAGATTGCTGTATCTCCTCCTTAACTGTATTTATTTTTAATGTCCCATGTATTTCAGCATTGGTGACAAACCATGGTCCACAAGATATTGCTCTCAAAATACCATTTTGCAATCTTTGCATGATTGAGATACTTGAGTTGCATGCGCTTCCCCAGAGTTGAATCCCATACGTCCATGCAGGCTTGAGAATAACTTTGTATATAAGAAGCTTGTTGTCTGTTCAAAGCTTAGAGTTGCGAGCCAATAACCACTGCATAGTCCTGAATCGAAGGTTCATTTCATCACGTTTTGTTTTGATATGTTTCTTCCATGTGAGCCGTCTGTCCAGATAGCTTTTAAATGGCGGGGAATTAAGTTAAGATATGTGACGTTGATTGGTTTAGCCTTATTACGTACGTATACACTTGGTTAGTATCTTTTTCTATAAAAGAAGATTCGTTGTGACTAGAATTAGGACTCATTTAATAACGTTATGGGAATGTGTGTAATGTATGTAAATTATTTATACCTAACGTCAAATATGGACTCCTCCAACTCATCATCGATGGTGTTTATCAATAGTGACATCTAGATAAATCCCGGGTTATTTTGCCCAAAGATATTGCAGTCATCCCTATTTTGTCTATTTAGTCGAATGATAATAAATAATTGTTTACTTTAACTTCGATTATGTTATGTACGAATTATTTACTTGTATTAAAATTAATTGTAAAAAAACAATATTTATGTAGAGATAATAATGTAGACGCGATTAATTATTGAAAGAATTACTTAGGTGAAAATTACCTACCTATGCTAGTTAAGTACCAAGTAGTACCTATATATGTACAAATATTTTGCCTATCAAAAGCTTATTAGATATTAAAACATAATAACTGCCTGTAACAAATTGCTTAACACATAAGTAAGAGAAAAAAAAACCGGTAAAGCCAGTTAGATTAGTTTGTAGAAGAATGCTAGTTCGCAGATCTTTTTTTAAATAACAACGTTTGTTTATGCTTATCCGGTTGAATAATCCAAAAATAATATCGATGTTCTCACAATTAGTCGGGCGAAACACTACGAAGGAATCTACAATAAAGTCTACAAATCGATAACAGCTATTTAACCCCAATCTATTTTTAGTATCGAGTCCTCGTAAACATCGATATAAACAATGTAAAAATATAGGACAGAGACGTAAACAACACCTTATTGCATTATCATGCGCCAGCCAATGCGGTGCAGTGGCACTACCACACACAATCGATAAACGAAACGCACACTACTGACTGCACTAAAGATTCCCGCGTTTTTTCATATCAACACCACTTTTACACACTACGTTTAAATTAAACGTCAATTTTGTAACGAACTGATGATCTGTTAATTTCACTTTTTATTACAAAATAACACTTTAGTTACATAGTATTATTTATACAGCCAGATGCGGCACTTACTACTGACATCGCGTAACTGACAACGACCGGCTGGCTGAGTAGATGGGGAGCACGGCAGGACGCCAGTGCGCGCGCCCAAACTATAACCTAGCCGAGTTAAAATAGTAGGGTGAACGGGAGCCACTGCTTTAAGACACGCGGTTACAAAAATAGGACGGATTGCTAGCCATTCATGCAAGGGGACGGTGCATCTCCTACTTCCGCATTCAAGGGCCCGGTGCGTAAAAAGGTTTACCTGGGGTGTTGAAAGCAATGTTCTTACGACATTTTGCTATTGAATTTACCTGCAGTCTGCCTGCGCAAATGTAAAGATTTGCAGTAACATTGCATGTCGCTTACCTACCTGTATACGGTGGAAATTAATATTAGTTATTTAATTTAAATAAGTCACACAAGCCAATCCATTACATTAAGGTTCACAAAAAAAGTGAGTAACTTATTTTCAATCGCTTAATTTTTCATTATTATACGCATAGTACGTATGTATGGCGTTTGTTAATGTCAATTATTTCGGCAATGTAGACTATTTATCCCAAAAATAACCACTGCTCAAATCCCGGGCTTTAATTAAGTTTCCCGGAAATATTATCGCATCACTTCTTCTTCTTCCCTTCCTTATCCCACGCTAGGTGGGGTCGGCACAACATGTTTTCCTCTTCCACTCCGCTCTATCACTAATCGTCTCTGTACTCACACCTTTCATATGCATATCATTCTTCACGCAGTCCATCCATACCTACCTTCTCCGGCCTAGAGGTAGAGACCTCTATATCCATCCACACTCATGCTCAATACTCTTTTTGTTACATGCCTTTCATCCCTCCTCATGACATGTCCATACCAAGCCAATCTATTTCATTTCATCTTTTCAGTCCGCATCACTATTTTAATTAAAAACCTTGTACCTACTTACTTAAATCTTCTATCTGTATGGTCGCTGTGTTCTTTAATAAATCTCTGTGAAGAGATAGGCGTTCAGAGACTATCATTAAATCGGATTAAAGTTACATCCACTTTCCATCCAGGTAACATACAGAATATTGAAAGATAAAACTATGTTCATGTCTGACTGAACCTTAGCTACATCCGATTCGCACGGTCATGAATACCTACTTCCGATCGTTAGACGAACAATGAAATTGAATTCAGAATCATCGAATATGTTCGAAATTCTCCATTCAATCGAATTGAGGTTGTCGGATGTATATTGCTGTTTAAAATAAAATGACCTTCGATTAACATTGACTGGTTTTTTTAACAATCTGGAAAATAATGTAGTAATTTTAATTTTCCAACATTGCACTACTAATTTTGTCCCTTAGCTTACGATCTCTTTGGTAGGTATCTATGTATCAAGAGCACAGAGTTACATATTGCCTAAATGTTTGTTTCTAAAACGTAGATAGTGATTATATTCACATTGATGACAAACAATCCTGCCTTATATCCTGCCATACTTACTTGAAAGAGAATAATGGACACTTCCTTGCTCAAATATGATAGATAACTACTTTTTAAATCGTGCGCGTAGGACTCTCGCATATATCGACGTTTCGATTGGTAACGTTTTTCCTATAATTTGAGCTTGCTATCCGCTATTTATATATTGATTGTATTTACAAGTTACTAATAATGTTACTAACAAAGCTTTATTGAATCAAAACAGGAGGGTGTCTGTCCTTAATACAAAGCAAAATATATAATGGATATTTCCTGTTTTTTTTTCTAACACAATTTTAAGTTTTTATTAATTAATAATAATTTCTTTAACCTTCATATTTCTATGATACCTATGAAGTTGCCGTATGGGAAAATTTTATGCGAATATTTTGATGCCCCTTATGTAGTTTCGATATCATTGCACAAGGCAAAAACTAATAATCTAAGTATATAGATAGACAATCATGAGAACAAGTGCACAAGAGCATGAAATTATACTCCTCATTTTACTATCACTGGGAAAGTGGAAAAAAAATATTCCGACTTAACCAGGTAACGGAGATTTCACAGATTTCCCTGGCTACCTTGTCTTTCCAAATAGCGGACATCCAGCTGTATGAATCCTTGATGTGTGTCCAAATTTGTCCTTTTTACGTTATTTGCTTGTTCTCTGCCAGAAAGTGTAATTTATATGAAACCTGTGCCAAATCGAATTGAGCTTTCTTATTGTCAACAGTGGACCACAATTTTCAATAGCCTTATTTTTAGCTCTATATTTTCAAGTTGGTATTTAGCGCATGTATTCCAACCACATTGTTTCTCCAAATTATATTTCTCATGTAAAAGATAAATGTAAGGAAATTCGCAAAGAAAAATACATAATTAAATTTAATACAAACTTTATTTAAATCAAAAAATAAAATCTACAATAATCCTTTTCACTTTTCAGTTATTTAAAGTTATAAATTTGTTTTAGCTTCTCGTATCTTTAGCATATTTCTCCTTACCACCATAGTTCAACATAGAACTTGAAACAAGGCATCATTTACCCTCCCAGTTACAAAATAGTTAATTTTAGTAAATTTAACCTTCCATCACTTACCGGTAACCAAAGTGTAAATATTAAACTACAACTTACGCGTAACTAAACCGCAACGCGAGCGTTATAGTTACAAACTTCTCGACACCCAAACATAACATAAACTGGTGAATTTAACTAAAATATAATATTCGCAATTTGCACCAAGCATAAATGGGTAAGTGACGGATTATTAAATTCAACAAAAACCGCCTTTTACATACATAATTACCTTAACAAATTATATTAAATCCTCTTTTACAGCTAAATTACAATGCATAAATTTTTATTCTCAATAAAAATACATATCTATTATATATCAAAGAACACTTTACCTATGTATTTGTTGTTAAGTCGGTAACGAATGAGGCACATTATTATTACATATTCTTTTCTTTCACCTATAGCATATAGGTATAATTTATGTACACAAATCTTGGACTTGTTTTTAACTTATAAATACGCGTGTACGTAAGAATCTTCAGTCAATTCTTAGGTACTCTCAGTTTATGTCGCAGTTTTATTTAAAAGTTCATCTTTTTATATAAAATTAATTACAGAATTAACAATGTCGTTATACACAAAACCTTTATTTGGTTTTATTTTAAATAAATCAATGGTCTCGCAATCACATTACTTTGATAGTTATACATTTTAGAGTGGAGGAATAGCAACTTACTTAATGGTATGGTTTATGGGAGATCAACAGTTTGATTTGAAATATAAAAGAAATGGACATGCGTAAAGATTTATATGTACTAGTAACGGTAATATATTTACGCTAAGAGATATGTCGGTCTGTAAACATTATTATGATCACACACACACACACTTCTATACTCATCAAAATCTTTCATTCCTGAAGTTCCAATGTAACAATATTCTCCATGAATATTAAAAATCAATAAAGCTCAATTAGGAAGTACAATAAAACAATTCTTTTCCCAAAAGAATAACATCTCCGATGTCTAACAGCTACGGTCGCATAGAAAAAATATTTTTTAGCACAATTCATAAAAGAAAATTTTGGTGATAACCTGTACAAAACATCTCTGTACATTTATAATTAATATTATTTTTAGCACTCTTAATTAACATTATTTTCCGAGAAAGCACTCTTGGTATAGTTTCATTAATTTTTACATTAAAATATAATAAAGATATAGTATTCACTACTTTAACAAGATATCAAAATTCCAGTCGACCAAATCGTCGCGGGATTCGATCCTGCGGCCGATCGCGACTAGCTAACGCTACGTAGCCTCCGACGCGACGCGACGCGACGCCCGCGCCACCTAGATACAAATCAGATTCCCACATCCGTCTAAAGTTAAATGCAACGCTCGCTATAGAAGTCTATAAATATACAGAAAATAAATATCTACTAGGGCTAATACAATCCTCCTGGTCCACGGGTTAAACTTACATGTTAATAATTCAATATACTCATTTGTACTATAGTTTAACGTAGAGGGGCCAGCGGCCGGGAACTAGAACATCAATCAACAACGGAAACTCTAACGTATACGACGCAGCAGTCATCTTTGGATTCCACCTGGGCTGGCTCGCGGCCACGGCGGCCACCGGGGCGGGGCAACTAGCTCCAGCAGCTACTTGGCGAGGCGCCGGCGCAGGCGGTTGCGCAGCGCCAGCGCCGGCGCCCACGGACCCGACGCGCGCTTGCCTAGCGCCCGCGCGCAGCGCTCCGGCGCCAGTTTGGCCGCCTTGCTGGCGCCCCCGGCGACCTCCTCGCCGGCGGCACAGCGCGCTCGCTTGGCAGCCGCCGGCGCGGGCGGGGGCGCCGCGTCGTTCCGCGAGCGCAGCGCTCGCGGCCGCGGCTCGGGCGGGTCGGCGCCGGCGCACGCGGCGGGCGGCGGCGGCTCACCGGTCGTCGAGTGCACCTCGGGCTCCGGCTCGGGCGCGCTATCGGCACGGCGGGGGCGGGGGCGCGGCGGCGGCGGGGGCGCGAGGGGCGCGGCGCGGGCGCGGGCGCGCGGGCTCGCGGCGCCGAGGTTCTCCTTCGAGCGGTCCGCGCGCCGCGCCGCGCCCTGTCGCCGCGCCGCCGGGGCCCGCCGCGCCGGTCCCGGGGCGCGCGCTAAGTTTCCCGCGCGCGGGCCCCCCGCCGCCGCTCCGCCGCAAGCGCCTCGCAGCTCGCGGGCGTACGCCCCGATGCTGCGCGTTATCTTTTGTGCGAGGGGGGTCGCGGGCGGCCCCTGCGACCTGGTGGCGCGGGCGGGGCGCCTGGCGTCCTCCTCCGGGGGGGCGGGCTGGTCCGCGGCGGCTCGTCGGTGCGGGGGCGGGGGGCGCGGCGGCGGCGGAGCGGGGGGCGGCGCGGGCGCGGGGGCACGGCGCGTGAGGATGACGACGCGGTCGAGGGGCGCTGGGTGCGGGGCCCGCGCCGCCTGCCTCGTGTTGTGTCGGTGCGGCGGGTCGGGGTCGGGGTCAGGCTCGTGGTGGGAGCGCAGCACGCGGTCGTTGCCGGCGGCGGGTCGCTGCCCCTCGGTCCTCGGTCGGCGGCCGCGCAGCTTGGGCGGCCCCTCGGTGGGGGAGCTGGAGGACACCTCGTTGATCTGGATGCCGCCGTCGTCGTCGTCGTCGTCGTCGGGGGCGGCGAGCGGGTCGGCGGGGTCGGGCGCAAGCGGGTCGGCGGACGGGTCGGGCGCACCCCCCGCGGCGGCCTCGTCCGTCTCCCGGGGTGGGGGCGGGTCGGACAGCACGGTGGCGGGCTGAGGCGGCGGGTCGCGCGGCTCGGCGGGCGGCCCGCCGGCCAGCTCGTCGGGCACGGCGGACAGAGTATTGACGACTCGGGTCCTATTCAACAGTCTCGCCATGAAGTAGGACTCGGCGGGGTTTCCGTAGTTGGTGAGCGCGTCCGCGTCGTCCTGGTGGTGGTGGTGGTTGTCGTCGAGCGGGGTGGTTGGGGTGGGCGGGGTGGTGGGTAGGCGCGAGTCGAGGGTGGCGCACGGCGGCAGTGGCAGCGGGTCGGGTATAGCGCGGTCCACGTCCGAGTAGCGAGTCATGATGGTGAGCCCGTTCTGGGGGAGGCTGCGGTCGGGGGCGGGGGCGGGGTCGGCGGGCGGCTCGGGCCGGGGCTGCAGGTCGGGGTGGGGCTGCGGCTGCGGCTCGGGCGGTGGGATGGTCTGTGGGCGCTGCGCGGTCCGCGAGCGGAGCACGGTGGCGCGCGGGGGCCCCGGGGGGTCCAGCATCAGGGTCACTACTGACGTGTTGTCGGCTCGCATCCTAGTGTTCGACCATCTGGAAAAATAACGATAAAGTTAAACTTACTTTTACAAACCCAACCTCTCATTAATAATAAAAGTTAAAATAAATACCTAAACATTAGAGAAATACTAGTTATTTAATAGAGAAGTAACTTAATCACAAATGGACGTTAAAATTATACAAAAGGACCACAAACTCTGAAACCAAAAGCAGCCTTCTCACAAAATAAACTTCTTACCTCTCTAAAGCATGATCCACTAGACTTTTGGATGGGTTGAGCCAATCCCTCGGTTGGTTTCCGTTGCCGCCCACCAGAGCAGCTTCGTTGTGTCTCTCAGTGGCTTGCACTAAATTCACTGCCCCTTCCGGTGATATCATATTCCATAACCCATCAGTGCCGAAAATTAAACACCTGAAATTTTAATATTCCATTAAAATCAAATGTTACAGTCAATAAACAAAATAAGGTGGCTGACTGACTTTTTGCCGGGAACTTGCGAAGTGGCGTTATGTTATAATTTTATTTTCATTAAATCGTTTATTTTGAGTTTAGTTGAATAACATCAGTGGCGTTCAATTGAATCTAAGCGCACAATGCATATATTGTGATTTTTCAGTGTGTCCCAAAGTCACCAATTCCACTAAAACCTGACTTGTATTGGCAATGACTAACTTTACTGTGAATCTTTCTAATATTATAAAGAGGAAAGATTTGTATGTATGTATGTGTGTATTTATGCAACGAATAAACTCAAGCTTTATGAGTTTATTCGTTGCATAAATACAAACTATTTCAGTACACTACATACATACACACTACATTATTTCAGATTAACATAGGCTATATTTTTATTCCGGGATAAGATCCCACGGGAACGCGGGTGAAACCGCGGGGGACAGCTAGTGTGACTTTAACATAAAAAAAAACCGGCCAAGTGCGAGTCGGACGCGCGCACGAAGGGAAAAAGGCCAAAAAAATCACGTTTGTTGTATGGGAGCCCCCCTTAAATATTTATTTTAATTTAAATTTATTATTAAAGTAAAAATATAACTTAGTATTTTGTGAATATATCAAGTGCCTACCTGTTGCCATTATTGATATCGAGCAAAAAAGGGCAAAAAAATAGGGTTTGTTGTATGGGAGCCCCCCTTAAATATTTATTTTATTTTGTTTTTAGTATTTGTTGTTATAGCGGCAACAGAAATACATAATTTGTGAAAATTTCAACTGTCTAGATATCGCGGTTCTTGAGATACAGCCTGGTGATGATATCGAGCAAAAAACGGCAAAAAAATAGCGTTTTTAGGGTTCCGTACCTCAAAAGGTAAAAAAAAGGAACCCTTATAAGATCACTTTCTTGTCTGTCTGTCTGTCCGTGTGTCACGACCGATTATCTCAGGAACGGGTAAACCTAGCAAATTGAAATTTATACCAGATACTGAGGTCTATGGTCCCTATTAGGTGTATAAAAATCAAGGTCCTGAGTCAACACCATAAAAAGATGTAGTAACATTATGAATGTTTGTTTTATGTGTTGTGTATGTATGTTGTTGGTGTACCTTAACAATAAATAAATAAAAAGATATGGGCAAATTTATATTTTCGCGAAAACTTGTAAGTACCAAAATTTACCAAAATTTTCAACTTTTTTTATTTTTCGGAATATTCCCTTTACTTTTGCTGTAAGACCGAACCGGAAGTACCCTATAGGTTTTGGGTCGAAAACCTATATGGTAGTTCCCGTTGACCTAGAATTAAAAGCCGCTGGCTCGGACACGTCGAAAGGATGAGTGAGGATCGAGGGGTGAAGAGAGCGTATCTGGGGCGGCCGACCGGCCGAAGGCCTGTTGTACGTCCTAGGTATCGCTGGGTGGATAGATTGCAGCAGGACCTGCGCGAGCTATCAGTTGACGACAGTTGGCGAGAGCTCGCGCAGGACAGGGAAAAGTGGCGCTCTCTTGTGTCGGAAGCCAAGACTCACTTCGGGTCAGCCATCGGAGTAAGTAAGTATAGTATCACAAATCACAATTTAATAATGGTAATTTTAGTATAATACATTTAAATTTATAGCAATATCAATATTTATTTATGGATTTTATGGCAAATTAATATCTACTTTAATGATATGACGTCACTTTCAAATAACAAGGCCGATAACAATCTCTCACAGATAAAAGAACTAATTTGAACTGCTTATTAGTTTCTCACCTAAATTTAGAAGGGTCAATAGTCAACACCCCAACGTCAGGGTCTGGACTGACTATGAACTCATCATTTTGAGGATTATAACTCCAAAGGTCACCTAAAGACCTTGCCACAGCCAAAAAAGGTATCTCATCCATTGGTGTGTTCTTTTTGATTGGTCCCTTGTGTCCAAGACGCGGCCTGTTCCATACAACTCGTGGTACACCAGCTTTGGACACCACTTTGCCACCACATCTTTGTATGCGCTCTATTTCTGCTGTCGATTCTGGTTTGTGATCTGAGGTCAGAGGTTTGGCTGCCCATTCTTCACAACCTGATAAAAGCGAACCATTAGTAGGTAATATCCTAAGCTTTATACTTAACTTTTAAAATAAGTTGTGTCAAAAAATGGTCACAAGCACAGCTCTGATCGAACTGGTTAGTAGAAAATACTTGACTATTCATAAGTTTTTATGTGCTATTTGAAGAGATAAGGACCTGTTTGGGATATTTATTCTTCATCATTAATATTCATTTTCCCTATCATTCCTTGGGGCACATTTGAATATTCATATTATATAAGTATACATATTAAGTACAATTAATTAAAACATTCAACATTCTTTAAAAAATGTTAATTGTCAAAGAAAATACCTAAATTTAATTAATACTAACCATCTTTCTGGTAGCCAAGAACAATAGCAGAGTCTCCAACATGGCCTATGTATATTTTGCCACGACGTATGAATGCTACACTTGCTGTAGTACCGGCCGTGCTTGGCAATCCTGTTACAGTTTTCGGCCATTTTTCTGTAAATTATAAATGTGTAGTGTAAATGGTAAAATTTGTAGTTTCCTTAGCACCTTTTTATTTGATATAATACACTGTCTAGACTCTCAACTCTCAAATTAAATTATCTCATGGCCAAAAATTTAAATGGCCACTTACATAATCCCATATGATAGGATTTGATAGTTCAAATGTACCTGTCGAAAGTATTGTATCACTTCCATATTGTAAGTGGTGTATCTGTATTTGGTCATAATATCTTGGGCTTAAAACTTAAGTCACCATAAAAAGTCAATCTTGACCACAATTATTTATACTTCAGCCTTAATGGGTTTCTAACTGATGAATGAAGTAGTAGCATACCTAATAATTTCTGATAAGAAACTCATTAGATTTACAAGTCACAAGACTTTCTGAGAGTGAAAGTGAAAAAACCTTACTAATATTATAAATGTAAAAGTTTGTATGTTTGTTGCTCAATCAAGCAAAAATGGGTGAATGGATTTTGAAGAAACTTGGTACACAAGTATATCATATCCTGGAATAAAAAATAGGATACTATTTATACCGGGAAAAGATAAGATACTTCAGGAGTGTGGGTGAAACTGCAGGGGACGGCTAGTAAATTATAAAACAAATGGAAATTTAGACCATTGTCTACATATTTCCAAACATTTTAAATACAATCCTATATAATAAGCCATTGTAAGCAAAACTGTGAGATTTCAAACCAAATGTTAAGTATTGACCTTATAAGATTTTTTGTAAGAGGAAACTTGAGCCAATAAAAAATACTGAAACTGGTATGACTGCTTTCACTTGGCAAGTGAGTGGGTTTCCCAAATTTAATGCAAAGGTATATTTCAACAATCATTATCTACAGGCATTATCTAACAATGCTTAAACACCAACAATCAGCCATTTGAAAACTTTTGTAGCCTCAATGTCAAACTGGTGTAGAAAAAATTACGAGTAGCTTTTAACAAGGTCAAGCTAAACATTTCAATACAATCACTTGGGATTCTCCTTGGATGTTAGCGACCGCCAACACAAACTAACGAGCGATACACTAAACTCGACACAGTTACAATCTTGAAACTCGATGTTTACCTAACTCTTTCCACATGTTCAAGTGGGTCAACATGTAACCATTTCTGATGGCTTTGAGGACGTCCTCGTCATTGTCCGACCAGAACTGCCTCTGCTTCACTATGGAATCCATGAGGTGCTCCTTGGCAAAGGCCGCCGCTTCGCTCCCACCGTGGCCATCGTATATCCCGAAGAAAGCATACTCCAAATCTCTCTCGTCCTCCGTTTGTTGATAAGCAACGGAAAACAAGTCTTCCATGTACTTTCTCCCGCCTTGGCTGCAGTGGCCAGTGACACGTAAATTAACACCGATTGACGCAGGCATTTTATAACTATTAACACTACTAACATAAAATAACAAAAAAATTATGATTTCATTGTAACACAAACGTTTCCTTCCAATACATTTTGCATTTGCAATTACGCGAGTCGCGACTGACGACAGATCACGTGGACATATTGATCACTACGCGTGCCCAATGCTATTATACCTTATGGAAATCTCCATGAGCCAGAAAGAGATAATAATAGAATCATCGTCTTGCTGTGAAAAGATATAGACGCCATTATTCATTCCGCCATTTTTCTTTCTAGTCAAATAAGAATCTTTTAATTTTTTTAAAGATTATCTATTCAAAATTAAACCACTGTACACTAAAATAAAACAGTAATTAAATAAAGTATTTTAATTATAAAATTTATGCGTAATGCAAATCAATAAGTACAATCGAAACAATGATAAAAAGTACCTATTATTTCTGTTATTTTTTATTCTCATTTTCTCTTTTCTAGTTAGGCAAAGGGTTTTAGTCCATACAGCCTCAACTTAAATGTTTACTTTTCATTTAAAAAATAGGGCATGTGTGTGAAAAGTCACGTCCCAGTCCCACCAAAGTTTAGAAATACTCGTCCAAAAATTATGACAGGAATTATTAAAGATCGAAGAGAGTATACATTTTTTGTCCGTATGGCACACCCAGTTACGTTACATAATAAATATATGGCAGATTTATTTATTCAGCATCTGGTTTCACTTATTTTGGTCAACTGATAAATAAGTCGCGTCAAGTACAAACATTTGGGCATTCATTTGTATTTCAATTTCTTTATAGGTAGTTATTTTATGTATGATTTTATTACTTACCTATTCTATACTTTGGTCTTTTTATCTACATAAAAAAAAGAAAACTAGTTTTTAAAAGAACTAAAAACATAATTTTATTGAGCTAATTATATACTAATATATATATAACTATACACAGAATATAATTATTCGATAACTTCCCATGGTTTTTCAGGCCTTAACTGATCCCACGGATTTGGTTTTTTGTATACTTCGGGCTCTTGTAAATGAATTCCACCATTTACCACTTCTTTCATGAATTTCTCAACCTTTCCACCTTCAACAGGTTGTAGGTCACAATACATTTCAGTAATACCACATTCCAGGCATCTTTGGGCGAAAATCCGTCCCAAATTGATGAAGGCAGATGTGTCTTTAATACTATAAAGTTGTTTACGTAATGCCCATTCTGAAGTTTTAGCTTCTATGACTGGTCCATTGACGAAGTGAACCACTTGGGCAGTAACTGTACGGTTGCTAGAAGTTAGCACTAATCTGAAAAAAAAAATAACAATAGAAATTATGGAATTGTAAGTGGCAAACCATAAATATAACATTTATTAAATATCCTACCTACATACCAAAAGCTTTGCACACCGGTCCCTTGATCAAACACATGAATAAAGTATCTCTTTTTTATCAATAATTAATTTAAACGATTGTTTTATAGAACGATGAGTAGGTGGATAAAAAGTATGATTTATTACGAACTTGTGCCAATATTTTCTGCCGGGTTTATCTAAATGATAACCATCAGGCTTCCTTGCAATTCGGAGTCTTTCCAGGTTTCTCGGGTTTCTGTTTACAAATTCAGCAGCTGTTGAGGAACTTAATCTGGCAAAATGAGGCAGCACCAGCGTATTCTTTAGTATATTCATTTCGTATGTGTATTCGTTGTCGAATAAAAATCGAAACTTTTAGAGTATGTTTCAATTTCTTTAATACGACCAAACCAATCAAAACTTTTCTTTCTTTCCGAGTTTTGAGAAAATAAAGGTTATAATCATGTTATAATCAAGTTTTTTTTTTTTTTTTTTAAGAAGATTTTTGGCCTGGTAGCGTGACCTTTAAGCCATTTCTTTATTTTAAATATTCATCTTTTATGTTTAGTCACGTTTTATTGTCACTTTCACTGTAAAGTCTAGTCCTCGTCCGTACAAGTCCGGTCTAATTTTAGTGAAATTGGCGGCTATTCCACTAAAACATTTCATGGACTTTTTGGGACAACCTGGAAAGTCACGATACACGCTTTCATTTCATTTCACTTCACTTGTGCACTTACATTGACCTTTATTGGACAAAACACCACCGAAATTATTCAATAAAACTCAAAATACACGAATTTAATGAAAATAAAACGAAAACACAACGTCACTTCGCAAGTTCCCGCCAAAAAGTCTTATAATCAAGTTATAATATTAGGAGCACAGATTACTGATATGTAGCTAGCTATTAGGAGTACGAGCAAAGAGAATATAAACAAACACTACGATTTAGGTTTTTTTTTTTTTTGTTGCTGGCAATCAACCTTTTAGGATATTTCTGCCAATGTCAAAGTTTTTGAAAGACTTTTTGGCGGGAACTTGCAGAGTGACGTTGCGTTTTCGTTTTATTTTCATTAAATTCGTGTATTTTGAGTTTTATTGAATAATTTTGGTGGTGTTTTATCCAATAATGATCAATCTAAGTGCACAAGTGAAGTGAAATGAAATGAAAGCGTGTATCGTGACTTTCCAGGTTGTCCCAAAAAGTCCGTGAATGTTTTAGTGGAACAACCGCCAATTTCACTAAAGCTTGACTGGACATGTATGGACGAGGACTGGACTTTACAGTGAGTTTGAGAATATGACTATAACATAAAAGAAGAAATTAAAACTGATGAAAATGTATGCGATTGAAAGACTTTGTATTGACTAAAAGTTAAACTTATGGAAAAAAAAATTGTGACAAATAGACCAAGACCATTTCAAATACTTTGACATTGGCAGAAATTGATCCTAAAAGGATGATTGCCAGCAAAAAAAAAAAAAAAAAAGTTTTTGAAATGGTCTTGGTCTATTTGTCACTCGGATCAATAACTAACATGGAAGCCGGGCTAAAATAAGAAATGAAATGCATATACTTTACCTTTTTTTACTTTCGACGTTAATAATGCGTGGGAAAGAGACATATAATACCGTTCTGTTTCGTTATTATGCAGGTTGTCACAAGCTATTTTTTGCCTAGTGATGGGCTTATCATCGACATTGTGGTGTCGATATAAGTCATCAAAGCAAACAAGTAAATATAGTTAGTACTAGCTGTGCCCGCGACTTCGTCCGCGTGGAATAGTGACTTTGGGCATATCTTTTGGTTTATTTTGGATTAACAAATGTTCGACGTGATTCTTTAAATTGACATAACTTTTTTATTTAAGAACCGATTGACATGAAACAAACACTAAATGTTAAGTGAAGCTTACCACAATATATTAGTGAAAACCACATCCGAATACGCCGTTTCTGAGATTAGCTTGCACAAACAGACAAAATTCTAACAATCATTGTTTTGGGTGCTATTGCGTTGATAAAGGACCCAATAATATTTTTTCTCACATATCTTCCATGTACAGATAGCGATCCGTTACATTTTTATTATGTGTACCTATAGATAGAATAGTTTTCTATTATATATTTTTTAATTAATATAGTTTAACCTTTTCTTAACATTCCCATGTTATTATAATTTATTATCAGTATAAGCGCTGGCTGTCGACGGATAATCTGCCAAGTGTGGCTGTGGTTTACTAACAGATTTACCACGACGGAACTTCGGCGTCGGCGAGAAAAGAGACGATAAGAATTTGACACAAGTATAAACGAAACTACAATTATTAATTAAATGTCATTATTAATCATTAAAATCCATACTAATACTAATTTACTAATTAATATTATAATTATAAAATATTATAAATGCGAAAGTGTGTCTGACTGTCTGTCTGTCTGTTACCTCTTCACGCTTAAACCGCCGAACCGATTTAGATGAAATTCGGATAGGGATTGTTGGAGTCCCGGGAAAAAACATAGGATAGTTTTTATCCTAGAATATCACCCTTTAAGGGGGTGAAAAGGGGGTGGAAGTTTGTATGAGAAAAACCTATTGATGCACTGACTCCATTTCATTTTCATTTCACCATCATTAGGAAATCTGCAACAGTATTGAAATGATTATCGATAACTATTTTTACATCACTAGTAACCTATACTTGCGACAATTTAATTTTTCAGAAAAATCATAAAATAAAGCAAATACGTGAATTCTTTTGAGTAGATAGGCATAAAGTACTATTTTTATTTATCGTCTATCACTTTTTTTATTTCCAATATTGAAAAATATATCTTTAAACTCACCGATGAAATGTTAACGTTTCGTTCTCATTTTCTTTTCTCGAACTATGGGCTTTACACCCTTCAACAACACAAGACATCTTGTCCAGGGCACTGTACACCTCTCGTATATACCTTCTGGCCACGTTCTCAGACAGAAATTAATAATTAACTCGCTTTTTTCACTTAGTAAATTCGTCAAACTCCCGACTCGTATCAACAAAACATAAAACTACAAAATTAAGTTGATAGCCAACGTAAGTATTTTGACGTCTTGGATAGAACTTTTGTATTTGTTAGCATTATAAGAGGGCCAAAGAGGACCATTTGACATTTTGCTTGTGACACGTTCAAAAATAATAAAAACAAACAGCCATGTTTTGTTTCATTCCCACATTACGATATGCTAATTGACATAAATGAATAAACTGTATAGTACTCGGTTTTTATTTTAGCCCGGCTTCCATGCTAGTTATTGTTCCGAGATTTGTCACAATTTTTTTTTCCATAAGTGTTAGTACATTTAGTCAATACAAAGTCTTTCAATCGCATACATTTTCATCAGTTTTAATTTCTTCTTTTATGTTATAGTCACATTCTCAAACTCACTGTCCAGTCCTCGTCCATACATGTCCAGTCAAGCTTTAGTGAAATTGGCGGTTGTTCCACTAAAACATTCACGGACTTTTTGGGACAACCTGGAAAGACACGATTCACGCTTTGATTTCATTTCACTTCACTTGTGAACTTAGATTGATCATTATTGGATAAAACACCACCGAAATGATTCAATAAAACTCAAAATACACGAATTTAATGAAAATAAAACAAAAACGCAACGTCACTCTGCAAGTTCCCGCCAAAAAGTCCCGTTTCAGGGTTAATACTCAAATATTACATTAACTTATTTTGTTTCAAGCTTTTTGGCTTGGTGTCTAGACCTTTAAGCCATTTCTTAATTTAAAATATTCATTTTTTTGTTATAGTCACGTTTTATTGTCACTTTCACTGTAAAGTCTAGTCCTCGTCCGTACAAGTCCAGTCTAGTTTTAGTGAAATTGGCGGCAATAAAACTCAAAATACACGACTTTAATGAAAATAAAACGAAAACACAACGTCACTTCGCAAGTTACCGCCAAAAAGTCCATTACATTTACTTCCCTCTACAGACCACAGACAGATTAGATCTACTATATCAAATACCTATCAATTGCGAAAAAGCGAAAGATAACAACTACGTTCGGACAACTTCTCTTTCTTTCATTCAGGGTAAGTAGGGTTAGAAAGAGAGATTGTCTCAAGTCCCAACGTAGTTGTTATCTTTTTCTTTTTCGCAATTGATTAGTATTTGCTTCAAGTAAGTATGGAGAGGGTCCTATCCAGGTAGTATATATTCTTGGTACCGACCGACAAATCAACAATGACCAAAGAGTATAATAATATTGACAATGAAAATGAGATTTGGGCGTTAGTTCCGATCAAGAATTGTATATTCTAAATGGATAAGATAACAACTACGTTGGGACAATCTCTCTTTTTAACCCTACTTACCCTTAATGAAAGAAAGAGAGATTGTCCAAACGTAGTTGTTATCTTTCTATTTTTCGCAATTGATAGGTATTTGCTTCAAATAGGTATTTAGAGTTACCTATCCATTTAGAATATATAATTCTTGGTTCCGACCAAAGAGAATGTAATCGCTACGGTTCCGACCAAGAATTATGTATACTATCTGGATAGGTAACTCTCAATACCTAGTTGAAGCAAATACCTATCAATTGCGAAAAAGAGAAAGTTAACAACTACGTTGGGAAGACGTCGGGACAACCTCTCTTTCTAACCCTTCTCATTATCCTTTTTCTACATAGAGCATAAACATAAACCCTCGGAACAATGATTAAACCACTCCCCTGGTTTTTTTTTTCACGCTCGTTTAATCGTTCAATAAAGTTCAATTTAAGTGCATCAATCAAGTAAAATGAAATGAAAGCTTTAATGAAAGCGTGTATGTATCGTGAGTTTTCAGGTTTTCCAAAATATTTTCAGTGCAATGGCCACCAAATTCATTAAAACCTGATCTGCATTCACAGTAAAGTTAGTATTTTATTAAACGATTTTATTTCATTTCACTTCACTGGTGCACTTTGCTGGTGCACTTAGATGTGCACTTGATTTTTTTTTAACTTAATTATAATCGATACATCGAAATAAAATAGTAATCGTGAATAGCGAGATGAGGATGCGGAAAATGCGGAAGCACAACACTAAAAAAAAATGACGTATATATGTGGTATATATTAGCCCACCCACACGTTGAGTTTTGATAATAAAATTAATAGTTTGTATTCATTCTAAGCACGGTTGTTACCATATTTATCATCTTCGAATATGTGGCGGTTCGTGCGGTATGCTTAGTGACATCTCTCCATGCCAAATGTGATGTGAATTCGGAACAACGGGTGTAAAAGCGTGAATGTGTGGTACAGATAAATGTTTTGTAATTAATTCTCACGCCCACTCCTGTGGTCGACGACTGTGGTTTCCTGGGTGTGCGTGATGTTACAAGGTAGAAGATAGAAGTGTGCAAGATGTCATTGCAGAAAAGCGTTAAAAGTGTAGGTGGTGATCGCAGCGACCTGGCGGACACTACGTCCATCTGTTCCTCTGTGACCACACAGCCGGACAGGCACGGGTTCTTTGGCGGTGCTCAGTATAGTCCAGAGCCGTAAGTATAATTATCACAGCATTTTGTTGTTAAAAATCAGACAAATGCCAGATTGTCCTTGTTGATGTGAATAGAAATCGGCGGAAACGCTATCTGAATCAAAATCAAGTCAAAGTCAAAGCTAGTTACAACAATTGATTAGATATTACTCGCGAGTTTAACCCCTCAGATCATGGAAGGAATTGTCCAAAAACTACATACAAATATTATATATTTGTGGAATCTCAATCAAGATGTTTAGTTAGCGCTGGTTTGGAAATTAGCCTTCAACTGTGAACAACCTGCAAGTAACCCAAGCAAGCTTACATTTTTCAAATAATTTTTAGTAACTATCTGACTATATTAGCAATTTTTTTAAATTTCAAAACAGTCATGTACTATCTTAAACTTTCTTATTAGTACTCATAAGAAAGACTAAAGAGACAAACAAGAGACTAAAATACTAACAATACTTAATTTTTCAAGTTTTGTAATTTAACTTCTTGAATATCAAGACGGACGGCCATCTGTAATTTACATACATTACAAAATATTTGCGATGCAACTTATTAACATTTCAAGGCAAGTTAAAAAAGGAAACATAAACAGGAAACTTAATACTTACTATAATGTTACCTATTTACATTACTAAAGCATTAATTGAAAACTTTAAAGAACAATTAATTGACACTCTTCTTGAACTAGCTATAGTACGTATCTGTCACCACTTTCACTGATTGATTATCATGGGTGCCACCAGGATTATTTTCAAGGAGAAATATCTGCATCTACACACTTTAATATTAACTAATAAAATATCAGGAGGAGGACACTCATTTTATTGGCAATGTGATGAACTTTACACAGTAACCTAGACACCAAAGTTTTTATTCAAATACATTAGAATCCTTTAATACAATGTAGCTTATAATGACTTACTGCTGGACGAAAGTATAGGCATATTTATGTTCTTAAAAATTATGTCAACATCGATAGGGATAGTACTATGTAATTCACAACCAGATTCTACTGTAGTAACTTTTAATAAATAAAAATCTTAATCATTTCCATCACATTTTGTTTTCCGACAGGGGTGAGCAAGTGTACCCCCTTGCTGCCTGCGCACATGTTGATTACGAAATTTAGTAGTTCTCAGTTAGTTGCTCATATTTTTATGTTAATTTTTAAAGGGAAAGAACACATTACTGTTTTTGGAGTTTTGTGGTAATTATCCTGCCTATATAAATTTACTATAACCTATTCATGGTTTTGTTTTATTATTTTCTCTTTTAATATTTTATTTTGTGTAGGTATATTGAAAATACCAACAAATTGAATTTAAATGCCCCCGCGGTTTCACCCGCATTCCCGAGGGAACTTATCTTTTCCCGGGATACGAACGATCCTATGAGCTATTCCAGACTATAATCTATCTCTGTGCCAAATTTCATCCAGATCCGTTCAGCCATTCTGGTGTGATTGAGTAACAAACATCCATCCATCCAAACTTTCTAATTTATAATATTAGGGGGATTATTTATTTATGGTTTACATTGTCTTTGACAAGCTTAATTGGTGTATTTACAATTTAGTATGTAATATGTATTATGACTAATATATACGTATATTCTAGTAAATACCCAATAAGCATTGAAACTAATGGTTAATCACAACTACTATCAAATTGCAGTGACTAACTATTAAAGTCATAATACCTACATATATGAATTTTATATAAAAAGTACTTTATCTCTTCCTTATGACATGATATGGTATATGTATTTAATAGCTTTTGCCCTGACTTCATCTGAATTTGTTTATTTCAGAAGTGTGTATTTTCTTTCCTTTTCACCATCTTAGTGTTAAAAGACCAAGCTACCTACCTACTTTGTAGGAAGCCATTCTACATAGATGTGTGTATTGCCTAGGTCAAGGCCACACTCATCGCGATAACATTCGGGCGATAAACTTCGTCTTCGGTCTACGACGAATCGACGCGGCCACATCATGCGCGTTGTAAAGTTTATCGCGATGTAGGTACAAACGCAGAAAACATAACCTCCTCCTTTTTTGAAGTCGTTTAAAAATGGAATGTAGCCGCGCAAGCGGACTTCATTGCGATAAATCCCTTTGATGTGCGAGAGTTTTATCGACAGCCGAGCGATGTGCCTGAAGCTTCGCCCGAAGTGCCGAAGTATTCGCGAATACTACATACATCGTGATACCCCGAATATCCGCGTTATTGCGATGAGTGCGGCCTAGGCTTTTATACTATAGTTACTTCAATGAGTTAATTCCAAGATGGCTGCAATGAACCATTTCCTCACAAGTGATTTACAATGATTCAAATTAAATAACCTTATGATTTATTATACAAACTATGATGTTAATGTGTGCTATCAAGGTCCTTTCTGACACCCAGGTGCCTCCACCGCGTCCCCCTTTACGCTGCCACTGATTCAGTGCAGTCTTGGTCCAGATAATTGGACTGCGCAAATACCTACATTTCATAAGTCGATGATATCTCAGTGGTAGTGACGTCGGATACTGCGGCGAAGGTCGTGGGTTCGAATCCTACAATGAGCTTGAGCTTTCCGTGAAGGAAAACATCGTGATGAAACCATAGCACGGTGGTAGGGTACTTTTTGTAGTACTCGACTGGCTGGCTACCACCCTCAAGTTGAAAATCTGTCGCCAAGCACCCATCGGTGTGTTCCGACAGCTGCACTTGAGAGCTTCCCATCTAGGCTTTGTCTGCTTACCACCTTCAGCCACATCATCACTTAACACGTTGAGATTGTGGTCAAACACAAGCTTATCCAGAATAAAAAAAAATGGTTTTCAAGATAAAAAAAATGGTACACTTTTGATAGTGTAAAATAAAATATCCTACCTAGATTTTAAAAAGGAAAACAGAAGAAAACGAAAAATATGATACATAGTTGAGCAACATACACCAAGTATGTAAAGTCGGCTTCGCCACAACAAAGTCATTTTGTTAAAAAAAATATGTCTGCCCATGAAGCAAAAGTTTGCGACAAGTAAACACCTGTATAAATACTAAATAATACAATAACAGGATTGCTACAAACAAGGTCAAACCAAAAACTGCACTTATACCAAGAAACTACTAATTTAATATCTCTCATTCTGGTTTATCTCAAACTAATTAATTTACCTTTGTCACACTGATAATTTTTATCATCACTAAAACATCTGCATGTATGTTTATTGATAATTACCTCTGTTTGAAATGATATAAGTATTTAATATTTTATATCTCCTACTGTTGTTGAGGTAAACACCTTCAATTAAGCGAGAAAGATAAATATGCGTAAAATGGCTGGACAGTTAGCATAAAAGGCATTTCAGAAAGTTCTTAATTGGTTTGAAATGTCCACATGATTGAACAGTTATTATGACATTAACTTTCCGCCCCGCCGTTTCACCCGCTTACCCCTTTTTACCCCTTTAGGGGTTGAATTTCGAAAAATCCTTTCTTATTCCTCGTTTACGTCTTTAAAACAACATCTGTGAACAACAAAACAGCTTTCTAGGCCCAAGGGTTTTGGTTGGGCGTTGATGAGTCAGTGAGGCCTTCTCTTTTTTATATAGGTGGGTACTAGGTGTCCCCCGCGTTCCCGTGGAATCCGCGTCCCCGTGGGATCTAGTGGTATGAAATATACTTTACGACCAATTCTCAGACCTACCTATTATCCTACCCAAACAAAAAATATAAAAACTTGAGAGGTGTCAAGGGACACCCGGATGGAACGAAGTTATATAAGTCGAGAGAGTATATATAATGAAAATATCTGGCTTGCTTTCTATAAGAGAGAGAAAGAGACAGACAGAGAAACATGCGCACGCCGCACAGCTTACAATAGCTTACTATAGCGTCGTTGACATATAAAGTGTCGGTGACAATTTTTCGTAAGATTTTTTTCCGTCTAGCCCCCTTTCACAACGCGCGATAAGGAACTTCGTTCCAAAAATCGGTCAAGCCATTTCAGAGGAGTTCGGTTACTAACACTGTGACACGAGAAAATTTTATATATTGATAGATATAGATTAGCAGAGTTACTGTGGTTACTAGATGGAGGAAACGGAAAATTGCATTGTGTGTGATCTCACATAATAAATTCTAAATTAAAAAAAAAAAACAATATCTAGTGCAGAACAAGTTCTGATGCTTTTGTATCTTTTATTAAATTTACAAGAGAAAGTAAGTTTGTTTGAGAATTTCAATAGAATACTCTTTAATCCCTAGGAAAGTTCACACCTAATGTAAATCTGTTGCCGTGCAGAATACCAAGTGTTGTTTTGTTTTAAATAGCCAACGAAAACGTGACATGAATGTTATTTGATTGCTACTTATATCTTTTTACTAGCATTATAGGTTGAACTGCTTAATTGAGATGATACCATCTGGATAGAGAACATAGAGATCGATATCCTGGGAATAAGACCATCCCGCAGCATACTGCAAGGTTATGTCTGATATTATGAGGAATAAACGTTTTCTTGCTAACATCAACCAGCAAACACTAAAACAATGATTTATAAGTAAAAATATGTAGGTTAAAGGGTTGACTTGTGTCGCGTCGCCTTATGTCAATGGATGCACTTCACTTACGGAGTGCAATTAAATGTAAAAGTGACCCAAAACAACCAAAAACGCCGTCATGCTTGTGTTATGGGATATCGTAATGTAATGTAATGTTTTGTAATGTAACGTTATTTATATGTGAGTTAGTGTGCAACTGTTTTCTTTATTTTCAATATTCCTCATGTTATGGTCACGTTATATCTCACTCACAGTAAAGTCTAGTCGTTGCCTGTTCAAGTTGGAATTATTATTATGATACCTACACTTATTTTTATTATTATTTATTTACTTATTATTTTACATTGATATATTCATATATATATTTTTATGTCTGTGCCGCGATTGACCGTGCTGAGGGCACTATCTGAAAACCAGCGCTGCAGCATCATATGCTGCAGCATATGCTGAGATAGTTGCCTTTTTTGGCCTCACACAACTGTTTTGTATAATGTGCATCTGTTTTTTGCCGTCTTTGTGTGTGTGAGTCCAAAATAAATTTATTTTTCTTTATTTTTCTTTTTCAATTTTTGTGCATTTTTTGAAGAGTGCTTTGTAGGTTACCTATCTACACGTTTTTACTTAAATATCATTGATCACAAAGTATTACGTACGTCATAATAGTGTTTTCACGATATTATCCGATGACAACTCAGTCATGATCACGGTGAACGGTCAAGAGCCCTAGTTAGCGGAAAATCTGAAACTCTTAACACCTTTGAGTTCAATGGCATTGTCAATAAAGGGCTGACTGAGCGGTCTTTTGTATTAGACAATTTTTTTTTAATATAAATAATATTTATACAAATAATGATTAATTGACAGGGACACAGACAGCCCCACCCACTGGCGATACGTGGTGAATACCGATCATCTTTAAATATACAGGTATAATCTAATTAAATTTTTGCTATAGAAATCGCGCGCTTAACGACAAAAATAAATACACGTGATATCTCATGTAAGTCCCTATGTAAGTACCTACATGTTGCAAAAAAATTGTGGTATTCGCCCCAAAACGCCCAATACCCAGCGTTAGGTTCCTCACCTCACGGTGCCGATGTTTTCTTTTCCGACGTAGAATTTATTAATGTCAGTCATTTCTTTGATTAATTGAAGTTCAGGAAATAGTAACTTAGGTAAGTGTTACACAATTTCCCACGTATTGTGTGTCGGTAATTAACCATCGATTCGATTGTTACAAAGTTTTTGTTTAGTAGTTAGGATATTATATTTCAATCGGTTGTTTTGTTGAATCTTGAAATACTTGCTGATTGCTGAGCTTAGAAATTAGACTAACCTATTTTGCAATTTGGAGTTATTGAATACTTGTGGTAAAAATAAATAGTTTATTTTTAAGGCGACGATAGCTCAGTGGTAATGACGTTGGATACCACGGTGACGGTCGTGGGTTCGAATCCTACAACGAGATTGAGCTTTCGGTGAAGGAAAACATCGTGAGGAAACCATAGCACGGTAGTAGGGTACTTTGTAGTACCCGACTGGCTGTCTACCACCCTCAAGTCGAAAATCTGTCGCAAAGCACCACCTGTGTGCTTACCACCTTCGGCCAGATCATCACTTATCATGGTGAGATTGTGGTCAAACACAAGCTTATCCAGGATAAAAAAAATGCACATTAGATTACATACCTACTTAATTCGCCAGACTTGGCCCCCTGCGAATGAAATAAGTTCCCAAAACTCAGAAAGTGCCTAGATCGCCGTAAACTTTTTTTCAATAATGGTATTGAGGAAGTAATTGATGTAGTTTCTTATCAGATTTTATATTATGTAAGTACTAGTTTTCTGCCCCGCGGATTCACCCGCGTTCCCGAGAGATCTTACCTTTTCCCGGGATAAATAGTATCCTATGTTCTTTTCCAAGGCTCCATCTATCTCTATAACAAATTTCATTTAAATCGGTTCAGTGGCTTAAGCGTGAAGAGGTAACAGACAGACAGAAAGACAGACGCACTTTCGCATTTATAATATTAAGTATGGATTCCCCATTGTTTCAATCAAGGTAGCATCTTGTTAGCTTTATCTGTATTTTTCATACATAAAAGACATGCATAATTGCTAGATCGAATTTAAAAATAAATAGATAGAAATATGACCTCAGTCATACATTTATAATATTCATCAAATAAACTACTCCATCTGAATAAATATTAAGAACACATGACTAAGATAAGGACTTGCTACGTTGTAACAACTCTAGAACTTCATGGTCGGATTTAAAAAAAAGTTACGCTTGTTTGTGAAACTGTATATTTATTTGACTTCTCGCTGGCTGACCCAAAAGACGTCCTGTCGGAAAAAACCCAGAAAAAAGCGCATTCAGATTTTCCCAAATTTACCATTTTTCCAGGCTTTTAAGACGATAAATAGCCAAAACGTTCCAGCCGTTTTCGAGTTTTGCGCTCAGCATCACATTTAGCCGTTCATTTTCATTTATATACACCTACATTTTTAATTTAACTTTACACGGGCTACAATTCTTAATTTACAACCATCTCCAAATTCTCCGCTTCAAGTCAGAGTTATTAGAGCATGTCTAAAACGCCTTAACGGCCACCGCAGGCCTTGCTACAAATTTTTGCTGCCAAACAAAAGTATTTTCGAACAAATTTTTATTTATTATATGTTAGTTCCTTAGTTATTTATATTGCTACAAATTATTAATTGAATATTAAGCGGCGTGATCGATTTTGGTACCTAATTAGGCAGTTATGGTCAGAATTATGTATTCTAAATGGATAGATAACTCTAAATTTTATACTTACTTGAAGCAAATACCTATCAATTGCGAAAAAGAGAAAGATAACAACTACGTTGGGACAATCTCTCTTTCTAACCCTACTTACCCTTAATGAAAGAAAGCGTTCTTTTTCGCAATTGATAGATATTTGCTTCAAGTAGGTATTTAGAGTTACCTATCCATTTAGAATACATAATTCTTGGTTATGGTAATTCTAAATACTAACTGCTAGTTACGTGGATATTTTCGATACCTATTCGTGTTGCGTTAAACCGATATTCGAACGGTTCATTGCTTTAAAACACGAACCCAATCAAATTTTAATCCTTCTAAAAATCCTACCTTATAGGTTTATTAGATAGGTGATGTCATAGGGACTGTCCCCTCTATGTGACGTCACTAACATAGTAACACCTATTTTGGGAGACGAGAACTACTGTAATGTATTCTTCCTTAAGGCAACATAATTGCATTATGTCATACTAGCTGTCCTCCGCGGTTTCACCCGTGTTCCCGAGGGATCTTATCCTTTCCCGGGATAAAAAGTATCCTCTGTGTTATTCCAGGATATGATCTACCTGCGTGCCAAGTTTCATCAAAATCCGTTCAGCCGTTTTTGCGTGAAAGAGTAACAAACATCCATCCATCCAAACTTTCACATTTATAATATTAGTGCAATAATCTTTAGGTCTGTAAGTAGACTCAATCATGCCCAATATGAATTCAATAAGAAACAAAACTGGTTTTATATAGCATGGCGTGCAATGATGAAAATTGCAGTATGTCAATCAATTTGAAGTGTAGTGCACATAACTGGGTCCTATGATTACGATACATGCAATGGTTCCCAAGCGGTTAGAGTTTGGGTTAGGCATCTATCTTTACATGTAGGTTACGAGTTCTAGCCATTAGACGAGTTTTCGACAATAATTGTAAATTAGTTATTACTGTCGGGGGAAGTGAAATTGTTATTTTTCCATACTAATATTATAAAGAGGAAAGATTTGTTTGTTTGCATTAGATAGGCTCCGAAACTATTGGACCGATTTCAAAAATTCTTTCACCGTTGGAAAGCTACACTATCCCTGATGAACATAGGCTATATTTTATCCCGGGATAAGATAAGATCCCACGGGAACGCGGGTGAAACCGCGCGGAACAGCTAGTCATTAATACTTTTAATTATAATTTTACCTTATAATTGGTATTTTATTTAAACAGGATGTCCGGTTAGTAGTACTACAAACTTAAGGGGGAGATAGGTGGGCGGGTTGGGTCACCTACCAAATATACAAAAATTACCTTGGTGTCAACATTGTCAACATTTTCGAGATAATCTGTGTATAATCGTAATTAATTTTAGAAATTCCCTATGACATTTGTTTGATTTTGGAATCATATTTTTATTTTTTCATTAATTCAATGTTTCGAACAACCTACATTCCTTCGCTTCTGTAGATTCCTCATTGTACGTACGTAAGAGCAATTTATTTTCTAATCTCAAGTCACAAAAACGCCAAGTTATACACAGTACAGCCCCAGCTTTGTGACTTGTTTCGCTATTGATCACACTTAGTACAAAGAATATCTCATAAAATCATTAACATGACATGAAATGAGGTAGATTCAGTAGCTTTAATTTTTGACTTAAAAAAGATTTTGGCGACCATTTTTGTATACCCCTAGGCGGCAATCAAGCTTACGGTAGACCATACTGTCTCTGGCGATAAAGGTACGACTGTATATGAAACTTGATTGGTAGAAATATTAAATACGTATGTTTTATATTGAACTAGCTGTCCTCCGCAGTTTCACCCGCGTTCCCGTGGGATCTTATCTTATCCCGGGATAAAAATATAGCCTATGTTAATCTGGAATAATTTAGCATTCAAATGGTGATATAATTTTTGAAATCTGCTCAGTAGTTTATTCGTTACATACGTATCTACAAATCTTTCCTCTTTATAATATTAGAAAGAAGAAAGATTAAACGGGTTTTGTTCATGGGTTTTTTTATCTCGTAAGAGATTCTCATAAAAGTGCCCCATAATAAATAAACCAAAGGTAAGACCTTTGTGATGTGGCACACATGTTTATGTAGGCGTAAGAATTTAATTAGCGCCTATCGTCAGCCGAGTTAGCCGTCTACCATGAACTAATTTACCTATGACTGTGAACATAGCTTCGTTATCTTGCCATCTTGAATGTGCTCTAGGTAGAATAGAATATAGGGTGCAGATTGCAGTTTGTCTACCTACAATAATGTTGTTTTTGAGAAATATGATAATCTATGTTAAACTTTGTTTTTCATTTGCCTTACCTTAGCTTGTTTTTTTGTGCTATTATGAATACGGTAATTAATTTTTGATTGTTTCAAGTTAGGTATTGTATTTTCTTTGTTATTTTCTTTCAGTCAATAAATTCCTAGATTTGGCTTTCGGCGGATCCGGCTGCTAAATAACTAAAAATTACTTGAATTTCAAAGTTCCTTACTGAAAAAAGTTAACGGAAAAATTGATTTCAATAATTAATAAATGAGTCAATAATAATGTGTCTACGTGTTGCTGCTCCAATGACGTCAAAA
Source organism: Ochropacha duplaris (assembly GCA_951361185.1). NCBI lineage: Eukaryota > Metazoa > Arthropoda > Insecta > Lepidoptera > Drepanidae > Ochropacha > Ochropacha duplaris. Next base: position 7,613,605 of record OX592711.1, on the reverse strand, counting down.
TTTTTCAAATACGAGAGTATTATTAAATAAATTATATTGATTGAATACAATACTATTGTATTCAATCAATTTTGGACGTCAATATTATTTAACTGTTTTACGATAGTCAGTGACTCAGAATAATATGTACTCCCCTTTTCTAATCTCCAGGTTATAGTAGTACCGGTTGTCAATAAATACCTAATAATATTCGCGTAATGTAAAAATGAAATAAAAACACATCGCTCTCCGTCATCCACTATGGTGAGTACCAAACCTTGCGCTCGACCACAGACTTCTTCAGGAAGGGCATCGATAAATATCCAAAGAAATGATATATAAAAATTAAAGTCTTTAACCAATGTGTGTTACCAGTGTTGACTTATGGCACTGAAACGTGGTCACAAACTGTGGGCCACATATGAAGGCTCCAGGTCACTCAGAGAGCTATAGAAAGGGCTATGCTCGGAGTTTCGCCACGAGACCGAATAAGAAATGAGGAGATTCGTAGACGAACAAAGGTCGCCGACATAGCCCTACGGATTAGTAGACTGAAGTGGCAGTGGGCGGGGCAAATAGCCCGAAGAACCTATGGCCGATGGGGCGGAAAGGTTCTGGAGTGGCGACCATGAACCGGAAGACGCAGCGTGGGCAGGCCCCACAAGGTGGACCGACGACCTCGTGAGAGGAGCGGGAAACCGCTGGATGCGAGCAGCACAGGACTGGTCGTTGTGGAAAACTTTGGGGGAGGCCTATTTCCAGCAGTGGACGTCTTTCGTCTGAAATGAGGATATAAAAAACATTACTGTACCTTTTTTGTACGAAATGGTAACTTCATAGAAACCTATTATAATGTTTTGACCCATTGGTGTTCGTAATTTGACTGAAGTCCAAGGACGAATACGTGCTAATGAAATTCCGTTCGACTTTTTCGGCACCTTTGTATCAATATTTGCCAATCGTATTTTGTCCGCAGCTATAGGTGTTTCAAACCTATCATCATCATCATCATAATAATAACACGTGAAGCAAAAACTTTGTACCCCTTTTTACGAAAATTACGCAGACGGAGGAGTATGAAATTTGGCACAGTTAAAGTTTATATGGAGAAGGAGTGCAGAAAGCTAATATTTTTATAAAATATGCTTTAGTAATAAATTAATTTAAAAAAAATTACATACACTACCATGCGTTTGAAACACACACACATATCATTATCCTCCTCTGTCAACCGATTTACTTTTTTTTATTGACAGTTATTGAAGAGACTTTTTTCCTAAAAACTTTTCGAATTTCTATCACAGGGCGAGCACTAGTCTAGTAAGTATAATTTCGTGAAATAGTCTGTTAGTTTATAAGTGACGTATATTAGGGTTTACCATATTGGAGTAGATTAAGGTAACCGCCCACTATACATGATACTTATACACGTCATACTTGTGAACAGGTGTGGGGGCTGGTCTGCTTGAGTTTGTTGTTTACTAAATCAGTCGAAACTAAATTCTTTTTATTTATTATTTGCCGTCGTAACTCACATAAATTATCAGTAAGACTATACACGGTGTCCCAAAAATAACACGCCAGAGTTGACTATAATTTAGAAGTTATTTACAGCCAAAACAGGCGAAAAAAATACCAAAAGATATTTTAAATGGGCATATCTCGAAAACCAGAAAACTTTTACTAAGGTCATGTTGATGTTATCTGATTGACCTGAAGCCAATCTAGCTCCAGTGTCACTCTGGCGTGTTATTTATGGGACATCCTGTATAAATAATTATTAAATGTAATAGGTCTTCTCAGCAAAAGTAACCTTCCGATCCGTGCGTTAGAGTTTAGATTATTTTTATAAATCAGACGTGACGATTAATAATAATAATACTTGTAATGAGTTCATTTTATAAATATATTTTGAGTCTGAATTTGATATGCCCACACATGATACATGAACTGAGGTATATTTTCGCTTCTAAATCCATAGAGTCCATACAATGAAAGAGTGGAGTAGGGTAAAATACTCATGTTTCTCACAGCCACAAGTGCTGATGTAGCCTAAGTTAGTAACCACACAAAGCAGAGTCAGGGAATGTTTTATGCAATACAGGTGGCAGTCAGACAGGCGGCTACTAATGACTTGTCGTCTTTGGTATAGTATAGTGGACGGAGAACTTTACAGTGCTGTAATCTCTGCGGGCTTAGAATTCTACCTTTGTTCAGTAAAGCCTAAAAATTACCGATTTATTAATTTAAATTAAATGAGATTCGAGTCTAGCGAGTTCTAGATCCTAACAAGTATGGTTCGCTTACTTCGTTCGCTTACACTCAGCTGAGCATACTAAATTACGTGTAGTGAACGCTGTGCCTTATAACTTAACTAGCTTTCCTACGCGGTTTCACCCATCACCATCTTATCTTTTCCCGGGATAAAAATATTGCATATGTTACTCAGGGATGATGTAACTTTCTAATGGTGAATGAATTTTTAAATTCGGTCGAGTAGTTTTTGAGTTAAATAGTAACAAACAAACAAAAAATCAAATCATTCCTCTTTATAATATTAATTTAGATATGGATAATTTTGCAGTATTATCTTGGATTTTTCCACCGCAGTAGCTTGACATAAGTCAAAGGAAAACGTGATTTAATTTAAGTGACAAAACGACCAGTATCGCCCTATATTATTAAACGTATCATTATCAAACTAACTACAATATCGCTATAGTAGATAGTAGATCTAGGTCTCATTACTTTTATTGGCATATTTTTTAAGCAGATGCCATTGCCTTTTCCTATCGCATTTGGCGCTATCAGAATTTCTATAGTGTTATCGACATCTCGCTCTTTCTTGCGAATACTCAATTTTAAAATAGAAAATAAATTGTTACAGTAAAAGGAATGTATCGCCGAGCACTATCCTCAAACGTGAACAAAAATGGCTGCGTATGCTCAACAACTGGGAGGCGTTCATGAGCAAGAACTACAAAAAGGTGCGCGAGAGATGTCGGAAAGGTACACTACAATTTTTTATTATACTTATCTTCATTATGTAAATTTCCACAGATGGGTCTTCCCCAAGTGAAATTATGCCCTATAGATATTGTTTCACTTATAAATCCTTGAACTTATGGAGGAGCGAGGTGTTAGACTGGGAAGGGAAGACCTTTCGCCAGGCTAGGTCATCGTGCCTGGGGACCGCGATCCAACTGTTGATGTTAGAAACTTGTATATATGCAGATCGCTTGGAAAACTTCGTTAGTGCGATGTAGATTATTGAAGCGCCATCTATTTAGGAGTCGTGCGAACTATATCTTTTGATAGATGACGCTACAAATTGGTGACATCTTTATCTGGTGTTTTAAAAGTTCGTAGCATTTTTTTGCAATTGTAGCTAACTCGGTGCTAGCGAAGGTTGGACATTTAATAAAATTCTACTTGAAATAAGCTGTCCCTTTGTACTCTTGTATCTGTTCTGTGTTTCTTTTTCTTTTATTGTGTGTACATAAATTAATATATAAATAAAAAGAAGCTGATTAGATATGTCAAGTCACCATCCCTATTGTGGTATCTTGGTTATAAATTTATCCATGCTCAGGTATACCAGCATCAGTACGACCCAAAGCCTGGTTATACCTTTGCGGTGGTCAGCTTCTTATGGAGAAGCACCCCAACGAATACGAGGAGCTGCTGCAAGCGCCCGGGGACCCCAAGTGCATGGAGGATATCAGGAAGGACCTGCACAGACAGTTCCCCTACCACGAGATGTTCATTAGAGAAGAGGGGATTGGGTGAGTTGTTTAATGCTATTTGTTAGTTTTACATATAATTTATGTATTAATGGCCTAAGACCGGCCATTATGGAGATCATTGGCGGTGGAGGCCTTTGTCCAGCAGTAGATGTCATCCGGCTGACATGATGATGATGATGAAGACATATCATTTCTAGGAACCTCATCAACCTTTGTCGAATGTGTCACTATTTATGACATATAAAATTAAAAAACTGCATTAGATTTTCACTTATTAATACTGTCCCCGGTTCCACCCGCGTTCCCAAGGGATCTAAAAAGTATCCTGTTTTATTCCTGGATATGATCTACCTGTGTGGCAATTTTCATCAAAATCCGTTCAGTAGTTTTTGCGTGATAGTAACAAACATATTCACATCAAGATATTAAATGATTTCAGTTAGACATGTATTCTAGTGGTTATAGTAAGCTATGCAATTTTACCTTGGTTCTGAGTCATATACATGTATTACTGGTCTTATTTCACAAAAAAATAACATTCTCAGGGTCATTGCAGCAATTTCAATAGTGAAATGATAACATGTTTGAATTATATTGTTAACATGTGATATGCTGGAACTATATTTTTACTTAAAACATAAAATCAACATTTTACATCACTACAATAAATAAATAAAATTTGTATTTATGTACATAGGGTACATAAATACAAATTTTATAATGTTAATTCCTGAAATTAATTTAATTACGATATTAAAATATCATTTTCATAAAAAAATATTAATGTAATATTTTCGTTTCCTCAGTCAACAAGAGCTGTTCTCAGTATTGAAGGCGTATTCGGTGCTGAACCCCAAGGTGGGGTACTTCCAAGCGCAGGCGCCGGTTGCAGCATTCCTGCTGATGCACATGCCCTCGGTGCAGGCCTTCTGGTGCCTCGTCAGCATCAGCGACAAGTACCTGAGCGGGTACTATAATCCTGGCTTGGAGGTGTGTTCTACATATATCTCTCAATACCATAGGCTATCTGTAACGGGCCACAGGTCGTGGTTTCGATTCAGATCCGGGACAAACATTTGTGTGCCTGTTTGACCTGACTCTGGGTGTAATTATCTATACTAATATTATAAAGAGGAAGGATTAGATTGTTTGTTTGCATTGAATAGGCTCTGAAACTACTTAACCGATTTGAAAAATTCTTTCACCATTAGAAAGCTACATTATCCCTGAATCAGGGACCCTGATGAACATAGGCCATATTTTGTCCCGGGAAAATATAAGATCCACGGGAACGCGGGGAACAGCTAGTATATTAAATATATATAAAAACAAAGTTGTATCAGTTATCTGGTTTCTATAGTGCAAGATCTGCTTAGTTTGGGATGGATGGCTTTGTTCGTACACTTATAACTCGAGAACGGCTGGACCGATTTTCATGATTTTTGATTTGTTAGATGATTCGTCTCCGAATAGCAGAGTAACTATTAAAAATACGAAAAATTTACAAAAAAAATTATAATGAAGAAAATTACTTTTGTCGTACATTTTCTTTGACATGTCTCGAGATCGGACTAACAGATGGTTTAGTTTCACAATAGGTGGCGCTGGAATCGGGTTCTAAGTTTTATTTTTAAGGCAGGATAACGTCTGCCGGGCCCACTAGTTTATAAACACAAGCTTCTCCTTACATCATCAAGAAATCCCCGTTTACAAACTGTGACATTTTCCCCAGGTGCTTCAACGGGACGGTGACATCCTGCACGCGCTGCTCCGTCGCACAGCCCCGGCGGTGCACCGACACCTCGTCAAGCACAAGGTGGAGCCGGTACTGTACGCGACCGAGTGGTTCCTGTGTGCACTCACCCGCACGCTGCCCTGGGACAGTCTGCTGCGGGTGTGGGACTGCTTCCTTTGTGAGGGGGTCAAGGTACCAGTTTTTTTCTTGATAAGCTTGTGTTCTACAATCTCACTATGGTAAGTGATGATGTGGCCGAAGGTGGTAAGCGCACAAAGCCTATATGGGAACTGGCTCTCAAGTGCAACTGTCGGAACACACCGATAGGTGCTTGGCGACAGATTTTCAACATATTATATACTTTCTGTACCACGTGGTTTCACCCGCGTTCTTCTTTTTTCTCTTTTCCCGGGATAAAAAGTATCCTATTTTATTCCTGTGTGCCAAGTTTCATCAAGATCGGAGCAGTAGTTTCGGAAATTAGCCCCAACAAACATCGTGACACGAGATTTTTAAATATAAAGATTAGGTTTCACCCGCGTTCCCTAGGTATCTTATCTTTTCCCGGTATAAAAAGTCCTATTTTATTCCAGGACATGATCTACCTGTGTGTAAAGTTTCACCAAAATCCGTTCAGCCGTTTTTGCGTCATTGAGTAACAAACATACAAACTTTCATATTTACAATATTAGTAGGAAGTAGGATAGTTACTTTTTGTTTTCGTTAGATAACCGTTGTAATCTTGTAAATTTGTGTATTTTATAACATAATTTTGTTTAACTTGTGTAAAGTTATTGTTTGAATATTATATTGTGTATGTAAGCTGTTGGATTACCATTAGGTGAATAAATAATGTAGTTGAGGCATTAAGGTATCTATCTATATGTATGGTATGTATACAGGTTGATATAAATGCGATACATTCTTTGCTAGAGGTTAAATTTATTTAACTAAAACTTTACTATTTGTAAACACTTGGATTTTTTGTCTTAACTTAAAAGTGACGTTCTTTTCTAGTTAATTTTTAATTTATAATATCTCCGACGTTTCCGTCGGGAACGCAGGTGAAACCGCGGGGGACAACTAGTGTAAAATAATTTGTATTATACAGCTTATATTTAGTACAACGGACCAGTTGGCGGGGTTAGATTCCCATCCAGGACTGAAATTTGTTTGCGTGTACATGTCTGTTTGTCCTGAGTCTGGATGTAATTATATATTTAAGTACAAAAAATGTAGTATATCAGTTATCTGGTTTCCATATTACAAGCTCTGCTTAGTTTGGGAACAGATAGCCGTGTGTGAAAAAAAAAGTTACAACATACATAAGTATGGGTATAAAAATAAATGTACTTCACAGGTGCTGTTCAAAGCATCCCTGGTCATCCTAGCTGGGGCACTAGGCCAGGGTAAGGTGAGGAAGCGCGCGTGCGGGCTCTGTGAGACTCTCGAAGTACTAAGACACCCTCCCGACGCCATCTTGGCGGAAGAGTACCTCGTGTACCACATGCACCGTCTGCCTCTAACGGAGGAGGACTTCGAGTTCGAACACCAGCGGCAGACGGCTAGGCGGCGGGCTATGCCTAACAGGAGGTCTGTTTGATGCATATTCTTTGATAATTTTAAGAGTTTGTGAAGTGACGTCACTGAAAAAATCAAGTGATTCAAAAATCGAATTGTGTTTGAAAATGACAGAGGGTTGTTCCACTATTGTTTTTTATTGCAATTGTATTTCTGTTGTATACAACGAATTATGTAAACTGGTTTCTTTAAAATATTAATGTTTTTGCAGTACAAATGATTGAATTACCGCTATGTCAAAATTAAAAAAAATTGCAAGTTAAATGTGATGTAATATTATAATGAATATGATATGTGACAACCCTAGTAATATAGTGTACAATATCGCTGTACGATTGTATTTTCTTTGGTTCAAAGTTACAAGCAATAAATAAATAGCAACTACAGTACAAATAATTCATAGAATTCTAAATGATGTTACATAAAAAAAACCTCGTTATTTAAACCGTATCTATATATTTACCGCTCACAAATAATAACGTTTTTTCACCATAAATTCATAATAAAAAAATCAGCAATATTCAGATCTAATATTAAACACGATTATCAATTTAAAAAAAGTAACGTTTGAAATATTTGAAAAGCGAACGCATTCGCACCGATACCTCAAAAAATATATTTTCCATAGACATTTAATACTAACGGACTTTTTGGCGGGAACTTGTGAAATGTGTTGCGATTTTGTTTTATTTTCATAAAATTCGTGTATTTTGAGTTTTATTGAATAATATCGGCGGTGTTTTGTCCAATAAAGATCAATCTTAGTGCACAAGTGAAGTGAAATGAAATAAAAGCGTGTATCGTGTACTATTCTTTCAGGTTGTCCCAAAAAGTCCGAGAAAATTTTCAGTGCAATTCCACTAAAACCTGACAGGACTTGTACGCACGGACTAGATTTTACAGTGAATATAACAATATAACGTGACTTTAACATAAAAGAAGAATATGGAATAATGGTCTTGGTACTAAAACTAAAGCCTCTAAATAAACAAAACAACAATGATAACTAACTACTTCTCTCTGACATAAGTCCCATTTAACTGTTTCAGTGGCAGCTGATTCAGCGACTACTCTTATAAGCGATATTCCAAGAATAACGCCAGGGATCTGTTCAACACTCTGTGAACGCGTCAGTGTTGCCAACTAGCTAAAATGTATACCAGAACGCTTCAGTGGCCAAAACTTTAATAAAACGCGACCAATTCGAGAACGACTGACGATTATATGAAATAGTGTTTTAATAACGTATTTTTAAATGGGCCTTACAATATTCGAATTGAAGTTCTGTTGTTATAATTGATGGAGTAATTAGAAATACAGATAATAAAAATTCAAGTGATAGATAAAAAACTGATAAGTGTTGTAAGGCCCTGAAGGAACTGTGTATTTTATTGCGATTGCCACAAATGTTTGATAGTCGTTACTAATTATTCGATGATTGTGCTAAAATATTATCTGTATTAGTCCAAAGGTACAGATTAAAAATAATACAATATATCTTAGAATATAACATAATATACGGGCTGTTTTTGTGAGTAATGATTTTAATAGATCTATCTGTCTTTTTTTTCCTTAGTAAATGTGTAGGCAAAGGTTAGAACGCATACAGCCTAACTGTCTCTCAAGTGCAGCTGTCGGACCACACTGATAGGTGCTTGGCGACAGATTTGACTGAAAGATACTGGAAACTTTTAAATATTGCCAAATGTAAGCTTTTGGAATGCAGCAGCTTTCGTTATTTTCAATGTCGAATCGTTCATTCGAAACAGAGGTCTATACGCAATAGAATTTGTATCGACCCTCGATCTCTGGCCATCGAAATTGTGCAATTGATATTGCAACGATTTTTTTATTATTCGCGTTCTATATGTCGTCATATTTGCTTAGCATTAAGTTTATAGTATTACTTATTTTTAAACTACTTATTTTCTCGAATTATTATCGCTTCTAGTAATCGTATGGCTGAAAATACATAAACCGATGTTTTTCGACAAAACTGTACTTCTTTCGTGACAAAATTGACAGTTATTATTGCTCTCTTAAATTGATTTATACAAATTACATATTATATTCTTCAATTCTTTTGTTACTGTATTTATTCTACCCTACGGTTATAAGACATGCATACAGTATTGTATTACCTCGTGCCTCGGCAGTGGTGAAGGGGCCTTAAGACGAGTTGTTCGAGTGTGTAGCGTAGTCATGATTTTTTTAAATATTATTCTTGTCAAGCATATCCTATTTAATTTATTTTGTTCTTTAAAAAAAAAAAAGGTTTTGTCAAATGTCTAGATGGCTGGGGTGGCAATGACAGTAGAAATTAAAAAGTTATGTTAAATACTTAAAACAATCAGTAAATCAAATTGATATTCTGAAATAAATGACTTTACTTTTCCGAAGAATTAACTAGATATTGAAAAAGCCAGGTAATAATTTTTCCACAGCCATCGCGTTTGATAAACCTTTAGTATAATTAAGGAGACTGTATCTAAATATTGTGCATAGAAACGTGCAAAAATATAACATAATATAATGTGATAAGGTCTGTAATTATATACATATTACATATCTTCAAAAACTTGTAAATATTTTAGAAACGAAATGAATCTTCGCGGAAAGTACAATTTAGAATTGTCACGTTCTTTCAAATCAGTGTAAGCTATTTACGCCTTTATGTACACTAGTAAAAGTGTTGAAATAGCATGCACTATTTTGATTTACATACGTGATCTACAATTTTCATGTTTATAACTCTTTTTATGGCTCAAGTACCTTATGTAAAAAAAAAACGAAAATAAGTTTCTAAAAATTACATAAATAATTTTTCGAGATTTAAATCAAAAGTGAAGAATCTTACCTTTTTACATCTATTTCACTGTGACTACAAAGTTTGGTCATAACAAAAGTTGGAACTATTGCAATAATTAATATAAATAATCATAAACCTGCTATATACGGGTTAGAGTCTATGCTTTATCTTGTCAAATAAAATAGCATCTTAATTCAATCAGTATTGAATGTACATTCCGGTGACATGATAGTCTTCCTCCACTCATGCTAGACACATTGTATGATAGAGATCTGTATTTTTTTAATACTTTACATGCAATAGATTTATTTATCACAAATAGTATTTTCACACCGTCTTGTTACATTAGACCTGATATATATATTGTCTATTACATTAATGAAAATGTCTATGACGAATGCACAAATAGTATGCAATGTTGCCAATTCGTTTACATAATATGTAAACTAATTTGATCTGACTATATTTGATATTTCCTACAACACAGATGACAATGGTCTAAAATCATTTTAGTACTGTCAAATTAAGTTTATGCCAATGTTTTGAACAAGAAATTGGGCCAAAAATCTTCTACCCTTTTCTTTATTTTGAGTTAAAAAGAGATATAGTGAGATGAAATTAAATTAGTGAAAACAAGAATTGGCACCAATGTCTGCCTACCTAATATTTTTATTTAAAATGTTGTTTAAATCGTAAATTTCAATATTAAATCGTATTTTAGAGAAAATGGAAACCTGGAACTGTAATATTGGTTTAGTTTTTAGTGAATTACCTATAATTAATTACAAGCATAACACCTCCATTATTTTTTTATTTTATAGTCTGTTACCGCTTATGCTATATACGGTCTATCTAGACCCTCATAATATTGAATGTAGGCTATGATTTAGTTATTAAGATCACGCGTATGCGTCTAAATTGGTGCATAATGTTATTTCTTTATTCTTTTGCGTAATTATCTCTATTTCTGCAAGTCTTAAAAATGAAAGAATTACGGATATTCTATCAGTAACTTTGGCGTCACGTGAAAAGAACGCTGAGTGACAGTCGCGTCCTAATGTACTAGCTAGCTTATGTTTTATTATACAGGGTGTATAAGTAGTAGGACAAACTTAAGGGGTAAATAGGTGGGCGGGTCACCTTCCAAATATGAGCTCAATTAAAAGGTCACCATTTTAGAGTTATTTCGGTACAAAATTATTTTTGAATTTTAGATATTTAATCTCGAAAATAGTGACACATTTACTAAGGTAATTTTTGTATATTTAGTAGGTGACCCGACCCGCACATCTCTCTCCTTTTTAAGTTTGTCGTACTACTTACTGTATAAGTGTAATTGTTTTTGGCAGAATCATAATAGGTACTTTTCTAGCTATTTAGTACTTTGTAATAGGCTGTAAATAAATAAATCGGTCATTGCGCAGGTAAACGACCAGCGTTCTTTTAACGTGACGAGACATTTTTGGGTTTTCAGATATAGGTGCTAAATGTATTATTTAGTTTTAATATTGTGAACGTGTTCGAAACTTTAAAGTTTAATTATCACGATTATTTACTATGAAATGTTTACCTTGTATTCACTGCCACTTTTAAGTTTCGAACTTCCAAAATGGACGTCTTTTATCGATAAATTAATTGAGTTGATGTAATGTCACCTTGACAGTTGACATTTATCAGGAACCAATGCTCTATCGATAGAGGGATAAAAGGATAGTCGTTTTTGGGTGTCGTGTCGTGTGTGCGTGATAATTATTTTATTTTTGTTCTCATTTGTATGAAGATATTTTAATTCAACGTTATTTGTGTATATCATAATTTTTTAGTAATATTATTTTGTTGTTATATTTTACTGGTAAGGGATAAACAGTTAACTGCACTGTGTTCATCTGTGGATTCGTATGCACTCCTTAAAAGCTGAAGTAGTAAATGGCAGCTTACAGATGCGAGTATTCAATCATTCGCATTTTGAATTGTACAAAAGTACCTACTTCAGGCATCTTCCTAAGGAATCACTACAGTCCAATTAATTCGTAAATTCAAACAAATATGTTCCATAATTCCATCACATTCCAATGAAGTTCAGACTGTTTTAATTCTGTTATAATTTAAATGAAAATATAAAAAATAATTAATACTTGGATATCATGAGTATTTTTGTACAGTAGCTGAGTTTTCGTATTGCTGCAATATTCGTGTTGTAAATAAATATTAAATATGAAAACATGGGTGTTTTATTTGTTCCTTTTTTTTTCTCTTTGGATCCACCAGCCACATCAGTAAAATAGCTGTACAAGCTTCAGTGTTATAAAAATATCCTCCTTGAATGTTTTCCGTACAAATAGCCATAGGGTCAGTTCACGCCGAGACGCGTCGCGCGCGACGCTGCGCGCACATTTGAATAGAGCGATTGAAAATATAACTTTATTACTACACTACTTCGTGTAGAATTGATGCAGTCGGGCGTGTGCTTGAGTGAAAATTATAATAATAGGCTGCAAATGGTAGATTGCGGGTGGACGCGGCGGATGTAGACATGTTCCGCTGCGCCGCAATTAGATTTAACTAAAAAATTAATTGCAACATAGACATTAATTCAAATAAATCAACTGCTATCAATATTAATTGCAATGAAATTAATCGCATTTTTTTTAAATCAATTAGCTGATTGAAATTTTAATTGATTTATGCCCGACACTGCTCTCTGGACATACAAACATCGAGAATGTGGCATTAGATCCTTCGGGAAGGCAGGTAAAACCTGGAAGTCATAATTAAACTAAAAGTAGATACGTGAAATGAAACTAAAATGGGTTGTATAAATTATATTTAAATACAAAAGTGTATTATTTGCCATTCTTAGGAATACTTTATCAGCGATACAACCTATTATATAATAATAATTAGGCAGAAGACATTATCATTCATAATCTAAGACGACGTTAATTTCTCGCACTAAATTGAGCACCAAAATTCTGTTAGCTTTTTACGCATATTATTCTGGGTTCATCTACAGCGTGTGTTCAATATTACATAACTTCCCCTAATTTTGTGTTTATTGCTGTAATTATGAAATAATTAACAACACAGATGAAAGTTTTTTTTCATACTTTGAAAAATTTTCAAAAATGCTTTTTGTAAGTTTACGTAAAAGCATTTTCTTAACGTCAAAACAAGTCGGTAGTCAATAAAGTATTAAAACAAAAAACAGTAAAATTTACAATGCGATAAAAAAATTTGAAGGTCGTCTGTAAGATAATTTACTATTAGTATAAATTATTTTAAGGCCTATTTCATTGAACGAGGCGACTAGGACTTACAATTAAGTCAAAATATGTCTTTATAATATGTATAAATAGTATAATTATTTATTATTGCGGACAATGAGTGTGTTTCTATGTAATATTATAAGAACAGGCTTTTATCTCCATAAATAATTAACATATCTAGCTGGAAGAACAATAAGTATTTTAGTAAACATAATATGTATTTATTTTGTAAACATCATGCTGTATGTGTGTGGAAGTTGTAAGAATATTTTGGCACTAAAATTAGATAGATTTAAGATTGAAATCTCTTAAAATATTATAACATAACAAACAAATGAGCAAATATCGTCAACGCGCCCTTTTACTCGGTTTTTATTTGATATCGACTTTATATTGGAAGAGCGTAGATAAATCAAATAAAAATGTAATATTAGTTTTTGTATACATAACTTTTATTATATATTTATTAAATCAAACTGATCCATACGTAAATTTTTTCAAGTCTTGAACCACGAGATTTCGTTATGGAGATAAGCCGTTTGTAATATAAACATGGTCATATGAAATTAGATACATATGACGATATGACAGATGTGGAGCTGGTTACATTAAAGATACTTTAACCATATATTTTATTTACATGAGAAGTTCTAAGGTTGCAATTTTGTGACAGTCTTCTTTGAGACACTTCATGGAAGGATTATCTAATAAAAAAGCCCAATTTTCAATGTAATTTTAATTAAATTTCCACTTTCGCATTTACTATTTACAAGATATGTTTATGATACCTTTTTGACACTCTCAGTATGTCTATTTTTCTAAAGTCGAAGATACCAACGAACGGCGATTTTGGGATATTGAGTTCCTTCATAACATTTCAGATCGAAGGCCATATTTAACTTAAAATTCCAAAACTGCTGCGTTACTTGTTTTATAAAATAAACCAACGCTATCAGTGTTCCGATAGCTGCACTTGAGAGCCTGTTTCCAGAATTAGCCTACTCACCATAAACCACATTCCTACTACGATAGTAATAGGATTGTGGTCAAAAGTAATGACTAAAATAAAGTCAGAAAATACATCAAGGAATATTTCTGCTTATTTCAAAGCGAGAAGATTCAAAATTGAATGACACAGAAGCTGTTTTTTTTTTACTAGTATTAAACCGCGGTTTCGCCTAAATAGTTAGTTGAATGGACGGTATAAAGGTAGACAACCTATTGTTTAGGAATTAATAGAGATCATTATCTGTCTCAAAAGAACACGGCGCTTATGCGCAAGCACATCAAATTTTTTATTCTGGATAAGCTTGTGTTTGACCACAATCTCACCATGGTAAGTGACGATGTGGCCGAAGGTGGTAAGAACAAAGCCTAGATGGGAACTGGCTCTCAAGTGCAGCATTCGGAACACATCGATAGGTGCTTGGCGACAGATTTTCAACTTGAGGATGGTAGCCAGCCAGTCGGGTACTACAAAGTACCCTACCACCGTGCTATGGTTTCCTTCACCGAAAGCAAGCTTCAGCGTCAAGTTCATTGTAGGATTCGAACCCACCTTCGCCGCGGTATCCAAAGTCACTACCACTGAGCTATCATCGCCTAAAATAATTAATTAAAAAATGCACACTAATGAAAATAAAGTATTGCTATTGACACATATCGAAATCCAACCACACATTCAGTAAGTTATTACAGACTTGGTTATATTTTACCAAAGACAGGCACATAAGGGTCATAGCCACCCAGTCTACTGGATCCACTTGCGTCTACGCAATCATTTTACATTCATTCAGCCAACTAATACTACCCAACTTATAGGATCAAGGCAAATAACCCAGTCTATCATGGCATTATATTTCCAGACATAATCATCGTCAATTTTTACACAAATACCTGCCACTTGAATCACTCGCATCTATTTTTGAGTTTATCGCGTACAGACATACAGACGCGCAGGCCCGGATCTAGGGGGATCAAAATCATAATATATCTCCTATATGGCGAGTCCCCGTAAAGGGGAGCCGTTCCAACGTTTTTAGAAATAAAATGTGCTTTAATATATTTAACTTGACAAAGTTTTGTGAAATAGTTGAAAAAAAAAACCCCGATTTTTTTACGTTTTAAACTGAATAAAAAAAAATCCATATAATTATCGATAATGCTCACAAAATTTCTCTAATTTATCTCAAACGCTGGAGAGGGGGCGCCACTAACAAGTTTTGCCCCGGTCCGAAAATGGTGATCCAGGGCTGACGCGACGGGGGGACGTAACCTCAAATAATTTTATAATAAGACATTGAAAGTATCAAAAAGGTGCACCCAACTCATGAACGACGGCGTCACTGGATCAGACTCTTTAAATACTTAGATTTCCTTTTTAATATATTCTTAACGTCGTTTAACATATCGTCACGTCCACTCTTCAATTTATTTTCAACAGGGCTTTGGTATTTATCACCTATTTTAAGTTTCGCTAATTCCTCCTCCAATGTACCTTCGAATGTATACTTTGGCCAGTTTTCAAAGAGCTCCTCTAACGATGCGATGCAATTTTGTACAGTTTCATTCAGTTTGTTGAGAAGCTCGATGGTTTTGAGTTCGTCGGGCGACTGGTTGGTCTTCTTTTTGGATTTCTTAGTGTTCGTTGAGGCGACATGTTCGTTGCACACGCCGAGAAGGTAAGTCATTATGCCTATGAACTGTAAAGGAAATTATAAATTAACACATTTGATTACTAAAGTAGGTGTCACGCCCACTTTAGTAAAAGTGTCACAATTTTCGAGATATATAATATCTAAAAATCAAAAAATAATACATCAAAATCAGATATATCGAAATATCTTGAAAATGGTGACACTTTTACTGAGGTCATTTTTATATATTTAGCTTGATTTAACATCACAAAACAGAACAACAGGTAAAAACAAAACAATATCACGGAAGGCAGAAAGAAATACAACAGAAACAAAAGCTTACCAAGTTAATAGAAAAATAAAATAAAATGAGAACAATAAACAAAAGTTTAGAGAAAATAATATAACAACAAAAAAACAAATTAATAATTCAACAAGCACATATAATTACAATTAGACACAGGAAAAGCAGATTAAATAATTCAATTATTTGTGTCTACCAACCTCTATATAATTAGAGAGTGTTTCGAGCGTCTCCCTCATATTCCAGCCGCAGGCCCCGGCGCCGGGCCCGACGGCGACTAGCAGGCAGCCGTGCGCGCGCGACACTAGCGCCTCCAGCGCGACACACTGCGCGTGGGCTTCTACCTCCCCTGTCCCCACACTGGCCCCCACTCCGGTATTAGCCCCCACACACACTGCGCCTGCCGCCCGCAGCGCGCCCGCGTACAGCTCCCGATAAGGGACCGGGGACGACACCAAACCTGAAACGCACCATTTACTCACTAGTTTTCCGCCCCGCGGTTTCACGTGGGATCTAATTTTCCCAGGATAAAAAAGTATCCAATTCAATTTTTTATTCCAGGATATGGTCTACCTGTGTGCTAAGTTTCATCGAAATCCGTTCAGCCGTTTTTGCTTGATTGAGCAACAAACATGTATGAAACATACAAACTTTCACATTTATGTCCGCTATTTACGAGTATATTTTTTGTGTTTTATACACTGGTTGTGGTTAGATAATTTTTCTTGAATATCGGCAACATCCTTATTAGAATAATATCAAGTTTAATTTAAGTATTGTCACAGGAGGATTCATACTTTTGGGGGGAGAGGGGCTTGAGCCATTTAGCCCCCCTTGGATACGCTACTGCAAATGAATTGATAATTCATCATAAAAATAATCTCACCAATAATCCTAGAAGGAAACGGTGAAGATATGCTAATTTCTTCTTTAACACAATATTTTTCTTTGCACTTCTCCATCGCACTACTGAACGCTTCCACACAGGTCTTCAACTCTTCATAATGGGCCTTCCTCTCTTCCAACGGCTTATTATCAGCCGATTCTATACAAAGAGCTATGGCTGATACTAGCGCGTCTTTCAGTCGAAGGTACGCCATGTCTTGATCGAAGGTCCGTGCTTTGAGTTCTGGATCTTGAAATTGTGGCGGGGCCCAGTTGACTATCACGTTCAGGTCTCTGTTGTCGCTGTAAATTGTAATTTTATTTGTGAAAGTTGTATAAGTTAAAGGCGATGATAGCTCAGTGGTAGTGACGTCGGATACCGCGGCGAAGGTCGTGCGTGGGACCGTATACTATAAAATGAGTAATATCGTGAGGAATGTTAAGGGAACTTCGCACGAGTAGTACTCGACTGGCTGGCTACATAGGTACCTCAAGTTGAAACTCTGTCGCCAAGCACATATCAGTGTGTTCCGACACCTGCACTTGAGAGCCAGTTCCCTTCCAGGCTTTGTGTGCTTACCGCCTATGGCTACAGCATCACAGTAATTGACCACAGTAAGCTTGCATATTGAATTTCCAATGGGGTTAATTTCGTCATTAATTTAGATGCATAATGTGTGTATGGACGTGTGTGTATGTGTGTGTGAGTGAGAGAGAGAGAGAGTGTTTGTGTGTGTGTGGTTACGTGTGATGGTTTGTGTGTGAGTGTGTGTGTGTACGTGTGAGTGTGCGTGTACGTGAGTGTGTGTGTACGTGTGTGTGTGCATGTACTGACGTGGGCGCGTTGGGCAGACGCGTTGGCGCGTGCATCTGCGCGGGGGGTCCGGCGGCGAGCGCGAGCAGCGCCCTCTCCCGCGCGCCGGCCGCGCACCACGCGCACGCCTCCACGCGTCCGCTCCACGCGTACAGCTCCACCAGCTTCTCGAACGTGCCGTACTTGTACGCGTACGTTAGGTGTTCCACGCCCTGTGTACACATACATATACTATATGTCAAATCTTTATGTGAACATTTTTTTTCTAGACAAGCTTGTGTTTGATCACAATCTCACCATGGTAAGTGATGATGTGGCCGAAGGTGGTAAGCGCACAAAGCCTAGATGGGAACTGGCTCTCAAGTGCAGCTGTCGGAACACACCGATAGGTGCTTGGCGACAGATTTTCAACTTGAGGGTGGTAGCCAGCCAGTCGGGTACTACAAAGTACCCTACCTCAAGCTCGTTGAAGGATTCGAACCCACGACCGTCGTCGCGGTATCCGACGTCACTTACCACTGAGCTATCATCGCCTTAAAGGCGAAGACATTTGAAGGCTTTTTGGCTATATAATTATTTCTCCTCTATAATATCGTATTTGCGACTCAATCACTCATGTTTATGAACGACTATAGATGAAATTTAGCACACAAATAAACCACCTAGAGGCCTAGAATAACACAATAATATAGGAAACTTTTATTCTGTATTCAATTATTGTAGCAATGATCGGTCCAAAATGCAATAACATTTTTTAAAATTATTATTATATTAAGCTTGCAATCAGTCTGGCAACTATGAGCACATTCATATAAATTTTTTCAACACACTTGCTCATAAAGTGGCTCTAATTTCACCGCAATTAGGCACGTAATGATACCTATAATCAAACTGTGACTTTGTCATTACTATTATTCACGAAGTGAGTTATAATAAGGTAAAGTAGATAGTATATAAGGGAGCAAAATAATATTTTTACGGCGACGGCGCTTTTTTGAATCCAGAGCGAAGTGAGGGATTCAAAGTACGTCGCCCGGAGCAAAAATATAAGACTTTGAAAAAAAAAATTGTGCGTATTAAATTATTTTTGTGTTGAAAAACGTCGTATGTAACTCGTGTGTATTGATGATTACCGTCCTCGGCTCTCTTATGACCCTCACCTGGCTCAATTGCGTCTCAGCCGTAATGACCAACTTTACACACTTATACCATAATCTACTATTACAAATTTTTATCGAATCTCCGCTGTGAATAACTCAATTGAAAGCGCTGTACTGGTTTACTCACATCTTTAGCATGGTGCGTGTGGAAGTTTCTGGTGTCAGCCAGCAGCTGCAGCGCTCTACTGAAAGCGCAGGCGGGCGCTGCCCGAGCCGCGTGCAGCCACCCCAGCGACACCAACTGGATGTGCTTCACTTCTAAACGCTGATAAATGCTGTCTGCAGCTAGGGCGTTGCCTGATGAAGGATTGATTGAATGTAATGTGGTGAGCAATAGGGATGGTGATTGACATATCAAATCAGCTTCTTTTTATTAAATGTCAAGTTTTGTATGAAATACTGGTGTGTGACGTCATAAATTTACACCATCAAAAGACCTACTCTTTGTCGTTAAATTGGTAATTAAAAATCATAAAAGGCGGTATTTTACAATGTGTTCGGTATTTTTGAGTATTTTTACATGTTTTATACACTAGTTAATGTTAGGTATTTTTTCTTGAATACTGGCATCATCCCAATTGAAAGGTTATGAGTTAATGTCTTTAGGGTTCCGTACCCAAAGAGTAAAACCAGAAACCCTATTACTAAGTTTACGCTACAGTTTTTACAACTTAATACGGAACAGAACAACCAGTCGTTTTTCTAGATGTCGGTTGACGTCCGAAGGCAATAACGGTCGATCGCGGACTAAATGAAGGCAAACAGAAAGCAGTCAAATTGTCTTTTTTGACACGCGACGTACTTACACTCGCGACGTTTAGCTAGATAAAAAAACCTAAAAAGCACATGATATAGTTTGATCAGAACTCACCTAGCAGATGGTAAAGCTTGACTAGAAGCAGCTTGGCGTGGAAGTTGGCTGGTGAATGATGCAGCACCAGCTCTAGAATGCATAACGCTTCCACCACCGGCGCTGAACTTTTTTGTTGCATAGCTGGAAATAAGAGTTGAACAAATTTATGGTAACATTCGTTTCTACAGAAGAATCCCATATGATTTAACTGGAATGTCTTATTTTAGTTTACGGTTTTCGGATTTATTCCTTTACTTGTGCTACATGACATTGCTTCTTGCCAAATTTTATGATTCTAGGTCAACGGAAAGTACCTGTAATGCATCTTTTTTTACGATAACTTAGAAGTTTGATTTTTTCACAGCTTCAAGGAACTGTAGACCTGAGTATATCGTTTTAATTTCAACTCGATACCTCCACGCGTTCCCGAGATAAAGGGTCTTGACAGACAGACAGACGGACCTTTGCGGTACGGAACCCTTTTTTTATTTATTTTAGACCGCATCGTAATTTCTACTGGGATCTTACCACTTCAACCTTCCTCTTAACCTTCAGAGTTAAGATTTTTCCATAAATATATCAAACATGTGATAATTAAAAATACTTGTAATGAGTACATTTAATAAATATATTTTGAGTTTGAGTAACCTTATTTGTTTGGTAACTAATGCGGTTTATCATTTTTGTATTAGTTTAAGACTAAAATTGTTAAACATTTGAAAAAAAAAAACCTATATAGACAGATGGTCCAAAGATATTTAAAAAATGTAACCTTGCTGAGTTTCTTGCCGGTTCTTCTCAGTCGAAGGCTGACTTCCGAACCGGTGGTAACTTCTGTAATTCGATCTTCATAAGTGCCCTTCTAGGGCCTAGACTGAATGGTTTTGACTTTGAGTTTAGTTTATAATTTCAAACCAACCTGCATAAAAATAGTGATGCGCAGCCAGCAATCCATATCCATCAGCAGAACAAAACTCAGTTGGTGTAGCCGTGACTAGACCCTGTTGTAAACAACGCAGGTAGTGTCTGCGGAAAGTGGTGGCCAGGGAGAGAGCCCCGGTCGCGGGCAGCGGGACCGCGGCCAGCCGCCACGCTGACACACATGATATGTGGCGTTGAATATCATCCATCTGGTAAACGATTAATTGAATATCAATAGGGATGATGCCTATATAAAAGAAAAAATACCTAACATGTATGTTTTAGATGTTTTATACACTAATCTACCTTTATATATATAGATTATAGTGACATACTAGAAAATAGCGGTGTTTGCTAACATTCGCCTTTCTATGATTTTTAATTACCAATTTAACAACAAAGAGTAGGTCTTTTGATGGTGCAAATTTATGACATCACAAGTATGTATTTCATACCAATCTCCATATAAATCATCGTTTTGACATTTAATAAAAACAAGCTGATTTGATATGTCAGTCAACATCCCTATTCAAATGCTAAAATCAAAATTGTCAAAGACAATTGCATCTATTTAATTTGGACGATTGAGCTCAATAAAGATGGGTACTAACTAAATCATATTTTCTTAATAAAAACTTGACTTTATTGATTATCAAAATATAATTAATGTTAGCTGTATGATTTAGATCACCCAAATCTTATTTTTCTTGAGTTAACAGTAGTTAAATCACAATTAATTTAATCTCTACTCTTACTTATTAATTACTAGCTTTTCCCAGCAGTTTCACCCGCCTTCCCGTGGGATCTTATTATTTTTCTGGGATAAAAATATAGCCTATGAGGCTGTGACACTCACAAATAACGTGGCTTTCTATTGGTAAAAGAATTTTTAAAATCGGTTACCACTTACAACCTCATAAACTTTACCTCTTTAAAATATTAGTATAGATTATATGAAAATCTCACCGTCACAGGCTCACTATCCTCGTCAAAACCCAAGCACGTCAAGAAATCTCGGCACTTCTCCTCCCTTTCTTCCTGAGGTATCATGCCCAGATACGGTCTCAAATCAGGCACCGCACATGGCTTATTCGCAAACACCCTTAAGTACTGAACACATAATGCCATTCCACTTCCTAACAACGCTGTTGGATCACCATCAAAAGATAACCGCTTCCACAATTCCAATCTAGCTAAATACGGCCCTCTCAATGTTCTACCAGAAGTCATACTCTCAACTAATTGACAAATAAATTCGTGACATTTCTCTGGTGTATCATCTACCGTATTCTCCCCATCAGAACCATTCTTCATCAATTCAAAAACAGAGTCCAGATAAGGTAGGTAATAGTCCCACCGATCTTGATTATCCAATAGCAACTCTTTGCATAGTAAATTTACTCTTCTCCAGTGCCCTAGTTTTTTTAGATATGGTATGCAAGCCTGAGCACAGGATCCTGGGACCAATTGAGCATATAACGGGCCTTCAATGAACTTTAATATGTCTTCAGATTTGTCTTGAAGTTCTAAAATCATTATGTAGAGACGGGCTTCCTGTTCAGCTTCCATTTTGTTTTCAGTGATGAAGTTGTCAACCATTCTTTGAGCGAGGGATAGGAGAATGTTCTTTTTCGTGCTGTCATCAGTAGATTTGGCCTGAAACAATTATGTTGCTGACAATTTAAGAATAAAGTAACTTAATAGGGTTGATGGGCCATATGCTAAGAGGGAAATAAAAGTGGACTAAAAAACTAACAGACCACTAGACGACTCATGAGGTGGTCTAATGACTTAAAGAAAGTCACTGGTCACTATGGCAAAGACTGGCGAGAGACAGGATGAGGTGGAAGGCTATGGAGGAGGCCTTTGTGTCAAAGTGACATGCTGATCAGGAACTATATTAACAAATTTTATAAAAAAAACAGTAAATAAAGCCCAAGTTAGAATCACAGGAGTTTTTTTTTAGGTAAGTGAATACCTATGTATATTTTACTATTGTATGGCATACATATGATTGATCAATATTCCAACATAGTAAGGCTTTCATCTGCAACTGTGGGATGCTTGGTCACATATTTTTTTAAGCTAATAAGTAAACTCATACCTGTAAAACAATACTCATAACAGCCCAAAAGTAATATGGGTTCTTAGGAGCAAACTTATACAGTGCCATTGCAGCCCTCTGCTGAGACCTGTAGTCTCCGACCCTCACATAAGACATGAACAGGTGCGAATGGAGCTCTTCGCTTGTTGGTTCCGCTTTTACTGCTGCTTCGTAGAGGGCACATACTTTAGGAACTGAAAGAAACAGGTGTTTATTAGTAATTTTTTGTGCAAGATTTTCACATTATTTTATTAATTTAGTAGTTGATAAAAACCTATGTCAGTAAATTAAGATTTGTGTGCTGTATGCTGTGTTTCTAGCATATGTTAAACACTTCTGTCAGCAATGTAGTATATTTTTAAATGATGCACTAACAGCCAAGAGCATAATATGTGTATGTTCATGTATTTAACCTGTAAATCATTACCACCACCCCAGTGTCTGATGTATGACTATAGTAAATGTTATCACAGAATGATTAGGACTGTCATCTGTCTAAGTACCTCAGTGGTGTATGCATCTACCAATACTTTGAGATCAGTTAGAGACTAGTAACCAACTTTTAAAATCAATATAATTTAAATGATGTGCTGGCTGATAGTGTTGTGGTATTCTTGCCCAGGACTATAAGCTGATGATGCTCAGGGTTACCAGGGAATTTTGGCATAAAAGACTTACGCTGCTGAGATTCTCGGTAGGATATCGTCATCGCTTGTAACGTAGTATCGTCGCTCGGCTTCTCCTCAGCCAATGCATCCAGTACGACGTGCGCTTCTGAACTCTTTCCTAACCTAAAAAGAGCTAGCGCCTTCAAAGCCCGAGCCGCTTGCAAAGAAGGACTCTTTTTAAGCACTTTCTCTGCCTCCTGAAGTGCTTTTTTATTGTTCCCATTGTCTAACCAGTCTGGAAAATCCATAAATCTACATATTTTCACCGGAAAATCCCAACTCTCTAGGGGAGGTTGTTCGAAAAATAGAATACGAGGAACACAAAGCTTTTACCGTAAATTGGCCGCAAGCGACGCTCCACAATACCACCATCGTGCATGTGCTGAGGCCGCACCGCCATTTTTCATTTATATATAGTCTTTTTTTAATAAAAATTTACGCACTTTTAGGTCTTTTTCACAGCACGTTTGTTTTGCGATTTTGTCTATAGTTTCGTTCGACCGACTGACTGACAGGAAAGTGACATTTTAGCATAATGCTGCAAGCTAAAAAAATATTTAGAATATAGCTAGTATCTCACTGGCTGGGCTAACCAAAGAGTATAATTATAGTTTATAGTAACTATACGAAAAGGAACGCTAATGGGGCTAACCCAAGAATTATATATACTACCTGGATAGGTAACCCTCCATAGCTACATGAAGCAAATACCTATCAATTGCGAAAATGAGTAAGATAACAACTACATTGGGACAACTTCTCTTTCTTTCATATAGGGTAACCCTACTTAGGTTAACCACGTTGTTAAGTTGGTGTTGGAAGCGAATGTGAGATGATAGGCAGGGTTCACAACCTGAAGGGAATCAGAAAAAAATCCGATAGTTTATCAAAATCCGTATTATTATCCGCTAAAGGATTTTTGAACATTCAACTCCTGATCAACTAGTATTATATATTTGCGAGAACAGAATACACAAATATTCATGAAATTTCTATTTTCCGGTATAAGCTTATTTTCACTAGGATACAACTTGAGTAAATTTTATAGAAATTAAGTCTTATAGACTTTTAAATAGATCGCTAATCAGCACTTAGCCATTGGACTATGGCCTTATCTCTTAGCCTTAGCAGTGGGGGTGTTGATGATAGTCAGTAAATAAAATAAGGACAATTTTATTGTTTTAACATTTAATTTTAATTAAATAACATAAATATAATTTACAAAAGTCTAAATTAAGTCTATAACTTAGCAACCGATTCACGAATGGACAATTCTTGACATACACATCCAATTAACACATTCTTGCGTACGAGAATTTTACAATTTCATTATTACTGTAAAGGCCCGAACTACGGTAAATTCTAAGATTTTCCAGTAAAACCTTAGATTAACAAGTTAAACCTAAGATTTACCAATATTCGGGTTTTACAGGAACATTGTCGCTGTTAAATACAGCTCTAAGTATTTTAACTTAATAGTTATTTATACTATACTTAGCCTCATTCATTTTTAATAACTTAATTAATTATTTGGCTCTGAGGTCGACTGTTTCGAAACCTGATTCAGGAAAGGTCGCGATTTTTTGAGTCATTAGTTCTGGCGGGTGTTCTCTGGAGAGAGACGCCCTCTTGTGTCGCGGTGGTGGCACTGGAGCAGGAGGTGGCACTTTAGACTTCAGTAGACTCTTAATTCTCATGCCACCTCTATAATAGTACAAGTAGACTCCTGCCAAAATTGCGACTGCAACGAGTAATGCGATAATGGCGACCAGCACACCGTACCATGCGCTGCCAGTGGATTCTTCTGGTGTTGGCACAGTGGGCTTTCTGCCTGGAGGCACATACGTAGGCCTCGGTCTCCTTGTAGTCGTTGCGAAGCGTTCTCCAATAGATATATCAGCGCATGCTCTAAATTCTTCCTGGGGGCCGCACCCTACTGCCTCCGTCCCATTATCACATTTCCCCCAGTTATTTCCAGCAATATATCTCCATTGCATTACGCAATGGGAGCACTCCAGATCATCAGGTAACATGTACTTCATTTCGTACACTTTGTTGCCGTCTCGTGGGTAGAATTTGGTGCCGTCTCTACCGTCTAACTTCAAAACGTTTTTGTCCAAACATTCCTGGGTTGTCGTTTTGGGTTCTTCGCACACTCTGAATTCGAAAAACCCGTTATGGTTGGCTGTAAGCTCTACTTTGATTATGACAGAATCCTTAGGTGCGTATTTGCGTACTATGACTCCTTTACCGAATCTACCACCGAGTTCGTGGGCTCGTGGTTTCGGCGAGTCCCAGGCATCGCCGCAGACGCCACACTTGCCGTCGTTTTTGTTCCATTGTCTTGAGAAACCACCGCAATAGAGTTCATGGTCGTTGTAGTTGTGCGGTGTGTCAAAGCCAAACCGCCACGCAGAGGCGCGTGATGGGGGCTCAATGAGCCTGCCGTGTCCGCTCGCGCCGCCCCACCAAACAGCCAGTACTGCAAGCCAGCACCATAAAATCTGTAACAAAATGAATTACTTACATTATTAAAGTATCAAACATAAAATTCCATCTTTTTTTTCATAATGGCTAATATGGCTATGGTATGTTCAGTTTTATGCTTTAAATCATGATGATATATAATGATAATTATTCTGATGATTTGATTCATTATCATGGATTATTGGTAAAATCATCATGAAAATTTAAATGGTTGTTGTTATTGACTGTGGAATTTATTCGGTTTCGGTCTATTTAGCTAAGTTATTGTTTCTTACATAAAACTCAAGAGATTCGAATCAATTTGATAATAGTTACATAATATTAAGATGGTTTACTTTCTCTACCGAAGATAACATAATCAATGTTTTGATTCAATTGATCTTACTTCACGCGTTCTTTTGGTCTGTTATATGACAACTAATACCTACAGGTATTTTAATGGATAATTTATCATGTGCGTATACAGATGTGTAGCTAACATATTTTACACGTGATTGAACCCTTAATCTGCTATAATCTGGATACCGCTCACAGCCACAAACTATCGGCGAACTTTCATATTTCCCACGCAAAACGATAAAGCTTAATGGCTACTGCATATTCATTCACAAATACAACATAATGAGAATAAAATGACCAGGTAAAGTACCAAAATCTTCGATATCACAGCAGAATTATATTTTATCCGTAAAACCTCTGTTGGTATAGGGGTTTGTTAATTTTAGTACCGCTGCGCTGATAATAGCGTTTCATACCATAGTAAATAATGACCTAAAACGCCAAATACATTCTCGTGAAAGTCTAACCGATAATGGACTAGCCATTTACTTCATACCTACATTTATATTCTCTTTGATACATACAGTGTGGGAGTGAATAATTAAATTTTTAATTAATTTTTAATTTTTTTAATTAATTAATTAGTCAAAGACAAAGAAAAAGTGGAAATGAACCACAAATATTAATAATTCATAAGTATAACTATGTATCATTTGCACGATTAACGCATCTACTTAATCTGTATAATTTAATACTCGCACGAATTTTATGTTGCGAATCATCTTTGCATTCAATGTCATGATCACGACAGGAGCAATGAAACAGCATTAATACGGAAATAGCTATGTGGGTGGATTACAAATCTTATGTCATTGTTGATGTCGTTAACCCGCATCAAATTCGTAAGGTAACTAATGCGTTTTGTCGCGCAGTTGACTGCATTGTTTCAGGGTTTGACCCCTTTTTTTTAAATGTGGCAACATAAAATAATGAAAAAGAAAATTGAAAAAAGAAGCGGTAATTTCAAAAGTAATATCGCTACTTTGTTTCTTTGATGTAGGTTAATCACAGACCCTTATTTGACCATTCACATAATGTACATAGGATTTTTACGATATGCATACGTGTGATGACGGTTTGTAACCCAAACAAAAAAGACATTTAAAATATCTATAAAAAATCCTTATTCTCGATTTTAATAAAGAGCTGATTTATTCCATATCTTTAAAAAGTGTGTTACCAGGAAAAGGAAACATTCTGTCAGTCAGACTTTAAATAATAGTATCAAAACATTTTAAATATCTATATTTCTTAGATAACTTCCCACATTTAGTATCACGTATCTTATAAACTCTTCGTACGTATCACGTCCTATATCATAAATAATGATTTAAAACTTAATTTAGTCACGATCGATAGGTAACTATGCATAACTCGTAACTAATAGCAACACCCCTTGACCCAAAAAGGGGTATTTATAGATACGAATAGTCTGCTTTTTCTCATTGTGTATCAAATGGTGACGCAACATGTTCACTTGAGAAAGTAAAACTGCAAGTCTATTATTATTACAATATCTTTTAGTTGGTTAAGATGAGAGCGAAAGCGGATTAGCGGTAATTCTTTCTGTACCGTAATTAGTTGCACTATAAAAATATATAATTCTGTTTGTATGTCTGCCACTCAATCATGGTAAAAATGAGATGTCGAAATAGTCTAACATAATCCTGGATTAGCCAAAATTGTAACGTTCATAATATCAAGTGTCTTATCTGAATAAATGTTTTTTTTTTAGAATATTGAATAGGTACTTACAAACTTTGGGTGCTACTGACTCAAGTTATATTTCCTATTATTTACATAAGTATATTCGGCATATTTGAATATGTTGCCTATATTTCTTAGTGACGTTTGGAACAGATTGTTTGAAAGAAGAATATTAACGATAGGCAGGCGTACCACAAAGCACGCAAACTACTTTTTGATAGAACAGGCGCGAGAGATGCCCCAGATCAATATGCCCCTTTTTCACGAAGGCAATAGCAGTTTTGTAAACAGCAGCATAATATTATA
Source organism: Ochropacha duplaris (assembly GCA_951361185.1). Taxonomy (NCBI): domain Eukaryota; kingdom Metazoa; phylum Arthropoda; class Insecta; order Lepidoptera; family Drepanidae; genus Ochropacha; species Ochropacha duplaris. The sequence goes on along the minus strand of OX592711.1, from coordinate 7,585,305 downwards.
GTGACAAATAGTTTTTTTTTCTTTTTTTATTCTGGATAAGCTTGTGTTTGACCACAATCTCACCATGGTAAGTGATGATGCGGCCGAAGGTGGTAAGCACACAAAGCCTAGATGGGAACTGGCTCTCAAGTGCAGTGTCGGAACACACCAATAGGTGTTTGGCGACAGATTTAAAATTATTTATTAGCAAATATTTTACACCACACTATCATAATTAATTCATATCTTCGTGGGAACCGTGGCTTCGATTCAGTATTGTTCGCTTGTTAGTTTTTTCTTCTAAGTAAGCAGTTTCTAAAGTTAACGTGAACAATTTTGTCTGCGCCTTTTGTAATGGTGTCTCATATGTTTAAATCGTTTCCATTTTTTGTAACTAAAATGTAGAACGCTTAGAAAATCATTTTCTATTGCTATTTCTTTTAAATAGGCTTTAAAAAATGTTAAAAACCTCTACTGTAACATTTACTGGCTAGACTGCAAACTGTAGTATGTGACGAATGTTGTTGACTTAGCAATATGTGTATATAAATAGATATATAATTAGGTTTAAGTCTCTTCTGACAATATACAATGGATTGAGCACTACTCCTGGTTTCACTACTACCTCGTCTACCACCTTCAACAACCAAAATATTATTACACAAAACAAGAATCATTCCAATTTGATTATAATTCGTTGTCTTTAAACATATTTTTTGTCTCAGTAGGAACGAGTAAATGAAACCCACATTCATTTGAGCCAGTATTTCCTAATGCGTAACAAAGCGTTACATAAACCTACTTTATGAAATTGGCAGTAGGTACCAGTCCTATCAAACCGATCATTGAAATGCAGTGTGCATCAGTCACTGAGGCTTAATGTCGTAGACCGCGTGACACACCCTATTAAACTTATTATGGTAAGAGAACAATGATGACTAGCTTTTTATTTACCGATGATTTGGCGTTTGATATTTAATGGATATCAAAGAGATGAGTAATATCCGGTTTGATATTTTTAGGGTAGCAACATTTTTCGCATCCGAACGAAGGACCACGAATCACGGTTAGGACTCGTCCAAGCGCTTAGGTCATTCACATTTATAACGGTTTTGGTAAAGTGGAGTTTTATTTTATAATGATAACATTAGGTAATACCAATGTTTTTTAACTGACAGCGAATTGAATACCTATTAATAAAAAATAAATTAATATTATATTTATCTACTAGCGACTCACGAAGGCGTAGGTAGGTACGCGTATATTTTTTTCTGTCGTATTAGGACATAAGTTGGTATGATTTGTTCCGACTTCTTCAACAATCATGGTCATATTTCAAGCTAAATATATACAAAACCCTAAATAAAACTTTTATCATGAATCACTCCATCCATTATTGAAAATTTAGTTTATCGCAAACATACAGATAGACATTTATTTTTGATATCAAGTTAGGTTTACCTAATACATAATTATGTCATTGGAGGATCGAATAATAAATTGTAAACTACGTTTCGCCGTGAAAGGCGTATAAAGATTATATTTTTTAAATATTTTAATAAAATAATATCTACAGGAGGTATTAAAATGGGTACTTAAATAAAAACTTCAAGGTACCTACCTACTTACCTTGAAGTACCTCAATATCATAACTTAAATACCTGATTTCATGAGTCACTATACTTAGTTGAAATCAGTAATATTTAAGTCACGAATTGGTAATGCAACTGTCTGCAGCCAAAGGACATTTAAATTCACATTCACTTTACCTACTTTATTAAATTTCAACAAACTTTTGGGAATTTTACTTGAATTGTAAACAACAATTGTGTTAGTTCATGTTGTAAGAAATTGCATTGTGACTACGCAACTATCTCAAGTTTGAAACCTGTCGCCAAGCACCATGCAGCAAATGTAGAAAACGTAAAACCATTCGCCAAAATTGTCAGAGGAAAAATTGCTAAAAGATGGGTGTTTAACAGCTGCGGGTTTTATTTTGCTAATATGTATTAAATATCGCAGCGATCCTATATCATTTTATCTCTTCCCCATGGATCTTTTTATGTGTATCAAACGATCCCTTACAAAACTTTTAGAAAATATGACATTACTTAACCACATACATAATTATCTAAAATAGATGTAAAGTTTGTGAGGTTGTAGGGGGTAATCTCTGGATCTATTGAACCCATTTTGAAAATTATTTTACCAATAGTAAAGCCACGTTATTTGTGACTGTCATAGGCTATCATTTAATCCCGGGAAAAGATGAGATCCCACGGGAACGCGGATGAAACCGGTGGGGACAGCTAGAGCGAAATAAGTATTCAGTGACCAAGATAAGTTGGTTTTTCCTGGTTTTTTCCTTTTACTTGATCTTCCCTACTGTTCGCATTTCAAGCATTCTAATATATTACCTACTAATCTACACTTTGGCTGGTATTGTGTTCCATGCGGCATTAAACATAACTTTTTCGTTTATAAGCCAATAAAATGTATCTACATTTTAATTTCTATACAAACACGTATAATACTATATTCCCTGACAAAAATAAATTATATATTTACGTGATTTTGCTGAGATATTACTATTTGAGCAGAAAATAAATAATAGCAATTAACCGCCTTTTACTGGGTTTTTGCACTTAATTTCTCAAACAAGCAATTAATATTTTTGCTACTTTCTAGTTTTGAATAAGTAACCCAATCCACATCCATTGTTTATTTTTACCTTGCGGTGTTACCACACGACAAAACAATTGATGTTTGTTTAGCAATGGGTCAGTTGCCACGTGAGACGCATGCTGAGATTGATTCGTGGTACGTCGAGACAACTTTCAGCAATTAAATTGAATTATATGCATTTAAATTAGGTTACCGAGGTCAAATATTTATTTGGTAATTGTTTTTATTGCAGGCAACATTGGATACGGATTATTTTATATTATGTAGGTGTCTATGGTCAGATTTTTAATTTGCTGGAGTAAAATTACAGTTACGAGCGCAATGTGATTAAGATGATCTACACACATAAAAAAAATATTGTGATCACTAGCATAAGCTGATATAATTTCATAGATTGAACTTTATCACGAAAAAATCTTTGTTGTTTGTTTTCTTAATATAATAGATATAATAATAGAAATAGTTACCTACCTACTTACCTTGTTTAAAAATAAAGCACTGGCCACTTGCAATTATTTTGAAACCTTCGATTATTTAAAAGTAAAAATACCACTGTTCGATTTTAAAATTTCCCTCCGCATTTTTTTGAGAGCCAATTCAAATTTACTTGTCTCATAAAAAAATGGATCTGCCTCGAGAACATTTTCGTGCAATGATTTTTTATGATTTCAAATGTGGCTTAAAACCTAATGAGTCATTTGGTCGACTTCGAATTGCTTTTATGGATGAAGGACCTTTAAAAGCAACCATCTACCGCTGGTATAGCGAGTTCAGGGGGGTGACAGCTCTATTTCCAATCTTACAGTTCTGGCGCTGCTGTAGCTTGCTACATATTATTAATCTGTGCTCTGCTTATAGTGTCCAATTTTGTGTCAATGTGTGTGTACCTACGTCATTGTTAGTTTGACACCTTTGACTGACAGTTTGAAAGGTAAATAATGTAAGTCGGCCATTGTTTTTTTTCATATAACATCGAGTCGAGCAGTTTATCTTGTGTTTTCCTCGGTTTACAATACAATTCCACGCTTTGCTGTACTCCGTACAGTGATCAGTGATATTTATTTCTTTTACATACTTACTCGTTATGGCGTTGTGCATATAAGTGTTGTGTTGGTGGTTGTGATTCAACAAGTAAAACTCGCAGACTATTTTGCATACCCATGAACTATAAATTACTTGGTTTGACAAAGAACCTATTGATGACTAAACGTGTTTTTGAAAAACATTTTGATCAAACTCAATTTGACCAGGCCGGTGTTCGAATCCGTTATTCCTATCCTTGCTTGTTTACGGAACAGGAAATTGCTCATGGCTTACCACTTGCTAAAGGTATGAATGTAAACTTTTAATGTAACCTATACTTTAGCTTGCAACTAACTTTCGCCTAGAGCAACAGTTACTTGTCATCTTAGGGCTCCTTCAGACACACATCTTGTCCAACTTAATCTGTATCCTTCCACTTTGTGTAGCTTTATGTTTACAATATTCTATAGATTTTTTTAATTCAAAATGTTTTTATGTAAAATTATAACAGTAAAGTAATTTAAATTAACTATTTAAGAAATAGCTTTAGTTGGTCAACTTACAATTGTATGTCTGCGGGAGCTCTTACGCACAATTATAAACTTTAGTTGATTAAATTATAAAATGCAAATAAGTTGTTCAATAGTTGGCCCACTTACAATATTATATGTCTGCGGGTGCTCTTAAAGCTGTTTGCCGTCTGCACGTTTTTTGCTCTTCTCACTACACTTACAGTTACTACACAAAACAATTATTTAGTTGAAATACCTACACAAATCCTCTTCAGTTCTGTCGAATCTACATATACTACTAGGCATTAATGCTTTAATGTTTTTAATAATTCCAGGGTATCATATACAGCATGAAAATAATTATTGTCAGAGCCGAGAGCAAAATTATAACAACTCAACAGGAGAACCAATTACCATCACAGGTATGAATAAATTGATCTTACCTTGATAAATTAATTATACAGAGGCTATGACAGAATCAGACAGTAATGTCAACCCTGTAAAGCTTAAATTACTAGCTCACTCAACAGACGTTGTCCTGTCCAAATTCCATTGAATGAAACACTATCTGTCTATTCATCCAACTTTCCAATGTTTCCACTATCTATTTGTTCTATCTTATTCTGTTGTACTGTTTATTTAAACAAATTCAATATTTCAGATAAGCGGCTCAACACTCCTATGGAGACAATGGAGACTACAGCAGCAGTGGTGACCATCTACTCGACAGCGTCAATGGATCGCCAGATCAACCAAGGGGCAAACTTAGAGGCACAGTGAAACCAAATTCTCCTCATCAAGAATTTTGGCAAAATTCCTTAAAACATATTAAATGTATTGACACAACCAGTCTAGATGTAATGGAATATTACATAGCACTCATAATTCGCCTGCAATGCCACAATTGATGCAATATAATAAATAAAATTTTAAGTGGAAAAATAGAAGAAAAGTACGTCTTGAAAATGCAATCATGCAACATCTAGCGCTAAGAAAATATAAAACTTATAGGTAGAAAGCAAATAAATGACCACAAAATAGATAATTTGTTTTATTTGATTATCTACCTAAAAAAAAGGATAAATACCCTAAACCCTAGTAAATTTTGTCGATATCGGGTACATCACTACACTACACAAAAAATTATCGATAACAGCCATATTGAATAAATAATAGATTGACAGCACTATTCAATTTTGTATGTGTGTGTGTCGCGCCATTATAGATAAAGCGACAGCAGCGCCATAACTGCTAATGTAGAAACTAGGCAAATTCGACTGTCATATCTGTAGCTAGCTACATATCAGTAATCTGTGAGCGAGTTCAAACGCGGTCGTCTTAACTTTGGCGGATGAACAAAGGAGTGGTCGTCCTACGACTAGGGTTGCCAACCATACTGTTATAAACAGTATTATACTGTTTTTCACTAAATTATACTTTTTACTGTTGAACAAAAAACAAGTATATCAAATACTGTTTTCAGCGTAACTGGTATCCATAGCCTATTCAAATAGTAAACGAATGACGTGAATGCAACGCAGCCCTCGTTTTAGAACGTAACTGTCAATGTCGAGTAGTTAAGATTGACATACACATGCAAGTTTTGACAACCACAGTATAAAAGTATTTATTTTAATTGAAAAAGCGAAATAGGTACTGGAATTTTAGGCGCGAACTTCCACTTTCCATTTTATTGAATAATATCGGTGGCGTTTTGTAAAATAATGTTCAATATAAGTGCACCAGTGAAGTGAAATAAAAACGTGTGTCGAGACTTTTCAGGTACGACTTCTCCAAAAGCCTGCGAAGAGTTTTAGTGGAACGGCCACAAATTTCACCAAAACCTGATAAACTTGCTTGGCTGACGATGACTCACTTTACTGTGAATGTGATGTTACGTGATTATACAAGGTGTTAGGAAGAACGTTTGCCAAACGGTAAGGGTGAGTAGCTAGGGTCATTGGCTATTGGGGTCAGGTCCGGGGACCGTGCAGGCCACTCAATTGGTCCAGTTCTCCCAATCCAAGAGTTTGAAAAGCACACGTCTAGATGCTCCCGGACCTTATCTGACAAGATTCACCCGATTATATTGTTTTGATGTCACTCAAATGGCCCCTTAATTTAGTATCGCTTATTTCACGATTTCTTTTTATTATTTCCATGCTAATAGCATACCACCAGAATGAGCATGACCTATAGAAGTCTTGAGAGAATTGAAAAATCTGTAGCGCCGTTCGATTTTTTTTAAATGAACTTAAACTTCAAGTTAAAGTCTTTTTTCATCTCTTTTCAAGACTGATAGCTCACAATAATTTTATTACTTATTATTTTAAACAAATATCGAAGTTCGTAGAACAGGCATACACTCTCTATAAAAATACAAGCAAGTGTAGACCAGAACACCCATAAAGAAATAAGTTATGGTAACTAAAAGTTCAACTTTCGGCAAAAAATAATAATAATTAAAAATGTCTAAAAAAAATACAATAAGGTAAGAAAGGATTAGTTGGATCAGAATACATAGCCAATGACCCTAGCTACTCACCCTTACCGTTTGGCACACGTCCTTCCTAACACCCTGTATATAAAATGAATTACAAGATACCAGTAAAGAAAAAAAGTAAAATACTGTTATCTTTTCCAAAATACTGTTAATTTTTTCTCTCTAACCTTAATATACTTTATTTCTAGTAAAAAAAGTTGGCAACCCTACCTACGACGGCTATCACCGAAGAAAGTGTGTTGGCAGTAAAAAATATAATTCAAGAAAACAGACGAATTACGTACGAAGATATTCAGCATACTCTTCTGATTGGTTCAGGAAGTGTTCACAAGATTTTGCACGAACACCTTCGCGTAAGGAGGATAGTTTCCCGCTAGGTACCGCACAACCTCACCGAAGCTCAGAAGCCCGTGTGGATTGGTGCCGTGATATGATACAAAAATTTGATGCAGGCTCGTCACGGCGCGTTTACGACATTGTGACAGGTGACGAATCCTGGATTTATCAATACGATCCAGAAACAAAGCGTCAGTCGACAGTTTGGCTTTTCAAAATGAACCAACGCCTACAAAAGTGAAGCGATCAAGGAGCGCAGGAAAAATTTTGATCGCTAGTTTCTTCACTTTGATGGGGTACCTACCTAATTTCAATTCCACTTCAAGACCAAAGCAGCATCAACGCCGAATGCAGCACAAAATGCCTGCCAGAAGTTTTTCTGCATTGAGCAACAAGCGACCGAACACCGGGCTCCGCGGGGTCTTCACCACGACAACGCGCCCGCGCACTCTGCGATTAAAACGAGGGACTTCCTGGATTCCATACCGGTCAGAGTCTTGGGACACCCTCCTCCTCATTCCCTAAAATTAAAAATCAGCTCAAAGGGATACAGTTTTCATCGCCGGAAGATGCGCTAGCAGCGTTTGAGTAGGCCGTGAGGAAGGAAGAGGTGTCTGCGAAGGACTGGAAAAAGTGTTTTGAAAATTGGTTCAGACGCATGAAACTTTGTATAGAGGCTGGTGGAGAGTTTTTTGAAAAGATTTAATAAAAATATTTTTTTCATAGAAGTTAGTTTTTTAGTTTCTCAAAAGTTTCTGAGTGCCCCACGTATCTCCCCCTTCTGTCGTACTACTTACCGGGCAACCTGTATTTAATAGTAAATTAAATATTGTGAAGCGATGACTTTAGAATTATACTGAGAAGCGTCAAACCATGCGGTCGTGTGTTCCATATTAAAATTAAGGAAGTCATATTCAAAAATAAAACAAAAAATACGGAACTTGGCAAGGTTACAGGGAAGTCGTATCGTCAGAACAGAACTGGCCTGCAGTCGACGTCCAAGCTCAAACGTAATTAGTATTCACACGACAGATGTCGCCACCGTGTCGTGAATCGTAAAGGAAAGTGAAAACGCGCTCAAGATGCCATAACGGAACTTTCTGCCCATTGTGTTCTTGTAGATAGCCTATTAGCTGTATTGACCATGTCTGTCATATTTGTGTGTTATGTTTTGTATATTGTTTGACTTACTCCAGAGGAATTTTTGACATTCATTGTTTGTAATGATTGTAAAAATTAAATACGATTTTGTCACGGTTACTGTGCTAATTTAAATGTCAATGTCCGAAATAATACCTACTTATTTTAGACTTGGTTCAATTGGGCTGTGTGTTTACTAATTTTGGGCACATCTTTCTAACTTTGAAGATTTGAGATTGTGGTCAAATAAAAGGCCAAAAAATAGCTCAGACCAAATAAAAATAGGTAGACAGATCCCCGCGCACTTAAAGTGAAGCACAGTAAAGGAAGCCGATCGCGTTACTGTGCGACGCGAGTCACGCGGGATATTGTAGTGCAGGTCACGCACATAACTTCGTGTACGTTGCTTCACTTCATTGGAGACTATTGCTTACTTACGCTCCTTCTACCTTTTTTATTTGTTCTGTGGGCTATAGTAAAATAAAAAACCATGTAGCACAATACATAGTTACTTAATTCCTAAGTTAGACGCATCGCAAAATAAGTAACATTTTCCTTCAACGCTATTTGCATGAATTTGAAATCGGCGATGACTTACCACAACGACATACGCCATCAATTCTCGCTTAACTTAATTGACTCAATTACTCAAATGACAATGTGATCGTGTCGACTCGACTTCACGACTTTACTTTCTCCAAAAGTGGATTTTGCAACTTGTATGTTAAACGTATAGAGCAAGTTTGTTTTCTATTGAGACTGTTTGAATTTAGAATAGAAGGGCATTGACACTATGTGTATATCTAATAGAAACATGGCATCTTAATTTAGGCACTTTTATTTGCTTTTATTTTGATAAATGAAAAATCTATGGTCTGTATTGATTGTATTGGACGTTGATGACGTTGAGTCTTTGAGTATTAAGCCAGAAGCGTTGAGTTTAATAAAAACATAGGCATATTAGTGGTGATGGAACCGACAGAAAAAAAAAACTGTTTTTTTGTTCCTTTATCCATGCACAGGTTCAATATTATCTTACAATATCTTATCTAAAACCAAAACGATATCTAAAAACGTAGCGGAAGACCGGCCATCGTGCAGATCCTTGGTGGGGGCCTTTGTCCAGCAGCAATGAACGTCTTCTAGCTGACATGATGAAAAAAAAAACTGTCTATGCTCTTTGACGAATCATACTAATCGGTTGTCATGTTTAAAGCATAAATCCGGATGTAACATATTTTTTAGTGGAAACTTCACAAGTGCGAACTTTCTGTTTTTTGCAGTTCACACGTTCTTTATTTTTAATATTAAATCATTATTTATATATTTTATTACAAAAAGGCATGAAGGTTTATAAAAGGAATTAGCTATCAAATACTTTATTTCACTGGACCAATATTTTTAAAGCGATGAAAGCTCAGCGGCTTTTTGCAGTACCAGTAAATGCTACTTTGAAGTAGGTACTCGATGGATGGCAGGTGGTCTACACAATCCAAATCCTTAGGAATAAAATAGGAAGCTCAGTCACTGCATAAATATATCACAGCAATAAATTGGAGCGAAAGTAACACCCTACCAGTAAAGCTGGTAGAACCACTTGCGAGTCAAACTAAAAGTGACGATTATTTCAGCAGAGAAAGTTTATAAAACCGTAGTATGTTCGATATAATATAAAATAATGAGGCTTGAATGGTATGAAGATGACCTAAATCGTGAGATTTGCAAGAAAAAAAAAGTATTAGTACCTACTTCAACCATTAATCGTGATCGTGACCAAAATCAATAACATTTTAAATCGAAAGTTATGTTTTAGTCGAGTGAAAGCAATAATTTTTATTTCTTTTGTTACTAAATATTTTTACAGTACATTAATTCATTTATAATTTATTTTTACCACTTTTAATATACGTAGGTAGCTATTATACTATAGAAAGTTTATATTTTGGTTTTGAATATTAATACATACCTACCTACTATACCTATCAGATAATCGTGGCGGTTAAAATAATACGTTTTCTACATCTCTCGTCTCGATAGTGAAAACAGCTGCTTAGTTAGAATTTCTCCATCTTGAAAGATGACGGTTATTAAATGCTATGATTTGTGGTTCTAGAGGAAGAGGGTGGTTTGCTGTTTACTTATTTCAACTTATTCAAGTGTGTATGGAAATCGATCGGTGTTAATGAACTGTTAACCTACTTTTTCAGCGTAAGTGTTTCTACTACGAATGTTTTTACATGGTAAATATTGTAAATAGTCGAATGTCGTATTTAAAGTAATTTTAGCCTGTTAACTCTATTTGTGCTGCTATTTATTATTATAAATAAGTGTAAATAATAATTGTCTGTACCTGTATCAAGTAATCGAGTATCATTCACTTGATTTATTTGGTTTTCATTCTAATGTATTATCGGAAGTAATTTAATTTTATACTGAACGCAACCAACCATATAATTTTGTCACGACTACGAGCAACAATGTGAACGCATCGTTTGCGCAACTTGGCGCCAATTTTATACATTTTGAAACGAATTTAAGTAAGATAAAATTTTTTCCGGAAATTATTATGTCATTTAAACCCAAGAAAGAATGATCTAGTGTAATTTGAGATGCTCAATTGTTTCCGATGGTTATTTAACTACCTCGTCTGGGAATGTTTGTTTCAGATGACCAGATATGTAAATTATAGGAAACTACATAATTATAAAGGAGTCTTTCGTAAGAGTGAAAGTAGTTTTAAGTATTTTAAAAACGTTAAACTATAATTTATGTTGAAAGTTGTATAATATAACCCTCGCATTATCATCTACGTCGATTATTTATTTCTATTATTATTATTTAGTAGTTTTTAGAGGCTACAACATCTAAACAGCCAAAATAATTGGACATATCTATCTGTTTATGTAGCCAGCTAAGTCGTATAGTAACCTACTTAAAACAGTTGTGCTAATATATTAATTAACATAACTAATACAGTTCCCAACAATATAACAACCTAAATACCTACAAAAACAAGCGTTTACGGCAAAGCACAATTTTAAACGCTTTACAATTTGTTTACAGTTTCTGCGTCCTTATTTTCAAGCATTTCAATGACAATTACCTACTTCTGTTTAACTTAAAAGAGAAACACGAGCCAAGGTAAAATTCGCACGGCTTACCAACCTCACGGTTGATAGAGCTAGCAACATTGCATATGCGCTTGCGCAACGCAATGGCAACCCTCTGGCATTAGTAAATATGAACCATATCGATTGCACAATCTTATTAACGGTGCTATCAGACACGGCATGAATCGGTCTAATGCAGTGCCGTGTTGTGCTTCCTTGTCGTAGCCCACTCTCACTCTTTGGAAACGAGGAAAGGTAGAATTGACATGTCCAACAATTGCTAAGTACTAACCTACTTAGTTAATTGATTTCCTCGACTTCGTAATCCTATCTTCACCCCACTTAATTATGGAGGTTTCTTTCTTGACTAGTACCTATTTAATTGTTTCGTTTACCGTACTTATTATATTTAAGTATGTTAACACTTTACCGCAATTCGAAAATCGATTCTTAGTCGATTGTTAGTCGATTATTAGTCGCTAAAATAAATTATGTTTACTAGCCGTAGTATACTTAGTTCATGTTTTGAATGCTACATTTTGGTAAGCTTAGCATGTTTTAGATTTTCATTCATAAAATTTAATTGACATGTGATTACCTAATGTTTAACTAGGTTGTAAAAAACAACAACAGTTGATAAAATTATGCAATGAATTAGCATTGGTTTTTAGACCAGAAAGATCCAAATCTAGGTGCATTCATTCATTCATAGATGGATATTTTCTCACGAACATTTCAGACAATCTGATTACGACATTCATGAAAGCTTAGCGTGAATTGGAATTTCGTCGGAAGTGTGGGATCTTATCTCTACCTAATGATACAGACCTACTATTCCGACTGTTATTTTGTTTCTTTTGGATTTATGTAACTTTTCGTTATTCAGATCATTGGATTGTGCTGGTTATACTTCTGTTGACCTTTTCTACCATATTCTTGGTTTTAACTTTTCCTTCAAACCTTGAAGACCCGTTTGCCCATGACAACAATTCAATGATGGAACCATTTCGATCAAGATAAAGTATCTATTAATGATTAGCTTAATTGACAATAGACAAACAATGTCGGATATAGGATGCAGCTCACGCAGTTCGGAAGCAGTCAAGGAGTTGGTGACCTCAGTCACATGTCCGTCATTTGTGAGTCTGTATAAATAGTTACAGTATTGAAATCAGGAAAACTAAACTCGCAAATAAGTTCAAATGTAAATTGACAGTTGAAGAAAAACTTAAACGACATGGCTCACCAATGGGAAAGTGACCCCAAACCTTATGTAAATAACAACAGTAATGGTTCAAGTTACTTTGTCTTTGATTGCACGGAAAGTGAGTCAAATCAGACCTAAAATATTTCGAATAATTTATTGCTAATTCAAATGGGGAACGCCAAATATAAAATGGAAGGTTTATGCAAAGAGTATGTAATTATATTGGTTTATGTTTGATCAATGATCGGTCTCAGGAAATAACCGATTTGATCAAAATAAATTTTACGTTATAGATATAGGATTCAAATTTAATTGATGCACTCGTATAGATAAGTAGGTACTTAGTATAAATAATTTGAGAGGTAACGGAGAATAATAATAAAAATACTTTACGATTCCTTTTTTCTAATAAATGAATGCCATATAATCAAACAAAAGACGTTACCGTAGTATGATTCGATTGAATTTTATGCTTTATAACGATAGCCGTAATGAGCGTTTTCCTATTCCAGATTTGCTCTGAAAGAACTTTATGAAATGGATAGGTATAGCGACAAATTGAGCTACGACTGTAAATAAATTTTGTCAAGAATCAGTCACGACTTACGTGGCCTTCTAGCTACTTGAAGCAAGTTAACGTTCACTCCTAGCTTAATACTATTGACTATGTTCTTCTGTGACTAAATCGTGACTATTCTATTACATCTCAAGTCTTTATTAGGTATTGTTATCATGTCTCTTCTGGCTACGTCACTAAGCATAACTATAATAAGTAGGTTTTTTTAGTCTGGATAAGCTTGTGTGTGATCACAATCTCACGTGCAGTTGGCTCTCAAGTGCGTTGTCGGGAGACACCGATAGGTGCTTGGCGACAGACTTTTAACATGAGGGTGGTAGCCATCCAGTCGAGTAGGTACTACAAAGTACCCTATCACCGTGCTATGGTTTCCTCACGGTGTTTTCCTTCACCGAAAGCTCTAGCTCATTGTAGGATTCGAACCCACGACCTTCGCGGTATCCGACGTCACTACCACTGAGCTAATATTATTTTTACTTAGTTCTATTTTAATAGTGTTGTTAATAAAAAAAAATAGAGACACTCTATTGTCAAATCTATTACTCAGAAGTCCCTTCAATGAATTGAGGTGGAAAAATATTTAATATTATATAGTAGTTTGTAAGAAAATAACCATTTAATTTTCCATTCAACACTTTTCAGCTAGCAGTTTGATTTTAAAAACTTGTTATCTGCTCCATAAAATATTAACCAGCTACGGTCGGTCATGTTGATTTGAATCATTTGTCGATAAAGTATGAAAAGTGTTTAAGCTAGGCATATAAAAAATAATAATATTCAATAAGTTTAGTAAAATTATTTATAGTTTAGTAAATATATTATTTATTTTGATACAAAAATCCTATGCCATATTTCTCTATTATAAAAGTCTCAAAAAACCTGATAGGATAAAATAACTAGTTTGTAACTTGTTTACGAATGAAGCGGTTGACAACCCTGATGAAATCATAATGGCTAGTTATAAGACTATATCAAATTCACAATTCATCGACCGCGAAGAATTCACTTCCACTAGTTTTTCGTACATTTATTTAATTGCACGTTGCATCGAGTTTCGTTATGTAAGATTACCGGATGTATTCTTTACTGAGAAGATAATCCTCTTTTGTCCATGCTTTTGGAAGGATTATGTGCCGCCATTTTGCTTTAGCTGATGGATTTCGTATCATCATTAGGATTAAAGGGTTTTAGCTCACTCGCTTGCCTAGGACGTCTTAGTGAGTGAAGAGTAATCCATCTAACTAGGATTCTGGACGCTACCGTTGGCCATATGTGTGGCTCATCCGCTACCAATCCTAAGTGATTCCACCTCTCCTGTGGGTCATTAAATCAATAAACCAACAATAATTGCCTTATTGATCCCTCCTTTCTCTCGTTAGTTTGTTGACCCTGTTTCCCATTGGGGTTGGTATATTATCTGGTATAGTATATTGTATATTATCACCAGCAATCTTGACTTCTACCAGCCGGAAGAGCAAGCCGGTTTTAGGCGCGGATACAGTACAGTAGACCATATCCTAACCATGCGAATGCTCATTGAAAAAGCCACATAATACCAAATGCCCTTATGGTTTGCGTTCGTTGACTACAAAAAAGCGTTCGATACCGTAGAGGCTTGGGCGGTACAAGGATCGCTAAGAAATGCAAGAGTAGACAACAGATACAATCATCTAATAGCTGAAATCTACAAAAACGCAACTATGAAGGTATCAATTCCGCAATATATTAGGCCCATAAACATCAGACGGGGCGTAAGACAGGGCGATTCCCTATCTCCGAAACTCTTCACCCTGGTTGTCGAAGACCTATTTAAAAAACTAAACTGGCAGGATAAGGGCATCTCTGTAATGGGTACACGTCTGACAAACTTAAGATATGCAGACGACATCGTTCTCTTTGCTGACACGCCACAAGATCCAGTGCATGATACAGGAACTACACGTGGTATCCTCTGAAGTAGGTTTAGAGATGAACCTCAATAAGACCAAAGTGATGATCACAGAATCAGAAAATGCGACGAAAATATTAGTGGATAGGACAGTAATTGAACGAGTTTGCAAGTACGTGTATCTAGGACAGGAAATTAAAATGGGAATAGAGAACCAGGAAAATGAGATTAACCGAAGGACCAGACTGGGGGGGGGGGGCAGACTCCAAAGTCAATTTTGAATTCAAAATGAACCTGTCAGCACAACAAAAGGCTCAGATCTTTGACCAATGCATACTACCAGTCCTTACATACGGCTCCGCGCCTACTTGGGTAACGACTAAAGCCATTCTGTATAAACTACAAGTAGCGCAAAGGGCAATGGAAAGAAAAATGGTGGGTGTGACATTGAGGGACAGAAAAACTAATACGTGGCTTCGTAAACAGAGCAAAGTATCAGACGTTGTTAAAAGGGTAGGTAATGGAGACCATGGGACCAGAAAAGACCTCGAGGGCGACCACAGATGAGATGGAAAGATGACATCAAAAAAGTGGCGGGCAACAACTGGACTCTAATTGCCCAAGATAGAGGAAAGTGGAGGGGATTAAAGGAGGCCTACACCCAATATTTGGTCGATTAAGGCTAAAGAAGAAGAAGATGGATTTCGACAATGTATGGCAATAAAAAACTATAAGGAACTGCAACTAAACTGAGAGATTGAAATTTCATTACAATGAAACGTGAACGTGTATAATTCAGATTATGCAGAATTAGGAATAATCGAATAATAATAATAAAATATTTATTATTATTATTTGCAGCTTCATATCTGAATTAAATAAAAATAAAAAAACTGCCACTTCTAGGAGTTAATGATAATTATCCATTGCAATTTTTTTTGAAGTCTAATCATTACAATTCCCTAAAAGAATTATAGTTTTAATAACTAAACTCGCGAGGAATTTCTAATCAATTGTTATGCTATTGTTTGATTGGTAGAACCAACCGGATTGTTTTTCCTTATATTAGGAAATTATAAAAACCCATTGATTTGTAAGAAATTCATCAATACCTAAGCTTTATTATTAGCATGACCTGTATTGTCCCGATTTCTATAAAATTCAAAGTTCATTGTACACATCATCAAATGCCTAAAGACTACCTAATAATAATATCATATGAGTCACAGGCTGAGAACGACGCTTTACAATCGTAATATTAAATATGTTAAGTGAAAATATTCATATGATTATATTAGAGTGGCAAACTCACTTGGCTTGAAAAAAAATTACCATAGGTATTTTTTTAAAATAGAACATAAATAGCATCTCATACTTTTCAAAAGTTGGGACGCGGGAAAAACCGGGCCATCCCTACAAAAACGGGACAGTTGGCAGCCCTAACCGGATGTAGTAATTAATCACACTTTCTGATTAGTTATAATTAATTATTTATGTATTTTATTCTCACTTGTCATTTGTTACGTCGGATCGGAATATAGATATCTGTGGATTAGCATAAGAAAGTTCTGAGTCGGTTCTATGGGTTACCTTAAAAGGCTTTACGGAAGAAGAAATGCATTGTCTTTGTACACTTAAGATTATTAAACTGTGACTTAAGTCATTGTTTTGTATTGAAGCTACTTTTATTAATTTTAGGCTTTAATCTTAGCGTCGATTTTTCAATCACTGGATAAACCTCGGCTAAGCTTTTCGTCTGATACGTTCATACAAAAACTGTTCTAAATTCAAAGCTCATCTACCTCGCAGAACAAATAAAAAAAGGTAGAATGGGCGTACGTAAACAATAATCTCCAATGAAGTGAAGCAACGGGCACGGACTTGTGTGCGTGCGTTATCCCTTCGCAATCGGCTTCATTTACTGTGCTTCACTTTAAGTGCGCAGGGCTCTGTCTTCTTTTTTATTTGGTCTGAGATGTAGCTATTAAAAATCAGACCTTAATTAAAAAAAAATACCTATACATAATTAAATTTATCGAGATTTTTTCCACGTAGTACCTATTGACCTGACACACTGACAAATTTGTTTTTTTTTTTCACCTATAAGCATTAATGTTTTATTAATTAATGTAATGTGAATCACAACCTAGTTAATTTAATTAACCCAAAGAATCTAATCCAATAATAAGATCGATCACAATAAGGAGCCTGTAAATATTTTAGAAAACGCATATTAAAAGATAGACGCGGCTAGTTCCAAATAATATCCTAGTTCCCATTCCAGGGATCTTAATCTTGAAATTCCGGAACTTCCAAGACAGATAAACCTTGAGAGATGTCATCGTGTTATTACAATTTAACTTCTTTACCTACAAAACTTTTTCTCATAATTGCCTGAGGAACCGTCCTCACGGTACGCAAGGATACCACATTCTTTTTCTGCCCCTACTATACCTACATTTTTTTTGCTTTTTGTGCTGATTGATAAGCACCTATTTTATGTTCTCTATTTTTTTTAAAGGTTGATTTTTTCCAAATGTAGTGCGTTATGTATTTTTTTTTTTTTTTAAGAAGATTTTTGGCCTGGTAGCGTGACCTTTAAGCCATTTCTTTATTTTAAATATTCATCTTTTATGTTTAGTCACGTTTTATTGTCACTTTCACTGTAAAGTCTAGTCCTCGTCCGTACAAGTCCGGTCTAATTTTAGTGAAATTGGCGGCTATTCCACTAAAACATTTCATGGACTTTTTGGGACAACCTGGAAAGTCACGATACACGCTTTCATTTCATTTCACTTCACTTGTGCACTTACATTGATCTTTATTGGACAAAACACCACCGAAATTATTCAATAAAACTCAAAATACACGAATTTAATGAAAATAAAACGAAAACACAACGTCACTTCGCAAGTTCCCGCCAAAAAGTCTGCGTTATGTATTAATTGTAAACGGCCAAGATGAGACGATATAATAAACGACGAAAGTAAATAAGATATTCCTAAACATATTAAATAAAAATAGAAAGTATCTTTTTATACAATTTTAATGAACCCCACGTCCTACCTAATAGATTACTATATCAGTCTATATCCGGCATATTCGACATAATTCAAGCGAGGATTAGGTATGAAATACCAAAAATGGTTGGTATAAATAAAACCAGTATTTGTAAAGAGCAATAACTAGTTTCATTATAGTAAAGTAGGCCATAGACAAATTATTATTCCTTAACTCGAGTTAAACCTGATTTTTAGGAAATTATTGAGATTATTATTCTAAAAGTATTCCATTTAATTTCACAAAAAATAAACCATATCCAACTTTCCAATAATTAATAACCAGTTAACAACCACCAGCAAATTAATGTCTGTCTACCTATAACATGATCCAATAAAAAAGCTGTAACTCACATTCATTTTTCACAGCCTCAAATTACAGTATTCCACAGCCAGGTTATCATTAAAAAAATATAATCACAGATCACAAACAACCCGTTGCTTTCTTCAATGGAATTTAGTGTTTAGGTAGTACTAAATTAAAAAGTTTCACGGAACCGGTTTCGCGCGGTTAATTTTTCGTCACTGAGAAGCGGCACCTCGCGTGGCTCCGCGCTTGGAGTGCAGCGGCGACTGTCGACTCGTGCGTGTTAAAAAAAATAACTTTCTCAAGCGACCGCGATTGTACGTGGTTATTGGTCGGGCACTTCGGGCAGGACAGTCTATTTAGTGTAAAACAAGACCTAACTTACATAATTGTCTAGTGCGTAGACCTATTAATAAAATATTAACCTAAATTCAGGTAGGTAATTGTGGAGCGAATTTTTAATTTAAATTTGAGAAAATGATTTTTTTCGGCTATACCATGGCTATACCTAAGTTTAAAGCCCGTTTAGTTTTTAGCGCTTGGACATTTAGTTAGTACTTAGGTACTAACTTTCATGTTTTATTTTTCAAAAGAAGTCTACTACGTCCTCAGACCAAATAAAAAACACAAAAGTAAAGGGAGCCGGATTTGAAAAAGGAAGCCGATCGCGTTCCTGTGCGACGTGATAACGTATGTGCGCGCAGGTCACTCACACAACTTCTCACTTCATTGGACTTGCATTTGTTTACGCTCCTTCTACCTTTTTTATTTGTTCTGTGACTACGCATACATTTCAGGAGATACCTACATTTCAATTAGTTGGAGTAGATAGCAACTTTTTCTTTTTAGGGCTCGACACCAAAATGGTAGGTAAGTATATATGTGAATGTGTGTGGTGAATGAGACTTCAGTGTATCTACGCAGATGTGGTACCTATGTAATTTTATTGGAAAATATTAAATATTTAAATAGTTGCAGAAATAATGAAAATAATTCATATTTATATGCCCTTTTAATCGCGGATCTCTATCTACATAAAAAACCGAATTCCAGGTATCGCGACTCAAGTAAGATAGTCTTTGAAACATAAATAGAATAAAAGACGTCATTTCATACGCCGAATTTAGTCAAATTAGAGACACAAAGTAGAAGAAGTCATACGCCGAATATTATTCTAGTATTTTGTTAGTAAGTTTTAAGCTTTCTTTAACTAAAATGTGAACAGTTACTTACACACCCTGCGTGCCGAGTTCAACCCGCACTTGCTGTGATAACCTATCTTCGTAGGATCGCATGATCTAACCTCACGACTCGTAAAGTCCGTTACAGTAAATCCCGTGGGAATATCATAAATAGTCGGTTTGTCACATCACTACATTTACTGTAATAACGTCCCTAACGGCATTACCTACATATAATGGTAAATTCTAAGTAGGTATGCGCGCCATTTACTTAGGTCATAATTTTACGTAGGTATATTATATTCCCGAATACAGCTTGTTTCCCAGAATTACTAATATATTTCATACAAAGACGTGAGTAACTTTAATAGGTACGTCACTCCATACATCCTTATTTCCATTACATGCACTAGAAAATGTCCAGCTTATTTTACCGGTACCTACCTGCCTAATAATTACTCACCAACAAATAGATGATATCTGTAGGGCTATAACGTATCTTGTTTCTAACAGTTTCATCTTAAAAACAGCCTCTAATCAATAGAAATATTACAATGGCAAAAACCGGCCAAGTGCGAGTAGGACTCGCGCACGAAGGGTACCGTAAAAATTGCAAAAAATCACGTTTATTGTATGGGAGCCCCCCTTAAATATTTATATTATTCTGTTTTTAGTATTTGTTGTAATAGCGGCAACAGAAATACCTACATCAGTAGGTATCCTTCTTTACGTCTCTCGCTCAAACTCAAAATAAGTAGATACCTACAAGCACAGAGGTAGTAGGGATACAAGTATTTTAGGGTGATTAATAGTTTTGAGAGCTACGTTTATCAATCAACAAAGTGATTCAATCAGTAACTTTTTTTATTGAGGCATAAAACTCGAAAACGTTTATTGCATTTTGGCTAGGTACTTTATCACGCCCTGCAAGGAATACGTAGAGTTACCTGCATAATCAGTAAAGCAGGTACCTATATAATGAATTTTGTAGGATAATTCTGAATTACGTAGCTTATTTTGATAGCCCACATTTTTTCTTGTAACAAACCTCGATTAACTCAAGGTTCGTCAAACAGAATGGCAGGGTTATTTCGCTTGAAAACAAACAATCCTTTTCAACGGAAGTACGTCTGCCATTGTTGAATGTATTCATTAGAAACGACAACATTCACAGGAAGAATGCTGTTGGATATTCTTGATCTGGTGATTGAGACGAAGATGTTCAGAATTCTTAAGTAGGTATGCTGGTTTATTGTTCTGTAAATCATATCTTTTTCCTGGATTAAAGTAGCCTAAGAAATCGTTCACACGAGCAGCATCGAAAAACGTCGACGTCAGCCGCCGACGCGTAGGATTTGTTTTAGGGCAACGTTAGCTCTGCACTTATTTCACCTTTGGCACCCATCTGCCAGTAGGTAAGTCCCACGGAGTATAGAATCTTTACTCCGTGGTAAGTCCCAATTTGAACAATGTCAAAATGTATTTTAATACGGGAAAGGTCTAGGTAACTGACATGAAAAACTACTTTTTTGTTAGGGTTTTCAATCACATGAAAAAACAAATATTCACCATAAAAGTAATACCTACTACGTAGGGCTTTGTAGGGTTGTACCTTTTCCTGGAGTATATTTCGCAATATCATCGTCGAGGTAGAAAATAAATTGGTTCCTCCTGTTTCGATGAAATATAAAGTTTCTTTTTTTGTGTAGCTTGCGCCCTAGTTTCATAAATACATCCTACTATTATTATAAATGTAAGTTTGTTGCTCAGTCACGCAGACAGCTAAACGGATTTTAATGAAACTTGGCAAGCAGGTAGATCAAATCATGGAATAAAACATAGGATACTTTTTATCTTGGGTAAGGATAAGATCTCTTGGGAATGCGGGTGAAACCACGGGGGACACCTAGTTATTGAATAAATTCAATCTCCTTCTTAATTGAATGAGCAAGTTTTCAATAACGATTAATGTTTATACTACGTTCCATAATTCAAGACAATGAATGTATTTATAGAAACTTACATAATAATTATCTTTTATAAGATTATGGAATTCGCCGCGAATGTGCTCAATTTTAAACGTGTGATGGGAATTATTTATTCTCCCGCGTGATATATTTATAAAAATTACTAGCTGTCCTCCGTAGTTCCACCCGCGTTCCCTTAGGATCTTATCTTATCCCGGGATAAAAATATAGCTTATGTTAATCTGGAATAATGTAGCATTCAAATGGTGAAGGAATTTTTGAAATCGGTCCAGTAGTTTTTGAGTTTGGATCTTATCTTATCCCGGGATAAAAATATAGCTTATGTTAATCTGGAATAATGTAGCATTCAAATGGTGAAGGAATTTTTGAAATCGGTCCAGTAGTTTTTGAGTTTATTTGTTATATACACACATACATACAAATCTTTCCTCTGTATAATATTATTAGAAAGATAGCCTATGTTACTCTATGATAATATAGCATTCTACTGGTGAAAGAATTATTAAGTCATCCAGTAGTAAAATACATTTTTTTTCTCTTTATAATATTAGTGAAGATAAATTTCACTGAGATAATAATAGACCGACAAAAAACCAAGCTCATGCATAAACTCTCCTAAAAAATTGTTTACAAAGCTCTCTGTGTGATACAAAAATGTGACTAGGATAAACAAACAAATCCCGATTCAATCATTTATTAGTAAAAGAGTCTAAATACATTCTTCATAAGCATTCAGAACAGTTTCCAGTAGTTAAATCGAGATGGTGGTAATGATTAGAAATAAACATAATGCGTTTTCTGAAAACCAGTTTCAGTTACATAAAGCATAATTATGTGAAATAAACATGAATAATGCTATTAAGCAATACATGGCAAGGCTGAACGAAATATTAGAATAATCGAGGTAAATTAGTGTCCGAATAACAATTAGCTTTTGTCGTCATTGTCGGATATTGCTGACAGAAACGACTAAAGCAACACTACAGTTTGGGATAATATTTATAATTCGATGCCAGTTTTATGCAAGATATATTGATATTTCATATGAAGAGTTCGATAAATGCGCATAGAAACAAAAAAACCCTTATCCCTCTTATAAGAAAGTCTACATCAGCGCTTGATACAATAGCGCTATTTGCAAGTAAAATATAAATACAAATCAGGTATAATGCTTATGGCAAATAAAATGGGGCAGTAATCAAATACAGTTTCAGCATGACGCATAATAATTCGTAGTTTGGTATTAAAAGCTTTAGAGCCATTACATTTTAAATTAAACTATTTCGCATCATACTGTAACATTCAAAAGTTCAGTATGAAATTTAACTGTCGTCAGTTTTAATACGGATTTAAGAGACATTATAAAAACAGAATGACATGTTATAATAGTCTGAACCTTGAACGCATAATAACACTTTCAACTAAGTTGATACAATATGGCCGTTTTTGTCAGCACTAGCTGACAATGGTGATCGAAATACGACAAACCTAAATTTCATACTGAACTCGTCACTTAGTAAATATAAAATGTTGGGCTAGTGTATATTGTCTTGATGTGAAAGTGTATAATTGTATTATACGCGTATATTGGATAACACGTTTTCTCGCGAGCGCAGTTTTAACGTCTTGTGACCGCTTGCCATTCATCGCCGTCAGGGTCCCGGGCTAAAAACAAAATAAATATATTTAAAAAAAATACAAAACTGTATTGTTACTTCACTGCAGCTAAAACTCAACTGGAAATATAACAAATTCGTACATTAGATTGTTCATAATGTTTCCGTGTAAACAATATTGGTTAGGTCATAGATATGCATGTGTTTTTTTTAATTCTGGATAAGCTTGTGTTTGACCACAATCTCACCATGGTAAGTGATGATGTGGCCGAAGGTGGTAAGCACACAAAGCCTAGATGGGAACTGGCTCTCAAGTGAAGCTGCCGGAACACACCGATAGGTGCTCGGCGATAGATTTTCAACTTGAGGGTGGTGGCCAGCCAGTCGAGTACTACAAAGTACCCTACCACCGTGCTATGGTTTCCTCACGATGTTTTCCTTCACCGAAAGCTCAATCTCACTGTAGGATTCGAACCCACGACCTTCGCCGCGGTATCCGACGTCACTACCACTGAGCTATCATCGCCTTGAAAGTGTGGAGAGTATATAATGTGAATGAATATTTACGTTTTTCTTCGCGTCGCGGCGGCGGAGGGCGGCGATCGCGGTCATCACGGCGCGGCGCCTCTCGCTCCTCACGTCTCGGCCCGTCGCGATCTTCACGTCTGACAACAATTATATCATATTAATGCATGTAAAAACACACATTACACAAGATTTATGTTGTAAAATCCTACTAATATTATTATGAAATGTTTGAGTTTGTGAATTTGGATGTTTGTTCCTCAATCACGCAAAAACGGCTGATAGGATTTTGATGAAACTTGGTACAGTGGTAGATCATATTCTGGAATAAAACATAGGATACTTTTTATCCCTTTTTTCTCCTCTGTTTGTAACTATGACGAGCTTTAGTGATATCAATAAAAAAATATGGAATCTTGTTTTTCTAAGAAATTCTAACACAAGTACCTATTTATACTTAACTCAATTTGTATTTATCAATTGTTTTATAAACTGCATGACATTTTGAAAAGAGTACATTCAGTTGTAGTATTTATCACAATATACACATGTATCTTATTTTGAAGCACTGTACCATCCTAAGCATTTAAGTTCAATAAGAGTAGTTAGTGATTTTAATCTCTATACAATTTTTTTTTTAAATTTATTTTATCCAAAATACCATTCACATGTTTTATAAAAAATTAACATCGCCAAACTACTAACGCAGTTTGTAGGCGTCGCGCTCCTTAACATTTTTTTTTGTTTTGTTAAAAAAAGACTATGTTCTCATCCCCTAAAACAGTCAACTGACCTTTCATCTCTCCTGGGTGGGTCTCTTTCGTCTCTTTTCGGGGGATATCTGTCGCGGTACCCATCTCTTTCACCACCGCGGTCACGGTCACGGTCACTACCACGGTCACCACCACGGTCACCACCGCGGTCACCACCGCGGTCACCACCGCGGTCACCACCGCGGTCACCACCGCGGTCACCACCACGGTCACGGTCTCCACCACGTGGCGCGTCACGGAAACGGTCGTCACGTGGCGCGTCTTTGTTGGTCCGCCATGTGGAGGAACGCTCCTGTCAAATTAAACAATAGGGTATTACACCCATTTTTGAAAAGTGTCTCAATTAAATTCTATAGTCCTAATAAGCCACTAAAAAAAACACAAATTTTTATTGAATCAATAAGTGCCATAAAATACATTAAAATTTTACATTTTCAAATTTCGCGCGTAATTTGACGAAAACGCTGATCTCAGCAGTATATAGTGTATTATCTATGAAATCAGCTGTCATGATGTCAGAGGGCTTGGTAAACAAATGTTGACACGTTATAGTTTGCTTGCTTCAAGTTTGCTTACATAGCCGGGTGTACGTCATCTCGCTATGTATAGTGGCGGCTACTATTTCACTGTGTTAATAAACAGATTAAAAATACTGAAAACTTTGGATTGAATTTAAAAATCTATTTTGTAATTTTATGAAATAAACTAACATTTCCCGACTGCTTTTGCCTAAGCCATCTCAATAATATAATATATTTTTTGATTTTTTTTCATATAGAGTAAAATACCCTATTAATGCTTTATAAGTGGAATGCAGACAGTAATTATTAATTTCTTTATATAGAGCTGTAGAATTTACTTGCTTAATTTAAATGCTGTTTTGTAAACAATGACTTAATATCTAGAGGACCTGTCTAAAAAAAAAAAGAATTCTTATTCGTAAATTTTTGTAGCTTTCGAACAGACGGACATGACGAAACTAAAACGGTTCCTTGTTGACAACGAAAACCTATAAATTAAGGCGTTTCATAAATACTTATTATTATTATAATTTAGTAACAGACATTTGTGTGCATGAACACATCAGTTTGCCCTGAATATGGGTGTAATTAACTATTTAAGTTATTTTCTACAAAATCTGGTTGTTATTAGCATGCTATACTTACAGAAGCTGCTGCCGGCTCTGCAGGTCCACGACGCCAGTTTCCACTTTCAGGACCACTGGAACGACCACCGTAGCTTGGACGAGGCCTGCTACAAATATATATTTATTAAAAACACATAATTGACTAGGAATTATTTTTTCTGCCACAAAGGAAAGAAGGGAAAATTCTGCAGAGCATATATCTAGGAATTAAAATCTGTGTAGAAATCAAAACTACTGACTTATAATAGTGAATAGTATCACAACTTCAATATTTTAAATGCTTAAAACTGCAGAAACCGCGATATGAAAAGCTCTTTTTTTGAAGATCTATAAAGAAAATAACAATACCTGTCGCGGTCCGGCTCTGCTCTTGCAGCCCTCCAACCACCTTCATCCCTGGGTCTGTCGTCTCTCGGTGGACCGCGCTCGTCTCTGGGTGGACCACGCTCGTCTCTGGGTGGACCACGCTCTTCTCTGGGTGGACCACGCTCATCTCTGGGTGGTCCACGCTCGTCTCTAGCGGGACCCCGCTCGTCTCTGGGTGGACCACGCTCATCTCTGGGTGGACCACGCTCCTCTCTAGCGGGACGTTCATCACGGGGACGTTCGTCACGGGTACGTTCATCACGAGGACGCTCCTCACGTCTGATTAATGAAATATAAATTGAAATTTAGAACTTGCACATCAAAAGTACCACACAATAAATTCTCATTTAAATTGTTATGAAATATTGTACTTTTATAGATACAATTCATATTTATATGATAATATTCTACTGAGGTCAATCCATGTTCCTTTTTTCTTTCTCTGTAATTCTAGTTTGAACAAGAGCGCCTCGCTAAGGCGTATGTGAAATACACGAAAAATGAATTAGTTTGAATGCTTTGTTTTACCTTTCCTCTTTGGGTGGTGGACGTTCATCTCGCGGACGTCGGTCGGGCGAGCGGACGCGATCTTCACGCGGCGGTCCTCGGCCTAAAACAATTATCATTTATATTTGCATTACTTAGAGGGACTCATTAAAAATCAGAAGAGAATGTGGAAATCAGATAGGCATTATCAAAAAAATTAAGCATACGGACATTCGGAGTCTCAAGAACGCGATTCCTGAAGTACTGCAATAATGACACTCGCATACCGCTTACCATCAGATGAGCCAAGCTTGTTTACCACCTAGTGGTATTAAAAACTTACTAGCACGCCAGGCATCTGAAGATTTCTTTTCAGGTTCTTTAGGATCTCCCTTCCGCCAGGCGGAGGGAGCGGCGTCTTCTCTACGCCAACTGGACCCAGTTCCGGTCACAGCTGCCTTCTGGTCCTCGATCTTGCGTTGAACTGCCGCCTCCTTAGCGCGCGCCTTCGCTTCCACGCGGGCGAGCATTTCTTGGTGTTCCCTGGTGGAAAAGGTATGGATAAAGTTTAATTGTATGTAGTTCAATGCCCTAAGCATTCATTTCATTTCATGCTCCACCATCTTTTATTGTTTTTCAAGTCCTCTTCATTGAAAGGTTGCCTGGTAGAGATTGTTTGTTTGCATTGAATAGGCTCTGAAACTTCTGGACCGATTTGAAAAAATCTTTCACCATTAGAAAGCTACATTATCCCTGATGAACATAGGCTATATTTTGTCCCGGGAAAAGGATAAGATTCCACGGGAACGCGGGATTTTCCTTTACCCTTAAAAGTGCAAGTGTGTAGAGTGGGGCGCGACTTCGTGGATGGCATTAGGTATTAGATAAGTCATTACCTATCTTCTTTTTCTTTCTTCTCCCGTAGCGCTGCCTGTTCCTCCTGGTGTTTTTTTTCACGTTCTTCACGTTCCTTCCTCTCTTCTTCCTCCTTGATGCGCTTAGCTTCTTCAGCAGCACGCTCTTCCTGAAGATGTTTCTCTGCTAACCACTGTGGATTAAAAGAGTTTTAGAACTAACTGTAAACTTTGTTTTTAAGGTTCAGTGTAAAAACGGAAACATTTCCTATTACTAAGACTCCACTGTCTGTCTGTCTGTCACCAGGCTGTATCTCATGAACCGTGATAGAGTTGAAATTTTCACAGATGATGAGTCTCAAGAGATCGCTTCTTAGCGATAACACCGCCTATTGTACCACTAATAATGTAATCTAATAATATCTGTTATTTTTGACTGATTTTAGTGTACAATTAAGAGTTATCTATCTATTTATGTGTGTACCTCTTGTCGTCTCTTCTCGATCCTGAGGGTGCGTCTCTCAGCTCGTCTCTTCTCTCTCTCAGCGGCCATCTTCTCCTGGAAGGCAGCGAGACGCTGGTGGTGCGCTGCGCCTCGCTCGGCCAGCAGACGCACCGTGAACTGTTCCTTGTGCTCGATCATCCGTGACAGTCGAGTCGATGTTGCCACGTCGCGGGCACGGGCCTCTGTACACATGTTTTAGAGTTTTACACTTTTGAATTACCTTAACCATAAATTTAAGGAACGTGTTAAGAACCTTTTTCGTTTGATCACAATCTCAACATGGTAAGTGATGTAGCCAAATGTGGTAAGCACAAAAAGCCTAGATGGGAACTGGCTGTCAAGTGCAGCTGTCAAAACACATTAATAAGTGTTTGGCGACAGATTTTCAACTTGAGGCTGGTAGCCAGCCAGTTGGGTACTACAAAGTACCCTACCACCGTACTATGGTTTTCTCACGATGTTTTCCTTCACCGAAAGCTCATTGTAGGATTCGAATCCACGACCTTCGCCGCGGTATCCGACGTCTCTACCACTCATCGCGTTTTATTACAGAAGGCATACTACCATATCAACGAATATTTAAATGACGACAATACTTGGGTGTAGCGCTTGCTCTTGGACACATCTTATGTAGTCATTCTAAGTTTGTATTGAAAAGAGCAATTGTTGAGTTCATTGCTGGTTCTTTACAGCAAAAGCAACCTTCCCAACCGTGCGTTAGAGTCTGACAATTCTTATGATAATGTAGCATTGGAATGTTAGATAAGATTTGAACGCATGTCAACACAGGGCTGACCTACGACGCAGTCCGTCTATCACTCTACCTCTGAGGCCTACCATCTCCAACCATTTAACAGTTAGAAATGGGATTTAATTTCAGAGGCTTAGGGTGGATTAGTATAGGTATATACAGGAAAATAGATAGTATTACTGCCAATAATAATGCCTTGATATTTAAAACAATAATCATATCTTATTGCAGCTTTTGTCTCACCAATAAGTTGTTGAATGCGCTCCTTCTCTTGTTGTTCCCAGAAGGCTTTGTCCTGCACTTGCTTCTCTTCCAAGCTCTTCTGAAGCAGAGGAATCTCTTCCAAACGCTTAGCACGCTCAAAGTAGTCCACCTTGATGAATAAATGTTTACTAATATTAATAAAACAGTGTAAAACTTTAAAATTTCTATGACCTTTTGAACTAAAAAAAAAAGTCCAACTTTTTGAACATATTTAAGACTGCGGACTAGCTGCCCCACGCGGTTTCACCCGCGTTCCCGTATTATAAATATGGTGTTACCTTTTTCTCCTGTGATTTAAGTCTGGCTTGAAGCTCGCGGCGTTCCTTCATCAGTTCCTCAGCTTCGCGCTGAGCGATGGCTTCGGCGTCCATTTTCTTGAGGTCCTGTTACAATAAACATCGACTATTATGAATTAATATAATAAGGTTAGACTTTGATCGGTCGACGGTTTCGACTGTGATCCTATATTAGCGGATACCTACCTACTATCAGGAATCTACCTACCTATTTCAAGTTTGTAGCATATATACTTTCTCAAGATTTCGTGATTAATCAGTCAGTGGTATTTCACGCTTATTAGCGGTAAGTAGTTGATAAACTTAAGGGGGAGATAAGTGGGCGGATCATCCACCAAATATACAAAAATGACCTTATAAAAAGATCACCATTTTCGAGATAATTTAAGATCTAAAATTGAAAAATCAATACATAAAAATCTGAAAATCGAAATAATTTCGAAAATGGTGAACTTTTTATTCAAGGGGTGAAAAAGATCAGGGACTGGCGAGATATTCTTTTTTTTTAATTTTTTTATGTCACTAGTGACAACGAGGCAGGCGGGTCACCTGATGGAAGGTGACTACCGTCGCCAATAGACATTAGCAATACCAGGAAGACTGCCAACGTGTTGTACACCTTATTACAATGCCTTAAGGGCAAGGGCAACTGGCTCTCAAGTGCAACTGCCGGAACACACCAACAGTTGCTTGGCGACAGATTTTCAACTTGAGGGTGGTAGCCAGACAGTCGAGTACCACATAGTACCCTACCACCGTGCTGTGGTTTCCTCACGATGTTTTCCTTCACCGAAAGCTCAAGCTCATTGGATTCGAACCCACGACGTTCGCCGCGGTATTCGACGTCACTTACCACTGAGCTATCATCGCCTTGATATTCTGACCGAAGGTAAAAAAAAAACTAGTAACAATAGTGTGACCTCCTCATCAAGTTTCTGCAGCATCTTCTGTCCGTGCGCCGTCTGCGAGATGTGCGCCATCCTCTCCCGCAAGTGTCGCTCGCGCATCGCCGCCAGCTCCGACTCGTGACGCTTCTTCTCGCGCTCCTCGCGCTCCGCCTCCTGGCGCCGGGCCTCCGCCGCCGCCGCGATGCGAAGTTGCTCTTCTTGACGCCTGTACGTACATACATCACACGTCACATATTTTTTAAGGGTTGTCCTAAGCAGCCGCGTAAGGGTACAATACGCGGACTGTTTGGCGAGCGCTTAGTGCGGTCGCTACGTCTATTTTATACAAGTTTTTTTTATACCACAAGTGACAACGAAGCTGTCGGGTCATCTGATGGTATGTGACTACCGTCGCCTCATTAGCAATACCAAGGGGATTGCCAATATGTTGTACACCTGATTACAATGCCTTAAAGGCAACTGGCTCTCAAGTGTAACTGTCGGAACACACCAAAGGTGCTTAGCGACAGATTTTCAACAAATTGGGTAATCGACGGACCGGTTGGCGTGATTAGTTATCACACTACCTATCACGCCGCAGGTCGTGGGTTCGATTCCCATACAGGACAGACATTTGTGTGCATGAACATGTCTGTTTGTCCTGTGTCTGGGTGTAATCATTTATTTATGTATGTATTTACAAAAAAAAAGTAGTACATGTAGTATATCAGTTATCTGGTTTCCATATTACAAGCTCTTGCTTAGTTTGGGATCAGATAGCCGTGTGTGAAAAATGTCTAAGGATATGTTTTATTCTGGATAAGCTTGTGTTTGACCACCATCTCACCATGGTAAGTGATGATGTGGCCGAAGGTGGTAAGCACACAAAGCCTAGATGGGAATTGGCTCTCAAGTGCAGCTGTCGGAACACACCAATAGGTGCTTGGCGACAGATTTTCAACATGAGGGTGGTAGTTAGCCAGTCGGGTACAACAAATATTTATTAATCGAATGACGCGCTCGGTGTCGTGATGTGTTGTTAACAAGATTGTTGTTCGGCACACTAGATGGCGCTGGCATGTACCGTACCTGAGCTCCTCCTCCTCCCGCACAGTGTTGAGTCTCTCTATGTACTCCTTGCGCTCCTCGATGATCTTGTGGCGCTGCAACACGCGGTGGTGCTCGGCGTGCTTGTTCTCGTGGTAGTGTTGCACCATGTGCGCGCGCGCACGCTCACGCTCCTGCTTGCGTCGCTCAGGGAACAGCGTCTGTACCGCCCGCGTCAGTACCTCCGCAGCGCGGACTAGTTGCTCGCGAACCTGACAAAGAATAACATTAAATATCTCCATTTCAGCTTGAGCAAAAATGCTTTTCTATGTCTGTCCGGCTATTCTCCTCTAAAGGTCGCATTTCTCAACTGATTGTCGTGATTTTTTGTGACCAGGTTCGATAATTATATGGATATTTTTTGTCCATTGTTTTTGGAAAATTTTCAAAATGGCGGAGCAAAAATGGATGTGGTAAATGTACAAAATATCATATTTCGAAAAATGTCACAAAACTTTCGCATCACCCATCAGGCCCACCTGGCTGGTTGTCACTTGTAGAATACAAAACAATCTATCTAAAACAGAGCAGGTACAGCAAGATACAACTGCTACACCGATAACTTGTAATAAACTAGCTGTCCCCCGCGGTTTCACTCGCGTTCCCGAGGGATTTTATCTTTTCCCGGGATTAAAAGATCCTTCTCGAAGATCCCATCTACATCTACACCGAATTTCATCTAAATCGGGTCAGCGGTTTAAGCGTGAAGATGTAACAAACAGACAGACCCACTTTCGCATTTAAAATATTAGCATGGAAAGCTAATTTACCTGTTCTGCGGGAGTCGCTTGCAAGATAGCACCGCCACATGCCTCGTCAGCTGTGGAGCACCATTCTCCACCACCAGCCTCCACTCCGAAGTGAACGCATCTAACAAATTATAATTAATGTAGTATTACTATATAATTAATGTAGATATATAGGCAATCTGGTATTGCAAATGTCCATAGGCAACGGTAGTCACTTACTTTTCTTTTTTAGCACACAAAGCCTAGATGGGAACTGGCTCTCAAGTGCAGCTGTCGGAACACACCGATAGGTGCTTGGCAACAGATTTTCAATTTAAGGGTGGTAGCCAACCAGTGGGGTACTACAAAGTACGCTACCACCGTGCAATGGTTTCCATATGATGTTTTCCTTCACCGAAAGCTCGAGGTCATTGTAGGATTTGAACCCACGACCCACGACGCCGCTGTATCCGACGTCACTACCACTGAGCTATCATCGCCATAAAACCTCTTCATGATATTAATGTATATGAAGAACTCACTTGTTAGCATGATCAACTCGAATCTGCATATCGTTATGTCTCACGCAGTCGACGAGCAGTCGCTCCAAGTGGAAGAGATCATCAGTGCCGGCCAGTTCCAGCAGCCGTGCGAATTGCATGCAAGCGTAGCACTGGGCCACTTGCCGTATAAGACGCACTAGTGCCACGTCGCTTAGGGCTACCGTGTATTGAGCCAGCGGAGAGTCTTGGGTGGAAATTATACATTATCTGTTTAGTTTTATATATAGCTTATATGAATTTTGTTGGGTTTAAGTTTGTAGAAATATGGAAAGTTTTCATTTGAAACAAAAAGGTGCTTATGCTCTTTAATAATCTGTCTAAAAAAATTTGGTTTCTCAATAAATAAATATTGATGTTTCAATTAAGCGTGTATGTATATATTTTTAAAAATTAAGTAGTAATATAGGAAAGGCTCTTATAAATAACAGTAGTTTGTGTAAAACTACAGGAAATGTTATATTCCAAAATTTTTTTTAAATTCATACAGTCAGTTATACAGGCCATGAAGTCTGACTCTTATATTCTTTTCAAAAGCAACAAAAAAGGTAATATGCTTATGAAAAGCTAAATATGCTGAATCCAATTTGTATTGTAAGATCTTATTGTACCATATTTAAATTATTTACAAGATAATAATATATGTGTGTTATAAAAAATGTTTTAATTAACTAATATTTAACTGATTTATTGGGGACTGGCCTGCTTGAGTCTATAATTTATGAGTTCCCGTGGAATCTTATCTTTTCCCAGGATAAAGATATAGCCTATGTTACTCAGGGATAATGTAGCATTCTAATGGTGAAAGATTTTTTTTAATCGGTCCATTCGTTTTTGAGTTCGTCGTCGAGTTCGTTACAATCAAATTGTTACAAAAATCTTTCCTCTTTATAATATTAGTGTTGATTAGATTCTGTGATGGCATAAATTAACACAGACAGTGCATGTGTAACACCGCCTGTCGCGTCAAGCCACCAGCTATACTCTACCACCGAGGCCTACCATCACCATCCATTGGTAAGTTAGTGATGGGATTTATGTCGGAGGACAAAACAACTCTTTGAATAATCAAAGAAACAGATTTATTCAAAGAGTATAGACTAATAATTTAAAGAGGAAAGATTTGATTGTTTGTTTGCATTGAGAATTCTTTCACCATTAGAAAGCTACATTTTATCCCTGAAGAACATAGGCTATATTTTGTCCCGGGAAAAGATAAGCTCGCAAGGGAACGCGCGGGACAGCTAGTCTGTGTATATAAAAGGCAATCATTACTGAATGATCTATTAACACACAGCTCAAACCACTGAACGGATTGCGCTGAAATTCGGCACGCAGATAGTTACCCAAGGTAAAATCCACCTCCTAAGGGGATGAAACGAGGGTCCAAAGTAGAATAATGAGCATTCTTATTTTTTGAAAAAATCTGTCGGCAAATCT
The DNA here is from genome assembly GCA_951361185.1 of Ochropacha duplaris. Classification (NCBI taxonomy): domain Eukaryota; kingdom Metazoa; phylum Arthropoda; class Insecta; order Lepidoptera; family Drepanidae; genus Ochropacha; species Ochropacha duplaris. The sequence goes on along the minus strand of OX592711.1, from coordinate 7,551,505 downwards.
GTTGGTGTCAAAAAAAGTCACAAAAAGCTGATATACTTACTGGGCTCGTCTTGCAAAGACTTGACAACGCTCTGCACGTTCAGGCAGATGGTGAGAGGATCGAATTCCACTTCCAGCCAAGAGTACAACTGCTGCAGCTGCGGCGACGCTAGCGCCACCACGTTCAGGCGGACCACGTCTGAACCACAAAATAATAGCATAAGCCTAATTCATAGCAATAATAGAAAGATTAAAAACAGTGAGTACAGGAGGATAATATTCCCAAGGGTTTGTTATTGTAACACCCTTACCTTTCAGTAAACTGGCCCTTGTAGGTGGTTGGGCCAAGCCCAGCAAAACTGCTAACCGCTGTGCCTTCTCTACAGGACTCTTGTCGGTCTCCACAAAGCGATCAAATTCCGGGTGCAAGGATGGAAGAGGCACTGATAGAACTGCCACCAGGACTCGGCATGCCATTCTGAGAAAAGGTGCTATTTTAGACTTAAATCTCAACTAACAGAACATGAGTGAAACTGAAGAAACACACAGTGTGTGCTGTTAGGCATTTCCGTGGGATCTAATCTTTTCCCGGTATAAAAATATAAACTATGACACTCACAAATAACGTTTCTTTCTACTGGTAAAAGAATTTTCAAAATTGGTTCAGTAGATCCAGAGATTACCTCACTATCTCACCTCACGATCACCTCTCTCTCCAATCTCACAAACTTTACCTCATTATAATATATAAGTATAGATAAACTTGAACCTTTCACCATTTACAGTGAAATAAATGTTAGATAAGATTTGAACGCATGTCAGCACAGGGCTGACCTACGACGCAGTCCGTCTATCACTCTACCTCTGAGGCCTACCATCTCCAACTATTTAACAGTTAGATATGGGATTTAATTTCAGAGGCTTAATCCTTCGCTAAAAGATATCACATTACAAATCATTGAAATTCTCGGCTTTTCTGTTATATGTATGTATTATACATATAAACCTTCCTCTTGAATTACTCTATCTATTGCTGAAAACTGTATTAAATCCGTTGAGTACTATAAAATATCTAAGCGAACAGACAGCGGAAGCGACTTCATTTTATAGTTTATACTATGTAAAGATGTTTAAGTATGACAAACAGGGAGACAGGTCACCTGATGGTAAATGAATACCATCGCTTAGACAGTAATACCAGGAGGATTACTAATACCTACATGTGCAACTGCTGGAACGTGTTAGTAGGCCAGGTGGGTACTACAAAGCACTGTACCACCTTGATATAGTTTACTCAAGATGTTTCCTTTCACCGAAAGCTCATTGTAGGATTCGAAAACACGACCTTCGGCAGTATGACGTCACTACTACATTAAAATTTGCTACTAGTCACAGAACAAATAAAAAAGGTAGGAGCATAAACAACACTCTCCAATAAAGTGATTCCGAAAAGATAAGATCCCACGGGAACGCGGGCGACAGCTAGTATACTATATTTTTTAGGAGGTCAAAAACTCTTACTTTTGTAACTCCTCTTGAGTGATATTCTTCTTCATCTCCCGTGATAGTTGGAATAGCTTCAGCAATGCTGCAGCATGGAATAAACAGTGACCAGCCTTCCAGAACACAAGGGCCAGTTTCCCATAGTAGTTGGCCATGGTTTTGGCAACCGGTGTCTTCTTGGACATGTTCATCAGGTTGTGGATATCTTCAATTGCTTTGTAGGCCTCCTGTTATTAGATGATGGATGTTATGGGAATTTAGATGATATTTATATTAAGACTAGTTTTTCGCACCGACGTTTCAGAGGGATCTTTTTTATTCCATGATATGATCTACCTGCGTGCCAAGTTTCATCAAAATCCGTTCAGCCGTTTTATCGTGATTGAGCAACAAACATCCAAACATGCCAACTTTCACATTTATAATATTAAAAGATTAGATACATAATATTTCACAATATATTGCTTAATTTTTTTTTGTGGCATCTAATATATTATGTATATTCTTTTGATCGTAGTAGTAATATATTGTTAGATAAGATTTGAACGCATGTCAGCACATAGCTGACCTACGACGCAGTCCGTCTATCACTCTACCTCTGAGGCCTACCATCTCCAACTATTTAAGAATTAGAAATGGGATTTAATTTCAGAGGCCTGTCAATTATAGAAATAAATCACAAACCTGCCACAATTCCATCTGAATAGCACTGTCAAGCTGGAAGAGTCTGGTCTCCAAGTTAAGCTGCTGTGTCTCTGGCTTCGAGATGCTGACATTCCCAGTTTGGACCTGTGAGGAGAAAAAAACTTACTATGTGCGATAAATTAAATAGAAAGGGCCTTTCACTTGTTTTTTTTTAAATCCAATGTTTGATAAGATTTGAACGCATGTCAACACAGGGCTGACCTACGACGCAGTCCGTCTATCATTCTACCTCTGAGGCCTACCATCTCCAACTATTTAACAGTTAGATATGGGATTTAATTTCAGAGGCCTTTCTGATCATAAGTATCTTTTGAAATCCCATTTAAAAAAGAAACATCAAACAATACCAACCGTAGGCTTGCAGATATCTTCAAGATGTTTCCTCAGTTTGTCGCAGAGTTTCCTGAACTCTGTCTTGCGGGAGTACTTGAGACAGAACTGGAAAGCCATGCGTGCAATGTCGTGGTACAAAGTCTCCACGTGTGCATTGGTACGTAGCAGCTCCAAGCATTGGCAATATGATTCCCAGAGGAATTTCACCTGTTCAATAAAGAGATGTTATGGTGCTTCAATTTTCTTAAATTAAATTATTGTATGTAAAGAATGTGGAATGTACGATAAGATTTGAACGCATGTCAGCACAGGGCTGACCTACGACGCAGTCCGTCTATTACTCTACCTCTGAGGCCTACCATCTCTTACTATTTAACAGTTAGAAATGGGATTTAATTTCAGAGGCCTAACATTTCTGCTACCACATTAAGAAAAATACAGGTAAAAGTAAAAAATCTCAAAAAAATGCGTTACGTAATATTTGAACGCTCCCTAAGAATAGAGGCAGTAAAATATAAATTATATTAGGCTTAGCTTACCCATGGTGTTAGTATAGTTCTATCAGAGCGATCTTGAGCGTCTTCCCCAGATACAGCACTCAGGAGTATGCTTTCAGGAGTGGCCAAGTTGTCCAAGTCATCAGTATCAATGACAGCTTGAGTAGACTGAGCTCTGGCCGCTTCCGTACGCTCTTCTGCCATACGCAAGTACCCCCTGGATGATGAAATAATTTATTGGACTTTTGATTATTGTGCAATAGTATGAAAATTTGTAGAAAGATAGAATTGATAATACAAAGAATTAAGGTTTGTATTCTTTGAATATTTGTGTGAGGGTCAATGTATGATAAGATTTGAATGCATGTCAACACAGTACTGACCTACAACACAGTACTGACCTACAACGCAGTCTATCCATTACTCTACCTCTGAGGCCTACCATCTCAAACTATTTAAGAGTTAAAAATGGGATTTAATTTCAGAGGCTTTTTGTTCAAGTTAAATATTTTTTTTTATACCACAAGTGACAACGAAACTGTATATAGCCTATAGTAATTAGCAATACCAAGGGAATTACCAATGTGTTGTACACCTTATTACAATGCTTTAAAGGCAGATGGCTCTCAAGTGCAACTGCCGGAACACAATAACAGGTGCTAAGCAACAGATTTTCAATTGAGGGTGGTAGCCAGCCAGTAGAGTACTAACAAGTACCCTACAACCATGCTATGGTTTCCTTACGATGTTTTCCTTCACTGAAAGCTCAAGCCCACTGTAGGATTCAAACCCACAACCTTCGCCGCGGTAATGTAAATTTATATCTTGGAATGTCATAATAGAATGTGATAGTATCTACAATATGATTAGTTACCTTATAACCATTTCCAGTGATCCAACATTTACTGATTGGAACATGTTCCGGTACTGAAACAGGCCTTCCTTGGCAATGTGAGATTTGCGCAGGTCCACACAAAGTTCCAGATATTTGAACATGATTGGCTCCAGGACCGACTCTGACCAATTGTATGCCCATTTCTTGTTGCGGAACACCTCTTGCAAGGTATCAAGGGCACGCGCTGGCTTCTCCAAATCCATAAACTCTATGAGATAGTTGTTTTACTTTTAAAAGTATACTTATTTACATATATTTGTACTTATAAAATAAGTTACTCAAACATTTTTTCCATAATATAATAATAATAGAATACAGGCTTGTCCTAGATTAGGTAGTAGTTTGTACTAAATAGTGATAACAATGTAAGTTGTATGTACTTCTCATTATGCTTGTGACTATATTGTGATTTTTAGTACAAATAAATACGTAATTATTATTATATTATTAAATAGTGATGTTCTAAATTTGAAGAGCGTTTTTAGTTAGAACCATATTTTTTTGAATTGATCAATATTTTTTTTCTTGCATACTCCTCTTATTTACTCCTGCAATGATAATCAACTAACAAAAATCTAGCATCAACCCGGCAAGCAGGTCATCTGATGGTAAGTGACTACCATCATCACCTAATAGACATTAGCAATACCAGGGAGATTGCCGATGAGTTGTACACCTTGGCCAGTTAATTAACTGGTTTGAGTTTGGTACACTCGCTTAATATAAGAGAAGACTGATCACAGGCCTAGTCTTACATATGCTGTGCTGAAGATTTCAGAAAGAAAACAATAATAAAATGAGACTTTACTTCAACGTTATTAAGAACAACTTTTTTTCAGTTGGGGAGCAACCTCCCCTGACAATCACGACAGGGGCCAATATAATCCAGGGTATATGACAGTATAATAAACTAAACATCGGGATATTAGAGCAAGTCTATATACTAATCACCGACCCATATGGGTGGGTCTTTCATTGATAAGTGTGGCAGCCGTCCAATATATATTTTTTGGTTATGTTAAGTTTACGTAATCAAATTGTTATTACTATTGTTGTTGATTGGTTAATAACTTATATGAAAGACAATGGTCTGATTCGCAGGAAATAATTTGCTTATCTCAAGAATAATTTTCATTGGAAAGGCTATCATTCTACAAGTGCAACGTGGTATGATAAGAAACTAGCAACTAACCATTGGCCCGTTTGAGGGCATTTTCCGGTCTTTGACCGTATCTCGCCATGATTATTTTGCACTATTCACTTCATTAACACAAATTTTGGCGTCAAAAATAGGGTGTGGAAGAATAAATTTAATTATTTCTTCCCGACACCGGCCTATAAGCGACGGGCGAAATCAAAATGGCTGACCTAACCTAACTGAGACATTTTTTTAAATAATGTTTATTCATGACCATGGATACAAAGTATTTCAGTCATATACTATTTCTTTAGTTTTTAATATTCTTCTTTTATGTTATAGTCACGTTATATTATCACTATAAAGTCCAGTCTTCGTCCGAGCAAATTCAGTCAGATTTTAGTGAAATTGGGGGCTGGTCCACTAAAACTTTTCACTGGACTTTTTGGGGAAAACTACACGCTTTCATTTAATTTCACTTCATCTGTGCACTTACATTGATTTTTATTGGACAAAACACCACCGACACTATTCAATAAAACTCAAAATACAAGAATTTAATGAAAATAAAACGAAAACGCAACGTCACTTCGCAAGTTCCCGCCAAAAAGTCCACAATTGTTACTGATTTGTAGTGTTGCCTGCCTTGCAACCTTCTTCCAAAGAGAATATAAATATGCCTTCTTGCAACCGCCGCCCCTTGAAGCCAATCCTTAGATTTTCGCTTTGGCCACGGATAAAGACAAGTAATAGCTTTGGCCTATGCTTACCAAACCTAATAGTAGTCAAGAAATATAATAGTAGATATTTAATTTGTTAAAAGATTGGGACAATTGCAAATAAACGTCATTTCGTGTAATATTTTTTTTTTATATTTCAAAATTCTTTTACAATACTAAGCTTTAATAATAGTAAAACAAATATGGGTACAATAACATCATAGAACACTATCATAGCGAGAATAACATGTCATACTTAGTCTATAATAAATACTTATAAAATAATATTAAACACTAATCCCAAATAAATATCTAAGTATGTCGTGAACTAAAATGAATGGAAAGGAAAACAGGACAGGAAAATAAATAAATAATATTTTGGTTTATTTTGCTTCAGGTTCTTATAATAGGTATACCTATATATATTATACAACATTTTATACAAATATCTACCAGTCCTATTCTATCGAGGAGCCTTAATACAACGATATAATTCTTACTGTACTATCCACTTCAATAACAATGTAGGTAAAAAGGAAAAAATATGAAATAGTTTAGAAGATTAGCACGTTCAGGAACCTCTGCATTGGAATCTCCACGAGGACTGTGAGCGGTATTGCCAGAATGTATGTTATAACACAAGTTGCTAACCAATCGATGGCCTGGAAATAAAATTATATTTATTTATTTATTTATATATTGCACAATTTACACAAAAATAACAATAGTACAGGTAAACTTATAACTATCATTAAAATTAAGTACATGGACCCTTTCTTTTACCTGGGTTCAATTATGATTTACGATTAGAATTTCGAATGCACGAAAATTTATTTAAACCGTTTGCCATAACTCAAATAGAAGTTGAGATTATAGTCCCAAAAAAAAACTGAATCTTTTTTTTATTTTGGATAGGCTTGTGTTTGACTACAATCTCACTATGGTAAGTGATGATATGGCCGAAGGTGGTGAGCACACAAAGCCTAGATGGGAACTGGCTCTCAAGTGCAACTGTCGGAACACACCGATAGGTGCTTGGCGACAGATTTTCAACTTGAGGGTGGTAGCCAGCCAGTTGGGTACTACAAAGTACCCTACCACCGTGCTATGGTTTCCTCACGATGTTTTCCTTCACCGAAAGCTCAAGCTCATTGTACGATTCGAACCCACGACCTTCGCCGCGGTATCCGACGTCACTTACCACTGAGCTATCATCGCCTTAAATTAGTAGGTAATCTAATCTAATTAGTAGGTATCTATTTTTAAATATTTTTAATAATTATTTTCTAATTGTTTTTTACACTCTAATTGTTTTTTTATATCCTCGGACATTTTTCACACACAGCTAGAACTTGTGCTATGGAAACCAGATATAACTTTTTTAAACACATACTTAAATAGATTAATACACCCAGACTCAGAACAAAAATGCAAACAAATGTCTGTTCTGGATGGGATTTAAATCCTCGACTTGGTAGGTAGGTTGGTAGGTGGGCAATCGGCCCGGCCCGGTCGTCATACTTACATTATCAAGAAGCGAATAGCTGTATAAGTTAGGTCTAGATGCAATGATCAGATTCACGAACCAATGCCCCAACATGACCGATAGAGACATTCGCCCCATTACATGCCAACCAGTCCATCCGAAGAATCTTCTTAGAGGCCCTGGAACAGGGACGATGGTGACACATATCAAATCAGCTTCTTTTTATTAAATGTCAAAACGATGATTTATATGGAGTTTTGTATGAAATACATACTTGTGACGTCATGATATTATAGTTAAGTAAACATCAAATTCTCGATTGTCGTCTTACTGCACTCGATCTGGTTGATATACAGGTGTCCCGTATGTACTACGACTAACTTAAGGGGGAGATTGGAAGTGGAAGGGTTACGTCACAAATGTACCAAATATGACCTTAGTTAAAGTGTCACCATCTTTTCTGAAATCTGTGGTCACCATTTTCGAAATATTCATTGGCAAGGTTATTTTTGTATATTTGGTAGGTGACCCTCCCACTTATCTGCATAAGTTTGTAGTACTACTTACCGGACAACCTGTATATAGAGATTACTTACCCTCAGTATTGATTACTCCAAATAGCATTATTATATCAATTAAGACATAGACGAAACGGTCAACTCCGATGTACGCTGCATTAAATAATCGAGATGTTATGCCTCGTACGTAAATCCCCATTAATCCCCAACAAAGTGTCAAGGGAACGGCTAAATTTGTTAGTACCACTAACCACTGAAAAAGATGAATATCAGAGATTTTAATTAATCAATACATACCTATATACATATACATTACAGGATGTCGGGTAACTAAGTAGTGCGACAAGTTCAAGGGGGAGATAGTTGAGTGGGGCACTTACCAAATATATATAAAAAAACCGGTCAAGTGCGAGTCGGACTCGCGCACCGAGGGTTCCGTAATGAAGTCTCAAGGATTTTTTTAATGTTTTTTTCGATTATGGTTTCGATTACCTTATTTGAGGTTGGTGCCAATTATACAATAATAATCTTAATTGGCGTATACTATGTATGTATGGAGACACCCTTTAATTTTAAACTTTTAAGAAATGTTCCTTTATTTGTGCTGTAAAACCTTGTCTTTTGCCAAATTTCGTGATTTTAGGTCAACGGGAACTATATATAGAGTGTTCTTATAAGGGTCCCTTTTGTGGTACGGAACCCTTTAAATGACCTCCATAAAAAGGTCACCATTTTCGAGATATTTCAATATTTCTGACTTATATGTATCTCGAATATGGATTATATTATATAATATCACCTATTTCCTTTAGTTAAGTTAAGTTTGTCGTAGGTACTACTTACCGGACATATAATATAATATATAAAGTTAATATTAGGTATTATGTGCTTATCATGTGCTTTGAGAATGATATGGTCAAGGATAATAAGGAGCTGGATATATTTCATTCATCTGTGGCTGCGATTCGCAGATGTGCCGTGAGGTATTTAGAGCGGTCGTAGAAAATAAGAACAATTTGTACGCTTTGGTATATCTGTAAAGTACAACTTGTATATGTAAACTAAATAAATAAATAAATTATAAAGTATATACGAAGTTGAATCCTGACTAACTCTCTGACACAAAGTTATAAACTTAGAACTAGAAAACTAACATTTTGTTAAGAGTCAGGGTCCCTATGATTTAGACAAGGAGCGAGGCCGGATTTTTGTAAATTCAACCTCTAAGAGGATAAATGAGAACATGGGGGGGGGGGGGGGCTAAGGGGCTTGCGGCAAAGCCAAAAAGGAGGGTTTTGTAAGTATATTATCAATGTAGGTCTACGTTATCCTTTAATGCAACTCACTTTGTGATCAGCACCGTTGAATTTCTTCTTCTGCAATTCATAGTGTAAATGTGCCATAGATAAGCCAATGAAACAAGAAGGTAAAGCAGCCCACGTTGCGTTGTAGAAATTTGTATACGACGGTAGATCTTGGAAGTATTGGCGAAAATTCCTGTTACAAAATAATTAACATTCAGATAGGACCGGGCCACACTGTGAAAATTTATTTCTCACACATCAATCACATTGCATCATGGGAAAGGGATAACTACATAATATATTCCGTTATCTGTTTGATAATATCTGTACATAGTCCTAATCTATGGTACCTATATGTTAGTAGAGCATGTAAGCTGAAATGACCACGAGGCGGAAGCTAGTATTTCTTAGATTAATGATAGGTCATCGCGCCGCTCTGACGCGATGTCCTATCATTAGCCGCGTTTAGACCGACTGAGCACGGCTCGCGTGCCACGTTTGGTCTTCCTGTACGCAAGTCGTGGCACCCGAGGCAATTTTTGAAAGGTTGCGCGCGGGCCTCGCGAGCCTGTTTGAGCATTTAGTTTCTCTCCGATGGAAAAGTATTGGCTTGCGAGCGTCGTTACATGCGTGCACACCGCGCGAGCAGCTCCTATTGATGGAGTCGATTTTTGCGCTGAGCATCGGCAAAAACCGACAACGTATGGCTCGCGGTCGAGCAGCGGTCAGCCGAGGCAACGTGCGCCCAAGGCAGCCCGAGTCACATCCACACCAGCCGAGGCATTGGCTCGCGAGGCTGCCCCGCGAGCCGTGCTCGGTCGGTCTAGACGCAACTACTAATCTAAGGTAGTGCTCATCTATACTGAAATAAGGCTATCGCCGTGTCTTTATTAGAACGTGACGAATATATATTTTATTTTCTACATGGGTTTTAAGATCACCTAATGAGGCTGCAAGTGTTAAACTAATCTTATGTTTACTTACTCAGGTGTTGTAAAATGAACCATAGACTTGTAGTTATGTATATAAGATATACATGTATTGAGTATAGCCGAAGCAATGACCAGAGCTGGGTAGACAGTTAGAGCACGTTTTCGAAGCCACCCAGACAGTGTCAGGAAACAAGATAGAATGTAAAGATGCATGTCGACTGCTAGGAACCTGTAATAAATAAATATACTGGGGCATTCATTCACTATATGCCATCTGATCCCAAATTAAACTGAGCTTGTAATTTGGATACCAGATAACTAAAAAAAAGAAATAAATAGGTAATTAACTAATTTTGAAATAATAATAGTTACTTATGGAATTAATACGAACACAAATTGTACCTACTGTTTATCTCCCGATTTTCGGTTTTAGTAGCTTTTGTCGAGCTTTGGTGTAATCAATAGAAAAAAAAATTGGAAGTAGTTTGTTTTATTTGCCTAAGAATTTTATGGTCATATCATATTCAGTGGGCGAACAAATCAAATCAAAATGTTTTATTCAATTTTGGGACTCTTATTGAACGTCATGTTATTGCTATCTTTTAATGCTATTGTTTAGACTCAGGATAAACAGACATGTGGACTGGACAAACAGTCGTATGTTATGTACACTTGCACTGTAAGGGATTAGGAAACAGAGTGGGGCGCGTCTTTTTTTTTGGGGAGGAGTTAAAGGTGGAGGTCTGAAAGACAATATACACCCTTACGCGGACTGTACGGCGAGCGCTTAGGGCTCTCAACCGAGTTGCAAATTTTAGACGACTGACCGCTGAGGGCGGGTCTGAATGGGAGACTGGGTCTGAATGGGACACTGTGTCTGAATGGGACACTTGGTCTGAATGGGAAACTGGGTCTGAATGGGACACTGGGTCTGAATGGAACACTTGGTCTGAATGGGAGACTGGGTCTGAATGAGGGTGCGCGTCTTCCTGGACGGCACTATTTATACCAACCACGCCAGCCGGCCCATATTATTTTAAAGAGCCTTGTCTATCCATTCAATCATGCTTACCAAGTTGGCGCAACGCAGATATCCTCTTTATCCACAATGTTGTTGACATAAAATGCGTGCGCCCAAAATTTATTTTCACAAATTTTGCTTTCTTTACCAATGACGGTGGGTACGAGAGGTCCATCGCGAGCGTAAGGCCACCATGTTGCGGCGTATCCGATCAGGAGAAGGTATACGGGAGACATCCTGGAGTAGAATTATCATAACTTATGAAACTGTAGCTATACTCCTTTAAGGCATTACAATAAGGTGTACCTATAACACATTGGCAATTCTCTTGGTATTGCTAATGACTATAATAGTGCCTATATGGTAGTCACTTAACATTAGGTGACGTGAGTGACACGCATGCCTGATTGTCACTTGTGGTATAATAGCTCAGTGGTAGGTTACCGCAGCAAAGGTTTTCGGTGAAGGAAAACATCGTTTCTAGTACTCGACTGGCTGGCTACCACAATCATGTTGAAAATCTGTCGCCAAGCAACTGTTAGTGTGTTCTGGCAATTCCACTTGAGACCAAGTTGCCTTAAAAGGTCGACAACATATTGGCAATCCCCCTGGTCTTATATTATTTGCTGAGTTAATTTAAGGCATTAATCATAGCCGAAAGTCAATAATTCGTTGAAGCCTTAATAAGTGGAGACGTTCGAGAAGGTTATATCATACGGAAAAAAACCGGTCAAGTGCGAGTCGGACTCGCGCACCGAGGGTAAAAATTTTTGTTTATAGTATTTGTTGTTATAGCAGCAACAGAAATACTCGTAGTGTGTGTGTGTCTAATTGTGAAAGTTTCAACTGTCTAGCTATCAGGGTTCATGAGATATGACGGAAAAAACTTTTTTGAAAAATTAAATCCATCTATAACGAAGTCTGGTTAGATACACCATTTATAACTCAAGAACGGCTGAACGGTTTTAGATGATACTTAGTACACAAGTAGATCATTTCCTGGGATAAAGCATAGGATACTTTTTATCTCGGGCAAAGGTAATCCCTCGGAAACGCGTGTGAAACCGCGGGGGACAGCTAGTCTCTACATAAGGCGTGACGTGAATATTTTCTCTACTTTATTATTCTACGTTTCAACTCATGCTCATCACAAAAAGACCTCAGTGAACCTCAGCCTGCCAGCCGAATATTAGACCTTATTGTAACATACCTTATGACTCTCTTAACAATACAGAGTGGCAGCATGTGAAGGCTCAACGGTCGCTTCTCAGACAATAAGAGCAGGTTGTAAGTAGTCAGAAAAATAGATATAGCTTCAAACACGTGTACTAAAGATGAGCCGTTAGACAATAAGGAGCCATAAGTCCCATCTGATTTCTGAAAGAATATGGCCCTTATTAATTTAAAGTATAATATCACAATCTTGTGAGGGTCGCGGGAAGCCACTAGATGCGAGTAGCGCAAGACCGGCCATCGTGGAGATCCTTGGGTTAGGCCTTTATCCAGCAGTGGAAATCTTAGCATATTATAAGCAATAATGTAGGTATAGGTATATATTCTTACAATTTCAATAATTTCTGGATTGGCACTGTACAATCTGAGTTGTTGTATGTTGGTGTGACAGAACATAATGACCAGTAAAGCGACAACCCTGCGAAAAATAAAGAATATAATAAAATATTATTTATTATGACACCTAGTTGAAAGTGTTATCTTAAAAAAAACATTTAATTTAAAAATCTGCTCAGTGCATTTAGGACACATACCATGGGTTTTAAAGTACATTTAAAAAAATATAGTTCACATGTATTCCGTTTTAAATAATTAGCTGTGAAATACAGACGGATATGATGGAAGCTGTAAGGGTATCGTTTGATTTTGGATCACCAAAAAAGTGCGGATACCCTAGTAATCTTCGGTGACCATGAAGTACTCGACTGGCTGGCTACCACCCTTTTGTTGAAAATCTGTCGCCAAGCACCTGTTAGTGTGTTCCGGAACTTGCACTTGAGAGAACTGATTTCGTCTGTTACATTACCTTTAAGGCATTGTAATAAAGTGAACATCACATTGGCAATCCCCCTGGTATTGCTAATGTCTATAGGCGACGGTAGTCACTTACCATCAGGTGACCCGCCTGCCTGATTGTCACTTGTGGCATAAAAAATCCAATGGGCATAATAAGACGTCCCCATCCAGTGTGACCTATTTACATTTGAACTATTTGTTTGCTTAGAAGATTATGTCATGTACCTAAATCCTTGTAAAGGTGTTAATGCTGATAACCTCGGGTCACCATCCGCATAAACAGCTGTAAGCCGCCACCAATTTGAAGGAATGGACCACGACGCTAGTAATTTGTTCTCTGAAATTATAATTTAGGTCACTACAGAATTAAAAAGTTACCTTACAAACATTTTTTTTATTATACAATTAGTGTTTTTTTTAGTAAAGTACCCGACTGGCTGGCTACCACCCTCAAGTTGAAAATCTACCGCCAAGCACCTATTGGTGTTGTTCGACAGCTGCACTTGAGAGTCAGTTTCCATCTAGGATTTGTGTGCTTACCACCTTTGGCCACATCATCACTTACCATGATTATGGTCAAACACAAGCTTATCCAGAATAAAATAAATTAATTAAAAACTCACTATGCTGTTTATCACCAGACATAACATCGTACAAAGTTCCAACGATGTTCAGGAATAGTAATAAATAGATGACTTTAATAAATATGGTCTGTGACGTGGTTGGGATGTCATCTTTGGTAGTGTCTGTGTGCGTGCGGCAGTAGTCCAGGGAGTGCAGAGTAGTCCGCAGCGCATACTTTTGACCCCACTGCGCTGCGCAGTGCTCGAAACGCAGTGAAGAGTTGCGCTCCGAGGACGGACAACGCGCGCTCACGCAGTACCCGCGGTGGACCAGCGTACGGTTGTATTTAAATGGTGTCTCTGAATATTCCTGTGAAAACAAATAATTTGCATTGATTAATATAATGTATCAGATAGACGTAGTTTATCTCTAGCATTGTGATATAATTGTTTTGATAGAAAACTAAATTTCTCAAATCAGTTGTTTTAATCTCGACTCAAAGATACAGACAAAAATTATAATAGTTATTTGTTATACAAGAGTGGAAAGCGTGCTCAATTTTGATGACCGAGCAAGCGAAGGATTCTAAAATTGAATCACGAGCGCAGCGAGCGATTCAAAAATTTGAATCCTGAGCAAGTGAGGGAATCAAAAGAGCACGAGGTGAAAAATCTTTGCACTCGAGTGCAACACGTAATTTTTCATCCCACCTCAGCGAGGAAATGACTAAATGCAAAAAAAAGAAAATGGCGCGCGCAAAGCAAATTAAAAAAAAAGTACAACAAGAAGGTTCCGAGTCAGAGTTTTTCACAAATTAAAAAATGATTCCTTAATTTCATTTTTTAATTTGTCAAAATTATAACTTTTTGAGTATTTTTGTAAGTTTAAGAATAAAATTGTTAAACATTTAAAAAAGTCAGATGGTCCAAAAATATTTAAAAAATTTAACCTTCTTGAGTTTCTTGCCGGTTCTTCTCAGTTGGAGGCTGACTTCCGAACCGGTGGTAACTTCTGTAATTCGACCTTCATAAGCGCCCTTCTAGGGCCTAACCTGAATAAATGGTTTTGACTTTGGCTTTGACTTTGGCTTTGGCTTTGACTTCGATGCATGATAAATTCGGAAAATTTAGGTTTAATGATGATTTGAATTCACAAACTTAGTGCACACGATGTTCTATTTACTTTATCCTCTAGAGGATAATAACGGCTTTTACACTCAGATATCGAAGAGCAAAAATACTCTTTCCGAGATGGTGGGATGAAAAAATAATGTAACTAGCATTCAAGAGCGTGGCCGGCCGATGGTATAGCGGGGGAGGGGCAAGTTGATAATGGAGAATAGGAAAAGTATGAATTTTAGTTTCAGTCAAGAGCATATGAAGCTTTATATTTGTTTGTCGTGCGAGTCTACTTCTGCCTACGGTCAAGCAAGCCAAATGGACTTAGAACGTTGGTTGATTTGCATTTGGCAATTTCTCCCTGCCCACCCTTTGCGACGCCCATGGCGTTGTCATTGTCTTAGTGAAATCCATACGGAATCAATATGCAATGGGCTTAAAGAAACTGTCACCCAACAGCTCGTTCAACATGCTGCTCGTGTGAACGAGCTCTTAGTCAGGAGGTAGGGTTAGATAGATAGATAGATAATACTTTATTGTACACCAAAAACATTTAACAGAAATAACAAAACATACACATAATTATGAGTTGTACAATAGGCGGTCTTATCGCTAAGAAGCGATTTCTTCCAGACAACCTTAGGATGGAAAGAAATACAGATACAATACAGGACGGTGGTGTATATCTCTATTACCAAGGTTACGAATAATTACCTTTATCAGTTCATAGTTCGGATGTGGATGTTTTGCTGGTGTGATGTGGAAGGTGCCGAGGCAATAAAGGCCGTCTTTCTGAGTCAGACATCTTTTGTAGTTATCGAGATGAAATAGCGGTGGGAATTGTGATATCTCTTCATCTGTTTGAAAAAAGTTTTTGATATTTAATATCAAAAGAACGAGATCAAAAAATTTGGGAGAAAATTTATCTTACCCTTTGTTAACGACTGTCACCATTTAAAAAAAAAGAAGAAGGAGTACAGACTCCTTCTTCTTTTTTAAGTTGCGTTTTATTTTTCCCATTTTTATTTTCATGGCAGCGGTAAGAAGGCTGCCATGTTGGAAGTCGGTCGATCTGATGGTGTGGTTACCATCTGTCTATTTAGCAATACCTACCAAGGCATTGTATAGGTAGTGGCGTAGCCTATGAATATCTTGTATCTAGCATTCTTGTAGTACCTAGCTTAGCTTAAGAGCCAGTGGCTGGCAACCGATAGGTAAATGAGTTTGATGAGAGATGAAACGTAACTGGTAACTTTTGGGAACGTTACCAGTCATCGGCGATGCGGAGGAATTCTTCGACGCACTTTTATAGTTTATTTTAGGTAGTTTTTAGATTAGATTAGTTTTAATATAGTTATAATAATGTAAATATTTTATTGATTTTATATAGTAGTCCATATAATTGTATTAAACAAATCTTACTTATTGATTTCCTAAAAGAGATGAAACTAAATCTTGCACTTTCAAAACTATCTGCCATAACCTTAGTAGCGTGATAATCGTCTGCCATTGCTATCTTTTAATAATAATAGTATAATTTAAAATTTCAGAACAGGCAGCTTTGTTCTAATTAAACCGTTTGTAAATTATTCATACTTGTCGCACCTAAGCAACTCTTGGATCGGCCTCGCCGTGTGTGCTGTGCATTTCAGGTATTGCATTGCATTAGCTATAGTCTTATGTGTAGCGACATCTATCTACACATAGATATAGTTCGCACGACTCCTAGATAGATGGCGTTCCAATAACCTACATCGCGCTAACGAAGTTTTCTTTGCGATCTGCATATATACAAGATTCCAACATCAACAGTTGGACCGCGGTCCCCAGGCACGATGACCTAGCCTGGCGGAAGTTCATCCCTTTTCAATGGAGGAGTCTAACACCTCGCTCCTCTATATATGTAACATTTACCCTTAGCACTAAGCTGTAACGCCGTTGCATAGACTGTCAATTTTTTTTTATATATTTTTTTTAAATTCTGGATAAGCTTGTGTTTGACCACAATCTCACCATGGTAAGTGATGATGTGGCCGAAGGTGGTAAGCACAGAAAGCCTAGATGGGAACTGGCTCTCAAGTGCAGCTGTCGGAACACACCGATAGGTGCTTGGCGACAGGTTTTCAACTTGAGGGTGGTAGCCAGCCAGTCGGGTACTACAAAGTACCCTACCACCGTGCTATGGTTTCCTCACGATGTTTTCCTTCACCGAAAGCTCAAGCTCATTGTAGGATTCGAACCCACGACCTTCGCCGCGGTATTCGACGTCACTTACCACTGAGCTATCATCGCCTTGTTGAAATGGATTAAGATAAAAAAATCCCAACAAAGTAATTGCTATTTGACATTGTATAGATATAAAATATATGTACTGTACTTATGCGAGTCCGACAAAGGGAAGTATATGTAATTAAATCTTTGTAAATATGAATAAAGTTATAAAAAGGCCTTCACCTCGAACCTTCTATGTGTAGATAGTTACAAGACGACAATGTCAAACTCATAACGTCCGTGAATTATGTTAATAGAATTCAAACCAATACGAACAATTACTGACAAAAAATATTGACGTTAAAACGAGCTATTGTTAATTATTTTGACCCGAAACCTACTGAATAATAAAACAAGTTTGTTAAATAAACTTTAATGAATGATTGAATTTGGACGTAAATGGCAAATTCATTACATAGATCAATTACGTAAACGTAAGTGATACCTAATTTAACGTAAATATTATGTGCGTATAATGAACCTAATTAAATTGCTCTTTGTAAAAGAAAAGGATTACATCCATTCCCTCTGGAATGCATGTGAGACCACGACATTATGCAGCCATAAACAAAACCTATTGCAGTTTGCTTGGGGATCAATTTGAAGCCGGCAGCTGGCAGGCAACACACTTTATTTTATATAAGTTAGCTAGCATTACTTTATTTCAGCCTTTACCTAATAAACTAGAACATTGCTCATTTCATAAAAAATATGTATTATTAAACAAAATTCTTTAAACTGTAACAAATATTTTATGGTTGGTTCTACTGAGGGACAGCTGTCCCACTTAAACAATAAGATAACAATAGAATTTAGTATATAAGCGAGTTGAGTTAAACATAATCTTAATTATAATTGGATTTTTTAAGAAATAATAATAGTACCTAATGTAAGCGATTAAATTTCTAATTAGAATATCATTTATATGTTGGAAAAATAATGATAATTTCTATGTTTATAACATAACAAGTAGATATGTATACAAATGATGTCGAAGTTGATAGATGTTATTGTAGTTAATAGATATGGTCAAGCCCATGTGATTTATTTTATTTGTTCATAACTCATGAAAAATACTTACCAGTAAAATCCCGCGCTGAAATTCCACTGGGAATAAGTAGCACACAAACTACCAACCACATGTTTATACTATGATCTTAGACTAACTAATAGAAATTTATATAAGACTGGCGAAGTTATGACAATTTATATGAATAAATAAATATTTAAGTATAAATTAGTGTCAAGAATGGATAGGATTATTTGAATCCTATTATCTTACTAATATTATAAAGTGTAGTGTAGGTATGTTTCGGCTGAAAGTTTCATAAAAGTTAGGTACTGGTGGTATCGGAAGAATGCCTCGGGCGCCCCCGTATACCCAGCACCTGCAGCGACAGGTAGAAACACCGTGGGGTTTTAGTCAGTAGGAGTCTGACATAACCCGGCCAGCTGCCCCCCTCGAGCGGCCATGAGGATTTCCCCACGAAAAAAAAAAAAGAAGGTACTGGTGGTATGTAAGTATATTTATCCACGGGGAGAGGACAAAATGCTATATCCCCCTGTCAGTTTTATCCACCCTCCCGAGCATGGCGACATGGGTGGATAAACTATCCCCGGGGAGAGGACAAAATGCTATTTCCCTCTGCAGACCGCATTGTAGGTACATCTCGTGAGTAGGTTGGGTATATGTTTTAGATTAGTGCCAGCGTGTAAATATGTGGGTAGTTGAGAAAGAACTTACATCAAAATGTCAAGTTAATATGGCCATACGGGTCGAATTCTCCATCGTCATATGCATGAAAAAAAAATTGTTATTTTTACCTCAACTTATACAGGTGAATTTTTCAAGTGGGCGTGGATGGCCAAATCCTAAACTAAAGGGAATAGCGAAAAATGCTGAAAGGAGTCTCGAGGCCGATTTTGATTACAACTAAAACTGCATCATTAGATATTCGAAAAAATATTTCCCCAAGCCAGGAATCGAACCCAATGAATTTGAAAAAAAAATACACAGCCTGTATTATTACACCATCCGATAATGTTACTAATAAGGATCAAATTCTCAGAAGTAATTACATATGGCAAACTAAAAGAAAGTGTTATTTTTTAATAAAATGATTAAAAAGAAAATTGTATAACTTAAAACTAGTTAAAACCTACAATATAATCATAATATTATTAACTAAATAAAAGAAATAGTTGGATAACGCCGGGTGAATAAATACGACTGCGTTGATGTAGCACAAAATAAAATAGAAAACAGTCACATAAGTATAATTTATTGTAACTTCAGTAATTTCTGTTCCTTTATCTGTTTAACAACATTACTATTAACATTTTCAATTTTTTTAGCTATAAAATATTTAAATATCATTTCCCCAAGCCACCTTCTCATCGGTATTTCGACGAGGATCGTCAGCAGCAGCGCCACCAAGGTCGACATTATTACTACAACGATAGTATCTACTGTCTGAAAATTATGAAAATGAGTTCGTTCAAACATACATTCATTGAATTTTTAATATATACCAGGTATCTGATGGTAGTGACGTCGGATACCGCGGCGAAGGTCGTGGGCTCGAATCCTTTAATGAGCTTGAGCATTCGATGAAGGAAACATCGTTAGGAAACCAAAGCACGGTGGTAGGGTACTTTGTAGTGGTCGACTGGCTGGCTACCACCTTCAAGTTGAAAATCTGTCACCAAGCACCTGTTGGTGTTTTCTGACAATTGCACAGGTATATACAGCCTCTTTTCAAAAGAATAAAATATTGGTACGTCACAACATATCGATCAATGCAGGCTGTGATGCAGGTTAGGGTATCTCCTTGCTCGCTCAAACCGAATCTGTTTGTAATGACCTCTACTACAGCAGTTAAGGATAAAGGTCGACTTTTCCTATAACCCTGTATATATTACAAAAACGGACGGTCGAAGAAAAGGTATAATATCTAACCAAATCAATCATGGACGTTGGCGCTGGTTGTTGTTTAGCAGCTTCAAGAAACTCTGCAATGGGCCAGTTCACCAGCATGATGGATAAGGACAAGCGCCCCAATGATTGGAACCCATGCCAGCCCCATATTCTTCGAACTGGACCTACAGGAATCATAATAATAATAAGCTTTATTTATCTCCACACATACATTGTAAGGTAGAATATTATATTGTTAGTTTTTTAGTCTTGTAACATTATCCCATTTAACTGTATCATATTAGTTATTTGCATTCTCATTGTTATCTCTTTCAAACATAGATTCACAATATTATTAACAAGACTATACTGCTGATATTATATTACGAGTAAATGTGTATGTTTGTATGTTAAAAATAAAATCCGTTCAGCCGTTTTTTCGTAATTGAGCAACATCCATCCAAACATCTATTAGTAGGATTAAAAAAATAACTTCAAAACTCACAACAAGACGTCAACAGCTTTGAGTATGGCTTAATACTCAACAGTGCGTAGACAGACACACATTACAAAAAAATATGTATTCATCAAGGCCAAATTAAAAATATGTTAATCCATTGTTAAAACTGAATAAGGATATTATAATTTCAATTAGCCTTTTTTGCAATATTGCACGGTGGTAGGGTACTTTGTAGTGCTCGACTGGCTGGCTACCACCCTCAAGTTGAAAATCTGTTGCCAAGCATCTGTTGGTGTGCTCCGGCAATTGCACTTGAGAGCCAGTTCGCCTTTAAGGCATTGTGATAAGGTGTACAATACATTAGCAATCCCCTGGTATTGCCAATGTCTATAGGCGACGGTTGTCACTTACCATCAGGTGACCCGCCTGCCAAGTTGTCACTTGTGACATAAAAAACAAAAGAAGCGTTATATGAATAAAAACAATACTCGCCATCTATGTTAAATGCTCCATAAAATAAGGCGGTGGCACATAAACATAATACAGGTCTTTCAACAAGAACGTATAGAGATGTAGCCAATGGCGATGTATATTCTCTTATGTAAATCCCCATTGACAACCATATTACCAGCAGCGGGAAACACATGTTGTGGAAAACCACCAGCCACTGTGAAAAAGAGAAACTATTACAAAAGAACCAACTTTGTGTCTTGCAGTAGCGAGCGCTGTACAAAAATATTTATAGCTCAGTTCAGTAATCAGTATCTCTTCCTCACTTTCCTTCTATGATGTTCATAATTAGTTCAGAAGAAGTCAGAATCTTAAATGTACAAATAATAATTCTTCTATCGGCTTTGCGGTTACAAAAAAATCGAAGTGGTGTCGTGGGACAGGTTCTATTCGAGGTATAAAGAAAATGTGCCTGTCAGCTTCGACCCGTGTTGTGACATTTTTTTTTAAATATATACTTAAATAGATAATTACCTACAACCCAGTCACAGGACAAACAGATATCTTCATACACACATGTCTATCCTGGATGGGAATCGAACCCACGATCTCTTTTGTGTGCATCTTCGATGCAAACATTGGTGACGTTTCCGTTCCGTATGTCATCACTGGCAACACACACTGGTCGAAGACTTTCGACTTGAAACACTGCGGTATTTGGGACGAGAAGATGTTACGTAGCTTCCCGAACCGAGTTGGATTCGTCGATTGACCTCTTTCTCGAAGTTGAACCTACCTAGTTGGATGGTCTGGCCTAGGTAAATATAGTCGTCTACAACACAACAAGTGCAGTCTCCAACGTTTACTGGAGAGGGTGCAACATGGACGTTTAACATGATTTTCGTCTTATCCATGTTCATTTTTAGACCCACTTGTTGAGAGACTCTGCTGAGGTTATCGAGCATTGTGCCCAGGTCTTCCAAGGTCTCAGCCATGACTACTATATCGTTGGCAAATCGAAGGTGAGTGATTTACTCGCCTTTGACATTGATGCCAAATCCTTTCCAGTCCAGAAGCTTGAAGACATCTTCCAATGCAGCGGTGAACAGTTTCGGAGATATCACATCTCCTTGTCTCACGCCTCGCTGCAGTTGGATAGGTTTCGAGTTCTTGTCCTGGAGTCGGACCGACATGGTGGCGCTATCACACAAACACTTTAACACCTCGATATACCGATAGACAATTTGGCACCTTTGGAGCGACCTCAGCACGGTCACTGGACCGTGCTGAGCGTCTCACGCGCAGGTTTGACTACTGAGTCAAACCTGCGCGTGAGACGGTTCGTAATGACTCTCTAAAACAACTTGTAAACATAGCTCAGCAGTGTGATGGGTCTGTCGTTCTTCAATACGGTGTATCTATTCAATCTCCCTTTTTGAATAAGAGCACCACCACACTCCTGAGCCATGCTTGTGGCGTTTGACCTTCTAGTATGACGGAGTTGAATAACATCTGAAGGGCTTTAAGGATCGGTGTACCGCCTTCAGAAGCTCAGCTGTAACTCCGTCATCATCAGGAGCCTTGTTGTTTAAGAGCCATACTAATCACGTCCAGGCTGATGTCCGGGATGTCTTGCTCTGGGATCTGAAGCATGACTACTGACAGATGACTGCGTTGTCGTGTACAGCTGTCCGTAGAACTTCTCAACCTTCCGCAACAACCCAGGTTTAGACGTGACGATTCTGCCATCCTCAGTCTTCAGCTTCATCAGTTGGCTCTGTCCAATAGACAGTTCTCTTGCAAATACTTAATACTAATTGTTTTAAAGAGGTGTGTTTCGCGAGTCAAAGACTTTGAGATCTGTCTATTAAGCTGCCGGAGTAATCGTGACCTGTGGAGTTTGACATTGAGGTTCAATGAGCCTCTTACCAGTTTATGATCGCTCCCGGTTTTGACCGCATTGATCACAGAGATATCATTGAATATTTATCTTCTCGTCGATAAGATGAAGTCTATCTCGTTTTTGTTTTTTATTTTATTTTATATTACACTGAAAGCGCGTTTCTCCTCAATTACGCCTGATGGAAAGCGGTAATGAGGACGAAGATGAAGCACGCGCAGTCAGTAGATGCCTATTTACTTTAGCCTTAAAGGCACCCAGATTGTATCGTCTAGGAAAAACGGATGGTTTTACCATCGGGACTCACCCAGGTCCATTTACGGTGTGCCAGCTTCCTGAAGAAGGAATTTATCATAAACAGTCCTTCCTTCTCCATGAAGTCGGCCAACATCTGTCTCTGGGGGTTCCGGTCTCCAATTCCAAATTGCCTCATTTTTAGCTCATCACCGAATCGCTTGCCCAACTTCGCGTGGAGGTCCCCCATGACCACAGTGAAATAAGTGTTAGAGGTATGTATGGCTCTAGATATGTCCTCATACATGACCTCAACACCATCGTCGGAGTGCGTCGAGGTCGGCGCGTATACCTGTATGACCTTCAACGAATACCGCTTGGTAATTCTGAGTATAAGGTACGCCACCCTACTCGACACACTCTCGATTTCCACCACGTTGTTCACGAGGGACTTGTGGACTATGAACCCGACACCACCTTGAGACAGTTGGTCACCCTCCCGGAAATAGAGCAGGTTTCCGGATTTCAGGATTATCATGTCTTCCCCCTCTCTTCGGACTTCAGAATACCCTTCAATATCCCAGTGTAACCTGCTCAGTTCTTCCTCCAGTTCGTTGATCTTCTCGTCAGTCCCCAGTGTGCAAGCTGGAATGTTGCCAGGGCCAAAGGTCGTCGGTGTTGGTAACACGGCATCTGCCGGTGATTCTTAGCACCCCTTGCCCCGCCGTTACCACAGCTGTTACCAAGGTTGAGAATAGCAAGGCTGCCCGGGACTAGGGGCCGCGGTTTAATTGTGTCCATCATTTGAGGGGATATGCCATAATCGCCACGCTTGGCAAACGGGTTGGCGATCACAGTATGGTGGTTATAGTACTCAGAGAGACGCTGCTGCCCGTTCAGATATTCCCTCGGGTCGACTTCTACGCCCCCCACGGGATGAGATGAGGTCACCACACGGCCCCACGTCACCACACGGCCTAGTAGAAGGTAATACATACAGAAAATTTGTAAACAAACGATATAATAGTAGCGTTTGTTAACTTCAATTCAAGGTACAAATCTGATCAGTTCCTTTCAACTCTAATTGACATTTTGTGTAATGATTATCATCGTGTCGATTGTTTTTGGCCTAGGGGCTATACTTACTTTATGATCTTCTTCTTTAAAACCTTTCACCGTATGTTCATATTGTAGATAACCCATAAAAACACCTAAGAAGCATGTTGGAATGGAACTCCATGTGCTTATGTAATAGTTAGTAAATGATAGGTCATCTAAGCTCGATTTGCGTAATACTCTGTAAATCAGTAATAAATAGTTTTATACAATTATTCAAATATCATAATGGCAAATAAGATTCACCGAAATAGAACGAAAACACACTTTCAAAAGAATTTCCTGCCGCGGACGCTCAGGATGTGGAATGAGCTCCGCGCAGTGGCTTTCCCAAGGGTAGTCATCTAGAAGCTGTGAAGAGATTTTTGCTGGTC
Organism: Ochropacha duplaris; assembly: GCA_951361185.1. Classification (NCBI taxonomy): domain Eukaryota; kingdom Metazoa; phylum Arthropoda; class Insecta; order Lepidoptera; family Drepanidae; genus Ochropacha; species Ochropacha duplaris. The sequence goes on along the minus strand of OX592711.1, from coordinate 7,527,043 downwards.
CGGCAAACGGTGGTCCACCGTTTACCATCGGCTAGTATGTTTTTTTTGCTATATACGTAGTATAAAAATATTTATGTGATGTGGACTTACTCGGGAGTAAGAAAGTGGAGAGGTGCTTTTAGGTTGTAAATGTAGGCTATGCTACTGATAACTAGGCTTGAGCCAATATAAAGGGCAGCTAAGATGGGCAGAACACGTCGACGCATGCGCGATACTATTACTGTTAGGATCACTGATAGCACATTCAATTGAAAGTCTGCTGCTAGAAACCTGTAAGATCATCAAAATCAGTATAAGTGAACAGGCTAACAAAGTCCCACGCAAAATTTTCACTCTGTGGGGGTCCAAAATAAGGTAACTGAATCACTCTCAACATGTGTTTCGAAATTGTTGTAATTGACATAAAGTTTTATCGATTCAAACTGCTTTCCAAAATACGTCTCAATAATCTAGGTACATCATAGTATACTTACAAGGAGTAAAATCTAGAATCGTATTATTATTTTAAGATCTAATCAAAAAGTTCTTCAATACATGTTGAAGAACTCAAGTCACTCATGACTTGCACCATCACCAACATAATACAGAAAAGGAAACAGACTATAAAAACCCTTTTTTATTTGGTCTGAGCAATAATAATTACCATGTTGGCATAATGCAGGCCAGTTCTTTATCCACAGCGTTGTTTATAAAGAAAACTTGCGACCAGAACTTGCGGATGCATATTTTGCTCTGTGCAGTTACTATAAGAGGCCACAATGGCCCGTCATAAGCCAAGGGCCACAATGTGATCACAAAGCCAACCACTAGGAGTAACGTCGGTGAGATCCTTAAAAAAAAAAAACTAAATCCCGACTGCGTACTAAGTGAATATAAAATTTTATAAAAACCTACAATCAGTTTGAGATTTCGGTTAGAAAAACAACTTGAGGAAAGTTTTACGCTATCCTAACTATCCTACTAATATTATAAATGTGAAAGTAAAGATCCTACATAAAGAAAGTTTTGAAAGAAAAAGCTTATTACAAGGTAGCTCATTATATTGATGGTTTTTTTTTGTTTTAGTTTACTATATAACTAGTGCGGGTAATAATTTTTTATGTAGATATTATTGTTTTAGTTTAAGCTTAAAATTGTTACTTTTGAATTAAAAATAAAGCGAATATAGTCAGATGGTCCAAAAATAATAAAAACATGTAACCTTGCTGAGATTCTTCCGAACCAGTGGTAACTTCTGTAAATCGACCTTCTTAAGTGACCTTCTACTGACTGAATAAATGGTTTGGACTTTGACTTTGATGGATGTGTGTGAAGATGTTTGTAACTCTTTCACGCAATAACGGCTGAACGGATTTTGATGAAACTTGGCACACAGGTAGTTCCATCCTGGAATTAAACATAGGATACTTTTGATCCCGGGAAAAGATAAGATCCTTCGGGAATGCGGGTGGGCTACCTTCAATACCGGCCAATAAAATAAAATAAGTAAGATAATAATCATAAATATTAACGTACCTTGAAAGGCGTTTCAAAATATATACTGGCAATATTCCAAAACTGAGAGGATACTTTTCAGATATTAACATGAGATTGTAGCAGGTAAGAAAAGAAGAAAGAACTAACAAACCCTGGGTTACAGATGTGGAGTTCATTAAGGCCTGAGCATAATGCTTTTCAAACAGCTGAAAAGATATTCAATATTATAGTAACTTTACGCCCATTATATCAAATTTCACCACAGATGATATTATGCTCTTTATGCACAGTAAATTTTTGTTGAATTCTCAGTGGGCGTGGAGAAGAAATCTGAAACTATAGGGAATAGTGAAAAATTGCCGTATGTCATTACTTCCCAGAATTTTGACCCTTATTAACAAAATTACCGAATGGTGTAATTTTGCTACTAAAGTATATGTACGATATGTAATTATTCTCAAAATCAATCGGTTCGATACCAGACTTGGGACATAATTTTATCAAAAATCTAATTATGCTTTTTTAGTTTTCATCAAAATCAGATCAGCTGATGATCTCAAACTAATCGGAGTACTACGGAAACCATATAACTGATTTACAACTTTTTAATACATTATTACACTGAGACTCAGGACAAATAGACACGCACAAAAATGTCTGTCGTGAGTGGGAGTCAAACCAGTGGCTTGAAACGTAGTGTTCTTACCAACCACACCATCCGTCTCGTCATAGTTCAACCGTCAATAAAACTATTTGGCATTGTTTGAATTTTTACTATAAGCGCGTACTGCACTACTGCAATATGTCTCTCCCGTCTAGACTTTTCTTGAATGAGGTTTATTAGTAGGTAATATAGACTCACCTGCTCTAGAAATTCTGGATTATATAAGAATGTACCGTGTCGGATTACCACAATGTGGAAAGGTAACATCATACATAAGAAAATAACCCTGAAAGTATATTTTATTATTAAAAATCTTAATGGAGCTTCTTTCAAACGTCGTAGTGTCAGACCAGATGCAAGGTTGTACCTACCTGGCTCCTTGTATGGGATTCAGTGCATTCAGTCTGGGATCACCGTCTTCGTACGTAGCTGTTAACCGCCGCCAGTTTAAGCGTATTGACCAAAACATCAAAAAATTATCTAAAAAGACAAAAATATATGATTTTTGATTCGATAACTTACTTTCTACAAATTTATTAACCAAATAGTTACTTACTTTTTGACAGTAATTCTGTAGTTGTAAGATCGTACATGGTACCCATTATATTTAAGAACAAAATAAGGCAGATTGTATATATGTAAAGGCGATGCCATATATCACGTTTGTGTACGGTTTGTGTGTCTTTGTGCGTGTGGCAGTAGTGCAGTGTGGTTAATGTGGTGCGCATGGCACGCTCTTGACCCCACTGCGCTGCGCAGTGCTCGAAACGCAGTGAAGAGTTGCGCTCCGAGGACGGACAACGTGCGCTCACGCAGTACCCGCGGTGGATCAGCGTACGATTAAAAGTATTCCTCAATTTAGAATATTCCTGTAAGCATATGCGAAACATGAAAATTCACTAAGTACTTCCAATTATCTGGTACTACAAGGTTGGTACAGACTTAAGCCTACCTTCATTAAGTCGTATGTTGGATGAAGCTGTGTTGCGGGTGTCAGTGCAAAGGTGCCGACGCAATAGAGGCCATTTTTTTGAGAGAGACATTTGTGATAGTCGTCCAAGTGAAATAATTTTGGAAACTTGAAGATATCTTCATCTGTATTAAAAGAAACTTAAGTATAAGTAAATTATAGTTTTAAATGTATTTATTGTTATTAACCAATCTTTAAATTTTATTGGTTTAATATTAACTGTATGCTAATAATAATTAAATTAATACATTTTAAAACTAATAACTAAAATAAATTAAAAAAGTTAGGCCCCTTCGGCATGGTTCCGAATTCCGAAGATGCTGGCAGCGTTTCCTCGCTGTATCGCAATGCTGATACGTTGTGCGAGGAAACTGCCAGCTCTTCGGTCACCAGTACAAAATATTAACCTATCTTAATTAAACACTTAGTTTTATTGTTATTAATTTTAATAGCTGATAATTAGATTTAGCCGTAAATTTAATAAAGTTGATAAATACCATGTATGCAGGTATGCAATCAGATTTTATGGTAGTAGATACTTGTTTCAAATGATCCCTGAATTGTTAATCACGTTATTTACGTTGGAGGCTTTTGTTTGACTCCTAATAAATGTAACGAACGAAATGTTATCACTACAATGGGGTTCCGTGGGACTCCCTCGAGACACGGAACCTTAAAATGGTTAAACACGTATCTTACTAATTTGGTATTCGATAAAATTATCGCCGACAACACTTAGTTTTATCGGATATTTGCAATTATTACACTGCAATTATTTTCGACCTCTACAAAAAGTTAAAATTTCTTGCTTCGTGAGTAAACCAACATGGGTATCTACAAACCAACAACAGTAGATAGAGGCAGTGTAAAATGAAAACAACTCTGAAAATGAGGACCGAAAAATTCAAGGAATGGTTTTTTGGGGCATTGTATGTAAGCTAATTCGAAAAAACGCTCATGGTTATTTCAAATTCAGGTCTGTTGACTAAAATATTATCTTGATTAATTTCCTGCCAGTTCACTAGTCACAGTGTTTGATATTAGTGATCCTGGGTATACCAACTACCATTATCATCTGATTGCTTTAACTTTAACATTAGGTACCTCTACTTACCGGTAAATTCTCGAGCACTGCCCCCTGTTACCACCAGTAATAAATACAAGAGTAGCGACATCACCTTGGATAATGTTAGGCTCAACTGATCAATTTTCATTTTAAAATATCAAGTTTAATGTATGCAAAATATACAAGTAATGTTTTAATTATAAAGTATAAATACATAATGCATTAATTTAAATGTAATAACTTGAATTGCGATTTTTGGATTAATTTGTTTTATTTTTATTTTTAGGGCGACTGTCCCGTCTGTGCGAATTCACGGAGATGTTCAACTACTTTAAAATTCATCACCATCATCCCCGTATTAGTCCACTGCTGGACATAGGCCTCTCCTAAGGCGCGCCACTGAGCCTGGTCTTCGACTATTCTTTTCCAACTGTCACCAGCCACCTTGGGTATGTCGTCCGTCCAACTAGCTGGACGGTGCCCAACACGTTTACCGAGGCGTCCTCTCCACTCAAGAAAACGTCTACAAAACACTTTAAATAACAAATAAGTTCAAATACTAAAACCCCATTAACTGAAGAATGACGCTCTAAAAAGTATGAAACAAGAAACCACCTACCGTAATAAAACAATGCATTCTGCAAATTAATATACGGCCACGGTTATCCTCTGAACATCACTATGAATATGTATGAAATACAATTAGATGAGAATATTTTCTTGTTACGAACCTGTTTTAGTCATTGTGATAATGAAGCGATTCTATTAGCGGGCTAAAACACATCACTCGCTACGCATCTGCGGTGGGAATGGACCCTTAACAAAGTGTTTTATCTTGATGTACTTTATTACATGTACCTATTTCCTTTTCTTTTGTTAATTAATATTATATTTGAAATTATTTTTCTGTTTTTATTTACTTTTGTTGAAATTTGTTATCGATTGCCATTTCAAACAGGATATTGTCACTAATAATTATGAAAGTACCTGGACGACCGAACTTTGCTCGTTTTTTTTTGGTAAAATTTTAATAGTTTTCTCACAAAAGAAGGAACTTGAAAAAAAAGGAAAAAAAAATTATCTGTATACCTACTCGAACCGAGGTACTTTTATGGTTTGGGTGTCACTCGATTTCCCCCGAGCTATTATAACCTGTCAAATATTAGCGAAATTTACCTTGGTATTCTAATGATATTGTAGCAGATTTTCATTTGATTGCCTGAAAAAACGGATAAAACGACGTTTTCTAAAAATTAAACCTAGTAGATCAATTTATCGTCCCCGAAACCCCCTGCATACTAAATTTCATGAAAATCGTTGAAGCCGTTTCCGAGATTCAGATTATATATAAAATGATCTACATATATGTATACAAGAATTGCTCTTTAAAAGGTATAAGATAAGATAATTGATAAGTCAGTGGACATTACGTTATGGCAACGGTCAAAAGATTTGAATAATGCCCACCTACGTCCCACCAAGGCCATGCACAATTCACGATGAAAAACGACCGTGAGTACATAGAGTGACTTATATATTTGGAGCGTGAATAGGCTCGACGTACGTTGATAATTATTATGAATTGCTTGCTGGATCTGCACGATGCATTTTGCATCCAGCGAGCGCCCTTACATATATCTAGACACGCGGGAGCGTGTCAAGCCAAGTTCAAGAAGCAGAACTGGCGAGTGTAATATTACACGAACCATTTGGAGCCACTTTTGACCCCCTCATAAATCAAAAACTATTTTACATAAACGTATCAAATTTGGCTCATATATTGAGACTTGCGAGATACATATGTGTTCTAAATTTCATAAGCTTATCTCAAACGGTTATTTAGATATTAATGTCCAAAATTCCTCATTTTTATCATTGACTGACCTATAGACCAAAACTCTAACCCAGTTCCAGATGACCTAGAGAGTTAAAATTTGGTATGCAGATAGGTAATTAGATACAAAGGAATAAATAAAAAACTGGCAATTTTTAAATAATTAGATTTTATTATGAACACTTACACCCATACGAATTATTATTAAGTACCTACTTTTACACAGTCATGGAAGAGCCTTATGTTCGATGGGTAGTTTCTACCAGCAAGCCAAATTTTCGGAATAATAAAATAAGAACCGAAAGGTAACAGGTTTAGAACATGCGAAGGCTATATAATTCGTATGGGAAAACCAGCCAAGTTAGCCCTTAGACTACATATTTGGATTTTGCATAAAATTTGGCACTCAATCTCAGATCTCCATTCTTTTTGCGGCGAAGCCCACAGCAGAGAATAATTTTTGTATTGAACTTGGCTCTCCTTTTTTACATTTATGTTTTTGGTGGGATTACATACTCTTTGGCCCTTACCACCGCGACCGTGTCGTGCAGCTGGATCGTGCGTTGTGCATGCTAGATCTTGCTGTGCAAGGTGACTGCACGTTTAAATTGAAACAAATTAAACACGAGCACGTGTTGCCAGATACAGGGTTATCTTTTCCTGGACGATCGATGTATTGAAACATAATGTAATAAAATTACTAAGTACCTAACGCTGCCAGCCTTCTGGGAACCTTGCCGATAGGCAGCAGTGGCAGCCTCGAAGAAGTTTTTTATATATTATAGTTGTACATTTGTTTGTATATTTTATACATTTGATCTTATTTATATGAATAAATAGAAAGCTAAATATATATATTTTTTAAATTACTAAGTTATTTTAGTATTTCTAAAAAGAAGTCAAAAATACAAATTAATGAAATTATTGTTTTTACGATTAAAGAATAAAACCGGCCAAGTGCGAGTCGGACTCGCGCACGAAGGGTTCCGTAGAAACAGCAAAAAAATCACGTTTGTTGTATGGGAGCCCCCCTTAAATATTTATTTTATTTTGTTTTTAGTATTTGTTGTTATAGCAGCAACAGAAATATATAATTTGTGAAAATTTCAACTGTCTAGCTATCGCGGTTCTTGAGATACAGCCTGGTGACAGACAGACGGACGGACAGACAGCGAAGTCTTAGTAATAGGGTCCCGTTTTTACCCTTTGGGTACGGAACCCTAAAAACTGAGTAGAAAGTAAATTCATCACACATTCCCTTCGTATTACCGCGAGCACGGCATGCTTCGCTATGGTAACTTGATGAAAAATATATGTTTGGGAATTCCGGGAAAAATATATAAGTGTAGCTAATTACTGGACAAGGCGGAATATTTAATTATTTAGAACACAAAACCTACAGATTGTTTATTAGCTCCTGTAGTCTACACTATGAAGTGGCGCCGGAGTGTGACTAAAACAATCAGATAACAATTGAATCAAAATTTAACCAAGCCAACTAATTAGAATTTGTTCTAGGTGCTGCAGATATTGAGTGTCAGATCAAAACATTCGATAGGGGTAAAGTGTAAAAATAAATTAAATAACCAGTTTTATTTGCCGGAAAAATATCAAGCACTATGTCCATTCAAACTGACATTTTCAAAGTATTTAGCCAGGGCCGGATTTAAGGGGGTCAAACGGGGCCCCCATATAAAATGTACTTATAAAAAATAACATATTAAAAAAACCTAAAGTACTAAATATCAGATATCAATGTCACACATAAAAAAAAAGATTAATCTCACACCATAAAATATTAAACACTTGCAAGAAAAATATTATTTGTAAAATAATTAGGGGTCTCCTTTGTTACACCTCTTAATCAGGCCCTGTATTTAGCTGCCATTTAGAAGATTAAAGCATTAAAGAATGTTTGCATAGGTGTCTCGACGAGGCCTGTGAGAGGAACTGCGATTCCGTATGTTATTAAACCAGTAGCCGCCCAATCAACGATCTCAAATAAAACATTCAGAATAATTCTTATATCTTCTTAATATTTATCTTCCCCCTGGACCCTGTAGGAAATAACAGAACAGAGTCACAGTGTTAGGAGATACAGTGGAACGAAGCCTTTGATATCATGATAAAAGTCTACAGTTTAGACTGTGTATGGAGGTTACCGCTTACCATCAGGTGGGCCGTAATCTTGTTTGCCATCTAGTGGTATATCTTTTTTAAAATTCTCGTGTCACAGTTTTG